>CM057390.1:8971131-10242798 GCA_030015415.1 Cynopterus sphinx | reverse complement strand
GTGATATAAGGCAGGGGTCCCTAAACCCCGGGTCAAGAACCAGTACCGGTCCATGGCCTGTTAGGAACCAGGCCGCACAGCAGGAGGTGAGCAGAGAGAGGGTCAGTGAGTGAAGCGTCCTCTGTCTTTGCAGCCACTCCCCAGTGCTAGCAATACCGCCTCAGTTCCATCTCAAGTCATCAGGCATTAGATTCTCATAGAAGTACCAGCTCCTGGTGCCCAAAAGGTTGGGAACTGCTGATATAGGGTATGCGTGGATGGGCTGGGATTCGAACCAGGCCAGTTGGCTTCCAGAGCACAAGTTCTGACCCAAAAGATTCACAAGAAAGTAACAAACCTTATTAGGGTAGTTGTAATAAGGGATAATATGTTTAAAAGTACAGGGTGCCCAGGGCTTATTTATACAAATGTCTACTGAGCACCTACTATGTGCCAGGCATAGTCCTGGACACTGGGGATAGGATGTTGAGGAAGAAAGATATGGTTTCTGCACTCAGGGTGGTTACAGTTCAGTGGAAGACACAAAAGGGATGTAATTAGAGCTACGAGGTAAAGTGGGGAGTACCAGACGTGCAATGGGGGTGGCTGGAGCAGAAAGGAGAGAGTGAGAGAAGGCTGAGATGGGACTGGAAGGGCAGGCTGCTGCTGACTGCAGGGCCTCAGAGGCTGTGTGGGGAGGTGTTTGGGCTGGGCGCTGAGAACAGTGGGGAGCTCCAGGTAGGAAAGTGACGTGCTCAGGCCCCCCCTTTGGGAAGACCCCTCTGGCTTCAGCATATGAACGACAGTAGTAATGTGCATGTGTGTGTGCACGTGTGATCAGTGTGCAGCAGGGGGCCAGAGCCAGTGGCAGGAGGGCAGGCAGAAGGCCCTCGACAGAATTCTGCCAAGAGATGATGGTGGGCTGAGGAAGAAGGGAGGGACTGTAACTTGTCCCCCAGCCCAGGTTCCTTCCCTAAATCCAGTCCGTAATGCTGGCCACAAGCAAAATCACGTGAGGGGGTGTGGATGATTGACAGCAAATGCATCTGCGCAATCTAAGGAAGCAGCACTTCTAGGCTGGGGCAGTGGTTCTAGAGGTGTGAACTGGAGTGTGAGTCAGAAACACCTGGAGGGCTTCTCACAGCACAGCTTGCTGGGCCCCAATCCTGGAGCCTCTGACTTGGTAGGTCTGGGCCGGGACCCAAGAATTCACATTCCTAGAAAGCTCCCGGGTGACGCTGCTTCTGCTGACGTGGCAACCACGTTTTGAGAACCAAGAGTGAAGAGTAAAAGGCGGCTACATTCCCTTCCAGTTGAAGCTGGCATCTGTGCCTATTTAACCTGATGGAACTGGATTCCCTCGCCAACACTGTTTTCCACCTGTAACATGAGACCAGTAATGACGACATTGTGAGTTTGTTGCGCATTTGTAGTAAATCAGATACAAGGCGTATTACAGTACCTGGCATGGGAGAGAGGCTCAATGAATAGTAGTCATTGTTATTGCTATTACCCCGGGGAAAAAGCTTAAACCGGCACACTTAGCCAGCCACACATTAGGACTGAGACTAAAACATGGTATCTTCGACGAGCACCCAAATCCTCAACCACTAAAGCCATAAGCAGCTAATATTGGTGGATAATGACAAAAATTTGGGGACACCCGTTGATTGAGAGGCAACCCTCTGTCAAGCAAGACTTCAAAGACAGATGGGAATTGGGGGTTATTTGTTCTTGGCGGCGGACACAGCTTGTCTCTATTTATCCATCCGTTAAGTGGGAAACCCATTCATTCACTCCTTCGCCATCTTTTCATCCATCTATCCATCCATCCACCCATCCATCCATCCATCCATCCATCCAACCACCCATTATCCACTTATCCAATCACCTACCCAGAGATTTTTCTAAATCCCTACTTTGGGCAAAAATGAATGAATGAATGAATGAATGAAATCCCAAAAACTGTCCTAGGTATTGTGATGTTCAATGGGAGGTGGGGGGACCCTCCACCAAAGGATCTAGCATTTGCACCCTCCTGGAAATCCATCTGGTTCACATTTCCATGTTTCGGCCAGGAGATTTGACTCACCCAGGGCAGTCTATCCCCTGGTGGAGATGGGCAGTGGGCAACAAAGGGTGGCATGTCCTCAACCAACAAGAAATCCCAAGGAGAGAGGTGGCTGAGAACCGAGGCTCTGGAGACAGCCAGATCCGAAGTGGACTCCTGAGAGCTGGCCCTACCCCTCATCATTTGAGTGGCTTTGGACACGTAACGTACTTTGCGAACCTCAATTTTCTTTTCTAGAAAAATGGGAGTGTTAATAGTCTCCATCTCATGGGGGTGGTTGTGAGCTAATACGTAATATATGTAAAGAAGTTGGCATGGTTTCTGGTATATAGTAATTAAATTCTAAACCGATCAACTATTATTGTGAGTAGCAGAGCAGGGCATGTGAGGGTCAATGGGGCAATTTGCTCAGATCGATATCTTCATTATCAGCTGAAGCCATACTTTGAGAATATAACCCCCCCCTTTTAAAAAGATAACAGAATGGCCTTTTTTCTCTCTTTCCATCAATCTCTGCCAGATAAATCCGTTTCTGGTGTGAGAAGCAAGGACGAGAAGCACTTATCAATATAATTCTGATATTTATAAAGCACCATCTGCATTTCCAAAGCAGTTTATATTTGCCTCTCGTTTTATCCTGACAAAACCCTGAACTTTAAGTAAGCAAAGTTTTCTTAGTCTCATTTTCCAAAACAGGAAACAAACCTAGGGAAGTCAAGTGTCTTCCCTCAGGTCAAATAGTAAGTTAGGAACAGGGGCAAGAAAATAGCAGTTTTCTTAAATGTTCTTTTTACTACGTCACATGACAGGCTAAGTTCAATTTCTTGGTTTTTCCTCTTTTAATAAATAGGAAACCAGAGAACTTTGGCTGACTCTTCTGGTTTTTTTTTTTAATACTCTAATGCCACCACGGGGAAAAAAAATGTGTGTGTGTGCATTTTGGCTATTGTGAATTATTAATGACAATCTCTTTAGTGTGTCAATTCTATTCCTTTGTTCAAAACCTTCCATTTGGCACCGGCAACAACACCGAGCTAAACAGTTTATTTGTCAATAACAGAGCTTGTTAAATTTTAATCAAACAGGGTATCGTAAGCACGTAGTTATTTGGGATATACTCCTTGGGAGTAAGAGAGATCACTTTAGAAATGAATTAATAATGGAGCCTTCGGAAGCCAAAATGAACTAGCCAATGGAGCCTTGATGCAGATGATCCCGATTGGAGCTGTAAATCAATGGAGCTCCCCTTAAAATTTCCCTGTTAATTATTTTTTTCGAAAGATTTTAAGAACAAGCAGATGTAGGGGTATCGTTTTGCTTCTTGTTTTCTTTGGAAAAGCACGAACTCTTCTTATGATGGGTTAAGCATGGAGCCCAGTGTCTTCACATGGTAAATCCTGGGGCTCTAATACTGTGGCTTAGAAATGGAGATAGGGGGTCAGACCCATAACTTCCATTGATAGTCTCTCCTCCCTCCTCTCTCTCTCTCTCTCTGCTCACTCTCATCTTCATGCTCAAGAGAACATGATGCCATATTTTTATGTAAAACACACATTACATAGTGGGAAAGGGTTGTAGACAGATCCTCTCACTTGAACTCACAATATCCCCTCCGGACCAGTGGCTAGCACTTGTGAAATGGCTATGTGGTAGTCATCCGGGATATTAACTAATATCCCAGCTCTTTCAGGCACAGAGTGGGACTGCACCCACCCTTCTGCTTGCGTTTAGGTAGGATGCCATGACTCGCTTTACTCATAAGTGCAGAAGAAGCCGATATGTGCAGCTTCGAGTGTGGGTTTACCATTTTCCCTTTCTCCCTGCCTAGTGACTACAGGCATTCCAGATGGCAGAGGTTAATTCAGTCCAGGCTCTTGAGAGAGGACAACATGGAGCAGAAATCCCTGTCAACCCGAGATGAACATGGAGTAGGAGCATGAAAAGAAACCTCTGCTGTTTGAAGCCCCTGACATTTGGGGGTTGGTTGCTACTGTAGCACTTGGTTGCTATGAAGCCTATCTTTACTGATAGATGCGGGATAAAGTATCAGGCATATATTACCACGGGAGTCCCATGCATTCATGACCATGAGGTCAAATCCAGGACTTCGAGTTCTTTGGGGGAAAGAAACTATGGCTCATTCATCTTTAAATAGTCGTCACCTAGCAGAGGGCCAACTGTTTGGGAGACATCAGTAATGTCTTCTGCATGATTTAGAAACATGACAGCATAATTTCTGGAGTTAAATGGCCAAGGTGATGATGATTGATGATGATGATGATGATGATGATGATGATGTTGATGATGGTGTTGATGATGATGATAACCACCTAACTACGATACTAGCATCATCTGAAGGCTTATTGTGTGCCTAACGCCATGCCAAATAAGTTGACAAGAAATACCTGATTCAGTCTTTATAGAAACTCGTAGGAAAATATTAAAGTTGTTTTCATTTTGCATATGAGAAAGCAGAGCCATGAAGCATGAAAGCCAATTAACCAGGACCATTAACAAGGGGCAGGACCAGGATTCAAATTCAGATCCTCCTATTCCATAGAGTCTCCATGAAGGTGGGAGAATTTACCATCAGGAGGGCATTTGACAACGTCTGGGGATGGTTTTGGTGACAGTGAGTGGAGGCCAGGGATACTGCAAACATCATACAATGCACAGAGCAGTTTCCCCCCAAAAAGAACTATCCAGACCAAAATGCCAATAGTGCCAAGAAACCTTGATATATTCCTATGATGCTCTTCACCACTAAGTTACACTGTCTCTGGACACATCTACTTTTTTAGAAATCAGGGAGACCAAAGCTTCAAGATTTCCACCCCAGCCTCCTAGAAAATACTTTGGAAATAAAAAAATAAATGTGTTTCTGAATTTTTCACGCTATAGAATATAGATGTGCACACCACGTTGCAGGAGCACACACTTCCCAGAGAGTGAGGGACACTGGAAAGGTGATGTAACGAGTAGGTTCTGTAGGTAAGCGTGGCTGGTGTTGCGGCCAAGTTCACGGTCAGATTCCCCCGTAGCCTCAGGTTGTGTAACCAGCAGCCACTGTCCTCGGTGCTGAACCGCTGTGGAGCTCTCAGGGACATGAATCAGCACAGCCCCTGGGTTTGAGCGGAAGTTCTGCCCACACGCCCAGAGGCACACGCAGGGCCACACATTTTTCCCCCCTTCTAGCCTCCGCCGCTCAAGGACACTCTGACTCACCTTTGGCACAAGTTAATTAACAAGCGGGAAACACGGCTCTTTTTGAGTCCATCTTGAAGAATTTCCAGTCTCGGGCCTGACAAGGGGGCGATTGTTTTCCTTCCATTATTCATTCCTTCAACCTTCAAGGACTTTCCTGCCACTGAGAACAGAGCCCTGCCACACGTGCTGATGCACACACGCACGTGCGCGAGCACACACCCACGCCACATTGAGAGGCGCGGGGAGGGAGCAGGTATGCTCAGATGAGACTGAGAGGTAGGGTCCCCTTACGAGGATGTGGGGATAAAATGATGGAGCGTAATACTGCATTTTATAGCAAACTAGCCAGTGGCCAGGATCTGGTTGGCAAGCGAGAATTACGGTTTTCCCTCCCATCTCAGACTATGAGCTAAGGTTGATGAGACGTTCGATAAAAGCAGAAATGAGCTGATCTCATCCCAGAGACCTGTCTTTGGAGGTCATTATGTCCTCCAGGAAGCTGGATGGTGTGGAATGTGAGAGGTGGGGAATTCAGCATAGAGAGCAGTTCTCCAAGGCCTACCATGGGATGAGAAGTTGAGTGTTACAGGGCTGGGGTCCATGCCCTTATCCTTATGCTCCTTTGGACCATACTTGGGAGGGGTCCTTGTCAAAGAAGTTATCGAGAATGCATGGAGGGAGTCGATTAATTCCCAGTCAGCCCACGCCGACCCCACCTCCTTAGTCCCCTCTGAAACTAGGTGGAATACCTTAGGGCCTGGGATCTTCTGCCTCGTGTGGGCTCCAGAAAATACAAGGACCGATCCTGCTGTGTGGGTGTGTGTGTGTGCCCAACCCAGCTACAACTACAGAACAGTCACAGAGATCCGACCCCTGTAAAGAACAGAAAGATCCTCAGGAAGTTTGTGTGTGTGGATAGGGGTACGTGAATGCACACATATGCTGCGATCCACGCCATGTGGATATGTGGGAATGCTTGTGTGGATACATGTGCAAATGCCCGCGAGTGTTCAACGGTGTGAGGTAGGTGCGTCATGTCAACAGCCGCTTCTCCTCTGGCTCTGGGGTTCTCCTGCACAATTTTTAAATTTTGTTTCTGTTTTGTGTTTGCTGTTTTGTCCACTGAAGTAGATCATGCCACGGGAGAAACGTTTTTGCCTCATCAGCTGACATGTGAGCTGTTTTCACGCCCCCGTCATCTCAGATTCCATGTTCTTTTCCCTCGATCCCCATTACACTCGTGCAATACCAAAGCTGAAAACATCTCCAACCATTTCATTTTATCGATGGGGAAACTGAGTCCAAAAAAGTGAGTTAAGTCCACACAAAATAGGCCCAGCAGTCAGGGGCAGTGCCTGGACTTAGCCTTCTCCAGGGCGACTTCCACTCTATTGGCCACGTGCCCTCAGCACCAGGATCGATATCGAGAAGAGAACTAGCTTATGAGCCAGTCAGCTCAGATCTCTGTCTGATCCCCAACGTAATGGGACCTTGCACCCTCTCTCCTTTTCCCAGAGATGCTGGACTCTTCAGCCCTGGAATGTGGCAATGCTCTGGGCTACCAGGATCTGACCTTGCAGAGGACAAAGCTCTCCTGAGAGAAAGAGAAATCCACAGCCAGGTTAACACTGATGTGAGACACACGGAAGACACAACTGCCTAAAACCTTCTGTGGCTCCCCACTGCCTTTACCATGGTATGTAGGAGGATCCAATCTCTTCCTTTGTCTTTCCCAGCTCCTCCTCATTCAACCCCCAGCCTCCACCCCACACTCTAGCCAGGGTGGCACTTCCCTAGGCAGGCCAGGCCCTTTCTCATCTTTGCCCATATTGGGGATCCCTTATACTCCTCTCCTCTTTCCTGGCCAACTCCTGCTTATACCTCACATTTTGCCCTAATCATTACTTCCTCTGGAAGCTTTTCTTGGCTCCCCAAGTCCTGGTAAGTATCACTTTACTGTTAAGTCATCACCGAGGAGGAGAGAAACAAGTAAGTTCTTATCTGGTATCTCTGGTTGGCTCAAGGTTGTATCCCCAGAGTCTAGCTCAGTGCTTGTCATTACGAATGAATGAATGAACAAACGAACGAACATCACTCTGAGTCTCTTCAACAGAGTTGGCAAGGGACCGAATGTGAAGTAGAAGCCCTGGCAGGTGGGTAGGTAAGGGGACACTTAATTGGTAGAATCAATGCCATCTAAGTCGAGAGCAAAATAAAAGTGATTTTAGGCCTGAGGACTGCCCCAGAGGCTCTGAAACGTGGCTCTGTTGTTCCAGGCCTTGTGCTTGCTGGGCATGGAGGAGGGCTGGGCGGGGGTGTCTCCAGCTAAATAGCTGCAATTGGTAACTGCGGGCTTTGCAGGCTGATTTTTCCAGGTCTGGCACTGCTCAGGGGAAAAGGCGATCACGGACCTCTCAACTAGAGAGCCCACGGACTATCTGAGACAGCGGCAGGTGGGGCAGATGGCACTGAATTTGGCTGTCATGGGCAGGAACAATCTTAGAGAGAAGGTGAAGGGTGTTAAGGGGACAAAATCTCTGGAAGGAAAAGGTAGGACTGAAAGCGGAAAAGGCAGAAAAAATGGGGCTGGAGGGTGCGCTCCAGGGAGGAGAGAGGGTGGGTCTCCGACTCTAGGGAACATCAGAAGAAGTGGGGATGGGGGAGAGATTTCTGACAGTAGCCCACACTTCTGAGGAATGCTCGAGCTATTATTTCTGGAAATCTTCTCTGTTATGATGGACCCTCTTACACAGAAGAGCGATAGGAGGAGCAAGAGGACCAGTGGGCTATGAATTTCGGTTTTTGACTCAAGATGCCTAGATTCCAGTTCCAGCTTTTCCACCTTTGCACTTAGTGATGTGAGAAGTTACTTAATCTTGTTAACCCTCCATCTACTCCTCTGTAAAATGGGGACAACTCCTGTACCAGTCTCAGGGAGCATATATATCCCTGTGATGAGGGTTAAAAAAGAGATAGTCCATATAAGACACTCAATACAGTGTCTTGGACACAATAGGGACTCAATATTAGTGTCTTGTGTTATTTTTACTGATATATTTTTAGTGCCCCCCCAAAATGTCTGACACATAGCAGATCTCAAGTAAATGTAGCACAAATAAACGACCAGATGAGTGAGTAAGGTGAGGACAGATTTGTTATCTGCTCAGTGCTTGCTCTGAGACACATACATGCCTTTGTGCCTGCCGCTCCCTCTGCTTGGAACACCCTTCCCCATCTCCTTTCCTGGCGATTGCCCATCCATAAGTCAAACTTTAGCTCAGTGAGCCTATTTTCAAGGAGTCTTCCTGGCACCACGTGAGGAAAAACCACAGTCAGGTCTCTGTTCTAAAAGCCACTTTGGGGGGTAGAAAGAACCCTGGAGCGAGAGCCTGGGCATGTGGCTTTTCACTTATGTCTGGTTTGCAGCCTCGGCAGTGACGTTGGCAAATCCCTTGATACTCTGCATCTCTATCTTGTCATCCGTTGAAGGGGGGTGATGATGCTTATCACATAACATGGTCGTCAACATGTTTCTCCTTCGGAAATACCTACTGAACTCCTCTTACGGGTCAGGCACTGTTCTGGGCTCTGGCCAAAATTTGGTGAACAAGATAGACCAAGTGTCTACTATAATGGAGCCCGCCTTTTAGTACAGGAGGTAGGCACTAAAGAAACAAGTGTTCTGAAAAATATGTGCAAATAAAGGCAAGGAAGTATAGGGGAGATTAGGAGAGGCTTGCTGGAAATCTGAAGGGCGAGAAGGAAATAATCATTTTAAAAAGGGCATCCCAGCCCGTGCGAACAGCATGTGCAAAGTCTCTGAGGCAGGAGGGAGAAAGCGCAGCGGCGGCTTTCAAGAACTTAAAAGAGGTGAGAAGGGCATGAGCTAAATGGGTAAAGGAAGGAGAAGAATTAGATAAGATCATAAAAATGAGCAGCATCCAGGTCTGGCAAAGTTTTGCAGGCCATGGCAAGAAGATTATAAGTAAGACAAGGGACGTCAGTTCTCTTAATACCAGGTAAAGTGGCAAGGAAATGTCTCATAAGACCATGGCTATGGACTCGTAAAACTAGTCTTTTGGTTTCTCCACTGGCAACGTGAGGTAACAATCATCTCTTCTGCCACCCCCACCCAGGTAGAATGATGAGTGTGACACCTTCCTGTAAGTAAAATCAAATGCTGTCTCTACTGGACAGCGCAGCACACCCAAGCCTTACTGAGGCTGCGCCAGGCACCGTGGCCCGGGGTAAGCCGGCACGTAGACACCGCTGAGCTATTATCAAAGGGGAGGAAGCATGCTGCAGACTGTTTTGGAGCTGAGATGTATGTGGCTATTCTGGGCCTGGTGGGAGGGAGGCTGGAGGGGGGCCGGCCGGAAGAGCAGAGTTATTTCAGGACAGTGCGACAGGCAATTTGTAGCCTGAGTGCACAGAGCAAACCTGGGTAGACTGGAGGGGCCAGAGACCCCGAATTGCTGGGAGTTGAAGGGTGGCCCTGGGTGGCCCCAGAATGGCGTGGGTCCTGGAGGCAGACAGGGCTGGGATTGAGGCCTGGGGTGTGACCTTGAAGAGGTTCCCTCTAGGTGCAAAGCAGGTGGCTAACACCTTTATATCTATGAGCTCACTGTGTCCTCTCAACAACCTTACGACATAGCCTCCGTGATCCCATTTTGCAGATGAGAAACTGAAGCTCGGAGGGTAAGTGACTTGCCGTGCTCCTGCTGCTATGAGAGGCCAGATCGGGATTTGCACTCAGCTCTCCAGATCTCAAACAGTCTGCCCCGTGCTATATTCTCCCTGACTCCCATTGCTCACAACAGAACTGGGTTTTCAGGACAACTCAGTGAGGTGGCACATACAAAATCCTCAGCATAGCTTTTGCCATGTGGCATCTCGGCGTGAGGGCATGTTGGTAAGATGTCATTTGATTTCACGAGCGCTCTTTGAATCTGCTTATTTGAAAGTACATAGCAAATGTCAGGAGATGCAGATCTTAAAAATCCAGCAGGAACTGGCTAAATGGGGATGTTGAGAGGGGTATGAGCTATTTGGGAAAAAAAAAAAAAAACTCGGATGGACTTAAGTGTGCCTTCTATAGAAATTACAGCAAGGGGAGAAGCTGCAATGTTAATGACATTTATAAATAACACGACTGCATGCGCTCTGCTCTTTAAAAGAGTCTTGCCAAGTGGCAAGAAGTTACTGTCCCATGTAACACCTGAAGACACTGAGACACGTTAGGGTTTATGGGGTTGTCCAAGGTCACGGAGCAAACCAGGGAGATGGAAGGGATGAAGCCTCAGGCTGCTCCTTCCTGGTGCAGGCCCCTGGCCCATGAATCTTCCCTCTGAAGTTGGAAAGTAGGATATTACAGGAGGCGTAATTCTCCCCGCTGAGTGTTTATTCTCCGCTGTTGCGGTACGAGCAGCAGATTCTTCTCTGAGGGACCACGCCTTTCTCTACTCTCAGTCCCTCTGGTTCAGGCAAATGTGCCTTCATCCCAGCTCCAAGGATGAGCATCGAATCGAGCATCACATGGCCCTGGCAACGGTGATTGGTTCATAAATAGGCCCCTGTCCAAACCAGGCCAAATTGAGTCAGCGAGGCTCAATTCTGGGATTTCTATTGAAACCACTAGGAAGGGACCCTCTTTGCAAAAGGTTGTTAAATCAGGGTAAGATGAAAGCTTGAAGCTCCTGGCAGCCTTCTTGACCCCACAAGAGGAGAGGTTGACGATGAGGAGGGGGACAACATTGTTTCAGTTCCTGGATCCGGCCAACCTGCAGCTATCCAACTTTTCAGTTATGAGAACCAATATATCCTCTTTATTACTGGAGCCACTTCGGTGTGGTTTAGGTCCCTTGTAACCAAAGGACTACGAACTAATGCAATCACTCTCTTCGTCAACAACAGCAAAAGCTTTCCTGGTGGCCTGTGAAACGGAGGCGTTTCTGGTACCCGTGAGAGTAGTTAGGAGCATGCGGGCAAGCTGCCTGGGTTTGAGGACCGCCTCTGCTGCTTTCCAGTCGTGTGGCTTTGGATAAGGCACTTCACCTTCCTGCGCCTCATCTGTAGAGTGGGATAATATTCTCTGCCCCGCTGAATCGGTGGGAGGGTTAAATAAGATACTATCTGGCTAATGCTTAGATCAGTGCCTGGCACCGAATGAGTACGTACAGTTGAACGACGTGGGGGTTAGGGGCAGCCACCGCCCATACCGTTGAAAATCCACACATCACGACAGTCGGGTCTCCACGTATGTGGATTCCCAGCTCCCAGGTGACCCTTGAACAATGCAGGTTGGGGGCCAATTGAAAAAAACTGGGTATTAGGTGGATGCGCACAGTTCAAACCCACGTTGTTCAAGGTTCGACTATCCTCGTTGAGCGTTACTCTTAGGATGTGGATCAGAAAGAAATGCACCCCAAACCTGGGACCCTTAGAGGCACCACGTGTTATATAAATCCACATGCGAGTCACAAAAGAGGCACAGTGAGAGTTGCCCCTTTTTGGGTTCCTTACGGGATCATTTCACATTAACCACATAAAATAAATAAATTACTATCCCTGCCTGATGGACAACAAGTTGAGACTCAAGAGAGTCAAAAAGCCTTGCTCAGGACAACACAGCTGTGCCGTGATGGAACTGGCATGCTTTCCCCAAAGCCATGCCTCCTTCAAAACGTATTTCCTAAACCTCAGCTGCTCACACAGAACCAATCACACTTTTTTGTCCATTTAGGCAAGTGTTTCCTGAACTAGTATTTGCTTAATATTATTCTTGAAATTGATTTGCTTTTTTGGACTTAATGCATTTGGTTTAAAGCAACCTCACACAATTGCCCATGGAAAATAAGTGTCTTTTCAGTAATAAAAGATGGCCCTAAAAACAGACAGGATGAAAACACGGAAACATTATTAAATCCCAGCTAAGCACTGCCAACTGCCCCAGGCTCGGAACCCGATGCCTGCTCCTTCTTTTGTTAAGAAAGGAAGATGAGCACCGATGAGAGGTGTTAGCAATGTAGTAGGCCCAAACCGAGACAACTCTTTCACAGCGGGAAGGACGGAAGGTGAACTGAAAGGGCCATTTTGCTTTCTCACCGGGTTATTACATGGTACTCCATGCTGTGTCCATGGGGCCTCCTCCAATATCCCACACAGATAATCATGTGGGTCCAAAACCGTGGGAAAAAACAGCACCCTAAACTCCAACGTGTCTGTTCTCTAAGGACTCTCCCGTTCTGTCCCCTCGCCCCTCTCCATCTCTCAATGGTTGGGCGTCCTAGATTATCTTTTTGTTGGTACTTGGGTGGCATCCAGCTAAGCTTTAAAAGTCTTCCATTCACAAGGGACTCTCCCCAGGTGACTCTTGGAAACACTGTCTTGCACGGTGACAAAAACAACACCTGACAGACACACACGGCTCTCAGCAGCTGAAACTCACTTTACGACCACTCTCTTTTGGATGAGCCAGCACCCACCGACTGCAACACGGGAGCCACCTATGCCCATACTTCCCCAGTCGCCAGTGTCATCGTCTAACTCAGGCAGGTGATGCGATTCTCCTTGGGAATGTGGTAGTGAACGGACGGTTGAGGTCCACCGTATCTGATTCGGGCTTTTGGGGAGAACGACTTCACACTGAATCAAATAGACTCTCCCAGGAGTCAAAAAGAGGAAAATGACAGATAAATCAATGAAATAAGTGCCTGCCCAGGTCTGAAATGTATGCTCTGGCTCTGTGGCCTCGGGTGAGTCACTTAGCCGAGGTCCAGACACACCAAACGACTCTTCCCAAACACCAGGACTTGCCCACGGCCACACAGATATAACGTACAGAAAGGCCCGGAAGCTTGTGTGATATTTCATCCCACGGCTGATTGCTATAAAGCAGCATTCACCAAAACGTGTCTCGCTGAACATTCATTCTGCATAAATGCTTGCTCCTCTGCCAGGGCATAGGGATGGAGCCATGTACTCAGATGGGACTGAGAAATGCTAGATTCAACAGAGAGAACTAGATTGTGTTGCTGCAGGACTTAGCGGCGCATTTGACGTCTGAAGTGTAATGGGAAGGCCCAGGAAGGGAATGCGTTATGCGGCTTTTATCAAAAACTTGCGGCCACAAGAAAACGACAAATAAAAGAAAGAAACAAACAAAATCTGTGGCCACAGAAACTGTGTTTTGAGGTTGAGTGGGCTAACACTCTGCGGAGTACTACGGGGGAAAAACAGCTCCATGGAGTAATCTCGGTCAAAATATCGTCCACGAGGGGAAACAGCGCTTCCACTTCCCAGAAACGGTTAGAAAAAAAGAAATCTTCCTTAACTGAGAACAAACAGCCTCTCTAGAACGTGCGCCCTTAAGTTCCATTTCTGCTGTCTTCTGAGACACGTAGCATCTCCGAGCCTTGCTTTTTCCCCCTATAAAGTGGGGTGATGTTAGCCCTAATTACTTCCCAGAGCTGGAGGAATTACACAGGATAACTCAACCTTACAAACTGTCGAGTGCTGTCGACGTGTGAGCTGGCGCCCGTAGTAGCATCACAGCCTTAGGACTATTGCTGGCACGAGGTGGGGGCCTGTCCTGTGCACTGGAGGATGTTACGTAGCATCCCTGGCTTCTATCTGCTAGAGGACAGGAGCGACCCCAGTTGTGACAACCAAAAACATCTTCAGACACCACCAGATGTCCTTTGGGGGGTAAAATCGCTCCTGGTTGAGAACCACTGCTCTAGATTTGCAAGCTTTCTGTGATGACGGGGACATGCTCTCGGCTGTATCTGCGCTGTCCAATACGGTAGCACGAACACGCGTGGCCACTGAACACTTAAAATGGGACTGAGGAAACGGTTTTCCCTGTTAATAAAAAATGAAAAAATGGTTTCACCATCAGTCTCAATTTATTTTGATTTTAATTTAAATGCACAGAGCAAGAGGGGGTGCGTGGCTACCCCATTGGACAGAGGCATTTACGGTTCATCTCTCCGTTCTGCAAGTGTTTGTATTTGCATGTGCCAGCCACGATGCCACGCACTGGATAGGAAGCGAAAAACGACCGACATGACTTCTGTTCTCACCCGTCTGGTAGACACCAGCAAGTAGGCTATACACGAGACAATATGCGTCTGGGCTCATGCCAAGAGGTAGGGTCCCTGCAGGCCTGTCACTCTGCCCACAAAGCCCAGCACATGCCCTCCTCTGAATCACGAGGTCTCCAAGAGACACACGTGTTATCTCGAGAGGAAGATTCATTAACACCCACCGATGTGTCAGAACGGGTCTGTTTATGTGATGAGCTACAGGGAACAGCTCTTCCAGAGTTCCTTGACAGCAGAGCCCTGTCTTGCTCATCGTTATCATCGCCAAAGCCTGGCGCAGTGCCCGGTGCGTGTGGGTGATCAGCAGATACTTCTGGAAGGGAGATTCAGAACAGTCTGATAAAGATGGTGACCGTGTCACGTCCAGGACAACTGAGCAACCTGACAGCACTCGCTCGGCACAGTATCTCCGAACCCGGCACAAAGAGGTGCATAATAAATACTTGTCATCGGAAGAGTGTTGGGGCTGGGGCTGGGAAAAGCTCAAAGCCTGTGTCGGTCCCTGGAAGGTGCTGCATGGTACGAAGGGTCCGTGACTCGCCTAGGCAGGAGAAATCCTAAATGCACCATAAGGATGGTAATAATTTATTATTACTTTTATTCCTGCTCTTTCTTATAGGCTGAATGGCATCGTCCCCTAAATTCATATGCTGAAGTCTTACTCCCCAGGACCTCAGAACGTATTTGGAGATAAGGCCTTTAAGGAGGTACTTAGGGTAAAAACAGGTCCTATGGATGAGGCCTAATCCAAAAAGGCTGGCATCCTTGGACTCTGGACATAGACAATAGAGACCAAGGGATAACCATTTGAGGACACAGCGAGAAGGTGGCCATGTGTGAGCCTAGGAGAGAGGCCTCAGAAGAGACCAAGCCTGCCGACACCTCGATTTTGGACTTCGAGGCTCTAGAACCGTGAGGAAATAAATCTGTGTTGTTTAAGCCACCTGGGTCTGCGGCATCCCGTTCCGACAGCCCGAGCAGAATAACACATCGCCGACCATTTAGAACATACCAGGCCCTGTGTTAAGGGCTCCGCGTGCATTTTCCCATTAAATCCTTGCCCCGGTCCCCTCAAGTCTACTCCCCACCCCAAAGCCTGAACGATCCTTTCCGACGAAGTCAGATGGAGTCCCTCCTCTCTTCCAATCAGGGCTTTCCATCTCACTCAACGTATAAAAACCAAAGTCCCTATGATCACCCCCAAATCGCTGCCTAAATTGGCCCCTTGTCGACTCTCTAATCTCATTGTATCGTTCTCCTCTTCTCTCCGATGGTTCCAACCATGTGGGCCAAGCATACCTACGCCCACCTCGGGGCTTTTGCGTTTTGACATCCCCCTGATGTCACCTGGATTGCTCCTACACTTTCTTCAAATCCTTGCTCCAATGTCACTTCATCGGTGAGGCCTCCTTTAAATACTAGAAGTAAACACGATGCCGGGACCCTGCACAACGCCAGCCTTTCCCTGATCCCCGTACCCTGATTCATTTTCCTCCTTCGCTCTTACCGTCCCCTTTAATACTGCGCATTTACTTGCATATCTGTTCATGGCCTCTCTCCTTGCACTCGCATTTAGGATCTATTTACTGCGACATCTCTAGCACCTACAACGATATCCGGCACATAGTAGGTACCCGATCAGTAGTAACTGAATGAACAAACGAACGCGTGGGTCTTCACAGCCTTTTTCAAGCAGCAGAAATTTGGTCATTACCCTCATTTTCCAAGTAAGGAACGGAGGCTCAGAGACGTTAATTTGCACATTCCAGATCAGATAACAAACAGGAGCTGGAGGTGGGATTTGAGCCCAGCTCTCTCTGCCAAAAGTTCCCGTTTAACACTAGGAGGCATCTGGAGAATTCTGCTGTGGGAAGATTGTGAGAATAACCCCCACAGCTCATGATTTAGGCTTTTCCTTGCTGCGCTGTCACGTTCCTCCACCTGCATCTCCTGGGCTGGCTGAATATGTTTTGATCTGATTCTAGGAAGAAAAAAATAGGAGAAAGGGATACTGGGTACTTTCTTTTTCCTATGAGGTCAGGGACCCAGCCCTGATCTGGGGCTGGGTTGGGAAACCCAGATTCCGGTCCTGCTTTGCCACCCCACACTCCCCAAGCGTGTGATCTGGGGGCAAGTTCGTGGCTCCTCGGAGCTCCTGTTGCCCCAGCTGTACAATGGGGACTCCAATTCTCACTCCACGGCATTGGGATGAGGGTAACATCCAAGACCATCTGAGAGAAGTGAAACTTTGAAGACGGTCCAGTGCTGCGGCCTACCTAAGGCAGTGTTAGTTCTCAAGCTTTTGAGTTCAAGCAGTTGTCTCTGGTGAGAACCGACAGCGTTTCTTGTACTTTGTGGTAGATTGTATTATGCTTCTCTGTTCCTGCTTCCCTGTGTTCACATCCATCGTCACATGGCCCTGGGGTTCCTCCCACAAGGGGCAGGTTTCTTTCTCTACCCCGCTGGGGTTGGGGTTGGCCACATAACTTGCTTTGGCCAACACAGAGCGGATAGAAGTGAAAATGTACCAATTACGAACCGAGGCTTTCAGTGCCGTTGTCTATTTCTGCTCATCTCTCTTGCACTTACCATCCCAGGAGAACTTGTCCTGAGCAGTCACCTGGTCCAAGGCATGTAAAGCAGATCTAAAACCCAAGCCCAGCTGGACCCACCCTGAGCAAGCTGACTCCCAGTCGACCTGCAGATGCGTGAGTGAGAATAAAGGGTTAATATTTTAAGACATGGAGTTCTGGGGGCATTTGTTACACAGCGCTATCGTGGCAATAGCTGACTTGTGTAAATACTTGCTAGACGTCACTTTTTAGGTAATCTCAGAAAATATGCGATAGATTCCATGATTATTCTCACTTTATAAATAAAGAATCTGAGAACAGACATCTTCATAGGTTTGCCCAGGGTCACCGAGCAAGGAAATGGTGCAGACGAGCCGTAAAAATACTGCCCTGTTTGGGCGCAGAATCTCCACATTTTCTACTAAGCCGCTTCCTCACGCCTGGGAAACACAAGCCAAATCGTACCCAGATCACTCAGGCTACGGAGATACCATATCATTCGTGTTCCGGATATTTTTCAAGAGAGACTGGGTGACAAAGAGTCCGGACAAACTAATACAGGTGAAGTTAAACACAAACAAACAAAAATCAGTAACGACAGACCCCCCAAAAGACCTGGGTTCTGATTCTCGTTTTGCCACCAACTGACCGTGTGTCCCTGGTCAAGTTCTCTCCCGTCGCAGGGCCTTAACTATCCAACGACGAGGTTGAGCTGTGGGTCATAGATGAAAATAACGTTTAAGGTATCCATGCGGCTCTAGGACGTCTGACAGGTTATCCCATTTCATCCCTACGATGATCTTTCCAGGCCCCGCTGACATCCTGAGGCTCAGAGAAGTTAAGTAACGCGCTAAAGGCCACGCAGCAGGAATTCAAACCCAGGCCTCCTGACTTATCCCGTGGTTGCAGGGTCCCTTCCAACGCCAAGTTTCCCTGGGGGAGCTTCAATGTGAAGGGAAGCCAAGAGATTTCCTTTCGCTGACTAAGGGGTCACACTTGTGCTTTCGTCCCCCTCCTCCCTTCGAGGCCAAGGCGAGGGCTCTTTGATGTGGGTGACGCAGGATCCCTGCTTCCCTCTCGCTCCATCCAGGCCAGGCTGAGAGGAGATGAAGGCATCCCGAAAACCAGTCCGGGGACAATTAATGGGGCCCAAAGCAAGTCTCCTTTCCCCACCAGGGGCTCGCCAGGATGGTTAACTATTTTATTTATAATAATAATGAGTCCCAATCAAGGCAGGAGCTCTTCAGGGTCACAGCTTCTTCGTCGGGTGTGCATTTCTCAGGTCCGCAGAAAAGTCATGGGTCACCCATCAAAATTCAGATCCCTGGAGTCAGCGTTCGAGATAAATCCAGCCTGTGTTCCCCGCCGAGGGCTACCAGCCATGTTAACTTAGCCTCTGTAACTACAGAGGGAGGTAGAGGGTGTGTCTGTGCGTGTCCCTGGGTGTGTATATCTATGTGTGGATGGGATGGGGGACAGTGACAAAGGCCGGGGAGTTCCAAAGTCTGGGTTGCGTTACACTCTGTCCTGTCTCCCCCTCAAGACACGGCATTTTAAAGCATCAAAGATGTGGCTAAAGGTCCGTTCAGGAGGAGGAAGCTGTAGGGTGCTGGCAGTGGTGGGACGGGGACCTTTGGAAGGCGTGGCAATGTGGGAAGATGCTTGAACAGGGTCCTGGAGGCCTGGGAAGTCCGAAGCCAGCAGGCAGTGCTGGGCGTCCTGGATCCAACTCCCAGCTCTGCCCCGACGGCATGACTCTGAGTGTGTCCTCGGTCTCCACGCCCTCTCATAGCTCAGCTCAGCCATGCCGAGAGCTGACATGCATTGAGCACCTGCCACCAACCAGACCCTGTTCTGGTCGGATTTGATCCTCATGATCAATCTGATGATGTAGGAGCTAGTTTCACCCCCATTTCACAGAAGAAGAAACTGAGGCACAGCAAGGCCATTACCTTGCCTGACTTCATTCAGTGGCAGAGCTGGGACCCGAACCCAGACATCCTGGTTTATAGGGTTCACGTTCCTAACCGCAATGCCATATTGCCCTTCTCATACCTCAGCTAGGGAGGACCCCCGCCCAACTCTGCTGGGCGCCCCACGCCCCCTCTTTCATTAATAATAAAAAATCATAAAAATCAGAATGCATCAAGCACTTTGTACTTGCCAAGCTTTTTCTGGATACTCCCCATATATTTTTATCTTCCTAGATCTTCACAGCAACTCTCATGACACAGGGACCACCTTGAACTGTATTTTTGCAGAAAGTGCGACTTGGAGAATTAAAAAGACTTGGCCAAAGTCTACGGCCATGCCACCCTGAACAAGCCCGATCCCGTCTGCTCTTGGAAACTAAGCAGGGTCGGGCCTGGTTAGTACTTGGATGGGAGACCACCTAGGAAGACCAGGTGCTGTAGGCGTAAAAAATAAAAATTTAAAAAATAAAAATAAAAAGACTTGGCCAAAGCTGGACATCTGGGACTGTTTGGGTCCAAAGCCTGTGCCCACAGTCCCTGTATGACACCGTTCCAACAGTTGTGGGGCTCCAACCTGCGTCTGGGAGGCGGGACGAGCAGCTTTGGAAGCTCTGCCCCTGACCCCGTTTTCTTCCCGGGGCTCCCATCTCCCCAGCTCCAAAACACTCTGGGTCTTTTGCAGCTTTGCCGGCTCTACCTTTGTCTCCCAAGGCCCGCACGAGAAGCTGCCCCTTGGCTCGCTGACCCCTGTCATCCAGACGGGCACAGTGCCACCGGCATAGAAGGGCTTCCTTCTCGGGGGACTGGAAATAGCCTGGAGGGTGGTGAGTCCCTGGAGGTGAGTCCCTAGAATCAGGAATCCAGAGACCATCCAGCCAACGGGTCCTCAGGAGCACTAGGAGGTGCTCAGGATACCTGTGCGTGCGTGCGTGCGTGCGTGTGCACACGTGCGTGTGTCTGCGACTCATTGTTTCCCTACACTTTCTCTCCTCTCCCTGGGTCCTGTCTCTCCTGCTTGCCCTTCCTTTGCGTCTGCCTCTCCTTCTCTCCGAGCACCTATACTTCAGCCTTCCTTGGTCCCCCAGGTCTTTCTGACTTCCCCGTGGCTGTATTTACTTCCCCCCTCACCTCTCTCCTCTCTTCTCCATCTCCCCCTGCTCCTTGATTTCCCTCCTCCTCCTCTCACAACCACTTGGCCACACTCCTCCATCTCCAGCCTTCTTTCTTATTCCTTATTTCTTCTTTTTTCCCCCCATCTCTTCTCTTTCCTTAGCTTTTCTCTCTCTCCTCCGCCTCTCTCTTCTCACCCTCCTCCTGTCCTCCCTTCCTCTTCGGCTTTGTGGCTCCCCCTCACCTTTTATCATCCACCCCCACCACCTCCTCCTCCTCCTCCTCCTCTCACATCTGCCATTTGTTGCTGTTTGTAAAGGCTGGCAGTGTCCTTGGTGGGTGGTGGATCACACACATCGGAGGTCTGAATCAAATCAAACTGCAACTGAATTACACTAATAAACCAATTAAATGCCATTCAGAAAGTAATTTCCATCGCATGCCTCACATTTACTGCGAATCTTGTTTCTCGATCACACTGCCTTCTCTTGTTCCCTCCCTAGCGCTCTCTCTCTCTCTCTCTCTCTCTCTCTCTCTCTCTCTCTCTCGCTCTTACCTCTCTCTTCCCCACCTCCAGACCCTTTCTCCCTCCCTCTTCACCAGGCCTGCCTGCAGTTGGTTGGATGGGAAGAGCAGGGGACTCGAGTTCTAGTTCTTGGCTCTGCCACTAACTGGCTCCATGTCCTTGGGACAGTCCTGGCGTCTTTCTCAGACTGGTCATCTGCCAACCGAAGGCATCGGACCAGGTGATTTCCAGGGTCATTCCCAGCTTCTGAGGTCTACAGTTTCCTGACCGATGCTGGCAGATGACCTCCTAGAGGTGAGGCTCTTAGGAAGACCATTTGGCTCCGGCCACTGCTCAAAGGCAAGGCCCCTAGTGGGGCCAAACTACAACAAGCAGATAGAGGTCGGCTCGTTCTAACGAACCTTATTTACTCTCTCTCCGTTCACAGATCATACTCTTCACCCTCTGACCACCATCCAGGGCATCTAACCACCTCTGTTCATTTTATAGATGGGAATCTCAACACTGGATGAGTTTCAGTCAAGAGTCAAAGGAGGCATGGGTTGGGCTCCATTTGTACACGTAACACATCAGATCCCTCCACAAACACAAAGGCATCCTGCAAGAGCCAAGGAAAACGGAAATCTTGGTCTGGGGACAAACGTCCCCCTAGCACCTTACTCTACTTGTCCAAGAGTTTAACTTAGAAACGCCCGGGGGCTGCGTAGCACAGAACCGTCTTTGGAACCTGTATGGTTTGTTCTTCTACATTTCAACTGAAACATCACCGACATTATAGAAATCAAATGAAAATAATTTGCATGAGTAACATTTTTACTTTCACGTCGACCGTTTCACTGGATCTTCACAATGTGTCTGTAAGATTAGTCGGGGGATATCATTCTCACTTGACAGATGAAGAAACTGAGGCCCAGACAAGTCAAGGGACTTAACCCAGATCATGTAGATTCAGATTTGTGACTGTGACGCCTATGACATAATTAGAGAAAACTGGATTTGAATCCCAGCTCGGCACTTATCACCTGGGTGTCTCAGGCAAATGGCTTCACCTCTCTGCGCCTCCGCGTCCTCACTTAAATAATGGAGGTAACATGAGTGCCTCTCAAAGAATGAGGACGGTCATGAAGGTCACAGAAGCTAGTACGGGTAGGAGGCTTCACATGATGCCTAAATCACAATGAGCAATCCATGCCAGGCAGCCACTCTTCCTGTTGCTCTGATTGCTCCTGTGTCATTGAGACAGGTGCTTTTCCCCTCCTTTCTTCACATGTACACCTTGTCCCTTAGGGAAGGTGACTTCTACTCTCTCCCCCATTATCTGGCCTCCTCTCCAGCCCTAGACTCACTCTTCTCCATGTGAAAGTTGTCAGGCTAATTAGCCAGCTATGGGGGGAACTAGGTCATGTTTTACTGGGGTGGGGTGGGGGGTCACTGCACACAAAGGAAACACACGTGCTCTACACGCTGCGTCCTCTGCCGGGGTCTGGGTGGGTGAGGACAGCTCCCTCCCTCACTCTCGGGCCACCCCTGAACATGTGGGTCTCAAGTTCCAGGTTTAGTTTAGGCATCAAAGGCAAATGCCCTAAGTCAGCCTCAGACTCAGGTGACATCTTCTAGTTCCACTTTCCCAAGTTCGTGTCAATACTTTCTTTTTCATTTGGTTATTCATCGGCCACACTGTTCATATATCACATTGGTAGCCCGTCCAACCATCTCTGTGTGTCCAGGACTGAGCAGAGGAGTGGGTTCCTGAAATGTGGAATTTCAGTGTCAAAAGCTGGAAATTCCTGCATAAAGTGGGGCCAGTTGGTCACCCTGCACACACTTTGAAGGGATGCGTGATATACTAAACTCGTTAAACAAATAGTACTAGTCGTACTAGCGATAAGACATGAAAGTTATAGGACACTTAAAACAAGCAAAAAAAGTGGGGAAACAATGAAGTCATCCATAATTTCATCACTTAGGGACTACCTACCCCAGCCAGGCCCCCAGGAGACACTCACTCATGGGCTCCAGGGCACAGACAACACAGACGGTGCCTTCTGGGCACTGTGCTGTGTGTCAGCTCTGACCACACCAACACCGATCTTTAGTGTCCTTTCTTCTTGTGCCCTGAGATGGGCAGGAGAAGCTCTGCGGCAAAACGTGGCCATGAGAGCTGATTTGATTCAGCTGTCCCCGAGAAAAAAGGCCGAGATGATACCTGCCGTGTCTGAGCCCAGGCCCATCTCTGACTTCCTTAATTTCTTCGGTGTCCTGTTCAGCACTCTTGCATCTAGAGAGTGTCGGGATAAAGGACTGAGGTGGATGAGACCTGTTCTCAACCCGTGGTGCAAGTTATCAAGAGGAGAGCTGGACATCAAAAGGCCATTTCTGCTCTTTTTTGTACCCCCATGGACGGCAATGGGGGAGAATCATAACCGTTGCCCAGAGAGAGCCTTAGCCTGGGTCTCACTAGGCAGTGGGAAGGAATCTCATTAGCAAATTCCTGAGCACCTCACACCCTTACCACATTCCACAAAGATGTGAACAGTGAGGGGATAAAAGAAGAGAGATGGAGCATGAACTCAGGATGCTCAATATTGTCTAATAAGAAGGAGATAACAGAGCCCGCAGAAATAACGAAGAAACTTTGCTGAATTGAAGAACTTCTCTCGGCAGATCAAATAGACTTAGCAAGTTCGGGGAACAAATAATGAGAAAAGACAAACACTTAGGAATCTTAGTAAATTTCAAGGATAAAGAAGCAAGTCTACAAGCAGGACGCAGCGCTGACAGTGATGGTGCCTACCTTGATCACACCCATCGAAGTACATGGTCCATAGTGGCTGCTCAATCTACGTCCGTAGAATGAGTAAGTAAATGGATGTAATAGGATTATTAACTAGCGCCCATGTCAGTCCCTCCTATAGTATTTCAGCCACAGTAGACCTCACTGACCTTCTAGAACAGCAGGGGCTACGACTACCCTTATTTTCCAGTCGAGGAAACTGAAAGTCAGCCAGGTGACTCTATTGCCCGCATTTATGTATCAGGCAACTGATGGAGATGGAATAAAAACCCAGGTATCCCAACCGCCAGGCCTGGACTCAGGCCGTGAGTGCTCCGAAGCAGCCCAGACTTATTTTCATACCTTTAAACTTCTCTTTCTTTTGAGCAAATAGGACAGCGGTTTCACCATGTGTCCAAGCACCGCACATATGAGACAGCTGTCCCCATGAGGATCACAGCCTGGGGGGGCCTACTAGACACCCACAGGGTGCATATATAAATAAATCATCCACGTTGACCCATATAGAAATTCCATGTGATAACGTGGCCCTTGGCAATGAAATCTTGGTTCAGGCAGATCTCTTTTCCTTGGTGGGCCTGGTATAATGTTTCACCCAGACTGTAATGTGATGGGAAGGCACACAGACATCTATTAAAAATTCAACAGAAATCCAATCATCATTGTAAAGGGTAAGTGGTGTCCTGTCTCTTCCCTGTCTTCTAGACTCCCCTCCAGCCCCACTTACAGGGTACCACTACCTGTTTTGCATTCTGGATAGAAAAATCTGTTTTCCGATAATGGCTCTTAATTCTTAGAGTCTTTCTTTCTCTTTCTCTTGTCTCCTTCTCTCTTCCCTTCCCTCCCTCCTTCTGTTTCCCCTTCTGCCCCTATATTCCCACTCTCATTTGAGCAAGAGAGGACAAAATGGAGAACTGGGAGAAAAAGAGGTGGTTACGTATTGTTTCCACCAGCAGAGGGCATAGATATCTGTCTTGCTTTTGATACCCCATGTTGCTCCCAACACAGTTCAATTCTAAGACCTTTCAGAAATTAGACCAAAAAAAAAAAAAAAATCCTTTGAGTGCCCTCTTTCTGCAGAAGAATGGGTGGCAGAAGTGAAAGGGACGAGCAAGGAGCTCACCCAGAACTGCACCCTTAGCATCACCATGTTCTTCGAATGCCACCAGAGGATCTGGGACCATCCTAGGAAACTGAACACAGCTGGCCAGAGCAGTGGGGGGTATCTCAAGGCACGAGTGGGCACATAGACTGTTTTGTGGGCTCATTCTCTTTCTGTTCTGTGTCTTTCTTCCCCCCTCTCTTCCTTGCCTTCCTGCACCCACCTGCTTCTTTCCCCCTTTCCTTCACCCTTAAACTTGAACAATCATTCCCTCGGACACCACTCAGAATCAAGTGGGCAATTAAGAACTTCCCAAGGGAGTTACCCACCTCCCTCCCCTTATGGTCCCTAAACCGCTATCGAGATGACCAATGGACTGTAAACATAGAAAATTGTGTTGTTCCTTTATTTAACTAGAAGACATTCTGTTTGTGCTAGAAGCTGAGGCTCGGCAACTCTCACAAGCCAGAGGAACACAGAAGAATATCAGCAAGGTACAGAGTTGACAGGGAGAGCATGGAAGAAGGCCCAAACTCAGCTGGAAGTTTTTGTGCATCAGAGCTGCAGGCTTGGAAACAAATGGAAAGACTCTGGCTGGACCTTACCAACACCTGGCTGGAAGCCAGGGTGGGATGTGAAGTCATCGAGGGACAATTTTGGAACCCGCCAGTATCTTTGGAAATTGAAGTAGAGCCAACGGCCACAACAAGTGGAACCCACTGTGGCGCTGAGTCACACTTGGAGCGCGGAAAAAAAAGCTCTGCTGGGATCCTGGTGACCAAAGGCTGTTGCCACTTCTGGCTTTCCTACACACAAGAAAAATAAAACCTTTCACACAGGCAGACCTCCTTGCCAAAGATATCTTTGGCTTTCGCTACCTCTCTTATCTCTCTAAGCAGCTGAATCTATGAAAAGGAAAATTACAATAAATTTAATGTTTCCTTTTCCCTTCGTCTGGTCTGAAATATCCAGTCAAAGATCTACTAAATCCCTCTTAGAACACATACAGGCTTCCAGTTTATGAGACATGTGGACCTCACTCCATAAATGTGAGCCAACAGAGAACGATGTTTAGCTATATGAAAAAAAAAACCCTCAAAATTCAGAAGAAGGGGATTAAGAAGTCTCAACAATGCAGAGTTACCCTAGGGATAAAGTTCAGAAATTGTCTCGATAAGATGAAGAAGGCGTTGCATTTATGCACATGGAAGAGGTGATCAGAGAGGGGTATCTATAAAACCGGAAAACGCTACTGGAATGAAAAATACGTTAGCTGAATGAAAAATAAAATTGCGAGAGAAGCATCAAACAGTAGATGGCATATTGCAGAAGATCAAATAAAAAGATAAGCTCAAGAAAATCACCCCTGATTCAGAAACAGTAAATAAAAAAAGAAAAAAGAAAGGACGCAGAGAATGGATCCACAGCATCCGATGTTGTAGAATGAGGAGGAGAGGCAAGAGCACCAAGATACAGTGAAGAAAACTTATTTCCTGAGCTAAATAATTACTTCTATCTGCAAATCAAACAGTCTTAACAAGTTCCAGAAAAAAAAAAAAAGAAGAGATAAACATCTAGACATCTTGGTGAGATTTTTTGCAATTTCAGTGTGAATGAAGCAGTTCTATAAGCAAAGCAGAGAGAAAAGCTAATACCAATAAACAAAAAACCGGGCAGCCTCCAACTCCTCCTCTACAACATAAAATACAATGAACAATGCCATTTTGAGGGGACAATACCAAGATCCAAGAATCACATACCCAATGGAGCTAATGTTCCAACTGAAGAGAAAGAGTCCATAATTTAAAAACAAAAGGGTTAAATTTTGTAAGTTATGTAATCTGAATAAATTATGTAAAAATATACTGCAGCCAGTAAGATGTTAATCAAAATAATTAATTATATAGTTTCTATAGGAGAAAACAGGAAATGGAGCAAATATTAAAATAAGACATAAAATAAGATGTTATATCGGTTATGACTATAATCATAAAGTGGTTAAATTCTACTGTTAAAGCACCAGTATTCTCAGTTGTGGGTCTAAACTAAAAATCCAAATGTGCTGTATGTTTTCTACAAGGGGTACATCTTGAAAACGACAAAAAAATGGTTGAGAATAAAGGTATGACCAAAGGTACGTCAGACAATCCAAAGGAAACTGCGGGTGAAAAGATCAATGAACATGGAACTCAGGGCAACAAGAAACAGTTTTCAAAGGAGGAGTTTTACATGGGCAGGAAATCCAAGCCCTCATGAAGATACAATATTGTGGATATTTATGTATTGAATGTCACAGTTTCAAAGATATAAAGTGAAGCTGTAAAAAAAAAATAAATACATAAAAATAAAACATACGAGCAGCATGGCCAAATCATAATTTTAGAAGACTTTAACACTCCTCAGTAAACCGAGTGTTAGATAAAAATGGGTAAGTTTGAGTAATATGTATGTATTAGATGTTTAGCCTGCTGAAGGATACATATGATTCTTGAACACAGATGGATCATTAACGAAAAACAAATCCCCCACATTAGAAGTTCTCAACCGTGGTGGGGGCTGGGATGATCTGCCCAGATTCACCTGTAGGTTTGAAGGGTGGATTCTCCCAACCCTTGGGGGTCACTCAGCTGTTAGCCCTTTGAGGCCCAGGGACTGCCTGCACTGTGGGGTGGGGGTGTGGGGCAAAGCTCTGCCCCTTCCTGAGGCAGCCTGCATTCAATGGTCATGTGGGAAATAAAAGCCTGTCCTCAAGGCACTAACTCCAGACAACTCCGTCTAGCTTCTGAGTTGTCTGTGGGGTCAGCTGAGGCCTCCACTGAGCTTTATTGCCTGTCAACTTTTCTCTCTTCCCAATCCTATTTCCTTCCTGTTCCTTCCACAAGTGTCACTTAACCTCAAGGTCACTTGTTCATATATCCCCTGAACACTAATCTCCACCTCAGATGCTGCTTCCCAGGGGACCCACTTGCAAAACAGACCATCCTGCAACAAAACTAGAATTGCTTCTAGATATTTAAACAAAGAAGCCAGAAGGATATTTATGAATATATGTATTTATTATATATCGTTATTAGACCAAGAATCAAAACTTGGCCTGTGGCTAACTTTGATATTGAGAATATTACATAGCAAATTAATTCATCTGTGCTGCTAATTCTGTACTGAGAAGCAAATTCATAGTCTTAAATGTTTTTTTCTTATATAAGAATAAATAAACTAAAAAAAAAAAATCAATCCAACAAGGTGGAAAAAGAACCACGAAAGACATCTAAAGAGATAAAGAATTCACTTTTTAGAGGTCTATTCTGAAGTATGTAGGGATGAAATGACAGGATTTCTAGGGTTTTCTTTAAGATACTTCAGTAAATAAAACTAAGAAAAAGAGAAAGATGAAGCAAATGTGGCAAAATCTTGCTGGGTGAAGTGTATATAAGAACACCTTACACAATTCCTAATTTTGAGTGTTTTTGAGCATTTTCATAAAAAATATAAAACAGAAATGGAGACAGAACTAATAAAAATAAATGAAGACATTAATGATTTAGAAACAAATTCAAAGATAACATAATTGACATATAAATACACAAATTCATTCCTGGAAAACCAATAATAAGATAGATAATTTACCATATTTAATCAAGGAGAAAAGAAAACAAATCAAACACATATAATTAGAAACATATTCAAAGATCAAAATTAGATTTAAATATTATAGAACTCTTTGTTATAACTTTTACCTGGTAAGGTTTAAACTCTCAACAAAATTTATAGGGGAAATGTAAGTTATCATATTACCACAAGAGGCAGATAAATTGACTAATCCATTGATGGCAGAGAATCTAAACAATTGTGACACAGTTAATTTTAAGAGCCTTGGTCCTAGGCAACTCTAGAGCAGGATCTTTCAAACTTCCAAAGCCCAGCAATGCCATACCTTATAAATTATAGCAGAATATAGAAAAAGGAGAAAGTTTCTCGAGTATTCAATTAGATTAGCATAGTGCTACAACAAAAATAATAACATTATAACCAATCTCACTTTAATTATAAATGCCAAAGTCCTAAATTAAATGTCAACAAAAGGAAATCAAAAGTTTACTAAGAGATAAATGTGCCAAAATCAATGAGATTAATTTCAATAAATCAAATAAGAATAAAATATCAAGATATTTAAATCAATAACCCCTCCTCAAAGCCAACACCCATTACAGATATACTTGAAATATTCCTGAAGTAGGAAAAAATTTGATAAGGAATATCTACATCAAGCTAAGAAAAGAACATTAGGCCTCATGGTAAAACACTAGGGACATTCTTAACAAAGACATCTGCGACTATCTCTTATTCTACAATTTATCTCAGAAGATCTATCAATGCAAGAAAGCAAAAACTTGCAGAAACTGGGTCAATATTCCCATCCTCCATCCTTCTGTCAGTATCACTGAGATTCTAATACTCTTGCTCTCAGTCAGGAATCTACACCAGCGAGGTGTTATCACACCATTATCCAGGTGACACAGGTGACGGAAAGGTGAACCACTGGATTGAAGAGTTAAAGACAAATAATGAAACCATAAAATAACTATAAAAATAAACTTCAGATGATAAGCTATCTAATTAGGGAACAAGGGGCTTTTTAGGTAAGAAATCATAAGGCAAATTGTTGTTAGATTTGACCATGTAAAATATTAAATATTACTATAATTTTATAACCAAGATTTTTAAAAGAATGTCAAAACCTAAAAAAGAGTATCTAAAGCATGCATGATAAATGGTTAATAAAACCCTTATTTTATTAAAACAGTGAACTGCCTTTTTAGAAAAGTGAGAAAAAATACGAATCAGGAATTTATAAGTACAATAACTAGTTAATAAAGGAAAAAAGTAGTTCTTGAAAAGTACGAATAAAAACAGAATATGACACTGCCCTATCAAATTAAAAATCCTGTTTTAAAAAAGTGAAAATGGCAGCATTGGTGAGACTGCAGATAGGCCTTTTCACATACAGCTAGTGGGAAGACCAACTCATACAACTATCCCAGGGGATAATTCATCAGAAAATCTCAAAACTCAGGTTCACACCATTTTGCCTGGCAATTCTACTTCCAGCATGTGAGGGACAGATTCTAAGGAGACCCCCAGTGAGTCCTTGCCTCCTGGTGCTGACACCCTAGCGTAATCCCCTCCCTTTGAGTGTGGATAGGACTTGTGACTTGCTTCTAACCAACAGAATATGGCAAATCTGATGTGTCTGTCATGTCTGTGATTAAGTTATGTGAGATCGTAACTCCCATCTTGCTAGCAGACTCTTCTTTCCCAACATGGCAGAAGATAGTTGCTGTGCTGTGAGGCATTCTATGGAGAAGCCCACCTGGCAAGGAACCGAGGGAAGTCTCAGGTCAGTAGCTAACGAGGAACTGAATCCTGCCCACGATCACCTACGTGAACCTGAAAGCAGAACTTGCCCCCAGGTGAGTCTTCAGATGAAACCTCAGCTCTGGCCTCCATCTAGATTGCAACCAAATCCTGATACAGCTATTGCAGCCTTGGTTACTCAGCAGAACATTGCTAGTGCATGAGGGTTTCCCGTAAGAAATAATCGTGAGAGTGTGTAAAAGATGTGGACATATAGTCCACTGCAAAATTTTCATGACTGAGGACATTTGGGAACAGTCCAAATGGCAGTGGATATCAGGCTGAAGAAATCAATTATAACACAGGTGAACCATATTGTCATTTTTGTATATTAAAAAGTTTGAACACCATTAATTTTATATGTTTCAACCTGATGTATTCTATTCATACAACGTAGACTCTAAAATAGTATTCGTATACAGTAGTTTTCGATATGGAGGAAAGCCTCAGAAAAATTACATGATACATTGTTAGATAAGAAAAAAACATTTATTTATAAAACTATGGAAATGTGATTCTCATTTTGCAAAAGAAAAGATGTACGCATAGGCATAGACGAAAGTCTGCAGGTATATCGATAAAAAGTTAATCCTTTTTGTTCTTAAATTATGGGATTGGGGGTGTTTCTTATTTTCTCTTTTTTTATACTTTCCACAATGGACAGGTATTATTTTTATTATTTTTATAATTGGAAAGCAAGGTTGATTAATCCAAGTCAAAAATGGAATAAACTCCTAAACCATGAATAAACTCATGAATCCTTCTGCCTAGTTTCCGAAGCTTCCGGAATCATGGAAAGTCCACATATAAATGCTTTGTGATATCAATAGCCCTATCAGGCTGGCTGTTTTCTAGAAATCTGCCATCCTTCCCTGACGGATAGTTTCATTCTCATCCTGTGGCATACCCTAGGTTCATTGCTCATTACCAATCCCTTGGTTTCTGACATTTCATGATGCCGGGCAGTCAAGGGAATTTTGAGGAAAACATGTGTTACGAAAGACTGGAAACTCACTGTGTATTTTTCTCTCGTGTTTCAGTTACCTCTGTCCTTCTGTCGCTGCTCCGTTTCATCTGTTACTCAGCTAATGACCCCATTAGAGAGCTGAAACGCTCCCCAGCTTGGTCGTGAATGGCTGATGGATTTTCTTTCAGACCCCAGAGAGGCCTTGGGACAGCTGTGTGGGTCCCTGAAGGATGGGCTATTAGCTGGGAGGTCGTCCTCACCCAGGAACACATCCCCTGCATCAGAACACGCTCCTACCAGGTGTCCCTGGTGCAGGCTGCTTACAGTGTCCCTGTGTCACGTCTGCATTTAACCCAAGGCTCCCATTCCCTGGAGGAGAAAAGGCTCTGAGTGATGCGATTCTGAGCTATTCGACAAGTTTCATTACAATGGAAGCAGGAAGAAGCGGAGGGTGTAGGAGAAGGGGCAGCTGGTGACTATCCACATTTTCTCTCACTGGCAAAGAACTTAAAATACTTCAACTTCAAAACCAAGGCTAGGTAGTAACAAGATGGATTTGGGCTGACCATGAACACGAGAACCATTTTCGTTCAGTTCACCAAGCTCCTAGGACCATCTTGACACACAGGGACTCTTAATGGATAGGTATCCAATGACTCAGTCACTGAGTTAATGGGTGACGCCAAGAATTACTAGCACATTTTTTCTTAGTTTGGAATTTCCACCTATTTTTCCAACTTCTCATTTTGGCAGCCACACAGAATAAACCTCCCTTTTGCACAGAGTTTTTGAAATGTGTGCTCACAACACTGCATCTTCGTGTCTTCATTGATTGTTTCCTTGAGGCTGAACAACTCTAGTGCCTTCAATCACAGAATATCATTTTTCACTCAGTGACAAAGGAGAAATCACTGTCCTTGTCCTTTGCTTTGATTAAGGAAATTAGAATGGGAATAAGGGAGCAGGTTCTGGTGGGAGTATATTCAAGCCGTGTTCTTTATTCTTACATGAGAGAATGAGTGGGGATGATGTAATGCCTACCCATCCCTCTTGTAAGAAAAGATGCTCTAAGTTGTTTTTCACCTTTAAGTGGGGGGCACCGTGTTTTCTTATCTATAGTTACCCTTTCCGGTGGCGGTCTCCTTAATCAGCCCCTTCCGGTCCTCTGAGGTCCCTAAATGTTCCTAGTCCAGATTATGTAGTCTGCCCAGGCCTCCTTTTTATGGAGCAACCATGACCGTGTGTCCTCACCACAATCCCTCCCACTTTGTAGAAATCCAAGCAAGAGTGTTTGTATAGCTACACTGTGGCAAGTCCAGTGTTCCTTTGGTCATGTCTATAGCCTGGGATGGCTGATGTAAAGTCATTTTACTTCTTCTCCTCTAGGAGGCTTTCCCTGAGCATTCCCTCAGTCTCTTTTCTTCTTGAATTTGTGACACTTTTCCATCTTGAGATAGAAAGGTGCAATAGAAAGAACATGAACTTTGAAGCTTGGCTGAACCAGGTTCAAATCCCGGCCCTGGCACTTGCCTACTGCGTTGTGTCTACAGATGAGTTGCCTACTATTAGCCAGTTTCCTCACCTGAAAAATGGGGGATCCCTCCTTCATGGAGTTATTCTAAGGCAGTGGCTCTCACAGTGTGGTCCCCAATATTGAGTTTTGCCTGGGAGCTTCTTAGAAATGCAAATTCTAAGACCCCCTACCCCATATCTGCAGCATCAAAACCTGGGGCTGGGGCTAGCAATCTGAGCTTTAACAAGCCCTCTGGGTAACTCCAATGCATGCTCAAGTTTGAGAATCACTAAGGATTAGTGACATGGGCAAAGCACCTGCACGTATGTGCTTAAGAGTCTTAGTTACACCCTATACAGTTACCACTTGGCCCGATGCTGTTTTGCATAAATCAGCATCTATTAGAAGCAGTCTAGCATAGTGATTAAAGGGTTTGTGCTCTGGAGTCGGAGAGTCCTAAATTTCATTTATACCAGCTTGGGAGGTGATCTTGGGTAAGTTAAGGACCTGTCTGTGCCTCCATATCTGCCGTATGGAGGCAGTGACAATAATAGTAAATAGTGTATTGTTTGTTGTGAGGAATGGACTGTGAAAAGACATGTAGAACGCTTATCCAACTGTCTAGCATGCGGTTAGTGCCCCCTAAAAGTGATCTATTACTCTCGTCTCCAATTATGTTCATTTCTCCTCAGTTATATCATGAACTCTTTAGTAGCCGAGCTAATTCTCTAGGTCCTTTAAGTCCTCCTCAGTGATTTGCATCTCGCAGAGGATACAGCAAGAGCACAACTGATGCTTGTAGATCTGACTTTCGTTGCCTTGTATATTAATATCATACAGGGTGAGAGCTCTGGCTTAATTATTATCAGGTGATTTGAGTTGACATCAAAGAGGAAGGGTTTCATTAACAAAGGGAAGTGAGCTTGTAGGAAGACCTGGCATTGCGTCCTTACTCTACCACCTACCAGCCCTGTGATTTTACGATGCCACTTATTTATTGATAAAATAAAGAGATTATGCTATGGATGAGTTTAGAAACAGAAACTCGTGATTCAAATTGGCACAAATCATAAGGAAATATCTGATCTTAATTCCAAGAAGCCCAGCGGTCAGGTGAGTGCCAGGGAAGGTTTATTCAGTGACATAGGGATGTCATTCAGAGCTCAGGTTATTTCCACCCATCCTTGATGTGAGGGCTGTGCTCTCAGGCTGCCCTGTCACTATTTCAAACTGGCTGGCGGTCCCAGACATCATATCTCGACACCAGAATGTCCAGAAAAAGAAAAAGATCATCTATAAATGTGACTCCTTAAGGAGAAATCTTTACCTAAAGCCCCCCAGCAGACTTCTCTTTATATGTCATTGGCCCAGATGGGATAACACACCCATTCTTAAAACAACTGCAGGAGAGAGAATGGAATTACTATGACTAGCTTGGGGTGGTGTGGATGGACTGAGGTTCACAAAAGCCACTACCTAGAATCAAACTTCTAGGGTTCTTATGGAAACTAAATGAGATAATTGTACCATAAACTATATCTAGCACACAAACGACACTCCATAGATGTCCCCTCATCCTCTGTCTCTTCCCCTTTGAGTCCTTTTCTCGCCTCCCGTATACAACCACCAAGTTCTAAACAAGTGAAATATAATTTAAATCCCCCCATTTCTTCATAGATCCCACCACCCACAAGTCCACATCAGCACCATCTCTTCCCTGAACCTCTACAACAGATTCACCCCACATTTCAAAAAATAACACTATCGATTCTGCCTACCCATCTTCTCCACGACCACTAGAGTGATTAGTTTTTTATAACACAAATTGCTCAAAACCTTGCGTGGTCTCTCATTCTTCCTAGAATAAAATCAAACTCAGATGTGGCGGTCAGGAGAATGCACATGCCAGATTTTTAACCACACAGAGTGTCATTGACCCGAGGCCTCCACTGCTGAGCTCTGACTTTCGTGGAAGGTCACACGTCCCATGGGCTGCCTCCAGTCAATGGCCAGGTGGCCAGAACACTAAGGCAGGGACGCACAGCACTCCTCCGATGGCCGACTTTGACTTGAGGGCTCCCCAAGAATCTTGCTGAAACTCCCTAGGCTGCATGGCAGGCTAGGATGATTCCACTCAACTAGGCTTTCTCCCCTTTCTCCTTCGTTCCAGGTCTGATGCTCTCCCAGCCCTCCCTGTTTCATTCTCAGGAAGTTCCCCCCAGTAAAATCCTTCCGTAGGTGATCCTGTCCTGGCATCTGCTTCTAGGAGGACCTGGACTCGTGGAGTTAACACGTCTGTGATCTGGACTCTACTCCCTGGTCTCTGCGTGTGCTGCTCTTCCATCCCAGCACCACCCCAATTCCTACGCTTCCTGTTGGGCTAAAGTCTCACTACAGGTATCATTTCTTCTGGAAATCTTTATCCTCTGTTGCCACCCACACACACACCAGGGTTACATGCCTTTGTGCCAAACCCCAGAATACTCTTCCCAGACCCTGATCGAAGCACTCCGCAGTCTACGTTGTAATTTTCGACTCTGGTCCCTCCCCACATAGAATGAGGTCTGTGTGGGGGGCAGGACCATTCCTCTCCTCTCTCCTATTTGCCCAGCACCCAGAATGGGACGTGCCACATAAGTGAGTATTTATGGACTGATGGTCCCCTTCGCCTCCTATGGCCACAGGACGTGGCTGGGGAGATGCAGAGAGTCTCTGAGACAGCCCCGAAAGTCATGCACGTTACGCCCCCCAACATCGACTTGAATGTAGAGAGATCATAAAAGATTCTAAGAGCCCAAGATCCGGCTCAGAGTCCTGGCCCAGGCTGTCCATCCCTGAAAGCTTCAATAGGAGCAGGTCTCAGCCCCAGGGAGGCTCAGTTTAAAGGCATGTCCATCATGCTCTGGCCAATCCTGGATTAAAAGATCAAAGCTGACAAGCTATCTCTTGGAGGAGGGGCCCAGCCAGGACACACAAGGAAGTGTGTAGAGTAAAATACACGCAAAGCGGGGGCTAGTGAAGAGCAGGGATTCTGTGTGTGTGTGATTGATGAGCTGCCCAAAGGTGCCCAGCCTAGGGGGCTTGTAGGGGCTGAAACCCAGTCCGCATTCCCTCCCCTACTCTGTGTGTCCTGCTGACAGACTGCATTGGCCCAAATTCAACCACCCAGAGAGGGCACCTTTGGTAGCTGCACAGAGATGCACCATGAGCCTGCAGCAACACCGAGTGAGGAGGAGGCGGCTCCGGGAAAGGACTCAGGGCCGGAAGCCAGCAGAACTGGGTTCTGGCTCTCGTCAGCTCCCAGCATGCTGGATGACGCTAGGCAGACCACCTCCTTCTCAGGGCTTTCAGGTATTATATTTGGGCCCCCTGGTGGACTAGGCACTGGGAATTTAGCCAAGGAAAGACAGGATGACAAACAGTCCTCTTGAAATGCACAAATAGAGGGAGAAAAAAAAACATGGAGCAAATAATCACCTAAATACAAGCAGAAAAGTCTAGCATTCTATGCAAGAGACGGTTGGGAGGGTTTCATTTACAAGACGAGAAGGAATCATTAAGGAGGAAGCGTGAGCAGGAGTCAACTCGAATGTGGGGGAACGGGGTAAGATTTTCGGCTGGAAATAGCATTTATCCACGCAACACATATTCACCGAGCGATTACTACGTGTTGGGTCTGGAGCAGTGAAGAAAGGGAAAGAAGTCCAGTGAAGCAGGAGCAAAGAGATGAGAGAAAGATGGAATGAGTTTATGCAAAAGGTGGAGGTGGAGGCCAGATCCTTCAGGACCTTGGGTTCCAAGGTAAGGATTTGGAGTTTCCTTCTGGGAATAATGGACAGAGGTTGGAAGGACTGAAGCAGCCGCATGACACGACCCAATGGGCATGTTGAGATCCCAATGGCTGCTTTCAGGGACCAGTGGCCTTTTTATCACTTGGCTCTCAACGGGGACCACAAGAGTTGCTATGCCTTTTGGGATCTCAACTCTTGCGGTTCCCCCCACCCAGGTGTGAAGGAGGAAGAGAGATAAACCCACCACTGAATACATGCTAAGCTGTTCTCAGCACTCGTCCTTTTGCAAAAACCTCCGATTGCTCTCCATTTCATGATCCAATGATGGGTCTTCGTTACTCAGACTCCTGATTCGGTTCAGGTATTTGGGCTGGGGGGAGAGAGTATGCCCTCCTGCAGCACCATCGAATGCATCTCGATTGACTGAAGCCAATCATAAAAAGCCCATTCTCCTCCCCAGTGACTGGCTTGGGCACAAGCATGTCATATAATTCTGGGGAGGTGGGGGCAGAAGGAAGGCTTTCTTCGTTCTTGAAATAGAAGGTGAGAAAGGATGCTCTGTCTCAGCGTGTCTGCAAGCAATGGCTGGAGCTACTGCAGCCCTCTCGCAGTGGCCAAGGGAAACATCTTTAACTCCCTGAAAATGGCAGAGCCAAACCTCAGGTCTGCATTAACCAACCTTCCCTCAAGGCTTCTGTTTAGTGGGAGGATACATTTCCCTTGTTATTTAAGCCCATTTCCACTGTGTTTTCTGGGCCCTGCAGCTGAACACACCTTCACTGGTTCAGGATCTCTGGGCCTCAGTGTAGAAAACAGCACTTTATACATTTCACAGCCCCTCTGCCAATATTAGGTAGGCAACTCAGCTCCACGATTTACGAGATCTACGTCCAGCAAAGCCTCCCTTCTTTGTATAGGGTGGACGTGCAGCTAAAGTTGCAGTCGGGGAGTTCTGCTTGGCATCTGACTTAAATGTCCACTCTTGCTTTGGGGATTCTCTCCCTGTGAAGGAAGTCCTGTGGAGACCCTCTCTTTGCCTTAAACAACCACCGGGAATCTTGGCCCCGTGGGGTGATAAGCTTGGTTGCAGTTGGATCCTTCGCGTCTAGACCAGGGCCTGGCACAAGGAGATCTCGAAAAAGATTTTTTTAATTCAGCAAATAAATATAAAGTCTTCATCAGAGAGAGGGTCAAGGGGAGGCTTCTCTATAAGAGAAAGCAAACGAGCACTGTCCTTTGATCGGGCCACAGACACATCCCTTTCTGCTAACTGCAGTTCAGGCACAAGGTCTCTGGTGGGAAAAGACAAAAGGCGAAATTCTCAAGCCTTATATGAGAGGGATTGTAGCACCAATGGCCACTGGGGTGCACACCCTCGCTCACTGGTCTCTGGTCCTTGGGAAGTTCTGGTCTGCCCAGGCTCCTGCCCGCCATCTGACCCAAGCTGTCCCAGGTGTCCTTATCCTCCGAATCCACACACAGATGAAGGCGCACCCCACTCATAGGTACGAATCAGCTGACCTATCAATCACTGTTGTCGACTATAGGAACAGTTCGCTCATTCCTACTGCACAGATGAGGAAACCAAGGCTGAGAAAGAGGAATCGCAGGCAAGGTCACCCAGGCAACCCAGGGGTCTCACAGATCCTCTCCTCTGTCTCCATGGACCATTTTCCTGCTGCCAGAACAGCGTCCCTCTGTGGAGGTGTCAGCATCTCCTTTTCCCGTCCAACCAAGACCATTTTTTCCATTTTGAAAAGACCCCGTTTGGCCCTATCTGAAAAAGAAAAAGCTCTTCCTCATTCACAGCTCCAAAATAAAATCCTCTTTATTCCCCCAGCTCCTTCCGTCCTGTGCTCCCCATATAGAGCCTTTCACCAGTTCCGCTTGCAATTACCACCGAGAGAAGTCGCATCTATTCTGGGCGATTCGTTTGTGCTTTCACACCGGGCCTGTCTTTAACACACCTGAACGATCTTCTTCAGGACAGCCTTCCGGCTTCTCCCGGCACCTTTTCAAGGCCACCAGCCCTGACTCACGCCCCCTCCATCCAGACTCTCCTTTTCATGATTTCATTCCTTTCACTGTTGGAAATGGATCATTCAACCCAGACTGTACTGATAAGGCGAAATAGCTCTTCCCTGCCTGGGGCCATTGGGTTTACCAACTCTTCCATGTAAGCATCTTCTACAAGGATTTAATTTAGATATTTAGACAACAGATTTTTATCTGCCACACGGTTCGCTTTGCCTCTAAGTAGAGGGAGGAGAATCAATTGGCTATTTAATCAGGAGATAGGTGACAGGGTCTTTGTGTGTGGGGTGCAGGGGATAAAATAAGAAAGATAGAGAGTCAAGACTCTCGGCCCAGATAACTGATTCATTGTGTGACCTTGAGAACGTCCCTTACCCACTTGGAGCCTCAGGACCCATCTGTAAAATGAAGGGGGCGTGCACTCAATCAGAGGGGTCTGGTCTACCCGCACAGGGACACCCCCCTGAGGGGCTAAGTGAAGCCGGAAGTCCGTCCAGAGAAAGGGGTTCCCTTCTCTAATTCAAGGTGCCTTGTGGTTAGGAAGAGCCTCTGGTGCTGTTTTCATGCCTGATTTTTCTGGGAAGGGAGGCCATGGCTGTTTAGCATCTCAAAGCATCTCAAACCCCATGAAGGAGTCAAAACCTCTGGTCAACAAGGTCTCTCCAGGCCCCTGCTTCCCTGCCACTCTGTGAGTCTGTTGGTATCTACTTCCTCCTTCAAATACCCGCCTGCTAGCTCTGAAGTCATCAATAATCACAGAGCCCAACCCCTCAAATACAATAGCAGGAGAAGGGATGTCTGCTGGGGTGACGGGTGTATTTCTAGTGAAGCAGCTTGACCCCAGGAAGCAGGGTTTGTTTATAGGCAGAGAAAGGAGCTGTAATGAGGGTGGGGCAAAAAAAAAAAAAAAAGTGAGTAAAATGCATTATTTGAGGAGGCAGCAGGGTGGAAAGGCAGCTGTGCCAGAGAAGACAAGAGGATGCTGATGTTTGGGGTTCGGGGCTGAGAGCGAAAAATTAAAACAAATGCAGCCCCTGTGGGTGAGGGCTGGGGAAATGCTTGGGGGAATTCAAATTCTGGAAAATTCTGGAATTACTTGAGTTTCCTTTTCCCCCAGCTGACTGGGGAAAAAAAGACTTGGACTTACAGAAAACCCATTATTTCGCCCCGGGGATGGTCAACGTGTGTTTGATTAGGGCTTGATCGTTCGCAGTGCACAAAGGATTTTGTGTTCCACTTTGTTTTTGCAAAGCCTTCCATTAAATATTTAAGGAGCTGGCCCCTGGAGCATTTACATTAGGGTTTGATTGATGTCAAGTTGATTTACGCATCACCTTTGCCAATCGGGTCCTCTCTTTAGAGGATGCGAAATCGGGGCCAGGAGGCTCAGTTCCTCAGTTGTGGGGAGCAGTCCTGGGAGATTAGGAAGAGCTGGGGGTCAAAACTGGGATTTGGAGAAGCTGGTTCTGGGAGACTGCCCTGTGATAAACCTTTTCTACTCGAGTTTCACTCAGTAAGTTTCAGATTCTTGCAACCAAACCATCCTAAAGGAGACACGCAAACTTCAACAACCGCTGGGGGTGAGTGATGGCAGGGCAGAGGTCCTAGAATCTTCCGTGGGGTCCTCATGATTCCCAGCGGAGTCTCCCAGGAGAGTAGGTATGCCCCCCACTGTACATAAATCTAGGATGTTAAATTAAAATTTACAAAAATGCCAGCTAGACAGAGTGAATCTTTTCCCTCATTTCGGAGTATTGGCCACAGGGTTCTTTCTAATAGTCGTATTTTCAGTTAAACCCATTCATTCTAGTTCTCGTCCTTTGAGCGTCTGAACAAATGCGTTTCTCCTTCTTTCTCTCCCTTTTCCTCATGGCAATGTTAACAGCTGTCACATGTGGAGCTCCAGCTCCGTGCTGATGCTGCGCTGAGCCTTGTATTGACATTATTTCATTCGATATTCACAACAACCCTGCTACGTTATTCTCCCCCATGTTCATGATCAGGGTTCAGATGTAAGTGGCAGGGCCGGGATTTGAACCCAGGTCAGTTCAAGGGCAGAGGATGGGACAGAGGGGAGTTGTGAGGCCGACAGAGCCAGCTCACTAGTGAACAGACTGAGCCCATCCAAGGTGGGAAGCGGGGGAGGAGGAGGGCTCTGTTAGAGTGAAGATGAGATGGATCCCTCCCCAAAGGGTACCCCAAAACCTCACTTTTGACTCCCCCTTTGTTGGACTTCACTCCTTCTTTGTTGCTTTTAACAATCTCCATGTCCCCAAGGTTCTAGCCTCCTGGTTTCATTCATAGAGCCACACTCACTCATGTAGGTCTCTACCCGCTGCCCAGAACCCCTCCACCCCTGCCTCCTCCTCCTGCTTCCCTGCCCCGGGGCCCCCAGCTCCAGGGCTTCCGCAGCTGCCTGCCAACTGAGCAGAGGCTGAGTCCTCAGCCCAAACACCGAAATCCACAGTCTTGATGGGAAAACTCCAGAAGAAAGCATCCAGAGACATGGCAAGGCCTCACCCCGGGAAATGGGTGCTAATGTGCCATTTCAGGCATAGAAGTGACCTAGAAGCGGGGAACTTTAGAGCTAGGAGAAACCTTAGAAGTAAGCCAGTTTCAAGAGAGAGGGAGCGAAGTCCAGAAGGGGAGAATGCCTTGGCAATCGTCATGCACCTAATGGGAAGAAGACCTAGGTTTATTTCATTCATTCATTCATCCATCCATTCATTCATCGTTCGTTCATCTGAGATTTACCAAGCAGCTATCATGTGGCAGTCATAGGAGCTAGAGATGCAAAGTGGAATAAAATAGCCCCAAGGAGCTTCTAGTCTAGGCTGTAGATGGTATAACTCCTATATCGAGGAGTTTTTTTTTTTATTTTTGTTGTTATTTAATGAGTTTATTAAAGTTGGCTATTGAACAAGCATAATAGTGCTTACCATGTGCCAGACCCCATAGTATTTACAAATTATCACCTCATTCAATCTTCACAACAACCCTCTGGATTACTATTTTATCCCCGTTTTGCAGATGAGAAAACAGAGGTACAGAGATACACAGGAATTTGACGAAGGTCCCACAGCCAGTTACGTGGCAGAGCAGGGACTCAGACGTGGGCTGCCTGGCTGCACTGTGACACCTTGCCTTTCTCAAGCACTTCCATAGCGTGATATTGTAAAAAAAAAGAAAAAATAAAATAAAATACCAACAGGCTCCTCAAAACACAGTCAAATAAGTAAAAATACAAATAAAGAATGCAGGGGGAAAAACAGTCAGAATTAAGAAAAATAAATGATACTCGGTGGTCAAGGTGATGGAGGAGAAAACAGAACTGGGATTTATACGGTCCACGTCTCCCAGGGTCACTAGCGCTGAATCACAAATTGGGGTATGAGTCTCCTGGCAGGCAAAGATTAAACAAAAGTCTGAGTTATCTGATTTTCATAATTCCTGATTGGAAAACCCAGTTTCTCCTGGAGAAGTGCAACAGTTTATTTTTTTTCTTTAAAAAAACCCCACACACATGTTACTAAGCCCTGAACTCTTGAGGGCAAAGACCACATCCTATTCATCTCTACAAAGGATCCTCTTACAGAGCATAATGGGAACGGTGCTATTGGATTGGGGAAAGTTGAGGAGAATGTCCGTTTCCTGCCATAACAATGTACCCCGCACTGGGTGGCTGAAAACGACGAACATGTATTCACATGTCACAGTTCTGGAGGCCAGAAGTCTCAGATCAAGGTGTTGCCATGCTCCCTCCAAAGCGCCTCTTCCAGCTCTCAGTGGTTCTGATGTTCCTTGGCCTGTGGCAGCATCACTCCAGCCTCTGCCTCCGTCGTGACATGGCCACCTTCCCTCTGTGCCTGTCTCTTCTCCTTTTATATGGACCCCTGTCATACCGAATTAAGGGCCCGCCCTCCTGCAGCATCACCTTATTGTAAATGACATCTTCAGCGACCCGATTTCCAAATATTGTGGCATTTAAGGTTCTGGGTGGACACGAATTTTTTCGGTAGGTGACACTTCAACCCATTCCAGGTGGTCAGAGAGGGCCTTTAAAAGGAAGCGACGTTTTTGCTGAAATCTGAAGAAGTCAGAGGACCTGGCCACATGCCAACCTGGGAGAGCCCAGGGTGAAGTGCGAAGGCCTTAAGTCTGGGATGCACATGTGTGTAGAAAGGCCAGCAAGGAGGCCCCTGTGGCTGGAACAGTGATGGGGAAGGGAGAGAGTAGGCGACAGCTGGGGGCAGAGGAAGGGGGAGAAAGAAGCTGGGGCCATTGCCAGGAGCTAGGAACTTTATTCATCGTGGAGCAGCGCGGGTTTGGAGCGGAGGAGCGACCCAAACCGGTTTGGTTGTAAATGGTCACTCTGGCGGCTGCATACAGCACAGCTCAGAAGGGAGTGAGCAACGTAACAGCAGTGGGAGAAGCAGGAGACCGTCTCGGCGAGGCCAGGTGAGAGACGACGGCAGCTCCGCCGGGTTCCGGAGCCGTGGGGATGAAGAAGAAGAGATTCAGGCTACATGTATGAGCGACAGATTTACCGAAGGATCGATTCTGTGTTGAGGCAGCGAGGGATGATCCTGAGTCTTGAAGATTATTCTGTGTACATAGAACCTGCAGTCATCAAGATTCACTCAACAAACGCCCGGGTCCTCTGTGCAAGCCCAAACACATTCCTGTTAGCTGCTTCCTTGTCTTTCGTATTTGGGGTCAATCACTCTTGATTGTGTATAAATCGCCACCGTTGGGCACTTCAAGGGTTTCTAATTTCTCACAGTTTCACCAATGCTGCAACGAACATGAATCCAATTGCTTATGTCTTCGACGAATTTCTTGAGCAGGATTTGGGCCCGTGTCTGAGGGTTTCTCCAGACTAGAAGGGGGATAGTTGTAACGGGATTGTAGGTTTTGGCCCGCATCTACTCCCATGGGTTCAGTGGCCATGATGTGCTCACCCTCCATAAGCAGAGGAAGCCCATCTCCTCCCCACCTTCTGAAGCTGAACAACCCCAGAGGAGCGCCCCACCTCGCCCCTACCGCTTCCTGTGCCTTCCTAAATCTAAAAATCGCAGGGTTCCTGCAGGCCATATGCTACCTTGAGTCTGGTCTTTGAAAACAAGGAGTGGCATTTGGGAAATGGGACCAGGCTGCCAAGTGTAGCTTGGCTCGGGGACAGAGTGGGGTGCTCCTTGCAGACGTGTTTTCTTTCCTCTAAATACTTTCCCTCATCTGAACCCAAGGCCAGCAGGAGGAGAGATCCTCGTACCCCTTCTGACTCACAGTCTCCATCTGTCAGAGCAAACGGTTCTCGGCAGAGAGCAAGGGCTGTGGAGGGGGAGATAGGATCTAGCTTTGCATTCTGCCCCTTCTCCAAAAGCTAGTCTGCTCTGAATCTCTATCCTCATCAGAAACGAACAGAAAAACGGTTTCAGATAAGGCGACACACATGACGGATAAAAGAATAATTTCTTTAACATGCAAAGAGCTCTTATAAATAAAATAAAATAAAATAAAATAAAATATAAAATAAAATAAAATAAAATAAAATATAAAATAAAACAAAATAAAATAAAATATAAAATAAAATAAAATAAAATAAAATATAAAATAAAATAAAATAAAATATAAAATAAAATAAAATAAAATATAAAATAAAATAAAATAAAATAAAATAACCCGATTCCTTGAAATGGAGGAAGGACAAGAAGAGGTAAAGCAATCCAGAAAAATCCAAAGTGGCCAACAAATATGCAGAGATGTGGGCCCTCACTCTTCATTAAAGAAAGGGAAATTAAAACAAGCATGTACGACTTTCTAATTCTGAGCATGACATAGATAAGAGAGTGTGAGCATCCCCTAACTTGCAAAGTTCAAGGAAGAAGATTTCCATACCCTGGGAGGACAGGGCGACTGGGCAGTGTCTTCTTCAGGGAACGTCTAACAACTCCATTTCTAGGAGTTTGCAGACGTACGAGGATGCTTCTGGTGGACCTGTTTGTTACAGCAACGATTCTGAAAACTAGCTGATTGCGAATCAATGGAACATTGATTAAATAAAGGATGATACATCTGTATCACAGGATCCGACGCAGCTATTTTAAAAAGAACAGGGCCGCTCTGAGAGTGAACTGATAGACACTTGGGCACGTTTTTAAGAAGAAGAGGCAAGTTTTCCAGCTTAACGTATTTCCCAGCATTTTCATGGGAAACATTTCTGGAAGAATATGTCAGAAAGCGCAACAGGAGCAGAGGGTTAAAAGGAAGGGGCTCTCCCTTCTGTACCCCCCTTCGGTAGGGCTTTTGATAAACTATTATTACCACATGTTACTCTGATGACTAAAACTTGCTTAAAAAATATTGGGCAGGAAGCAGACGATTAGGTTATTGAACCTGAAATCTGGAGATTGGAACATTCGAGTCCTGACCCCAGTGTATGTTCTATTTATTCCCGTGTTACCTTGGGCTAACTCCTCAACCTCTCTGGGCCTGATCCTCTCATCACTGAACTGGAGATGCCAAGGGTTGGTTTGTGCTTCTTTGTGTTCTTTACGCTGCTGGAGGGACACACGGGTACTGAGAAGTGAGCGGCTTAATTGTTTGGCTCCAGAGTTGGTTCTGTTTGAGTCAGGTAGAGACAAAACACAATAAAGGAACTTTGCAGGGACGTGGCAAAGAACCACCTGTTCAATGGCAAAGGCAGAGGCCACGGTGGGGTTGGAGGGAGAAGGTGGTGGAGGAAGGAGGAGTGCAGATGGTAAAGTGGGGAGGGCCGCAGCAACTAAGACCATCGAGGGGGCGTCGCTGGTTGAAAAAAAAGTGGGAGGGCAGACAAGTTGAATAAGCAGAAAGAATGAGAGAAAACTGTCTTCTTAAAATGATCAGTTTGCCCTCTATTTCCAAAGTGTGGAAAGGGAGACAGGTGGAGAAGGCTGACAAGGGAGGCAGGGGGCGATCGGTATCAGAGAGCTGTTCTCGAGAGCTTTTCTTTCCTCAGCGGAGTGCTGCTAGGTCAGGGGTGTTCTCCTGGGAGTTTTGCCATGGGAACCCTCCTAACCAGGGCGAGTCCCAGCTCAGAGGCCAGGTTACGATGGAATATTGGAGCTCCCCGCGGGCGGACTCTGTGTTTGATTTCTCTCCATCCGCAGGACGGGGCCCGGAGTGAGCACGTGGTGGATGTTTGCTGCCCGAGCGAATGAGTGAATGGTGCCCTTTCACTGTCGGGCAGACAGCTGGCCTTCCAGGAAAGGGAAAAAGAAAAACCCTGACCCTTTCCTCCATGTAAAGACCACTGGCTCACACCAGGACGTCGGCTAACGTGCCATTTACAAACATCGCCACCCACAGCATCCTCGCTACCATTTTCTGTGCACTTACCCCTATCAGGACACTGCTAAGTGCTTTCTCATCTTAAATAATTCTCGACCGTAACCTATAACGGGGGGTACCCTCAGCCACCCCCCTTTCAAAATGAGAAAAGGGCTTAGGAAGGTGATGTCACCTGCTCAGGGATGCCCAGTTGGGATGTGAAACCAGATCTGTCCCTTTCAAAGCCCCAGCCATTTGCACCAAAATGCCCGAGACCGACCATGGCCTGCCTGAGGGGGTGCCCGTCTCCCTATTTTACAGATGAGAAGACCGAGAATGCAATCCCGTGTTCCACCCTGGGATGGAGTCTGCTCCTCCGGAATCCATGGCCAGGCTGGCGTGGCTACTTACGGGCCCTCCCCCTATTCTTTTCTAAAAACCCAGTGTTTATATACATAAGGAATACAGAGGGAAATCTTGTAATTTCGGAAAACATTCTCATTAAATACCTGAGCCACAGAGATAAAGCTACCTATCCCCTCCTTCTGCAGTGACACTGTCATCAGCAGTTTGTGTACCTCCTACACTGCACCAGGGGGTCCCACAAGGAAGGATGAATAATACTTTTGAAAGCGGATAAGCCCCTCTCAGGCCTCCCACCTAAGGGCCTGTATTTCCCACCACCCCCGACCACTTACTATGCGAGGCTTGTCTGAGCAGCTCGCCTCGGGAAACGTTTTCTGAGCAGCTACTACCCGCCAGGTGCTGAGCCCGAAGCTGTTCTGATACAGAGAAAACACACTCCCACCGGGGCAAACAGTGGTGAAACGTGAGAGCACACGTTATGGCGGTGACACACACCAGCTCGGGAACCGACAAAGAAAGGGGAAAAAATCGCTCTGACTGACATCGCACAAGGGGAAGCATCTGGAAAAGTTGCTTGAAGCAGTTGGTATTTGGGTCCTAGTCACAATTAATTTGCTTTAGGAGTTGGTTTTCTTGTTTATCGCCTGTCCCTCCTCCCCATACCCCAATCTGTCATATGTTCTTTTCTCTCTTTGAGACTCCTAGCCTAGGGTCTGGTATACAGCAAGCACTTAATGAACATTTGCTCTTCCAATGAATGATCTCACCTGATTCAACCCTGTGAGTAGGTATCCTGTTATCTCCTTTCTGCACAGGAGAACCGCAAGGCTCAGAGAGGTGATGTAGTTGGCCCAAGGACACCCAATGAGCAAGCAGCAGAGGAGAATTAGAACCCAGATATGCAGAGTCCAACGGCCTGCTCTTGACACCGGCTTTAGAAAGCAGCCCTGATGGCTGAGTGAGAGGAAGTCGTGCAAAGCAGACGGATTCGGGACATGAGAAAACTGTAACTTCTCCAAAGCTTTTTTTCAACCCTGGGATTTGAGGTCTGGCTCTTTGAGGCTGGGGGCCCTGTGAAAGGGCTGTCATTGCTCCCCATTAGCGAGTGTGTCCGTCCCATCCCTTTCTTGTCCCGGATTCTCTTATTTAATTGTCTTTCTCTCCCCTGTCTGTCTCCCGCTTCCCCATCTCGTTCAGTCCCCTGGGGCTGCCAAAGATGCCATTCGGGGCCTGGATAATTAAAGTTCCCCTCCTGTTAACATCTAGCTCCTGAGCGCTCCCAGCAGCTGTTCGGCTGGAGGGGGCCGGGGAGGGCCACACAAAAGCTCTGGGAATGGTTGTGTCTACGAGCTGTGTGTGTGTGTGTGTGTGTGTGCGTGCGCGTGCACGTGTGCATGTCCAGGCCCAGCATGTGCCTGGTCTCACCCCACCCCCTTGGGCAGGGGGGGCCGTGGATTCATTACAGATTTTTCTTGGTGGTGCTGAGGAGGGAGGGGAAGGGGACCAGATGGCAGACAGGCGGGTGGCTCTAGGCCCTGCCTCCTCCTCCTCTCAGCAAGCAGATGCCCTAGGAACAAGGGCCGGGAGGCAGAGGCAGGATTAGAGGGGGAAACTCCTATCGATTAGTGTCAGAGGTCTGCAGAGCTGGTGGGGGAGGGGGAGCCCTTTCTCTCGGGCTGGTGGGGGAGGGGGAGGGGACAGCATGGATGGAGGGAGGTCGAGACCAGCCTGCGGCCCCACAAGGGGTGAACACGCTGTCCTCACAGGGAGCTGCAAAGGAGGAACAGGATCACCCTCGGAAATCCTCAGGGACAGCAGCCTGCTTTCAGATGGGCAAACCCAGAGGCCCAGCAGGGAGCAGGAACCTGCTACCACATTATCTAATATTACCTAAAGTCATCTGGTCTCTAATAACATTAGAGCTCTAATATTGTTAGATATTAGATAACATTAGGTAATATTAGATAATGCTAATAGATATTATATATTAATAATAGTATTAATATTCTTATAAGTAATATCACCAACAATTCTAGCAGCAACGAAATAGTATTAGCCTCCTCGCCGAGTACTCGTGATGTACCACATACTTGGCAGATCATTTCTTGTCTAATCTAATCCCAGTGGCCTGATAAACTAGGTCTTCATCGCCTGTCTTATGGATGAAGAAACTGAGGCTCAGAGAGGGCAGTGAGGCTACCTAACGTCACACAGCTAACACAGATAAGGCTGAGATTCTGACCCAGAACCAAGCCAGACCAATGGACAAACAAGGCTTGTCCAGACTCCTCCTCAGAGTGAGGTTTGGTCTGTATGGGATCCATAAGAAGCAGCATTCTCTAATTTTCACTCCTTTTACCCTGAAAAAGAGAACTGGATTTTTCAAGCTCCGCGACTAAAATTCAAGTTCGAGCTCTTATTTATAAGCTGTGCGGCCTTGGGCGGGTCACTGAACCTCTCTGAATTTGTTTCCTCCTCTATCCTGTAAACTCGTCCAACAATGGAGGATGGGTAAATTATTTTTGAGAAATGCCTATAATGGAATGCTCTGCAGGTACTGAAAATGAAGAGCTGGACAGATATTTGCTGACATGGGAAGAACCTCAGACTGTATTTTTAAATTAGAAAAATGAAGTCTGAGATTAAAACAATATTATGCCCAATATTATGCCATATCAAGACAGAGGGAGAAAGAATAAGGTGAGAAAATGGGAGAGACAATAGAGTTAGTGAGCCCAGAAAGATAAACACCAAAATGTTCAGTGGTTATGCCGTGCAGTGATTTTTTTTTTTGTATGTCAATATTTACAAAAATTAGTATTTACACAGGGGACTGACATCGAAAGGGTGTTCTGTCATCAGTCGTGTTCCGCCTTGAGTGTGTGAGGATATAAAAAGTCGGGCTCTGCACACTGCACCGTGTCCCGTCCATGCAAGGGGGCGTTTGTCTCTCGGGGCGGGAGGGGCGTGATAAGCTGTGAGCCCCGGTTTTAGTCTCCAGCTCGTTGGAGACCCAGCCCTTCCGTAGGTCAGGTCAAAGTCATAAAGAACCAGTGTCTCAGGGCTGCTGGGGAGGGAAGAGTTAACGTGCAAATCCATAAAGCTGACCCTGAGGTGGCCCACTTAGGAGACCATCTGCCAGCAGGCCACCAGCTGCCAATCCCAGGCAGGCCCTGCCTCCTCCCAGCCCACACAGCTCAGAGGAGCCCAGATGCCTCTGCCTTGGCCTTGGTCCCCAGCCAGGGGATCTGGCCTGGCAGAACTATCACATCTCCCTCCCCATAATTGGCATCGAGGTAGTAGAGGTCACAAACTTTCTCACTTCTGGTCTCACTTGACCAATAGATGAGGTGGTGGTTTTCTCACTGTCCATCAGAGGAAACTGAATTGCAGAGGAGCCAAATGACTTGGCCAAGGATGTAAACTCTCCTTGGGAGACAGGCCAGACTCCTGGGGGAAAACAGCTCACCCCCCCTTCACCCCCATGCTCTGATGTTGTCCCACAAGCACTAACTTCTCCCAGAGGAGGCTAAAGCAGACCCATATTTCAGAGCCCATCACCAAGAGCCTAGGGAGATGGGGCAGGAGACCACCAGATGGCGGGGCAGGAGGCGGGGTTCAAACCCCAGCTCTACTTCCTCTCCACTTGGCCTCCTCCGCTGGTCTTCTAGAAGGTCTGCCTCTTCCACTGTGGGAAATCCAAAATCCCTGGCTACTTTCTGATCCTAGGAAAAAGAATGAGGTGAGGACCTCTTTTTGTGCATCGTGGTCGCACACTCTGGGGTCAGAGGTTGGCCCTGGCAGGCCAAAGACGGGAGAGAAAAGTGTTAACTGGAGCAGCAGATGGAATAAGGACAGGATCCTCCCTGGAAACTGCCCGCATGTCAGACTGAGCAGCTCAGGACTGCTGGCCAAAGGAGGCAGAGAGAGACCCGAAAGCTCCCAGAACAGATGGGCCAGCCAGGACACGCGGGGGAGGAAATGGCCATCGTGATCATCACATCTCAAATTCCTCCGGTGCGTTCCGTGTTCAAAGCTCATTCAAATCCATTATCTTATTGAAATCTCACAGCAACTCCTCCGGACAGGAGATGGCAAGGGGCTGTGAGGCCCATCTGGCAAGAGGAGGCAACTAAACTCAGAGAGGTTAAGAGGTTCGCCCAAGGTCACACAGCTCGTTTGCTATCAGAATGGCCAAAAAAATAAAATAAAAAAAAATAAAAAATGAAAAAGAAAAAAATCAAGTCTCCTGAATACTAATTCATCCATCCATAGACTTGTGATTCGATCCTCTATTTTCCAACCAGGGGCCTTGGAAGGATGATATATGTTAGCAATAAAAAAGCAATAACAATAATAAACCAATATTTATCGGTCACTTACAACGTGGTAGGCACAGCTTTAAGCACTTAATGTATATTATCTCATTTAGTTCCCACTTTGACCCCGTGTGAGGTGGATCTTACTATTAGCGCCAATTTACAGATGAAAGAGACAGATGCACATGGCTGTAATCGCTCGCTCAAGGACCCAGTGGTGAATCAGTGGAGCTGGGATTCTAGCATGAATCTTTCTGACTCTTCACCACCATCCCAGCAGTTCCCATCACCACTGCTCGTTAGAAGCGCCTAAGAAGTATTTACAAAATCTTGATGCCCAGGTATCACCTTAAAACAATTAGACCAGGATGTCTGGACACGGGGCCCAGGTATCTGTATTTTTTAAAAAATCCCCAAGCGATTCCACTATATAGCCAGGTTTGGGAACGACTGACCACACTACACTGTCCCCAGAAACTACTCCACGCATCATCTCAGAATTGCTGAAATGTGAGAGCCGAGCTCCTCTCCGTTTCCCCATCTGTAAAATGGAGCCAGCCCCTTTGGCTTTGACAAAGATCCAGCACCTCCAGGCTCAGGACAGGAAAGCGTTAAGGAACCGAGGCTTTGAGCTGCCAGTTCCAGAAGGCAGTCCCCTCGCCTCTCCCCCAGAGTCATCTAGAACTTGGAGAGCCTACGCTGGGAAGGCTGTTGTAAAACTTTTATTATGTTTATTTCAAATGAGGCTTTTGTGCAACTGCAAACCCTGAAGTCTGCAGCCACGGGGACTGTTAACAGTGATGCTGCTAGCAGTGTTTTTCATCTTCTCTGGGTAAACCAGTTGGGTGCCCCCCAAATATAGTGAAATCATAATGAAGAGGGAGCCTGGGGTGCCACCAAGGGAACAAAGGAGAATAGATCCTGGAAGAAGAGGCTGTGGCTTGGTCGGAACTGGGACATTTATATTTTGCAGGCTCTGGAAATCATCTCCCCTTCTGCCTGTGAAATCATCCTCCACTTTTTCCTCAGCAGGAAGCAAAAGAAAACCTTCTCTGGGGGGGGAAAGCCTGCAGAGGAAAGGTAGTCTCTTTATTGGGTTGAGTCCTGGCTGTTGTCTGACTTGCTGAGTGGCCTCGGGCTGCCACACTCTGGCTGGTTTCCCTGCCTGTAAACAAGGAGGTTGGAGCTCCTGATGACAGTGACCTACCTAGCCAGCTCTCTCAGCAGATCTGTCAGCCTAGGATGGAAACCCAGAGAAACCAAAATGAGTGTAGAATTCAGAGTCCCGGTCCACAAATGTTTTGGGCACAAAGGGGGAACTTCTGGGATTGTGACGTCTAGGAGTCAAATGTCAAGGGCAACCCCGAAGGGTAAATGATGACAAACCTTGGTCCCGTGGAACATAAAAACCAGAGCAATCTTATGATCTCAGAATCTCAGAACTGGGGACATAGCCAGGTGTGGGGGCCTGAAGCATACACAGTTTTTTTTTGGGGGGGGGCGGCCTTTTTAAAGAAACAATAATATAAAACTTCAAAAATTAAATTAGGTACCAAAGCGAATATTTATTTAGAACGAGAGGGTAAATGGCACATGACGAAGCCGAGAAAACCCACCAACACCTCAAATCTAGAACAGAATGTACTTTTTTTTATTATTATTTACAGCCCGAAACACAACTATCATACTTTATTCCTTAGAGTTTTGGGCTGCATAGTCTGATCACCTCCTCATATGACAGTTTTGTAATATTATCCTCTACAGAGAGAACAGAAAAGTAATGTAGCGCTTTCTCTAGGATGGTTTGCTTAGTAGGAGTTTGGGGCCAGGTGGTTGAGAGTTCCAGAGGTTCCGCTTAGATACAAAAGTGGAGGGCATCCGTGAAAGTGACCGACCTCAGGCCCGAAGGGACCTGGGAGGACAGGGATGTTCGAGTGTCCCCTCTGATCTCTCTGAAGCCCATTAAGAGGGCTTCCTTTTGGACCTGTGCTCGTTATGTTGTCTTGGCCACATCTAGATATCCTTGGATAGCAGATACATCATTTTTAGTTGATAACTTCCCCCTCATGACCTCTATCAGTTTGCCTACTTACACCCTTGAGGGACAACAGCAGGCAGGGGATATAGAAACCGAAAAAAAAATTGAATAATTGCCCTAATTTTTGATAGTCAGTGATCCACGCGATTGCTGACTTCAGTCTTTTGCATCACGACCCTGAGAGAATCAGGGATGTCACAGAACCCTGGGGACGGGGGCTCAGGTTATGCTGATACTATGAGGTACAGAGCCATGCAGTTTAGGGCACTGACTGGACGATGTTCTTGTTGGGGAGTAAGGAATGCAGCCCAAGGGGATGGGTTCACTCCCCTTAAGCCCTGGTCCTTGACCACAGGCCTAACAAAGCTTTTCTACACTTTTTTCCCTCCCTGGGACCCAGATATATCTATACAGAGATGATGGGTGGCAATGTAGGATAATGGTTAGGGGCCTGGGGTTCCCATCCCTGCTTCACCCTTTCGTAGCTGTGTGACCTTGAATGAGTGCTGTCACTTCGAGCTCCAGGTTTCTCAACTGTCAAATGAGGGTCATGAAAATGTACCCACCTTCTGGGTGCTTGTGAGGATTCAGCAATATAATGCATAGACAGTGCTTGGCACAGTGCTGGCTTTGGGCTAAACACTCAACAGAAACGGAGTGTTGCTGTCGCTCAGCCTGTCCAGCTTGGCCTTTCTCACCAGAGCCCAGTGAGAGTCCCCACCCTTGTACCTCTCTCCAGAGAAGGGCTGCGATGGGCTCTCTGTTTATCACATGCTAGGCCTGCACCAATTATAGTGTCTAGGGTAATTGAGAAATACATGTGTCTACTGTGGCCCTAAATGGTAAGGAGATAAGGCTCAGTCACTATCAGGGAAAGGAACAGTAGCTTTCACCAAGAGCATGTAAGTAGAAGTGTTGGGTCACCTCCAGGCCGAGGTAGTTAAGAGCAGGTGGGATCACTGTCCTTGTCTGCCAAATGGATCGTGCCATGTGATGGAGGCGGGTCCCTGCTGGGGAAAACCCTCCTTTAACCCACATAGGACTAAGATATGAGCAAGATATGATTGGATCATATTAAGCCACCGAGATGCCAGGGTTTACTTGTTATTGTGCCAATTCTGTCTCCCCTGACTCCACTACTCTCATTTAATGACTTTCTTATAACATCCAAGGGGACATCCTTTCTGCCTATTCTTTTGAGTCCAAAGAGTCCTGCATCCAGCAATACCCTTGTGGTCACAGAATATGGAGGAACAGGGTGCTGGGGATCAAGGCCAGTGGTCCGAGGGATTCGTAAGAAAGAAGATGGGAGGCAAAGGAAGTCCCCATCTCTCCAGTGACACTGCCGGCCAGGTTCCCCCGCTGGCCAAACAATCCCAAGACTACGGACAGTGCTCCACTCCCAATTAGTTTAGGCTCTGGCGAAATGCCTCCATCTGTTTGAGAGAACTCAGAACGAGCATAATTACAGCCCTCACACAGAACTGTGCCTGGCTAGGTGACTTGTTATCACAAAACCTATGCTCCGATGGTAAATACATTCCCTGTGTTCTTCAATTTGCCTCTATTTCCCCAGAGAAACAGTTTAACCCGGTCCTGGGGAAGGCTCTGGTTGGCTTGGCCTCATGGCACAGAGGTCTTTAGCCCTGGACCAGTGACTGGAAAAACAGGGCTTCAATGTAGTGGAGATTTCATGGCTCCTGGGTTTGCGTCCCTTCCTTTCCAGTGACAAGTTGTGCAAGGAGAGTGAGAAGAGGATGTGAAGAATGAGCTTGGGGCCACTCCTCAGTTACAGGGAACCAGGCTCACTCCAGCCAGTCACCTCTCGTAATTGTTCACTCCTGCAGCAGGAGAGGCATTTGCTCACTCCTGAAAAGTGGCAGACTCTGAGGTGTGTACCTGGATGCTTCTCTGATGGGCCAGTGTGCAAGGGTCTTCACAAATGATCGTCCCCAATGCTTACGGTAACCTTGGAAGAAAGTCATCGACCCGATTTTAGAGATGATAAAATTGAGGCTTGGGGAAGCGGAACATAGTGCAGGGCAGGGTTGACTGCGCCAGGCTATTCAAAGCATCGATGTCATGCATACGGTGTAAAACACAGAGCGGAAGGTGCCTTCTCAACTCCAGGCACCAGTTTTGATGTGTCAAAGAAGGTGAAGACAAAAGAGTAACCTGGTCCACCTACCTCCGAGTATTGTAGCACAGCTTAAAGGCACAAATATACACCAAGTATCTGGAAGATGGAAAACACTATATAAATGCAAATTACTACTGAATTAATTAATTAGTTGGTTGACAAGGAGGCACCATAGCATGAAGGTTAAGCTCATCAGCTCTGGAATCAGAGAGAATCGGGTTTGATGACGTCTTGATCATTTGGAACCCCAGTTTCCTCGTCTGCGAAATAGAGGTAAGAACGTGTCCTGTCTCGTAGGGTACCCTGACGCTTTAATGGGTCCGTATATATGAAATACTTAGTATAATGTCTGACTCACGCTGCTATTGCTGTAGTTATTATTGTTGCTATTGTTTTAAGGAACTCTATCAGTCTTGGTTTGCTCATCTGCGAAATGGACAGAAAAACAACAGTCTACCCATCGCACAGAGATTTCACAATTGGGAACTCTTTAAAGGTGCAATATGCCAGCACTGCAGATAAGATAAATCACCCCTCGAAGTGAGCAGAGGCTGGACACAGCCGGAAAGGGATATAGTAGGATGAGACTGGGCTTCCCGAGGCTGCCCCTCCCCACGGCCTTCCCACTCCTACGTGGCATTCAGGTGCTCTAGGCAAGAGGAAGCTGGCCTTCTTCCGACTCTGAGTTCCAGCGCCCCTGCAGCAAGCAGATCTGGCTCCTGCAGCCTCCCAGCATCCTGCTGGCAGAACACCGAGCCAGAAAGAGTTCCCTCGGTGCGGGACACCCACTTCCTCCTCCGTGTCATCCTGCTTCAGCTGCCTGACTTGCCAGAGGAGATCGACGAATGTGTCCACTGAGCTTGGCATCATGCGAATCGGCAGTGGGCCGGCTGCTCCTGGAGCCCTGTCTTCACCAAGATCTTGTCTTCCAGGTCCCACCCAGTAGGCAGGTCCTTTAGCCCTGGCTGATTCAACAAATATTATGTACCTAGTTGATGCCAGGAACTAGACTAGATGCACAGCCAAATCTCTTTATTCTCTAAACCACCCCTCCTAGGGTATCTAACACAGTGCCTGGTCATAGTTCTAAGTAAATGTATATTGGGCATCGCTTGTGTTTTGGGCCCCGTGCTAGCGGCTGGGTGAAAGGAGATAAATAAGACAAAGCCCTCTGGCGAAATATATACACCACACACTAATTAAAAGATTCCAGGATTACTCTTCTATCGACATTTCTATTCATCAGCCTAATGGTTTATGTATTTAACAGTAGTTATCAGAGCTGATTAGCCACTGACTAGCTTCCTTAGCTTTGGGCAAGTGACTCCCCCTTTCAGAGGTTCTGTGTTTTCATCTGTAAGATGAGGAGACATCTCGCGATGAACATGAATTGAAACGACGAATGCCAAAAACATGGCACCGACACTCAGTAAGTGTTCAATGGTTGATGCTTGATTTGATCCTTCCAACAGCGGTAGCAGCATTTCCGTCCTGGGAAAGATAAATATAGAGCACGCGAACCGCCACCTTCCTTGCCTGTACCAATGACAGACATCACGAATAGATCAACGCACTCTTTGTACTGACCTCAGAGATAGCTTCAGAAGCCATCTCAACACAGGGCTTCAGGCCACTACTACTAATCGACTGAAGCTGTGGACACTCTCTCTCTGTGGAACAATTTTTTGTTTTTTTTTTTTGGTGGCCATCCTGCTCTAATCCACTCCGATGCACAGGTCTGTAGTTTGGCTGACATTCTAAGGAGTATCTTTCCTCTCTGAAGTTTGGGAGCCGAATGTAACCTCCTTAGAGACTGAACTACGTGAGCACAGGCCCAGATGCACGCAGGTGGTGCCCATTAAATGCAGGTACTAACTGATATGCCTCCAATCAGCAAACCGGATTTCCATTCTGCTGAATGACCTTGGGCAAGTCACTCCTCCTCTCTGGACAATTTTGATGTTTTTTTTCTCATAGGTCGTGTGTTAGTAGGATATGGCGGTTGGTTACAATCTTGACTACTTAGACTTACAAGCGTGGGTTTGAATTCTGGATCCACTTCCGAGCTGTGGTACCTTGGAGAAGTCACATAACCTTCCTGAATTTCAGCTTCCACATCTGTTAATTGGAGATAGTAATAGCATCCATCTCTAAAGCTTAAAGGACTTAAAAGAGGTATTGCGTGTGCAATGAGATGATATTTTGATGCCAATCTATAGGATCTTTTCCCTCCCTGTATTTCCCCCTTTTCCTGTCACCATTTAAGCAGATCCTGGGCTCTACCTACAGCGCCTCAGGGAAGGCACAGTGTCAGGACTGAAAAGAGGAAGAATATGTGAGCTCCTTGGAAAAGTCAAAGCCTTTAGGGGAAGGGGATTTATGGACTTCGAGTCTTGAGGAAACACAAAGAAAAAAAAAATTTCTCTAGAGCAGAAAAAGATTGCCTCTGAGCTGAGGAGAGGCGAGGAGAGAAGAGAGAGAGATGCTGCAAGACCAGAAATGTACCTAATGGGCAGGAATGATGGATGTCATCATGGTAATGTATGTGAACCATTAGTCAGTAGCCAGAGCTCTGCGAAGCTGGGAAACCTTGGGCAAATGAAATAGCCTCTCTGGGCCTGTGTTCTCACTTCTAATGTAAGGCTGTTTTTAATCACCCTAGAAGTTGGCGCAAGGAAATGAGAAATCCTGGTGCTTAACAAATACCTTTCCTCCTTGCCCCTTCCCCAGCACCAGGGATTCAGCTCGTGGTTCTCTGTATTGCCCTCTTTGAGTTTAGCTCCAGTTAAGAAAACAAATGGTTAACTACCAACATCTCTTAATTCCTTGTCTCGAAGGGTTATCCCTCTTCATAGGTGGTTCGATAATCTCCTTGCCGGGAAGAGCACTTATAGCATGAAAGGCACTTCCTGCTGCCTGATTCTTCTTCTGAGTGATTGGCCGTTGTAGGAGGGGACTATCAGTACCCTGGGCAGCCCCTCCCCAGCCCCTGAGATCAGCCTCACTGCTGGGCAGTCCCTTCCCCCTCTACCTGAGCCTGGCCTTGGGGTAAGCGTCCACTGAAGTGACCATGTAAAAACTTGAAAGCAGGACAGCAAAGAAGTCTTATGCTTCATGTCTTGTGCTTCTGGGGAAGAAAGTGTTGGATAAGAGAGGAGGCTGTGGCAGAAAGCACATCTGGGTTATAATCCTAACTTTGACCCAAGGTGATAGCCTTGGCCAAGTTGCGTGAACCCTCTGAAACTCACCTACTACTTACAAAATAAGGACAATGGTATCCACTGCATAGCAATGGGGTGAAGATACAATAAAATGATTTCTGCAAACTGCCATAGACCTTAGTTTACGAATAAGAGACACCTAAAATCGCATAGCATTACAACTAATTTGTACGACCTTGGGCAAGTCACTTTACCTGTTGAGACTTTAGTTCTCTTTTTGACAATATTAACTCCTGTCTTTACTGCTAATTACTAGTTACTTGTAGTCATGTCTCCCCTACTAGAATATAAGCAACTTGAGAGCAGGGGAAATTTTATTCATTATTATGCTTAGCATATAGTAGAAGCTCAGTGCTGGATGAAGGTACGAATGAATAATCAGAAGGGAGATGTATAATCCCTTTGCACAAGTTAAAAAAATAAGGATCATGCCAGCTGTGATTATTTCTAATAAGAATGAATATGTAGAATAATTTAAATATCCACAGCAAAAGGCCTCAGAGTAAAAAAAGCAAACCTAATATGCCTAAATTCCTTGAGACTATAATGTTTGAGGAGTCTAGGAAAGAATTATGATTGGAAGAGTTAATTCAACCAGGCTTTATACCTATAAGTCTTGGAAAATAAATTATCTGAGCTTCTATTCCTTATCATCTGTTAAATACAATGAATACATTTTACTTTACCATAAATATAGGGAAATGGTGAACAAAGGCACGAAGTAGATGCTCAATAAATGTTGGTTGGTCGGTTGGTTGGTTGAGTGGGAGGATAAATGAGAGAAGAAAACAGTTGAAAAATGAACGAATAAACAAATAGCTGGAGAATAGATGAATGAATCGTTGGAATAATGAATGAGGAATGAATGAATGCAAGGTTCCTTGAACAATGGGCAGATGCAGAGTAGATGGCTGAATGGATGACTAGGTAGTAGAAAGATAAATAAATGGATAGAGGAATAGACAATGAGTGAAGATATGATGAATGGGTGGATGTGTGAACCAAGTTCTCAACCAGCATCACGCATTGAGCCTGTGAAGGATGACCGTGATTGCATAAAGCGTGCACCTAAGTGGGTCAGTGGTGGGTAGGGACTGTAAGGAAAAGCCCCAAATTTCTCATTCAGGAAAGGTTTGTTCTCTTTATTTCTCTCTCTCTTCTCAGAGAAACTTGCCTCCAGGAAGGTTGCTACATTAACGTGGCACCAAACTTCCTGCGCGAGTTTGCTGGCCCCAAAACAAGACAGCTGGGCAGTACTGGTGGACATACATCCCGATCCGTACTCTCTCATATGTATCTCTGTGGCACCCGGTGGAGCAGAAGGGAGCCACATGTTGGGAAATATAACCAGCTTGTCAAGAACTTCCTTGCTTCCATATGGTGCTCCTCATTTTTCTAATCTTTCCTTCCTATGCCAGACTGGCAGAGCAGGTATTCCCAAGAAGAGTGAGTAAGAGTTACAGACGCAGGACTGAAGTCTCATCTCTGGCATTACCTAGCTGTGGGAGTTGAGGCGAGCTACTCACTTCTCTGCTCCTTAATTTTTTCATCTACAACATGGAAATTGCCACAGTATCTCACTACCTCAAAGGATGGTGGAGTAGACTAAGGGATATCCTGCAGATACAGCACTTAGCTCAGTGATAGGCATATAGTGAGTACTCAGAAACCACTGTTAGTAGCTACTATTAAAACTTCGACAGATGAAGTTGAAAATGGACATTCCTGAGGTCACCTTGGCAGAGAAGTGAACCCTGGGAGTCAGGAGACTGGGGTTCTGATTCTGTGTGATTGGGGGCAAGTGCCTTGCCCTCTCTGAATCTTAATTTCTCCATCTGTTTTAAAGGGAATAAAACCAATGCGCTCTGAGGTCTAGGGTTCTTAATTAGGAGGAGAATCCTAGTGTCTCTTTGCTCTCTTCCCTCCACCAAACTGATTTTCTCCTGAACACGAACCGGATTGTCCAAGGGCAACCATTCCAACTAGTCATACCGGGAATCAACAATCTACAAAATTAGAGGGTTTTGCCCCTGTGTTATACATGAGGACACTTAGGCGAATTAGTTACTATTCTGGGCTGTTAGAATCTTTCCATAAAATGAAAAGTTAATGGGGGTGGGACTAGAAGATTCTTGAGGCCACCTCTAACTCTCTTAGTTAACAAGATGTCCTTTATGGAGCAGACATAACCTTCCCCATGGAAGGAAGGTTTTCAGACTCATGTTCCTCCCACTGTAGATTGGGGTCCATTTCCCCACAACCTGATCCCCGTAGTGATAAGATACCATGATGTTTCTTCCTAAGGCTCCTGAGCTCTAGGTTCTGCCTTGCAATCTGGGGTCCCACTCCAATCCATCCATCTCCCCATTGACAAGGGATGTCAATCTAAAAGACTCTCCACTTAGAATAAAGATGCAGCATCCGCTGGGGCAGATAAGAAGGGCACGAGGCTGGCATACCATACTCAGTGACAACGCCTAGGCAAAGGAGATGGGGTTAATGGTGGCCACTCAGGCAGGGTGGGCCGGTCAGTGACCAGAGATGGTCATGCCATTCCTCCCTCTCCTGATGGATCCATGCTCAGTGCACATGCTCTTGGGATCAGAGATCTTTGACACCCAGTGGAATGGGGACATTGGACTTAGTGTGACCCAGAGTTGGGAGAGAGTCCATAGCTTCTGATTGAATGCCCAAAACATACCCTACCTCATGTCCACATCCACTGTAAAATCACTGATATGAAATAATCTATTTCAGAATCTTTCTCTAGTACAGAACACTTTTGCTATGGCCATTGAACCACTGGTAATGCTACTTCATGAGAAAGAGCTAGTGGTGAGAAGTACAGACCTTTCTGAAAGATTCTGGAGGGCGATGTTGAAAGAAGCACTACTAACAAAAATGTTTTGCCTCGGGGTCCCAAACACTTCACGGACAGCTTCTGAAGCAGTCATACGTACGCGCAAAGTGCCCATTTCCCCACAGACTGCATCACACCTATACATCTAGCTCTCCTACATTTTTTTAGAATTTAATTTGAATTGCTATGATTGGAAGAGCTGCAGAAGAGGCATTTCAAAGGATGAAAGAATGGAGGAATATTAAATGTATTGGTAACAGTAGGACTTTATAGCTCAAATAAAGCACAATTATGTTTGCAGACAAATTGAAGGTCTGGGTATAAAGAGGGTGCTTCAGGGGATTGGCGGTGATCTGTTTGTACACATCTGAGAGATCGTTGCAAAAATTAAGAAAGAAGAATGGAAGAACTTGAGCATTAGCGCCTGGTTAAAAATACGGAGAGAGAGAGAGAGAGAGACAGACAGACAGACAGACAGACACCTGGAGTTTAGTGTGGGTTTTTATAGGACCTTGAGCTTCACTTTCTTTGCCTGCAAAACGGACATAAAGTTGGCATGTACTGTTGTGAGGATCAAATGAGATTAATCGTAAATGTTTAACTACAACAGCAACCATAGTAACAATACATCATTAATTCATGATGTGCCTTCAACCCATTTCACATTTCTGAGCTTCACTCTTCCTTCCTGTCTGTAAAATGGGAATAAATGAATTTTTCCGCCTTCTTCCCCAGGGAAGTCTGAGCAGTGTGGGGTCTTAGGACTGGGTGGCGAGTGGCCCATACTTCGGCGATAGCCTTGACGTTAACCTTCTGATGCACCATGAAACGCCCTGCCCTCTTTCTGTGCCGCAGTCTCCCCCACCTATAAAATGAAGAGGCTGTATTTCATTAAGTTCCTCCAAGGTCCCCTCTGACCCTCCCATCCTGACTGCAGGCTAAAAGCCAGAGTGAGGTGTTGCTGGTTTAGAAAGAGATCGCCACTGGAAGGTGCTATCATGAGAATGGTTTCCTGTTGGAAACAACTGTCCACATGGTGAATGGTGGCCCTGAGCCCATCTGGCCCCACTGTTCAGATACCTACCCCCCATGAGAGTGGGCTGGGCCCCAGAGTCACCTGCCACCTGGCCTTGGAAGGGAGGCTGGCCAAACAAAAGCTTCCTTATCAGCTGGAAGTTCTGAAATATGATCCCAGAAACAGCCAGAGCTGCTCACCTGCTCTGCTAGGCGCGGGCTGGGTCCAGATGGACATCTCACCAGGATTCCCAGACCAAGCTTTGGGTAGCAGATGCCATAGGAGGTCTTTATGGGGCAGGATGCCACATCTTGCAGCGGGGGTGGGGGGGTGGGGTTAGGAAGGGTGACAAGAGAGAGTGGGATCTGGTCACCTAGTTGCAGCAAAGAAGTTCAGACGTGAACCTTGATGTTGGGCAAACACCACTTCGCCCAAGCCACAGCTCTCCCAGGTTGACTCGGCCCACAGACCTTGGGCAGATGCCTGCCCCTTTGTGGGTCTCAGTCTCCCTATGCACAAAATAAGGAGCTGAGTTAAGTCCCTGGGACCTAAAGTCCCTTTGAGGGAGTGAGGGGTCGCATATCAGAAACGACCCTGGAGAAAAGGGCAAGAAGTGGACCATGAAGAGGCTTTAGGCCTTGGCAGGGCGTCAGCTCTGTATACTACACACCAAGGGATAATGATGGAGGTCTTCAGAGGAGGGGAGGGTATACAGCTGATTTTCTTTTCAAAGAGGTCCTTCTGGCTGGACATGGAGAGTGAGTAAGGAGGACAAGGACAGAGGAAGGCAATATTTTTAAGATTGGTGAGAGATGGGATTATAACAGTAGGGATTGCCTAAACTGACTGAACATAAAACAAGATGAGAAAAACAAACAAACCAACAAAAACACCCACAATCTTAGATGCAAAACCTCAGTGACAGGAAGAGAAGAACATAGTTGCGATTGAGCAGACCTGAGTTCAGATCCTAATTTCACCAGCGCCAAACTGTGCGACCTTGGACGAGCCACGCCTTCTCTCTCTCTCCCTGGTTTCAGCTTTTTTCCTCCTTTACAAAGTGTCCTAGATTGTCAACAAATCAGTTTGGAGAGCTCTGGGCTCTTATTCCATTTCGGATTCTTACCGGCCACGTGACCTTGAGCAGGGCACGTCCACACTCTGAGCCTCAGTTTCCTCATCTGTAAAACAGGGTCTTAGAAACACCTACCTCCTAGAGGTACCGTGAGGAGGGAATTAGATAACGGATGAAACGTGCTTAGCACAGGGCTGGGCACATAACAGAAGGAGCTTGGCACACCCATTGCCACCGTGAGTGAGCGTGCACGCACACCATGAACATACGTACACGCTTCAGGCCCTGATGGCACTTCTCCTCCCGCAGGAGTGGTGACCGGCTCGTAAAATTCCAGCTCACTCGCCTAAGCTTAACTTTTAATGAAGCCAGAGAACAGGGATCTGCGGGTGTTGCTGCTGCTGTTACATTCCCAGGATGTAAGCCCCGGGAATCCGGCAGCTAGGGGATTCTCTTGATGAGAAACATTGGCGTCCGGAGGATCTTAATATTTGTTTGGAACAGACACATGTAGACGTGAATTACTTAATGACTGTTTTAGGGTTCGGCATTGTTCCTATATTTGGTTTGGCTTTGTCTCTATGACATCTTAATTCTGTGTTTTATTTCACGGAGCTCCGCACACAGGCTGTGGCATATGGGAGCTCCCTCAGCAAAATCTCAAATGGAGATGGGGGGAGGGAGGGAGGTGAGAGAGAGAGAGAGAGAGAGAGAGAGAGAGAGAGAGGGAGAGGGAGAGAGGGAGGGCAAGAACACAGGCCATGGCTTCAAGGGTGTGCGGGTGTGCAGTGAAGAGGGCTGTGGGCCGAGAGGAACAGTCTAGATTTGCCCGCATGGATGTGAGAGATACATCAAACCCACACCGTCATGGGAACAAGATTTGCCACCGCTATTTGGAAGTCTAAACAGTGTCTTTTTCAATTTCCTAATCTGATTGATCACAATCAGAGAGATGGTAAATTTCATGCTTGTCCATACCACACCGAGAGCCCCGCTAAGCTTCTGATGCTGCTATTCAAAGTCATCCCTGGCCGCATTACATTCGGGGGAGAAGGGCCCAGAGAAGCAGGACCCTGGCTGAGAGGGCAGGAGCCCCACTGGGTCCCCTTCCCTGCCCCCAGTCTAGCAGCTGAGAACCAGGGAAGTCCTTAATGGGCTTATAAGGCCTGGCTTGGTCTGCTTTCTGCCTACATGTAGGGAGTCATCTCCTGTCTGTCTCCCCCTCGCTCCCTCTGCTCCAGCCACGATGACTTCCTTGCTATTCCTCAAACACATGCCGTATGCTTCCACCACTGGGCCTTTGCACTTGCTGTTCCCTCTGTCTCAAACACTTTTCCCAGCCATCCTCGCGGCTGGCTGCCTCCCTCCATCCAGGTCCCTGACCGCTCCCTCCAACACAGGAGCCCCCTCCCTCGCCCTTCTCCAGCACCTTATTCTTCTTTAAGGCCTTTGCTGCCACCTGATCTTCCATCGCTGGCTTGTTTCTTCATTTATTGTCATTCTCCCCCACAAGAGCAGGGACTTCGAGCCCTTCACTGCCATGTCGAATTGGAGCTCCACAATGGCGGCGCATGAAAGAAAGTACGACTTTAATTTTCCGCCACACGCAGCTCCTTCCACTTTGTGCATTTATGCCCCTGTGGTTTATTTGATCTTCGACATGTGTGAACTCACTCTGATCCCCGCACCATCGGTGGTTGCTCGAGGAGTGCAGACTACATAGATTCTGTACAGAGCGAGACCATGAAGGACAAGAAACGTCATAGCCCACACCAGACTCTGCATCCTTGAGCCAGTGGCAGGGAAGCTGAAATTTTATGTTAGATGGGCAGCTCTCTCCCACAGCCTTCCTTCATTAGTCCCGACTATGGTCTCCCAGCAGATAAGGTCCCTCCAGAGAGTTTAAATTCTTTTTTTTTTTTCCTCTAGGAAAAGAAAAGATCTTTCTTGAAATTCTACTGGGGAGAAAAGCCTTATTTGTTCTGATCATCCCTTGCATTGGTAGGTAAAACTGAGGATGTGTAAGGCTCATCTCCATTTCACAGACCAGACAACTAAGGATAACCGTGTGACTATAAGCAAGGGACTCCATGTCTCAAGGGCAGTCTCTCTCCCCTCTGGTTTTCCACATCTCCCGTCTGTATTCCTACCTCTATATGATAGCACTTCAGACTGTCTGCCTCGAGTCAGGTGTATTCACGTCCATGTGCTTCTTTCTACTACCCTCTGAGGCCCTCAGAGGGAGAGCCTGCATTTCATTCATCTTTTCCTCCCCGATGGGCCTGGCACGTGGTAATAATAAAAACTAGAATTTATTATTAATCCTAAGAGCTAACGCTGAGCGCGTCCTTGCCGTGTGCCAAATAGCACTTTTCAGAAATTGGTTCCTTTAGTCCTCACAACAGCTCTTGGAGGCGGTTACTATTCTTAGCCCCATTTTGTGGATGAAGAAACCGAGATTGAGAAGGTCGCGCTGCTTGCCAAAATTCACGGAGCCGGTCAGCGTTTGCAAACAGCAAAAGGAAACATTTCTTTTGATGAGTTGGCCATCGGGGCCCGTCTGATCTGAAAAACAGCCCTACTCATCTCCAGCGGCTCTTTAGGGAATGCCCAAAGCGTATTCAAAAACGATTCCAGAGCACTGGGGTGATCAAGTGGCCAGGCCGAGGAAGCCAAGCCACGACCACTGAGCCACCGCGGTCCAGGTGGCGATGGGCGTGGCCCCCTCTCTCACTGCATCTCGTCAGGTAGCTCGTGTCACAGTAACGAGAGTGCCACTTACGGGGGTCTCGGTCTGTCTCAGGCACTGTGCCACGTTCTCTATATGAATGGTCACATTCGCTCCTCGCTACGATCCCATCAGCTGAGTATGTCACAGATGGGGAAACCGAGGCCTAGAGTGGCCAAGCGACTCGCAGATTCCAAAGCTAGGAAATAGCAAAAGGTAGATCTGACTTCAGAGCCCAAGCTTTTCACCCTTCTGCTTCCTCCACCTCAGAAATATCCTCTCGCTCCTCAGAGAAAATCTTAGTCACAAGCAATTAAAGAACTTGGGCTTTGTTAAGCTCCCTGCAGACACTTCCACCTCACAGGGAAGTAAAGCCAGCCACTCTGGAAGAAAGGGTATTTTTAAAATTTATCATGCGCCTGTGGGATGCCTGGGGTGCTCATGGAGCAGGAGACACATGACTCAGGCTTCTTCCCTCACGACAGGAATTAGGCTTTCAGGGCCGTCCCCACTTTTGGGTGGCTTAGAGTCAGGAGACTCCTAGGCCTGGAAAGCCATTCCAGGTGGCGTTTAATTCAACCTCCCGCCCCCAAACCAGCCGACATGTCTACTCACCCAGCCCGCCAGACATCTATATCTAGGAAGCTTCATTCTGACACCAGTCAGAGTCAAATCTGTGTGCAGTGCGTGTGCCTCTTGGACTGCACCGATCAGAACCCCCCAGTGTGTCAGGACTGGGGGTGGCGCTGGGAGAGAGCTAATCTGATGCTGGCTTTGGACCAAATGCTCTCATTCAATGAATGTACCCAACTTCCACCGAACAGCTTCCACAGCCTGGGTTTCTAAGTCAGCACGGTTGCCAAATGAACACGAGCGTCAGACACGATCCCCCACCGACTCCTGCACACCAGTCAACACATTCCACCTTTCAGGAGGAGAGAGGTTGGACCCAGACAATAACACGCCCTTCCCAGAGAGACGCATTCACTCATCTGCAGGGCAAGCATCCTCCGTGACCCTCCGCACATTGGCTGTCAGGAAGTCACCTCCCGAGGACAGAGTCAGCACAAATGTGCTAACTGATCTCTTGGCACGAAGGGGAGTCTTGAATTAAGTTCAAAGGCTTTTTTCCTGACTTACAATTGGCCATCTTTCCCTTTATGCAGTAAAATCTCCTCCAATAGTCTGGAATTTATAACTCTTTGGACAGGGACGGGGCTGAAGTCTGCTTCTGGACTATTCTGCATAGAAATGATTTTTGAAGACAATTAATACTTTGCCAAAAGAATTGTAAAGGGACTGCTTATTCTATTTTAAGGGAGCGACCTTTCTAGTGCGTCGCCAGCACTCACATATCCACGAACAATTGGCATGCTAATTACAAATGATTTTTACGTCTTCATTAAGTCCTCAACCACTGTTCTTCTATATGATCATTACAGTTTGAGCTGGCCTCAAACACTAGGTTTTCCACTTTGAGTCTAAGCTTCTTGAGTACAAACTTTTCTGAATGGAGCAATCAACAGAGAGAATCGATTAATGCCAGGAAAAATGCCTATACTTCTTTGGTAGGGACCAAAAAAGGGGTGTCTTACACTCCAACTATATTATTGATTCGCGATGGTATAGGGTGAGGTTTGGCTATGGTGACCCTACATTCTCGTTCGCCTGGGACAGCCCTGGTCAGAGCTCTCCTTCTGTTATAACTGCTCACAGCAAGCCTCTTAACTCTCGACAGAAACCATAAATGACATAATCACTCTAGATTTGATGGAACTGGGGATCCAAATCATGATTTTCAAGGAGCCTGACCCTTCTCTAGATGGGCAGTATCTGGTCATCTCTACATATGACAAAAAAAATAAAAATACTCCATAAGGATGTTGTGCCAATCTCTTCTGAATCCAGATGATTCTTTACCTGCCCTCACCCCCTACCTGAAAGAGTCAGATCAGAAAGCAGCTCACCTTCGCTCGGGGAGGGGAATCCTGGGAACCCTCCCATCCCGTTCATTCCAACTCAAACTGGTTGCCTGTCAGGAGTTGAAACCCCACAATTTTTATTGTCAGTGTTAATGTGGGGAGAAATGGGTGGGCATGAAGAATACGACACTGGACGGAGTTGTTCATTTCCTTTGGCCACCATAGCTCTGAGCAGTTTGTTTTAAAGGCAATGTCCCCCCAGAAAAACCAATCACTCAGCCCCACACGCTGTGGGAAGTGCTTTACTTGACTCGGTCCCCCTAAATTACTGCCCGACATGGCTACTATTAGTATTTCTATTTTCGAGCGGACACAACAGGTTCAGCAAGGTCGAGCCACTTGTCTAGGACACTCAGCTAAATGGTAGAACCAGGACAGGAATCCAAGTTCGTCTGAAGCTCGAGTCTGAGCTCTTAACCACGATGAAATATTGTCTCCCACTCGGCTACACTGTTCTGGCATTTTATCAGACATCTGCTTGCAATTTGATACATTATAAAGCCATCGCTTCATCCAGTAAGCCTCACTGAGGGGGAAAGGAAGGGAGGGGGACCAGGGGAGGCTTTGCTTGGAGGACCTGTTGTGCGATGTGTGCGTGTGACTATGAAATCAATGAATTGAATGCACGTTTCTATCTTGGCCCTAAATTATCTTCAGAGGAAGACTTACTGTCCTGGGGAAGTTCATTCAGGAGGTAGCCCTCATCTACAAACAAATATGAAGTGTGCAACCAACAGAACTGGCGGGTGGTTCATCTGCCCCCTCCCCCTTCTCCCTGCAGACAGCTCCTTGGGCAGATCGGCTGACTGTGAGCTGGGCTTGACTCACGGAACTAGACAACATTTCTGATGAGACCAAGTCCCCAGATTGCCTCTCGAGAAAGCCACTGGGGCACCGCCGATTCTGTGCGCATGCCTCTGCCCGTTCCGCTAAGAACTCTGCTTTGGCAACATGGTACTTTCGCCCTGAAGAAAGCACGGAACATTAAAAGGGAGGTGGAAGTTGACCATCACTGGATGTGGCTGGCTTGGGTGATAATGGGGATGATTCCGGTTGCACAGACAGTCTGTTTAAAGACAACTCAAACCCAGCCTTTCTCCAAGACTTGAATCCAAATGCTGCTTGCTCACTCTCCACTCCAAAGCAGGAGTAACGGCGATGAAACTAGAATCTCTTCTACAGAGAGGCCACACCTGTTACAGAAGTATCGAAGGGAACCCTTCCAGAGTGACATAAATTAGGGGCTTACAGCTCAGACTTTCACCTCAGGGGTGGTTTCCTGAGGGAAGGAGACCAGGACGTTAAAAGACACCAGGAGTGAAAGGATACCTGTATGGGGGAGGATTGGCTATTTAAGAGTCTCAGATGGATGAAATCAGAATTTGCACAAAAATACAAAAAGCCCAAGAGTGGGGAAACCTTGTGGGCTATTTATGTGACTGAAACTTTGACTAAGGAAAGGGTATGCCAGTAACAGCCTGACAGGCAGAGAGCGAAGGTGCCAAAGCCAGGTGGACACTGGACATCCTTTTCTGAATTGAAATACGACCTGGAATCTGCTCTCCTCTCCACGCACCCCTGAAACATATGGAAGACTCTGGACCTAATGCCACCAACTTCTAGTTTCCAATGCAATCCCCTCTAAACCCTTCTACAAGGGCATTTTTTTTTTTTTTTTGGCAGACACAGCACCTGATTTGCCAACAGTAGGTGAACTCCGAAGGTGGGATGGATGGCAGAAACCCAGGAAGATAAAACCTTTGACGTCAAAACCCTCTACAAAGAACCTCTTTTCCAAGCATGGAAACATCAGCTTTTGATGGCACTGGGTGTTGTCATTCCCCTTCTCCAGCTTGTGTCAGAGTGTGTCCCCTCCTTCCCATCCACAAACGCTGCTGCTGCTTGCAGCCTGCTACATCCTGCTGACCCATCATGTTTCTAGTCCATCCATTCCCAACGTGGGGCGCCTGTTTTTCTAAAGACCTGGATGACCCAGGTCCCTATCAGACCATGAAAAGTTCTCCAGTCTGAGTCTGATTTGAGGTAGGATTCCCTGTCAGTCTCCACCCCGCCCCCACTGGAAAGTTCAGACTCGGTGGTCCCAGAACAGGCATTCTGTCTGAAGCACTCCTCCAGACATGTTTTCCATCTCCTCCCTTAATGGAGCCTGCCAGGATTAATGACTATTCCCAGTGGTCTCTTCGGGACCACTTCTTTCTTTTACTCCCACCAAACCGACCACTCATCCAACATCAGAGAAAGATGAGTTTTCCTACTGCCTTGATTTTCCCTGACAGAGGGGACAGCCTTCTTCTTCCTTTCATTCCCACACTCCTCTAAATGGAATGATTTACAAAAAAAATAATAATAATAAAAATAAAAATAAATAAAAAATTGGGTTTTCTCAGTCTTGCAATATTTATGTTTCGCTCAGCCTTGGCTCTGTTTCACCCCACATCCTAGCCTCCCTCTTGTTTGCCTTTCTTTCATTTCTTCCCGCATTCTCCTCTCATCGCACGGTTTCTACCACCATCTAGGATCTCTTCTCATGCCCGAGTTGAAAGCAATAAGATCCTTTTTGAAAAGCCAGGTAAAACTTCCAGGACCATCTTTGTGATCTTGAAAGGCTCCTCCCTGAGCTCAGAGTCCTGGTTTTGGATGCTGGAGAGGAGAGAATTCAGCAACAGCAGCCAGAAAGGCGTGGAGGAGGGTGCTGTTTAGGGTGTATTTGAGGGAACAGCATATGGGCTTTTGTCAAAGCGTTCAGAGCTCCCTAGTTTCTGAGCTGAGTATAGAAACGTGCCTCTGTCTTGGAACACTGCTTGAGCTGGTTCAACCCTCATCTCTTTTTGATACAAAACCCCTAAGCACCTCCAATCCACCGTCCCTTTCCCCCCACCGCCCATTCTCTGGGCTCTATAATACCAAGAAAAGTTTCTCAGTCAAGTCGGATCCCACCTACACTGCCCACCCTAAGCAAGCAAAACATCTTGAATAGGAACTGCCAGGTCAGCAGACGGTTGAGCGTTGCTCCCCAATAAAGAGTCCCTCCCTGTCCCTTCTCACCAGCTTCCATCTCGTACAAGCAATTAGTTCCTATGTTCCAGCGGGAGATACCTCGTAGCGATGGGAAAAGACAGGAGCCCCGGCCCAGCCCCCCTGCTGCATCCACCCCTGGGGGCTCTGGGGCACAGGCCAGAGAGGGGGACCATGAGGTTCCCCCCACAACCACCCCTTTAAGAAGCAGGTCCTTACCTTGGCAGAGGCTTGCGGGCTGTGATACTGGCGACGATGATGCTCTCAGGACGTGGCGTGGCCACAGCTTTAAAGGTTCCTCGCCAGAACTTCTCGAAAAGCTGCTTCTCGCCTTGCTGAACGCTCGCCATGGCCAACCCCAAGGGGCCCGGGGCGCCCGGGCGCTGTCCGAAGTGCTGAAACGTGGACTCCGATCCAGGGGCACAGCCGGCTCGGGGCGCGCGGTCCGCGGGAGGAAGCCCGGCGGGGTGGGGTGCGAATGAGCTGGGTTCGGGCGGGGGATGGGGCGCCTCGGCCCGGCAGGCGGGGGAGAGGGGAGGCTGGTCCGCCCGCTTTCTTTGGGGTCTGGGTTGGCGCCGGGGTGCGCTCTGGGCTCTCCGATCTTCAGCGCCCCGGGTAGGGGAGGGGGCCCAGGCTGGCTTTCTGGGCAGCGCCCGGAGGGAGAGGCGACCGGGTGGCCTCCGTGTGCGTGCGCCTGTGCGCTCCGGCGCGCCCCGGTTTTGTCTCTCGCACAATGTGACGTTGGCAGAGGAGGCTGGTCGCGCTGAGCTGCACTTTCCTCCCCCTCCCCTCTCCGGCTCTCTCCCTCCCCTCCACCCACTCCCTCCCCTCCTCCTCCTCCTCCTCCTCCTCCTCCTCCACCTCCTCCTTCTCCTCCTCCTCCTCCTCCTCCCGCTTAGCAGCCTCCCGCCGCCATCTGCATAACAAAAGCCCGCAGGTCTGGGGAGGGGAAAGGGCGGGGCGCAAGCCTGTCACCAGGGCCCCGAGGAGGCGGTGGAGTTGCGGGGCTGACCCCTCGGAGAAGCCACCCCGGCGCCCCCGAACGGAACCAAGCAGGAAATTCTGCTTCCCAGACCTCTGTCCCCCCGCCCCCATCACAGCGGGCCTTTCCCTCCACCCTTTCTTGGGTGTGATCCGGGCCCAGCCACCCCCCTTCCCAGTCTCTTCGCGAGTCTTATCGCAGATCTTTTATTGAAAAGGGGGAGGGGATAAAAAACTTAACCTATTTGCCCAAGTCAACCTGGATCCGTCCCCCTCCCCTCCACAAACAAACACACTTCTAGGAGGGAATGCCTACGCCGGCAAAGGGTGTCCCCTGCGTTCCTCTTGGCGACGGGGCGCCTCAACCTCCCCACCACCCAGGAAGTACCATTTGATGGACACTCCGTCCCCAATTCGGCTTATCGCCATCTGCCGAGCCGGCTTCCCCCCCTCCCCAGCCCGCAGAGGGGCTCAGCGTTACATCTGTACATGCGGCGCTTTTGTGCCTCGCAGCCAGCCAGTCCCAGGTCCCCGCTGCCAAACTGCATCCAAAGGAAAGAGTGCGCCGGCCCCGCCCCACCCCACCCCACCCACCCCACCCCACCCCACCCCATCCCATCCCATACCATACCATACCATCCCACCCCATCCCATCCGTTCCTGGGGAGTTCGTCTGCAGCCACTTTTCTTAACACCGCTTGTCTCAGGGGAGGAGTCCAGTTTTGGCAAAGAAAGCGCTTTGCAGGGGCGGTGGGAGTTGAGAGGGGGAATTTGAGGATGCTGGGGAGATAGTTACTTTTCGGGCTCTCTCTCTCCATTTCTAGCGCCTCTCGGTTCAACCCAAATCCCAGAAAGTGAAAGCTCGGAATCACAAATAAACCCTAGAAGCAGAGGGTCTTGGCAGAGTTTCTCGAGCTTCACTTCCAGGGTTTTCGTTAAGAAATAAAGAGGTCATTGCAGGACTTCTTAGCCCATCTCTCCCTTGGCTTGGGGCTCTTTGATCTCAACAGAGTGCTATCCCAACTCCTCAGGCTACAAACTCCCAAAAGGAGACCTCACTGGGTCTTAAAGGCCCCCAAGCGTCTGGCACTGGGTCTCCAGCAAGAATGAGCCCATGCTTCTTGCTGACACTGACAGCGATGGGGACCAAAGGACCCCAGCACCAGTGTCAACTTCGGGAATTCTTTGAAAGGGAACAAGAGGGGAATGGGACAGAAAGGGGGAGAGAGATGCAGAGAGAACAAGATGGGGGAGAAGGGGAAAGAAGCCGGGGGTAACTGACTATTGGTCCAGAAGCGCATCCACGTTCAGGTAGATGCGTGTGGACTGAGTATGTGTGTGTCGCTTGTGTGAGTGCCTGGGAGCGCTGCTCGCTCTGCAGTGACCCCTTCTGGTCGACAACTAGAGATGCGTTTGCTGGTTTCTTAAAGTGGGTCGAGGCTGCCGGGTGGTGGGGTTCGGCCGGGGAGCTTGGAGGTAAAGGAAAGTGGAGAGCAGGCTCCATCTGTACTCATCCCTCCCTCCCACCAAGATAATGCCCCCCCCATACACACACACACACACACACACACACACACACACACACACACACACACACAGCTCCCACCCATTGCCCTCAGATCCTATTTCACCCCCGTAAGTTGTCATTATAAATGCCTTTGAGAGCTGGCCCCTTAAGTTGCCTGGGATATTTAAAACCACCCTTAGCCATGACATTTGGGGTCGGAACTGAGTCACCTGCACAGAAGAGGTAGCTGGAATTCTACCACCACGAGATCAACCAGCATTATCCACCTCATTATTGTTCTAAGTACCTGCAATGCTGATGAAGTTTCCATTTGCAAAACATTGTCTCTTTTGATACCTGAACAGTAGCTGCAAGCCAGGTGAGGAGGGAGGAGAAGTTGCTCTTATTCCTTTTAAAGGTGAGGAAGTTGACGTGTAAGACAGTCAAGTGACTTGCTCAAGGTGAAAGGTGATTCTGTAGAAAGCAAAAAAAAAAAAAAGTCTGAAAAATACAGTTTCTGTTTTTGCTTGGGGGTGAGGGGTGGGAGTGGTTTGGGTCCCTAGGATAGCAGGCATTCCAGTGTGGGACTGTGTAAAAACCCTCAGATTCCCATCGCCACATACTGAGAAGTACATAGTGTTGACACTTCTGAATTGGAAGTCTTAATAAAAGCAAGGCCGAGACTTCCTGGGTTCAAATCTCAGTGCTGCCATTTCCTAACTGATTTTGGAGGAGTGACTTCACTTGTCTGTGCCTCAGTTCTTTATCAGTAATATAAAGACTCTGTAAAAGTTAAATATCATGTGTTTAAATGGACTAACTGTAAGGACTAAACAAATGAATGCATGTACAGATCATAGAACAGTGATTGGAACACAGTTTACTAAAAAAAAAAAAAAAAAACAGTTATTATTTGTGTAGGTAAGAGCACAGCCTCCGGGTCAGACAGAGCTAGGGTATGAAACCCAGCTCTTCCATTTTTTAGCCAGATGACCTGAGGCTAGTTACTAACCTCTGCCTCAGTTTCCCCATCTTGTGAGGATTAAATAAAATATTACATGGTAGATAGTAAACGCTCATTAAATGGTAGCTATTATAGTTGATGCTGTTATAGTTGGAATCATCACTTGTTAGTATCGTAAATTTAAGCCACATTTGGTTCAATAATAATTAACTGATGTCTAAACCAGGTCAGGCACAGACCTGGGCATAAAGGTCTAATGATAAGCAAGACAGTCCCTTCCCCGAAGGAGTTCACAGGCTAATTCACCTTCTGGGTCTCCATTGCCTAACATTTGTCCCCTTTCCACCTTATTAAATACGAAATGCCAATTCAAACCAACTAGTAGTGGCGATCGATCTCAAGAAGTCATTGAGGAAGATTCTGAGGCCATGTCTCAGAAAGAGTGCTGTGATGGATTAGCGATGTCTGCCACTGGCTTAGCACAGAAAATAGGCAGTATTTGTGCTACCTATGACTGAGACTTCAGGTCTGGTTTCTCCAATGTGACTCAAACTTCACTTCCTCCATCAACTTATCAAAATATAAGCATCTTGTTCTCGTTCCTTCAGGGTATTTGTTTTCCCAGATGCATGCAGTCCACCCCATGAACTGAGATCTACCACTATGCTGATTAGTGAATATAAATATGTAGCACAATTGCGGCCTGCCTTCTGTGCTGTGCTGGTGGCAGACATCACTAATCCATCACAGCCCTCTTCCGGGGACAAGTTCTCAGAATCCTTCTCAACACATCCTTTAGCTAGCCAGCACTAATGACTGGAGTTGGCATTCCAGATAAAATCAATTTGCCCGTTCATGTCTAGAGGGAGCTTTTTTCTCTGCTTGGTATTGTTCTTTCATTTGCAAAAGGGGATCCAGGAAAGAGCGATTTTAGGGTTTGCAAATCTAGGCACTCTAGACCGAAAACTAAAGAGATTCTTATGTATCCTCTTCCCTAATAATCCAAAGAGGCAGCATCTCTAGTTCAGAGATATAGTTACCCCTCCTCCTGAGGCAGTTCAAATCCCCCTGCACTGATGTGACTACATCACCTCAGGTAAATCCCTTATCTATCTGTGTCCGTGATTTCTGAGTATAACATGGCCAATCATTATCTACCAGCACCAAGGCACATCGGAATAGTTGACACTCTGTACCCATTTCCAAAAGTTAAGTGAACAGTGAATGATTCAAATAATTACTGAGATATGAGGAAATATGATGAGACCAATTTACCTGTCTTTGTGCCTTTAAATAGAATCATGCTAAACTATTCAAATTACAAGGTTCTGCATTTCTTTCTATATCGACTTTGGGGCAGAAAAAAAATGAGTGTACTACTCAGGGTTTACCAGTCCTTGTTCCTTGAAAGTTCTACCTTATGTCTAACCTGAATCCCACCTCTGTTGTATTGTCCATTCCTCTCCTAGAATATAGATATACAGAGGTTCAAATGCCCAAAGAATGTAGTTAGTAACAAAAAAATGTGGTACCGAGGCCAACAGAGAATTAAATAATATTGTAGCACGGGGCCATACATGGTGAGAAAGTATTCCTTTTACCAATGATCTTCCTGGCCATTAGATGACCGCCAGGAGCAAATCTCCCTATCTTGGTTTTCTTGAAATGTCTTGCACACACCTCTCCGCGCTTACTTTTCAACAATGAGAAAGCAACCTCAGATTCAGAGGTGCCGACCACTAGAATTTCATACCGTTGCTTTGTGTTCAATGGATTTATTTTTATAGTGACCTTTCATTATTAGCACTGATACTGGGTTTTTGTTTCTAAGATGTCATCGTGAAGTAAATTTGTTAGGTAAAGAGGAGAGTTACTTTTTAAAAAACTTTAGTATAATATATATATATATATATATACACACAATTTATTATGTTACTAATGCAAACACATACAGTACAAAAAGAGACTGGCATAATGAACGCCTGAGTATCCATTTCCGATTTCAAAATTACCAGTACATAGCTGATTTCTAGTTTACTTTGACCCACTTTCCACACACCTAAATTATTTTTGAAGAAAATCCAAGACGTTGCACTAGCCTTATTGTAAATCCTGCAGGATGTATCTCTAAAAGATAGGAACTGCTTTTATTTTTTAGCATAACTGCAATATCATTGCCACACTAGACCAAATGAAGAATAATTCCTTAATATCATTAAATATCTCTTGTCCACTTTCCCCTAATTGGCTTTTGTGTTTGTCCGTTTGTTTGCCTGAATTGAAATTCAAATAAGGCTCATTCATGTGACCGGTTAATAGGCCTCCTTAAGTATCCTTTAATTGCTAAGTCCCCACACAGACATACCAATACACACATTACACCTCTTTTTCTTCTTTGTTTTTGATAAGAAACTTGGGTGTTTGTCTAGTAGAGTTTCCTGTAACCTGTATTTTCCTGATTGCATACCTGCAGCACTAATAACGTGTTTCTCTACCCCCTGTATTTCCTGTTTAGTGATGGTAAGCTCTAGAAGTTTAATCAGATTTAAGTTCAAAAGAAATTCCACCAGGCGGTTAATAATGTATGGCTTTTTCTTTTCTCGTGATGCTAGCTGACATTGAAGATCTTTGCCTAGTTTATTAATTTATTAGCAGTTGCAAAATGGTGGGGTTATTTTTCATGTATTAGCTGGAAGACTTCTATAGAGAAATATCCCCTCGTCTACGATATGGGCAACTCCGGGCACCGTTAGTATAGAAAAAGCAGAATAAGAAATGTATCTTTTCCTTGCATTTGCTAGTTTAAAGAATAACGAGTTGGTACACTACCATCTTTACAAGGTACTATCGAATGTTCTTTTTATCCTCATAAATAGACTCAGATTTAAATATATTTGATGCGTCTCCATTAATGGCTGTTCGTATTCTTACCAATGCAAGTTAAATTGTCCCACTTTTAGCCAGGACAGTCTGTTCAATTGGCTCCTGAATCCTTTGACATGACTGTAGAAGCCTTTGATGGCTTTCTTATTCTCTGATATATCAGGGCGGGCTAAGCTCAACTTAGAAGTTTCCTGCCCCAGACCTGGAATCAGCCACTTCTCCAAACAGCACTGGTTCCTTAGTTGGTGCTGGGGTTGTTTCATCCCTGCTGGGTTAGTCACTGTTTCTCGGACTTTTTAGATTAGAGACATAGGAAATTTTAAGACAAAAAATATTATTATCCTGAGTTTCTACGGATATTTCTAGTTCGAATAAGGGCTACAGGCTTTGCTCATAAAATCTTACATTTGTAGCTTCTTTCTGACATTCCCCAAATCCAAGTATAGTGACACCAATTACTCAATTCCTTTATCCCGCTACACGTACCCCCTTTCAGAGCAACCACGTTTATACTACCACCTACCATGTGACTGCTGAAATCAGTTTAAACATTTTTCTAAACCACTAACTTCGGTATATATTTAAATTACTGGGTTTTAAAGGTGACTGGATTAGAGTCACGTCGAGGTTGATCAACTCACTTGATTTTTAGGGTTTGCTTTTTAACGTAACTTTGTTTTTAAATTAGAAAATACCGACATTGGTTCTAAAGTCAAGACTTCCAAAAAAGGTGTATTCAGACTAATCTAGACACCGCATCCCGTCCCCCCTCTTTTCATCCTTTCCATTTATAATTTTAAAAAATTTTATGATTTCTTCTTCCTTTTAAAAATACGTTTCTTGTTCAAAATTATTGCGTTCTTTTAAAGTGCAAACAGTGAGAGCGCAGGTAAGACAAAGACGCTACGGGAATCCTAAAGTAGCAGCCAGACCACTGCTATGTGGTTTGCCCAGGGCACACGGTTTTATCCATCTGTGTGACACATCGGGACACCAGCTTTTCCAGGACGACAAAGGAGCACTACTGGCAGGTGACGTGACGGCCTTTTTGCACAAAGGTGTGTAGCAGAAAGGTGTGTGGCTCCTTTACTTACGAGCAACATGCATTAGGCATGTACATGCTGCGGGCATCTCACAGACTGCCCTAAGCCGTATAATATTTAAATGTGGATACACAGTTGGAGTTCCTCTAAACCGGAAGGGGAAAAATTTCAACTTGGGTGAGAGTTTTACACCTAAAAGCATCCCTCCATCTGTCCTGGCCTCCCCGACGTGTGTGTGGGGGGTATGTATATTATACATCGCCTCTAGCGCCTTCTGCTTTTAAAGACAGGCTACAGCTTCTGAATGGGACTTGTCTTGTCCTTTACTTCTTTCCTACTTAAAGCAATTTGCAGTTCTCTCCTGAAACGCTTTGAAGCAGAAGACGAAGGCAACTGACCTTTGGTTTGTGTGGGGGAAGAAAGAGGACAAGAAAAGAGAAAACTAGGGCTTTTCACGTTCCCCTGGACGCCACAGAGCCTCAGGCAGAACTGAAGCCAGGGGCCGTCTACAGCCACGGGCTTCGGGGACAGCTCTGTGCAGCATCCTCCTCCCTCCCTTCTTGCCCCTGGGCTGGGTGTCACTAACACAGTCACCAAACAAATCAATGGTCAGTGTTGTGACCATGGTCATTAATGCATCATATTCCTTCTGGAAACTGAATTTGCCTTGCAGGCAAGTGGACTCTACACAGGCTCCCGACAACCCGGCAGCCCAGAAAAACCTTCTGGAGCATTTTGTCTTTCTTGGCTTTACAAACACGTTGGGATATTTCCCCGCTGACTTCTCACAGCGGCCCTCTGGAGCAGACTCTGCAGGAAGCGAAGGCACGTGTCTGTGATACAGCCAGAACGTCCAGGGTGCATGTCCCTGCTTCTTTTCTTTAGGATTAAAATTCATGTGTCATAGGGCTCTGCTTCTAGAAAAGTGATAAATGCTTTTTTTTTTTTTTAATTATTCAGGAATTTGAGCAAGAAACTTATGACTTCCCCGGTCCCATCTCCTTCAAGGAGACGCTACATGCAGTTGGACAATGCACAGGGTGGAAAGGGCCGGGATCCCTGACTCAAGCCTTAGTTTTCCCATCTGTGAAATTAAGGGGTTGGGCGGCCAGAGACCTCAAACTGGAAGCCCACAGGATGACTCTGGCCTATAGATGTGTTTTGCTTGATGCTCACAAGATATTTAAAAGTAGAGAGTTTGAATGACTGCAGGTAAAAGGCCAATGCTTTCCTCATGCCAGACCCTAGCATCCCTAACCGCATCTCGTCCAGCCTTCCTCGTGCACGTACATCCCCCAGCACCTTCTCTGTGTCAGTGCCTGGGCTCGAACACCTCTAAGGGCCCACCCAGGGGTGACGCCCTGCAGTTGCTTTAAGTTTTTCTCTGCTTAGAATAGTCATAACAATAACTTTAACGACAGAAATAAGCGTTTGCTGCGCTACTGTTATGTGCCTTGCATGGTTAAGGTTGAGCACGTTACTGGCACCGTCTTGTTCCCTCCTCATCACAGTCCAAGGGGGAAGCTATTATTGTGATCTCTCCCGTGCGTATGAGAAAACTGAGGCTCAAAAGAGCTAAACAGCCTTGCACGTTCACACGGGAGGCAGAGATGGCAGCACTGGGATTTAGATCTAGATTTTTCTGAGCATGGTTTGGCGCTGACTAATCAGACGGACCCCTGACATAGGGCAGCCTGGGTTCCAAGGAAATGCCTGCGGTGGCCAGAACCGTACCTACAACGGGTCTTAGAGGGGCGTCAGAGAAGCGGCTGTTTACCAAGTTGAATGGAAACACTTCCCTATTAAATGTCCCGTGTGGCTATAACTGTGCTTTTTGGCTCAGTGTCCATATCCTTCTTAACCACCCCACTTCCTCTGTGTCATGCTGAGTCAGAGGCACCTGGAGTATCTCTAGAATCTGTGTCCGAGAAACACGAGGAACATGGTGCTGGCCAGCAGGGGGCAACGCCAGGTGACTCTGGGGGTAGACCGGGTCTCCTGAGGGATGGGGAGGCGGGGAAACTCAGGAACGATAGCCAGACTTCTTGCTTTGAGTAACTTATAAATAAGAAAGGGCAGTTCTGTGGGTTTCTACATAGTCTGAAGGAGGCCAGAGTTAATATTAAATGAACCACTTAATACAGCTCTGGCCCCAAACCACAGAGTGTGGCCGAGTCTTAGAAAAGTAATTCACGTCACGTGCCCTTTCTCACTGTTACAACACATTTACCGAATGCACTGGGCACAGACTGTGTGCCAGGGAGGACCCAGCGCTGACGCTTCAACAAGAAGACAGTATCTCTACCTTCAGCTGGTGCATAATCTGGGGGGTCAGGGTGAGGGGGACAGACAAGTAGACGGACAACGACTCTACTGTGATCTGTGATATTACGGACTAAACTCAGGGGGCTGGGGACGCACACAGGAGCAGCACTCTGCTCTGCGTTGGGGCAAACAGGGAAAAGTGAGACCCAGCGTCTGAGCTATGCAGGCCAAGGAGGCAGGGAGAAGGGGCGGACACTCCAGGGAGCGAGCTCACAGGTACAAAGACTCAGAAGTAAGACAGAGGAGTCCAGACCACCAGCTGCGGAGTCTCCTGGGAACTGGACAGAAATGCAAATTCTCAGGCCACATCCTAGACTTAATCCTAGACACACCCTAGGAGGCGGGAGGGAGCAATCTTGACTAGGCCTCCAGGTGACTCAAGTCTGAGAAGCTGAGAACAAGGCTTCCTGGTTGCAGATCAGAAGTTTGGGTGGAGAGGAGGGTGGGGCCAGGTCAGGAGAAGCCTTATGTGATCCAGGTTTATCGTTAGGGCAATGAGGAGCTTTCCAGAAACTTAAAGAATCCATGACGTGACACTTGCTTTGACCTTCTTATGAGTCCCTCAACACTGCTGAGCTGATGCCTACTTCTAAGCCTTTGCATTGGCTGTCCTATTTACCTGGAACATTCTAGCAACAGAATGTGAAAACATATTATTAAAAAATATTATTCAGACCCAATTCAAATGCTACTTCCTGTGATCACCTCACAATAAACCACCCTTCTGTCCACCTCATCGGCTTGTTTTATTTTCTCATAGTTCCCATCTCCACCTGCCGTCGTCTTTATTATGTGTCCGTCTCCCTCCCCTAACATGCAGCTCCGGAAAAAAGGAAACCAGTCACCTTGTTCACTCCTGTGCATCACCCCCACTCCCCTAGCACAGCACCCAGCACATAGTGGGTGCTTTCGGTATCAACTCAGTGAATGAAAGAAGCCTGAAGCCCATGATGACTCTCACCACCGTCATCAAACTATGTAGACGCCGAGGGAGCTCGGAGGAGAGGACCAGCTCACCAACCAGGTGAGTTACCTGGGACAGGCTCCAGAAGGAGGCAGTTTGCAGGGTTCTCCAGGACAATAAGGTGAGGTAAAGAGAAGAGAGGACGCAGTTCAGACAGAAAACCCAGAATGAGCCCAGGAGCCAAAATAAGCCAGTTAAAAGCAAGGAGCCCAAGGGGGTTGAGTGTGCGAAGGGAATAATGAGGAAAGTGGATAGGGAGCAGGAAGGCAGGTACGGGGGGCAGGGGGAGAGGGTCCTCGTGAACTCGTGAACTTGGAGACGACAGATGAGTTTCTTACTGAGCCACTGCGCAAGTTGTCACGGAGCTATATCTGTCCCTCTGCGCATCCATCCCACTCAGAGCTTTGACCCCTTCTGAGTTAGGGGTCAAATGAGCACTCCTAGATATTGGGTTTCAAACAAGTGTAACTTTTAAAATATAAATAAAATAAATAGGGGCAGAGAGGGTTTATTTTTGGTCCAGTATAGACAGTTTTTTGAAGAACCGATTATCATGTTACCATGATCATTTCAAAAAAAGGAAGTACATTTCACGCCCCAAACGTACGAAAGACGTTATCCCGCAATAAGGAATTTACTGCTAAACTGACTAAATCTCAGCTGCTGAAAAACTCACAACCCTGTCCGTATTGTTTTCTCTTTCTCATGTCGCCACCGATGGGACGAAAAGGCCCACATCAGACCGGCAATAAGCACCGTGGAGCCCTGCCCCAGATGTGGCGAAGCCAGCCCCCCAAAGGTGGCTAGGTGGCTGTGAAATGGGTGTATTTAACAGCAAAATAAGTGGCTTCTTACCCAGCCTGGAAAGTCATAGCCAAATCCACAGAATCACTAAACTTATAGATCCATCCATCTGATCACTCTCCTTTTTCTTTTTTCTCTTTTCTTTTCTTTTTATTTTTTTTATTTATTTTTACTTTTTATGTGGTGAAATACACATAACCTAAAATTTACCATTGTAACTATTTTCAAGTATACAACTCAGTGGTGTTAAGCACATTCACAGTGTTGTATAACCATCGCCAATATCCATTTCCAGAAGGAGTTCATCATCCCAAACAGAAATCCCGTTAAGCTTAACTCCTCTGTCTCCCAGGCCCGACCCCTGGTGACCTCTACCCTCCTTTCTGTCTGCATTTGCCTGCTCTAGATACCTCACACAAATGGAATCATATACAATATTTTTCCTGCCGTGTCTGGCTTATTTTACTTAGAGATTACTTTTTAAGATTCACTCAGCTTGTAGCCTGTATCAGAAGTGAATTATTTTTGAAGGCCGAACAATGTTCCATTTTATGTGTATGCGTACCGTCTTCCGTCTGTCCAGTCACCCATCCATCAAAGGACACGTGGGTTCTTTCTCTCTTTTGGCTTTCATGGGTGATGTGACTCAGAATATTAATATGTACACAGATCTCCCAGAGGCCCTGCTTTCAGCTATTTGGGTCATATACCTAGGAATGTAATTGCCGGATCACATGGGATCTCTGTTTAATACTTTAGGAGACTACTACTCATTTACAGGTCGAGGCTGGGGCAGGCTCAGGATCTGCCCAAGGTCATACGGCATCGAGGCGGAGGCAGCGTTGTAACTAGGCTTCTGGACTTTCCACCAACCCCAGACAGTAACAAAAGGAGGGGAGAAAGCAGAAGGCCACTATCAAGGAGGTGGGTATCCCCTGTGTCGAAGGGGCCACTTGTTGCCAGTCAGCTCTTCTAGTCCTGGGCCAGGGGCACTATCCAGTCTCTATGACTGTAAGTCCAAGGGGCTGGGTAAGCTGGCAAGTGTGGAAGAAGGAGGGCCAGGAATGAATGGGAATTAAATCGAAACAGTTTTCCTCAAGTCCTTGGGGGAAGGCACCTACATCTTGGGAGAAGTTAGGAAGAAAAGAAAATCGATGGAAACATCCTGGCTTCAGAACTCTGGGTTACTTCTGGAAAAGAAAGGCCTGCTCCTAAGGGACCAAAGAGCAAAATTTGGCGGAACGAGATCCCCATCCATGAGATAGACTTGAATTTAGCACAGCAAGAGGTAGAAAAGCTTCTTTGTTAAGATGGAGCCTACAGATCTGGATATAAATGCCCGGCTCTTCCTCTTACCAACTTCATGACTTCTGGTAAGAGACAAACCCCTCCCTGAGCCTCGATTTACACATCTACAAAGTGGGGCAGTAACAGTACCTGCCTCATGGGAAATCGACATGATGGTGGTGATGGTGAAGCTGATGAATCCCAAAGGCTCTGGAGCTTGGGTGCACGTAAAAATCACCTGGACACTTAAGATTCCTGATGCCTGGGACCCATCCCAAAGATTCAACTGGTCTCAGACTCTGCCCAGTCCTTTTTGTTATGTTTTGTTTTCTAAGCCCCCGCCGGTGATTCTAATGTGCAATTCAAATAAAAAAACAGTGTGTTCTGGTGCTTTTTAAGGGTCACCTGGGGATCTTATTAAAACATAGATCATGCTTTGGGCGGTCTGAGGTAGGGCTAGAGATTCTGCATTTCTAACCAGGCCCCAGGTGGTGCCATGGCTACTCAGAAATAATATTCAGTGGGTTCTGGAGTAAGAGGGAGCAATCCAGTGGTAGGCATGAACCTACAAATTCTCCTAGAAGAAACCAGGGGGCTGTTGCTTCGGTGTGGGGTTTATTTGAAGTAAATATAATGCTTTCTTGTTGCTCAGAGAGGTGGGAACTGGACAGCCTGTGTGAAATGATAGGAGTGAACCACAGTTCCTTGCCTGGAAGTCAGCTGGAGTCTGGGTTCATGCATGGAGGTTCAGGTCACATGAGAATCAAAGCTAAGAAGTCAACTTTTGAGGACGAGATTAGGGCGCTCCATTAATTCACCCAGGGACTATTTGCTGAGCTTCTATTAGAGCATAGTGCTGGACGAGGCATTGGCCTAACGCTAACCACAGCCTCTGCCCTCACAAGCCAGTGGAAGGAGGACAAACCATTACACAGGCAAACGCCAGGATTCAGAGTGATGGCATGCTAACGGGGTAGGCCCCTGAGAGGGGTCCTGGGCCCAGCCCAGGGGAGTTATGGGACAACTTCCAGAGGGAGCAGTGGCTGCACTGAGTGGTGAAAGATAAATGAGAGTTGAGTTATCCAGGAGAGGAGGTGGGACCAGAGGGTGTCCCAGGCAGAGGGGAGAGCATATGCTAAATGGGGGATGTCGGAGAGAACAGGGCCTCTTTCCAGAAGCCGCTCAGTTTATGGGCATTGGGACTTGGAGTGCAGTCAGAAAAGAATCTAGAGATAGAGAGAGGGCTCGGATGCCACACCGAGATGTTTGTACTTCTTTTTGAAGCCAAATGTCTATGGGGTCGGTGAGCCCTCTGAAGCTCTGTGAAAAGGTTGTGTTTACGTGTCCGTGTGCATTATTCTGGGATGGAACTATTGAGTTTCCATCAGACTCTCCAAAGGATCCCGGGAGCTATTGATGAGACCTAAGCCTCCCACTGGCCAGGACTCACTGTGCAGACAAGGGAATGTGACAAACATTGGAGTGGCAGGCCAAGCCATCGGGGAGCGCCTATCATCCTGTTCTTTCTTCCTCCTTGAACTTCTGCACATCATTCTCTCTACCTGGGACCCACATCTCCCTGAGTTCATTCTTATTCGTCCTTCAGATCTCAACGCAAAATCTACCCCCTCTGGGGGAGAGTAGCCTGACTTTGCCCGTGAGGTCAGGGACCTTTCCAGAGCGGTCAGCCAACCCCGTCACGGACCAGCACCAGCATGTCATTCACACCTGCATTTTGAAAATCCTGACATCATCTATTTTCTAATGAGCAAATTGCCCTATCTGGCTCATTCCTTCTGCGTTGTCAGGAAGGTGGGAAGGCGTTCGTTTGTTCTACCTCATCCCATACGAAGAGAAGAAAAGAAAAATACCCGCATTACAATAGCAGCTTCGGGTGTCATGTTATTAGAGTAAGGATGAGTCATTCTGAAGGCAAAGAGAGCAACTAGGGCAAATCAACCGTCTTTCAGTGGGTGTCGAACCAGCAGCACCAGCCTCCCCGTTCTCACTCCCTCCCAATGGCAACGTTCTCACTCCTCCCCAAAGCCTTCATCTCACCTCATCTAGCCTGAACCTCCAGGAGCCGCAGTTTCCTTATCTGGAAAGTGGAGAGCACAGTATTTATCGGATAGGCTTGTTGGGGGGATCATGTGAGATAATGTCCGTAAAGTGTCTGCTTCTCCTCATTTATGCTGGCCTACACCTCCAAAAAGTCTTAAGATTAACATGACTATTGAACCCCCAAATTCTAGACAGCCCCAATAATACAAAGGGGAAAAAAAAACATGAAGCTCCAGGTCAGAGGGTTTGCAGAAAAATGATGGAACCCAAAAGAAAGAAACCGCGGAGAATAACTTTAGGTCTCATCAGCCCCAAAGGTTTGACTATGTGTTTTTAACCAACAGGGAATTTTCTACGTCTTTTCCATGCTGTAAGCACTTTCCCTTCAAACTCATTTAAAAAAAAAAAAAAAAAAAGCTAATGAAATAGGAAAGAAGAATGGAAAGACGCCACTTTTTCCCCCATTTCTTCAAAGGCAATCCAAATTTGATCCCTTTAGTGAATGGCCCCAGATAAAAACTCCACTTTGGTCTGCTTTCTGTGATTAAACAACCCTCTTGTTTGTCAAATAACAGGGAGAAGAGAAGAAAGGGAAGCTCTTGTTGCTGTTAAGTGCTCTGAAAGCGTACTCCCTCCCAACTCCCACTGCTGGGGCGCACCGCTGCCTACAAAGCGATTCTCCAGATGGCTCAGCTACCTAGAAAAGGACAGAAAATGGGGGTTGGAAGAGGTGGGAGGCCCTAAAATGTCTCCGTAGGATTGTGGCATCCTTAAGTTAGGAAGGTCTAGGACTCTTGTGCCCCAACCTGTCTTTTTAGGGACCCTGCAACATGTGGAACCAGTCTGTTCCCTGACATTCTCCATATAAGCAATCCTATGCTCGAGTAAAACAAACAGACTGGCCTTTCTCTTCGGAGGGTCGGACGAGGCTAACCTAAATCTATCTTGCTTCAGTGAAATCTCGTTTCATCTTGACTGTACGAGAACTTGAAATCACTCTTCGGTTCCAACAGTTCTGGTTGGAATGTAAACGTGTCAGTCTGTTGACTTATCTTGCATGTTATTTGGCAGCTTTACCTATGGACAGTCCAACCTCGGCCTGCATTTCTGGTCTCAGTTCCAGCATCAGGAGCATGGGTAAGAGTGGGGAGTCGCTGGAGGCTTTCTGAGGAAGTTACCGGGGTGGTTAAATCCTTGGGTTTTGGTGTCAGGCAGGGCTGGATTCAAACTGCATGCCTGCTTCTCCCTTCTGATTCTCCTTTCTTTACGGTAAAAATGAGAATCATAATATCTAGCTGATAGAGTTGCTGTTGAGGTTAAAATGAGGTGACATTGAGCGCCCGGCATCCTGTAGATCCTAGATAAACGGCAGCTCGTACCATCACACCTCTCTACCTGTCCACAGCCGGTCCCTTCTGCCTGAAATGCCCTCCCTCCACCTCCTTTTGGCCTAGGAAGCTTTCTCCACATTTTTCCCGGCCCGCCCAGAGCGTGTCATCAGACTGCTGGAAATGCACATACCATTCTGAGGTATGAAACTGGAATCAGCATCGTGGTTTGTAAATGTTTTCCCAATCAAGGCTGATTTTTTTTTTTTTTTTTTGGCATCAGGTACTAAGTTTCCTTCATCTCCACAGGTCTAGCATTTAGCACAGGGCCTAACACCTAGGAGGAGATGGACATTTCCTAAATGAGCATGTTCTCAACCATTAACACTTTAGCATAAATTACCTATGACCGCAGTTTCTAAACGAGATAGCCCGTCTGCCTCTATAACCCCCCCCCATACACTAGCCCACACTTCCAAGAAATCTTAAGATTAACGTGACTATTGAACCCCAAATTCTGGGCAGCCCCAACAATACGAAGGGAAAAAATATAAAGCTCCAGGTCAGAGGTTTTGCAGAAAAATGGTTGACCCCAAAAGAAAGAAAGTATGGAGAACAGCATTAGATTTCATTAGCCCCAAAGGTCTGATTATGCATTTTTAACCAATGGGTAGTCTATGTCCCCCCAAATAAAGTTGGTGTAGAAGAGTTTTTCAAAAAGCTAAACTTATTTCATTTAAGGGACTGGCTTTTATTTGAGACCATTCTTTCTTCTCTCTTTGGAGTAAACAAACAAAAACCCTTGTTATTCATGAAATAATTTTTAAAGTTATTGATTTAGCCAAGTAGAGAGGTAGCAGCCTCTGTGTTGAGATATATCCACAGCTCTGTATCTGTACCTCTATCTCGACAAGGGAGTTTCAAGTGCATTCATTGAAAATGCATTAATACTTGAAATTTAAAAAGTCTGAGGATCACCATTTTATGAGATAATAGAGTAAAAAGAATGGGAGGGAATGGAATCCACGACTGGCAAGTCTGAATGAAAAGGAGAGAGAAAAGAACTACCTGAATAAAAGTGCTTGAAGGAGTTTGGGGGAGCGAAATGATGGATGCCAAAAAGCACACAGCCCCCACCCCCACTTCTCAACTTATTTAAGGACATAACCCCAAGAGCCCAGAGTTCAGGATGTTAATTTACTTAAGTCTGAGGCCCTCCCCATAGTCTCTCCTCAATTGCTCAGGTCATCAACCTTCTGCGAAGAACAACAATACAGCACAAGGCAGGGTGTCCATCCCACTGACCCCCAAGGACCCTCCTGTCTTTGGAATCCAAGTCAGGACCCTCCTTCTGAATGCGAACCGCCTGTGCCAGGGCCCCAAGCAAATTCTGGGAACTCGCCCTGGCTTTGGCCTTAGAATTACATTTCTGTAAAGTCAGTTCCTGAAACCTCTGTCGCTGCTCCGCCGACTGTGATTCCAGGCATTGTTAGGTTACTCCTCAGTCCTGCCTCCCTTTGTCCCTCCCCTTTTTGTCCTATCCTAGATGGATACATCTGTCACTTTTAAGTCCCCATTGCTCATCTGTCGTGGCGCACAACCAGAAAGCGGCAAGGGAAAAGGCCAAATGAATGTTTTGCCACCAAAAGGAAGACTGACATTTCAAAAATCTCTCTCTCTCTCTCTCAGGGTATCATGTCCCCCACCCCCAGCTTAATAATAATAATAATAATAATAATAATAATAATAATAATAATGGCAATTACTTAAGTACTTGAGATATAACTAAGGCATTATGCTAAGAACGTCACAGCATTATTTCATTTATCATCATAACAAACCCATGGAGATGATATGATTACATTACAGATGGAAAAACTGAGCCTCAGAGAACTGAAATCACTTGCCTAACGAGCTTCTCACAGCTGGTAAGGAGCTGGGGGATGGAAGGCCGGGGTTTCTGATAATCAACTTCTATGCTTAACCTCACCTAGAACCGCCTCCACTCACGCACCTTCACAGACTTGTAGCGGTCCACCAAATGGGACTCAAAATTCTCCCGTGGGCCCTCAAGACCCTTCAAGGCCTGGTCTCCACCTCCTTCCACAATGCCCTTCTGGAATCCTCCATGGTATTTGGAAGTCCCTTTTACCTCAGAGTCTCTCACCTCTGAGCCTTTGCCCACACCATTCCTCACTCCTTAGCTCACCGTTACCCTATCCCAGAGCTGCAAACCCCAGCTCAAATCCCACCTTTCTCAGCCTCCCAGACCCGAATTTCTCAGAATTCCCCTTCCTCTCACTCTCATAACACTTCGGGTCTGATGAACCACGTGGCCCATCCCACGGATGACCGTGAGTTGCTGTGCATTCATTCTCCATGTGGGTGTTTCATGTCCCCATCTTGACAGACACCCACAGGGAGGAGTCATGTCACAGCATGTGTGTCTCTTGTATTGCCTCATGGGGAACACAGCAGATGTCCAATCAGCGTTTGAAGACTGACCCCCATCTGTCCCCTTCCTGTCTCTTCTTTCTTCTTCCACATCCTCTCCCTTTGGCATTTCTTCCTTTTATTTTATTTTTCTCTCCTCTGTTCCCTTCTGCACTTTTAAGTGTGGCAGGCAGCTGCCGACGTGTTTTCCAATGATCTCGCCTCCTGATAGTCACAGCCTCCTTGGTGTGGGCTGCATCCTAGGGACGTGCTTCTAATGAACAGGTATGTCACTTCCATGATTAAATCACCAAAAAACGGTGACTCTCTAGTTAGCATCTTGCTGGCACTCTTTCTTGCCTTCTCTCTTGCTCGCTCTGGTGAAGGCAGTTCCACATTGTGAAATGCTCTGTGGCGAGGCCCATATGGCAAAGAATCCAAGAAGGCTTCTGGCCAACGGCTCACGAGGAAGCGAGGTCTCAGCTGAACAATCTGAAATGAACTGAATCCTGCTCAAAATGACGTGAGCGAACTTGGAAGTCCATCCTTCCCAGCTGAGCCTCGAGATGACTGATGGCTGCGGCCCTGGGCCATGCCTTGATCATAGCCTTCTGAGAGACCCAGAACCAGAAGACCATGCCCAGACTCTCAATCCACAGAAACTGTGAGATAATGATGTTTTTTTTTTTTTAAGAGAGTAAATTCTAAAGCAGCAATTCATAGCGAATACACGAACTATTCATTTACTCAGACATTTGTTGAATGTCTAACATGGTGTCCTTGTTACACGAGGGAACATTTTGATGACTCGGGCGTGGTTCTCTAGTTTTGAAAAGCTCCAGCTTAGTTGGGAGTTGGGAAAAGAGACAAGTCATCAGATCACTGAAATATCATATCATGTAAGAGTCCTAATAGAGTAAAGACGTGGGACTCAGTAGAGATTTGTAGAGGCGGCAGCTCATTCTGCTTGGGAGAATCTGAGAAGGCTCCCGAAAGGTTAATGTTGAGCTAAGTCTTGGAGCACAAGTGAGAGGTCATCGAATTGAGGGAGTTAGGTAGAGGGGAGGGAAGAGCATTCTAGACCAAAGAAACACCATGGACAAAGCATAGCAGCATTAAAAGGCTTGTCATAATTAGGTAAAATGTGACATTTTAGCATTCCCAATTCTGACTCCTATACGACAAAAAGAACAATGGATGCGTATTCAGTGCTCATCACATTTGAACACTCAGTATCTCATTGAATTCTTGTAACATTCTTGTGAAATGGACAGTCTCCATTTATTGGTGAGGAGACTGAATCTCAAAGAGAAGAAATGACTTACTCAAGGTCACGGAGCAAGTTATTGGCTTAGGCTGGGTTTTGAATCTGATTCTAGCTCTCCTCTCCCGACCACCCACTACTTAAGTCATATCTGTGATGGGCAACTCAAAAGAGGGAGGATTCCAGTTTCTGCTGGGTAGGACAAGCCTTTAAATGCCTGTGGACCCACACGCTCCTCTCACAGCCCGGTACAGAAACAAAGAAAAGAGGCCGAGCCAGTTAGGTTCTCTGTCCATCCTGGGGCAGTAACGGAGGATAAAGGGTAAGGGCACAGGCTTAGGATCAAATCCTGGCTCTTCCACCTACTGGCTGCGTGACCTTGGGCAAGATATTTAACATCTCTGAGCCTCATTTTGTCACATCAGTAAAATGGAGAGATGAAGACAGCACCTAACTCATAAAATCAATGTGATCATCCAAGGAAAGTAGAAGCAGTATGAGTGAGAGTATGCCTGAGAGTTCAAGGGCCCCGGTAAGTCTGTCCATGTCAAAATTTAGTTTGAGGAATCTAGGAAAAAAGAGAGAGAAAGAGACGAGGCAATCCCACATATTTTCCTCAGATTCAGATGACTTTGTAGTTCAGATCGTCTCATATCCTTAAAATATGCCATTTCCTTCAGACAACCTGATATTGTTTGGGTGGAGAAAGGAAGAGTGAAAAGAGGAACATTTATCCTCAACTCCTCATGTCTCCCTGTTGGAGGTGGGGGGGACCTCCAGTCCAGTGACACTCCTGGCTCTCTCCCCCACCCATCTGGTGCATCTGGAAGAAGGAACTGAACGTGCTCAGCTCAGTATTCTCCCTGTTGGGAGTTCCTTCCCGGCAGAAGTGGTGCATTCTGGGCTCTGCAGGGCAGGCTTTGTTCCATTGGTGTGCCTAAAGTTGGAGTCGGGGGTAAATTCAGCTCAGAAGAGTATCAGCAAGCTGTGTCCTCCAAAAAAGCCTTTTTTTTTTTTTAATTTTAATCAGTTATGCAACGGGCACTTCGCTCTCCATCTGATTGACTTTCCTGTCTTGCAATTAGTCTTGGACCACCTTGAAAAGGTCTGCTCCTCTCTTTTTATGATGCTCATTCCAATCCTTCATTAAGTCTTCTTGTCACGGTTCCACATGGCTGTCCTAGGCAAACTTTCTGCCCAGATAGCGCTTCCTTTGTCTTTTTTCTCCCCCAATATTCTGGCTCCCCACGCCCCCAGGTCCTGAATCATGAAGCAATTTGGCAGGTTTGCTGTATACCCATGCCTCACCCTCTGCCAGTCCTGCAGACACGTGACTCGTCCAGGTTTTATTTTTCTCATGACCTCTTGGCTGATAACTAGTCTAGCAATTTCTTCATGTGGTAAATGTTCCAACTTCTCCACTTTGTCTTTCTCACTGAATCCTTAATAAAAAGTTTGGTCCTTCTGGCAAATTTGAACCATCATTACTTTCAAGGGTGTCATCTTTTATTAGCCAGTCTATATTCCCTACCAAGAACTCTTTTCTCCTTGATGCATGCAAAAACCTCCATTTAATTTTATTCCGCATTCCTGAGCTAGCACTAACTTGGACTAACTTACCCCAATAATGTCCTTATAGAAGCAGCAGTCGTCACAGCATCTGGGTAGAGGTTCCCAGGTGTAGATTGTTGGCACGTGAGCCCTCATACCATCTCTTCCAAGGGCTTGCTGCTGCTCTGTCTGTTTCTGAAATGCTTTCCAAGAATGAGTTTTTCTGAACTAATCGGAGGGAGGCAAAAGTCAGGAGAAGGGCAGTAACGATGGATATATTTTCTGCGAGAGGAAGGTGAGTTGATCAAGAAGACTTCTGTCATCAACCCATATGAAATGATTTTCTTTTCTCCCTCCAGATGAGCTCTCTGGTAACCAGCAGAGATTTCCCTAGGGAGATAGGAAACCGAAAGGGGAGAAGGACCAGTCCAGAGTCTGGTTCTCCTTAGTGCTGTCCAGTAGAATGCTCTGTGATGATGGAAATGGTCCATATCTGTGCTGGCGATGTAGAAGCTACAAACTATAGGCACTAAGGAGCTGAGAAACTAAAAATTTTATTTAATTTTAACTAATTTAAATACAAACGGGCACATGTGACTAATGGCTGCTATACCCAATCGTGCCGATCTGCCGGATGTTATTTTGGGGTTATCTGGGTCTTCCCCTTTTACAGCAGTCATAGTTTTTTTGTGAGTCATTGGGTGACACACAGGGAGACAAAGATCCTTCTGACACAGAATCTGGGGTCCATCGTTGGATGTTACGATGCTCCATGCCCATGAGAGCTACACTCTAGTGGTTGTTTCAAGCAGAGGCCGCAGATTGCGGGGTCTACAGGCTAAATGCAGCCTGTAGTCATGTTTGACTTACACAATTAAAAAAAAAAAACTAATTAGTTGCTGACATTTAAAGACCAAGAAATTTTACAAAAAGTTTTGGATTTCCAGCTTCTCTTGAAAAATCAGAAGGTCCCACCTGACAGCATTCAGACAGAAATGGATAGTAGCAGCTTCCTTTGTGGAGGGCAAGAGTTCTTCAGTTTGCCCGTCGCCACCACTCCCTGTGGTCTATGTCCCATGCAGACACTGGATTTGCTTGTCCTCGTGTCACGGTTCTAAGCATGGACTTTGTTTGACGTCAGACAACCTGAGTTCGAATCCCATTTCTGCCTCGTAACAGGCTGTGTGACCTTGAGCAAGTGACTTCACCTCTCAGAGCCTCAGTTATCTCATAAGCAGGGGAGGTAATGGGCTCTGAGCATTGTTTTAAGGATTCGATGGAACGATACTCGAATATTTGATATAGAGCCAGGCTTGTGGTAAGTGCTCAATCAATATATGGTAGCCATGAAAATAAGGGGGAGGATGAGGAGAGGAAGAAGAGGAGACAGGGAAAGAGGAGAAAGAGGGGGAAGGAAGAGGAATGGGAGGGAAATAAGAGCTGCTATTCAGTTTCCAAACACATCTCAGACTCACATGGAAAAGGAAAAAAAAAACACTTCCCACAGTGAAAGATTTCCTAACCCCCATATCTGTAGCTCCCTTCCAACATGCTACACCCACCCACGTCGTAAGCTTATGGGCATGGGGTGGGAGTTCAGAGGTGAATGGGTGAATTTACTGAGAACGGGAGGGAGATGTGTGAACAAAAGCAAGGAAATAAATCAGTTGGCCCCCGAGACCTTTGTTTTTGGATCTGCAGCTTTTACCCTGAGAAACAGTTCTCCTGCCCACTTCTAGGGAGCATTTGGGACCTCGTGACAGAAACAGCAAAGCGTTCGTAAAATCTGTCGGGGCTCAAGTCCCTGCCCCGCGCCCAGCATCTGTCATCAGAAAAAAATTGCTGTGTGGAATAGTTTGTACATATCTATCAGAGAAGAAGCAAGCCCTTCTGAGACAAATGGAGAGAAAGTTACCTGGTAGCTGCTGGCCAAAAGATGTATGGGAGACTTAAATAAATGCTCAAGCCGTTGTGACCTCAGGTTCTCTGTGTTTAGCTTTGCACAGTCTCTTGAAATCGATTCAAGGACCATGTAATTCAGCACATGCTGGGAGAGGGGTATCGGGATGCCAATTCCAGGAACGTGCACCCAGACGCTTGGATTCAATTCACTAGGGGGTAGGGCTATGGGACGTGCTCTCGTAGGTAGATATACAAGTTCTTTTCCTTATAGGACTCATTTAATCAAGGAACAGTAATACTGGGGACCCGCAGTTAGCAGCTGGCGAGAATAGCTGCACACGCCTTCCACCTCTGGGAAAGCATGACGATCGCTGCGACTTTGGGTGGTCAGGGAAGGCTTCTCAGAGGAAGAGAGCCAGCCTTCTGCTGGATCCTGAGGTATCTAGATGAGGGCCATGGAAGGAGATTCATTCATTCATTTATTAATTCACCAGGGATTTACTGAACACCTACCATGTGCCCGCTTTGTTCTAGGTGCCAAGAATAGAACAGTAAACAAAACAAAAAAATCCCCCGTCCTCATGGATCGAGTTGGGGAAAGCAGGCAATAAACAAAATATGTAAGGAAAAAATTTAGCTTTTAAGATGGTAATGAACACTGAGGAGGAAAACAAAACAGAGACCTTTGGTAGAATCGTTTTCAAATTTGGCTGTAAGATGATACCATACAAGCATGAGTCTCCTTCTAGTGGTTATATTTTTGCAGGAGGCCTCCCACCATGGTGCAATATCACACCCCAGATCTATCCATACATACACACATCCGTCCGTCCGTCCGTCCGTCCGTCCATCCATCCATCCATCCATCCATCTATCCATCCGTCAATCCGCCCAACCATTCACCCATCCACCTTCCAGCTGTCTCTCCATCCCATTATCTATTCTTCCACATTCTATTTTTTTCTTCCTTCCTTCCTTCCTTCCTTCCTTCCTTCCTTCCTTCCTTCCTTCCTTCCTTCCTTCCTTTTTTCCTCCCTCCCTTCCTCCCTCCCTCCAATCTACTTGGCCAACTACATACCAGACCCTCCGTGTAGTTCTGACGATACAAAAGTGAACAAGACAGACACTGTTATGGGGTGAACCACGTCTCCTTTCATATTCATATGAAATTCATATGAAGCTCTGACCCTTAGCATCCAAGACTGGGACTGTATCGAGACTTAGGGCCTTTAAAGAGACAATTAAGTTAAAACGGAATCATTAGGCTGGGCCCTCATCCAGTTCCACGGCTGTCCTGATAAGAAGAGGAAGTTAAGACCGACTGAGAGACACACCAGACACGTGCGTCCACAGAGATGAACACACAGGGAGAAGGTGGCCATCCGCAAGCCAGTGCAAGAGGCCTCAGGGGAAACCAAGCCCGCTGACCTTGGCCTTGGACTTCCAGCCTCCAGAATGGTGAGGAGATGTCTTTCTCCTCTTTGAGCCATCCAGTCTGTGGTGTTTTGTCAGGGCAGCTCTAGCAAACCGACACAGGCACCATCACAGAAACAGGTGCTCACCATTCAGAGACAGAGAAAAGAAAATCAAACAGACGATTATAAGATAAACACAGCTCTTCGCCTGGCTGGAAAGTCCACCCAGAGAGATGCCTCCGTTTGAATTAATCACAGTTCTCTCATTAATCCAACAAACAGCTGTTGAATGCCCACTCTGCGCCTGGTGCGGCGCCGGACGCTGGGGCTTAAAGGACCGGTCAGGTAGCTGTAGCTGTTGCCTTTAGAAGTTGACAAGCTCCCGCCCTTCCCTATGTTGTTTAATAGCATCCTCCCCACGGATCTCATGAGGGGCTGCAGTGCAATGGGGTCGACATGATCATGGACCTGGGTGTGGATCTGTTCTCGCCCACTAATGGGCCGTGCTGCCCGGGACAAGCTATTTAACTGGTCTGAGTCTCAATTTATCTCTAAAAGGCAATAACAGGACCCAGGTATGATTGTTGTGAGGATTAAATAAAATCAGGGCCATAAATCAGAATAAGTGCTTCATAGATGTTTGCTGTGGTTATCACTGCAGTCTCTGAAGCGCAACCAATCAGAGGATAATAAATATTATCACTAATATGGAGTGGTTGCTCCATGCCAGAGCACTCTGAGGAATCTGCATATATTACCATCACATATCTGCGAAGCATCTTCCCCACCGTCCCGGCCTTCCCTAGCTTCATTTTCCGGTTTATCTTTTGTCTACTTAGCGTTTTATCCCTCCCACGAAAGCACTTGAGACCTGAAGTAGTCTGAGGGGGAGGCTAGAAGCCTGTGGGAAAAGAACTTGTGTCTTTAACCCCCACCCATAGTTTCCTGTCTCCCCAGTGCACACACTGGCCCAGGCAAGCTGAGAGAGACGTCTGGAGGAACCGGGGCCACAAGGCTCTCCTCTGTCACAGCTGCAGTCACCACCGACAAGACGTTTGATTACAGTCCCCATCGAGGGGATGCAGTTGTCTCTGTATATTTCATTCCTGGCGGGTTTTGTAGTTAAATTTCCTCCAGTGTCACTGGGAGGAAGGTCCGCTTTCCCTTCTGAGGGACCAGAGACGGGAGACAGCAAGACATAGTTATCATGGAATCCACGTCTCCCGCTGGGCCCCGAGGGGCACTTCTGGAAATGGTTTGGAATTTGATCACAGTCTTCAAGCATAAGAACCGTGGTTAAAAGCTGTTATTTCCTTCCTTCTGATAAACGGTTGTCAAGAAGCTGCCAGTTCTGCTTTCGCTGGGGGAGATTGGATTGGGGGAGGGCATGGGTCAGGAGAGATGGGAAAAGACGGCAGGATGGGGGTCCCAGAGCCTCAGACTCGCACGGCGCCCCAAAGTTAAGTTGACGATGTGGAGAGACGGTCCTGCCTGACTTTGTGGAGGGTGAGACAGTCACAGGGACACTGAGATTAGATAGGGCGCGTCGGAAAGGAGGCGCAGCCTTAATTAAGGAACGGAAACAGCTGGATAAGAATCATCAGCTCTCGGATGTGTTGAAAAAGGATTCCAGATGCAGGAGCTGCAGACTCAGATACCTGCAGACACCGGTAAGGGAAGATGAAACAAGCTCGGGTGAGGACACACTTCATCCAAAGGAGGTGGCAGCCTCCAGCTACTTGCTGCTCGCTCCAGCATGAGCCCATCGCCCCCCTTGTCCAGAAGAAGCCCCTAATCTGGAACTTCAGGTGAAATATCCCGACATGGAAATGTAAGCTACGGAGTCCAACGTTTTAAAAATCACATCGCAGGCCAAACAAAACATGTCTGACGGTCCAATCCAGTCCATACGTTCTAGTCTCCAAACTGGGCTGTGAGTGTTGAAAAGGAACCCCAAATCCCAGAGGCAGAAGGGAATTTTGACGCATCATCAATCGCCGCAGCGAAAATAACGTGGGAAAAAGGACAGTTATGATTTATTCAGTACTAACCCTGTGAATCAGCAATCTGTTTGTGTTATTCCATTGAGTCCGCAACACAACCCCGGAGGTGTAGGGATTTTTACCCCCACGAGGAGGAAAATGAAGCGCACGCAGTTTAAGTCACTTGTCCAAGGTCACACTTTACTATGGTGGAGTCTCTGCTGAGAGTAATCATTTTCCGTGTATCTTCTGCCGCACAGAACACAACACCCCAGGCACCTCCGGAGGCTTCTTCCTCCTCCAAAATTTTCCCGCACTGTATGTGTTAGACCTGCTCTTTTTTTCCACTCAGTTATTTTTTTTTTTTAAATTAAATGTATTGGGATGATATTAGTTAATAAAATTATATAGGTTTCAAAATGTACGATTCGATGATGCATCATATGTATAGTGCGTTGCGTGTTCACCACCCAAAGTCTAGTCTCCTCCTGTCACCACACATCTGACCCCCCTTGACCCTTCGCTACCTTCCCTCTTCCACCCCTTCCTCTGGAAACCACTAAACTGTTATCTGTGTCTATGAGTTTTCGTTTGTCTTGTTCATTTGCTGCTTTAAGTTTTATATCCCACATATGAATGAAATCACATGGTTCTCAACTTTTCTGTCTGACTTATTTCGCGTAGCACGATACTCTCGAGATCCATCCACGTTGTCGCAAATGGCAGTACTTCATCTTGTCTTATGGCTGGGTGATACGCCATTGTTTAGATGCACCATATCTTATTTACCAAAGAAGATGTGTTAGGCTTATTCTAATGCAGTGGTTTCTACCCAGAAGGCAATTTGGCCTCCCAGGAGACACTTGACAGTATCTCTAGACATTTTTGGTTGTCGCAACTAGAGGAGGTGGGGTGGGGCAGGGTGCTACTGGCACCTAGTGGGTAAGGACCAGGGATGCTACTAAACACCCCGCAATGCACGGGACAAGGAACTATCAGGAACAAAATGTCCATAGTGCCAAGGATGATAGGCCCTTGTCCAAAGGATTAGCGGAGGGAGAAGAGAGGGCTGCGAGTTACTAGGGCGGTGGGAAAAAGGAGGAGGAGGAGAATAATGAAGATGAGACTTGTGAAAGCAGCTCTGCTGTGTGACTTACCAAGCATCCCCAACTTCACGTCGCACTAGACCTTCACGACGGCCCAGCCACACATTTTCCTACGGCCATTTTACAGAGGAGGAAGCTGAGGCCCAGAGGAAGAAAGAGATTTCCCCTCAGGCATCATCTTATTCAATCTTCCCGACGACCCAGTGAAACGAGCACTGGGTGCCTCCATTTTCGCAGTTGGGAAACTGAGATTCGGGGAAGCGAAAGCACTTGACCGAGGTCACCAGCACTGGAACCTGAGCAGGCATGACTGTGAGCCCTGCACGCCAAATCATTCCACTGGCCTGCACCTCACGACGCTTGTCCAGTGAGCTCCCCATTTCGAGGAAACTGGGGACATACAAGAGCAGTTCCGGAATGCATCCTAACTTCAAGGAGCTTACGTTTAAAAGCAAAGAGCGGGCACATTCGCCACAGGCTGTACCCCAAGATGACAAGTGAGCAGGGCATAAAGAAGGTAAAGGGCTGTAAGACAAGACCTGGAAAACGATGGCCACGGGCCAGATCCAGCCTGCTTCCTATGTCTGCAAAGCCTTACTGGCACACGGCCATGCCCGTTTGTCTACAGAGTGCTTATGGCTGCTTTTGAGTTGAGTAGCTTCTGCAGACACCACCTGGCCTGGAAAGCCAAAGATATTTATTGCACGGCCCTTTACAGAGAACGTCTGCTGATTCCTGCTGCAGGAGAAGAGAGAGATGACCAACAGTGAAAGTTACCCACCCGCCATGCTCCTCGCTAGATCCATCGGTGATTGATAATTCCTCCAAATTCACTGGGATTTGGACCCCAAGGAATGAAAATAGTAGCAAGGACATTCACAAACGACCCACCAGGTAGGCATTATTAACCCTTTTTACATATGATGAACATGAGGCTTAGCGAGGCCCAGGGGAAACCCAAGTTCAATTAGCTAGCAAAGGATAGGAGGGGGATCCACAAGTGGACGTGTACGGCTCCTAAGCTCCGAGCCGCCCGAGTGTGAAAACACTCAGCACACGTCCTGGCTCCAGTGGGTCAGTAAACTCCGATGTTTTCCATAAAGAAATGTTTCTACTTTTCCTCTTTAACCAAGGTTCCTGCCTTTGTACGTCTGTGTGATATTGTCATTGATAATGAGAAAATATATAACTTTGGTCTCCATTCCAATTCCTGCCATGGAACTCCTATATCCTGGGAAATTCCTAAGTAATGCGAGGATAGTGAGAGGATGAGGCATTATGTCATCGAGGTGGCTTTTGCAAAGCCCCTAGGTAACCTAAATGTGGGGGCTGACTTCCTGGGGAACCAACCATGTGATGAGAAGGTTGGACCTTTCCGTCCCACATCCTCAACCCCTGACTTCCAGGGAGGAGAGAGGGCCTGGAGGTGGAGTTCGATCAGCAGTGGCCAATGATTTCATCAACCACGCCCACGTAATGAAGCCTCCATAAAAACCCAAAAGGATGGGTCCAGAGAGCTTCCATGTGGCTGAACACGTGGAGGTGCTGGGAGTGTGAAGCGCCCAGGGAGGGCATGGGGACGCAGTGCCCCTTCCCCGCTCTGTGCATCTCTTCCATCTGGCTCTTCCTGAACCATATAACAAACTGGTAATACGGGAAATAAAATGCCTGAGTTCTGTGAGCTGCTCCGGCAAATTAACTGAACCCAAAGAATGAGACCTCTGGTCTACAACCTGGATGTGGCATTGGCATCTGAAGTGGAGGGCAGTCTCACGAGACAGACCCCTGAACCCACGGGATCAGTTCTAGACAGTGTCAGAATTGAGCTGAATCGTAGGACCTCCAGCTGCTATCAGAGAGCTGCTTGTTGGTCTGGGGGACAAAACCCACTTGCTGGAATCAGTGTCAGGATTGTAACCGGTAAGAAGCTCCTTCCAGGCCCCGAAAGGCCTGCAAGTTCTTCTCGGAACCAGCTCGTCTGTCTCAGACAGCACCCAGCAAGTCCCTCATCTCAGCGCACGGCAAAGCAGCTAACAGCCTCACCTCCGGGAGCCGTTGCTGCTCCAGACGGGCTCAAATGCCTTCCCACCGCCAGTGGTCCAGCAGTTGACATTTACACAGCATTTTACAATCTCCCTTGCTTAATCCAGCATGTTCCCTGGTCACTTCTCATTAAGTGGAGCGCAGACTCCTTTTCACTTGTTCTGAATTAAAGTGTCACCTCTCCCAGCAAGGGGGCTGCAGGTGGAAAGGACAAGCACAAAGCTTGGAAGCAGGGAAGGAAAAGGGAACAGGCCCCCCCACCCCGGTACCCTCCTACCCGCTTTCCTGCAGCCGCAATGAGACTGCCACGTACCACCCCCTCCCTCTTCCCACCTGCAAGTTAAACAAAAGTTAAGTCCTAGTATGTCCGGGAGATATTAAAGCCGAGGGATTTTGGCTCAGCTGGTGCAGGGAAATGTTCGTCCACAGCAGTTGGACCTGCAAATGTCTTTTTTTTTTGGTGTTCTCAGGCTCGCCAATTATCCCAGCCGTGCAGCCAAGGCCACCCAGGATGTTGTCGAGAAAACTAGCTCACAGCAGACACGCTGCTCAGATTTCAGCTGCCCCTCGTCAAGGATCCCAGAGCCCCAACTCTCCCTGAAATATTCAGTCACTGATAAATTGCTACCCCAGCAACGGTGAAATGGTTATCAGGCCCCGCTTTGGCTGAAAATCCAAGCACAAGAGAAAAAGGGGCTGTGTGTTTTATAGTGGAAAGGACCTGGGTTTAAATCATCCGGCCCTGTCTCTTCCCAGGTAGGCAACTCTGAGCAAGTGACTTAGCATCTCGGAGACTCAGTTTCTTGTCCCATAAGATGGATTTACACTGGGGGAATCTCTTTAAGATGTAATTAAATGACACAACAATGTAACATAAAGTTTGCCATCGTGACCATTGTTAAGCACACAGTTCAGGGGCATTAAGTACATGCACATTGTTGCGCAGCCATCACCACCATCCACCTCCAGAGCGGTCTGCATCTTGCAAAACTTAAGCCCATCAAACACGACTCACAACGGTCCCTCTCCTCAACCATCATTCTATTTCCTGTCTCTATGAATCTGACTGCCCTATGCAGCCCATATAAGTGGAGTCATACGGTATTTATCCTTTCGTGGCAGACTTATTTCACTTAGAATAATGTCCTCAAGGTTCGGCAATGTTGTAGCATGTGTCAGAATTTTCTCCCTCTTTAAGGCGACTAATATTCCATTGCACGTCTGCTCCGGGACTCAGCGCCATGTAGAGGGAGCAAGCAGCCCATCCTCTTAGACTATGGGAAGTCAATTCATTTCTCTGGACCTTAGCAAAATGTTCTGAAGACATAAGATAAATTCAAAACGACCTAATAGATGGCGAAAAGACCATTGTGCTAGGCGAGGTACAGACCTGGGTGTGTGTCCTGCTCTGCTATTTATTAGCTGCGTGATTTTGGCGAAGACATGTATCTCAGATTCTAGTGTAAATAAAGAAGTCCGTGTATATTTGTCAAATAGATGAATGAATGAATGAATGAATGATCTCTTTCTCACCAGCCAAAGTATCCCTATTCCTGGAATATTCTATCAACTCAGAGAATGTGTTTGCAGAGCTTCGCAGTTTTGAAAAGAGCTTGGGATGAGGTATGGATGAGTGGTTCAGAGCTTGCATTTGCATATTTACAAATACACACATCTCCGTTTGAATCCCTTTTCTGCCAGTACTGCCCATGTGATCGTGGACAAGTTCCCCGTAAATCCTCCCATGCCTCAGCTGCTCTGTTTTTACCATGGGAATGACAGGAATTCTCACTGTGCTCGCCAGACTCCGAGACAGCCCCTATGGTCCTTGCTCCCGACATTTCATTTCTTAGATGACTCACATTGAAAATGAATAATACACCATCAATCGGATACTGCTGAAACAAAGTGTGACTTCTGAGCCTGTCGTAAAGGACATTGCTGCCTCTGCCTTGGAGGCCTGCTCTCTCTTGGATCATCACATCAGGAGGCTACTCAAGCAGCCCTATGGGAGGGGTCTGCATGGCAAGGAACTGAAGCTTCCTGCCAACAGCCAGTCTCAATTTGCTAGCCGTGAGAGTAAAACACCTTGGCAGAGCATCCCCCAGCCCCAGCCAAACCTTCAGATGAGGCTGCAACCTAATGAGACACCCTGAACCAGGACCAGTCAACCAAATCCTCCCAGATTCCTGACCATCAGAAACTACGTGTGAGGTGATAAATGCTGACTGCTGTCTTAAGATGCTAAGTCAAGCGGCGATTTGTTACACAGCAATAGACACTTAGCACACTCACCTCACAGGGCCACTGTAAACTTTAAATGCAAGCGAAAGATCAAGGACTCAAGGGGAATGTGTCTGTAAAAATATGCCCTGGAAGAGGCATCGATAAATTACTTAAAGCACAGATGATGCAGAGCCAAGAAAATAACCTTTCTGTTATCCAAGCTAAACAGAGAGGAAATGAAGCAAATAAAAGTCTAAAAAGCTAAAGGTTCTTTCTAGCATTGCAAAGATTTAAGTAAGCCAATGGCCTGGACGGCGAGGCCCAAATTAAATGCAAACTGTGGAGACACAGACATTCAGAGCACGGGATAAACAAACATGCTATTATGACTCTCTGCACTTTATAACGTCTATTAAAAACTTATGAAATTTTCCTTTTTGATCCTCACAACAAGCCCTACAGGATGGTTATTTTTGTGTCCATTTTCTGGATGGGCCAACTGAGGCTCAGAGGGCTGAGGCAACCATGCCAGGAATATGTAGTCATCGAATGCTAGGGATGGGCTTCACGCCCAGGCCTCCAGTCCGGCTGACTCAGACTGAGCCCCAAAGTTGTTCCATGATGCCAGGCTTCAGTCTCTTCCTCTCTCTGGGCATCAATTTAATTACATGTAGAGTTTGGAAGAAATCAGTGATCGCATAGGCAGAACTTTAATGCCCGAGGCAATTCATTTAAGTGAGAAAAGCAGATCAAGAAAGAGAGTGATCTTTCTGCTATAAGGAAAACAAGAGCGTCTGCGCAACGATGCATAGCAAGTGGCACCAGGCCTCAGAGCTGGGAGGCGATGGGGACTGGTGAGAACTCTGGCAAATTGAGGGACGTATGTCCTTTTCTGAGAGGATCTTCTCCTTAGCGCGAACCGGGTGTTGTCTTGCAGGAATGCAAGCCCAGGTTGCCAGATCACACCTATTTCAAGAGAAGCCCCAACCTGGATTTTACATTAATTCTCCTAAGTTCAAAAGTCGGCGCGAAGGAAATCAAAATAAAACAAAACACTCTAAGAGTCAAACACACAAAAGCCAATCCGGCGCGTGGGCCACCATTCAATGACCCCGGCACTAGATAATTTGCAAGGTCCCTTTCTGCTCCAAGACAGGCTGTCTCTATCAGGACCCAGCGTGCTTGTTTACGTGGGATCCCGGGCAGCCTCATACATATTCAAAACAGGTTTTCACGTGCGGATGTGATCGGAATCCTCAAATAAGTTTCAGACTTTCTGAGGGCAGGGACCAGGCCTCTGGTTTCCCGTTCTGACTCTCCCAGGGTGAGGTGCAGCCCCTCAAGGGGAGGGTTCATCCGTAGCTGGGGCCGAGGGTCAGGCTGAGTGATTTCCCCCCAGGCAGTGGCTCCGAAGAGCTGCGTGTCTCACATCATTTGGGGGCCTGAGCTCTGGATCTTGGGAGGGCGGCTTCCGTCACTCCCGGTGTTCTAAGGAAGGGAGGCGAGGGAAGCAAGTTTAATGACTTCTACTTACATCATGTCTGCCAGATTCACAAACACGGCTTCTGTTTCCTTTGGGAATCCTGCCTGCTGCTGGGCAGATGTGGCTGCTTCTGCAGAAGGAGGTGACTTCCTCCAAATCATCCCATACGAATAGGCAGTTTCTTCTGGACGTTCGCTCCTTGGAGTCCCCAGTCCATCACATCTGTGGCTGTGGATGACACCTTGTCTAAGAGCACGGGTTCCGGAGCCATCCTTCCTGGGTTCCAATCCCATCTCCTCCACTTACAAATGAACGGAACGGGAATTGCTCCTTGACCATCTCTGTGTCCACGACGATGAAGAGTCTGTATTGAAAAATATAACTTATATCTTATCTTCTCTGCCTTCCAGGAGCTTCTAATTTAATCAAGGAGACAGAATCTCCCCCAAAGTTACAAAGGTGTATTGTAGATATGAGACATCACAGTCCCTGGCAGTCAATGATCATTCTCAAACGAGTTGTATAAAAAGGACTGTAAGAGCAGAACGGAGGCAGAAAAGGGTACAGTGAGATTCACGCGGGAGGGTTGAGACTCTAAAGACAGTTGGAGCTGGCGAAGGAGAGGGGTTTTTCTACAGGGAGCAGATGGGCATTGATGAACAGTGCTGTTGGCCCCATTGAAGAAGCTAAGGTCGGGCAGTGGTTAGAAGCACAGACTTTGGAGACAGACCTAGTGTGAATCCTAAATTTACCACAGTTGAAAGTGACAGAGACCCAATGTCAGCTGGCTCGAGTAACAAGAGGCTTTACTGGTCCACAGAGGCGGGGGTGGTTCACAGAATAGACTGAAATAATAGGGCAGCTCTCGGACCTGAGAAACAGGAGGCCACTGGGATGGTCTGGCTCGGTCCATCTCATTTCAGCTTTTTTCCTGCCCAGCACCATACTCTCCTGCAGCAGACAGGCCTTCTCCATGGGCAGAGCATATGGAACCTGGAAGCTCTGGATAAGGGCCTTTGAGTCCCAGGACCTTAGAGATTGGCTAGTTTTTTTTCTTCCTGTTTCAAGTAAATCACCCCAGGAAAGAGGTCTGATTGGCTTGTCTTGGCCGCATGACTTTCACGGGTCCTTCTCAGTGACCAGAGGAGTATGGGCACATGTTTGAATGGGCTTGAGTCTCAGCTGAAGTCCTGTGATTGACAGCTCTACCATAACCTCGGTAGGAGGGAAGACGTGGGGAGAGGCGTTAGTGCCCCACAAAGGACAGGATATTTATCAATGCTTTGTTTGGGGGGAAAGTCTTAGAAATATCCTAGCCCAGTGTTTCCCACATGTGGGTGAGCTTATCACAATTCACATTCCCAGGCATCACCCGAAGTTCTAAACCTATCTCCAAGGACTGAAGCCCCAGAAACTGCATTTTTAACCGGCTTTCCATGCAACTCTAACGATCAGCTAGGCATGGAAACCACTGGTAGATCTGTCCCCATCATGTCATCTTATGGAGGAATAAATTAGACACAGAGAGGAAAGCAATTCACCCAAAATCACAGATCTGGGAAGTGGCAAAAGAGGAATAAGACTTGAGTCCTCCTCTGCAGTCCCCTCCTCATTCTCAAAGCTCACGGCTTCCCCAGGCTGATTCAGTGTCTTCCCAGGCCACAGAGGGAGGAGGGCCCTGCGAGTCTTTCTCCCCATGACCTTTCTACTAAGAGATTTCTCTACTATTGAGTCCCAAACACTGATCCTTTCAAAACATGCGCGCACACACACATACACACACGTGTGTGCATGCACACACAGAGAGCTAAATACTCTCCCCCTCTCCCCAACAGCCAGGTCACCCAAAACATAGCTATAACCTGGTAAACTGGACCCAGGATTGGGGAGGGGAGACGAGTGAACTGCAGACAGCTTGATGTGACATAATGGGCTGTAGAGAAGGGCACGTCAGGCAAGGGGAACTGTCAGAGCAAAGGCCTGGAGACAAGAACAGGCACGGAAATTACTAAGAAGGGAAATGCCAGTGGCCCTGGAAGGGAAGGAGGCTTACAGGGAGCTTGGAACTTAATAAGGCTGGAGGATGATTGTGAAGGGATTAAATATCACGTTCCTAAAGAAAGACCTGGATGGGGAAAAGGGATCTGTGACCTCCTGGGGTTAAGTTTACCCAATAAAATTCCTTTTAAAACAGAGAAGCTGTTTGATAGCTGCACCCACGTTCAATGGTCTGCTCCATAAACATATGAATCGATTTCATTTTTGACAGCTCTGAAGTAACAATCGAATTCCATCATTAGAATTTTGAAAATGCTTTGAAAGGCGGTATCATCGTCCATCCAACATGCTTTCTTTGTGGCACTAGCCCTGTGATACATACTCCCCCAAAGGGTTCCGTGTTGGAAAAGTCAAACAATCCTGCTATCTCTATTTCCCCTCATAGAAAATCTAAACGATCATATCTGTCCCTGAGAAGTCTTGTAGGAATGACACCCACTGACCTTTATTGAATTCAATGGTCTCAAATTTTGACCACAGAAATCCTCTTTTGATGAATCTTATGCATATCCCGTTGTGATGAAGTCGGTTATCTCATGTCCTCCCGGGGTGATGGGGGCTCTGCATGTCTCCAATTTAGCCCTATCAGATATGCCCGGCAGGAAACATAGAGACACAGGTACAACTACACAGCTGCTTTTCTAGCTAAAGGGAATTTCATTTAAAGACCTTACCTACTTTCTCATGGCACATGCATACAGAGCTTCAGGTAGATGTGTATCTGATAATTTGGAGGCAAACACTAAACCAAATTAGGACACTTTCATTTACCTGCCTTCCAGGACCTGCAGTCTGCCTAGAGCATTCCCCTCAGTGGGTTATCCCTTTCTTCTCTTTGCTAGCATCCCCAACACGGAATCCTAACACGCACTGGAGACATCTTTTGTTTGACTTGACCTGCATCCATTCTCCGATTCCTGGAGCAAAGAGTGTCCCTTAGAAGTGTCTACCCTGTTCTAGTCTCTAGTAGTTTGACAATGTCAGGTATTTCATATAAACGGAATAAGTTCTGGCTTATTTCACTTAGCATATTGTCCCAGGGGCCGGAAGGAAGGGGGAAAGGGGGCGTTGCTGTTCCATTGGTATAAAGTTTCAGTTACGTAGATGAATGGGTGCCAGAGATCGTACATGTCGTAGGTACGTGGCAGAGTGCCTTCGGTCCACAATACTGTATTGTGCATGTAAGAGTTTGTTAAGAGGGTAGATTTTAGGTTAAGTGTTTTTACTACCAAAAAAAAAAAAAAGAAAGAAAGAAAGAAAGAAAGAAAGAAAGAAAGAAAGAAAGAAAGAAAGAAAGAAAGAAAGAAAACAACAAAAAAAACCCCACACCAAACACAAAAAAAGATACTTTTGGAGATGACGAAGATGCCTGTCACCTTGATTATTAGTCGTAGCTTCAAGGGTGTATACACATCTCCAGAGTCAGCGAATTGTATATACTAAGTAGGTGCAGTTGCTGTATATAAATTACACCTCAATAAAGCTGTTTAGAAGAAAAAGAAGAAGATGCGGCTGGGCTTGTATCCCTCTCATGTTTAACCACTGGCTGGGGCCACCCTCAGAATGTGTGACCTTGGGAGGCTGGTGGCTGACCACATTCTTCTTTTAGCGGGGCAGCGCGTCTTTTCCTGCTGGGCGATCTGAGTAATGGACCTCTGTGTCTGCCGCAACTCCCGAGTGAAAAGAGCTATTTTCTTTCTTTCTTTCTTTTTTTTTTCTGACTATAAGAATGCGAGTCCATTGTAAAAATTTGAACAAAGTAAATGAAAAAAGGTAAAAGTCGCCTAAAATTGCTAGCATTTTGAAAACATCCTCTTGTATATTTTTCTATTCATATACATCTACATGTCTATTTTACGTAAATGGGTCACATACTATGTGCAGTTTTCATTGTTGACTCTTAAAAATGTACCTTTAAAATTGTGTAATGCCTTTCCACTCTTTCCCGCCCGTTCCCAGGTAACCAGTATCAATCATCTAGTGCGTGACCACCTCATGGGCAGCTTTTATGGGCACGCAAGAGGTTAAAAAGTGCTTTCACAGAACAGAAATGTTATACCCTCACGACAAGCGACTTGTCAGATGGCAAATGCAAGTTCTTTCCCCCCATTTCTAGAGGAGAAGACTAAAGCCTAGAGAGATAAGGTGATGATGGTCCAAGACAGTCATTCAACTTATAGATGACAGAGCCAGAGTTCAACCTCCTAGACTTTCTCTTTACATGCCTTGTCCCTACTGCCTACCAGGTAGGCCTCCCTTCTGCTTGACTAGACATACCTGACTCTTCTCGGTGACTGGTAACAAATCAGGTAGTGACGTTCCCGTCACAGGGAGTAATCAAGCTAAGTTCTGATGACCATTCACCAGAGTCAGGGCTGAGCAGATTCTCATGCTGCAGGCGGGAGGTCCTGCTCCAACGCCGTCAAAAGCAGTGCAGTGTTGTTGTGGAGTCAGCATCTTCCAGTGGACAAGACCTCCAGCCACGTCAGTTCTTGTGTTCACATCACAGTCCTACCCTCCAAATAGCAGTGTTCGGATGGTAGCTGGGTTTTTTTTTTTTTTTCCTTCAGAATTTCTATTTTGCTCTGTACTTCTACGGAACTGCAAACACTGGGCCCATTGAATGAGCACCGAGACAGATGACAGTATGATGGTGATAGCCCGTATTTATGGCCCACATGAGCGGCTCCAGCCAAGGTGTAGTGGAAAATGGGAGGATTTTCTTTCACTGGATTCCTTGGTGGAAATGTAGATGTGCCCATTAAGCAATAGTAATCGGAGATATCAGATGCATCCAGTTAAATGATTTATGTTCAAGCTTTTGAGGATGAACATTTAATAGCAAAGAGCATGAGTCTCAACGTCAGCCAGAGCTGGCTGTACATATTGGTCCCTCCACCTCCTGGCTTTATGACCGTGGGCAAATCATTCAATTTCTCTGAGCTCCTGCACTGTGCCGGGCACATAGTATGTGCCTCACAGTACTAGTTGTTTTAATTACGACTGGTAGTAATTAAATGAGTGCTAATCCTAAAATTACTCTTCTGCTAATATTATAAACTCAAGTGCAGCAAAGGCTCCTGGGGCCAAAGAATTCTCCTAACCCAGCATATTAGCTTCTCCCCATTAAGCTGACCCAAATCATGGATCCAATCCTTGTGCATATTAGTTCACTTCATTTTGCGTTATTAAATGTATATTCTTTTGGCCTAATTAGCAAATGTTTCAGCCGCATACTTTGCAAAGTGTAGCAATAGTAGATCTACAGATATTAATACTCGTTACTGGAAAAAGGAATTGGTGATTAAATAAGTTTGGGAGACAATTGGTAAAAAGAAATGAAACACTTTTCTTTCCTGCAGGACTTGCCAGAGCCTTTTACATTCCAGTAAGATCTGTGCCTAAGAGGCAGGCACAATACTGTATACATCTCTATATTTTCAGCTGCAAATGGCAGAAGCCCAGATGAATTTAGCTGAAGTAAAAAGATAATTTATCGGTTTGCAGAACTCTAAACCCTAGGATTAAATATCCTTTAGGCTCACTGGATCCAGGGGTTCAAATAATGTCATCTATCCTCCCCTCCCTCTCTCCTTCAATCCCTCTCTCCCTCTCTCCCTTCTTTCTCCTTATTCTCTCCTCATCTGTTCAAACATCTCCTCTTTGTTCAGCTTCACTAGTAGGCTTTTGCATTTGGCAGCAATATTGCTCCATGGAAGTCTCAAGCTTACAATCTAGGATACAGACTAAGGAAATATTTCCCCCCAATTTGGGGGCAGCAACCCATGTCTGATTCAATCTCGGTGGCCAGGGGTGTGATGTTTTCTGGTTGGACAGGTGAAAATAAACTAAGCATGCGAGAGGGGGAACGTTGTTTCCCAGAAGAATTGCAAAGATGACCAAAAAAAAACCAAAAAAAAACCACCCAGCATCCACTCATCCATTCTGAATATTTAGCATTTCCTCTTCCTGGGCTAGCGTTCTTTAAGAAATGCTGATTTTGTACAAACTCGGTCTCAATAGAGGGAAAAGAAAATCATTTTGAGCGACTATTTTTGAGTGTCTATTACACGCCTGTTACTGTTCACAGAATTTGGACACAAAAATGAATGAGATGTAGTTATCATCTTCTGGAAGTGCACAGTCTGGGAAGCAAAGATCTGAGGCAGACAGTGAGCAGCGAAGTACAATGCCTAGAAATATCCTGGCTATTCTAGCAGAGACGTGAATAAACTGCCCCGGGAACAGGGAAGAGAAGCTGCATCGAGCTGCCTTGGTGATGAGAGAAATGCTCCCTAGAGGAGGAGACGTTGGTGTTGAGTTTGGGAAGAGGCCAAGCTTAAAGAAGGCCGGGGTATCCTGGCGTGGAGAACTATCAGCGAAAGCCTCTGCCGTTTGAGAGCTCACGGCTTGATTTGGAAGTGAACGACCGCTGTGTGACTCTCGGAGCCTATATGGTAGGGCAGGAGAGAGAGCTGAAGAATGCTGGAGCTAGGGTGGACTCCTTGATTCTCATAAGCTTTCTCTCATCCTCTACATCCTTCCCGAGAGTTTTCTTCGTAAAAGAATGAACTACGCACACGGTTGATGTGTGTCTACCTAGTAGGCTTCCTCAATCCCCTTTCTCTGTTTAGACATCTTTCTCCGAGTCCACAAGGGGTCATGACATGACCCAGAATGAGCCAATCCCATCCTATATTTTCCCATTCTATACCCCATTCTATATTTTCCTACAATATAGGAAATATGTGATTGGACTAGAGGTTGTCAAGTGACCCAGACACAGCCAATTGGAGTCTTATCTTACTTTTTATAGAGATATATATGAAGAAATTTGTTTTTTTTTTCTATTGTGGGTAGGCAACTGAAGGTGTGAGTCTAGGACTGCCCTAGTATCCTTCCATGCTACATGCTTTTGTAGCGAAATTGGCCCTTGCTTTCCAAAATGGTCCCTTTCTCCAGCCTTTCACTTGCAAAACCTCCTTGCAGGTTATGAAAAAGGGGTAGGAAGCTTATATCATATGGAAAGAAGTGGTGCAGCCAGTAACTATGGTCTTCGAAGCATTACTTCATGATTCTGTCTTGGTCCTTCTCAGGGCCATGACCCCTTTGAGGATTGAATGTCAAAGTCGTCAACTCGATTCTGTTTCCTTGAGTCAAGCCTCCTCCTCTCTCCTTTCAAGACCCACCTAACTTGGGCATCTGCCTCCATTTTTGCCTCCACTTGCAATCCACTCTTAGCATTACATGGAGGATGTTTGGGGAACCCCAATCCGACCTGTCACTTGTTGCTAAAAGCAAGATACAGCACCTGGAAAAAAAAAAAAGGATCCTAATACCTCAAGGTAGCTTTCAAGACCCTCTAAAATTTGGCTTCTGACCATGTTCCAGCCTCGCTTCTCACCAGGCCTCACAATCTGACCCCCACCAACATTGGGTGTCTTCCCTTTTTAGAGTCTCTTTTTCTCTTGGGAAAACCCCACTCACTCATGCTTTCAAGCTCAGCTAAGGTATCTTCACTGCTTCCACACTCAGCTCCCCCGTCGCCACATTTCATTCTGCTTTACGGACTGCGTGTGTGGGTGTCTATTACTCCCTGAGAGCAAGGGCCTTACTTATTCTTCGTTTTCTCACACCTGATATCCAATTTATGTGCAAATCGTGTCAGCTCCACCTTTGAAATATATCGATATACTCCAGATGCAACCACCTATTATCACCACCGCACACTATCCGGGTCTGAGCCACCGCCATCTCTCATTTATACTGTTGCATTAGCCTTCCGCGGAGTCTCCCTTGATTCTCTTCTGCATACCTTTCAGTCCTTTGTCCAGACAGCAACCAGGATAAAACTTTAAAAATTGTGATTTGGTTCTTGTTGGGACGGACGCTGCTCAAAACCTTAAATTGGGCTTTCTGTTCACCTAGAAATAGATTTAAGTCCCTATGATGGCCTGCAGGGCCCTGTAGGACTTGGCCTCTGTTCCTGTCTGACACCATCTTCTACTATTCTCCTCCCAGCTCACGCCATGCCTGCCCCAAGCATCCTCCTTGCAGCCCCTCAAGCACACCTGACATGCCCCCACCTCACAGAACACACGCTGACTATTCCCTCTGCATGGATTGCTCTTCCCCAAGGCTTGCTACCTCACCGTCTTCTAGATTTTTCTCAAATGTCACCCCCTCAATCCGACCATTCCAGACACCCTATTTAAAACGACAGCCTCTTCTTCAACATACTCGATCATCCTTTCTTATCTTCTTAATTGTGTACCATTATACATTTTACTTGCTTATTTTATTTATTGTATTGTCTCCTGAGTAGTCCCCTATCCCTAACAGATAACCTCCCCAACGACAAGAAATTTTGAGTGTTCTGTTCACTTATATATTTCTAGAGTTTAAAACAGTGTGTGGTATACAGCAGATGTCCAATAAATATCTGTCCAATAAGCAAATAAATAAATGAGGAAATTGCTTGAATACCAACCACCTAACATATAGTAGGCACTCGATATAATTTATTGAGTAAATTAATTAACTAAGGAGGGCTCCTTATAAGTCTAAATTAGGTTTTTTTTTCCCCTGGCATTTTCATGTTTCCCAATTCCCTTCTTCCAGTTCCTAATCAATTGTCTGTTGAATGTTTTGCCAGTCGTGGTGTGATTTCATAAATATCATTTTCTGGAGTCAGGACAAAATCAGCCAATGAGTAGCTGGTGATGAGTCCTATCCCAACGGATAAGGCCCAGCTCCATTCTAGAGTCTGTCACGCTTTGTGACCCAAAGCCAGACAATGACACAATTCTTCATCATGCGTTTCCAAACGATTGGGCTAGACATTCATCTGCATGCAACGCTAACTAAGCCCTTTGGGTGCCAGGATTCTAGCACAGAGGCCGATGGAGTGAACCTGAACCTGGTATTGAAACCACCACGATACCCGTCAAGGTACATAGGAAATATATTTGAAGACAAAGAGATTTTCATACAAATAGAAAAATGCATAAAATAGGTGTCCATCCAATCGCTATGAAACCCACAGAGTTACCTGGCATTAAAGAGTAAGGTTGGCATGAACACAGAACTTAATAGTTTACAATAAACTTCCTTGTGCACAATTGCATCTGGGTTCCGCACCTATCCTGTGAAGAAGGGAGGAGTATTACTTCATTGTGGCGGGCTATGTTACGGCTCCAAATCATTTACCATCCTACCTGTAAGAGGGTTATGTGACCCTGCTTACTGCTATGTGGTTCGCTCTGCCTCTCTGTGGGAGAAAGATAACAACATCCTAGGCCCTAGCTGCAAATGGTACGTGAGCAGAAGTAAACACAGGGGACAGCTGAGCGCAAGCTCGAGAGGAGGCACGAAATCTACCACCACGTGTTATTCCTTAGGCACAAAACTAAGAGAGTTTAGTGGGTGCCTCTTCATCTTGGATCTCAGAACGGAGAGTCTGCATGGAGAAGAGCCACAGAACCATCGTCGAGAGCTGACCACAGCAAAAATATAATACGAGACATAAATAAATCTCAGCTAAGGCTGACTAACACCCATTGTTACAGAGGAAGACTCTAAGGCTTAAGGAGATTAGTGACTTTCCCCCAAACCTTCACCTAATAGGTAGAGCCAGGACTCAAACTCAGGACGTCTCTCCCCCCAGACCATGGTCATCCCACTAGATCATTCCAATGAAAGACAACATCCCCTTCTGCACATCTCCTGGAGTGATCTGGGAAACGGAGTAGTATCAGACGCCAAGTTCGTGTGTTTTTTACTGATGACAGCCTCGTCCTCTCTGAGCTCCTGCCAAGTCAGAAAGAGGCTCTGATTCTCGCAGTGATTTAGGAAAACAGAGTTGGCTCAATAGAGCTGTTTTCATAAACTGGTCTCTGGAAACCATCCCAGCCCAGGGTAAAATATGAAATTTAATCACAGTGGGAATGTAGCCAGTACCACCAAGCCCCATTGACTGTTCCTCTTGTTTCCTTTGAGGACTCAATTGATTTTCAGAAGTTGTTGGATGTGCCTGAAAGTGCTCTGGGGGGTGGGGGTCGGGGAGGACAAGTTCAGAATATTAGCTTTATTTGGTCCTTTCATTCTTTCTGGACCTTCTGTGATATTATTTTAAGACAAAGAGGGGCATCTGGGGACCTGGGCAGGATTACTCCCAGGCTAACATTCCCGAACACGTACGCTCTACACATATACAATTCGTTCCTGAGGTGCACAGTTCAGCATACACATTTAATTCCCAGGAGCTAAAATCTGGACCACACAAGAAAACGGCCCATGTCACCCAGGCAACCTGACTGTGTAGCGATGTTTCCGAGCATCTTACCAAACCAGTGTCCTTGGGCCCTCCCAGGGGCAATGGCTGGGCTGTGGCCGGAACCTGCTCATGCACGAGGAGGCAGGAGAGAAAGGCTGAGGTTAGCTTAGATATCCCACTACTTTGGTATTACACTCTGGGGCCATGTGTAAGAAAACGCAAGAGGAAATCAGCTAAGTCTGGGCATGGTTATTAATTCAGGGGAAATGTAGGGACGTACAAAGGAAGTTCCATCCGTTTTAACGAAAACTCACCTAGCAGTTACCATGTGCCAGACACTTCTAATCACTTTCAGTGTCGACTTGTGTGATGCTGGCACCAGTTCTGAAAAGAACAAAAAGCCTCTTATCTGTATTTTACAGGGGAAGAAACTGAGGCACAGAGAGATTACGTTCTAAGAGCTGGAAATGGGGAAGACAGGATTTGGACCCAGGAGGTCTGCCTCCAAAGACCACACTCTTCCTCTCCGCTACGATGCTTCTAAGCGCTGAAGAATCCGCTCTTAGCAAAACTGGAATTGGTTGAATGTCTCTGGCCATGGTACGCTTTCTCTGTCAGCCGTGACTCCGTGAGGGCAAAGACCTCACCTCCCGAGGTGGAAGTTGACCACAAGACACTTTTCCTATATTTAATGTCCCTGGGAAACGGTGAGCTCCCAGTGTGCAGGACGAGTGCAGTTCTTTGCGCCATTGTCACCAGGCAGTGCCTGGGTCAGAGAATGCCCAGTACATATCCGTTAGAGGAAAGGAAGGAAGAAGGGAGGGATGGAGAGAAGGAGGGGGAAAGAGAGGAAGAGAGAAAGGGAGAGGAGGAGAAAGGGGGTTGGTGAAAGCAAGGAAGAGAAGGAAGGAAGGAAGGAAGGAAGGAAGGAAGGAAGGAAGGAAGGAAGGAAGGAAGGAACTTTCTAGTCCGCGCTCACTATCATCTAATCCCCAGTTAGGGGTTAGCTAGAGGTTAGCTGATGAGAGCTTGAAGTGTTGCTTCTCCTAGGGATGTGTAGAGATAATCTCAAAAGAAATAGTTTTAAAAACTGCTGTGGCTTTTGTTCCTTCTGGTTCTTTCTTCTTCAGTATTTTTCTCCTGGCTCCCCAAGTCTCTTACTTACTACTGAACAACCTCAAAACACACACACACACACACACACACACACACACACACACACACACACACACGCCCCAAACCTACAGAACACTGTTATTCAACTAAGTCACTAGACCTCTTGTTCTGGCAGGTATTATTTTTTTCTATGAGAGAGAGAGAGAGAGAGCGCACGTGAGCCCAAGAGGGAAGGTCCTTGCAACTTCTCTTTGTTTTTTCAGGAGGAATATCCACAGGCTGTAACCTCTTTTCTGGCCATGAGAACCTCAGCTACTAAGACAGTTACGTGCAGGTGAAATGTTGCAGAATCTGAGACAGCCCAAAGGGACCTGTTAGATCACCTTGTCTAGGAATTTTTACTCTTAATTTTTGGGGAATCCATTACCCCTCCAAGGCCTGACCCTTCTTATTATACCCTACTGTCTTCCACTCTCATGTCTATTCCCATTTTCTTTTTCTCAGAACACGGTCTTCAAAGAAGGCAGTGTAACACTGTAGTCCAGAGTGCTCGAATTAGCATCAGAGAGACTCTGGTTCAGCGCTTGGCTCAGCCAGTTGCAAACTCTGAGCTTAAACTCATGTCTTCTCTCTGAGCTTCAGTTCTCCCATATATAAAATATTGAAAAGAACAGAAGCTACATCGTGAAATCTTTGTAACGGATCAGTGAGAAAATGCATCTAAGGCACTTAGCACAGAGCCGCGCACACAGGGAGCCCTCAACAAACACTTAAGATTAACCAAATTCTTCATGTTTAGATATATTCTCAAAAGAAACCGTTTCGGGAACGGCTGGGACACTGTCCTCTGTCCCTCACAAACAGCGGCACCACCCTTGTGATTCCACATGATTTCATTTGTTTCCCGAGTCAGGGATAACTCTCCCTTGTTAACCTTCATTTGGAAAGCAATTCGACTCCCTGACATTAAAAATTGAAATATAAACAGCCCAGCGCCTGATTTAATGGACAATTAAAAATTAACAGCTAGCAAGCAATGAGCTAATTTTGTTATTGTAACTACATTAGCTTCATAGTTGGGGGAAAATAAAAAAGAGAAAATAGACCGCTTAAAATAAAAGAAAAACAGGCAAGAAGAGATTTAAACTCATATATCACAGTCTTGACAGATTCGTTCTTTGCAGCCACTCGCCACAAAACTCGGTTGTTTGATATTCGGGCAAGAATGTTTAGATGCCAGAGAAATGAGAATTAATGAACTGGGAGACAGAAAAAAGAATACGGATGTAATATTTTACTGCACGATGCAGAGCAGACAGCGGTGTCAAGTAGCCTGGGTCACCTCACCCCACGCTGGCTGGCAGCCTCTGGAGTGACCGAGGGTTTTCTTACTCGACTTCAAGCACACACATCTGCCGGGAGTGCTAATTGCAGGTCTCAGGTCCGACACTCTCTGTTGGGACCCAAACACTGGGCTTCCATAGAAGGGGGCAGGGGGCGGGGGTGAAAAACCTGCCAGGAGAGGTGTTTCAGAAGCCTGGAGAGCGTTCAGCAGCCCGTAGAGCATGACAGATCTCCAAAAAGAGGCCCCAGAGTTCACCTTTCCTTCTCCCACCCGCTTTGTTCTCTGCCTATTCCCCTCCGTCCCCCAGGGGCCTATTATTCTCAAGGCTCTTGTCACTTTATTATCATTGCATTTTAATGTATTTGTCCTTCCTGCTGGTCTCTACGGTCCAGGAGCTAAGCAAGTGCTTTCATCTTGTTTACCATTACGTAACTAGCAAACAGCATAGCGTCTGGGTGCTCAGGGTTGGTTGCCTTGAATTGGTTTAGAGTAAAAGAGAGGAAAAACTTGTTCAATCCCAGACGTTAAGGATTCAAGAGGCTGCCCTTTCTAGAAGTATTTGCCTCTTGAATACGGGGACTGGAGGTGGCAATCCAGTCATGCGGAGCTTAAGACAGGGACCCCTTCTAAGGAATGCACCGCTGGGTGATTCTGTCATAGCATGTCCAGCATGTTACTGTACTGAATACGGTAGGACACTACAACTCAATGGTATGTGTGTAGCTAACACCTCTCTATACAGAAAAGGTACGGTAAAAATACAGACAAAAGATTAAAATTGTGCCCCTAGCTTGGGCACTTAGCATGAAGGGAGCTTGCAGGCCTGGAAGTTGCTCTGGGTGAGTCAGCGAGTGGGGATGAGTGTGAAGGCCTAGCATACGACCGTCCACTGCTTTACAAACACTGTACACTTAGGCTACACTAAGTTTATTTAAAGATTTTTTCTCTTTTTTTCAATAATAAATTAACCTTAGCTTACCATAATTCTTTTACTTTACACATTTGTGTTTTTTAAACTTTTTGACTCTGTAATAGCACGTAGCTGAAGACACTACCATCCTGTACAGCTGCACAAAAATATTTATTCTTTATATCCTTAGTCTATAAGCTTTTTCCATTTAAAATTTCTTTTTCTTTTTACTCAAAAGTGTTTTTATTAGAAACTAAGACATAAACGCACACATTAGCTTAGGTCTCCACAGGGTCAGGATCATCAATATCATGGTCTCCCACCTCCACATCTTGTCCCACCGGAAGGTCTTCAGGGGCGATAACATGCATGGAACTGTCTTCTCCTGTAATGACCATGACACCTCCTGAAGGATCTGCCTGAGGCTCTTCCCAAGGAGGTGGCAGTCTTTTCAGAAATATGTCCGTGGTGATTTGCTTGGTTTATATTTTCTTCCGCACAGATTTGCCTGTAAATAGATAATGCACCCTGTTGGGGGTCCAGGTTTCAAACATTTTAAGGAGCTTGTTGAGGTCTGCAAAAGCTTCTGCTCAACAGGTCACTGTGAGTTTTCCTGGGGGCTCTTCTTTTCCTTCTCTTTTTCTCTTGCCTCTTCTTTAGCTATGCATTCTCGGTCCACTTCCAACGATTCCTCATGGGTCAGCTCCTCAGGAACCACCCGTAGGCCCTCAGTATCATCCTCACCCACACACAGGTTAAAGGTGTTTACCATCTGAGCCACAGTCTTGTTGATTTCTGCAACCTCCTCATCCGTGGCAACTCCTTAGAAGTCATGGATAAGCCTCTGAGTGTCTTTTGCCAGGTGCCATTCATACACTACTTGGTGACATCATCCCAAGCCAAGACAAGGTTTTCAATGTCGTCATAGATGCTGCCACCCTTCTGGAATTGCATCCGTGTCTTCTCAGCGTCTTCCTCAGTGGCAGCAATAGCCTGGGCACAGGTCCTCCACAGGGAGTGGACCTTAAAAGCTGCTATAATTTCCTGATCCACTAGTTGGATCAAAGAGGCAGGGTTTGGAGGGAGAAACACCGCTTTCACATTGGGACGATGTTAAAAGGAGCACATTGGAGAGCATTATCAACAATAAGCAAAATCTTGAAAGGTGAGTTATTCTCCAAACAGTGCTTCTCCATTTTGCTGGCATAGCAATCCAGGAGGGCATCTTGGAAAAGCAACTGTTTTACCATGACTTTCTGTTGCTCCTGTAGTACCTTGGCAGTGCGTCCCTGATATGCTTGAAGGCCCTGGGGTTCTCACTGTGAAACCCAGATCACAAAGGGTTTCAATCTGTTCCCAAGCAAGACTTGTTCTCCTGTCCTTAAGAGCCTGAGACCCGGCATTGACTTCACCTCCTCACGGATGAAAGTCCTTTCGGGCATCTGTTTTCAGAATCGGGAGGTTCCATCCATATTAACTATTTACTCTGACAAGTAATTTTCCTCCTCAGGCAGCTTATCTCGAGTTTCCAAAAAGTCTTCCGCTGCCTTCGCATCAGTACTCACAATCTCAGCCCCTCACTTTCACATTGTGGAATGAATAACAATTCTTGAACTGTTGAATCCGCTCAGAGCTCGCAGATGATGCCACATCGCAGTCAAGTCCAACCTTTTCTTGCGACAGCACAAAGAAAGTGTTTGCTTTGGCCACGACGGTCAAGGTGCTGAGATGGATGTGCTTCTGTGTCTCGTCTGTAATCCAGGCCATTAGAAGAGTCTCCACATAATATCGTTTCTTCTCACACCGTTGTTAGTCTCAGTGCTTCAGTTAAGCAGGCCCTTTAACCGCTTCCATCACTGTATTCTTGTTCCTCAAGATCGTAGCTGTGGGAGAACGGGACGTGCCTCACCGGCCAGCAGTCACCATGACTGATTTTCCACCTTCGTAGGCCTTAATCGCTTTTCGTTTCATTTCCAGGTCAGCCATTGAGTGTGGCCTCTTACTGGCAACATTAGCAGTGGACAGGATGAAATCAAGCACAAGGGAACACGATGCCATAAAGCGACACGGTAAACATAAGACGTACGTGCCAGGATAACAGGGCATACTGTTTTACAGCAAACTTTTTTTATAAGTAGAAAGAATGCACTCTAAAACAACGATCAAGAGTATAGTACAGTAAACACACACAGCAGTAACGTAGTAATTTATTATCCTAATCGAGTATTATGTCCAGTACACAACCATACGTGCTGGACTGTTAGGTAATCGGCAGCACAGTAGGTTCGTTTGTACCAGCATCGCCACGGAGGTGTGAGTAATGCATTGGGCTGGGACATTACCATGGCTACCACGTCTCTAGGTGATAGGAAGCTTTCAGCTCCATTATAATCTTATGAGACCACCGTCGTGTAGGCCGTGGTCGGTCATTGACCAAAACCCTGTTTTTTGGCACACAGCTATACTGAATCCAAAGAGACGTGCGATTCCCAGCATCCGAGAAGTGGCCAGAGGCTACATGGACAGTGTTAGGAGGGGAGGCTTCCAAGAACTCATCAAATCACAGACTGTGGCTGTCTATCTGCTCTGATTACATGCTGGGCCGGCTTCGGTGAACAGAAACTGTCTTAGGAGCAAAGAACACCACTCGATTCCCACAATGTGTGAAGTGGCTGACAAAAGCATACCATCTGATTCTGATGAGATGTGATCTGAATCGGAGAGCAGCTTCCTGCCCTCGGGGTCTTCTTTCTTCCCATGTTTTTTTTTTTTTTTTTTTTTTGAGAACCCCACTTTTGGAGTAAAGGACATTTTTGGCTTTCGGTAGCCCGGCCCCCTTTCCCTCTAGCTTTAGTAACGGCCCCTTCATTTCCTTTAGGGGAATGTCCTCTCATCCAATGTGCACAGTCTCAATGATGACAAAAGTCAAGTCACTTTACCTCCCACATTAGGGCACATGACTAGAGTGTGACAGGCTGGCCCTTTCCTGCTGTGACTTTGAATCTTGAAATGGAGTGTCATAAGGAGGAAGAAGTGGTTGACACCACTTCTTCTGGAGTGACACCTTTTTAAGAATGTTGTCCGCTTCACTCACACCCCCATATCCGAGCAACCCTTACCTCTCCTGAGCTGGGTTCTCCAGGCTTCTTAGTGATTCTGTGATCCCATTTGCTTCTAATAAATTTACTTTCTGCTGAAATTGGCCTATGTCTGTTTTAACCACTTAAAATCCAAGATGTCCAGCTGATACTCGTGGGTCGGAGAACAAGAGGTCAGGCAAAAAGTGAGGCATCATCTGGGCTTCCAAACTCTCTCCCAATAGCACAGGTAATTTATCCCATTTGTTAGTCTCTTCCAAGGAAAGTAAACCAAAAAGAATTCGGTATCTTGTAAGAGAAAGGAGGATAGAATTTCTCATAAGAAAAATTAGGGTAGAATTATGGAGATGACAAGACCTAGTGGCGGTAAGAAAATGATAGGAGAGTCGGCCAAAGGAAACCAAATTTTTTTGCCTATTTTGCTTGTCCTCAACTTCAAGTAAATTAAAGATCATAATTGATTTAGCCTCAGGTAAGGCAGTAGGGATTCCACAAGATTACAGGGACTCGAAATGCTTTCCTGATACGTCCTCCTTCTTTGTCTCTTTTCCCTGAGGGTTTAGGCATCCAGCCGTGGGATCCCCAGCTTATCTCTATGTAATGATCCAACCTCACAGGCTGCATAATGGGAAAACCTCTAGGACTTTGTGGAGACACGAATCCGAAAATATCATGGCTTTCCAACAGTCCGTGTGTCAAGAAACCAATCGGAGGTTTGTGAACTTGGTCTTCCACTCTTACTTGCTACCAGTCACATGCCACAAAGGTAATAAATAGTAAGTTATTTTGCTAAATTTGGTATTAGACAGAGTCTATAAAAGGAAAAAAGAGCAAAGAAAGAGTCACATTAGGGATGTCAGTGCTGGCCCCTCGATGTGCATTTAAGGGAAAGTGTCTGTCCTGTACCCGCCCCATCCCCCCACTGCTTCCATTACCTCTTCCCACGTGTGGACCATGTGACCCAAGAATGATGGATCCAAAATATGGCGAGTGACTAATGACCTGCCTGATCGGGGATAAAATGATATATTTGGCCAATCAGATCTCTGAAGTATTGAAACATATAAAACTGGGAAACTGAGATGGCTTCGAAGCTGAGGATGAAAAGACACTCTGAGATAGGGAAGGCGAACTGTGAACAAACGAAACTTCTACTTAAACGTGTGAGGAAACTAGCCAAAGGAGAGAAAGAAAAATCCAACAAATAATTAGAGAGAACAGAAGAGAGGATGAGAGAGAGAATGAAAAAGAGACGGGTTCTTAAAGCAGCCACAGGTCCTGACAGCATTCTAGTTCTAACTACAGGGCACAGTTGTCCTAAAAATACACCCCTGTTTTTGAGGTAACTTGAAGGAGTCTGTTTCTTGCAACCAAAAGAACAAAATTGAACCAAAGGAATATACAGTACACAAAGACCGAGGCGAAGAACATGTGAACCAATTCCAATTTTCTCGAGCCCTCGCTTTCAAGCCCGAAATGGATCTGTGTAAAATAGCCTTTCGTGCCTGAAGCCTCTCATATTTCTCAAACTGTGTGCACTATTATCCCATTTGAGCCTTAGGATGACTCCATGAGATAATAATGTTGGATACACATTCACTCAACAAACATTTGTTCGGCTCCGGCTCTGTATATCATCGGCTCTCTTCTGAGCGAATGGAGGCAGAAAGAAAGGCCAAAGAATCATGGCTCCTGCCCTGCTTCTGCAGAGGTATCTGTGCTGTACAAACGAGAGGACAGAACAAGACAGGGCACAGGTGTGTCTAAGTTCTCCCAGCTAGTTAGTCAGGGAGATGAGGATTTCGCTCAGGTCTCCTGAATTTATCATTTCTCTAGACTTATGTTGCAACAGGATCCTGCTTCTGCCAGAGCCATGACCCCTCCAGGGGTTGGCAAAATTTTACCTAAAGGGCCAGAGAGTGAACATTTTAGGCTTTGCAATCTCTGTAACCTCTACTCAACTCTGCTGTTAGAATACAAAAGCAGCTGCAGACACTACGCAAACCCATCGGTATGGCTCTGTCCCAATAAAACTTTATTTACAAAACAGTAACTGGCTGGGTTTGGCCCGCAGGCCATCACTTTCCAACCCCTCCTAACTCCCTGTGCGTTTGAAGGACCCTCTCCTTCCCACAGCGATGACTTGTTAAAGTCCCAGGAGCTTTGAAGAAGACAAAGCTATGCGAGTCAAGTAACATTTAGATATTTTATTAACCTTATGGGGCTTGACTGATTGGACCACAGGAGGAGACGATTCGCAGTCCCCATCCTGACTTAGAAATGGATCATTTCACATAGATAGGATATTCCCTCCAAGAGCCTCTCAATATACCAGTTGCCCATCACCATAACAACCCACACTCTCTATATAATACAAAAGCAGAAGCAATAACAAATGAAGAAAAAATTCAGGCACTGACTTCTCTGGATATAAGTTTTAACATTTCAAGGTTTGCTACTAACAGACCAGCCATTCTAAATTTCTTAGATCCTCACACAACTGTAAATGCATGTATTTGTGCTTTCCTAAAGGCCAGTAGTTATATCTCGAAGCATCGTAAATCAGTTAGAGCATATATATATATACTTACCAAGAAGAAAACTTGGTCCCTATCAGGAGAGGTAAAAATGTAGGATCAGAGATGACAGATAAAAAAAATAAACTGAGAAAAGCTAATCAGGACCACTGCGTAAGTGTAGAGGAGTGAGCTTTATGCAAATTCCTGGACGGGCAGATAAAGAGGCAGACGGATAACAACTCTATCATCAGAAGCTACTATGACTTGGAGGGATGACAGTCAGACCTTTGAGACAGGCACAGGTCCTCCCCACTTTTCTGGCTCCCCAGTTCCTGGGACAGAACTCCTGAAACCCTTGTAATTTCCTAAGTGATGAAAGCTCTAGGGGCATCTTTTGTCCTAATATTTGGTCTTTGATCTCAGTTCTTGTCACGGGGCTCCTGAAACCTTTGTCATTTCCTGGCTGACAGGAGGGTCTTTTCTTCTCGTGAGGCACACTGTGTGGGCTCCTAATGGCTCCTGGATGAAGGCTGGTCACTTCGACCATGGAGCCATGATTAGAAGCTTGGAATTTTCAGCCCTGCCCCTATTCCCCTGAGAATGGAGAAGGGCTGAAAATAAAGTTAACGATCAATCATGATGATGTGACGAAGCCTCCATAAAAGTCCCCACATCACAGAGTTGAAGGAGCTACTAGGTGGGCGAACACATCCACGTACTGAGCGGGTGACACACCGCCACTCCACAGAGACAGATGTTCCTACACTTGGGGCCCTTCCAAATTGCCCTATGCATCTCTTCATCTGGATGTTCATTTGCATCCTTTATCACATCTTTTGGTAAATTGATAAATGTGTTTCCCTGAGTTCTGTGAGCCGCTCTAGCGAATTAATTAAACCCGAAGAGGGGGTCATGGGAACCTCCCATTTGTAGCCGAGTTGGACAGAAGTTGTGCGTAACCTGGGGACCTACTCCTTGTGATTGGCATCTGCGGTGGGGTGGGAGCAGTCCTGTGGGACTGAGCCCTCTGGGATCTGACACAATCTTCAAGAAGGTAGTGTCAAAACTGAGGTTAATTATAAGACGCTCAACTGGCATTATGGAAAACTATTTAGTGTTGGGAAAATCTTTAGACATTTGGTAACCAGAAGTGTCAGAAGTGAAGCGTTCTGTATGGGGAGTAAAGGAGACACACAGGAGGGGAAGATGGAGTTTCTAATACAGTCCCCAAGTCGTGGATATCGCCACATGGTCCTTATCTTTTCTAGAAGTCCACACAACTCCCTGATCCTGCACTCAGGGAAGGGTTGCAGGGCACAGAATGATGGTGGCTGTTGGCGAAGGATACAGTCTCCAAACACCTCCTCTGCCCTGTGGCTCCCAGAAAAAAAATGGGGAGAAAACAAGCCTTAAAAGGCTGGTTCTGTTCACAGTGCCCCGATTTTTGAGGAAAACAGTATCCTGGGAGTGTCGTTTGGAATTTTTGGACGTCTTCCTGTCCAACCAGAATGTCTGCTTACTTCCAGACGATTCTTTCCCACCTCGTTCCCAGGGGGCTTCCTCAGAGACACTATACAGGAGGCAGAGAGGCTAGAAGAGCGCATCCGCCTGCATTTGTGGGTCGCCTGGGGGCTGCCTCTTCCAGCTCCCCAGCAGTGGTGGCTCATGCATGTTTTATTAAATACACTCCTTGGGGTGGTTCTTAATGAAGGCAAAGAGCTATTCTCTTTAAGTCGACTCTGTGCATCTTTCCAGCCTTCCTGTTAATGGGACTGACCCTTTTCTTTGCTCATGTCTTGAAGGTACCCAATAGCAATAAATATAATAATTATGGCGGACATTTATCAAGCCCTGATTATGTACCACGTGCTCGGGTAAGCATTTTACATTGATGGCATCATTTAATTGTTAGGAAAGCTTCTGAAGGAGGTACAAGAAGTGCCCCTGGTTTGCAGAAAAGCAATAAAGCACGGTGCTTTAAGAGTATGAACTCGGGAGCCTGAGTTCAGATCCAGGTCCTCTAGTTTTGAGCTGTGTAATCTCGGGCAGGTGGCTGAAGCTTTTCGGCTGTATGAGTCGTCGATTGCTGACCCCACAACTTAGTGGCTTAAAACTACACACATTTACAACCTGACAGTTTGGGGCATGGCCTGGATGGGTCCTCTTTTTCAGGGTCTCTCATGAGGTTATCATCAAGGTGTGAGCCAGAGCTTTGGTCATCTCAGTGTTCGACTGAGGGAATATCTGCCTCCAACCTCATTCAAGCCTGGCGGGATTCAATTCCTCGAATATTGCTGGATTGTTGGCCTCAGTTTCTACCTGACAGTTGGTTTCATCGAAACCTGCGAGCTGAGAAGGCAATTGAAACAATTGCTAGTCTGCTAGCAAAATGGAAACCACGTTTTGTAACCTAATCAAGGAAGTGATATCCTATCCTCTTTGCCATATTCCACTTGTTAGAAGCAAGCCACCAGTCCAGCCCAGTCTCATACAGAGGGGCCAACACACGGGCATGGACTCTAAGAGATGGGGATCATCGGGGGTGATCTTAGAAGTCTGCCGCCCATACCCGGTCTCAGTATTCTCATCTGTAAAATGTGGATAGTTGTACCTGCTCATAAGGTTGTTATGCAGATTAGGCGAGTTATTACATGCAGAAGCCCTTAGATTGGGGCCTGGCATATAGACGTGTCATGAAAAAGTACTGGCTATTACAATAAAATACATATAACAACGAGAGTTTAAGTCACTTGCCCAAGGTCATTCGGCTAGGAGTTCTAGAGCAAGGATTGAACCAGGTTATATTTACAGACTTCGCTGTGTGATTAGGGGTGCAGCAGTGACCAAGACGGACACAGTCCAGGCTGACATGGGATTTCCCGTCCAGAAGGGAAGGACAGACACCAGTCAGAGGATTACCCAAATAACTGAAAGTATGGTGAGTACTACAAATGAAAATGCACCAAGTGGCAAGAAACGCATAAAAAATTCAGGTTAGAGGAATATCTAATCTAATATGACTTATCGAGAAAGGTTTCCTTTAGGATGGGACACTCCAGCTGGGACTGAAGGATAAATAGAGACTGGCTGGGTGAGAGGGGAGGAAGAATGTTCTAGTAACTGGAAACAGCCTCTGGGAAGACCCTGGGGGGGGCAGAAAATACATAAACTGGATGACATCATTCTCAGATTTTCCTTTCCAGTCTCTTATGCAAATCCCATACTTCACATGACAAGTCAAATACCACCTCTCCCATGCAGGCATCCATGACTTTTTTCTCTCTCCTATATCTGGAAACATTCCAGCCGTTCTCCCAATGCATTTGTGTGCAGCTGAGAAGGAACCTGCCACACCATCTGCTTGGCCCAGGAAGCTTGTTTCTGGGGTGCTGTTCCTGGGACTCAGCTCACGCGGTAGCTCCTCGAAGACAAGGGCCATGGACCGCTCACCTCTCCCTCTCTGTGGATGCTCACTGTCAAACTCTGGGGCCATGGGATAGACGTGGAAAGGGGATTTTCCTCTCTACACTGCTGCGCCTTTGAATTTTGTAATTTGCAGACATCAGTTACTCGCGAAGGTAAGAGAAATTAAAGTTAATAGGAAAAAGGGGAGGCGATGCTGCCTAGTCGAAAGAGCATCTGCACTTTGGAACCGGACATGCATGTCTGTGCTCTGAGATTCCAGCTGTGTGATTCCGGGTAGGCGTCTTAACCTCTCAGAGCCTGTTTCTTCTTCTGCAAAATAGAGATTATTCCACCTCCCGTGAAGGGTTGTTGTGATGTCATCTCTGATGCACCCTGTGAAATGCCCAGCACACGGTGGAAACTATGATCTTACGACGCCGGGCAAGGGAGCTGTCATCTTTAGCTATCCTGCTGAGAGTTTGATGGTTGAGCTTCGATTTTTCCTTCTTCATTTCCCTCCTCTACCTGCTAGTGGCATGAGAATTTTCCAGGGCTGAGATGTTAGGCATTTGTCTTAGGTGAAGAAAGAAAGAGCGTCTTTAAAGAGGTAGGAGACGGAATTCAGGCAGCCTCCCCAACAGTGTTTTAGAGGGAGCTGAGCAAAAATGAAGCCACTTAAGGAACAGGGCTCGTGGCAGGAAGCCAGGCTGCCATCCTCATGTGTGCACTCACGCTGGGCAAGGGGTCTGAGCAAACCAAGGGTTTGCAGTGGAGAAGACTGAGGTGCTAGGCAAAACCCATATCGAACACTGGATTTCCCTATGGACTAAGATTCCTGGGGACTGTGTCTTTTAATTCCTGCATCCACAGTGTGGACACCTTATAGACAATTGTCAAAGCTCTGACCCAGCCAGCCCGCTCTTCACCCAGCCCTCCGATTACTCTCGAGCCCTCAAATTCTTCAATTGACTTAGATTGACTCAACCGTGCCCCCCTCCACCAACCCAAGTGGGTTTTGTCACAGATCCCTTCTTCCCAGGAGGGTTTCTAGATAAGGAGGCAGCAGTGCATGGTGGTTAAGGATCCAGACACTGAAGTCTGGCATCTTGATGTCGAGTCACAGGCCTGCCACTTCCTAGCACTGGGACCTTGGCCAAGTCATTTCACCTCTCTGGATCTTCATTTCCCTAAGAGTATAAAGTAACAACAACGACGACGACGACGACAAAATATTTAATAAATATTCAGTACTGACCATGTGCTGAGTGAGCACCTCACACACGTTCGTTATTAATGGCACCTACTTCAGATGGTTGTTAGGCAGACCAGGGAAGTATCAGCTCAGCGGGGACTGGCATACAGTAAGCGCTCCATAAATGCTACTTATCGCTCTTACTAGTCTCCCGATGGGGCATGAAGGTTTAACTTCTACCTCTTGGTCCGGTATCAGCTGGATACCTAAGACAACTTCCACCTACTGTGGTAGACGGACAAGATCTTACCCACAGAGAATAAAAGCTCATCGCAATCATGGATGCTCTGCATTTGTGAGAATTCCGACACCCACATTTTTTAGCAACAGGGGTTAGTTATCACAGTAATGCTAAACACGTTTGCAAAACTTCTTTCCCGTCTAATGGGAAATAAATACCAGACGTCATCCCTTTTCAGCGGTGTCTGCTGCCCTGAGGGATGCACACATTAAAACACTCTCAAAAATCATAATCTTCCTCAGGAGGAACTTTTGCCCTCGTAGCTATTTTTGAAAACATGGTGGAATAGCATTTTCCTTTGCTTATAAAAAAAAAAAAAAAGCCTGCTGCCAGCACGTGCCAAGCAGATAAGCGGGGGGTGGAAGCCCCTCTCTCCGTGTTGGAGCTCCCTCACCTGGTGCACCACCCTACTCCGACGGTGAGCCCCAGCCTCCTGAAATTGCTCCGAACCCTCCTCATCTCCTGTTGCGCATTACCATCCCTGCTACACTGCAGTCTTCGTTTGATTTATGGCCCAGCCACCCCACCTGAGGCCCTGAGAAGACGGCTCCCCGCCCATCACTTTCATCAGCACCGTAAGTGGAAGGTAATAAAAACCCTTACGTGGCTCAGGCTTTCAATTTCAATTGGAAATTGAAACTGTGCATTATGATTAAAGTTTAATCTGCAGCATCAATAAACATGTATGCTAACGCAACGAGGGCTGCCTCACCTCCTGGTCGCAGGCACGGCTTTGATGAGAGCGTGCCTGCTGCCTCTTGTCTAAACGATGTTGTGATTGAGGTGGGGGTTGCACACACCAGCGCACATGCACAGGCATGAGTAGAGTTGATCTATTTGTACAAATGGGGAAAGTCATCACGTGGACATGTCTGGGAGGAAAAGGTTGCACATGCTCAGGTGAAACGGGATTGAATCAACAGCTCTACCAGCATGGGCTAAGGGTGCAATGGCTTTTCCAGGAGCACTAATATTTGTTCTCTCTCTCTCTCATAAAGTATTTATTGAGTGCCTACTGTGTTTCAGACCCTGTGCTAGATCCTGGGGTCATAATGGTGAAGGGGAAGAAACAAACACCATTTCTGATCTCATGGAGCTTCCATTTACAGCCATGCTTAAGAGGGATGTCCGTCAAACGATTAGGCAATTTAAGGTAAAACTGCTCCCGTCTGAAATGCCTCCAATGACGCGGTTTGTAATGCTCTGAGTGTTGTAAAGAGGGAGATGTGACCTGTTCTGTGAGGTCCTGGAGAGATACCTGGAGATGGTGATGACTGAGCTAAGGTCTGCAGAGTGAGTCGTGTGAGGTTAACTAAGCTGAGGGTGGAAACAGGGTTTGGGAGATGGCGCAGACTCAAGAGTGACCCAGCCACAAGAGGCCACATGTGCAAAGGCTGGGAGGTGAGAGGACGCGTGGCAGATCTGAGGAACGGTCGAAAGAAAGCAGAGGGGCTGGAGCAGAGACAAGAGGAGGCTCAAGATGACCCTGGAAAGTTGCGCGGAGAAATCGCACAGAACTTTGTAGGATGTGGCAAAGGGTCTCGGCTTTCTTCCTAAGTGCCACAGGAAGCTATCAGAGGGTTTTAAGCAGGGTGGTTAGGTGCTCTATTTAAAAGGCTGACATCCTACCAAAGGAAATGGAGGAAGCAAAAGTGGATGGGCAGAGACCAATGAGGAGGCTATTTCTGCGATCCAGAGGAAATGTCACTGCGGACAGTGGGGGTGAAAAGTAGACCCGCTCTTTGTAGGGTGGAAGCCAGTGCCTACCTTCAAACATGTAGGAAATCGGTTCATCCCATTTCCATTCTCACAGCCCTTATTCAATGCGTCTCTATGGCTTCCATCAGCTCTCCCAGCCTCTGCTCTCCAAGGAAACAGGCCGTTCACTGCACACTTTGGCGACCTTGACTCCGCCTCCAAACTTGCCTGCGTCTTTACCCGCCCTACCGATGTCTGTTCCTCCAGAGGGTAAAAGGCAGACCACGTTCGCCTCGGCTGCCAGACCTTTACGCACGTTGTTCCTTCGACCACGAACACCCTTTCTCCACCCCCTTCACCCAGCTGACTTGTACTTAGTTTTCAAGTCTCGGTTCAGAGTTTGTTGTCTCTAAACAACTTGCCTAGACACCATGCATCATAGCACCCGCAACTGCCTACTGACTTGGCTCTTTGCAGCCTGCTGCAGACTATGGAACCCTTGAAGAAAAGGCCAGGGCCTATTTCCCACTATCCCTCCGGAACCTTGTACAGGGTCTGGCACACAAGACGAGCTCAATAAATCTGTGTCAGATGACGTAAGAGTTCTTTCTTCTTCCCAATGCCAGCTCCTCCCCTCATTCTAGTGATACCAGCGCTTCCCACTTCAGCAAGACCTGGCTCCATCAATTGTCCCTTCTCTCTTATATATTTAAGCTCACCCTCTTAACCAGAAGTTAATGCCTTTCCATCCTAAGAGAACTTTTATTCAATCCTGGCTCTAAGAGTGGAAATATCTCCCTAAGCTTCTATTATTCTGTCGAACTTCTAGAAAATGTAATCTATATCTTATTGCAACTTACTTACCCCTGGGTTCATTTCACCCGGTTCTGCTGATAGAGCTCTAGATAGCCCTGGAGACCCCCCCGTGCCAAATTCAATGGCTACTTTTTAGGCCTCATCCTACTCGACCCCTCAGTAACCTCAGATGCTGTTGACTCAGCCCTATTCTGCTTGAAACGCTCCAATTCCTTGATTTTCACAGAACTATTTCCTGACTCTTCACTTACATCTTTGAGTGTGAGTTCTCATTTATTCCCCTTTAATAAACTTTCTGGATTTTCCATGCCATCTCACAACTGAATAAACTAAGGATACCCTAAGCCCCATGATTACAAATATTATTTTCCAAAAGTCTTCACCTGTTAGAGATATTCCCTAATGAACGTGTGAGTGAAATAATAAATCTTAAAATGCCTTTAAAATATACCACATGTAGTGGAGGATTATTTGTGTAATTAAAAAAAAAGGTAAGTGTAATTGAAAAATAAAATTGGATGATTCACCCCCATGACTCCATGGTACAAAGCCAGGTCTCCTTTGGAGTCTTAAAACGGATGGTCTTTATGCCACAAAGGTCGACTTGCTTCAGGCGACCCCGGAGGGGTCTCTGAGCAAGGGTTCACAGGGTTCTGCCTGACATGCGGGAGGTAAGGGACCACATGTGCATGTTACGATGGAGAAAACTTAGACACGTCACAGGCTTAGCCCTGCCAGGATCCCGACACGGGGCCTAGAAGAGCACATTTATTCATGCTGCGGTGAGGCTCTCCCTACGTGCAAGCTGTCTTCAGAAAAAGAGACTTTCGTAAGGGAAATTAATTTTGGATCTCTCCCGGTTTAGAAATGATAACTCTCGAGAAATCCGAAATGTGTTGTGATTTGTAAAGAGCAGCAGCATGGTGTCAGAGGGAACATAGGTTCTTGAGAGGACAGACCTGGATTTGAACCCCCGCTCCATAACTTACTAGCCAGATGAACTTTGACATGTCACCGGGGGCTTCAGCGTGTCCATTTCCATAAATGCCAAAAGGAGAGAGTAATTCCTCATCCTACAGGGTAATGGAGAGGATTAAAATGTGGAAAAGAAGGAACATAGATGTCTCCAGATTCTTATGGGGGGTGGCGGTGGACAAGTAGGAGGTAGGAGCATGACTGGCCCTCTAGGAGAAGTTCAGATTGGTTCCTTTTCCCATTTCCTGAGAATCTCACTCAGGATGATTTGCAGCTGGTGGCAAATTCAGCCCTGGGACCAGAGATCGGAGACTGGCGATAAAACCGTCAGCCAAGATTTGCTACATCTTTTTTCCCGCCCCCTAGTCTCCCATTAAAAATGATTTGTTGTTAGGGTGAAGCATGGGGAAACAAACGTGATTAAAATTTTCCCATATTAAATATCTGCGTGGCCCGAGCTGAGCTCTCTGGAAAGGCTGCGATTCATCCATCTGGAGAGGGGAGGCCAGCATCTGGCAGAGTCGGGAAGCAGAGCAAGAGTCTGGGTTTGTTCCTCTGCTGCTGCACACACAGCCTGGCATCCTCCCTCCATCTGGTTGACTTTATCCCATTGACTCTGTCAAACACAGGTATAGTTAATAAAGGAAGAAGAGTGTCTGGCGCCAGGGGTGGGCATCACTACAGCACGGGGAAGGTAAGAGAGGATGGGGAGAAAGGATGTGCTCTGTCCTCCTCGTCTGCCTCCCCAGAGGCCAAAAAAAAAAAAAAAAAAAAATCTCTGGTAAATGACAGAAACGTTATAGATCTGTCAAAAATCCATGAAGTCCGTTACATAGGTTATGGAACGTGTTGCTCGGTTTTTATGTCTCTCCGCAACCTGTTGCTTCCTTAAGGTCTGCGGTAGATCAATTACCAAAGCCTCCACAATTCTTCACTCCCCCCTGTCTCCACGGCCTTGCAATGTGACCTGGCAGCTCCTCTCATCAAGAGTCAGAGACTCTTCCCGATCCCTGATAGGGGCTAACCTTGCGACTTGGTTTAGCTCATTGAATGCAGCAGCAGTGAGTGTGCGCCAGTTCCAAGGTTGGGGCTCAAGAGATCTTGCCCGGTCCTTCTTGGGACAAGCATAGGTGACTCTACTGGGTGATGGAAGACACATGGCCCAGTCCTACCCTTCAGTCACCCCGTTCAACAATCAAATAACTTTTCTACACGGGAGGGAGGCCATCCTAGACGAGCAAGCCTCCGGCCAATCGCAATCTGCGTTCATGAGTAAACCCAGATGAGATCCGTCCCTCTTGCCTCGATAGATAGAGCTGCCCAGCTGAGCTGCAGAATAGTAAACAACAATAAATGTTTGTCGCTGGAAGCCACCGATCTTTGAGGTGGTTTGTTGTGCAGTGAAGCTAACGAATACGAAGTTCACGTGTAGTCACGTGTGGTCTGACTTACCCTGACCACACCTGCGTAACGTCTGTCCCCTGCCACCCACTTATTCCACAACGTTGGAAAGGTTGTTGTTGCTGTTATTTATTTATTTTTTTCTGCTCTATAGAATCCGGGAAAATCCTCAGTTAATGAAAAAAGCCCTTCCCAAGGGCTCAGACCATAGTGATGGCCTCTTGAAGAGCCCTAAGTGTTCAATCGCTCCAAGGCCAATGGAAAGATAAGCCCTTGCCCTACCGAAGCCACTTGAGCACGATGCCGCCCAGGCCTTTTACTATCCCAGTCCAGGCACAGTTCACTGCATGGCTTCTCCCACTCAAGGTGACGGTAATACGCTGGGTTGGTTAAAGAAACAAAAACAGAAACATGGGGGATAATAGGAGAAAGAATCAAAAGTAGAAGTGTGTTCATTTAGTCTTTTTCCCCTGACTTTGTTGGATCACCAAAGAGGGGGAGGGTTGATCTGGACTGGCCAGGCCAAGGTTGGCAAATTGGTGTGTTTTTCTCTCCCTCTCTCCCTCTCTCTCCCCTTCCCTCCCCTTCTCCTCTCCTCTCTTCTCTTCTTTTCTCTTCTCTCTCTCCCTCTCCCTCTCTCTCTAAGGAGGGGCATTCCTTTCACCCTCTTGGGACCTAGGGGAGGACTAGAGTGAGGCGCAGAGGAAGCTTCTCTCCATCTAGGCTGGGTGGAGAAAGTTAGCCAAATGTGCTCAGGCATTCGAGAGCCTAAGTGGTGGTTTGAAAGCAGGATTCATGTTCTCTTAATGGCACGTGTGCTTTTAACCATAGCCCTTACACACCCGCTCCAGCTCGAAGGTCTTTCGGGAGAGGCCTCTCCCAGAGGGCAAGCACGCCTGGGATTTCGTGGAACGATAAAGGAGGAAGGGCACAGAGAGCTCTCGGAGCAAAAAGAAACGTGAGTGGATTGGGCTGCTTTAAGAATTCGTGCTGATGAGGAGGAAAACGGGCGGGGCAGCAGCGAGGAGAGGACTTGGAGCTGTTGATGAAATTGCATCTATTCGTGTTGCCGTGAAAATATCAGAAGGCAGCGAGGGTGTCTGAGGACTCTCCTCGACATAAATCTATCAATCATAAACCGATCACGAAATGGAAATGTGAATACATAAGCAGAAACGCTTGAAGCGTTTCCCCAGACAGAAATCTTTCCCCAAAGCAAAAGTCTTTCCTCCTCAAATCTACCTCCATGTTGGAGCTCTTCGCGTCATCAGAATTGCTACTACGCGGCCATTTCTCCACCTTCTGGCTCCTGTTTGCCCTCACCCGTCCCATTCCCTTACACTCCCCTCCCTGCACTTCTCCCTGATAACGCCTCCCTCAAGATCTTTGCAGATACATTATCCCTATTTGGGACATCCTTACCTCCCTTCTCTTCCTAGCTCACCCCTACTCATGCTTCAGGTCCTGGCTTGGACGTCCCCTCCTCCTAGAATCTGTGTCCCTTGAGGGGACTCTTGAGCAGTCCTGTTTCGGCCATGACTCCTGGGCATTCCCTATGCACCGTTATTTTCTCTCCTTGAAGATACAGAACTGGAGAAATTGTCACTTGCGGATCATAGCACCAACAGGCGTGGGCTATTCCATCTCATGGGATAATTTCCATGAGTTTCAACAAGGAAAGGAACAAAACCACGAGCCTTTAAAGTCATCATGCTTTGAGGCCATAAAAGATTTTGCACACCGGCTAGTTATTTCCGTCACGGTGTGTGGGAAGCCTGCCTCTCAGAGGCCCCCTAGAAATAAAGAGTCGTCACTGGATGCCATCGCTGTCGATCATCCTGGGTGCAAAGTGGAGGGCAGGTCACCTCTCCTGGAAGAGCATGATGTAGGGATCCGATGGCAGTCAAGAAGCTGCGCCTGGATGAATCTTGTTCTGTCCCATTTCCCTAAGACCAAGGCAAGAGAGGGGCGACAGAGGGGCTTTCATTTCAGTCAGACCCTCGAAGTCATTTCAGGAGAGAGTCTCACGAGTGGGGAGTTGAGGAACCGAAGGAGTGATACTTGACTGTTTCTCGATGCTGCCTCAAGTAGGAAATAAAGGGGTGTGTTGAGGGAAGGGAAGCTGGACGGATTGATTCCTGTTCCTTGAAGTTCTGAACCTCTCTCTGTCTGGTTTATAAAAAGAAGCAATTCATGGGTGCATAACTGGCGAGAAGACAGGCGTCTAACCTGCTCTTTGAGTAGGATTATTCCGAAAATAAACTTTTTGCTAAGCTTACCCAGAACGGGTTTGGGGCTCCTCCTCTAGCCCCCGCAGACCTCGTGAAGCCGAGAGGCAGACCGCCTCCCAGAGTCTGTTTTCATGCCCTCTCCCCACTGCCAGGTTATAAGCTTCACGAGGGTATGGACTATGTCCTGTTCTTATCAGTGATGCCTGGTTCTCAGGATTCACAGAAATGTGAACCTATGGGTCCCGCTCACGGGTCAGTTCAGTACCCCTTCAGCCTCCACAGAGCTGAGCATCCGAAGAGGATCTCACCACCAGTTTGGTTTAGACCGAGGTCCCCTGATCAACCAACGACCAGTTTCGGTCTCATCAATTCAACTGACTGATGGAAACGGGCCCTTGGATCGATCAGCTGGGTGAGCAAATGTTCCAGCCGGCAGTTCGCTTGCCTTAGGTCTCCAAGGATGGAACTGGGCTGGGATCTCAACCCCGTCACGTACGTGGGAAAGTCAGCGACCCTCTTTGTGTCTCGGGTTCTTCGTCTCTAACATGGGGCATAATGATGGTACCTCTTCTCCAGAAGGTGTAATTAAAGAGATACATACATCGTCTTTGGGGGACACGACAGACCTAGATTTGTGTTTTTAATGATGACAATGATGGTGATATAACGATACTACACCCATCCTGTTCTTGTGGAATGTTAATTGGCTGGGAAACATTCTAAACAGAATAAAAAATAGACAGGGGTCGTATGTGTATACATGTGTACGTGTTTGTATACGTATATGTATGCATGTGTGTGTGCGTGTGTGTGTGTGCACGTGTATGCGTGTGTAATATAGCACCCGATTGAGGCTTAAACACAATTAGCACGCTTTGGGCAGACTGACAGGATGTTTCTGTGTCCTGGTTTGCGTCCCCTCTCCCTTGTCTTCCAGTGTTTGTATCAGCCGGTGATTTGCTATGCACAAACACATCCTCTTGACAGGAAAGTCAGAGAAAGCGCCGTCTTACAGCTCAGATATGAGTTCAGTTGCTCCGAGTCTTGGTGGTGTGATTGATGGGAGTTTTATTACAAACATAAAAATCTGCTTTTCCTTTCTTCCAGTTTTGGCACATCAATATTTTGGTCTTGCACAGCCCATCCTGGCGCATGGGAAATAACAGAGCTCTAATGTGCTTGATGGCTCTGCATCAAAGCTGGTCAGTGCACCACTGCCATCGACTTGGATGACAGGAAGGGCTGAATCGACGACGCCCACACGCCTACCACCTAGTAAATACAGAGAAAATGCCCAGGGTTGGAGCCAGACAGTATCTGCCAACTCCTACTCTACCAACTCTTATTGAGCACCTGTAGGGACAAGGCTTAAGCAAGTATAGTGCCCAAGCGCATGGGTAGCTGTGAAATAAATTCTTGTTAAATGAATGAACAGCTGAATGGAAATCCGTATATTGTGAAATCACTGAGGAACCCCAAATGCTTCCTCTTGAGGAAACTGAATGTTCCCAAAGCAATCAAATATGGGAAAAAATTAGCTAGAAGAGATGAATATATGGTAAAAGCCCCAAGATGTTCGTCCAGATGCTGCAAATATGACAAATGTACAAATCCAGGTGAGTGGATAACGGCTTGGCTGCTAAAAGGTGAAAATCCACAGAGACGCTTAATTCAGTATCAAGGAGAGAGTGTTTGACCATCATCAGCCACAGGAACCAGTTGAATGACACGGATGTGGTCAATGTGGCCTTCAGGTCAGCCCACGTGCTTCAAAAACCTTGATGCCATCCTATCCAGTGGTGACTGCACTCACATAGGGGTTAGGAACCAAGGATTTTTCAATTGAACGAGGGTGAGACGAATAGATTCCAGGCTCTGGGCCTAGAGGTTCCTATCAGTCTTTCTAGCTGCTGTATCCCCAGGGGCTAGCACAGTGCCTGGTACATAACAGGTGCTCGAAAAGTAGTTGCATATATGAATGAAGACCTCTGTAAAGTATACTTCCTGTCTCCATTATGATGTAACATGTGACCTGCATTACCATGTAACATATACAGCATGTAACTTATATCGGCATTACGTTCAAAATTCTAGGAGACAACACTGAGTCTGTAATGTTCAGTCCATAATGCGGGAGAGAGAAAATTGTGTGGGCAGTCAGAAAATCAAAAAAAAGAGAGAGAGAAATGCCTTCAAACACGGAGAAATTCAAGTAGACATTTTGGAAGAGGAGACATCTAATGTGGGTCTGAACCTCGGATGCCTGGACAATGCACAGTCCAGGTGGAGGAAGCAGTAGGAGACAAATTTCAGCAAAACTCACATACAGAGCACTGTTTCTCCAAGGGTATCCTAAGGAATCATGCTCATGAAACCCCCTGAAGATGACCATCTCTAGCCTGCTGGGTCACTCTCCGTTAACGAGGCTCACGAATCTGAATTCTCACAGACTCCCTAAGTTGTCCTTATGACCTATACTTTGGAAACCATTTCCAAAAAGTACCAAATTCACCATTTCGTTTAATCCTCTCCACTCTCTGAAGAGACAGGCGTAACTGTCTTTAATTTATGATAGGGGTATTGAGGTGCAGGGGGGTGCTGTGACTTGCCGGGGGTCACCCTGCCCGTAGGCAAAGGAGCTGTGATTCAAACACAGAACACGGGACACAGGACAGCAAACCTTCAGTCTCACCCACTGCCAGTCACTGCCTCCCCGAAGGCAAGGCTACAGGCGAAGGGATGCAAGGGGGAGCTCTGGAAATGACTTTGAAAGAGCTTGTTCTGAAAATAATAGCAGTCGAGATCGATGAAGACCATGATATGCTTTACATCTTCTAAAAGAAAGAAAGAACGCACCACTGCGCTGGCTGCCGCAGACTTTATCAGGAGGCTCTGATGGACGAGCAAGGCCTGGACTCTGCTTCCTAATGGATGCCCAGTAGGTCACCGGGAGATTTCCGTCTCAGCGACAGACACGTTGCTGTAACCGGGCTCCGGCAGCAGTGCTGGTTGCACTCTGCGTCTGATCAGGCTCATCTCCGTTTTTAAATACAAAGGTCCATAAACACGTGCATCTAGCAGAGTGACTACCGGTTGTGACGGGGAGTTAAAGCGATTTTTTAAAGAATCGGTGGTGTCCGGCTCAGCCTTGGATGGGAACTGTGCGGTTGAGTATTTTATTTGTGGTCAGCGAGACACAGAAGGATAAAACGTCCAAGGTCAAAAGGCCAAGGTCAGGGATCCAACTGACAAAAGAAGAGACTCACCTTCCTGCCTATTCTAAAGCCTCACTTGCCTCCCAACCCTACGGGGCCGTCCAAAAGGTCCATCGAGGCGAGATCACATCGATAGTTCTGGGGAATCAATCAGAGGCCTGGCTTGTTCCCTTTCTCCCTCCAGTTCCCTGCTGAAATGCCAGATTCTGAAGGACGTCTCTGACCACCTACTGGGGACAGCATGGCCTCGCCCCACCTGTCTGGCCTTCGACAGCCCTTTACAATTCTCGCCTTTCTTCATACTCTCAGTGATGCCCAAATATCATATTTTCCTGCTTCTTACCTCTCCTTTCCCAGGAGACTGCAAACTCCATCAGGTTAGAGGCCTTTCTCCTCCCCCATTTCCGCTAGACCTGGAGTCGTGCCTGTCGTATCGTAGACGCCGCAGAAACATTTGTCGGATGAAAGAACACGTCACACAAGCATCCTCTCTGCCAAGAAGCAACTTCCTTCTCAGTTCTAAGTGCCTTTGCTTGGTGATATCATTTTAAAACAAAACCTTTTTTCTTTCTAGTAAAGTCTGTCAACGGCTTTCTTATCATCCCTAGGATAATGCACAAACTGCGATGTGGCTTATTGGGCCCCCTGGTTCTGGCCGAGATCTCTCCTTCAGCTCAGCCCATGTCCTGTTCTGTCCCATGTCTGCATGTCGTACATTCTTTCAGCTGCTCAAGAGCACCATGCTTTCCCCACGCGAGGTTTTTTCATTTTTTTCTGGGTGCACCCTTGTATCCCGAAACTCTTCCTCTTGCTGCACCTGGTTAATTCCCTTCTCAGCTGAAACGTCACTTCCTGGGGCTGCCCTTCCTGAATTCCCAGGCTCAGCTGAGACGTCTTCGCAGCACCCTGCATGTCCACCTTCGGTCACATTTAAACGTTAGAACATTCGGTCACTGTTCGCCTTCCTCACAGACTCCGCCTCGTGAACTCCACCAACGAGGGCATGGGTTTTTGTCCTGACTGCTGAGTTCCCACGGCTAGAGAGAGTCGGTGCTCAAAAATACCACCTTTATGAATGAACTGCATGCAGGCATGAATAGCAGAGCCTGGAAGTTATCCCCCACTGAAATTACCTCCGAACAAGGACAAACGCGGATCTCTGTCCCCTGAGATGGTGTTCGATGACACATGGGTGATTTCAGGCCTCTGTGTTGGTAGCGGAACCTCACACATCCCCATTATTCTTCAGGTCCAGTCCCTCACTAAGCAAATCAAATGCTCCTCTTAACACCACAGACCACCCCCCTTCCCGTTCTCACCCCAGGAGCTGAGGCCATTAAAAATCCACAGTCTAAATAGCAAAAATATTAGGGACCTGAATCTTTTGCACAAGTACGGTGTAAGCCTCTAGCTAAGAAACAGCCCTTTTGTTTTGGGAGGTGAAACATTTACAACGAATTCAGCATCCAGAATGCTAGCAATGGAAGCAGCCCAGAGAACTGTGCTGAAATTGCAAAGCTGGAGGCCAAGGGGAAGAGGCCACACTAGCTTTACGTTCGTGTGGAACCCAGAGCCAGTCTGGGGACCATGGGAAAGAAAGAGAGAGGGGCTGAGGAGGGGAGAACAAACACGTGGAGTCCACCTTTTATTGCTTCTGTTTAACTCTAATTACAAAAATGATAAACACACACAAGCCCCCTCCACCCCCCATTAACCACCCAGGGATTGCACCTTTTGATATTTAGCGGCGTGCCTTTTTGGTCCTGAAAAAGCTGGTCTGGATGCTGCACTTATTATTTCATAGTCAGCTTTCCTCATTTAGCAATGCAACCCAATGATATTCCAAGGGGAGGCAGATGGCATCTGTGAAAAACATGGACTTTGTCATCAGACGGACCTGCATTTTACTCTCGCTGAACCACATTCTTTTTAGTTCTTTTGGCAAGACGCGTGGGCCTTAATTTCCTCATCTATAAACTGGGACAAAAGTGGAATTGATCTCTCCGTGTCAAGAAGATTAAATGAAGTAAAATATGCAAGTTATTAACACCGAGCCTGCTGTATAACAGACGTGTGAGTGGCTATCATCATTATTGGTATAACATCAGCAATTACTTCGCTCCAACCTTATTTTTGGTGGCCCAAAGTGTTACAGTGAATTGATTTGCTTAGCTAATCCCCTACCGTTGGACACGTATACGGTTGCCAATTTTCTTTTCTATTGGGAGGAGTAGCCATGCCAAGGGTACTCAGGAAAAAGAGAGCGCAAAAAGAACAGGTGGCTTCCAGCAAACGTCCTGGTGCCAGTGGCGGTGGTGCCATTGACATATGAGTTCCCAAGGAGAAAGGAAGAAGAGAGGAGGAGGGCGATGGTTGGAATCATTCAAAGGAAGGCAAACGACTGTGTTTCATTCTTACACCAACTGGATTGGAGACAAGAGGGACAGAACAACCCACAGCAGCCAAAGTGATATTTTAAAATGTAATTCAGACGTACTTTCTCCCTTAAAACAAACTCACTCCCTTTATCCTGGCCTACACAATCCAGGATAACGATCCGGCACCTGTTTTCCTCTCTGACTACATCTCCTACCACTGCCTCCCACACTGGCCTCCTTGCTCGTCTTCCAACTTCCAATGCTCATTCCTGCCTCAGGACCTTTGCACTTCCTGCTCCTGTTGCCTGGAATACTCTGCCCAGCTCTCTGCGTACTACACTATTCATGATGCAGTTCTTTGTACTTCCTCTGGAAGGCCTTTTCTGACCACCCTGTCTAAAATAGCTCCTCCTATCCCACCACCATGCCATCATTTTAAAACCGCTTACATGTCTTGGGTTTCTCCATAACATTCACTTCGATACAAAAGCATACATGCGCTAGTTTACCGCCAGTCTTCCCTACTAAAGCAGACGCTCTGTATGTTGAAGCAATGGCTGCTTGCTCACTAATGTAGGCCTGGGTGCCTAGACTGTTGCCTGCAGCATAGTAGGTGGTCATTACACTTCTTTAGAGTAGATGAATAAACCTGTAAGCTGGCTTGAGGTGCTGGGACCAACATCTGTCTATAGAATAAACAAGTTCCTGCATTTTGGGTTCATGGGATGCCACAGTGGTTAAAGGCAGAGAGATAAGGCATTCATTGGGATGCTGGCTACATCACTTCTTGTGTGATCTTGGGCAAGTTATTTGACCACCACATGCTCCAATTTCACATATGTAAAATGGGAATGACGACGGTATCTCCTGTATAGGGTTGTCGTAAGTTAAATGAGGATTGAGTTGCTCGGCACAGTGCCTGGTACTTAAGCAGCCTTCAAGAAAAAGTTATTTCTCAAACAAAAAAACTCACAGACACAGACAACAGTATGGCGGTTACTAGAGAGGAAAGGGGGTCAAATATATGGTAACAAAAGGAGACTAGACTTTGGGTGGTGAGCATGCAATGCCATATACGGATGATGCGTCATAGAATTATATACCTGGAACTTATGTAACGTTATTACTCAATGTCACCCCAAGAAATTTAATTTTTGTTTCTTCTTAATCATCAAGCAATTAATTAAATCACCCCCAATGAATCATTTCAAGCACTTATTCATTCTAATATTGATCCACAGAGTTGATATAGCTAAAATGTTCATACTACCCAAAGCTATCCATAGATTCGACGTAATCCTAGCAAAATTCTGATGGCTTTTTTTTAAAATATAGAAATAGAAAAAAAATCCTGAAACTCATATGGAGCCACAAAAGACCCCAAATAGCCAAAGCAATCTGGAGAAAGAACGGTTTCACACTTCGTGATTCCAGACTATAATTACAAAGCTATAGTAATCCAAATAGTGTGGTGCTGACATAAAAACAGACATAGAGACCAATGGAACAGAAATAAACCCACGTAAATACAGTCAGCTATTTGACAAAGGAGAATCGTCAATGGGAAAAGAACAATCCTTAATAAATGGTGCTGGAGAAACTGGATATTCGCATGCAAACGAATGAAAATAGACCCTTACCGTACACCACTCACAAAAATGAACTTGAAGTGGATTAACTACTTAACTGTAAAGGAATTGGAAATTTCTACATTTTCTTGGAGAAAATGTAGCAAAAAAAAGCCCCTTGACGGTCTTGGCAAGCATTCTTTTGGGTATGACACCAACATCACAGCAATAAAAGCAAAAATCAATAAGTGAGGCTGCATCAAACTAAGATGCTTGTGTGCAACACAATGCAAAGCCCACCTACCGAACGGGAGGAAATATTTACAAACCACGTATCTGAAAAGGAGTTAATATCCAAAATATATAAAACACTCGTACAACTCAACAGCAAAAGGAAGCCCCCCATGCTTTGATTAAAGAAGGGGCACAGGACCTAAAGAGACATTTTCCCAAAGAAGACACACAAATGGCCGACAAGTACGTGAAAAAGTGTTCGACATCACTGATCCTCAGGGAAATGCAGATCAACACCGCAACGAGATAGCAGCTCACATCTGTTAGGATGGCTAACGTCAAGAAGAAAAGAGGTAATGAGTGCTGGCAAGGATGCAGAGAAAAGGGAAAGTTTATACACTGTCGGCGGGAATGGAAATTGATGTGGCCACTAAGGAAAACAGTATTAAAAATACTGTTAAACATAGAATTAAAATGAAATTAAAATTAAAAATAGAACTACCAGAGGACCCAGCAAGTCCACGTCTGAAGTAAATGAAACCACTATCTTGACAAGACAACTGCACCCCCATATGCACGGCAGCATTATTTACAACAGCCAAGATGCAGAAACAGCCTAAGAGCCTGTCAACAGGTAAACGGATAAAGAAAATGGAGCATACACGCACAATGGAATATTATTCAGACACAAAAAAGGAAATCCTGCCAATTGTGACAACGTGGATGAGACTTGAGGGCATTAGATGCTAAGTGAAGTAAGTCGGAGAAGGACAAATACCGTACGACCTTCTTTGTCGGTGGAATCTAAACAAGCCGAACTCACAGACAGGGTAGACTGGTGGGTGCCAGGAGGTGGGTGGGTGGGGGAAATGGGGAGATGTTGGTCAAGGGGCCAAACTTCCCAGTTACACGATGACAAATTCTAGGGATGCTGATATTCACCAGGGGGACTCGAGCTGATGACACCGTATTGTATACTTTGAAAGCTGCTAAGAGGATAATCTTATTGTTCTCACCACAACCATTAAAAAAAAAAAAAAAAAACGTAATTAGGTGAAGTGAAGGATTTATCATTAACCGATTTTATTGTGGCAATCACTTTGCAATTTGTAGGTGTATCAAATCATCATATTGTACACCTGAAATTACACAGTGTTATAATGTCAATCATATCTCAGTAAAGCTAGGGGGAAAAAAACACAAATATTCATCAATTTATCTGTTCATTTTTTCAGCGATTTTCTAATGCCTTCTCATTTCATGCTCCTGTTTATCTACTAAATCCATCCACCCCTGTATGTCTATCTACCTATCTATTTGTGGTTTAAACAAACATTTATCAAGCTTATTTTGAAGGATGCTGAGGCAACGACAGATCGGAAGCACGAGATTACAACAGCACCAGAATTTTTAAACACTTTTCTGAATCAGCCCAATTATGCCTGGGGCGGGGGGGGCGGGGGGGACACTCAAGTATGCGCCCCTCTCCCTCCATTCCTAATTCCGCCTCCTTCCAGCCCAGGGGTGCAGATGCAGGACTCAGCACCCATCCCTCCAGCTAGCACCTTGCATGTCTCCAAAGCCAACGTTTAGTTTGCAAACGGAGCTACTCTCTTCTAGGCCAGGGGAGTACACTTTGCCCCCGCCCAAAATGTTCCTAAAATCTCTCCGTCTACCTCACCGTGGGATGGCAGCGTTTTCCTAGGTGCCCAAAACACCCAGCCACTCCCCGAATCTAACAGTTACTCCTGAGTTTCACTCTTTGCATGTCTCTAGGGCTGGGAGGCCGGTGGGGCTCAGGAATGATGCTGAAGGTAAACATGGTGCTAACACCAGCGTGTGTGAGTCCGACTCTTACTACACGCCAGGGATTAAGGACAGCATCCAAACTTTTTTACCATCTGGGACAATCCAACCAGTAGAGGGGACGTTGGCTGCATATAACTGGCACGGCCATCCCAGCCCCTACCAGCCGACAATTTGCCCTGCTTAGCATATCTATCAATGGATGAAACCCCTAACAGACTAGGAGGCAGTATGATGAGCCCATTTTGCAGATGTCAAAATAGAGGCTCCGAGAGAGAAAAACTCCTTCACGGCGTAGGTAAGTAGATCTGGGACTCGCTGAATCCTGGGATTGTTTGCTCACTACTCATCTTGTGTTTATATGTACTTACTTGTATTTACTATGAAAATATTAGCTTTGTTTGGTGAACAGCTGTGCTTTTTCTCTTTTTTAATTTCAAAAAAATTCGAACCCACGGCAAAGTGAAAAGAATAGTTTACGAACCACCCATATAGCCTTCACCTAAATTCATAGGATTCTCTCTCGCCCTCTCTCAACACACACACACTCTTTACACTCTCTCTCTCTCTCTCTCTCTCTCTCTCTCTCTCTCTCTCTCTCTCTCTCTCTTTTATTTTATTTCTAAGTAAGTGGCAGCCACCATGATGGTTCATCCCTAACTACGTCACACATTATGCCTCACACGTAATCTTGTCCACAGAGCCCATTATAAGCTTTCTCTTACTTCCCAGCCAGAGGTGACCTCACCTGTGCTAGACAAGCTCCAGGCATCTGCTGCTCGCCTCTGCCCCCTAAAGGGAGACTTCCCGCCCACAGTTCTGCTGAGAGGACACTGTGCCCTGCCGGGGGAGCAGGGAGGGTCTCTGACCCAGAGGGATCCCAGCCATGGGCTGGCAGGAGCCTAGGATTCGGGTGGGATGAGTCAATCAGATTCGCCTTCTTGGTGACTTGAACCCAGACAGGATAGTCTGCAGGGAGTTATGAGCATTAGCATTTAGAAGGTCATGTTAACTCAGGGGGGACCACTGTGAAGGTCGACACCGTGAGGAAGCAACAGGAAGACAGAACAGTTGCACGGATGCAATATAGAAAAACGTGATAATAATAAAACCTAGCAGTCGCTGATCCGAGCGTGTGTGCTAAGCGCAGCACAGTCATGACTTCATTTAACACCTGACACAGACGTACGCACAGCATCGTCTCCCCTGTTGAGACTGGGGCACAGAGAAATGGAGGGACCCGCCCAAGGTCACACAGCAAGCAATTGGAAGAGTCTGTCTGAAACCCCCATCCTGCTAGTTCCAGGTATTCTCCCTGCCCCTCCCTGAGGCCTACTGTTCTGCCTTCCCTGGCTTCTCGTGAGACCTTCAGCATCTCACAGGCAAAGTCACTATTGCACGTGAGCTAGTTGGAATGGGTTTATTTTGACTCTGATCAAAGAAAGCCCGACTAAAGCACCTGGCCTCAACGTGCGTGGACCCTGGGACTGAGTTTTCTTGAGGCCAACACTCGCACCCACCATCCTGACCAACTACCTGTGTGTTTGCAAAGGTAGGTGCCTACATTTTCTGGGGAGCCAAGCAGGATGCATGAAGACTAATTGTACATAACCCATTATCTGGAATTTAATATGCATAACCTTTCTTGATGGTTTCCTTATTTAGCTACCTTTGCTTCATTTTATGGAAAAGAAAATGTATCAGGACCCTCACGGTTTCACGTGTGACCTTACACAACATAACCCCATTTCCCAGAGAAGATCCCGCACTGCGAGGCTTGAAATTCCCCACCATTGAAATCCTGAGGGAACTAATGCCTGCTTGATCAGGGAAAGACTTTTTTTTTTTTTTAAATCATACTCAGGTAACCCATTTTTTGAAAATTAGCCTTCTTGAAGATACAGTTCGCAAAAATGACGGCAAACAAAATTGAATCCCTCTCTAATGTTTCAAGAGATACTTCTGAATGTCACTCTCCTTTATTCAAGGCTGTAAGAAAAAAATCCCATAATAAAATTAAAGCCTTACCCTTGCTCCTTGGAGCTCTCTGGGTGTTACATGGTTGTGGGACTAAGTCAGACATGAGCATCTGGTTTCTTGGGCCGTTTTTTGGAATCATCTGAGGCACGATGAATGGTGTGAGAAGACAAATGGCTCCATTCTGGGGTCAGTCTACTGATCCTGTATGTCTCCGCTGAACTGGTTATATGCCCAGATCAGCTCCCTTCCTAGTTGGACATTAGCTCTGAATTCCGAGGCAGTTGGGGGAAACCAGAGAGTTTTCATATTTGGGAGGTGTTTTGAGAATTTGCAAATTATATGCCATGTTTATAATAGAGTGTCTTGTGCTTAGTAAGGGCCCGACGAATGCTAAGTGTAATTAAGGAAATAAATACCCGAGCACTTGAGAGGACCCCAAAAACCTATCCTTCTGGGTATTTCTGAAATGTTCTGACTTTATTTGTTTTCATAGCAGATGGGAAAACAATTGCACTCCATGAATGAACAATTGCAATCCCCCTGAAGTGGAGGAAAATCTAGAGAGAAGCAAAGGGAATGCAGGAGGGCTGAAGCCACATGTTCGAGGAAGCTCTGGTGTCATGGAAATTCATGGAACCCGAAGGCAAAGGCTTGGATTCGTGCCCCTGCTCTGCAGAGCCAGCACTTTGAAGTAGCCCATTTCCCTGTTGGACCTGGGTCAACGTTAGATACTGTCACAATGGAATCCGCATCTGTTCCATTTTTAACTTCTACTGACTGGCTCATTTGTTTCTTCTTTCATTCGGCAAAGATGCATTAGGCACCTACGGCGAGCTTGGAAGCTGTTCCTGGCGCCGAGAAAACCCCGGGAATGAATCGGACCAGGACCTGCCTTCCTAGAAGGCTTCAAAGGAGAAGTGCAGCATGTGACACGAGTGTACGAGGACCTTATCTAGTCTCGGAAGGGGAGGGGGGAGGTTCAGGGGAGGCTTCCAGGAAGAAGTGACATTTAAGCTAAGACTTGGAGGGTAAGGAGTGAGCATTCAAGTTTTTCCTTAAGGAAAGTCTTTCCCAAACATTTGAAGTCGGCTCTCTGACCTCATTTTCTATTACTGCCCTATTCTCTCACTCCGTCTAGCCACACTGGTCCACACTGAGGATTTCTATTCTCCTAAAGCAGTGTTCTACCTCCTCTCGTGACATAATTCTAGGCCTTTTAACCACCCTGAGTAACCCCACTATCAACAGGCTCCGTTTAATACAATCTTCTTAGAAGGGTGACGCCTCCTTAATTTCTATCCTCGGCCACCATGCTATGGGAACCAATGATGAAAAATTAATACTTGTTGGGGACAGCAGGATCGGAGCCTTCTTGTGCACCCCAAGCTCCACATCAAACATGTTTTTCTTCTCTCTGTTTGGAAATATTTTCAACATTTCCAGCTCCGACAATGTGCCGACCGATGAGCCAGACACTAGGAGTCTCTGCCAGTTTGGCTTTCCAGGAACCGGACCCCCTGGCAGAGTGAGGAATGCAAAAGGGTTACTGGGGAGTTCTCCCTGTGAAAGGGAAACAGAGGAGGCTGGACTGGGCGGGAGGAGGCATCAGATCTCAATACAGATCTGATGACGTCTCTGTAAGCCGAGCAAGGGGCTCTTGGAACAAAGACAAGGTAAAACAATCTTGAAAAAGAACAAGTTGGGGGACTCTCCCTTCCTGATTTCAAAACTGACTATGAAGTTAAGTAATCGAAACAATTTGGTGCTGGTATAGGAGAGACACATAGATTAATGAAATAAAATTGAAAGTCTAGAAATAAACTCATAAGTCTATGATCAACTGATTTTTGACAAACATCCTAGACCATTTGATTGAGAAAAAAAATGGTCTTTTCAATAACTGGTGCTGGAACGACTGGATAGCCATATGCAGAGGAATAAAGTTGGAACCCCACCTAACCCATGTAAAAATTAACTCAAAATTGACCAAAGACCTAAAATGTAAGAGTTAAATTATAAAACTCTTAGAAGGAAGCACAGGTATAAATCATTATGACCTCAAATTAGGCAAACATTTTTTAAATATAAAAACTAAAACATAAGTAACAAAAGAAAAAGTAAATAAATTGGACTTCATTGAAATTAAAATTTCTTATGCATCAAAAAATCACGCAAGATAGTAAAAAGACGATCCAAAGCATGATAGACAATATGTCCAAGTCTTGTATCTGCTAAGGGTCTAGCATCTAAGTATATAAAGAACTCTGACAACTCAACACCACTAATGGGGGAAAAAAATAATTTAAGAGTGACCAAAGGAACTGAATAGACATTTCTCCAAAGAAGACATACAAACAGCCAATAAGCAAGTGAAAAGACGCCTAGCCTCATTGGTCATTAAGGAAATGCAAATCAAATCCAGAAGAGACACCACTTCACCTCCACTAGGATGGCTATCATTTTTAAAAGTGGAAATTATCAAGTGCTGGAGAGGAAGTGGGAACACTGGGACCCTTGCACAATGCTGATGAGGATGTAAAATGGTGCAACCATTGTAGAAAACAGTCTGCTCTTCACAAAGTCAAACACAGAACTATCACATGACCCAGCAATTCCATCCCTAGCTAAAGGAATTGAAAACACACGTTCAAACAAAAGTTTGTTATACAAGTGTCCATAGCAGCATTATTCAAAATAGCCAAAAAGTGGAAACAACCCAAATGTCCATCAACAAATAGATGTATTTTTATACAATGGAATATTACTCAGCCAAGAAAACAGAATGAAGTGCTGATACACGCTACAACACGATTAACCTCGAAAACAGTATGCTAAGTGAAAGAAGCCAGTCACAAAAAGGCCACGTATTATATAATTTATTTCATATGAAATGTTTGGAATAGGCAAGTCCATAGAGACAGAAAATAGAGTAGCGGCTGACAGGGCTGAGAGGAGGGCAGATGGGGAGTGATCGCTTAATGGGTATAGAATTTCCTTTTGGAGTGATGAGAATGTTCTGGAACCGGAGAGTAGTGATGGTTGCACAACGTGTGAATGTACTGAAAACCACTGAATTGTACACTTGAAAATGGTTAAAAGGATGAATTTTTTGCTATGTGAATTTGATCTCAGTTAAAAAGGAGAGGAGGAGAAGAAGCATGCGCTGTGGTAGGACAGCTTAATAGGAGAGCCTTGCCCGGTCTGGGGCAAGGCCTGAAAAAGGCTCGTTTGTTTGTTCTTCTCAGAGTCCATCTGCTGACTTTCAGGTGGTGTCTTACCCTGACCCCTGGGCCTTTGATGATGCAGGCGTCCAGGGGTGGGTGGCCTAGGTGAGAACTTCCTTCCAGGTTATTTTATCTTTTCCAACTGACCATCAGGACAGAATCGAGAAAGAGGGAAGGGAAGAGAGAAAGCAACACATAGGCATAAGCCAGGAGGAGACAAGAGAAAGATCAGGGACAAGAGAACATTCTTTCCTTCCTTTTGTCTCCAAAGCCAGGTGACAGGGAATGGAAACGAGAAATTGTAGATCAAAACGCAATTTTCCCTTACAAGCTGTGGTGAGGCCAGGGGCTGGGGAGGTAGCCTGCCCTGGGGAGTTGCTCACTCAACAATAACTCATCACAGCTCTGCACAAAAGCGGCGTTTATTAAAGGTCAAACGGAGCGAGCAAGGGACGGGGTGATGGAAGCAATAAAGGGGCTCATGAGGGAGAGGGGCCATTGGGGCGACTGATTCTGATGAAGAAGTTGTCCCACGCAGGGCAGAGGCTGGTCATTCAAGCCAGCAGGTGATGACCCTGACACCCAGCCAGGACCCCTTGGGTTAGAAAATGCTGCCTTGACTTTTACAGCCCAAGAATCTCCCTGGCCCCATGCAAAGATCAATGGTGAATCAATACCACCCTGGCTTATGTAAGAAGCAATTACCCGCAAGCCATCAGAACAGCATCGGGGGACCTCTGCTCCTGTCTACGCACCAGGGGGCGGGAAATGGCTAAACTCTCAGAGGCCAGGTGGCTGGAGAATGACCTAAGCTCCCAGGTGCAAGGTCAGGCTAAATCATCATCATCATCATCATGTTACTTCTACTCCCCGTCATACATTCTTCACAGCTCGTGATCTTATTAAAGCCTCCCAACAACCTGCACACCGTGCTGTTATTATTCCCACTAACTACTGGGAAGCTCAGGGAGGTTCAGATACTAGCCAGGTAGCAATTAACCAGTGAGAAGAAGAATCAGGTGCAACGCCAATCTGCCTGACTCCGAAGCCTGTGATAACCAACGTGACCGAACGATTATTGAGGGCCGACAAGGGGTCAGGCCATGAACGCTTTGTTGAGAGTTGGGTAATGCATTTCTCCTTCGCTTCCTCACCGACTGCGTGAAGAGTTATCACTGATGTTCTTATCTAGGGTGCCGCATGATACCCACTGGCATCCATTTGGATACCCAAGTCAGTGACCATTTAGAAAATGGAAACTCTGGGTCTAAGAAGCTGTCCCTCTCGGTGTCTTTCCCGTGGGGAATGCCGTCCTGCCCGGCATGCAGCACGATCCTGAGGTCAGAGCTCCGAACTGAGATGAGGACGGATTGTTTGACTTGCCTCTGATCCCAGAGTAGAAAACAAAACGAGAATGCCACCGGGTGGGAAACCGGGGATGAGAAATTGCTGTGGACCCGATGGTGACCAAATGCAGGCATTACATAACAGGCGTGGCCCAAACCATCAGACCTCCGACCCTCGATGATGATCAATAACCCTTTGCTAGTCACGGTCTTGCCCCCGAGATGCTGAGTTACCATGTTCTTACGTGTGTGTGTACCGGCTTTTCATTTTTTTTTAAAACATAAAGGGTTATTTTCATTTTAAAAGAGCCATGGATGGGCTCTTGTATAGCCCGCACTTGGGTTGCTCATTAGGGACACCCAGAAAGCTTGAGAAGAATCCACCTCAGCAGAGCACAGAGTTGCTGGAAAAAATTTTGAACAATGGGAGGAGAAAGTGCTTTAGGAGGCAAACAAAGTGGCAGGGTGAGAGGGGAAAAGTGAGTGTGTGTGAGTGTGTGTGTGTGTGTGTGTGTGTGTGCACGCGTGCGTATCAAAACCGATCTTTAACGTTAGAAAGCTCTGGAACTTTTATTTATTTCGACTTTAAAATATACTTTCAACGCCATTTTAATTGCTTCCTCCTGACACAGGAATATCTATGAGACTTCATCTTGCAAAGAACAGCTTTGCCAGGGACAACAGATGCTTCTGGCGCCCAAGTCATGGACGGACTTTCAAGCTCACCCTTGGCTGTGGCCTCAGCAGCAGCCTGGGTACACTGACACCATCCAACTTCAAGCACCTGCCGGGAACCCAGCACCTCTCTGCTTCTCCAGCTTTCTAAAACTCAAACTCCCACTCAGCCTTCGGCGGGTGAATCCCCAAAGTATGAAGAAGTTAACATCCCCAGGGCAATACTCAACTGAGCTAGGGAGGCAAAGGGCAAATACCTCAGCTTTCCTGCCTCCTGAGCTTTGAATGGAGGCTTCTGGGAGGCAGTCCGCACACTTCTCAGATGCCCTAGCAGAGCTGAGCCCCACGGCCTACAGCAGCAGCCTGTAAATAATGAATTCCTTATTGACTTTCCATTGTTTCTTGACTTCAGTCTCCCTGCTCCTTTACTTCTGCTTCCTGGGATCAGCTCCTAGATGAACTAACTCTCCCCGAGAATATACATCAGGGTTCCGCCTTGGAGGAATCCTAAAATTAAGACCCCAAGCATGTATCTTTTAGGACCATAAATTCCATGGTAGGTAAATCAGTCAGGGTTCAGTCTGAGAAGCAGGCCCCCCTGGAGGTGTTTACATATTAAAGAAGTTGTCCCAGGCACGTGACCTTACTCACTTGTGATTGATTAAACAGCCTCTGTAAGGCTGTTGTTGTCTTTGCATCTGAGGATAGAGTTTGAAATCTGCAGGGCAGGCACTTTACGAAGCGCAGATAGATGTGAAGTCGGGGAGAGCAAGGACAAGCCGGAGTCCATGAGCACACACTAGAGCCCGCGAGGACACAGACTCAAACCCAGGTCGGCTCTCACTCCTCTGACCTTGATGATGTGGGTGTCCTCAGGAGAAACTGGCACCCGACACCATGGGACCAAAGACACACCCGGCCCAGGAGTCAAAGAACTTGAAGAAGTCAGCCCCACACCAGTGGGGTAAACCCAAGACAGCACCTGTGAACTGTAAAATGCTTTATCTGATCTACAGAACAGCGACAACAAAATAGCTGCGGGTTCACTTCTGCCTCTCAGATCTCTCACAGAAATCCTGCTTGTGGCCCTAGAAACAACCCGGGGAAGGGACTCTGGGACACACAGTTCGGCCTGGCCGCGCTGACACTTTTGACAAAGCCCCCACAGCAGGTGACGGAGTTCTGCATTACACAACGTCGGAACCGAGCAAGCCTTGACCCCAAGACCAACTATACCTGGAAATGTCCCACGGAGGCTCGCGAACACTGTGAAAACCGGCCGAAGGCGGAGCCGCTGCAGACAGCCGGGGGAGCTGTGCATTGCACGGTCCCAGAGCGTCCCATTCACAGGGTTTATGATGTGAATAGTGAGGGCCCCCTTGAGCCGGGCCCTTCATGAAAAGCGACCGCATCTACCCATAACGAGGAGCATGTCTTTAACGAGGAGCATGTCTTTAACGAGGAGCATGTCTTTGAATCAACTCCCGGCCCATAGGAAGCACCTTGCTGATTTTAGGGGTAGCCACATCTTAGCCGACAATTAGAGCATCGTTATGGACGAGACTGAGCTAACCGGCAAGGAGGGGGCCAGGATTAGGAGGCGATCGTCAGGTGAGTCTGAGAATAAGGGTGGTGTAAATAAGCAGGCAGGAGCTGAAGTCCACACACGTTGCCTAAGACAGGTAGGAGAAGCACCTGGCTCTGAAACCAGGCAAGGAACAGAGCCCGGAGGAGCAGGGAGGCGGGTGAGAAGCCCCTGAGGACAAGCTCCACTCCGTTCCTGCGCCCGTTCTCTGGGTTTCATCAGGCTGCCTGGCTCTGGGCAAACTTACGCTAACTTTAACCACAGGGGACCTCAGTGGGGACAGGTTGGAAACGCTGGAGTCCAGACAGGAAGACAGAGCTGGACTTGTAACTGGTGTGTCCGCTCGTGCTTTGTTCTTGTCCAACATCCAGTCGCTCTTGTTCTGACATTGCCCCTGTGGCATCTCTCCCCTCTAGCCTCCAGATAAGGAGACCGAGGCTCAGAGCTAGGTGAAGTGACTGGTACCCTGGTGAAGCCCGACGGAAACACACGACCCTCTGCGAGTCCACCCCTGAGCAAAGGTGAGCTGACCCCCAGATTGCAAGGCTGGGTCAGCTTTAGGCTGAAACTCAATCAGAACCTGAAATGTGTTTTCTCGCCTTCGTCCTCTCTCTCTCTCTCTCGCTCGCTCAGAGAGCAAACACCTGCCTAGCACAAGCAAAGACAGAAGGTTAGCTTATCACATCGCTAATTCTCTCCCTCCTCTGGGGTCCCCCACATGGCCCAAAGTCAGCAAACCCGTTATCTCCTTAATCCGATTTTGTGGCGCGCCACAATTTATTTTTGAAATTTTTTTCCCTCGTTGGATAATGGCAACTCTGAAAAACCTCTATCGATTTCTTGATGGCAGGTTTATGGGGGCTGAGTCCGCCCAGCCCTCTGCCGACTGGAGTCTCCATTCAGATCTTTATCGTGTCGATTCCTAGCTTGAAAGACGACGTTTAGTTAAGTCCGTAGGTATGGGTCCTAAGGGTTTTGCATTCCTACGCATAATGAAACAAAATTAGAAACTGCTCCAGGGTTTAACAACCACTGCCTTCGCTGTGTTGAAGTACACACAGAGGCGAGGGCATGAACGTCATCTACCCACGGCCATGCAACTTGCAGGGGAATGAAGCAGACGGAAAACCTGAACTTTGACCTGATGCTGACCTTGTGCACTTAGGCTAGCGTGTTCAGCATCTCAGGTCTTCTTCATCCCTAAATGGCAAAAACATCCTCCCCTTTCCTTATGACATCACAGACTTATCAGTAGGAAAACGCTTGAGAACCGATGATCATTATCTTCATGTCCCCGGACTCAGCCTTCAGACACTAGACGGGGGCGCGGGGGCGGTGTGTCTTCAAATCGTGTATCTTCCAAGAACTTTTTCCTCATTCTTTACTGCTTGATGCGTTTAGAAAACGGTCATCGAGCCGATACGAGAGATACGAATTAATCCTGCCCACACGGCACTCACTTTCTTCCTACACGACCTGACCGTACCTCCTGGGCCAGGCAGCTTTGCTGCTCCATCTGACGTCCTCGTCGTCCACCTTTTTTTTTGCTCCCGCCATTGGCGTAGCAAATCCCCTGTTTACAGGTAGACAACTTGCTTTAGCTGCACCGCACATCTCCTGCTTTCCACTCTAGGGTTTGACCGAGGAGTCATTCTGGTGTACGTACAAAACTAGAAACGAGGTGGGGGTAAACAATTCTGCTTGGTCCATCCTTTGATGTAGTAGAGGACAGGAGCGGATGGATAATTCTGCCCTCTCTCATCTCAGGAGGGCATTTTAGAGCTACGTTCTACACAATTCTCAGAGGACCTCTGTTGACTATGAACTTCAAGTGCCCACAATTGCTTAATAATGCATCTGTTTTTCCTTCCTTTTCTATTTCTCTCTTCCAAGTCCCCCCTTTCCTGTTCTCTGGCTTCTCTTACCAACTAACCTGCCTGCATGCAAGCCATTCTCTCAAGCTCTGCTTTCAAGACCGAATCCGAGCTAAGACCTTCTTATTGCAAATAGCTACTCCCAATCTCTAGAGCAGTCCATTCCCCCAGCCCTGGCTCCGGGTGACTGGCCCACGAGTGATTTCCTGACAGGCATTAAAATCAAATGTTCTCTTCCCTCGGAATTCAGAATCAAGATGTTATTCGGTTTCTGTGTGAGGTTTGACGTGGAAGGCATTGTGAAGTCTGGGCTGGGCCCATCCATAGGCCCATGGAGCAGAGAAAGCCAGTTTGCAAAGAGACATCGTGCAGCCTTAGAGAGACACAGAGGAGAGAAACTGCTGGGTTCCTGGTCATTTTCCATTTTTTGGTTCAAATTCCTTACTGGCCTATCTCCCTTCCTACCCTTGAGTTCTCTCACATTTTTGTCCTTCCAGTAAATTCATTGTTTCCGTTTGTACTAGTTGGAGAGGGATTCTGTTATTTGCCACCAAACAACCACTAAATTGGAACATCTCAATGCAGCCAGGAATGAGGTTAAGCTGGATGTACAATGGTGAACAAGACACAGTCCCTGCCTTCAGGGAGTTTAGCAGCTAAATGACAATAAAAAAATGAGGTAATATCCTATGTCCTATGCTGTCAGAGCTAATCCTTTTTATCATAGACCTTGTAAATTACCCCCAAATAATTAACTAATCCATTCATAATAATCGCAACAATTTCCTAATCATTACCACGTGCAGAACGCTGTGCTCTGTGTGTGTGACCTTTTCATTCTTCGCTGAAATGGTTCCTTTCTTGAGTATTCAGGACACAACAGGAAAGAAGATCATTTCAGGTTATGATGAGGGTTGTGAAGGAAATAAGCCGTATTTGTGAAAGAGGGAATAGTCGGGGGAGACGGAGTGGATAAAAATTATGTTGGATGGACAGGGGAGAAGGTCAGAGAGAGCCTTTCAGAAGAATTAACATTTGCACTGAGACTTACAGAACGCGAAGCAAGTGGATGTACAAAACAAAAACAAAAACAAAAAACAAAAAAACAAAAAACAAGAGAAGAACATTCTGGACAAAGGGGAAGTGCAAAGGCCCTGAGGCAGGAACGCATGAAGGGAGAAGCGGATGACTGGATTCCAAGCAAGACAACTCTCCCTGGCACTTGAATCCCATCGGTTGTTCTCAGGTCTCTAGTAACACAGTGAGATTTTTTTTTTAAAAATATCCACATTCAGCTATTCCTTCAGAGATTCAGACTTAATCAGTTTGGAGGGAACCCAAACATCCTTTTTTTTTTTTAAAGCTCCCTAGCAATTCTGGTGCACAGGGAAGGAAGAGAATGACTATTGGCGCAGCAAAATTTACATGCAAAGGAAGCCAGTGTGACAGGGAAGTACGGTGACTGAACATCTCCCAAATCTGGAATCAACTCCTTGGTTTCCTTAGCTACAGTCTACCTCCAGGCAACAGCCTCCCAAAGGCAGTTCTCTGGAGACTGGGTGAAAGGAAGTCGATACGCCCCAGCCAGGAAGAGCTCCCCTGGCTGTTAGTGCCCCGCCTCTGTGCTCCTCAGGCTTCATGCTCACCCCCTTAAGGCACCTATCGCGTGGTGTGATATGTACCTATACATTTGTTCATACAATAGAATTCCATGAAGGAAGGGATGGTGTCTTCTCTCCGTGGCATCCTCTGTATGGTTTAGGTCGCAATTTAGATGCCGCTTCTTCCAGGAAGCCACCCTTGACTTCACCCTATGATGATTTAGGTGCCTCCATTGGGAGTCCCTTCATTCACAGATTTTATTGCCCTATATTTTATCTGCATCTATACCTATCTCCTTTGGTAGTCTGGGAACTCTTTGAGTCTGTACCGTAGTCCTTGTTTCATTCAACAGACATCCATTGATCTCCGTGGTGCCTACTGCCACAGACACTGGGGATACAGCGGTGAGGATAAACGGACCTGCTCTCATGGAGCTCCTGTCACTGTGGTGGGAGGAGAGGCAGCACACTTGTAAAGGACACAGGATGTCAGACAGTGATAAGTGCTCCTGGTGTGACGGGAAGGCAGGGGACGCCTTGTACGGTCTTCAATAGCGGAGTAACGTAACCTGGCTTTCCTTTTCAGAGCATCACTCCAGATTCTGCGCTGAGAGTGTGAGGAAGCAAGGGCGGGTGCCAGAAGAGCATGCCGCGGGGCTGTTTCATCGAACCCGGTGAGAGAGGATGGCGATTTGGATGAAGTGGCAGCAACAGAGAGCGCGAGAAGGGGTCAGGTGTGGGATATGATTTTTAATACCTTGGTTAAGGTGGACCTGGCATTCGGTAAACTGCAAATAAACCTGAAAATACAACTTGATCAGCTTACATTGCATACACCCATGAAACCATCATTACAACCGAAGTAATGAGCATACTTGCCCCCCCCCCAAAGTCTCCCTGTGCCCTTTGATAACCCCTCCTGCTCCTCCCATCCCCAGGCGACCACAGACGTGCTTCCTGTCATTACATGAATTTTCTGGAAGTTTTCATAAATGGCATCATACGGTACGCTCTTACATCTGGCTTCTTTCACTCGGCATCATTATTTTAACATTCCCTCATGTGGTCATGGACGTTATTTGTTATGCTTGAGTTAAGTAATCCATTGTATAGGGATTAAGTTTGTTTACCCACTAACCTGTTGACAGAAAGCTGGGTTATTTTCCAGATTCTGGATATAGTTTAAAGGAAGAGCTGAAAGAATTTGCTGGCGGACAGGCTGTGGCATGTGACAGGGCGAGCAGAGTCACAGACGGTTCCCAGCTTGAACTGGGAAGGGGAAGCTGCAGATTGCTGAGAAGGGAACCGGTACAGGCTGAGGGCTGTGATTCCCAGCACACTGCCTGGCACATAGTGGGAGCTCAGGAAATGTTTGTTGAAAAAAAAAAGGATGAGGACAGGGAGAACGAAAGGAAGGAGTGTAATTCAGTTTGGGATGCTGGTCACTCAAATTCCTAAGCATCAAGCCGAGCTACACATATCCCCTCCTTTTCCACCTCCCCCACCTCACTCCTGAAGCCCAGGCAGTCATAATCATAAAGAGACTTCTTGGGCACAAAGGAAGGGGAAGGCGGATTCAGTTAGAGCAGGAGGCCTTATTCTCGAATGGCTTTGGGTCCAGGAAGCATTGTTTGCTGCCCAGCAATGGGGCTGAACACACAACTGTTGTTTTTTTTTCTTTTTCTTTTTGGTTTCTGAACAATACACTTCCAAAAATCACTCTTCCTCTGGCAGATCCACTCGAGATCTACGAGCCACAAAGGAGAACGCGCTCTCTCCCTCTCCCATTTACCCTGTACTTCCCCAATGCTCCACTTGAAACGCATCTAACTGACACTTCGACAAGGCTGAGCCATAGTGTGAACTGTGATTAAAATCCACACTTGTTTTTCATGAGAAAAGTATATTAAAAACCAATATGTCAAAGAACAAATACAAACAGCCAATTAACACAAAGGAAGAAGGATGCCCAACCTTATTATACGCAAAGAAATGGAAATTCCTGCCATCTTGAGAGAACATCTTTCCCCCAGCAAATTGGCATGATGAAAACGAATGCAAATAAGTTAGCACTGGCAAGAATGTGAGGACACAGGCAGAAATGCACTTTGCTGGCGGAAGTGCAAATTGGTATAACCGTGGTGGAGGAAGCCTAAATGAGTGGCCTTAGTCTTTGATCTAAAAAAATCCTGCATCTAGGAATGTGTCCTGGGCAAGTGGCTATGAGTGTCTGTAAAGATCTGTATCACCCCATTATCTATAATAGACAATGGCACCCACAACCCTAATATGGATAAACCTTATGGCACTGCCCTCCAGGAGAAGAATAGGAAAACGCATTGTGTACACGCACACAGTGAATTACGCGGCCACGAGAAGGAACGGACTAGTCACCCACGCAACAACACGGATGCATCTATCAAACGCATTAAACCAAAGAAGCAAACATAAAAACAAACAGAGTGTGATTTCTTCATACAACGCTCAAAAGCAGGCACGCGTCCACTGTAAAGGCGAGGGATGCCAACGAAAACGGGTGAGACGCTAAGGAAACACAACAATAAAGGGGTTTCAATAAAAGGCAATTACAGCACTTGAACTCTGGGGGCGGGAGACGCACACAGGGAGCTCCTGGACTTCGGTAACGTCTTCCTCCTTGCCCTGGATGGTAATGATGTGGGTGTTCAGATGGCTATCATTCTTCATGCTGCAGTTTCCCAACCCTGGTCATTTCACCGCTAACCAAGATCAGAAAATGAGGTTTTTTTCCTTCAAAGTGTATGATGGAGTCACGTACGGAGCAAAGTTTGACTCTTGGTGTCTAACGATTCTAACCAGACGAGCACGAATCCTTTGTCCTTAAGATTTCTTCCCTTCGGCCGTCAGAAGATGTAAATGCTAAATGGGTACCACGACTTTGATGGGAGCGTCCTGGAAGATCGCAGGGCCACCCCTTCTCTGCATCTGCTGAAATCCAGCAGGAGAAAGCGAGAGAACAAGAGCAAGAGAGATAGAGCAAGAGAAAGAGAGAAGCTGATCTAGCCTGCTGAAGTGTTGCTCTTCGAGTTAATAATGAGTTAAATAAAATCGTGGCTGAGTTTGGGGCCGTGATGGAGGAGAGCAAGCAAAAGCCAGATAAGCAGAGGAGTCACAGATGCAGCCGTGGTATCTGGAGCTCTGCTAAGTGCTAAGTAAACTCTGTCCTTGACGTTGGGGGTAGAAGCAGTGATGTCGACGGGCCTTAGGAAACCCATCGTGCTGGGGAAGGTGGCAGGATAGCCATGAAAGCAGTCCATTTGGGGAATGAGAGAGAAGTTCGAGGCCATTATTTCGATGTTAGCCCGGTTCAGCAGGAGTTAGAAACCCCCTGGCACCCGGAATGAAAGAACTGCTTCCTTCTTCCTCGTGGGCCCAAGTGGAAGCCCATGCCAGTGTGTCTACAGCTTCCTGCTAAGAGGCAGCGGGACTGCCAGGCCAGAGGAACAAGCGGGCTCTCTCTGATCGAGAGAATGTGGCATCTCAAGCACTCCTCCTGTTAGAGACATTCTGCATCTAGTTCAGAACTTAGCCTGTTCATTGGCGATTATCATTCATGAGAACAACGACAGCAACGACCACGAGGATGACAACGCGGAAAGTGTCAGATGCCTAACTTGCGTGATTTCACTTTCTCACAGAACGTAACAGGCAGGACTTCAAAATACTGTGGACGTTCCCATTCTACGAAGGAGGAAATGGAGGAAGGGATCGAGGAAGCTACTTGACGACACCAAGGTCACGCAGCTGGTCGGTGGCAAAGTTTGTGTTAGAACCAGGTTTTCCAGACTCGGTCACCATGCTAAGAGGTACCACAAGAATGCTGCCGTGGAGCAGGCCCATCCGTCACGAAGGAGCCTTGCCATTTTGCTTTGCTGTGCTCACTCCAGAAGGATTGGATGGTGAGCGGGACATCTCCCCGCCAAGGACGTAGTGTTATAGGGCAGAACTGGAGTGATGTTCAATTACTTTGGAGCCCCGTTCTCTGACAATGATGGTGAGATGTAAGGGGATGGCTCAGCATCCTGTGGGCCTTGAGCCAGGTGACTACATTCCTGGGATTTATAGAGTAGTCTCCACCCTCTCTTTCATGTTCGCCAGAGTCCTGTGCATTGAAATCGCTGAGGGTGGAGGGGCGGAAGGGGAGTCTTGGGCTCCATCAAGCCGCTGGGGGAGGGATTAAATTAGGTGTCGCAATTAAGAGCTTTGAATAAGTCCCACCAGCCTCGGGAGGAAGCAGGGAGACGACGTCCGATTCCATTTCCCTGGATGTTCCCTTCACCCCTTGTGTTAAAATGATGGGCCTCGGCCGTCTTTCATCAAATCGCCTTCCCAGCATGCTTTAAAGTCAAGCTGCCACAATGGAACTAACTCATGGCTCAGTTTTACGCTTCTGAGAGAGGGGAGAGCATCGTCAGTGAGGGAGGCTGTGGAGAGGTAAGTAAAACTAAGGAAAAAGATTGAGAGAATAAGGAGACTTGGGAGATTTGGGGGGGGAGGGGCAAAGGGTGAAGTCATATAAGGATTCCAAAGGATTCTGATCATGACCAGCATTTGCTGACCATTTACCAGCTGCCAGGCCCTGTGCTAAACACTTTACCTATGTTATCTTATGAAAATCTCACAAGAAACCTAAGAAGTAGGTACAAGTATTAGCTCCATTTTATAGGTGAGGAAAGTGAGACTTAGCAAGGTAAGGGGATGTTCCCAGCATACACAACCAGTAAGTTGTGGGTTTGAAATCCAAATCCTGATACATCTGTTTCCAACGGTCCAGGCTCGTAAGCATCACAAGATACTGCGTCTCCTCCCAGATCAATTAGCTCTGGAATGAATTCCTTAGATCACAGACAACGTTTTTAAAATTGCATAGATGAGGAGAGAAGAGAAAGACATCGTCAGAGTGCATTGTGTGTCGTGAAATACGAAGCAAATGTCCAACAAATACGAACACTCATTTCCCACTGTGCGTGAGCGCACACGGATCGCCGGGTTGCGGTGTAAAATGCATTTCTTACTACCGATCGTGGCCGAAAACGCTTTCAGGCCTTTAGCGTCCCCCTCCATCCTTCCAACAAACACGAAGTTCCAAATAGGTGTGCGGTGCTATCCCAGGCGCTGATCCCAAATACCAACACCAGAGCCCGGCCCCAAGGACTCGCAAGTCCAAGAGAGGAGCAGATTTAAACAATGCCGTGCTCCAAGAACTGTGAATGGAGAAAGCCCAGCAGGCGGGAAGAAAAGCAGGAGGAGGACAAGTCTCGGGGAAGGGTTTGGCAGAGCAGGGTCCCCAAGAGCTGATGGCTGAACCTGTCACAGTACATAGGTACTGAGGTTCCTGGGAGGGAAAAGTGTTTATCATCCCTATGAAAACAAAGGCGTGTGGAATGGACTAGAAGTCCAACCTCATGCTTGCTCCATGTGAACGATGTTGGATATTTATTGAGCCCTCACTATGTGCCAACATATTGCCCCCACCTTAGAATCACAGCCAACATAAAAGGCCGGCCCAGGATGATCACTTCCAGTTTACAGGCGAGGAAACTGGAGTGATGTGCTCAAGGTAGCAGAGCCAGGGTTGATGCCTGAGCAGGTAGCTTCAGTGGGTAGGCTCTTAATCGCCTCTATATTCTCCCTCCCTAAACAAATCACGGAAGGGTTTGGAAAGGAAAGAGAAAAAAGCAAGAGTGAGGAATGAGGGAAAGGGCAGGTGGTCCTGAGAACATCACTCCGTATACACAATCCAAACAAGCCAGTGTGGTAGCTACAAGTAGCATCCCATTTTTCTAGATGAAGACGCTGAGGCCCAGAGATGACGCCCTTCTCAACAGCTGCATCCATGTGAGCTTCAGCTCCGAGTCCCCACTGCCTGGGCTCCCAATTCTATGCTCCAGAAGCTGGAAAACCCCTTTTGTTTCTCAGGCCTTTGTGGGGAGGCCTTCATGGCTGGCCTATCCAATGAGGCATCTTGTCCCAGCCTGGGAAATGTGGCAGCCATGCCCCAGCAGCTCCGAGCCCCAGAGGAGGCGAGCCTACTAATTAGATGAGTCTGTTCTGGTGTCTGCCCAGACTCCAGCAGACAGATGGGGACGAGACAGGAATCCCAAATCACTCTGCTCTAGGGCCACTAAGTGCGGTACCCAAAAGTTGACATTTCTGAAAAACGAGGATGGGGCCTGGCTCTAGGGAGCCAGAAGAGGGAAAGGCTACGGGAGGGAAAGAGCTGGCAATAGGGTGTGGGGGACGAGATGATCCTTTTGTCCCTCAAGGCAAAAAACAAAACAAAACAAAAACCAGAAATGAGCATTCACTGACCTGGTTTTAAGTCCAAGGAAGGGTTGGCACGAAGAGTTAGCTTTGTAGAGTGGAAAGCGCCCAGAGTTTAGGCAGAGGAGACAGGGTTTGAAGCCTTATTGCCCCTCCTAGCAGCTGTGTGCATCCTCCTCTGTAAGGTGGTTGTAAAAATTGCCACATCTAATGCTGATGTGCTGGTGGGTCTTGCTCTAACATCCCACTTTTCATAATTAACTGGTTTCATCCTCAAAACAGTCCCATGTGACAGATGTCTCCATCCTCCTCCTGTTATGGATGAGGTAACTGAGACTCGGTGGCAATTCAAGTTGTAGGAGCAGAAGACAAGGCTTGAACTCCGGTAAACGCCCTGAGCGATTATGATAGGACGCCACGAGGAAAAAGGTCTCGTTGCAGCTGCTTCTGCTTACTGAGCACGTATCATACCCACGTGCTCTCGCTTAATCTTCCTGGAATTGGTCTCATCAGCCCCACTTTACAGATGGGGCAACTCTAGGGCCTGGAGATCTGCTGCAGTGATGTGCTCAGGGTCCCAAAGCAGCCAGGGTTCCATCCCAGGTCAGGCTGACGTCCCAGCCCATGTACACGGCCACCACACTCATGGTTCCCACCGCCCTGGATAATCTTGCCAAAAGCGATATGTTAGAATTGCGTGAAATATTGGAAGAGTACATTAATAAACTTCAAAGGGCTAGGGGGGAATAAACCGCTATAAAGTGTGATTATAATAGTAACAGACTTTATTATTATTATTATTAATGATAAATCATTGTAAGTGTTTGTCGGTGCTTCGGTGAAGGCGTGCTAGGTCCTCATGCAAGTAATCGTTGAGAAACAGAAAACACAGAAACTGACCTCAAAAAGCTAGCAGCCCAATAACTGAGATAAAATATGGGTTGTTTTTGTTTGTTTGTTTGTTTGTTTCTCGGGAGTGAGTTGCTAGGAGAACGTGTCAAGAAAGAACCAGATAATTCACTCTCCTGTCAGCCTATAAAGGCGGTGGACTTGCAGCTAATCGGTACCAAGCAGAAGGATGCTAACATGCGTCTGAATCCCTGAATCAACCCTGTCAGAAAGTGGAAACAGGGCTTGGGGATATTCTCACTAGCTCTGAGGACTGGCTGTATTAGGCTACAAGCTTATTAGCATCCAGGCATGGAGGTGGGGGATTCTGTTAGAAATGTGATAAAACTGGAAAAAAAAAAAAACCTTTAATGGATTTACTAGTTGTCTGACAGTATGCAGAAATCACCCAATTGCCATCCAAGACAGAAAAGAAAAACAAAGACTAGGAGCAGGGTAGGATTAACTCAATCAAATTGCGAGTGTATCCTAGTGCGTAAGTGATGAGGTTCCTCTGCATTGTAGTAGGGTTGGGGTTAGAGTTGCGTTTGGCTAGGTTTCTACCAGAAGAATCAGAATTTTCATAAATGGGGAAAGAAATACGAGTAAATTGCATGATGCAATTTACAGCAGACACGATTTAAGCGAAACTCCTGAAAAGACTTTTTCAACTAGAAGGTTCTATATAAAGACAGTGCTGGTCCTACCAGTAGACGCCCCATGATCCTTCTCTTAATTGGAGCAGATAGCTCTTTTCCAGTTCAGTTGTCTGCTCAGGAGCCCGGCTGATATCTTTTAAAAAAAAAAAAAAAAAATTAAAAAAAAAATTAAAAAAAAAAAAAGGGAAAGAAGCAAGACTCTAGATACATCCAGAAGGCCCGCGTGGCAACATGCCTGTGCTGAGCATTTAATCCTAACAATGCTGTAAAGCGGAACTATTTAAAAATTATTTCCATTTTCCATCCGAGGGAACTGAGGTTCAGAGCCCACTCGAGCTTCCGTCAGCTGAATTCCCAAACCTGCCCATACGTCAGAATCACCTGCGAACCGCTTCGAAACATACTCCCTGGAAGATTGCGATTCTCAGATGGGCTCAGGAATATGTATTTCTAAGAGGTCCTCAAGCAATTACAATGCAGTTCGTCCACGGCTTGACTTGCTTTGGGGGAATTACGGATTAAGATGTTGCTGTCTGTCTAGGGCAGATCAGAGCAATTCTTGTGCTTCCCGCTTCCTTTAAGGAGTTACTGCTTCGTATTTTCTCCATGTCCTTGACACCTAGTCCAACACCTGCCAAAAAGCAAGGGCTTAATAAGAGTTATTGACTCGCTAAATGAATTGAGAAATGGATGGTGGATGGGTAGATGCACGCATGCGTGCAGGGAGGGGGGAATCAGGCTGGGGTTTCCTGGAGCTTGGCATTTACCCACAGACGTGGAGTCCTCAGAAGCATTTTGCGAATGTCACAGATACAAAATAAGGAGCACTGCCTTCGCCGGTGGGCAATCCAAGATGAGATGTCTCTATTTACAGAATGCACCCACTAATGGACAGCTCAGGCAGGGACTGGGGAGGAGAGAGGGAGCCTGATTCTGCCACAGGATGTGGAAGGACAGTCTTAGCATCTATGCCAACCTGTGTGACTGACTAGCTCCCTAGGTCTCAGGCATTAACCTACAGCCATGGGCTGTTTGCAGAGAACAGGGCCCCTGGGCTCCTTTTACCCAAATGAACATAACTGCCCTTTCTTCCTCTCCCCCTCTCCTTCCTGGCCTGGCCTCCTTTTTATCCCAACTTCCTGCCCTCCTTTCTGACTTGTTCCATAGGGCCTTAGAGCCTTCTTTTGAAGACTCCCACCTCCAACTTTCTCTAGAGGTTAAGTTGGGACCATTTCCTCATCAAGACCTGTCCTGCCTCCAGGTGTAGATCCAGCCTTCGTCACAACCGTGAGTTAAGCAAAGATAGTCCTCATGCTATCACATCCCCCAGCCCCACTGAAACGCAAGCTACCCTTCTGCTCACCCCTCATCAAACAGTCATTTTCCCTTCCAGTCCCACAGCTGTCAAGGGTATCCGTGATTCTGAAATGTATATCTTCCATCTCTACTCATCCCCTGACCTCCAGGCTTGGATATCCTACTGTGCAGTTAGGATCTCCACTTCAAACTGCAACAGGGATCTTAATCTTATATCTGAACAAACCCTCTGACTCGCATCCTCTCTCCTACAATCTTCCCCACCTCGGTTGTGGCACCACCGTTTTCCCAGTTGCTTGGTCATCCTCAACCGCTTCTCTCACTCCCAGAGACAATTCTAAGCAAGTCCTGAGAGCTCGGCCTCCATGATATCTCAGATCTGACCCTTTCTTACAGCCCCTCTTCTATGGCTGTGCTCCAAGCCACGGTCACCTCTCTCCTGGGCAGTTACAACACTCTCCGATCCAGTCTCCTGGCTTTTCTCCTTGCCTCAATATACTCAGTCTCCACGCAGATGTCAAAATGAACCTTTCAAAGTATATATCATCAGCTCACATCACTCCTCTGCTGAAGACCCTCTCAAAGCCCTCCATCCACCATCCAGACATCCCACTGGGGCTTTCAAGAGCCTACACAGTCTGGTCCCAGCTACCTCTTCAGTCACATTTCCTAAGACTCTCCCAGCTCACGATGCTCTTGCACGTTTCTGTCCCCAACACCAAGCTCCTTCCCACCTCCCTGCCTTGAACTTGCTGCTGGTCCATTCTCGACTCAGATATTCACATAACTCACTTCTTACTCCAGGCCTTGGCTCCAGGGTCACCTCCTCAAAGGGCATTAAATATAGTGTCTCACCACTCCTATTCTCTCTTCGGACCCTGCTTTGCTGTCCTTCCTAATACCTTCACCATCTAATTGTATTTACACACACGTCCATCTCTACTCATACATGTAATAGTTTATCATCTGTCTCTGCCCAACAACATAGGAGCGTCATGAGCCCAGCTGCTTAGTCATCTATACTGATCTCAGCCGTATCCCTCACACTGCGGTCAATGCCTGGAACACAGTAAACGTTCGATCTAGTTGATGAACAAATAGGTAATTTGTCTGGCCCTACCTTGCCACGATCATAGGGCTCATCGTCCTGGCATCTTGCTTTTCAACAAATAAGCTCAATAAATGTTTGCTGCCATAGAGCTTGTTTTAAAAAAAATGACACATCCATGTCACAGAATTCTACATATTCTTATTCCATTTTTGTTAAAAAGCCGTAATGCTTATGGAAAAGAAGGTAAGAAGAATATACCCCAAATTGGGAATGAGATAACTTTTTGTAGGCCACGGCTAAAGTTTAGTTTCTTCTTTGGCTTTCCTGAATTTTCTAACTTTTATACAATTCTCCTGAAAAATGGGGCTATCATCTGTTGTTCTTGACATAGATGTGTGATGCGGCTCAAATGACAATGTCTGCAAGCAAATATTTGGAAAACGGTACTACATTTTGAGGGATTATCACTAGTGAACCTTTTCCAGGGCATTGGTGAGTATTATCAAGCTTGATCCCTTTTTGGCAACGTCATTTGCATATTCATGCTTCATCCCAAAGGGGTGACTAATGGTGGAAATGCTGGGCGCTGTAGGGAAACAAGTGGAGAGGCAAGTTCTTCATCAGGCAGCCTTCTGGCTCCCCGAGATTACCAGTAACTAATCGACCACCAACTGTTTTCATGAAAGACCTAAGTTTCAGGGCATTCTCCTAAAATGACACTTTCAGGGAAGAGAGATAGAGCCAGGGTTGAAAAAGCAGGAGATGAAACAAGGCAAAATCCCCATTTTTTCCCTTTCCTTTTCCCTTTCAAGTTAGATCCAGATTCCCAGCTATACCCCATAACCTGCCCAAACACCCCAACACACATGCATGCATTTAAGTCCTGATAATTTTCTCCTTAAAAATCAAAGTGTGTCTGGGAGTCTGAGATTTTGCCCAAATTGAGCTGGTGCTGCAGACCAAGAACGGCGGCAGACACGAAGTGCTGGCTCATTACTCTTGCCTGATGTCTCCTACCAGAGAAGCAGGCTCATTGGGCAGCCAGCAAGTGAGACCTCCATTAGCTCCCTTCTCCCTGCAGGGGCCTCAGTGTTCCCATCTGTAAAATTAGGAAGAAAGACTAGACCAGGGAAACAGATAGGTATAGGTCTCACGTCTACTAATTTATGGCCTCCTAGTCTTTGAAATTCAAAAGGAATCAGCCCACAGGCAGTGACGGACCGAGCTTCCTTCCCAATCAGTCCAGGCATGTTTGGGGGGAGGGTGGTGCTTGTACCGCTCCCCATCTCTGGTTCTTTATTTTGCTGAGTTGGTTCAGTCTACGGATCACCAGTCTAGCACACTCCTCATGTTCTCTTTTTTTCCTCATATTACATCCTCTCATACTAGACACTGACCTTAGTCCTTCGCTCTCCCCATTGCCACCAGTACAAGCCTCAGCATGTGAAACAGACTTGTATGGTCAGTTTCGGTCAACAAGCTGTACCCTGCAGCCAGGCAGACTGGGAAATGAGATCTTCTGACGAGACATCTTTGGCCACTTTACCATCATCAGTTCCCATGTTGTCTTCTCTTCTCTTTGAGGTTCTGCTACCCATCAGGTGGCTTGGCCTCTCCTCTCCTACGAGCTGTTTTCCCCGCTTTCTCTCCCCCTTCCTCCACGACCCGGAATTCCTACTCATTACGCAGAACAGTTTAGTTCTCTCCGTTTTGCTGCTTTCTGGCAGCTGGTGTTCTTTGGACTCTATCTGTAACACCTAAAACAGCCGATAACAACACGTTCTAAAACGAAGACCGGTTTTTAATCAAAGTGGAGTTCTGATGCCAACTGTGTATAGCTTTGTGACCCCTATTCAAATATCTGCCACAAATCTCCAATTCCATGCCTGAAACACACATCAGTAATCAATATCACCACTATCTGCCACTAATAGGGTCTCTTCCCAACAGAGAACTACAAGCAGACAATCAATAACAGTTGCCACCCGAAGTGCAATATTTTTGCAATCTCAGCCCCAGATGACCCCGAAGTTTCTTCCCAGCTTTGACTTTCTAAGGTCTGGTGAGAACAGAATATTCATTGAATAAAATCAGCTGAGGACATCCTTAGCCATTTGCATAGAAATGGCTCAAAAACCCCCTTCCCTCAGCCCCAACAGTCTGCTACAGATCTAAAAAGTAGCCCACATTTGATCACCCCTTTGGATTAAAATATGAAAGGTCCAGGTTAAACAAAAAATACAATGACTTCCTTCTCTGGTCAGTATGTTCTCCCCTCAATCTTTTCCTTGACTTCCTCCTAGCCAACTTTCTGGGCTCATCTAAAGCGCCACGTTCTCCAAACAGACATCTCTGAGAGCCCCTTCTCCAAAAATAGGTCAGGCCCCTCTCCCCTCACTAGGTGCTCTCACAGCACCATGCATATCCCTCCCTAACTCTTATCATTTAATTACGTAAGTGTTACTGGTTGTCCGTCTCCCCAACTGGATTCCAGCCTTAGCACCAAGACATGCCTGTGTATATAGTAGCTGCTCAGGAAATATTTGCTAAATGATAGATTGATTGTTGATTAATGTCTACTTTCTGGGATGGTCGTGATGCACACTCTATCTAGTATGTGTAGCAAAGTGCCTGGCACGTAGTGAGTGTTGCATAAGGATAGCAATAAGAATATGATAGAGGGTTCTGTGTTCATTCTCTCTCTATATATAGATAGAGATATATAAAGATATAGATTTGCATAGATGTGTAGATATTGTCTCATTTAATCCTCATAAAAACACACGTGAAGGCACTGTAATCATCCCCAGCTGAGAGAAGAGGAAATTGAAGCTCAGAGAAGTGAAGTGGCCTGCCCATCGCTGCAAAGTGGCACAGCTGACGTGGGGACCTAGGCACTTAGCCTCCGAGCCTGTATTTGTGGGTTATCGCAGAGGGATCCGAGGATGGCCACTAGAAAAGGAACTTGCAGGTGAGCGAGGTTTCCCACTGACAGGAAAGGGCCGGTGTAGGAGAATAGCTAAGGCTTGAACCTTAGAGGCAGAACAGCCTGAGCTCCAATCCCTCCCCAGCTTCTTCTTATTGGGTGGCATGGACAGGGACTAAACCTCCCCAACATGGGTGTTCTCCTCTGTAAATAAATAATACCTCTGCCTGTCATTGCAGTGTGATGATGAAACAAGATGCCGCATGTGAAGCACTTGGTACGCTGCCTGACATATTATGCAGTGCTCAAAACAACAGAAGCCCAAATTAATCTCTCCTCCTGATTCTCTCCCCTTCCTTTTCCTTTCACTCCCTCCCTCCCTCTCTCTCTCTCTCTCTCTCTCACACACACACACACACATCCTACATTTCTTAAAACATCACTTTTAAGTGGGTAACGAGGCTGAATTGAGACTTCTTTTCCCACTACTCAGTGGTATATGGGTTCTGGGGAGAACTGGGGTTTTTATCCCAAAGGCCTGAAAACAAAGAGGGATTATTGGGTACAATTAATTGTTCGCAACTGCCAGAGATTTGAAAGTAGAGGGAGTAAACAGATGCTGCTCTGAGCTCCGTGCTCATTAACTCTGAGAAAGGATTCATTTCCCATGCATGATTAACTCCCCATCGTTGGTGATTTACACAGCAGATGATCAAATGAGAATTCATTATTCCACAGACAGAGAGTCTGCGTACCAGGCATTCAGCCTCCTTGGGGCAGCTCTGTCCACTGAATTCCTGGGGTGTCTGTGGTTATGGCTGTGGCCCAGGAAGATGCGGTTTGATTTTGGCCCAGCTCTCCCAAGGGCTCTAAAAAGAGCAGTGATCCAAAGCAGCACGCAGTGGGCCACAAGGCCCGCCTCTGTCCTGTGACCGGAAGGACCCCAGAATCTTGCCGCCTTCAGTCTCCGTCACATCTTGACATTGCTTTAAGGGACACCTGTACTTTGGAATGTAAAGCCAAGCCTGGCAGGACTCGTGTTTCTCAGAGGAGGCTCCCAGGACCAAAACTAAGAGTCAGCATCACAGAGTGCAAAACCCACAGAGACTGGACAAGAATTGATTGAGCACCTACTACGACATTGTGCATCGAGAACCCTGCACTGGGTGGATGACGTCTTCCTGGAAGGCTGAAGGTCCAGGGGCTGTGTGTTGCCCTTGCCTTTCAGAAAAAGGTGACGCTATTGCAAGGGCGCTCGTTAAACCATCCCTGGTACAGGAACCAACACTATTCAGAGAAAGAGAAGAGTCTGTGTCCTTCATGATGTTTGATCAAATAAGCTTGGACCAGTCATCGTGAGCCAGGCTTCGTCAGGAGCTCGTTAAATTAGACACATTGTTTGCCCATGAGAAGCTTGGGCTAGGAGCCGTGATGAGAGAGGGACATAAAGGATTAAAAGCCAATGTTTCTAAATACCCATGTCTAGGCCCGAGCTTATCTGGGATGAATTCTCTACCAGGCTGCAGAACCAAGAGAAAAATAAGAACCATCTCTGTATGAATTTTTTATAAAACTCAATTTATTTCATTGTGAAAACAGTTTCTTATTTTGAAATAATGCTCTTCTTTCCCTTTTTTTTTTTTTTTTTTTTGCTTTTTGTGTTTAAGTTTCTTTTATAAAATGATGGTGTTGATACAATTTGTTCGTTTCAATGTCTTTTAGGCAAAGTCGAAAGTTGCCATATTTATATCAGACCCTCCCCCCCTTCTCTTTTAAAAATGGTCTGGGTTCGTGAAATCTCTAAATCAGGCACCCACGGCTACAAATAAGGCCAGTGCAGATAAAGTTCTATGGGGATTCAGCAAGGAGGACAAGTCGTCTTCTCGTTTGGGTGAGACCGAGAAAGGCTTCAAAGAGTTGACATTTGGGTTGAGACTAAAGATGGAGGAGCTCTGTACACCTAGAATTTGGGGGAGATTCAAAAGAGCGTTCCAGGGGAGGACACAGCCAGAACAAAGGCGCGCAGGTGGGGACAGAATGAGTCACGCTGTAGAAATAGCCGAGACCTAGTTCCCCCAGAGCAGTGGATTCCAACCCCCAAGCCACTGCCTGCCTCCTCCAGGGCTGCAGACGCATTGCAAGGTCCCTGCCAATTTTCATGGAATTTGTCAAAGTCTCATCCTAAACAATTACTTTAAAAAATGTCTGTTGAACTATTTACTCAAAAGCATGACTGAATTCATCGATAAATTTATTTTTTTAAAAAATGGTTTCTCAAGCAAAGAATACTAAAATATTGACTGTCATTTTGGATTTTTTTTTTTTTAATTTCAAAAAACAAAACCTCATGACATTCCCAACCCATTCATTCACTCAACAGATGCTTACTGAGAGCCCGTCACGTGCCAGGCCCTATTCTAGACACAGCTTTGCTGTGGCAAACGAGATGAGAAGCAGAGAGAAGGGTGAGGAAGATGTTGTAATTTAGGTGAGGGATGTGGAAGAGACGTGGTCTGGGGTGACAGCAAAGCAAAAGGTAAAAAAATGTCCAGATTGGAGCATATTTTGAAAGTAGAATAAACCAGACTTGCAGGTGGGTTTGATGTTGAGGAGTCAGGTGGAGAGAAATAAAAAATTACCCCTAGGAGTTTAGCCTGCACAACCGGACAGATAGATGACCCCAGGCTTGTGAAGGCCAGTGAGAAGGTCACTGGAAATAACTCTGGAGGCCGGATCGAGAGGATGGGTGGATCTGAAAATGCCAGAGCAAGTCGTCTGGACATTCGTAACTGAAGCCCCTTTCTCTGATCACTCCGAAGAGTCAGCCGCTCGGGATCCTCAGAATGCCTGGGGAGGTGGTCTTCAATCAACCAACGCGAGGCACCGGGAGGGATCCAGAGAAAGCTGAGACACCACCTGTCCTGAAAGCATCATCGTCTCATCAGGCGCATCTCAAGACTCACACACGAGAAGAGCAAGTGCCCCGTCTCTGGACGGCGGCGTAAGACAGGCTCTCACGGGAAGCTGTCGAGATCTCCGTGAGAAACCCGTTTGAAATACCCTGGGTTACATACATCAGGGGCGGTCTTCGTCGCATCTCTGTGTCAAGAAGCCCGACCTCGTGCTACTTGAAAACAGGCTTGACATAAATGTTCAGCATTTCCAGTCCACATCCTTCACCCCGATGAATGACATGGACCCCATTGGCGCACCCAGCCCTGACATCCTTCACTAGCCCGGTGCACCTGTCCCCCCGATGCTCTACTGGCTGCTCAGCTCACATCTGCCTCAGGAGAGAATTGCTGTCCAACAGGGGCCAACGCACCCAGAAAGCCCACTTCAGGCCACCCCCTCCCCATGAGGCATCCTAAATCCCACGACTAACTGATCTGGAGCCAAAAAAGATTCACCCTTTCCCCCCGAGGTAGCATCGATCCTGCCCTACGGTTCGTACTCCAGAGCTCCTTCTGGGATCATAGCTAGTTTCCAGCTGAGACCTTTCCAACTGACACTTTAGGCTCCTACTATATTCCAGGCAACATGGGAGGTGCTTTAAGTACCTCATCGTATATGACCTCAAAGCTGCAATGCCATGACCGCCATGCAAGAGATGACAAAGCTGAAGTGCTGAGACGTTACCACATGTGGCATCCCTAATGAGTTCCCTCCGAGAAGGAACCTAGGGGGGTCTAGAGGGCTGTACCCTTTGTTAACCGCAAAGCAATCTTTCCTCCATTTTAAATATCCCTCTGAGCTCCCCTTCCTTCCTCCCATTACCCTCTCACTTCTCACACCCACCCCCCAGCCCCCTGAAGACCAGTGGGCAATTACGCGGGTTTCACTGCCCAAGATCTCCTGGGGCAGCAGCTCCGATTTATTTCCATCTGTTGTAGTTTCTCTCAGAATGCCTTTTTTAAATTGGCGATACGCACGTTAGTCCTCCCAAGGACCGTTCACTCAACAACACGTTCCCAACATGTTTAACAGGCACGTGTGTTGAGGAGAAACAGGATGTCCCACCGTCTTGTCTTCCAAGCGTTCAAAATGACTGACGAGATCTGCGTCTGGGGCAGAATCACAGAGGCTTCTCCCCCTCCAAGGATCAAGCCTCAGAGTCAGCCGAGTCAGAGAGAGAATGCCCTGAAACTCAAAGCCCGTCCTGGAGGGGAGGGAGAGAAGAGAGTGAGGAGGCTGACGCACGCTGGCCATCCATCGCTCAGAAGAGGAGGTGAGGTGGGCAACACTAGAGGCAGAGGGGAAAATAATAAGGAACAAACCTACGTGTTTTGCACAGGCCGTTCCTTCTGCCTGGAATGTCCTCTTTCTTCAACGACTGAACTCTAATTCGTGCTTCCAGACCCAGTTTAAATGTCTTTAACTTTAAGGTTCACATGCGCCTCCCCAGATCCCCAACATAGTCACCGCTTTCTGTGACGCTCAGGATACAGGCTGGCAGGTCGCCAAGCGCTCATGCCTGTGTGAATGAACCCGGGATCAAACGCTCGCTCCCTCACTCACTGGCTGGACCTTACGCGAGTCGTTCGCCGTCTCGACGCCTCGGTGGCCTCGTCTGTGAAATGCTCAGGCGCACAAACACTCCCCACTAGGCCTGGACCACAATGAATGCCCAAGAAAATGGTAGCAAATGTCTTCATTACTGTGGCCATTACCATTCCCTCCTCTGAATTCCCACAAGCACCGCTTTCCTACTGTCTGTTCCATTAATTTGCCATTTCCTCTAGATGGCCTTGTTTTGTTAATTAACATTTCCTGTACACATCTCTCCTTTCCTTAATGGTGCTGTATGTTCCCTGGGGAAAGGAAACGTATCTCACGCTTTTGTAGCCTGCAACAGCCGTGAGGACAGTGCCCAACACGTGATACGTGCTCAAATATTTGCTGAATAAAGTCTTAAAGCGTTGGCTACAAGTATAGGTGCTTATTTTGCTTGGCCACAGAGCAAACAGCACTTCGTATTTACATTCGTGTTTCCAGGGCTAATTGACGTGGGTCTTATCCTCATAAAAACCCCTCTAAACCGTCCCCTAATAATGGCAGAAGCCACCAATTAAACAAACCACTAGATGCATCAACCATCTATTAATTCGCTCTTAGATGGGGGACAGTGGTGGATGTTCAGCTGCTTGGCTGCACCGTGGAATCGGATGACGCTGAAATGTTAAATTTGGTTTCTAGCTCTCCATCAGCCACGCTTACTCCATAAAGTGGGGATTAAATGATAATGTCGCTAATGTCAACGTGGAGAGGAAGATAGGCAGATAGCTTCTAACCCAGTTCCCAGCATACTGTAAATCTTGATAAATACATGTGGCTCCCAAAACGTGGTGAGGGGAAGGAGAGCTGGAGAATCGAAACGAGGTCCAGACCCTGGCTCTGCCATTTTAGCTCTTGGATCTCTAGTTTTGTCATAAGCAAAGTGGGGATAAAAATATCTTCTCTGCAGGGTTATTACGAGGATTGAATGAGATCATATGTATAACTGTCCATATTGGTCCCGATGATAACAATTGAGAAAATAGGACAGACGGCCTGCCCTCATGAAGGTAAGAGTCCAGGGGAAGGTACGAATAATCAGTACAAGAAGGTGGTAGGTGCTATGGCAGAGGTAGCACGGAGGACAGAGGGGACACGCAGGAGGCAGGAGACCGGGCAGGGCCTGTGTGGGGTCCCCGAAGACATGTGTCTGGCCATTATGTTCTCATGCCCGGCTTCCCACCCACGCTTCCGTCGTCCGTGTGGTGACGCTGGGCGGCGACATGCCCGCTTTGCCAGATGCCCCGCTGCAGGTTCTGTAAGGCAGGCGGTGCCAGGGGAGGCCGCAAAGCTAACGGAGGCCGAGTTCGCTTCCCAACACTGCTGTCACGAGGTACCACGAACTGGATGGCGTAAACGACATGAAATTATTTTCTCACGGCTCTGCAGTCCAGAAGCCCAAGATCAAAGGGCCAGTCAGCAGGGCTGGTCCCTCCCTCGGGCTGTAAGAGAGAACCTGCTCCAGGCCTCTCTCCCGGCTCCTGGGGCTTTGCTGGCCCCGCTCTTAGGAGTTCTTTGGCCTGTAGAAGCATCTGGTCTCTGCCTTCACGTGCTCATGAACTTTACGTCTGTATCTGTGTCCAGTTTTTCCCCTTTTATAACACTAACCGATTAGATTAGGGCCCACCCTTCTCCGGTATGACCTCATCTTAGCTAATGCCATGTGCACTCATGACCTTATTTCCAAATTAGCTCACATTCTGGGGTTCTGGTGGCGGGGGGGAGGCTTCACCACGTGAATGGGGAGCGGGAACAATTTGACCCACCCCAGGGGCAGGAGAGACGGCTCCTTCCAGTTTGCTGCATCCTGTTCTTGTCAATGGTTCCTCCCAACAGCGGGCAATGCCATTTGGTTCCAGAAACATCAGCAAACTCCTGTTTCAAGGTGTTTTTTTTTATTTTTCTCATACTTTTAGAATCCGCCTCATTGTGTCCATCAGAGTCACCAGCATCATCAGCTGCCCCAGGGTCACCCCCCTCAGAGGCAGTCTCAACCCCAAGAGGACCCTTCTCCATACATCTGGCATCTGAAGCCCCGACCTCTTCCCTTTGTCCCTCCAGCCCTGTGGGTAGCAGCTCCTTTAACCTGTGAGGATCAACCTCTGACACGGCCCCTGGCATTCATGCCCTGTGTGACCCCCTCCCCTGCATTGCAGGAGGGACTTACTGGCTTGTTTCTACTAGGAAACAGCAGAGGTAAAGGAAGGTCCCTCCCGGGATTAAATGATGACCCTACGGCCTCCGTCATGAGTGTTCTGTCTTGCTTGCTTGCTCTGATGAATCAGCTGCCATGGTGTAAGCTGCCCTATGGAGAGGCCCTTGTGGCAGGAAACGGAGGGAGGCCTCCAGCCAACAGACAGCGACAAACTGAGGGCTTCAGTCCAACAGCCCACTGGAATGAAATCCTGCCAAGGACCGCTTGAATGAGTTCAAAAGCAGATCCTTCCCCAGCTGAGCCTTCAGATGAGACCCCAGCCTCAACTGCCGCCTTGATTGCTGCCTCGTGAGAGGCCCCGAGGCAGAGGATCCAGCTAGGCCGTACCCAGGTTCCTGACCCATGGAAAATATGAGAACGGCTGTTTTAAGTTACTAAGTGGCGGGGTGATTAGTTACACGGTAACGGATAACCAGTCCACGGCAATGGGTAAGTCATCCTCTGGGTTCCCTTTTTACCTTTTCCATATTCCAGGAAGTCTTTAACCAGCCCCCTATTAAACTCTCTCAGTTCAATCAACTGATACGGTTTCTGTTTTTCTGATTAGACGCCGACTGACACCAGAGGACATCTAAGCTGTGACCTTAAAGACAAGTGGGAGTTAACTAGCCAAAGAGGATGAGAAGAGTGTTTCAGGATGAGGAAACAACATATGCAACGGCCCAGGCACCGTTCGCTCGTTCTTTGTTAAGCCCCCACTACCTGCCAGGTCTGGCGCTGTGAATGAACTTATGAACGAGAGAGTAAGTTCTCACCCTCAGAAAGATTGTTCTGGCATGTTCAGAATAAGGCAGCAATGAGCTAAAACCAGTATCTCACAGACAGCCCGGCTTCCTCACAGGGACCACATGCATCCTGTTAAGACAGGGGCGCTTGGCCTTGGCGCTCTTGATCTAGACACAGGATGAGTAACCACCTCCCACCTTCAGGATCTCGTCTGTAAAGCAAGACGACGGTCTGTCCCTCCCAGGACTGTAGCATTGCTCAAACGACGCTTGGGGACTTAGAGCAGCTTGGTATTGAAGACAGAGCGCTGCCACTGTGAAGACACAGTAGTCCTACTTTAACAATGGAAGCTCTCCACTCAGAATGATCCAAGGCCTTCATCTGCCCGGTGGCCAGCGGCCCTCTGGCGGCCTGGCGCTGGCTGCAGCCAAGGCCTGGGTTAACAGGATTAAACAAAGAGCCTGTTGCTTCTGGCCCTAGCCAGCAGGTTGCTGGTCATTGATAAAAAACAAGCTGTAATACAAAGAGCAACCTCCCCACGGCCACAGGCTCCATAAATCATCTGGCAACCCAGGGCTATTGAATTACCTTTGGAAGATGGATGACACCAAGCTGGAAGGCTGCTTGATAAGGTTTCCCTTTGAATAATTCCGCATAGAAAGCCGGGTTTGAGAAATGGGGTCTTTCCACCAGCTCGGCCCCTTCCGCGTCGTCTCTGCTTCCAAGATAAACATGTTTCCTCATGAGCTGCCACAGCATCTGTGAATGAAGTAAGAAAACTTACTGCTAGGGCCCAGGGAAGTATCTACTTCTGTCCAAGGCACAAAAGGAGGTTTCGTTTTTATTATTATTATTATTATTCATTGTTTATAGTACTAACTTATTAATGGCTGTCATTTAGTAAACATTCGCTATATGCCAGGCAACGTGTAAAGCATTTGAGTCATTAAATCCTTCAACCATCCTAGGAGGCAGGTGCTATTACTCTCTCCATTTGGTTGATGAGGAAACTAAAGCTCCAAGAGCTGGTATGACTTTCTCAAGGTCACACAGCTAGTAAATATTGGAGCTAGGACTCAAATCCATGCTCTTGACAGAAATCAGCAAACTTTTTTCTGTAAAGGGCCAGACAGTAAATAGTTTGGGCTTTGCATGTCACAGTCTCTGGCAGAAGCCACTACTCACTTGTCCGTCTAGGGCAAAAGCCGCTGTGGACAATACATAAATAAACGGGTGTGGCTGTGTTCCCACCTAACTTTATTTACATAAACAGGCCGAGGGCTGGATTTGGTCAGTGGATTATATCATCCCCACCTTCACTCTTAACAGTCATGGGCCTCTACCTCTCTATACTGGGACTTGGCGCTTTCCTCCCCTTATTTGTTTTCTCTTAGGAAATGTGCTGGCTCCTCGACTCATTCATAATGTCTTTATTGTCCATTTGAAGGCCTAGTTCTAAGCAAAATATAGAGATCCTGCTAGATAAAGAAGCCGGACGTGTAATATACATCAATCACTCATTGTATTAGGGAGGAAAGGACCTGCTAGACTGCAGTAGCCGTAAATCCCCAAATCTAGGCGACTCAGAGACTAGTTTCTCGACCTCAGCACGATTGATATGTTAGGCTAGAGAATCCATTGTTATCCTGTGCATTGTAGGATGTTCGGCAGCATCTCTGGCCTCTACCTACTAGAGGCCATCAGACCTCCCTCGTCATGACAAACAAAAGCGTCTTCAGACATTGCCAAATGTACCCAGGGAAACACAACTACTTCCAGCCGAGAACCAGTGGGGTGGGTCAACGAAGTTTATTTCTCACTCGTGGGAATTTGGATGTGGGTCATGAGCTCTCCTCGACAGTGGTACAGCAGGGATCCAAGATGCGTGCATCCGCAACTCGGCCTTCTCGAAACGCTTTGCCTCCTGCCCTACCTATGGGAGAGATAGACGATGGAAAACCAACCCCATTCTTAATTTTCTCAGACCAGAAGTGACACGTTTGTTTATGATCACAGGCCGTTGGCCATAGCCTGACGGCAAGGGAGGAAGAGTACACGGGGCATGTGACGATTCCTGCTGGCCATTCGTTCACTCAGCACGATTTAACGTGTACCTAGTCCAGCTAACAGTATAATAGCAGTGTACTGATGCTGGGGATAGCTCGGCGAATAAAACGGACTTTGTTCCTGCCCATATACACATTAAGTGTTTACCTTCTTGCTTCAGGTTCTCTTTCAGATTGAAAAAAAAAAAAAAGCACCAGTTTGGTAACAGATTCTTGAAAGGATGGAGCGTGAAATACAGATAAAATCATCTCGGTGATTATGTTGAGTCCAAAACTTGTGAAACCCCATTAAGACCCTGCATAAATGCCTCAGAAGTCTCAGCCTGAGTGATCTTTCTCTCTTTTTGTTCACCTACTACTCACATGTCCTAAAACAGTGACTATAACTAGATCCATTACCACCCAGGAACAAGGCCTTCTGGCCGAACCACAGTGAGCTTTCACCCTTATGCCGTGGTCACGAACGACTCCGTGATGTCGGCAGCAAGACGTTCCTTGCCTGCTGATGCACGTGTCATCGGGAATTGCTTTCAGCTCTGTCCCGTGTCTTCTTGATTCCAGAGCCAAAGGAGAGGCAGCCCCATTCACAGTCAGGAGTCAGAAGGAAAAGAGCAGATGGAGTCACCGTTGGCTCTTAAAGTTTCTGCTCAGCTATGACATTCACATTTGCTGAAATCCCACCGGCCAAAGCAAGTCACGTGACTAAGTGTGCCATCAGTCGGACTGGAAGTGGACTCCTTCCTCAGGGAGAGGAGCAGAAAGGGGCCTTGTAGGGATGGGTCTATTAACTAGAGAAGGACGTCAGCATCCCCATGTTACAATGCACAGACAACTGAATTACATGGCCCTGAATTTTAAGCAAATATTCTGAATACTTAATACAATTTACCGCAATGGTTCTCAATTTTGTCCCCCAGGGAAAATTTAGCAACGTGTGGAGGCATGTTGGGCTGTCGCAACAGGGAAGATGCTACTGGTGTCTAGAGGGTGGAGGCCAACAATGCTGCTAAACATCCTACAGTCCAGGAAAGTCCCCACGACACAGAATTATCCCACCCAAATGTCAACAGTGCCGAGGCTGAGAAACCCTAATTGGCCACAAGGGACAAATGGGCTCTCGGCTCATTCGTCCATTTACTCATCCATTCATCATTCACCAACGATTTATTGAATGTCTGCCGAGTGCCAGGCACTCCGCTAGGTCCAGGAAAAGCAGAAGCAAACATAAACGTGATCCTCGCTCCAATGGAGTTTATCATCTACTTGAAGAGACAGATATACATCAGATAATCGCACAAATGAGGGCTTCATTACAAACGACGATAAAAGAAAGAAGGAGAGGGACTTTCTGAGAGGCCATGACAACCTGCTGAAGCGGAGGGGGAAGGTTAGGGAAGTCTTTTCCCAAGGAAGCGGCAAGAACTCTGAAGGGTGTGTAGGAGTTCACTAAACAAAGAGAAGAGAGAAGGAAGTTGTAGGCCGAGGAATGGGGAGATCGTGCTGTGTTGGGGGAACTAAAAGGTCAGTTGGATGGACACATAGGAAGCAAGGGATGAGTGGTCTATGATGCAGCGTAAGAGGACAGCAGGGACCAGATCATCCAGAGCTTCGTAGGCCGGTTCAGAGTTCGGTATTTCTCTTAGGAGCCATGAAAAGTCACAAGCAAGTTTTATGCAGAATGTAAAAAATCTTTGCATTTCAAACAGATCATGGGAGGTACAATGCGGAGAACAGTGTAAAATGGGAATGAGTTGACACGGGGAGACCCATCAGTGGACTACTAGTCTTCCAAGGGAGAGACAGCAGGAACTGGGACTAGGATGGTCCAAAGTGGGGAAAACAGAGAAAAGTGGTTCTAGCTGAGAGCTAATTAGGATGTGGGCTGTGAAGAAGAGAGAAGTGTTCAGACTGCCTTCCCAATTTCTGGCCTGTGTAACTGGAGTGATGGTTGTGGGGTTTATTAAGATAGGGAAGCAGGTGTACAGGCTCTCACAGAATGTGAGTTTAAGAAGTCTTCGAAGCCATCAGGAGAAAAGATCAATGAGGAAGCCAGACAGATCTGTCTGCCACTCAGAGGAGACACGAGGCGAAAGTCATTCCTATAAAAGTCATCGGAATATAGAGGTTCAGCCCTTACACGGCAGCCTTTGGCTTGGACCTTAATACCTGGCCTCATCGTTTGCTGGTCATCTTGATGACAGAACTACCTATCTGCTTCCCTCAAAACTCATTCACTCAGCAGTCTTGGGTATCACCATGTGCCGATAGCATCCTTGGGGGCTGGTGGTGCAGTGGTCCATGAGAATAAACGAGGTTGTGGTCCTCACGGGCCTTTACCATTTTATGGTTTCTTCTTTCACGTAAATTATTCAGAACAACTGCCCCTTGCTCCTGCATGTCTTGTCTGGAGTAAATCATGGCACACTAGAGGAAATGCTTGCCAATAGAATGACCTCAAAATTGTAGTAGTCTCATGGACTTCTAGCATCTCAGCCTTATCTTGGTAGGATCCTTTTACCTCAATGACATCTAATGGATTTCTTCTCACAGACCAACTTTAATGGATTGGCTGTGGCTTCCTGCAGAGCTCCGCTGAGAATGATTCATCTGGAAAAATCAGAGCGATCAATTAGTGATGTCTGATTTTTGGATATGGAAGAGTGGAAGGCCACGTGCCGATGGCTCTGACCTCGACTCCTCCTTTTCATGGATTTTCTTTGATAAATTTTTGCTGAATTTTATTTGATAGCGTGTTGTTAAGGAATTTCATATCTATGTTGATGAAAGGTATTGGTCTATTATTTTCTGTTTCATCACGTCCTCGTCAGATTTTCATATCTACGTCCTGCTGGCCTAAGGATACAAGTTGGAAATAATTCTCTTCTTTATTTTCCGAAAGGGTTTGTGTAATCTTGGCGTTACTTTATCCTTAAATATTTGACCCAATAGGCCTGGAATTATGGGGGAAGGAAGGCAAGGAGAATTTTTACATTATGAATCTAATTTCTTACATAGATATGCGGCTGTTTAGATTTCCTATCTCTCTGTCTGTTAATGTTAGCTAAATGCTGTTCTTCAAGGAAGTTGTACATTTCATCTAAGTTGTCAGATGTAAGCAGTTAACTTAAAGGTAAAGAAGCTGAAACTTAGATATGACAATTGACATGCCTGGGTCACATAGCGAATGACAGGTCAAGGACAAGAACTCGGGTGTTCAGAGGCTCAGTGATTTGCTCTCAATCTGCCACATCCAGATTTATCCTAATTCCAAAAGCCACAGGGAAATCGTCTGAGGATCCTTCCAAAACATGACACACGTAAGCATTTTAAGTGCCCACGTGCCACAGCATTTAGCATGATCTAAGGACTTAGAGGGAAAGAGCTGTCCAGGGTAAAAACCACCTTCCTCAGCACCAGTCTGGAGCCTCAGATGTTAGCAGTCTTACCTGCCAACGCCTGGGGCTTTTTGAGAAAATCAATGGACAGCAAGAAAGAGAAAGCTGTTCTGTTTATGTTGCCCCTGGGAAGCACCCCAAGCTGCATTTCCCCTGGGTACACCCAGTTCACACACAAAAAAAGTCAGCCTGTCCATGCAGATTACGCACCACCCCCCCACCCTGGACTCTGGGCCTGGCCAGCAGGAGATAAAAGTCCCAAGGGGACTTCTCTGCCTGGCCTGACCCACTTCGATGCGACATGCCTGACAGGAGTAGGAGTGGAGCTAATGGGGGTGGACAAGGACGCAGGCTTGAAGTGGCCCAAGGGAGATGAGCTCACAGGACTTGGCTCACAATGCTCCTGGGGGAAGTTCTCCCCAGGGGAGAAGCATCTGTTAAATCTGACCACATCGGCACCCTGCTGGAAAGTTTTCAGCGATACCCTGTGCACGCATGAAGGGGTCCAGACTCCTCGACATGGTCTCCAGGGCTCCGCGTGACCCGGCCACTGCCCCTCTTCCTCTACCCTTCCCCCTGACCACTCACTGTCTTCTTTGAACGAGCCTGACCTACTTTTCATTCCAAGATGGCAACACACCCTCCTTTCCCCAGAGACTTTGCATAGGCTGTTCCTTTTGCCTAATGTACATCCCCCCATTTGCACTTGGCTTATCTGATCTTCAGGTCACAGCATAAGGATCCCTTACTCCAGGAGCATTTCCCAGCACCACAGCCTGTGCCCTTCTTGGTGCTTCCCCCTGCACTCACCCTATAGTTGCACTTGCACATTGCTTTGGGGCCATTTGCTTTCTATGTACTCGTATCCCTCACCAGTCTGTGAGCTACACGACCTCTCCACGGAGCCCCACAGTTCTATGATGGATTGCCTACTCAACGCCTTCACTTGGATGCCTATAAATATGTCAGACTGAACCTGTCCCGTCCTGAACTCCCATCCCCCGCTCCCAAACCGTTCCTCCACAGTTTTTTTTTCCCTCTCGGCAAATGGCAACGCCATCCATTTAATTGCAGAGGCAAAACACCTTGGAGTCACATCCTGAACTACTTCTTTTCATCATGTCCCACACTTTATCCAGCAACAGTTTACTTTTTTAAAATATTTCCAGAGTCGGCCACTACCCGACACCCTAGAGCTGCTACCCTGACCCAAGCCACCATCGTCCCGCACCCAGGTTATTGCCGTGAGCTCCCAGCTGGCCTCCTGATCGACCCTGACTTCCCGAAGTTCTTCGTCTAACACAGCAGCCATAAGACTCCTTTTAAGACAGAAGTCAGATCACGTCACCTCTCCGCTCACAGCCTGCCATCTTGCTCATAACATAAGCCAAAGTCCTTGTCGTCTCGACGGATCCGACTCCGACTCCAGCTATCTTCGTCCGCTTCTTCCCCCTGATGCCTCTCCCTCGTTCCATCCAGCCTCTCTGCTGACCCTGGAACGTGCATATTCCTGCCTTATGATCTTTGTACCTTTTATTCCCTCTGCCTGGAATTTTCTCCCTCCAGATAGCCACATCGTTCCTTCTCCCATTTCTTTCCAGCCTCGGTTCAAATCCCACTCTATGAGCGAGGACTCCCCTGGCCGCCCTATGTAAAATGGCAAGGCAAGCCCCCATCCCCTCCCACTCCTCCATCTTCCCTTACTCTGTTTTATTTTTCTCCATAACACGTATCATCAGCTGACCTATACATTCCATATTTACCTATTTACTATTTGTTCCCCCCTCTGGAATGTAAGCACCATGAGGACAGAGACTTTTCCATTGCTACATCCCCAATGAGTAGAAGTGTCTCACCATATTGTTGATTGAAAGACTAAGGCTTCTGGCAACATAGTGGATCGACTGATATAGACGATCCCCATGCCACACACACAGAGTAGAAAATAAAAATTTAATACAAAGCCATACTCAAAAATAAGTAAAAGAGCACCCCAAGGGGTCAAAAAGAAAGCGAAATACCACAGGAGTAAGCTCTAGGTGATGGCAGGGTAACCTGGGGGGTGTCAGACACAGAACACAGGCCCCGAGGGGCTGAGGGCCAGCATCTAGTCACCGGGGCGACAGGAGACATGGCATTGGGGAGCTGCTGTGAGACTCCTGCATATGGTCAGGCCTCTCGAAGGGAATAGAAAACTTCCCCAGCAGCCCAGGAAAGCTGCAGAGAGGGTGCCACCTGCCAGGGCTCCTGGAGGTCTTAGTCTGAGTCCCGCCAAAGCAGATCCTGTAACAAGGACTTGGGTTCCAGTTGTTTATTGAGGGGGTGATCTTAGAAAGCACAGAGGCGGTAGAAGAAGTAGGAGGGGAAAAAAAGAGAGGGGAAGGTCAGTAAAGGTTGCATAATACAAGTTACTGCTGGGCAAACTGGGGCTTGGTTCTGCTGGAGACCCCTGGGAGACTGTGTACGACACGCCTCAGAGGCATCCTATAGAGGGTGGAAGGTGGGACATCTATCCACCAGCTCTCATCCCCCAGTGGTTGAGGGTTGCTTTGAGGGGTTAACTGTTCTTGCACTTTAAGATTATACCTGAGCTTAAACAGACAAGCTTTCAGGCAGAGAAAGGCAAGCATTTGGGGTAAAAAGCTGTCAGTAGCACACCCAGAGCTGTCCACAGCTAAAGAAAAACTCAGGTGGATCAAAGGGATACAAGATGGACCATCTACGACAGGGGCGGGGATTGTCTCCCGTGGGAAACTGAAACCCCACATATACACGTACCATGGCGTGCGGTCTGATTTTTATACTCCCCGCGTGATACAGAAACCCTCAGCCAAGAAGTTAACACAAATATAAGCCTCGGTTATGAAGCTCTAGAGGCCCAGGAGGGGCAAAAGCAAAAGCACCGTGTAAAGATGGAACCTGTTACCAAGAAGATCCGTTTGGGCCTCCATCTACCTGCACGGAGTCCACGGACAGTGAGCCAGACCAGTGGAAATGACTGGCAGGGAGCAGAGCCCATGGGCACAGCAGTTCGCATGCACAGAGGATGGTCAGCCCACCAAGGACACGTCAAATAAAAACATCCCCACGACGAGCTACCACCACACACCTGTTGGAACGAAGCAGATCCACGATTCTGACACTGCCAAAGGCTGGCGGGGATGTGGAGCAACCGGAACTCTCGTGTGTGGCCGGTGAAAACGCGACATTCACTTTACTTGGGAAGACAGCTCGGCGGCGCCTTGGAAAACGAAACACGCTCTTCCCGTACGATCCAGCAGCAATCACGCTCCTCGGTCTTCACCCAAATGAGCTGAACACCACGTCCGCACAGACACCTGCACACGGATGTTTAGAGAAGCTTTGTCCTTAATTGCCAAAGCCTGGAAGCAACCAATACGTCCTTCGGTCGGTGAACGGAGAAATAAACGACGGCACAGCCACACACTGGGATATCGTGCAGTGCTAAGGAGAAATGAGCCATCAAGCCATGAAAAGGAATGGAGGACACTGATTAAGTGAAGGAAGCCGATTTGTACTTATTCCATATATGGTATTCTGGAAAACGGTTGAGATAGTAAAAATATCAGTGGTTGCCGGGGATTAGGGAGGAGGAAGGAACGAACAGACAGAGCTCAGAGGATTTTCAGGGCATGGAAACTATTCTGTATGACCCTGTAATGGTGGGTCCATGTCATTCATTACCCATTTGTCCGAACCCATAGGGTGAGCAGCACCAAGAGTGAGCCCTCGTGTACACTACGGACTTCAGGTGATAACGGCGTGTCACTGTATATCCACTGACTGCAATAAATGTCCCCTTTGCTGGGGGGTTTGAGCGGGGGAGGCTGCAGATGTGTGGGGCCGAGGTATGTAGGAACTCTTGGAACTTTCTGTCTAATTGTTCTACGAACCTAAAACTGCTCTAAAAATAAAATCTATTAAAAAGAAAAAGGAGTGTCCTTTTCTTCTCCTCTTTCTCCTTCCCACCTCAACACAGCAGGAATAAAAAAAGAAAAATTTAAAAAGGAGCAGGAAAGTGTGGAGTGCAGGCCCGCGCCATCTCCTAAATCCTGCCGATGCTGGGAAACAAAAGGGGGAAATGTGAGTAAAATATAAGATCGAAGTTGAAATGTGGCCTGGCGACCAGGCTATTTTAACGACCCGAGGAGATCGGAAAGTCGTGGGACCTAACTCACCTAAAAGGAAGCAGGAAAGTGGGAAGTGGGTGATGGATGAACAGAGATTATCCTCATAGCAGTTACTAGGGGAAAATAAAAGAATTTCATGTTTATTCTTCAATGAAAGGGGACTTCTCAACTAAGCAGACTTCAGGGGCGATTTCTGAGGTCTTTTACAAATCAGATAAATTCTCCCTTGTTTCTACGCCTCATGTTTACCTGTCCTGATGCGTGTGCACACGCGCGCACACACACACACTCACACGCGGCTGAGAAAGGCCCTTGCGCGGCTAGCAACATCCCAACCCATGTTCTGGTGCGTTGTCGGAGCACAGAGCGTTTTAACAAGAACGTTTTCTGCCTCTGCTGAGAAGCAGAGTATCCATAACGTTCACAACGACAAAATCTCCCACGTCTGTTCCGTTTTGTCTCGGAAACGTAAAAATACGTGGCAGACTTCAATTCATTAGCATGAGCACACACGCTCGCCACCCCTGAGAGGAATTTCAATCGTGGGATGCTCCAGCCCAGGTCTGAGGGTACATACGGTGTGATAAGCTCCCAGGACGTCCGCCAAACAGTTCCGTGATCTGTCTCAATCATTCACGGACCGACTGTGTCAAGCAACTGTTCCCCGAGAGCTGAGACAACTCCCCTCAAGGCTTTCCATGTCACCGGGGGCCAGTTGGGCTACTGCATCGATTCTTTAGGTTTTACCCAAAGTGGAGACTTCGTCTCTTCACTTTGACTTGGGTTTCAGCTACACAGCTCCCAGGGATGCAAGGAGATCTTGGCAAGGCCCCGAGAGCAAAGTTTTCTCAACGAGAGTGAGAGTTATGACGCCACCTGCTGTAGCATACCTTTCCTCTTCCCCACGAAGCAGGGTTTCTTCACTGAAAACGTGGCCAAATGCTGGGGAAATGCCCTGATCCCTGTTGTTTTCTGGGACCGGAGAGACAGAGATCCACATGGTTAGGGGAAAGGGGCTCCCTCACATGTCACGCTTCTCCCGAGAGACAGGCCTTTGCAAGGGCTGCTCCCTCCGCCTGCATCACGCCCACCCCCATGCTCTCCTCCTCGCCTAACTCCAGCACCTCCTTCAGATCTCAGCACAGGTCACTCCCCCAAATCTGGAGATTTCTTTGTCAGGTGCTCCTCACAGACACAAGTCCCCGTGCTTAACATTTTGTCTACTTTATAGCCATTCACCTGTTTTTGAGCTGATTTGAATATGATCTGCTTCCCCATCCAAACTCTCATTTCCACAAGAGCGAGGACCGAGGTTAATTTTGCTTCCGAACAAAGCTCCAGAAGTTAGCGTATTGCTTAGTACACGGTGGATGCTCAATAAATACTTCGATGAATAAATCAACGAATTCTATTTTACCGAGCAATACACACTCATTTAATAAACATTTTTTTTGAATAAATTAACCACGGTCCTTAAAACCTGCATAATATTAGCACCTACTTAATTGTACCCACCTAATAAAGTTATTAGGAGAATTACATTGTTAACGCAAGTAAAGTTCTCCAGGGCCCAGCACTCAATAAATGTGAGTTAATCTTGTTATGCATCGCATTATCCCCACAGCGGGAAGATAGTTTGAATTATTATGTAAACTGGGCTTTCTTCTCTCCATTTTCTGGGAACTCAGCCCTTCGTTCAGCCTTTGTTTTTCCCCCGTTTTTTCAGATGAGGAAAACCTGGCTCAAAGAGACCTTAAGCTGTACAGCCGGTAAGTGAATTCATTGTGAAAGATCAACTTTTTGACTTGTCCCCTGAAGAGAAAGCATCATCTGACTGAGGGATCACCACCATTAGAAAAAGTACTTAAAATGGTAATAATCCCACGCCCAACTAAGAAATAAAGTCTCCTTTTTCTATTATAACAAAGACAATGGTGTATCGATGCACCATTGGAAACAATGATCTCTATGCATAGTCTGTGCTGTTGTAGCTCACCAGAAGTCGCTGCCTCAGCCAGTATTCCTTAAAGACGGTGATTTTCTTTCCATGTTGTTTTCGTCCCAAGCAACGTATTTTAAAAGTGAATAGGAGGCCCTATGCGAAAAATCAATTATATATTTCCATTTTAATGTAAACATTTGGTCTCTAAAAACGCTGCCTCACCATCTCGTTAGCATCTGAATGCAAGGTACCATTGCAGACCTTTATTTTAAAACCTTTCTTTCCCCCCCGGGCATAGAAAGGAAATAGAGCAAAATTGTCGCACCAGCAGGTAGTTGACCAAATGCAACCATCACGACAGGGAGCGAGGGGCAAACTTTCAGAAGAAATGGGAAATTATAAGGTGACTTTAAATCCACCTTCTCCTCCAAGGAGCTGCTAAAGTGTTTATTTACATTTTCAGGTAATTTTTCAAGCTCTGGTTTGCAAACATACCTCTGAAAAATAATAATAAATAAATAGGGGGATTTGGCGATGGTCAATTTAGGCCCTAAAGGACTAACGTTCCCTTTTCTCTATTCTGAGGCATTACTCCCTCCGAGGTAGGTTTACTAGAAAAGGCCCATTGGCTGAAATCTGCAGGGTCAGAAAGGAAAAATCTGTTTGAAGCCCAATGCTTGGGTTTAAACCTTTTCTCCCCCGGTGAGCTGGTGTCCTGTTTCCAAAGCCACAAAAAGCAGCGCCTGAACTCTTTCTGAGAAATTTGCAGTCGTTCTGCGGCACACACCCAGCATGCCAGGTGCTTGAGGCAATTTAGGCTGAGTGCAAAGTGCTCCATTTCAGGCTGAAATCACGCCAAAGACTCCTTCCAAAAGCGACGACGTTCAGCACCTCCGCGTCCACATTCCGTTCTGGGCCTTGTCTGCCACCATTACCCAGGATTCCAAAAGCACTTGGCCGCATTAAATAAAACCAGGAAGGAGAAACAATAGCGAGGAACCGCTTGAGGACACAAAACGGGAATCATGAAGAGAAGCACAGCCAGGGATGTCAGTTGAGCTCCGAAAATAGACATGGCTTAATGAGCAAGAGGGAGATGGGGTTTCTCCAGCAATGCAGACTGAACCAGGTAAGAACTAGATTTATCCCACTCCTCCAATGATGCGCTGCACCTAGGTTCTCAGTACCTTTGGAGGGCTGTTTGTCAGTACTTTCTAGAACTCAAAAAATACGCATGCCCTGGGATACTGACATTTCTCTTCCTGGCATCTATCCTAGAGAAAAATGCAGATAGATGCGATGCACACAGAGAAGGAATGGGTTTCAAAACTGAGTTGCTTGTGAAAGCCAAGAGTTGGAAAATAATCTAATATCCATCTATGGGGGGTCGTGACAATGTGGAATACTCTGCAGCAGCAAAGGGACTATGCCCCTCACCAGGACAGATGATAACATCAGCATACACCTACCTGTCCAAGTGTTGAGATGTTCCGGAAGCTCTCCTTAGTGCCTCGCACACTCTGAACCACTTAATCCTTATGACAGTCCCCGAGGGGTGTCTCTAATTATGCACAGAGAGCCACGGGGTCACTGAGATGTTAAATAACCTGCCCGGGATCACGTCAGCACACAGGGCATTTAAACTCAGGCCGTCTAGTTCCTAAAGTCAAATGGCTTCTTTAGGAATTCGAAAAACCGATTTCACACAAAAAAATGTGGCATGCCGATTTCAATTTTGGGGGCTCTCCCACTGAGAGCGGATCTGAATGAGGGCCCCTAGACCCTGTGAAAGCCCTAAAGGAGAAAGAGAATGACTCAAGTCCCTCTGATCCGGTGCTCTCTCCAGGGGCTGGCGGGGCAGGGCGTGGGGGGAATCTTGAGCTAGTGACTGAAGGCCGAAGTTGTGTGAACCAGACGATTTCTGCTGCTGCACACGCTGTTAATTCCTGATGGTATTCCTCTGCAAGCCCGTCCTCCGGTCTGGCATTCATTCCATGCATCCCCATGGCCTCCTAATAAATAGTCTCTTCGTTGAAGAAAGCCAGAGTTAGGTCGCGGTCCCTAGCCAACAAGGATGCTTGTGGACATACTCACTATATACAAAATAATATAGACATGGGAACTAACGAGATGCCATCGGTCCCTGTGTTCGAGTTGTCCACGGCCTCGCAGGAAAGTTCAGAGCGCTCTCATTCGGTGCTTGGTTATACAGCATCCTCCTGCCCCACAACCCCCAAAAGGCAACATCTGACCAGAACTGAGATGAGTGAGAAGGGCAAGAGGATTATAACTAAACCAATGACATCTGACCGCTCTGCACCCTACAACCCTATTCCGGAGACCAGAGACCATACCCAAGCTACGTCTTATGGGCCTGTTTAGAAGTCTGGCTAATTAATGGCTTGCAAAAGCAGTTTGGACTTCGCAAGCCTTTTATAATGTGCCTCGTTTAGATATAATGGGCTCAAGATTGCCTCTGGCATCCTCAAGAAAATTAAAAATCCAGTAGGCAGTGGAATTGCCTCTACGTGGTTTTCCTATTACTTTTATTTTTATTATGATTGCAAATTGTAGCATTACTAATGGGACCTTGGACGAGAAAGCCTTGCCAGGGAAGGTCTAGCTGTTTCGCCACGTCCACGGCATGATTTATTGGTCCTTGAGCCAGAAGCTTGCTGGCTCCTTCCTCACGATGTCATTTAACTCTTGCCAAATGGAGGGGAGTTGAGGGGCTCCTGAACACGAGGAGTCGTTCCTAACGTGGGGCCACTGCAAACAAGAGACACCATTCATCACCCTCCGGCCTGACAATACAAGTCCTAATTGGCATTTGTCTAAACCCTGGCTCGAGACAGGCAGGTGTCTGGCGTGTGCGGGCTGAGCAAGGTTTGGTATTCGGGAAGTCCAGGTTAGCATGCGGTGCAGAAAGACGGCAGTGTATGAACTGGGCAGAGGAGGCATGACTAATAATAATAACAGTAATAACTCGACCCACCAGGATCCTCAGTTGCAAGTAATCACAGAACCTCTACCAAATTTAACAGAAAAAAAATTGTTTGATGATATCAAAATTGTCTGGCATCTCTAATGAGGGTCGAAGAACCGTGATCAGGGCTTAGATTGCCAGGAACGAAACCCAAAGTAGACCACTTCAGCCGAAACAACTGCTGCCACCCCTGCTTACGAGCACCTCAGCTAACATCAGTGACTCCGGGTTTGAAAGGCCATCTCTGCTCCCTCCTCCCCCCCCGCCGACCACTGCGGCTCCTAAAAAGCTGGGTATGTTGGCTACCTGCTCTCTCAAAGATGGATTCCACCCATACCTGTTCACCAGCAGTGCCCACCTCCAGACAGGTGAGTAAGACTGACAGGATTAGGTCACTGGCATAGCCAGGGCAGTGGGAGAGGTGCAGAGAGGCAAGAGAATGCATGGTGAACGGAGAATTTAAAAGCAATATACTAAAACGGACTACCATCATGCTGCTTTATACTATGATCGTGAGCCGGTGACTTTAAACCATGTCAGAGATATAATGCACGTCCAGGTGGGGCAGACCGTGCCCACCTCTCTTCCTGGGTAGCGCACTGGGTTAGTTCTCATTCCTGTGCCCCAGCTACAAAGAAGCGGCTACATCCTATACACACCTGTCAATGGGGAAGACAACGGAGCCTACCTCACAGGGCGGTGGTGAGAAAAACATGAATCGATATCGTAAAGATGTCACTTCTCTTCAACTGATCTAAAGACTACAAACCCAATCAAAACCCCAGCAAGTTTTTTGTTGTTTGGGTGGAAATTTACAAGGTAATTCTAAAATCTGTGCGGAAAATCAAAGAGCCAAGATTATCACACACACAAAAATAAAAGAACAAAGCCAGATGAATTTGGCTACTGGGTATCAGGAGTTACAATAAAGCCAGAGTAATTAATGGAGCACGCTTTGATATAAAAAAGAAAGATAAATGAAACAGCGGAGAGCGCTCAGAAACAAATCCACACGTACAAAGACACTTGATTTATAACAAAGGTGCCACTAGAGAGCAATAGAAAAACAGTGACTTTTTCAATCAGTGACGTGAGGTCCATTGGCCATCTACGTGGAAAAATCCGAATCCTGATCTCTACCTCACAATAGGCACAAAAATCAATCCCAGGTGGACTGCAGATCTCAACGTGAAAGGGAAAAATAATAAAGCGTCTGAAAGACAATATAGGAGAATATCTGTGAGCTTGAGTTTGACCAAGATGTCTTAAATAAGACGTGAAGGAACTGGGATGGGTGAAGCCCCACTGTGCAGCTGGTTCAGAATAAGGGGGATCCCACAAAGCATATTCCTCATCTGAGCCCCATCCCTTAAAAGATTTACTGCCTTAGAACCATTTTTCAGCTCAGAATGTTCAGGCCGATGCATCCCAAAGGAAAAAGAATTTCCCATGATGCTCTTCATGGAAAGCAGCTACGTGTGTGCTGCTTTGACAGAGGCGGTGACTCTGGTGTCATGTACAGTGATTGTTTACCACGTGCCAGGCACTGTGCAAAGCACTTTGCGATCTTTTCCTTGTTTATCTGTATTTCAGCCAGGGGTTGATGCCTGAGAGTGGGTCGCCATGGAAACTACCACACAAGGAACTCTATCGTCCAATTTCTCTCCACTACTTTATCCGTTAATATCTGAAAATTTTAATTTGCACAATTAGGACTTAAAGAATTAATCATGAGAGCGAAGTCGAAATGGGTGCTTCCTGCGGCCTTACGGTAAACCTTAGGATCAAGTTGCTGGCGTCAACTTTTAAAAATACCTCCCCATACATTCCTCATAGAATCTGTATGAAACAGCTATAGCTGGCATTGTAATTCCCATTTCCAATCGGGTAAACCGAGGCACACAGATAAAGGTCCTATCAGGGTCTGGGACCGATGCTATGCATGGATAGCGATATCCAGGCAAATGGAAGAGCTGGCATGTTTTGCAGAGGCGTGTTGAAGTGAAGGATAGAATTACTATACCTGAGACTGCCCCCACGTAGATAAGTAACTACAGACGGTAACGTAGGAATGTGTTTAGCCTTCACTCCATTGAGCCTCGTTCAGAAACTCTCCACCTCGTTCCTAGACTGGCTCTCCTGCCTCCAGTTTCCAGACAACTCGTAGCAACACTTTCGGATTTACCTTTCCACAGCGGAGTCCTGATATGCCACTTCCTTGCCGCGAAACCATCAAGATGTGAGGGTAAAAAGGGATATTTTAAATACAATGACTGAGTGTATTAAGGTTCTGGAAGATGAAATGAAACACTTGATTCATTTAGCAATAAAACCATTCATTTTTTTCCTTCCTTCCTTCCTTCCTTCCTTCCTTCCTTCCTTCCATCCATCCTTCCTTCCTTCCTTCCGTACCTCCTTCTCTTCCTTCTCTCCTTCCTTTTACTTTTTAGACCTTGCTGTGCACCAGGTTCATGCATTATATACACGAAGAAACTCAGAGGTGTCACCCAGCTGGTAAATGGGAGAATTTAGTTTCAGACTCAGATCTCGCTGTTATACTTGCTATACTTGGGCCACCCACATCAAAATCACCTGGGGTGGGGGGGGGCTTGCAAAAAAAAAAAAAAAAGCAGATCTCTGTGCCCCAGTCCAGACTGGTAGACGTCCAACGGCATCCATCCTCCCCTTTCTTCTAAGTGGCTGAGAATATGACTGCACAGTGAGAGACTGTTTTCCCTGCCATTTCGCAATTAGACGCAGGCATAGGCCAAGTTCTCGCCAGTGGAATGTGAGCAGAAGCAAGAGGTACCAGTTCCAAGCCAAAGTGGGTAAGAAGTCGATACATCCTTTTCATCCTCTCGAACTAATTCAGATCTGGACATGGTGGGCACCTAGCCTCGACTGAGCAGATGACAAAATGTTTATAGAAGGTGGAGGTGCCTCTTATGGAGGAAACCTGGATCTCTGAATGCCTGTGTGGTTTGGTTATCAATAGCTGCACAACAAATCGTCCCAAGTCTTCGTCACTTGAAACAACAGCCATTTGTTGTCAGGCACGTGAATCTACGACTCGGGCGGGGACTGATGGGGTTGGCTTCCCCAGGTGAGAAGGCTCCACTGGGACTAGCGCATCCAGTTCAATAACAATTCACGCCCGTGGCTGGTGAGTCAGTTCTGTCTCTCATCTGACAGTTCAGGTGACACTGAAAGCCAGGAACGTTGCTTCTCTCTCCACGTGTGCCTCTTCACAGGTGGTTGGGCTTCCGCACAGCATGACAGCTGAGTTCTGAGAGGAAAAGCATGGAAGCCTATAGTCTCCCTTACACCTGGGCCCAACATTCTGTGGCTCAGACTGGTCACAGAGCCCGTCCAGATTCTAGAGGAGGGGACACCAACCTCATTTCTCAATGAGAAGAACATCAAATAATATGTGGCCGTACTCGATCTGCCTTGATTTGCATCTCAGGAAGCAAAATATCCACAAAAAACGTTCATTTTGGGTTGTAACGTGTGTGGAAGAAACATCTTCTTTGTTTTCTGAGCCACATTATTGTTGGGCCTCTCGATACAATAGCTTAGCCTTCTGCCATAACAAATACTCCCCATAAATCCGAATGGAGGACCAGGATCAAAAATTTGCCTTCTAACAAGCATCGTGATGTTTAAATGCACGCCAGCATTGAAGGTTCGCTCTGCTAAGCAGCAAGGCTACTCCATTCAGTTTCTGACCTTCCAGGGACTCTGAGATAGTTAATCCCTTTTATCTGATTGTTCATGGGGTTCACATCTTAAAACAGACAACATCTCTACGGGGCTGGCTTGAAGCTTCACAACCTCACTAAATCCCACTTGGAGATACTCAGAGAGGCCTTGGGGTTCGTCTCGTGAAATCCTCGCTGGTACAGGAGCTCTTTCAAGACCGTGGGGTTGCAGAATGCTCATTTGGGCAAAAATTACAGAAGTTTTGCTAAAAGGAAGTGCTTTCTGATTGTCTTCTCTAAGATACTACTCCCATAGACCATCAAATAAGAGGATTAACTATCTCAGAGGCATCGAGAGATCAGAAAATGGAGTGTTGCTCAGCTGAGTGGCTCTCCAATACCACAGACGTGTCGTAGTCAATAGTGACTCGCTTTATGGGTTACATACATTTTAACACAACCGGGGCGCCAGGTTCCTATACCAGCATGTTAAAACTCTCTAAGCAAGAAAGTTGTGGGAAAGTGGTTAGTGAAGACAACGGACCAGCAGCAGGACAGTTTTTAGGCAAACATCTGGGCATTCAAGGCTCTTTATACACCACCTGGGTGGTCTTATAAAACCAGGACTCTAATTCGAGAGCCTTCTCCTCTTAGTTCACTTCCAATCCTGTTTGAATATTAAGCTTCCTTATGCTTAATATCGGGTCCCTGCAGACTTAATTTGGCAGGCTTCCTCAGTGGAGATTCCAATACCAGTCCCATGAGGCTGCAGCGAAGATTAAACAAGATAATAGAGCTATTCAAGCAATGAATATGCACGATGAAGACCCACAGAACATGTAGCACAATGTCCGGAGCAGCGCTGCTGCATGGTAAATATAAGTTCCTCTTCTTCCCTTCCCATGTTGGGAAGTAACTTCAAAAATAGGAAATGATAGCTGTTATGGATGGAATGTTTGATTCCCCCCCAAATCCTAACCCCCAAGGAGGCAGAGCCTTTGGGGAGGTGATTGGGTCAGGAGGGTAGAGGCCTCATGAATGGGATTGCTCCCCAAAGTGCTGCCTCACCCCTTCCACCATGTGAGGGCACAGCCAGGAGTCAGCTGTCTATGAACCAAGAAGTGACCTCTCGTCAGACACCAAATCCTGCTGGCCCGCTGATGTTTGCAGTTTAAGCCGTGCAGTCTATGGCATTCTCGTTACAGCAGCCCAAACGGACTAAGACAGCAGCCCCCACAGGTGTTTGGTTTGCTGTATGCAATGATTTTTTTTTAAGTTTTAAATTAGTTGCCAATATGAAAATTAGAAGGTTTTACACGAAAATTCAGATTTCTGGTTTTATAGAAGCTCTAGCAACACAGCCCAGCGCGACTGACGCCTCCAGGCATGAATTGGAGAGCCTGGGACCTAATAAAGCACTTTCCCATCAACTTGTGTCTCCTAGGCCCACTTTCCCGGCCTCTCATTTGTCTTCTCAGTCTCCGGGAGTGGTCAGAGAAAGTCTGCTGAAAGCTCAGACGTCACCATGGCTTTTGAGTGCACAAAATGGGCTTTGATTCTAGACCAGGAGCTGGGTGCATGCAGTGAGAGAAGATGTGATGCATCTGCCTTACGGCTTCTGTAGTCAATTCCCTCCCAGCCAGAAATGTGCTTTCAGAGTCAACCTGTTTGATTTATCTATTAATTTGGTGATGCCTTCCTATGCTCAGGGCATCATGTTCTAACTCGCAAAACACAAAAATGGGCAAACAAGAGTCCTCACCTGACCAACCCCTGTTCCCCATTGAAGTCTTAGCGTGAATGTCCCTTCCTCCAGAAAGCCCTCCCTGATGCCGCCAACTAGGTTAAACTTCCTGGCATACACTCTTGAACTATTTCTTCGTCACGTTTCACAACCTTGGCAATGTCTTTCTCTATCCCCCTGCTCTTAGTTTATTTACGATGGCCCCTTAATTGTTGTACCCCCAGTTCCCAACACAGTGCCTGATATCCAGTGGGCCCTTAATAGATGCTGAAAGAAAGAATAAATGAATGAGTACGTGAATGAGTGAATGAATGAATAAGTTAATGACAGATTTGCTGTTTATGCAACCAATTGTCACAGAAGTGAGAAGTGCGGCAAATGTATTTATTGGTTAATTCGTCATTTGTTAAACATTTTAAATCTCAACTCCGACTAGAAGGGAGTTAAGTGGCCAGTGTATTAACAGCTATAATTACTTAATAGCTATAACAATTACAAGTGGATAATTATTTTCTACTAAAAGGGACAGTTGTCCTCCCTGAAGGAATTCTGGTATAAAGTTCTTTATCTAAATTAAGCTCCTGGCGCACAGTAGGTACGCAACCCAATTCATTTATTACAATCGCTGAGATTTACAATATTGCATCTATTATCTTTATTGCTATATTATCAACACAGAATATGGTACACAGGGGTGTTTAATAAATCTTGGGAAGCCAATTATTTAATTAATGATGAATTAGCAATTTTAACATTAACTCAGAAACAAGGTGTCAGTCTGATCATCGTAAGGGCTGTTAAGGTGAGCCATAAAAGCCCTGAGTGACTCCTGGGAGACTTAGGGTCAATGCTAGGAAGGTCAGTTTTCAGCCTGGGGAAAGGGGGAGGCGGAAGGAGAGGGACTTCAGGATCCCAAAGGCCTTGCTTCTCTTATCTAGTCTTCTGAGAGTCATGCCCAGGGCAACCCTGCTGCAAAGGGCACCTTATCTCTGGCAGCACAGGAGGCTGAGATAAGGCCTGGGAGGGAGTGGGACAGGCCCAGAAGGGGCTCCCGATTAGGGCTGAACATTCTGAGGGCTGCAGGGGTCTGGGGCACGGCCCAGGTATTTCAGGCTTCTCCACAGGAGAGTCTTTTTGTATTTCACAGAAAAGCTGCTGAGGGGCTGGGAGCTGGGAGGACGGGAGAGGTCTTATGAGAAGAGAAAAAGACTAAATAAATAATGGGGAGAGACACACAAAGACACAGGCTCAGATGCACAGTGGGCAGGACAAGAGAAAAGAGAAACCCAGAATCAGAGCAAGAGCCAGGACAGAAAAGAATCGGAGGCAGAGACTCCCAGAGGTACACACGCAATCGACCTGGGAAAAGGGAGAGAGAGACACAGAGAAGCAGAAACACAGAGAGGTTCACCCAGAGAGATGACCCAAAATACAGAGAGACGAAGAGGAGCGGTGCCGGGAGACCCAGATAGACTGAAGAAGGACAAACACAGAAAGACAGAGACATAAACACAGAGGATTTAAAAATATATACAAATACAAAAATAAATGCAAAGACGCAAAACGAGAGATATACAAAGTGACGGAGGAAGGAAACACGGAGCAGGAGTGGGTGAACAGGCAAATCTGCGGGTCCGTTTTACTGGGAAGAACTCTCGGCACCCACCAGAGGTTCTGATTCAGGAGTTCCGGGGTGACGGTGGGGTTGGGGGGTGGCTAGACATCTCCAGTTTTAAAACCTCCCTCGGTGACCCTCATGTGCAGCCTGGACCGAGAATCACTGCTGAAAGCAAAGGCCTTGGTCGGTAGAGCTGCGTCAGAATTACTTGGGGGTATTCTGGATTCTTCTAGGGCTACGAATCAGATCTATGAGCGTGGAGTCGGGGTAACTGTATTTTGACACGTTCCTCTGGAAACTCTGAGGCACATTTCCGTTGGAGAACCGCTGTCCTAAGCTGGTGGCCTTGGGGAAGCCATGTGCGCACACACCTCAGAGTATGCTTAGTGATGGTGTCCCTAAGAGCTGGCCTTTACGACACTTCCCTAGCCCCACCTGTCACTGCTTGTGGAAGCACAAGACTCAAGATCAGAAATCTGAGCCACAGCCCTGCTTCCTACCAACATCGGCGAATGGCTCTGGACATGGCACCCTCTTCTAAGCTTCTCATTACTCGTGCTCATCAACACAGTGAGGCTACTAACCTCAGCTCTGCCTGCCGCGTGGGCTCTTTCGGTGATCAACTGAGATGCAGAATCTAAAAGTGCTCTGTAAGCTGAAAAGCCGACCACGCTGCCATGATTACTAATCACAGCATCATCATCGTTACTAGGTGGGTTGTCTTTTTTCTAGCACCAAGACTGATTCTCCAGGTCTCTGACTGATGCCACCTGGGAGTCCCACGGTCGATTCTGACTCTACCCAGAGTTGGCACAGACTCTACGAGTTAAAAGCTCAGTCCCACCAGACTGTCTCCACGTTAGACACCAGCCACCAATGGGGTCCCCCGGCTACCCACACTTCTGACCAGTCAGCCACAAATTCGAGGGTTCCCGTGACACTCTCCTCGGGTTTGGTAATTTGCTTCTAAAACTCGGGGGATCGATGTACTTACTCTTCCAGTTTCTTATAAAATATACAAATGAACAGCCAGATGAATGGGGTACATAGGGCAAGGCCCAGAAGGAGCACAGGAGCTTCTGTGCCCATGGAGTCAGGGTGCCCCACCCTCCCAGCATGTGGATGCAATCAAAGCTCTAAATCTCACTGAAGAACGTTTATAAGTCAATTTCCTGTCCCACCCCCACCCCCTCACTCTGCAGAGATGGAGGAGCTGAAGGTTCTCACCCTTTAATCACAAGTTTGGACTTACTGATGACTGGCCCCCATCCTGAAACTATCTAGGGACCCCACCCGGAGTCAACTCATTAGAGTAAGTGTCTAGAGAAGGGTAGAAAGTTATGAATAACAGAAGTCACTCCTATCACTCAAGCACTTCCAAGGGTTTTAGAAGCTCTGGGACAAAGACCAGGGACAAAGGCCCAATATACATTTATATACATTATGACACCGCAGTATGCAACAGTTACTGAGGGCTTGCAACCTCCTAAGTGCCCGGAATAAGCACTGCACATGCTCTGTCCATTGGTTCCTTACAGCTACTCTTTGACAGGGATGTTTTGCTATTATTATGCCTTTTTTATAAATGACGGTGCCGAGGCTCTAAGAGATGTAGTATTTTTCCCAGCGTCACACAATGAGCAAATGACAGAGCCAGGTCTCTCATCGTCTTAGATCTGAAAGGCACCTCCAAGGTAAGTCCATATACAGAGCGCTTACATGCCTCACAGAGATCATAGAAGGAGTCGTAGTTGTACCCTACAGCGGATTGCTTTAAACACATTGCAGTCGTGACATACAACGTAACTGTACCTGTAGAAAATGCTAATGAATTCACGCCAAAAAATATCTCCTAGAATAAGTGAATTTGGCAAGGTCGTGGGGCACACGTCAATTTATCCTAGATCGAAATTCCATCTCTACTCATAATGAACAACTGGAAAACAAAGTTTGAGAAAGAAAAGAATTTACAAAAGCATCAGCAAAGCTACAATAATTAGGAATAAACGGAGTGAAAAAATGTACAAGGTCTGTGCACTGAAAACTAAAGAAGAATGCTGAGAGAAATTTAAGAAGCCCCGAATACATGAAATGGTATACCATGTCCATGGATCAGAAGATTCAAGGCTGTAAAGAGGCCCATTCTCCCCAAACTGAATACGATCCCAATCAAAATCTCAGACTAAAGACACTGACGATCTAAATTCCAAAATTTCATGAAAAAGCAAAACACCTATGTATTCGTTTGCTGGGGCTGCTGTAAGTAAGTGCCACACACTGGGTGGCTTCAACAACAAAAACGTATTATTATCTCACAGTTTTGGAGGCTAGAAGCACAAGACTGAGGTATTGGCACGTTTGGTTCCTTTTGAGGGTCGTGAGAGGAAATCCGTCCCGTGCCTCGTTCCTAGTGGTATGCTGGCAATGTTGGATGTTCCTTGGTTTGTAGAACTATCACCATGATGTTTTTACTTCACATTCTCATGGCATTCTGTGCACGTGTCTGTGTCCAAATTCCCCCTTTTAGAAGGATACAACCCGTATTGGATTAGGGCCCACACGACACACCTCATTTTAATTTAATAACCTCTTTAGAGAACCTACCTATCTCCAGATAAAGTCACACTCGGAGGCACTACAGGATAGGATGCTAGCACAGAATTTTGGGAGGACACATAACCACCTAGAATAGCCAAGATGAACTTGAAGAACTTACATTACCCGATTATTATAAAATAACAGCAATCAAGAGAATGTGTGAAAGAGACAGAAAAAAAGAGACAACTCTATCAATGGGACAGAATAAAGATTCCAGAAATAAACCCACATGTTAGCAAACCGATTCTCTACCAAAGCGCCAAAGCGATTCTGTGGGAAAAGGAGTCTTTTTGACAAATGGTGCTGGAATAACCAGATACTCATGAAAATCTTAATCCCTTCATCATACCATGCAGAAAAAAAAAAATAATTCAAAATGAGGCATAGATCTAAGCATAACAGTTAAAACTATAAAGCTTCTAGAAGGAAATATCGGAGAATGTGTTGTAATAGGCAAACATTTCTTACCATGTAGAATGTACTAACCATGATATCTTCCTAAAATTCATAAATGAGATATCATAAAATTTAAAAGCTGTTTGTTCAAAAGACACCGACAAGGAAATTAACAGGGAAGCTACAAACTGAGCGAAAATAGCTACAACAATATATCTTATAAAGTACTTGTATCCAGAATATAAAAGCCACTTCTATAACTCAGTAATAAAAGAGTCTAATAAATGGTCAAAAATCGTAGACACTCCACAAAGGAAGATATAGAAAGCCAATTAGCACCTGAAAATGTATCCAATGGCGTTAGTCATCAGGGAAATGCAAATCAAATCCAGACTGTGAAAACACCAAATGCCCATCAAAGCCATTCCCTAAAGCGCTCACTTCGGCAGCACATATACTAAAGAACATTTCTTTAAAGTCTAAACAACATCAAACGTTGGCTAGGATGTGGAATAACCAAAAGTCTAAAACATTTCAGATCGAGACACTGAGAAAATATCTGGAAACATCTTATCAAATTAAACATGCATCCACTCTGTAACTCCAAGAAACTCATTCCTGGAAAATTACCCAAGAGAACTGAAAAATGTATATTTACACAGAGATTTGTCTGTGTTTTATTTCTAACAGCCCCGATTTGGAACCAACATGGCTGTCTATTAATAGAAGAATAGGACAATAAACTGTGTATGCCCATACGATGGAACACCACGCAGCAGTAAAAAGGGATAAACTGCAGCTTCATGCAACAAGATGGATGGTCCTCCCTGACACAGCAGCGTGCAAGAGAAAACAGACACAACACAGTACATGGAGTATGATTCCCTTTTATACGAAGTTCAAAGACAGGCACAATGAACCTCGAATGACAGGAGCTAGAAGGGCTGGGCAATGCTGAGTGTGGAGTGTTGACTGGAAGGAGTTATCACAGGGGCCTCCTACGATGCTGCAGGTGCTCTGTGTCTTCATCTGGGCCTGACTATGTGCTTAAGATTTATATGCCCTAAGTATGTCATCCTTCGATTAAAGAAATTGTAAAGATAGTGACACCTCTATCTCATACCCTGTAAATAAATAAAATACATACACCTGCACACACACACCCCAGAACTTTAGTATCATATAAAATAAACACCAAAACACCGAGATGCCATCCTGGTCATTATTTCCATCACGGTCCGTGAAGGTGACCACCTCGCAGGTAGCTGAGAACCGACCACAGTAACACTTGTGACTTTGTTGGGAAATGTGTAGGACTTTGGCACCCAACCAGCTCACCAAGGTAACAGCGGTTTCCTAAATGAGACAAACCCGCCACCCTCGTTAAAGGAAGTGGGACAAGTGGAGCCCACCTGTGACCGGATTCGATATATATGCAAATGTGTCGGGAAGAAGTGAATGCAAAGCCATGGCAGTAAAGTGCTCTCCAGAAAGATGGCATCGCAGTAAACGTGAAAACGGCCTTTAACAAGTAAAAGGGTGGAAGCGCCAGGAAAACCATAGGGTGATTACTTGCATTTGGAATGTGTTGGTGGTGGGACAAGGCTGGATGTGCCAAGGTATGGAATACAGCCTAGTACCTGCCTTCTCAGGAATAAGGGGATCAGCCAGGGAACAGGCACGTGATACTACTGCAAGGTGCCATCTCCAATCTCATCATTTAAGGAGGAAGGCAATGATCAGAGACAAACCAGTTTCTCATTAAGAAAGCCAGACACAAGGCCAGAAATTATTTCCTTTACCTAGAGATTAGGTTCACTGACGCATACATTTACTAATTGCTATTTATCGAGCACTTATTATGCACTTGCTTTGGACAATTTCTCAGAACATTTTTGGAGTCAGGTTGCCTGGACTCAAATACTAGCCCTGCAGCGTACTAGTAATCTATAACCTTGGGCAAACGATTTAAAATCTCTATGTCCCGGTTTTCTCATTGTAAACGAGGCACAATACGGTTAAGCATCATAAATGATATATTATAGGGTGACATTATGGCTTACTATATATAAAGGATACTTAGAACAGCACCTGCTCTGTATGAATGACAACGTTTCTGTTAGTGACTCTGCTCTCTTGGATTGTATAGTTCGTGGGGACAATTGATGCCGCAGGTCATCACTGACAATAGATCAATTAATGGAGCTTAATATTTACCGTGGTCAGGGAGAGAAACAAGGAGAGTTCTGCCCAAAGCACTGTCATCCTAGTGTGACCGTGGACAGAGCCCAGCTGCACCCCTTGAGAAGCAATACTGGAGGCTTCACACTACAATGAGGAGGGGAACAGGATTCATGAAATTGCTCCACCCAGGCACTAAACAAGTAAACATTCAAATAGTGAAAATGAATAGTCTTTTCAAAAAGTAGCGCTTGGAAAAGAAAAAATGAAGTGTGAGTTACACCGTACACAAAAATAAACCCAAAAATGTTATCAACGATCTAAAGGTAAGAACTAAAACTATAAAACGCTTAGAAGAAAATGTAGGGGTAAATGGCCTTGGGTTTGGCAATGAATTCTTAACTATGACACGAAAAGCACAAACACCCAAAGAAAAACTAGAAAAATAGGACCTCATCACATTAAAAAAAAACTTCCGTGAAAGTGAAATAAAGCAAGCCCCATAATGGGAGAAAAATATTTGCAAATCATTACCTAATAAGGAACAAGAACTTTTATAAGAAAGTAATTAAAAAAAATAACGCAATCAAAATTTGGGCAAAGGATCTGAATAGATCTTTCTCTACAAAAAGATATAAAAATGGCCAATAAGCCTATGAAAAGATGGCATTAGGGAAATGCAAATCGAAACCACAATGAGGTATCACGTCACAGGCAGCACTGGGGTGACCAGAATCAAAAAGTCAGGGGTAACACCATTACAGGGATGCGGAGACATCAGAGCCCTCATCCACCCCTGGTGGGAAAAGAAATGATGGAGCCACTTAGGAGCACAGCTTGGCAATTCCTCAGGTGGTGAAACGTAGAGGTACTATAAGTCTACCCTAGGTATCCACCCAAGGAAAATAAAAATGTGTGTCCACACCAAATCGTGTGCAAGAATGGTTATAGAAGGATTATTTACAATCGTCAGAATATGAAACCAACCCAAAGGCCCATCAACTGGTAAAGGGGTAAACAAAATGCACCACGTTCACACAAGGGAAGATTATTTAATCATAAAAAGGCACAAACCAATGACACATACTGCAACATGGGTGAACCTTGAAAACATTATACCACGTGAAAGCAGCCAATCACAAAAGATCCCGTATTATGTGACTGCACTTATAGGACATGACCAGAGCAGGCAACTCTATGAGACAAAAGGCAGATTAGTGGTTGTTCATGTCTGGGGAGGTGGCAGGTTGGGGCGGTGATAGCTAAAGAGCATGAGGCTTCCCTATGAGCCGATAAAAATCTTCGAAAATGGACTGGGGTGTGGTTGCCCATCTCTGAAGACACTGAAAACCATCTAATGATGTACTTTAAATGACTGAGTTACAGGTGTGTGATTTCTCAGGAAAGCTCTTATTTAAACCTTTTGAGAATATGCCACAGAGAATTGAACCTAAAAGATAAAATAACCACGACTACTTTTTATTATTACTTACACCTACAGCAGCTGGTCTTCCTAGGTGGTCTCCCATCCAAGTACTAACCAGGCCCGACCCCGCTTAGTTTCTGAGATCAGACATCAGACTTGTTCAGGGGGGCATGGCCATAGGCCATGGGCCGTGGGTCCATGGGGGCATGAACCCAGGGCCTTCTGCACGTGACGCAGACAAGCTGACTGCTATACTATGGAACCACGGCCAATGACTTATGTGTTTATCTTGTGCTGTGCACGACGCCTTCGACACACACTTAGTAGGCATGTACTATGCACTGGGCACCTCTCTAGACGCTAAGATATAACACACTAAATAAATTTCCTGCCTTTATGCAACTTCCTTCTGAGTGGAGAGAGGGAGACAATAAAAACTCATGTTAAAAAGGAATAAAAAGCAGGGTCATCATATAGAAAAGAATGGCATCTGCCATTTGTAGAGCGTGGGTCATGGAAAGTTTTACTGATAAGCAAACGGACTGAAGGAAGCTGGTCCGGGGAGAAATAAGGTCCCCAGCAACAGGACCAGCTGTGTACAAAGCCTTTGAAGTGCAGACATGTTTGACACATTATAGGAAGAGCAAAGAGGTCAAGGTGTCTGGGGTGAAGTTGGTAAGGAGGAGGATGGGGGAGAGGGTCCGGAAAGAAGGCCGGGCTTGCAAGCTGCAGCAGGACTTCACGAATATTGAGTGCCGGGATCTGTCTCACTCTTGTGGACAGACCGGTCCTTAACCCCACAGCAACACAAGGACATGTTCTCGTCACGCCCGAGTGTCCCAACATACAGAGTTGGACAATCTCAGTCTAGTCCACCGTTTGCAAACTGTGGGCTGCAACCTATTCATGATGCCATGAAGCTGATTTAGGGGGATTGAAGCCAGCAGTTTGGGGATGGGATAGGATTGGATGGAATGGGATTGAGTGGGATGAAATGGGATGGAATGGGATTGAGTGGGATGAAATGGGATGGAATGGGATGGAATGGAAAGTATCCCAGGGAAATAGTTATGTGTGTGCCTGTGAGGGTGCATGCGTGCCACGTACCGTTTGCCATACAAAACGTATTTCTTACCAAGGATCGTGTCAAAACACTTGAACCTACATCTCGTCCATTTCCCGCTCACACAGCCCCAGTGCAGCTCTGCACACCTGCCTCAAAAGGCACCTTGGCTGCTGATTTGTCTGTCGCCTCCTGTGCTGACTGTCAACAAGTTAATTGATCCACAAGACGCACCAGCCTTCAGCTACGGAACAGGAAAGGTCTTCCGTGTTAATTGTGACGTTCACTTTTAAGCAAGGCAGGAGCCCCATGTGTGTGTTTGCATTTTAATGCGTGCTTGCTTTTTGGCTTTGTCTAGTCACCTCAGTCCTTAGTCTGCAGAAGAACCCCCAGACCCAGCCAAGGACATCTCTCTGGGTCCAGGTGTGCCAAGTAGGGGAGGGGCTGGTGGTTCCCTCTCAGAACAGTGCCAGGCCTCTCAAGAGTGGGATTACTGGGGTCAGACAGGTAGGTATGCATGCCAATCCCAATGCTGTCCCCTCCCAACTGTGTGACTCGGGACAAGTGAAACCACTCCTTGGAGCCTCAGTTTCCCCGTCTGCAAAAAGAGGTAATGACCGTACCAAACTCACAGGATAATTATGGGTTCATAATAATGACCATTTACATCTAATGCAGCGCTTAGAAGGACTATGCGTCTTAACCCAGGTAATCCACACCACAACCCTGAGAGATAAAGCGTCTCAGTTCCCCACTTTACAGATGAGGAAACCGAGGCCAAAGAGGTTCAATACCTTGCAAGGTTACCCAGCTGGTAAATTTTGAGGGCTGAGCTTCCCACTTACTCTCTCTGCTCGGTTTTACCAATAGCCGCTTAATGGAAAAAAAAAATTAGGAGCCACTACAGAAAATGATATCGAGGAGATCATGGGAATCTTTAAGACTGCTTACCAAGAATTGGGGTTCTCTTTCCAGGCACGTAATAGCATGACTCTCCTCCGCCCTCTTGAACTGAGGTAGGTTCATTCACTTGCGTTAGCGAATAAAACACGGATGGGGGTGATGATGTGCGCCCCTTCCGGGCAAAAGGTTTAAAAGGGAGCATGCAGTCCTGCATGTTCCTCTTCTCCTTTCTGCAGTGATCACGAAAATATGTCAACATGGAGCCCCCATCAACCCGCTTTCCGGAAAAGCGAGGGTGAGCAAAGACTTCCCTGCCACCGTTCCTTTGTCACAGTACAGGAAGGACACTAAAGTTGTCTCACGTTAGGACTCTGGTATTTGGGGTAACCGTTGCCGTAGCAACATCGAGCCTATCTTGACGGATAACAGGCCCTTGCCAGTCTGACCTATTGTAGCTACCGTTTATTGAACTCTGCGTGTAGATTAAGTGCCGGACACTTGACATACGTCAGCTCATTTAAGCCTGGCCGTAACCCCAGACGGAAATCCTGTTAGCAGACCGACGTACAGGTGAGGACCCTGGGGCTCCCGTTTGCCCAGATCCACACAGCTAAAAAGTGGCATGGTCAGGGCCCAAACCTAGACCAGAAATAATTGCCTCCCTCTCCCGTGGGAACTGAACACAGTCGGGTGCTGAAGTCAGCCTGTCCCAGCTCGAAAGAGCTGACTGCGGGCATCTATTCCCGAGGTGCCGTGCAGTAACGTCGCACTGGTAGTTTGTAATACACCACGGTGGGGGTGTTTCCACCGTGGAAATTGCCAAATGGTACAAATCAGAGCTTTTCTTTTTGACCGAAGAGCCAATTTACCCCTATACTATTGATCGGGCCCATACGATCTGAGCCAGCCATACTGAGTTCTAATCCACTAAACGTGCCCAGAGAAATGCCCAGAAAAGTTCCTCCAGGACCCCTAGGAACCCCCACACAGGGTTTTAGTTAATGAGAAAGAACCTGTAGTGACACTAGCACAAGGAAGTGGAATCACAAATTGAGCTGCTAAAGAGCAAGAACAGAGAAGGCGCTCCGCAGGGTGGCTAACAAATAGGCTGCGAGAGAGGAAGAAAAACATCCAGAGGGGGAGAGAAAGGCCTTCCAGGAAGGAGAACGGAGTCTTTAATCTGCGGAGCACACGTTTTGTTAAGTCTGCATAATTCATGAAACGCAAGGACCTCCGAGGACAGCCGAGGTTCAGGGCAGAAGATCAAGTTGACAAGACTGGCTCTGGGGTAGAGCGAGTGGGACGCGGGGTTGGGGTTGTTGGTTGCAGGAACTGACCTATATTTCTCTCTGTTTACACTGCAGCAGGAGCTGTCTCTGCTCATCCACGTCCCCAGTTAGGCTTCACCTGAAGACCAGTGTGCTCGGGGAGGCCTCTGGGACGTGGAACCACAAGGATGGCTACTGTGTTGGGTTCCGGCGGCTGCGGGCACATTTTCAGACCATTATGCTCATTCTTGCAGGATAGTGATAGTAACTCTGCCTTTTACAGGGGGCGTGACCTTGGGCAAGTGACCTTATCTCTTTAAGCCTCAGTTTTTCTTCTGTAAAATGAAGCTAAGAGCTCCTAATTCATAGAGCCTTAACGCACAGTGCCTGGCACATAGTGCTTGATAAACGGCGGCCGTCAACTTTTAATTACTACAGGGAGGAATGATAGTAGAAATAACAATGGTAGTAGTGAACAGTTCCGTGTACTGTTCTGAAAGCGTTGCTCAAAATAAATACTTTCATCCTGATTGCAAGCATATGATAGGTACTAGTCTAGATGGGGAAACTAGGACAGGAGAGGGAGTGACGCTTTCCCAAGGCACAGTCAGTGGTGGGGCCAACCAGTTATTCAGCCCCTGATGAGTGACACGAGTTTATAAACATCAACTCTCATCTATACCTGCACAACTTTGAGAGTTAGAGCTGCTGGTTTCCATTTGGACGATGAGGAGACTGAGGCTCTAAGAGTTAAGTTAGCTAACCCCAAGTCACCGAGCAAGCCGGCAGCAAAGCAGGAATTCAAGACGAGGTCTGTGGGTGTCTGAGTGCGCGTTTCATCCAGCCACCTTTCGTTCCCAGAAACAAAGGCAGCTACCCTTATTCAGGCGCCATTCACATTTAACTGGCAGCTGAGATATGCAAGATGCCGGGCTAAGCATTTTCCAGGTACCCTCTTACCACAAGGGCTGCAGGACGTGGGTCCTTACCCCCATTTGACAGAGTAGGAAACAGGCACAGAGAGGCTGGCCATTTATCTCAGGCCACACAGCTCGAAAGTGGTCGAGCTGGGATGTGGACCCAGCTGCCTTGCCTCCAGAGCCTCACTGCTTAACCACGGGCCTAAATGCTGTCAAGCGATAGGGTCCATCCAACAAATATCCTTGACTTGTTAAAGAAAAAGACATCCCTGACACTTGTTAAAGTTGGGGAAGGGGGAGACTTTTGGTGTAGGTGTAGGATTTTGCAATAGGGGAAAGAGACTGGGCTTGACTCTAAATAAGGAGGAGTGCAAATTTATAGGCCAAGGAGCAGGTTGGGGGATCAGCGGGGGTTGCTGAGAGGAAACATTAGGAGTAAGATGGGGATTCTAGCTGAGTGGACCTATTAGGTCTTACCAGTGTGGTCAGACATCACCTGGGTGATGAACCCAACAAGGTAGGAAGGTGATAAGATATCAAGGAAGGCTAAGCTGGCTGCGCAGGATTCTTATTAAATGTAGAGAGGAACACAGAAGCCCGAAAGTCAGGGCCTAGTTGAGAAGAGAGTTCAGAGGAGACGGACTAGAGTTTAGGCAAAGAGAATTGCCACCCGCCATGAAAATCTCAATCCTTTTATTCCCTGTGACCAATATCCAGCTAGGCTTGAGAGGGAGAGGACGGAAGGCAGAGGGGAATTCAGGAGCTTGAGAGAAGGGCAGATAGTTGAGGGAGGGGCGATGTTGGGGCTAAAGATGATGGACAGAAAGCTAGACCAGTGGCCAGTGGGTTAGGCCAGGCCTTCCCCTTTTCTCGGTCTTCTTTCTTCCTCAATCCCCGCTACTCCTAACCGCGCCCCCCAGACCCTCACCGCCTCGCTGAGAAGGAATCCCAGGACTATTCCACGTGTGTCCTGAAACTGCCAATTAAAGCAAGCGGGGGAAGATCCCCCTCTGTCTCCTTAAAGACAGCGCAAACATCTCTGCCAATGCCTCCTGAGAAGGCAGCAGCTGGGACCTCAGCGGAGGAAGACCCTTTTCAGCTTCCCCAGCTAGAAAGACGTGTTAACACAGAACCTTCTGCAATGGCAAAGGTTGCAGGCTGCCGCGTGGATGGACTTCCAGGCAGAGTCAAGCCAGGAGCTGGAGGAACCCTTGATTAACATCTTCCTCACCTCCTTTGTGCAAGGGCGGCCTGGGGGTGACCCAGAAGCAGGGCCCACCCAGGGAGAGAATGTCACCTCTCCTGTAGTTGCTGAACTGAATTCCAATGGGAAAGGACGTCGATCCTGCAGGGAGCTCCCAGCCAGAAGCCCCAGGCCTTTCCAGGCTGATGGTTTGTCACTGCTGCATGTCTGCCCTGCATGTGCCTCAAGCAATTCCCTGATGCCCATGCAGAACCTTGAAGTTCCTTGAGTGGCCTACAAGACCCTGAGTGACCTGGGCCGTGTCCAGCTTCCTAGCCTCGAGTCACAATTATCCTTGCATCATTCTAGAAATGCTGCCCCAGAATGCAGCTCCCAGCTCCCTGCCTTCCCCCGCCCTCCCCTCACCCCTGTTTCTTCTCTCCTAGACCATGCTGGGGCTGTTCCTCTGCCCAGAATACCCTTTCCCTCTCCTCCACTTTCCCTGGGATGACCTTAGTCATCCTTCAACAGTCTCCTGAGACTCCCCAGCCTTTGCCTTCCTCCCTCAGGGCTCGGTTAGAATCTGTGTGAGTCCCCCAGGATGGCCGTAACCAATCACCGCCGCAAAGTGGTCACTGAAAACAACAGAAATTTGTTCTCTCAAGGTTCTGGAGGCTAGAAGTCTGAAATCAAGGTGCCTGCAGGGCCTTGCTTCCTCAAAGCCAGGAGGGAGGAACCCTCGCTTTCCTCTTCCAGCTTTTGTTGGCTCCAGCCTTCCTTGGCCTGTGGCAGCGTCACTCCAATCTCTGCTCTGTCTTCCTCTGGCCTTCTCTCTGTCTGGCTTTAGGGCCCACTCTCCCCCGTATGACCTTATTTAGCTAATTACATCAGCAAAGACCCCATTTCCAATTAAGACCCCATTCTGAGGTTTCCAGGTAGACATGAATTTTGGGGGACACTATGCAACCCAGTCCAACCACTTTACAGATGGGACCGGTATTGCAGGCTGCAATGGCTCAGGAAGGCTTCAAAGAGAAACTAGGTTTCTGGAGGTGACTGCTATTTGCACAGGCAGATTACTCCATTTGGAGAAAACACTCAAAGTGGGGGCGGGGGTGTGTGTAGGGGGAGAGTCAGTGACCCTTTAAAGCTTTCCTAGTAGGTTGGAGCCAGTGCCTGATAACATCTTTTCTCAAGTTGCTGATGACCCCTCCCACCTGCGTTCCCTCCCTAAAATGATCCACCAGCAGCGGAGAAAAACCCAACACCTTTAAACAGAACCCATCGGCTAATGAAACTGAAAGCAGTAATCTGTCACTTTGGAAGAATGAGCTGACACATTTCTCAAGAAGCTTTCTATTCTCGTAATAACATTGGGCTGGTAAACTGCTTGCTTCTCTCATTTCTCTCCCTCATCTGTGCCTTTCCAAATAATGAACATCAAGTCATCTTTGGAAATATCCAATACCCAGGTGGCCCGTGCAACTGGGGAGCAGGCACACTACTCTCTTACCCAAAAGGCAAGAGAGAAAAAAAATGAAACCAGAAGCAACAGAAGTGGTGGAGTCAGAGGCTTGGGGATTCAAACATCACCTCCGTCACCTGCTGACTTGTGCTTTGTGACTCAAGCCTCGATTTTCTCATCGGTAAAATGGCGATAACAACACACCTGTCTCCCTGGTTTTGGGGGGAGGTTAATCCATGCATGGCACCGAGTGAGCAACAGAATAAACGCTATCTGGTGATCTTTTTTAAATGAAATGTTCTTTCTTTAATTATTTATTATTATTTATGCCTCTAGCACCTGGTCTTCCTAGGTGGTCTCCCATCCAAGTACTAATGAGGCCCAACCCTTGCTTAACATCCAAGTCAGACATTGGGCTTGTTCAGGGTGGCATGTCCATAGACCATGGACCATGGCTCCACTGGGGTACAAACCCAGGACCTTCTGCACGTAAAGCAGACGTGCTGACCGCTACACTATGGAACCGCGTCCATTAAACAAAATGTTTTGAGTAATCATCTCGCTGGTTTGTTATTGTTATTCTGAAACGTGTTTGCATTATAAAATAAAGCAAATCAGCAACTAGTTTCTTGTCATTAGGAGTCGAGGTTTTTCAGTTTAAAAAAAATTTTTTCAGTTAAAAAAAAAATGCCAGTATAAAATAAAAAACAATGCATCTTCAGTTTGAATTAGAAATGTCAGTATAAATTCATGCAGTAATTTCCCCTTAAAAAAGAAAACAAAGTGTGTCCTAACTGTCCTCTTAAAACGCCTAGGACCAATAACTAACTCAGGAGCAATGGGCACTTCTAGCATCCGGATTGTGGTCTCACGTACCACGTTCCCAGCCAATGCCATCGGGGCTCTGAGGAGAAATGGCTGACTCCTGGCCTTGAGCAGAAAATGTACACAATGAAGCTAGAGAGCATTATCAGAGGGTAAGAAGCTACTGAGATGATACAGCCGTTTCCAAAGGACTCAAGGGCCAACGTTAACCGCCTTTCACTAACCAAAGATGGGAAATTGGAGCATCAACAAAAGCAAAAATGCAGTGGATTTAAGCACGTCAAACACGTTAAACTTCCACGAGTCCCTGAGACCATTCACAACTAATTTATGTTTCATTCAGTCCTCATTTCAGGGCTACGAAGGAAGGTCGAATCAGCCTCTCTGTCACAGATGAAGAAACTGAGGCTCCGACAGGCGAAGTCGCTCAACCCGACACGACACGGCTTATCAAAGGGGGAGCTGGAAGGCCGAACCAGGCCTGTGACATTGCGAAATTTGCAGAAAGCATTTAGTAAAGTGTAACTGTCCCTCCACCAGCCCACGGCGGCAGGGCGATGGGCAGGCAGACTGGAAAAGCGAGAAGAACGGGGAACGATTAAAATCTCATCCCGCTGTCTCTTATTCCCTGGTTACAAGTAGCAGATGCTGGCAGCTGAGTGTGTGGCGTGATATATGTGGGAAATGATAATGATCGACCAATTATAACCACTCTTGTGAGGATCCATGAGAGCCATAAAATGGTCTTTGGTTTTAAAGTGGTAACTGGCGAGAAAGACGTTTCTAAGGCCCCGCCTGATGGATGTCTGTACCTTCCTGCCCCTTCGACCAAAGTTGCTTAAAGAGTGGTCTGAACCCCATTTTTATTCCTCGCCTTGGGTGCTGTGGGAAAAGGCGGCCTTATGAGCCCCATCTCGAACCTACTAGGTCGGTCTCTGGTGGGCAGGGCCTGGTAATCAGTATTTGTAGCCAAGTTCCCTGGGCGGGATGTGAGAATATGAAAACCCAAGAGGCAATACCCAACGTCCACCCACTCTCATGTGCAACGCCCTCCCCTGCGTGATCAGAGGGATCAGCCGGAGTGATCCTTCTAGAAGAGAAACCTGAAGCGGCACGCCTATCAAAAACCCTTCAGTGGCTCCCAGGGTCCTTCGGATAGAGTCTGAATATTTTAATTTCTTAACGATCTCCAGCCTTGATCGTTCCCTCCCACTCACACGCTCTCTCCCTGCACCTCCGTGGAGACGTCTCCAGCTTCGTGTTCGCTCACGCTTCCGCGACGCTTCCAGAACGCCTCTCCCACCATTCATTCTAACCCTACCCTTCTCTGCCCCTCCAAATCCTACTCATCCTTCGAACGCCTTTCTGGACTCACTCGCACTCAGCCTCCCTGCTGCTTCTGGCTAAGTCACCCCTTCGGATGCCATGATCGCTCTCTCACGGTACATCCCAAGATGTGCAAGTCAATGGCAGGCAGGTTGTGCGCCTGTCACCCGCCCCCCACGCCTCCTCGGAGAACAGAGGCCATGGCGTCTTCACCACGTGCCTCCCTCACCTGGTCCCTAGAACACTGTCGCCTCACAGGGCTTAGTAAATGAGCGAGTGAACTGAAGAATTCACCTCCTCGTATCCACTCAGGTCTTCCTACCTCATTCACTCCCTCATCAGTAACAATCTTCTTACACGCCGCCCCGTTGGGTCAGGGCTGTGACCCTGGCAAAGAAGGTGAGGGGTGTTTTGTCTTAAAGATACCCCCTTAAACCTAGATCACAACTGGCCCTTTCATGGCACTTGAGTGAGCCAATCAGGTTCTTTCTTGAGAATCCGGATTGAAAAAGATTTCCTCAAAGGTCATTTTGGGCATTTTTTTTTTTAATCCTGTGAGCTGAGCCACTGTGCAGAGGAAAGCAGAGAAATGCTGCTAGTGGTCTCAGAAAACAAAATAAAAAAAGAAAGAAAGAAAAAAGCATGGTCTTGGCTTCTGCTCTCTGGTCAATGCCCCGGAAGAATCTACCGTGAGCATCAGCTGTGAGTCCTGTCCTTGCGTCTCAGGAGTCCCTCCACCGTCCTTTCCATAAAGCCCCCATCTTACTAATAATGTTCATGTGTATAGGTTTCTGCTCCTCGTAAACAAACAAGCCTGGCCTGGACAGGGACGCAAGCAGAAGGAGGAACCCTGGGCTGGGGATCAGACGACTTTCGTAGCTTTGCCACTACATGACCGTGCAGGAGTGGAGCTGCCTGCGGATACTTCATGGAGACAGGAGGAAGGGTGGAAAGGCCCTACCCAGAGGTCACCGGCTTCCAAGAGACGCCAGCCTGGAAAGTAAGCCCCAGGACCTGCAAGGAGGAAAAGAGCATTCTCCTTCAGGCTCCATCAAAGCATCACTTTCTCCCTCTAGATCTGTGAGCTCCAAGGGTGGCAATGACGTCTGTCTTGCTAGATGGTGTCTGTCTTGCTAACAGCCCTATCTCCAGAGGGCACAGGGCCTGGCACACTGCAGGTACGCACGGGTGAATGAAGATCTCCCTGTTTCTCCCCATTTCCCGATGTCTGTCTGTCCCTATGGGCCTTCTGTTGTCTTTCCTGGTTTTATTATCTCTGCTTCTCTACGTCTTTTCCTGTGTATCGTGTCTCTCTCTTCTGCCCCGCCTTCTCTCTGTCTCTGCCTCTGTCTTTCCTCCCGTCTTTCTCTGTCCTGTCCGCTGGGTCTGCCAGGCTCTCCCCCTTGTCCTCTCCGTGTCTCCTCCCCACCTCACCCTGCATACACTCACACCTGCCCCAAACCTCTCCCTCACACCAGCTCCCTTTGTCTTGGACCCTCTCTCGTTGCCTGGTAACCATGCTCTCCACCAGCCCCACAGAAACCATAGCAACCAGCAGCCAGACAACATGGCCATTCATTTTCCCTTTTGTCCCTTGCGTGGCACGTGGACGCTCCAATTACAGGTACTCGCAGGCAGGCGATGCCTTTGTCCGAGGCCCATTCACAGCGGAGCCAGCGCCCCCGCCCAGAGGATGCTGGGCCCCGCAGCACAAAGGGCCTTTGTGCTTCCTCCCTTCAACCCCACGCAGGGCTCAAGGACAAGGGCTCAGGCATCAACCTACACAAGGCGGTGGGAAGGGGGAAAAGCCCAGGAGATGGCCCAACAGACACACTGACCCAACAACCCCTAGAAGAGAACCCACAGGCCAGGAGGGCGGGGAGGGGAGTGGCCCCGGCTCCCCACTGACCTGTCCATCCTCCAGGGGGTAGGGTATTCTCAAGTCACTGATCCTTGGCAGCATATTTTGTTTTCTGTAGCCCACATCTTCCTCCTCCTTTGCACACCCAACTCCTACCCCACCAGCGCCAGAGCCCCTTGCCTGCTCCTTCACTTCCTTCCCCGGCTACCACCGCTCCCTAGGTCGTGCTTCCACGTGTGCAATAATAGATATTTTTTCTTGAGTAGCATATTAGCTTCCTAGGACTCCATAACAAATGACCACAAACTAGATGGTTTAATACATCCCAGTTGCTGTCCTACAGTTCTAAAGGCAAAGAGTGTGCGATCGGGGCGCCCAAAGGGCCATGCTATCTGTCTCTGAAGGTTCTAGAAAGGATTCTGCCTCGCCTCCTCCTCGCTTCTGGTGGCTGCCGGCTATCCTTGGCATTCCTTGGCTTGTAGATGCATCACTCCAGTGTCTGGCTCTGCCGTCACTTGTCATTCTCTCTGTGTCATTCTGTCCAAATCCTGCACGAAAGGAGAGCAGTCATTGGATTAGGGCCTACCCTAACCCAGGATGCCCTCATCATAACATGATTATATCTGCAAAGAAATCTATCTCTAAATAAAGTCACATTTGAAGGATCTGGGTGAACGTAAATTTTTTTTTGGGGGGGACACTATTCAATCTAGTATGAATAGTTAGTTATTCCTCCTCTGGATTTATAAGGCCTGTTACCTTAGCAAAGACGTTTGCTTTGCTCATTACTCACACTCCCGATGCCCAGTACAGTGCCTGGTCGGTTAAAGAGGTCTGTGGGTATTTACTGAATCAATGAATGATCGAGAGTTGCTTTACTTCAGTGAGACTCAGCACTCCTTATACAAACGAGGAGAATAATAGCGTCGCTTCAAAGGATCGTGGAGGAGGAACCAACACTGGCAGGTAGAGGAGGCCCCAACACTGGTAACCATGTGTATTGGTTTCCTCTGACTGCTGTAAGAAATTGTCACAAACTCTGGGGCTAAAACCACAGAAATGTATTCTCTCACAGTTCCGGAGGCCAGAAAGCCAAAAGCGAGGTGTCAGCAGGGCCTGTGCTTGTAGCTCTCCCTCCCGTCTCTGCCTCCACCCGCGCACGGCCTTCTCTTCTGTTCTGGGTCTTCTCTTCTCATGAGGATACTCGTGGTTGGATCTGAGGCCCACCCAGAAAACCCAGGATGACCTCATCACGAGATCCTTAATTACGCCTGCAAAGACCCCCTTTCCAAATAAAGCCATATTCCCTGGTTCCAAGGATTTCACGTAGACATGTCTTTTGCAGGGCCACCCTTTAACCCACTACACTGTAGCTAGTTTTTCTGCAATTAAGGTCCAAGCTCTGGTTGTGGACAACGTATATTCAATCAACATGTATGTGGATGAAGTAGTTACTAGTTCTGAGACACACTCATTTGTATTTAATTTTCACAATGACCCTGAGGAGGTAGAATAGCAGGTAGTTATTGAGACAAATGAGGCAGGAGAGGTGTAGTGATTTCCCCCAGGCCTCAGATTTGGGAATCGGCAGCGTCCCCCAATGCATCCTACTCTCCCGTCCTGCCAGTGTGTGCGTCAGCCCGTCTCCTGTGAGTCCCTGTCTCCCGACCTTCCTGGTTGGGGTCGTCCTTCAGGTCCTTTCCGGCTGGAGGTGCCTTTTCAGGAAGCCTTTTCTGACCCCTGGGGCTGTGTTTGGACCCCTGTTCGGGTGTCTAAGCCACTCTTTATCACTCAGTACCTATTTGTCTCCTTCCTCTGAACTGTAAACTCCTTGAGGGTTCAGATTGAGTCTAGTTCAATGTGGCATCATCACAGCTTACCATGCAGCCCATCCCTGAGCAAGAGGTCCATGACTATGTATTAAAGTGAAATTATACGTGTGATGGTATTCTTACAGACTTATTCAACTGCACCATGTAAATAATTACTATTATTATTACTTGTTTGAGATCTTAGTCCCATAGAAATCCTGATTTAGAGAACGCTAAAGGATACTTACTCCTAGGATTCAAATAACTGCAAAGTTTTAAGACGAGATAATTGGTGAAACGCTAGTACCATTAACAGAAATCCAGGGGATCAATGCTCATCGAATATTCATGCGCACGCGAGCCTCCCGGGACTTGTTAAAAATGCACATCCCGATGCCGTTGGTCTGTGTGTGGCAGGACTTGAGACTCTGCATCCACAAGTTCTGAGATGACGCCAGGGCCGCTGGCCCTGGAGCCAAACTTGAGAAGCAGGGAAGCAGCTGATCTGAGCAGGAGGTCCAAGCTGATGAGTGAGAATTAGAAAAGCTGACTCCGAGTTGCTGGAGTGATTCGCTGAAATGGATATATTTCAATGGGGCATTTGTAAACACCAGACCAGGACCTGGAGCGAGAGACTGGGGCACTGTGGCACGTCATAGAGTATTAGTGAGCTTGTGTACAGGCAAGGAAAAAACAAAAACAAAAACAAAGATATTGGGGGAATACCAGAGTTGTGGGAAAGAGAAAGAGAGAAATAAAGAAGGAGCAGTTGGAGAGACAGAGAAACCAGAAAAGTGCAGCGTCACAGGACAGCCGGCTGCTGCAGGGGACGCAAACAATGAACCAAGAACTTGCTAACGGAATTTATAATTGTGAAGGTCCAGTGACCTTGAAATAAAGGTTGTACGAGAGTCCGGGGTGTGTCGCAGACGCTGTTGATCCCTACCCCATATGCCCTTGGCCTGCCTGAAATCAGCTCTCCGGGCGGCCAGCAATATCCCCCTGAACCAGCTTCCCATCTTGAGCACCTGGGTCTGTCTGTCCCCTCAGCCTGCGGATTTCCTCCAGCAGCGGGAGAGTCTGCTTGGCCTCAAGTCGGCTTAACCCAGATTACGTGGGTGAGTTAACACCCAGGGGGTGGAGGGGGCAAGTCTGAGCCAGTCCAGAGTGGGAGACGATACACAGATACCCCACTTCCTCGGTCCTCTCAAGGGATGGTTCTGAGGCCTAGTTCCTGAGCAGAAAGAAGCTCCAGTTGTAATCTTCTCGATACAACACCTTTCCTTGGTTTTTCTCTCTTCCCGATCTCCCTCATGTTTCCTGAGATCGCCTCCCTAACAAGCTATTTGCACCTAAGTCTTTGTCTCATGGTCAGCTCGAAGGAGCTGGGGGTGGGGACAGGTTAGTAGCCACACTGTAAGGTCGATTACACAGAACAAGGTCATTAAGACAAGAAATGGAAGGGGTTTTGAGCCGGTCTTGCAAATAGCCCCTCATCCACCAGCCCAGGCCGGTGTGGGCTGAGCCAGGTGAGTAATCTGGTGGTCAGATTCGCTGATTTCTCATGGAGAAGGGGAAGCTTCGGCTGGCAGGTCCACATAAGCACCCCCGCCTCCAGCATCGCCGCCACCACCAAGCCACCCACTTTCACGCCGGTCCCACACACCAAGGGCCAGACATTGTCCCGGGAAACGGGCAAAGCGTGAGGAAGCGGTAAAGTCTGCCTTGTTTCCGCCAACGTCTCTGCAGAGAGTCTCTGGGTGCCGCCGAGGCTGCTGCTATATATAACGCACAAGCGCAGCTAATAAAACTGATTGTAAAGCACTTTGCGGATCCAGAGAGCCACATAAATGCTAAATAAGAAAATTAATCTTGGCTACAAAGAACTCTCGCTGTGAGATCGGAGTGGTTTTGAGACTGCCGGGGAAGGGGAGCTCGTGCCCTCTCCCACTCACCTATTCTGCCTTCACCCCCGCCACCCCCCATAAGAGCTAGCGTACGTATGCACGATCCTAAGCAGCACGAGGGGGCTCACACATACACACATACACACAGCCAACCTCCCACCACACACAACCAACACACGCGCCCCATGTACACACCACACACACCCGTACGCACAGAGACGTCGTCATGCACGTACACCCAGGTGCACCCTGACACCCACACACACGCCAATACATATCCCCCCCCGCATAGACATCCTCGCCAGACGCGAACACAGACGCCCTTTCATGATCCGCATGCACACGTGTGCCCACACACACGTTCACGTACAGACCCACATACGGGCTTACGTGCGTGTGCACGCACACGCATGAACGCACACGCACCTGAGACAGCGCCACACAAAGGCACGTGCACGACGTCCCCACGACCACTCGCGCGCTCATCCGCATGCCGATCGTGCGTCCACATGCCCACACGCGCCCACGTGAAGGCGAACACACAGCGCCGGTGCATGCTTTCTGGTCCACGTCGGCTTTCGTGTCTCTTACAAAGTATTTGAACGGTCCAGGAAGTCCAGATTCATCCATAAAAATTCTCCAGGCGCCACCAAAAAGTGTCCATGCCAGCCTAGATCGCAAAGCCCTGGAAACCTGACTCTGCGACAGCCGCAAGAACCCTCCCCAGGGAGAAGGAAGCAGGCCGCCTAAGAGTCTGACACTGTGGTAGCCGCGACCCCAGTTTCCGATGTCGAGAGCAGGAAAAGATGCCCTTGTGTCCCCAGATTCTCTCCTTCTGGGTACCTCTGAGCTCACTCTTTATGCCCCTCGTCTGGTCCTCGTTGCTGTAGTGCCCTGCGGCAGATCTTGTAATATAGCGAGCTGTGTCCCTCCAAAATTCATGTTGACATCCTAACGCCCCGTGGGACGGTATTTGGAGGTGGGGGCTTTGGGAGGTAACTGGGTTTACCCATGCGGGTGGGGCCCCCATGAAGTGATTAGTGTCTTTGTAAGAAGACACATCAGAGAGCTTGTTTTCAGTCTCCCCCACCCCTCCCTTTCCCCTCTCTCCCCCGCCTTCTCCTCCACCTTCTCACCACTCACCCCCTCCCCACCAATTGCCACGTGAGTGAGTTCACAGTGAGAAAGTGCCCATCTGCAAGCCAGGAAGGGAGAACCGACCATGTGGCACCCTGAGCTCACACTTCCGGCCTCCGGAATTGTGAGAAAATGAAATTCTGCTGTTTAAGCCACGCAGCCTATGGTATTTGGCCACGGCAGCCTGAGGAGGCCAAGACAGCAGCACTTCCCATGGGTGTGTTCCACTGGAAAGCGAGGGCTGCGAGGGCAGAGGTTCGTGGGTATTCCTGCAGCCCTACTCGCAGGTAGGACGGTGTCTGGCACTTCGTGGTTGCTGAATAAAAAATCTGTTGAATAAATGAATGAGGATGCTGTTGGCCCATCAGGATTAAAAGCATCTGGAGGACACGGGCTTTTTCCCAGACATCCTCGTACTTCCCACCAAACTTTCATTCACAGCTCACATTAATCTGGGAAAGAAGAAAGACGGCAAGGAGGGAGAACTGAAGGAAAGAAAACGAGAAGGAACAGAGAGAGAGAGATTGGAGGAAATAAGAAAGAAAAGGTAAAGGACGAAAGGAAAGAGGAAAAGAAGGAAACGAACACCAGAGTTCGAATTGTCCTTTGCCGCCTGTGTGACCTGAAACGTGTCACCGAACCTCACTCAGATATGACACCCCCTATGGGCGTGATAACGGCTGCTGACACGAGACGTCACGAGGCTGAAAGGCGGTGATCTCCTCAACGCCCCGCACGGTCTGTGCAACGACGCCGGCGCTGAGGGAACGGCAGAGCCGCCAGGAGGAGGATGCTGTTGGCTGTGGTGGCCGTGGCAAAGGACGGGGAAGGGGAGGAGGAAGAGGAGGGGAGAAATGGCTCATTGAGAACCCAGCCCCTTCAAAGACACTACTCCATGGCACCACCCACCTCTGTCTGGCCTCGTTCCCCCCATCGGTGCCACCCTCCACAGCTGTGGTGTCCACGAGAATTCCCTCGGGAGCCCTTGAAATTCCTGACGCTCAGGCTACGCTCTGGACCACAGCACCTGGCCCTTGGGAGAGGAATAAATCCCATCTGTGATCTCCCATGATTGCCACAGACACATGTTTTCATCTCCTTTCCCACAGCTGTAGAGGAAGAAGAGGCGTCTTCCCGACAGGCCCCTGGGCACCCCACCCCCGCCCCCACCCTCAGAGACCCACTGCCGGCCTCCCAGCGCTCACATCGCCTCGGCGTAGACAAAACCGAGCACCTGAGTCTGTCCTGTTTGTCAAGCACAAACAGAAAGTCGAACATCAGATTTTTCACGGACGAAGAGCAGCCAGCTGAGCCCAGGTGGGGACATGGATGCTCCTCACGAAAGACACAGAATTCGCATTCCAGACGGGCATGGACGCCCGGAGCCTTGGTAAATCAGAGCGGCGGGCGGGACCTCTGCCAGGGCTGGGGAGGCAAAGAGTTAGGCTGTAGGTCGGCCTCGACTCCGTCTGCCACGCTTCGGCTTCACAAAGGCCAGCGGGCGGCCGGAAGGCCCGGTGTAGGCAACGCACTCCTGGATGGAGTTCAGGGGACCAGGCCAGGAGGGCGGGGGAGCACACGGGGTTTGGGAATCAGCCAGACTTAGGTTCAAATACCGGCACTGCCGGTTTGCAGCTGAAACGTCTTGGATAAGCCCCTTCAATTCTCGAAAGCTCCGATTTCTCAGCTGTAAAGTTGGCATCATAAAATATCTGCCTCGTCGGGCGGTTTTGAAGGTCAAAACTGACGCAGAAGGTTGTTTTGTAAAGTTCTTCTCACGTAATAAGCACGTGGTAACTGGGCCCCATTCTTAACGGCACGACCGTCAACATTTATACATTTTCTTTAAGTACTTGGCGGGCCTGCACTTCTTCCCTGTCACATGCAGGATCCTATTTTTTTCTGTTTCCTTCTCTTTTACTATAGAATATGTTTTAAACCACATGTTCGTTCAGCTGCTTCTCACCATTTTTGTCTTGTTCCCACATTAACACATTCACATAAAACAATTTTAATGGACAGAGCATTTCTTCTTTGCCCTTAAAGTTACCTGACGGATTGCATTCATGTAAAGCTCTGAATTATGAAACGCCTCCTATTTAATGTTTTGTGCGTGGACTATTTTTCCACACGCAAAGAGCAACCTGTGCCGTTGGTGTTGCCCTCCGTCCCTTGTCATAAGAATAAGCGTCTCACATGTCGTGCCACATTTAACGTCTACGGCCCGCTGATGAAACGGGTACCGTTCGGATGCCAGGCTTTTAAGTAAACTGTTTTATTGATATGTAGCCCATATCACATGTGCCTAAGTCAACGAATTTTCACAAAGGGATCACGGCTGTGTAACCAGCACTCCGATCAGATGTCCCGAGGTCAACCGCTATCCTCATTCGTGTCGCTGGTTTTAAACTTCATTTAAATGGAACCATAGAGTATTATTACAGGCAGGATAATGACCTCCCAAGATGTCCACGTCCTAGTTCCCAGAATCTCTGAACATGTTACCTGACATGGCAAAAGGGGCTCTGTGGACAAGATTAAGTTCTGAACTGTGAGATGGCAGATTAGCCTGGATTGGGATCTCAGTTTTAAAGATGCAGCCGAGATGCCTTACGCCTAAGGCCAAAGGCCACCCATTAAGTGGTGAGGCTGGGGTTTGAATCCAGGCGGCATCTAGAACCTACACTCTGAACCACTGCTTCAGGTGGGAAACCCGAGAGACACAGTGATGTGCCCGTGATCACACGGGTCAAAGGTCAGAGCGGGGGTTTGAACTGGGCCTCTGCCCCCCACCCCCGACTGCACTGCACCTCCTTGCTGAGCTGACACACCACGGGCATTTTCAGCCGTGGTCTGTGATGCTGGAAGCTTCTGCTGATTACAAGCTCTCCCCAGTTTGCCCCTCGTGTGCCAGCCCCAACAAGCCACTCACCAGGCCCAGGGCAGCTCGGTTGACTCCTAAGTGTCGCTTGCTATCCCCAGCTCCCTTTGGGGGAAAAGAAATGCCACCAGCTGCTGTCCGTGGTCTCTAGGCTCCTTCAGACCAGCTTCGAATAGCAGTGGCCAGGCAGAAGGAAATGTCAGCTGGATTTTCGGCACGGAGCACAGGCTGTGCAAAGCTTCGGAAAGACAGGCCTGAATGTCATGTCTGCCTGGAAAAGTTCCCTCCGGAGTCAAAGGGGTATCAGCCATGCCTTCTCTTCTAGGGGAGCAATGACGTTTAAGCCGGCCACAGGGTTAAATGCTAAGCCAGGACTTCCAAAGGTGATATGGGTTCGAAGGGTGATTTTTACAACCTCCTCAACCCTCAAGAGGAGGAAAATTAACACCTACAGTCATACCAGCTGGTCTTTACTGAGCACGTACTATGCCCTAGGCACTCTGCCAGGTGCTTTTGCACTGTTTTCTCTATGATCCTCACTATAGTCTAGAGACATAGACCATTATTAGGCCTTCTCTATTGAAAAAGCATGGAGATGGAGAAGGCTTGCTCAGGGCCACACAGCCAGAAGTGGGGACCAGAGCTCTCTGACCCAGACATAGGGTGTCACCCGCTATAGTTTACACCCTCCGGAGAGGAAAAGTTTTTTGTCCCAGTTATTCTTTAAGTCAGTGACAGGCTGAGACCACAACCCTAGTGTCCTAATACCAGATTTATTTCTTACACCATGAAGCCTACTTTGCAACTTATCATGGTCACAGATAGATAACAAGTCACAGAGCCAGAAGTAACAGTACAGTAGTCACAGCGTGGAAGTAGAGGACAGAGGGTGGCCCATACTGGCCATTCCTCCCTCCCCTCTTAACTCGGAAATAAAGTCTAATTGGTTTCATTCCCATTCCCTGGCTAGGGATTAATCTGGGAATGGGACATGGGGCTTAGTTTTTGGCCAATGGCTCCTGGAAATGTGTCCTTGATCTTCAAGACACATAATCAAGAAAAGGCCTGACATCTTCCCTGGATGTTAAATCTCGATGTGACACCTGGAACCACAGCAGCCATGTTGTGACTTTGAGAGAAGCCAGACGGAAGGCAATTCCAATGAGCTTAGAGGTGGAAAGAATCCAGGTTAGATGACACGGTTGACTAACCACAGACCCACCAAATGTCCTCCAGACCGCCCATTAGGGACGTTATGCAAGTCTGTATTGTTTAAGCACATTGAGTGAAAGTTTTCTATTCCTTGCAGACAAAACCACGCTCACTAATAACATGAATTTTAGATTCTGGCGTTGAACTGCATGGGTTCTAATCCCTGTTCTACCACCCGTTAGCCATGTGACCTTGGGCAAGTCTATTGACCCTTCTGAGCCTTGGTTTTCCTCCCCTGTACCATATGGTGGGTAATAATAATCCAGGGTCATTGTGGGGCGACAAGGAGATGATAAAAATCAAAGCGCTAAGAAAATAGCGACGCCTGAGATGTTGCTGGATATTGTTATTATTATTGTTACTGATTTTATAGACTCAGCAGGGCTAGAAGCCTGGGGCATCCTGGGGTCGGGCCCAGAGCTTGCCCTTGTCTCTGACGATGGACTCTTGGAGGGGAGCAATGGCACATGCTCAGGTAAGGGCCACACGCGCATTCTCCCAGCCTTTCCTGCCCAGCACTCTGCAAGCTGAGCCAGACAGCAGCCCTTCGTAGGGGAAGAAGGCCAGCAGGGAGCATCTGACGGAGGGAAGGATGCTGAGGTGGGGGCCGAGAGGGGGCTGCATCCAGCCACGGAAGTTCTACCAGGGAAAGCCATATGTCAGCGACAGTATCGTACCCTAGCTATCACATCCTGAGTCTTCTGCGTGGCCAGATTCTTGCTTTTTCCAGCCTCTCATTCAACCCTCCTAACAACCCTAGAAAGTAGATTTATTCCTATTTTACGCATGAGGGAACTGAAGCTCAACGAGGTTAACGAACACATCCAAGCTTAAGCAGCCAGGAGTGGAAGGGCCAGGTGTGACCAAGTCGAAAGCCATGCCCATGACCACTACGCCATAGCCAAGAAAAGGGGATGCCCTCGAGATGCCCAGAAAGAAGAAAAAGCGAGGACGGTGCTGGGGAGAGCTGGACTCTCTGTCCACTGACCCTGCCCTCATGCTTTTCATTTCCTTCTGTGTCAGCTCTCGCAGTAGGGGATCTTCAAGGGAGACCATGCTGCTCTGGAAATGGCTTCAGAGAGGCAGAGAAGATACCTTTCACTAAGAGTTGGGGGCGAGCACGAAGGAGCACGTGAGGGTGGGCTGGTTATTCTCTGCTCGTGACACTCCCTGGGCCAGATCCACCCTCTGCCATTCTCTGCACCTCTCCGTGCCTGGAGAAGCTGACTGTATGGGCAGCATCCATGGGCTCCCTCGTCCTCTTGCTTCCCAGTGGGTTTTGGTCAATGGGAGGCACCAGGAGAGGTTGAAAGCCAGAAGAAAGAGTTGGAGGTATTTCAACCTTTGCCTCCCCCACTCCCTCCCAGTCTTGGTGCTGCAGCTCTGGCTGTGGCCGGTTCCTCCTATAACCACAGCTCCTCTGGCACCTGCTCCCTGGCTCTACCTCTCACCAGCATCTGGTAACCCTGTTCCTCTCCTTGTATATTCAAGCCTAGGAGTAGTACTGCCCCAGCTATGGCTAGTCTCTGGGTGTTTCAGCGTCCTTCATCAGTCCTCCTAACCCTGCCCATTTCCCTGTGAGCAGAATTTAACTTCATTAAATTTTCTTCAGTTTAATGAAGTTAAATTGTTTAACTTCTGTTTCCTCGTGGAGCCCTGAGTACTGAGGGGGATCGGGGGGTGTTGCGGGAGAGGCCAAATTATAATATATTCCCAAGGAGCTGGACTATTTCAGCTTTTTAGGTAAATTTCCAGTGGGAAGAGCTTTAAGGAATCACCCATGTGATGCTGTCAGAGCAGGCGGGCTTGGTGGCGAGGGCAGCGCTCCGTTGTAGAGGATTATGCCTTTGACGAGCCGAATTCCATCTGGCCTCGTCTGCCTGGCTCACAGAGAGCTTCAGACGAGAGAAGAGGGAACACCCAGGTCTCGCCCGCACAAAGCTCCCTCTTTTCAGCTCCGTGACACTTTCAAAGTGACAAGGCGTTTTCTCACAAAGTCACTCACCGGAGGCTCACAACTGTCCTGTGAGGCAGACAAAGGCCACTTCCCCTCATTTGACGGAGGAGAAAATTAAACCTGAGAGAAAGGAAGGCACGCATCTAAAGCCACACACACCGCTCTAGCGGGTCTCAAACCCCAGCCATGGCAGTTTCGAGTCTGAGGCTCTTTCCTACACACCTTGCGACTTCTAGCTGATGGGCTTGCTGCCTCATTCAGCAAACCTGAGAAGCTGCCCTTCCCTCAGACTCAAAAATAAATAAATAAATAAATAAATAAATAAATAAATAAATAAATAAACAAACAAACAAACAAACACACAAATAAGGGAATAAGAGTCGGCATGTGTTCACTGAGCACCTATTATGTACCAGGCATTGGGCAAAATATATATACTTTCTCTCTTAATCCTCCAAGGTGCTGTGAGGTAATCAGGATGATTCCCATTTAACTGTGGACAAAGCTGGGGCTCAGAGAGGTCAGGTGATTTGCCCAAAGCCACCTAGTTGGTAAGCGACAGACCCGAGATATGAAACTAGACCCGTCTCATGTCTCCCATGCTTCACCACTGCACTGAACGGCCTCCACCCCAAAGGCCCCAAAAAGGGAGCATTGACCCAAAGGAGGAAAGGTATGCCTTCCCCTACGTCAACGCCTGGAGCATTGGAGTGAATAATTATTAGCAAGGGGAGTGAACCGCAGATCGAAACTTGTTCATCCTGTAGGCAGCGCCCCTAGCAAGACGCCCCTCCTCCTGGAGGCTTGTCTTAAGTTTTCTGGTTCTGCACAACGTTGCATTGAACTTGACTGGGTGGTGGGCAGGGGGAGGGTGAAGGAGTCAGATTTCCGTGGATGGAATAAATGACACCTCACACATCTCCAGTATTTCCCATCTAAGGGTGTGTTTTAATGTCCACTGGAGAGTTTCGTCCTTATAAACAAACAAACAAACAAACAAAAAACCCTTGGGCAGGCGGGATAAAAATTCTCTATCCTCTTTTTTCTTTAGAGAAAACCAAGGATGCAAAGAAGTAAAGAGATTTGCCCGAGGCCACATAGCTGGTAGAAGGGGACCCAGAAGATTGGGCTAAAGCTTATGCTCATTCCCCCATAATGTGCTGGCTGCCGTGGGATAAAAACTTGAGAGAAGTGACTTGCCCAAAGTCACACAGCTGGCATTGAACGCTGGCGACACGCCTTGCTGCATCCCGGCAGCCACCCCGGCTTCCACCTCTTCATCTCCTCCTCCTTTCCTGGCTGTTTTCCCCTCTTGGGACGTCTCCGACTCAAGTCCCCACTCTAGAAGCACCTGGAACTAAGAGAAATCTCCCGCACCATAGCCTTCTTGGGGGAAAATAAAGAACGGGAGACTAGTAAGGAGGGAGAACGCCATCCCGGGCTTTCTCTACCTAAGCTGGTGTCCTGGACGCTTGGCAGTCTCTGCCTGCTCTCTGCCTGCAGGAGGGAGGTAGAACAGCTGTGCGCACATCTGCCAGAGGAATTCTTTAAAGAGCAGAGAAGATGCTATTTTTCTACCAGCAGTAGCAGCAGCAGGGCAAGTGCTGGAAGCGCATTTGGGGTTCATTTTCTTTCTGACTGAGGTTCATGGCTTCAGAACAGCTGTGCACACAGAGCGAAGCAAGCCTGTAAGGCAAGGAGGGCTCTGAAGCAAGCCCGGGAGCCCCCCAGTCAAATTCATGGGAACTGACTACTCGCAGACGTTGCTTACGAGCAGAAATGAAAGCCGAGGCTCGCTGTGAGCTCCAGGCGCTGTTCTAAGGGGTGTGTGTACACACACGCTGATTTAATCCTCAAAATACATTTATAATGTTTCCCTGGTCGTTCTCAAATTTCAGGGTGCACAAGAATCACCCGGGGCCTTGTTTAAATTTCAGATTCCTGGACTCCTGCCCGATGAGTTCAGGAGGGGGAGAGAGCCAGGGATCTGCATTTCGTAATCCCCTGCTTGATTCCTGTCCCGGTGGGCGATACACCAACCTTTGAGAAAGACTGACAGGGAGATGCATTCATTCGCACACTTTACGGAACAAAAACAATTATAGGCCCGCACCTGGAGCAGGCACAGGGGAGACGAGGAGAAGTAACGACGATGCTGGCGACCATTACCTGAATGCCAACCTTATTCCGGGGACCTTGCCGAATGCCTTAGATTCACTAATGCTTAATTGTGACAACCATCTCCTAAGTAAGGTGATATTGTTACCTTCACGTTACAGATAAGGAAACTGACGTGACCTAAAGCCTTACAGATAGCCAGCAGAGGAACGGATCCGACTTGGATGTAGACCTGATTCCAGGCAAGCTCAGTTCTTATCTCTGTGGAGCTCCCAGACGAGTGGAAGAGCCACGGTGGGAACCTAAGTCACAGTGGCACGGAGGAAAACAAAAAAACAGAAAGTAGTATCTATCGATTCATCAAGAGATATGTCCGTCTGTCCGTCCATCCATCCATCCATCCATCCATCCATCCATCCATCCATCCATTCATCCATCCATCCATCAATCAATCTATAGATATCTATATATACATATATAGTGTTGTGAAGGTTAACAGGGTACATCATTTCCTGCCAAATGACAATCCTGGTAGGCCTCTTAGGGGAGGTGATATTTACATAGGGTTTTTCTGTTAAGGGTAGAACTTGAACACAGTAGTGATGGAAGTTCAGGGGAAACATCATAAGCAAATGCATTGCTGTGAGAAGGAACAGGGATTTGGTGGGGGAACATGAGTCATACCACTTGGCTGGTGGGAAACTCAGCAAATCTGAATAGCTCCCTCCCTCATCTCTTTCAAACGTTTATTCAAATGCCCTAGTCTCTGTGAGGCCTTAGCCGACCACCCTGTTTACAGCTGCAATGAAAATTCTGCCCTCCCTGTTCCGTTCCCCTACTTTGTTATTTTTTTTTCCTAAACACTTTTTACTTTCTAAGAGATATATTTTGCTTTTAAAAACAAACAACAGAAAACTTCTTGTCTGACTCCACCCACTAGACCACAAACTCCAAGAAGGCAGGGATTTGTCCGTTTTATTCATTGTCAAACCCCTGGAGTCTATAACCAAAAGTGGGGTGATAGGTGCTCAATAAATGTTTGCTAGAATTTGAATGAAGGAAGCAAGAAGGGGCGTCCAGGGAAGGGAGTGCTTGCGGGATTCAGCACCACGGACAGGGGTCCACGGCCCATGGGAGTTTCAGCCCCGGATACCCAACGGATTGTAATTTGGTGGATCTGGTATAGAGGCCTAAATTAATTATTTCCTTCCTTCCTTCCTTCCTTCCTTCCTTCCTTCCTTCCTTCCTTCCTTCCTTCCTTCCTTCCTTCCTTCCTTCCTCCCTCCCTCCCTCCCTCCCTTCCTTCCTTACTCCCTCCCTCTCTCCTTCCTTCCCTCCCTCCTACTCTCCACTGAGGAATCTAACGTACATCTACTTGATAAAACGCTGTCACAAACAGCTGTGGCAGCCCACACGAGCCACTGTTACTGCAGGAATCAGTAGAGTTTCCAGGATCCTGACACTCCAGCCAGCCTGGTGACATAAACAATGTCCCACATTTGGAGGATGCAGGCAGAGTTCTCCCATTCAGTCAGGCTTAGCCCACCCGGGCAATTTCTAAATCGACTCCCCACCACAAGACAGACTTCTGCTCTCTTCTCCACCGAAGCATCTTTGACAAATCCTATTCTCCTCCCTTCTTCTTCCTGATGGGTCCTCAGAGACTCCAACCCGTCTGTTCCGATTCAAATTTATCAGCTTGGGGCTGCCTTCCCTTCCTACATCACTCTCACATGCTCCCCCAAGTTAATCGGGGAAGACGGATGGATGATGGCACCCTGCATAACCTAATTAAGATAAAAGCTTCCACTGATCTCCCCGCCAGAGAGACAAACGATGTTGCCAGCAACAACTTCTGGTGCCAAGATGTCTGATACGTGCAGCCCCGTAGAGGGGCCGAGGGTCTTAGTAGCTGCCTTCGGAACCTAAGAATCCCAGTTACCCAAGCCCGCAGGACCTGAACAGCTGTGAAAGGTGGAGCTGACAACTCCTCGTGTTTGCTGAAAACTCTTAGTCTCTGTATCCAGAATCTGGCCATTCCCCACCACCTCCATCTGATCCAAGACCCCATCACGGCCTACCTGGACTATTGCGGTAGCCTCCTCACTGGTCTCAATGCCCTTCTTGCCCCTCTATAAGCCAGTCTCAATGTAACAACATGGTCATATGGTTATGTTCCTTTGGAAACACACTGACTTGGTTAATATTTCTTGAATAAAAAACTCAATCAATGAAGGGATTAAATCAAATTAAACCACCTCACTAGTCTCAGAGCCTCCAGCTAAGGCCCCTTCCCACTCCTAGGACATCTCCCGACCATTTGACCAAGGAGCCAAATGATGAACCATCTGCACTAAGAATCTTTATTCTTGTGGCCTTCTTCCCCAAATTTTCAAGATGTTTTCCCTATGTGATGTCCCATTTTATACCTCACTCCCGTGACAGTCTTTGAGTTTGTTGGAATGGAAGGCAATTGAGAACGGGTGAAAAATTTTGGCCTCCAAGTTCAAGCTTTGGCACTGGTCTTGCTACCTTTTGCCACTAACGTGCTGTGTGGCCTTGGCATGGTCTCTTTGGCATTCTGAGGGCTAATTTCCCGGTCTTCAAAATTAAAGGGGTTAAACTGAAGGGAAGATCAAGGATCCTCTTCTGGTGCTACAAGTTTATGATTCCAATACCCATGCAGGTAGGGAGAGCGAGCAGAAGAGGACCAGTTCTACACATCGCAAATTTCCCAATGCTCCCTTAAATCTCACCTCTGGATCTCTGCGTGCAGGTATTCCTGCCGATAATGAATGCTGTTTTACTATATACTCATCATGTTCTGGGGACTACGCAAGGAATCGCCACACGTTATCTTATTCATTCCTCACAACAACCTGTGACCCTGGGCTTGGGGCCTTCAGCTGCCAGTAACAGGAATCCTGACTACCAATGGCTTAAGCCGTAACGACATCCTTTACAAGGAAATCGGATGTTGAACGTTGGTTCAGCATCTCAGTGTTATCAGAGACAGGGGTTCTCGCATTCTTCCCTGCCCTCATCTTCACTGTGACGGTTTTTAATCACACGCTTGTTGCTTCATGGTCACAGGATGGCTACCATGGCCCAAGACATCATGACCCCGCACGACGGCATTTAAAGCAGAAAGAAAACGGAATAAAAGATCTATCTTCAGGAACTACTCTATTTTGTTGGAGGAAAATCATTCCTTTTACCCTCTACGCCAACTTCATTTTTTTCTCATTGGCCAAAGTTCAGCCACATGGTCACCCTTAGGTGCAAGGGAGGCTGGGAAAGTATCTGGCTTTTCCCACCTCTGTAGTGAGAGGTGGACATGAGGAAAAGAAATGGAGCATGGCTACTGGCTAGGGAACCAATAAAGTCTGCACACTACGTATCCCCATTTGAAAATTTAAAAACTGAGGCTTAGAGAGGTAACTAACTTGGTCAAGGTCACAGAGGCAATAAGTGACAGAATCATAGCCATAATTATGCCCAGCTCCAAAGCCTGTGTTCTTAACTACTCGCAAATTCCATCCTAGCCATTGATTGAACCTTAAAAAGTCGAATGGCGAACAATTTCAAGGGAGTCACATTGTCTAAAAGAGAACAAGGAGTTCAAGTCAGGTTTGAGGATCCGTTGACGAGAGAGACAGGAAACGGATCTCCTCTAGAAGGCAATGGGATTCCGCCGGATACCTGTCAGGCTGGTGAAAACCAGGTGGCATTGTCCTGACACCCATGGCACCCTCCCCCTACTACAAGTTTGGCTTCACAGGCCTTGCCTTACCCTCCATTAGCATAGGAAGCTGAATCAGAAGATGTCCATCCTGGGGAGGGAGGCAAGAGCCCTGGGATGGGCTGGTCATTCCTGCGCCATGTGTCACGGCGCCCTCAATAACATAATCAGTCTCTCCCAAGAAGGCCAGTGGTGATGGGCTATTTAATGAAGGATAATGGTATTCTGCATTTAAATACACGCAGCCACTTACTCATTACTGCAGTGGCCACAAGAAGGACCAGTAAATCAGAAGAGGAGAACAATGTGGACCACCAGGGAAGCCCATGAGTGCTGCGGCCAGTGCAGGTAGCCCCTTAGGCCTCTTAGGCAGAGAACTGGACCACATGAAACATTTCCATCCTCACAGAAAGTTCTATTAGACAGCCCTAAAGTGGAGTGAGGGTGGAGGAGGGTTGGTTTCTCAATAGAAAGTCAAGATGCTGGGACTTAAAAACGGGTGGATGAACGTTGGGGAAGAAAAACAGATGCTCGCTGAGAGTCAGCTTTAATTTGAGAGTTGCAGACTACTGAGACTGAAGGAAGCTATAGACTTTCTCCCCAGGGGGGAAAAATTGCAAACAGTTACATAAATACAGAATTCTGCTTAGAGTTCCAGAGGGGTCATAGGCTCCCTGGAGCCAAACAATGAGCAATGACCTGGGTTTGGAATACCTCGGTGTTCAGGGAATTTTAGTAAGACAGTGGGGGTTGGAGGGAATAACTTTTAAAGGCTTTTCTGCCTGAGTGCTGTCTCCAGAGCTTCCTTTATTCTCCACCCCAATGCCCTTAGTCTGGGAACAAGAAGAATTTGTCTCTACTCCTAATTATCTGGTAAGACACAAACGATGCAAATATTATGCTAAATGAGACCCCTTAAAATAGCAGAGAGCAAGCCAGCGCGGAAGATGCCTTGTCATTTGCAATTTGCAAACGAGTTTGATGCCTTTCTTCCTCCTCTCCCCACTTCCCACCCCTGTTGTTGATGTTAATCTGAATTCCTGAAGGAGTCACCTTCCCCCCAGAAAGGTGTCCCTTGAGGGGAGGAGGAGAGGGAAATGGGGGGTTGGAAAGGCAGCTTGATTACCTACATCTGATTAGTAATTACCCACCAAGAACCGCTCTGGAGAGAAACACTGTCACCCTCTGATGAGGAAAAGCCTCTGAGAGGCAGATCTCCCAGGTGGAGGGTGGGATAGGAAGGTGACGAAAAGCGGAAGGAGGTAGTCATAGATGTGCCATTGGGGGGCTGCTGCTAGTTGGGCTAGGGGACTGGCAGGCAGATTATGCCATCCTTTGCCCCTCCACCCTTTATCAGCATGGGTGACTTTGAGCTTTGTGTGTCTCAGTTTTCTTATCTGTAAAATGGGAATAAAGCTGCTGTCCGCCATTGTCAAGACTGAATAAAGTCTTACTACATATAGTTCATGCATCCCAACGAGTTCAGGTTCAGCTCCAACTGACCAGTCATTGTAGGTGGGACTCTACAAGACCTCAGGGAGGTCCACCTGGTCTCTGCAACTTGGCCATATCCTTTAAAATTAGACCATGATAGATAGGCGTTCTGGTCAAGATGTGCATTCCTCCTCCCATGATCGCATGAAAACCGCAACTAAATTATGAAATGGTCAACCTGGAGAATGATTTGGAGACTGGCCGAACAGGACTCCTATAACTGGAGATATAAAGAAGAGACTACATCAAGACTGATATGAGTATTAGGAAGGAAGGAAGGAAGGAAGGAAGGAAGGAAGGAAGGAAGGAAGGAAGGAAGGAAGGAAGGAAGGAAGGAAGGAAAGAAAAAAGAAAATAGAACATGATAGTCTGTAACCAATTTCCAATTACTTGTCACCAGAAAGGAGTCTTAGCTTGGGCAATCCTAGACAAAAGCAAAAATAGCCTATTTGGTGTTAGTTATTTTCATAAACTTCCGTGCCATAGGTGAAGAATGAAAAAGGAGCTTTCAGCCTATCCAGTACTCTCTATTATTCCAAATGCAAACAAGATCCTGGAAGGAAGGACCCCCATCAAGCCCCCTTCCCAAAGGTGAATGGATGGTACCAATACCCAGTGAATATTCCTCCCCATTCCTCAAAAATCAGAACATGTGACTCAGCCTACAAATTGCTGAGTGACTTTAGCCAGTTAGCTCAACCTCTCTGGTCTTCAGTTTCTTCCTCAGTAAATGGAGATCATAGAACCAGGCTTCTGCACTGCTTTTTCTTCCTTCTGCATTTCCTTTTCTTCTCCAAATTACTTAGATCAGAGCTTTTTTTCCTTCTGCCTCTCTGAAAAGCACACTCACCTTTCCTCGGAGCATACAGCCCTTCCCCATCCCCCCAAGATCTGTCTGGCTTCACCACATCCTATTTTCTGCTCCAAGAGGAAAGGGGTCCACTTTGGCGTTGTATGTTCAGTAAATGGGGGTGGTTCGACTTTGCATTATTATTGATTTTTACTGGTTACATCATTAGTTATGATGACCCCTCCCATTGTGAGAAGCACAGGGCTAAAGCCGTTGTCTTCAGTCATGGCGGCCCGCTGCATCTACCAGGGGAGATTTTAAAATACCGATGCCCAGGATGGACTCTCACCTCCCCCCCCACTAAGATGCTAATATAATTCCTGTGGGTGTGGCCCAGGCATTGTTTTTTTCATTCTGTTGTTTGTTGTTGTTGTTTTAACTCAGGCAATCCTAATTTGCCGTTGTTTCAGGACCACCAAGGAACAGAAAGTAGGACTAGTGAGTAATCTACAGTGATAGGGGAAAGTCTTAAATCCACATTTTTAACCTTTACCATAAGAAAAATCATAATACATTTAACCACAATTTTTTTAAAAAACTTAACTTTTTTTTGTTCCACCCTAAATCATAAGCCAATTAGGACGCCAAAGAGCCAACTTCTTAAAAAAAAATATGAAAGACCAGGAAGAAAGTATGCATTTTCCCAATTACCTCCAAATTTTAAAACTCTGTCCTATATAAAAAGCTCTTGCAAATCAATAAGAAATACTAAAAAACACCCCCTAAAACTCCAGTGAAAGAAGATGAAGCAAAGACATAAAAAAAACAATTCTCAGCAGAATAAATACATGTCTAATAAGCTTATAAAAATTTTTGAAACTCAGCTTTTTCAGTAATCAAAGAAATGCAAATGGAAACAACAAGACATTGTCTTATAAACCTATTAAATTAGCAAAGACAAAAAGAAAAATCTCTATTGTGGCCAGAGTGAAGGAAGCACTCTCAAACACTGCCTGTGGGATTATAAATTAGTTCAACCTTTCTAGAAAGTAATTTGGCAGGACAATCCCAATTATGTTAAAAATATATACATACATTTAAGCATATGCAAAAACACTGGGAGGGTATAAAACAAACGTTAACAGCAATTTTCTTTCTGTAATAAGATTAGGGTGATTTTTATTTTCCCTTTTTATACTTTTCTGTATTTTCCAAATTTCCACAGCGCACACGAATTGCTTTCATAATGAGGAAAAAAGAAAAACAATGGAAAGAGACACATTTTTTAAAAACCTTGTTATGTTCTTTTGAAGTGTGTTTTTTACTGCTTCGTTCCAGGATGCTTGGTTTTGCAACCCTCAGCTCTTTCTGAAGAGTTTTGTACTCGATCCTGAGAGAGTTGTCGAAGAAAAAGCACTGGTTATTTTAGTGTGTCTAGCAGAAAAGAAAGCACACCTGCTCTGCACTCAGCAGACCTGGGTAGGGATTTGGTCTTGGCTCCTTGGCTGTGTGACCTTGGGTGAATTATTCAAACTCGCTGAGGTTTAGATTCCCTATCTTTAAAGGAAGACATACAATCACTCCTGCCTCACAGGATTGAAAAAGATGGCTTCTGCAAAGTGCCTGGGACAAGGCCAGGTGCATAGGAGGTGCTCAGTAAATGGTAATTAGGACAGATGGTGGAGAAAAGGCATCAAATCCTCCTAACTAGGAAGCAGTCATCCAGAGGTCGTGAAAAGTTGACGTCAGTGGAGTCATCTTAAGATGGAGCCAGGGCAGCGATTCCAGAGAAACTGCTTTGCACTTTTTTCTCCTTGAACCTTTGGAACGTTTGAACTGGGAAAAATACCTCTGGACGGGGCCAAACCACCTTCGTCTTACAAACAACCGTTTGCAGAGATAACAAAAAGGCAGACGTCCTGACCGAAAGGTCTGATGATTATGACTCTCTTGCTGAAGACAGAATCAGAAACCAGCCATGTATAGCTGAAGAGTGACTCAGCCTGAGCACCAGTAGAATTTTATTTCTTCCGTTCATGTGATTTCCCCCTTTCTTTTCCTATAAAAACCCCTGCTTTCTCGCCCTGTAATTGGGACACTGTCTGGATTTCTGCCTGAATCTGCGTTGCCAGCACTGCAATTCTTTTCGGTCTTAAATAAATGGTTGTTGCCTCTCATTTCAGCTTTTTATTTTTAGGTTGATGAAGAAAAATCCATCCCACTTGGAGAAAATTGTACTGATAGGCACACCTCATGTCATTATTCCCATTTCACACGGGGGGCGGGCGCTCTGGAAGCTCTGAGAAAGGAAGAATACTTTGCTCAAGATCCACCCAGGAGTTCAAAGTTAGGGTCTGGACAAGCAGCAAAGTCCAGAGCTTTCCTTACTCCTGGAATAACGTTCACCTCTCTGGGCCGGAATGACATGTCGTCCATCTTCCCGTTTCCCAGACCCATGGCAACATCTCCTGCCACCTCCTCCCAGTGGGACCCTCTAGAGTTCACCACAGCACGGTAACAATGGGGAAAATTTAAAGCTACTAAATGTCTATGAGCTCCCAGAGGACAGGAACTGTGTCCATTTTGCAATCTTTTTGTGTTCCTAGTTGCTTTTTTAGGTCAGAGTTGAGCTAGAACTAGAAAGGAAAAAGAGGGATTCAAACGATCCCCGGGTCCTGGCTTATTGGCCAATCCAAATGGGTGACGTAAAATGCCCTCTAACTACTGTCAAGCAGAACCGAGAGAGGAAACCAGCTGCTGGATAAACATCAGGGGCAGACTGTAGAGGCTTTTGTAGGTCGCAGTGAGGACTTTGGCTTTTAATCGGAGGGAAGGGATTTTTGCTTTTTGTTCACTGATGCATCTAGAACACTGCCTGGCACCTAGTAGGCACTCAGTAAACAGTGGTAAAGCTAAGTAAATAAATATATCAGATGCAGCCAACAAAAATCCCTGCCATGGGAAGATATTTATGATGTGCATACTGCTCAGCTGTTTGTGTAAAGGCAGACTAGAAAAGGGCATAAAAGTAGGCGATCAAATTGTTTTCAGTGGCTGGTTTGGGGTGATGAATGTGGGTGCCATTTTTTTTTCTATTTTTATAACTATTTCCAAAAAAAAAAAAAAAAAGAGTTTGCGATATTTGTATAAGAACGGAGAAAACTTAATTAATAAATTGGATGAAGAAGTGGGAAGGAAGGAAGGAAGGAAGGAACTAGGAAGGGGAGAGATTATTAATTCAGGCTGCCGAAATCCAGCCATGTCTCCTCCCTCCATCCTTCGTCTCTCACACACACACACACACACACACACCTAGAAACCCTCCTTTCTTTCCTGGGCCCTGCCCTTGGCTGCATTCCAGGTTCTCTCTGGTCTTGGCAGCTCCTTCGCATCCGCCCAGAAGCTAATGCCCAGCAGCCCGCTCCTGCCCCAGCCACAGAGTGGAGGATGCATTCAGCCCGTCAACAAAGGCCATTAGCAAGGGCCTGCTGCCTGCCTTCCCTAATTGCCCACACTCCTGAAAAGAAATAAAGGAAGGCTCTTCCTGAGGAAAATAAAAACATCTCAGCCATTCGCTCCACATGGACTCAGAACAGGCCTCCCTGAGGGATGCCCAGGAACTGTCAGGCGTGGAAATCACGTGACCAGAGAGGCCACTGCTCCAGGCAGGATGAGGCTCGCTGACCAGAACGGCTCCTTGCCTGGCTCTCTCAGCACTGACCGCGCATCTGTAACGTAAATCAGCCTCTAGAAAGAGCTATGGTCAAATCCCATTTCTACCATTCTCTAGCTGGTGGCCTTGGGCAAATTACACTGCCTCTCTGAGCCTCATCTGTAAAATGGGAGCCGTGACAGCTCAGAAGGTTACTGCGGGAGTTACGCGAGAAAAGCATCCAGGAAGAGCTCCTGATTGTTGTTATGTAAGAGCATCCTTCCTCTCCGCCTGTGTGCCCTTCCCCCGCCCCTTCTAGATCTCCCTGACACCTATTCGTTCTGCAAGATTCAGAGAGGCAAAGATGTGACCTCTCCCATGATGCCGCTCTGACCCCTTTAGGCCGAACGGGGTGCCCTTGCCGTGTGCTCCCAGTTTACGAACTGCTTACCTGTATAAGTCAGGGGTCGCTGGCTATGAGTGGGAGAGACAACCTCCGGCTAACTTCAGCAGCGAGGGGGTTTATTGGAAGGATGTCGGAGCTCAAGAAATCAATGTGAGGTGGGAGGGTGGGAGAGCGAGCCTTAGGGATGAACCAAGGGTGCTCCAGGGAGCCAGGAAGTAGAATCTAGGCATGATACCACTTCTGGGATGGAAGAAGAACCTTGACCCTCTCAGGCACCTTATCCTTCTGCTCAGAATTAAATTCCAGGGAGGAGGTGATGGAGGGCAGAGGCCTACCCCTGGGCCAGGGTACAGCAGAGCCTCCAATTATGGTCTCTAGTACACTACTCCGTATCTCACACATTTTGCTGAATAAATGAATGAATGGATGGATGGATGAATGAATAATGGGGAAACCATAGCTTTCAAGGCAAGTAGTGCTAAGGACTCCAGCTAAGGCACAAGGAATGATCATGGGAGGCAGTGCAGAGCAGTGGTTAGAAACACGGACTTGGGTGCCAGACAGAGCTGAGTTCCAGTTCTAACTGCTTCATTTTTGACTTAACTATCGTGACTTTAGAACGAACTGTTTTCTGGGCTTCAGTTTCTTCATCTGTGAAATAGTGATAATCATCACAGACTTTTTGTAAGTTTGTTGTAAGGATCCAAGACGATTTTTGTAAAGAGCTGATCCACAATGCCTGGGACGTAATCAGTGCCCAATAAACCATGCTGTTAATGCTCTTCTGCTTTTATCACTGTTGTTATTACGGCAGGAGTGAGAGGGAGGGAGGTGATCTGCTGACTGAAAATGAGAGCCACATGGAGAAAGAGCCACCAGGGTATATGTGTGGGGCCTGTGAGGGACCCCTGGATGAACACGGCGGGGACCCTGCCCTGGAGAAGCTCAGAGCTGAGTGAGAGAGACCAACACATTCTCACCCGAGATAACGTGGGAAACTCATATTTTTTGAAATAAAGAGAAATGAAACGAACATACGATGAAAAACCCATGCAGCCAATAGAACCAGATGCAGGAAGAAGCAACACCAAATGTCATCGAGGACTGACTTAATCGACTTGCTCGGTGCTGGGGGGAGTGATGAAGTACCCGAGCTCTGGGGGAGGGAGGACACTCTGCCCCAGAAGTCTTCTGAGGCCGAAACCTGAGCTGAGGGTTAGGATGAGTTTGGGGAGGTGAGAAGGAGGAGGACACTCCAGGCCGGGGGTACTACTCAGGCAAAGGCACGGAAGTGGAATGTCAAGCCTAGGAGACGGTCTCAGTCTGCTCACGGTGCTCGAACAGATATAAAGTACCACACAGACTGGGTGGCTTTAACGACAGACATTCCTGCAGGTCTGGGGGCTGGGAACCCCAAGGTCAAACTATGGGTAGACTCAGTTCCTGGCCCAGGCTCTCTTCCTGGCTTGCAAAAGGCTACCTGCTGGCTGCGTCCTCGCAAGGTGGAGAGAGAACGAGCTCCTGCCTCCTCCTCTTCTCTTAAAGACACTAAATCCCATCATAAGGGCTTCATGCTCATGACCTCATCTCAACGCAATTACCTCCCCAGGACCCTGCCTCCCCAAAACATCACATAGAGGGTTAGGGCGTCAACATATGGATGCGAGCAGAAAGGAGACACAGATGTTCAGTCCGTACTGTAGACCTCGATGGCGGGCAAGGGGAGCGACAAAGAGACACTGTGACTTTGCAGGGGGCTCACATCTTTGGCACAGCCTGTCCTCTCTCTAGATCTCTATGGCTTTAATTCTAGTTCAGACGAGGAACCCACACCTGGTCTTGCCTAAGAAGTAGCTGCTGAAGTTTCCTTTCACAATGCAGGATCCCAAAAGGAAAGTCCTTGCCCATTCAAAGGAAACCCTATCCCCCATTCTCCCCTCCCCCCAGCCCTTGGCAATCACTAATCTGCTGTCTGTCTCTACGGATTTGCCTACTCTAGTGGTTTCATGTAAACGAAACCGTACAATATGTGTCCTTCTGTGTCTTTCTCCTGTCACTCGGCATAAAGTTTTTAAGGTTCATTCATGCTGTGGTGGGTGTCCGTACTTCACTGCTTTTTACGGCTGAATAATGTTGCACTGTGTAGACGGACCACGTTTTGTTTATCCTTTCATCAGATGATGAACATTTGGCTGGTTTTCCCCTTTTTGGCCATTATAAATAGGGCTGTCCCCAGGTGGTTTTGATTCCACTGATGTGAAGAGTTGCCATTTGGTTACTGGTGCCGAGGTGACAATCACTTTAAAAAAGAAGAAGAAAAATAAACCGCAAGTTCTCAAACTTCAGCATGCCTCACTCAGAACCACCTGGGGAGCTTACAGTCCGATGCCAGAGCCTCACCTCAGATATCCTGAATGGGGAGCTTCAGGTGGGGCCTGGAAATCTCCATTTCCAATGAGGCCCCTACCCCTCATCCAGAGGAATTCTGATGCCGGTGGCCTACCCCACCATTCGGTAAGAAACAATGATTTAAAAAGAGAAAGTCATCCACGGTTGCTTGAATTATGGGTAATTATTTTCCTTGTTTTTAAACACCTGTCAATATTTGTCAAATATTCAACAGTGTTTTACTTTTCTATGCGGAATTATTGTAAGTATTAATACATAAAGAAAAAAGGGAAAGGCCCTGGTGCCTCGCCTGATTCCCAGCCTCTGCACCCCTCCGGCGCCCACCAGCCAGGACTTTGTGACCCACGTCCTGTGCATCCATCCCCAGGCCCAGGCTCTTTCTGAAACACACACACACACACACACACACACACACACACACACACACACACACACACACACTAAGAAAACCAGCGTCTGATTTCTATGCACGGGATGCTTTTGCCTGTGGAGTATCGTACAATTTGCTTACTTACTGTGTGCTTTTTGGAACATCTGAAGAAATCAAAGCTGGGGGCTGGATCTCTGTTTTCCTACAGATAATGATATTCTCCCCCCACCTAAGTTAATAGATCGAGGCTTGCAGGCATTTATGAGTGCTGTCTTTAATCTGGTTCTGGAATATTTGCCCTATAAATTCTTCAGAACAGACTTATAGATCGGCTATTACCCGCATTATGGGCTATTAATAAATCAGTTACAGCCCCGTATTTTTTAAAACTTGCGTTTTCCCTCTGTGTTCACCTTCTAAGCAGCTAAAAATTGGTGAGAGACAGGTCACGGCGCTGGATGAACGCTGTGATTTCCTTAAGAGAGATGGCAGGGGAAGAGGGGCCGACAGCTAGGTCTGGAAAGGCAAACAGGGTGGAGCAAGGCAGAAAGAGAAGCAAAGGGCCGCCCCCAGCCTGGCGTTGCTGAGATGTTTTAGAGCCACAATCCATCTCCCAGTGTCCTCAGGCAGCAAGGCTGAGCCTGCTAGTGTCCCTGTGATGTCTGTGCTATAAATCCCCCCACAGCATCTCTCTGCTCAAGCTGTTCTGTGTTAACTTCGCATTTCGTGATGTGCTGCCTGCTATGGATGGTAGCCCGAGCATCGAGGGATTCTCCAGCTCGTTCTACAGCTCCATAGCCCCTTCCCTCTGCAGGTAGAAAAACCCAGACCTCCTTCAAGGCCCCAGTCCCAACCTAGAAGCGAGGGAGTCCCCAGAGGTTGGCATCTCGTTTGTATTTGGTTCTAAAGGCAGCTGCTGTTTTTCCACCCCCCAGTGCCACTGCACTGCTTCCCCTGACTGGCACTAACCTCCCGATCAATCGCCGTGTGTAATTTACCCCGCACTTTACTCCACAGGAGGACCCTAGAGCACTTGTGTTTGGAACCACAGTGTGGCCTCGCTAGGCATGTTTACACATACAGCCAAGGTGCAAATCAGAAATCAGAAATGCAAACAGAGAGGAGAGCAGTTTCTGGCATCACAGATCCTGTGTGATGTAAGGAGGCATTGCTAAACGTCATAAGAAACCAACCCCTGTTTCTCAGTGGCCTAACACAATCAAGATCTACTTCCCACCGACCTCGCAGTCTGATGCAGACCAAGAGGCTTTCCTGGTAGCACTTTTCTGAGTGATGACTCGGGGATCCAGGCTCCTTTCCCCATGAGCCACACTGTAGCCTTTAATCCGCGGCCTCCACAGTCTCTGTAGAAGTGAGGAGAGAGAGAGAGAGAGCGAGCATGGAGGGACCTTCAAAGAGACACCCATGTTTCATTGGAAGCCGGGAAATGTGCTCTTCCTATGAGCCCAAGAAGAGGAAATGCGATGGTTAAGCCTCTAGGCAGTCTCTGCCATCTACCCAGTCTCCACCTTGGCTCATCCGGGAATCCAGGCACACATGGATTCTCAAAGATCTTGTTAACCTAATGAGATTATAAACTTCCTAAAGAGAGACTGATTACTATTCTCTCAAATCTCCCCAAGCCCAGGGCCAGTGCTCAGCATACGACTGATGTTCTTCAATGGCCACAGACTTCTAGAAGCAAAGAAAATCTTCAGAGGTCATTGGGCCAACCCTGTGCCTTCAATTCCTGAAAATGTCCAGAGCCAGGTATCACTTCAAAAGGTATCAAGCACCTTTATAAACCTTATTTTATAACATCTAATAACCTCTACAAGAGGTAAAGAGGATCAGAGTTCTCATCCCCTGATAGAGATGAGGAAACTGAAGTACGGTCTAAAAGATAAAGATAATGACACTGATTAAGAATTTTTGAACAATAAGATGCTTAATTTTATGTGTCACCTTGACTGAGCCAGGGGGAGCTCAGATACTTGGTGAAGCAATATCCTAGGTATGCCTGTAAGGGTGTTTCTGCATGAGATTAACATTTAATGATAAACTAAGTAAAACTGATTGCCCTCCCCAGTGTGGGTGGACCCCACCCCATCCCCTGGAGGCCTGAACAGATCGTAAAGGTTGACCCTTTCATGAGTAAGAGGGAACCCCTTTGGCCTGCCTTCCAGCGGAGACACTGGCTTCCTCCTGCCTTTGGACTGCGTTGTGGGCTTTTCCTGCATAAGACACCCAGGCTTTGGACTGCGACTGTGTGTCGGTTCCCCTGCGTCTCTGGCTTGCCGAAGGCAAATCTTGGGACATCTCAGCCTCCATGATCATGTGAGCCAATTTCTCCTAATAAATCTCTGTTTATCTATCTGAAGAACCCTGACTAATGCACACCCCTACTCTGCGTTACGTGCTAAAAGGTATGTATTATCCCACTCAAAACTCACAACAGTCATACGAGGTTATTTTTATATTCATCCCCAAGGCCACATGGTAAGCGGTGTGGGATTTCAGCCAAACCAGGAGATCCTGGAGCCCTTACTCATCACTAAAAAATATACAGAAAAAAGGTTGTCTTTTTTTAATGATCTTGCCTCACCAACCATTCCAGATCCTCCTACTAGGACTCCCATTACAAGTGTCTGAGCCCGGCATGGGGGCAGGTAACAATTCTCCTATGTGCTTGTGGCACGGGCACCTTAAGGAAAGATGCACCCCCATCCTAGGATGCACGACCTTGTCCATCCACCTCTCACCCCTGCAACGTGCCTGGGCACTCGGCCTGGCTGCCTGCCTCCACTAATGTCCCCAGGCTTCTCACTCGCCAAGGTCATCATTTCTCCTTGGTGCCACACAGCCCTGGAGACCATTCAAGGCCATATCTCCAGCTCAACCCTAGGAGGCTGGGTGCCCCTCGGGGGCAGCCCCCACACATCCTGTCACAACCTCCCACCCAGAATAGGACGACGAGCTGACAGTTAACCAGGAGACAGGAAGCTCTGAGAACCCTTAGAAGCATCCCCCAATGCCCCCCACCCAAGTACCTGTTATTGAATCAGAACCTGTCCTAGTGGAATTGCTCTTTGGATGAAGGACTTATCTGCACGAGGCCCCTATTAAAATGCCTTTTCAGAGGACCGTCCCTCATATAGATTTGCAAAGTTCACGTATCAAATGAGCCCACGTATTGATTCATTGAATGTCATGGATGCCTACAGGGGTGCAGGACGGGGGATACACTATGACGAGAATGTCCCCTTGGAGAACAGCAGACAGAGTTCCACGCGACGAGGACACGGGATGGGACTGGATGACACGTGATCTGGTCATGGGGCCCTAGAGTGGGGAGCAGGGGATGGTCTGAGGCGTTAAGGAGGCATCAAAAGGTTGCGGGTATGAAAAACAGGAAGCTAAAGAAGGGTTATTTTATAATTTTGCCCGAGGCCAGCACTGCCACTGAGATGACTTTGTCCTCCGGCCTCTGTCACATCCTGTTCTATTTCTTTGAAGATAAGTTCTAGGGTTTAAAACCAGAGGCTTTCAGTTTATGTAAACATAAAATCCTCATTGGCAAGATTGCATGACACAAGGAAAAGATAGAGCTGGAAGTCAGAAAACCGTCTCTAGCTCTATTTAGTGACCTGGTGACAGTGGGTTAGTCACCTGTCTCCTCCGGGCCTTGGTTTTCCCCTGTGCACTAGGGCCACAGGAGAGACAATAAGAGGAAAGATGGAGCTGTGGTAAAGTGTGAAGCGTTGGCCTTAGTAAGAGCTGGGTTCAAACCCCAACACAGACAGACAGTTAGTCCAACCCCTAAGCCATTCACAGCCTTTCCTCTTGCCTTCCTTCTCAACACAGGCAAGAAAGCTACGTCCTCACCTTCCCAGAAGCCCTTGCAGCTCACGGTACCTCTGGCCAATGAGGAGACACAAGTCTCTAGGGAGAGCATCTCTTCCCGAATAAAAAGACAAAGCTTCGGGAGGAGAAAGGGTCTGCCCCGACGCCTTTCTAATGCCTGGATCGTGGACAAGATGCTTGCAGGTGCAGCCTCAGCCACCAGGCATCCATGAGTAAGAAGGCCACACTATGGAACGGAGAATGGCAAAGCAGGAAGCAGCAGGAAGGTTGGAGGGAGCCTGGGCCTCCGAGGATGCTCTTGTGGATGAATCTGACCAGCTACCAGCAAGCTTCTTGTTTCATGGATCGAATGAACCCCCCAGCGTGATTGTCAGGTCTTCAGTTACCTGAAGCCACACACAATTCTAACCGAGCTCGAATAAGTCATTTCTTCTTAAAATTATCATTTATTGAGACTTACTCTGTGACGAGCACGTACGAAGCACATTACCTCTATCCTCTCTGATCCCTCACAATAACCCATTTCACAAACGTAAAAATGGAGGCTCAGAGAGGGCAAGCAATTTGCTTGAGATGAAACAGCATGAATTTGTGTGCATCTTAACCACAATGCACACTTCACCCTCCCGAGCCTGTTTCTCTATCTGTGAAACGAGACAGCAGAAGGCCGTGCTGCAAAGGAGCTAAGGCCACGGGCTTTGGATAATTCGGTGACTTCAGTTCAAATCCGGCCTCTGCCGCTTGGTTCTGTGTGATCGAGCAAGTGACTAAACCTCTCTGAGCCCCAATTTCTCCTTCAGTAAGGGGTGACACTGCGAGGACCTATCTCATAGGGTTGTCACCAGGATTAGACATGGGGGAAGGCTGTTAGCACGCACCCGGCTCAGACCAGGCTTTTCTCTGAGGCGGAGATGATCTCATTTGTCGCTTCCTGCACAGGATTTCCGCGACGGTGGCGACTGGTTGTTCACCAATGTTGAAATATCCAACATCTTTCCCTGGGGGAGAAGTGCTACTGTGGCTTGCTAGGTACAGAAGACAAATTGTATACAGAAAATTTTTCATCTGAAACCAACTATCTTTTAAAATAACTGTGTACAACTTTGTTTACTCCCAGTAGGGTCAGACCAAGGCTTGCAGCCCCTCCCTGCTGCAGGTAATGGAAGAGAGGCAAAGGCTCGCTCTCCGGGGGGCTTTGCCTTTCTCCATGGCGAAAAACCTCGACATGGGAGGGTGAGGGGAGGGCACGGAAATAAGAAGAAGCAGGTTCCAAGGAGGTTCTATAAAAACAATGAAATCGGAATACTTTTCGCGACTGATTTCATCAGTGCTGCCTGACTGCATTCTATTAAACCTCATTTATTAAATTTCGAGGAACATAATTTAGATATAAGATCCCGGACAAACAGATTGCAAAATAGCTGATTCTGGACACATCAACATCCCCCCATGCGTGGAAAACAGGCTGGCATTTTTCATCCTGATGGTTTCGTGGGGGCTCTGCCTCTACAGCTTATGTGGGGGAAGGAGACAAGGAGAGAGAGGGTGGGAGGGGGCTCCATGCTGTCATCTGCAGGCTTTCTCCCCACTCAACAGCCATTTGGAGGTGGTGTACTTCCTGCCTGTAGCACACACATCTCGGAGGCTGAATGGGCCTGCTTAGTTGTATTCTGGAATTAGTGGGCTGAAAGAAATAGGTGTGTGGGTGTGAAAAAAGCAACACACACACACACAGTACAAGCAGCTTATTTGTTCTTCTCAAAGTCCCTCCTGAGCCTCCCAAACCACACCTCACCCCCAAGAGAATCTCATTTGCTGGTATTGACAAGGCAGGGCTTCGCCAGGGTCTTCCCAGTGGATGAAATAGATGATATTTTTATTCTGGGATTTCTAGGTTCTTTGGAAGTCTTCCTACTTCCCATCAAACCCCAAGCCCCAAATATTCCTCCAGCCCAGCTTTCTAATGCCTAAAATGGCCCTCGGCGAAAACAAAGGGAGTTAACCCCTGCCAGAGACTCTGTCTACATTCTTTTCTTTACTCTCAACATGGTCCACTCAAGGCGAGGATTACGACCCCCTCATATGGATAAAAACAGACTCGGAGAAGCAAAGTGACTTTCCCAGGCCCACTCAGTGATTAAAGTGGCAGAACCAGGGAGAGCTGGGTAAGTTTTCAACATCTTCTTGATGGCAGCACACAACACACTGATGCTCAGATGCATGACAGACAGAATCTTTGTTACGGCTCCAGATGAGAGACGGCTACCCGGGGACAGGGTAACAGCAAGCTGGAGCTGCTATAGGGACAGCTTGTAAATGGCAAGGAGAGTGGGGCTCTCTGGGTCTCTTGGGCCCCCTGTGGTGTGGCTAATGTGAATAACTCGTGGCAGGCTCTGGGGCACAGGGGCTGTCCCTGGTTGTCTGGTACTTGGCCCTGGCATGACTAGGGCAGGTGCATGGTGACCACTCGAGAGTGAGAGCCCAATAAAGGGACGTGGTTGGAGTGTGAACTTAATCAGCGGCTCAATAGAGGAGCTGACCAGCCTCTAGGCAGGGCCTCAAAACTGGGTCAAGACAGCATTAAAAACAAACAAACAAACAAACAAAAAACCCACCGATATCACAGGTGGGTCTAGTTCTAAACGCCTGCTGAGCTTGGGGTCACCCGTCCTCAAACCACATTTCACTGGCCACCATGGCCTATTGGCTCTACCTCTGAAAAGTTTCATGAATCAGGCCCCTATTCTAAAAAGTTGTGTTTAGATCTCTTTTATGAACTACAAGGCCTTTCAAGAGAGCATAATATGGTTAAGAGTAAGAAAGTGAGCCCAGAGGTCAGCCCATCTAGGTTCAAACGGTTAGCTGCACGGCCTCAGAATTCACTCTATCTTCCCACCGAGCTTCGCCTTCCACATCTACACATGGGAATTAATGGGAGATTGCAGAGCGGGATTAAGCGAGATCATCTGTGGGAAATCCTGGCACGGAGTAAATCCTCAGGATTCTCAGCGTTGCCGGTGCCGCTGTCATTATTCTGTCTGCTCTGGGGCTGACATGCATTCAAGTCCACTTCTCAGTTCTCCCCAACATTAGCCATGCCCCGTTCTGCGAACACCGTCATGCTCCTTCTCTCCTCTCTGCTGAGGCTCGGATATCTCTCTCTACCCCCTTCCCACTTCCCAGCCTGTCCTGGCCACCCTTCATGGACAACCCCACGATCACCTCCTCGGAGAAGCCTCTTAGAGCCCCTGCCTTGACCCCAGCAGAATCCAACTCTCCCTGCCCAGTGTTCCTTCCCATTCCGTCAAAGTCTGAACACAAATGTCTTGTAAGAAAGAAGTTGGGTTCCCATCCAGCTCCCCCACAGTGAGCTCCTCGAGGGACGTGCAGGGAGGACGCTACTCACACAGCAGAGTGGCAGATGGCTTGATGTACTAGTTAGGGTTCCCCAGAGAAATGGACCCAACAAGGTAGAAATCCAACCATATTATATATTATATTAATATATTCTAGTTTATCTATACTTGTAGGTATAAATGATAGATATAGATGTAGGCTTAGACATATACTGATATAAATGATAGAGAGAAATAGATGAGATAGAGATAGAGATGAGAGAGAGAGAGAGAGAGAGAGAGAGAGAGAGAGAGAGAGAGAGAGAGAGAGAGAGAGAGAGAGAGAAAGAGATATGAGGATATCTATTATAGGAATAGGCTCATGCAATCATGGAAGTCCCGTGATCTGCCATCTGCAAGCTGGAGACAGAAAAGCCAGTGCTATAATTCAATTTGAGTCCCAACGTCCAAGAACCAGGACTGCCAATGTCCGAGGGCAGGAGCGGTCGGGTGTCCCAACTCAAGAAAGAGAGCCAACTCACCTTTTCTGTTCTCTCCAGGCTCTTCATGACTGGATGATGCCCACACTCGTGGGTGGGCACATCTTTGCTCAGCCTACAGATTCAAAAGCTGATGGCTTCTAGAAACACCCTCTCAGACACAACAGGAAATGAAGCTTTACCCTCTGTCTGGGTATCCATTAGCCCAGCCAAGCTGACTCGTACAATTCACGACGACGCACCTTTGAGTATCTGTCTCCCCTTCCTTGTCTCGCTCCCTCACTCCCTTACCTTTACCTCTCTCCTTGTACTCAAATCCTAGTCTTGGGGGCCGCTTCGGGGGGAATCCAAATGAAGACATATTATCTCTTCTATCTGTGAGATCTTGAGTATGTTACTTAAATGTTCTGTGCCTCAGTGTCCTCATCTGTACATGGGGACAATTTTACTTATGGAATTGTGTTACGAGGATGACATGGGCTAAGTTGAGCTCGGAAAAGTGCTTGATATATAGCAAACACTATAAATAGTAGGTCTCCTCATTCTAAAGTCTAGCCAAGGCCCTGGCATATGCTACGGCTTCAGAAAATGTTTGCTAGTGAAGCATATTGAATCTCCGGGGAGGGAGGAAGGCTGTGTGTTAAGTCATTTCGTTCCATGTTACTTAGGTTCTCCTGGCTGCCAAGAACTCACACAAGCTAACACGAGCGAGGAAGCTTGTTTCAAAGCTGTGCCTGCAGGAACAGATCGGCATCTCCGGGGAACTGCAGAACCGCCAGCCGGGCAGGCCATATACCAAGGCAGGAGCACAGCGGGGGATGTGAAGGTGGCCCAGATCCCGAGAACAGCCCTAGTGACTGGGTTCTCCTGTCACCACCCTGAGCTGTAGGATGTTTTTGTATCATCCCTCTACCGATCTATTGCGAACGCAATGCATCTCCTCTCTCTGTCTTGCCTCCTTAGACAGCTTTCTGGTTCCAGTGAGGTCTCCGAGTTTCCAGTCCTACATCTTCCCCACTGTGGGTTCTGATCCACCTGAGAAATTGTCATAGGAGTCAAATCGGGAGGAAGATAGCAGCTTCAGAGGTGGTAAAGCGAGAGAACGAAGCAGAGACTTGTGACAAGAGGCAAACATTCCACTCCTTCTCCCCAAGTCTAGACCTTGGGACTTCCCTGAGCCAAGGGTATGGGCTCCCCTGCCAGGCTTCCCCACACCTGCTGAGCAGGAAGAGACCAGAGTGGGAGTGGATACCGGGTCGTCTCGCTACACAGAAACTGGGTGAGGACAAGAGGTCCTCACAGCGGGGTAACTCTGAAGCCAGAACTTGAAGAAGAGACGGAGCCGACCACATTCGGACCTGCTCCCAGATTTCCCGACAGACCATCTATTCACCCCCTTTGGGTAGTGAGGAAGGGACGAGGGAGGATGGACTGAAACCCTCCCCAGCACTTCCAAAAGGGCGAAGCTATTTTAACAGGCCGTGGTAGACCAGACAGGAGAAAGATGGATGTTTTTTATCTCACGCAGCTCCTAACTGACCCACTATGCTCACGTCTCTAGTTCACATTTTTAAGAGAAAGGACCTGACTGGCCCAAGGACTCATCTTTATCTCTGTTTAAACACTCTTCAGAAAAGGCTGCCTCATAGGCCAGCCCACCCTTTAGTGAAGCCTGAAATTCCTCTGTTCATTTATGTTTATCATCTGCTCCCATCCCCACGAGAATGTTCCTGAGGGACCGGAACCTTGTCTCTTACGGTCATTGTTTCATTCTCAGCATCTCGAATAGCGTGTGGCTCCAAATAGGGGCTGTATAAATGCCTATTGAACACATGCTTGAATGATTGATGAAAGCAATGAAAAATGAGTGCACGAACAAATCTAACAGGTTTATTAAAAAGACCTCTCTACACCACTGGGGCCTCTCCCCTATGGCCCAGAAAACTCAGCTCCAGCTGGCCTCGCCCACTGGGCAAAGTCTAGCAGGTGACGAGACTCCACGTCCCTAGAAGGCTGGAGTGAGCTTCTGTTGTTATAGCAACATGCCCCGATCCATCAACGCGAGTTAACCAAGTATTCCTCCCAACCGCACACTGGAATCTTTCTGAGAGATGTTCTGGCCAACACAATTTTCTCCATCTTATTCTATTTCCAGGGATGCTTTAGCCCCTCTCGACGCTGGACCACTGCCCTGACTGCCTGCTTCTTAATCCATCTCTGTCTGCACCAGTACCCTTGATTAACACATTTTCCCATAGACCATAAAGTCTCCCTCCAACTCGCTCACCAGGGCATTGTTTAACAGAAAACTAAACCCAGCACGCTAATGAAAACAGCTCTTGCAAATAATCTTTTAAAGAGATTCTAAGTACCCAGTTCCTAGTAAACTGATGCCAAGTAAAGCCCTTTAGGAGACTTCCAAAACCCCCCAGTGTCCCGGGCCTCACTATTCTTGTACCTAGAATGGAGTGGGGACGAGGTCACAGATAATAAGAAGCACCAAGACTAATCGGTCCCCAGTTTCATCACTGCTGAGCTGATACAGTGTTAGAATGGGGCAGTGCCCTGCAGAGCTCTGAAGGAGGAGGACCTAAGCATTGCCAAGAGATACAGATGGGAATGCTCCAGATGAAGGGACTCTGCCCCATCTGCCTCAGCTTTGGTCAGAGGGGCTGGGAGGCTTAAAGACTGAGCAGCACTCATAAAGGAATAAGACCCACAGGGTTAGTGGGCAGGCCAGAGATAATGTGTAGGAAGTGTCAGCACATAGCAGGCACTCGGTAAGTCGTAAATGTTGCCACTTGGTGCCTCTACCAGCAGGAACCTATAGAAAGAGGCGTCTCAGCCCAGGACTAGGAGCATCTTGGAACCAAAGGACTTTGTCAGCCCAAGTGAAAGCTTCGGAGCTATGAGCTTTGCAGCTCCTGGACATGCTTTTGAGGGCCTCGGAGACAAAAGCGGTACAGCCCGAAGTTAGCTAACTAACTGAAAGGCCACAACAGAGGCCTCCCCTCAAGGGAGCTGGTGTCAGGGCGAGCCTCTCACAACCTGTGCGTCTATACTGGACCAGCCTTTCTTTGCATTCCTCTTCAAACTCACAGTGCCCTCCCCATCTCTTCCCACTACCCCTGTCCTCTAACTTTCAGCGTTAGGCTCACCTCCTCCAGGAAGTCTTCCCAGGCTTTCACAAGCTTCATACTCTTTCCCCACCTCTATATCCTTATGACCCTCACAGTCTACAGCAAATGATTTAACTTCCTCCTCCCCTTTTTAATATTATACCTTTACTGGTATACGAGAACTGGGAGCCCCTTGAGGTTTGAGACTCTGGCTCATATGCCCCCTGTACCCCTCACAGATATCTTTTCTCATCCAGTTCTTCTCACACTGTAATAAGCATCCAGATCTCCCGGAAAACTTTTAAGAATGTAGATTCTGATTCCATAGCTCTGGAGTGCGGCCTGAGATTGCCTTTCTAACAAGCTTCCAAGTGATGTGGATGCTGCTCTGAGCAGAAAGGATCCAGCATCTTGCCCAACACTGTTTCCTTAAAATTTTAATGTGGTCCATAGGGTAGACCCCTCTTATCCATGGGGATACGTTCCAAGACCCCCAGCGGATGCCTGAAACCACAGATGGTACCAAACTCTATAGACACTAAGTCTTTCCTACACATACATCCCTATAACAAAGTTTAATTTATAAGTCGGGCACAGGAAGGGATTAACAACAGTCACTAATAATTAAATAGGACAACTAAAACAAAACGCTGTAATAAAAGTTATGTGAATGTGGTCTCTGTTTTTCTCTCTGACACTGATCTGACAACCCAGACAGCTACCAAGTGACTAACGGGCAGGTGGCATATACAGCGTGGAGACGCCGGATAAAGGGATGATCCACATCCTGGGCGTTAAGGAGCGGGACCACACGAGGTTTTATCAGCTACTCAGGACGGTGCCTCCTTTTAAATGTGTGAATTGTTTATTCCTCGAATGTTCCATCTAATATTTTTGGACCACGGTTGGCTGCAGGTAACTGAACCTGCAGAAAGAAAAATGGTGGAAAAGGGAGAGCTCCTGTATTTTAAAAGGCAGAGAGAAAGCCAAGTTAACTCCAGGAGCAATCAAACCCTTTAACGGACACGGCGAATCTCCAAGTGAAGGTTACACCGCGTGGCATCTCCCAACGGAAACGTTTGTTCAAGAGGCGGCTTTATAGCATTTATCTCATTACCGGACACACAGTAATCATTAATGGTAAGAACACAATTTGCTGAATCCTTAGTATGGGTCAAGGGTTTTAACATGTGCCCCTTCATTTAATTATTCTACTCAACTCTCTGTAAGCTAAGCACTTACTGGGGTCCCCATTGTAGAGGAAGAAATGGAAGCGAAGAGGAGGTAAGCCCAAATACGTGTGGTCGAGTCAGGACTTGGACCCCATCAGTCTGACTCCAGGGTTCGTTTTAACAGACCCACGTGACCGAGAGGCCAGACTGGGCGAGGACCGGCCCCTGTTTCAACTGCAGTCGGTTTTAGTCCAGGTGCTTTTCACTTGGCTGTGCGTTTGTTCCTTGGTTTGTTTTTAATTTGTTTTTAGGAACATTTATTAACCACATATAAGAAAGAAAGGGAGCACACCTCTGTTTCAGTTCTGAATGTGTCTGGCTGTGAGTAACGGTGGACAAACAAGTCTAGAAGGAGACAGTGACTGTATTTAGCCATCGGAAACCCGGGCCTCTTCATTCTCTTCGGGTATTTTGGACAATAACAGAGAAAGTGCATGGCGTGGTTCTGGGAGACACTGGTGTAAGCACCTTCTGTACCCACACTGGGATTTAAAAGACATGTTAAGGTCCTTCCACGTGTCAGACAGTGGTCTTTGGAACAAGGATGAAAAAGACACAACCCAGACTATAGGTCAGGTAAGATTGTACAGATAAATAGTCTCCCAATTACAACACCGCGTGATGACTCTCATTCATTTCAACCCTGGCTTTCTACGGAAAGGATCTGAGGTGCTGATCTCCCGCGCTAGGCATCATAAGAGAAGTCGTCACAGGAGCTGTGGGAACCTATCGGGTGGGGAAGAAAATCAAGAAGGCTCAGGGAAGGAATGACTTTGAGTCTAATAGGACTAATAGAAGGTAGCTGGGCAAGAGAAGGTCAGGTAGGCAGGGTGCGACAAGCCAAAAAAGAAAAAAGTGAAGTGCGAGTAGTCAGGATGCTTTTAGGTGCATCCTATTTTGGCTTAAAAAAAATGAAGTAGTTCCCCTATGCTCATGGGAGCACAATTTACAATAGCCAAGCTATGGAAGCTCCCTAAATGCCCATCAACAGACGAGTGGATAAAGAAGTCACGGTTCATATATACAATGGAATATTACTCAGCCATTAAAAATAATGAAATCCTACCATTTTCTATGACATGGATGGACCTAGAGGTTTTTATGCTGAGTGACATAAATCAGAGAAAGATAAATACCATAGGATTTCACTTTTGTGTGGAATCTAAGGAACAAAAAGAACAAACTCATCAAAAACAGACTCACACATAGGACAATCTGGTGATGGCCAGAGGGGAGGGGGGTTTGGGGAATGGGAAAATGGGGTGAAGGGTCAAAGAAATACAAATTAGTAGTCGACAGACGGTCACGGGGATGGGGAGCACGGCATAGGGAATATAGTTAGCATCAACGCAATGGTTAGGGGGAGGCCCAGAAGATAAAAAGAGCAATTAGGGGGATCATTTTATAAACTATATAAATGTCTAACCAATGTACTGTATACTTGAAACTAACTAAAAAAAAAAGACTGGTTATCTCTTCTTTTTCCCCATGAAAAAGAAGTGCAGGGACGCATGGCTCCAGGACTGACCACATGGGGTCCTGGACTGGCTTCTCCTTAGTTCTCTTGGGCCTCGCCTCATCGTTGCAGCGTGGCTGCAGTTGCTCTGCACGTCACAAAAAGACCGAATAAGGGTCTCATCTCCCTCTCTGGTTTCTTCCCTGACACCTTTGTCCTTCAAAGATGCTCTCTTTGCAATGTAGCACAGCAGTTTGGGCTAAGGGGTTAAACGAGACAGGATCCACTGGCAACATACGAAGCTTTTAAGAGAATTATATTTGAAGAACCATTGTGATCGTGAAATGAAAGGAGCAGAGAGAGTACAAAGTGCAAAGAAACGTTCAGATCAGCGCATCTGTACAAGCAGGAGGCAAGCTGAGAAAATCATTCGGCGCCAACACGTACCACTTTTTACGTCAAAGGAAGGATGCCTCAGAGGGCGAACCCAAGAGCCTAGAAGATGGAGCCAAGAATCAAGGAGAATTATCCCCAGGCCTGGAGTCTGAGTCAAGGAACGGCCGATTTATTTCGGGATCGATTTCAGGATCGTTATGGACCGGTGAGTCCTGTGGGCCTTACATTTGCCACTTGGTGAAGAAGAAGGTCTACAGCAGTCATCTTGTGCCTGCCCCACCAGTGTAGGGAAAGATGGTTTGTCATCAAATACTGACCCCTGAGTACTTTGGGCACCTCCAGGCATGAGCCTCAGCTTCTTCGTCTGTGGAATGGAGACAACCGTGTCTGCCTATCCCATAGGTTATTATGAACACTCGATGCGCTGTGGCGTGTAAGCACTCCACACAGTGCCTGGCACGCGGTGAGCTATGTTCAGCACATAACCACCATCACTATTGTCTTCATTATTCTCCCCTTTGTCCCCTGAAGACACACTTACTGGCCTTTTGTGCTAGAATTATGGTCACGCCTATCTACCCTCTTAGTCTCTGAGTGTGCATGGGATAGAGACGATATCTTATTGATATCTGTGTCTTCAATAAACATAAATACCCTGGCATACGACAGACCCCCAGAAAGAGCGGAAGGAGTGAATACGTGAATGAACGGCAGAATGAATGTTTGCCCATGGTTCCACGTTCCTTTCTGCCGGCGTTCGGTCCTCGAATCACATGGTTTTCTCTCCAGGCTGTTGCCATGGGATATGATTTGAGAAAACCAGGGGTCCTTCCTGTCAGTCACGATGACAGCACAGTTCTGCTCACGTGTGATGGAGAAGGACTACCAAGGCAGTCCTTGCCATGGGAAGCTGCTGTGGCTGGGATGAAAGCCCGGGAGACGGAGAGCACCTCCCAAGACAGAGACTACGGAACTACAGAAACACACAAGAAACCCAGCTCTTCCCAAGCTGCTTTCTTCGACCAGAGCACTCTGGCAACCACCCTTCTCCTAGCTCTGCGAGAGGGTGAAGTTCAGTGACTTGAGATTTCTCTTGTGGCCCCAGACAATTGAAGGCAAAATGAGACGTAGGCCCAAGGATGGATGTATTGAATCTCCTCCAGTGCTTCAGGGACTATTACATTTGACTAATTTAAGACGTAAAGCAAAATAAGAGATACTCATCTGTATGGGATCAATGAGGAACAAAACTGTCATAAAGCACGGGGCCCTGGCGACTAAGGCGACCTCTGACCTCTTTCAGAGCTAGGGTCCTTGCCAAGCTCCAGTAAGAGCCCTCGCATAAATGCCAACAAGTTCTTAGCATAAATCATACCACTCACGCACGGCGGGCATCACTAACCAATTACAGCATACTTTCACCCCAGACACAGCTTCCAAAGCTGCTCACCCCATTGACTGGAGAGAGCCATCAATTGACTGGGGATGCCACGCAAGATTAAACCCTCTTTCCAACCCTGACCCGGATGCTCATGCTACCTGTGTAGTCTTTAGGATTGTAACCATCTCCTTAGATAGTTTCTTTTTTCTGGCCCTAACGATGTGATCGGAATAGCACCCTATGTCGTTGAGCCGACTCCTTGCATCTCATCATCTTCCCGCCTCTCGCCAGGATCCTCTTACCTTTCTGAATTGCACTTTGGTGGGACATAACACGAAGCAAATTCAACTGCGTTTACTATGAGAACATTGTTGAGGATATTGTCCATTGATTTACACAGTGCCTTCTCCACGAGGCTCCAGGAAAAAGAAAAAAAGTGCCTTCTTGCTTCTTAGCATCAATAACGGATGTGTCTCTCCTGAGCCACCAGGTTTTTTCACCTTATGAACCCTATGAATTCTGTAACTCATGTGTTTCCCTCTTTGCATTGGCTGCAGGAAGCTTATAGACAGACCAAGGTACCACCACTTGCCTTGTAATTCATACATTAATCTCTTTCCTGAATCCATCTTATTTTTCTGGATTGTTCCCTCCTTTGTCTGATGGATCTTTATTTTTCATTTATTTTATTCTGCTGCGTTTTGTGCATCTTTATACGCCTCCTTGAATATTGTTGGTAATAAGCTTGGTACAAATAAACAGATGACTAAAATCCTAATGAGTGCGAAGGATTATTCAGGATCTTTAATACACAATTCATGTGCAAATGTTGGGATAGGGCTGTACCAGCCTGTCTTTACTGGGAGAGGGGTGTGTATAAGACCATATTTCTCTTTAAGCACCCCCCCTCCGTCCTCTCACTCTGAGGGATTAAGAGAGATAGATGTGTGTGTGTGCACATGCGTGTGCATGTGTGTGTGTCCTTGTTTCTCTGCTTTACATATGCTCTTACAGACCTGAGGTCACACTATAGCAACCTACATCAGCTTGCTAAAAGGCACATAGTTTAACCAGAAAACCGAATGCCCCAGGGGTAAGTATTCGAAGCATCGAGATGAAAGGAGAAGACCTCGCATCATCCCCCATAAATCGCAACTCCCCATTGCCTAAACTATTTGTCCTGGCCACATGAACTCTGAAGGTGGACACACCTGATTTTAGATCCCCATTCCGCCATTCAAGAACGTACTTATGTTCCCTCTTTTTCTAAGCCTCAGTTTCCTTTTCTGTAAAATGTCTACTCTCTGGGGGTTTGATGGATGGCTGAAGTGGGATAATATATAAAAAGCATTCACCACAAGGCTTGGCACATGGTGAGTGCTTAATAAAGAATGGCTATCACTTGATGGTTTTTTATTATCCTTGTCTCCTTTACCTTATAAACTATAGGCTCTGCTTCCCTGTACCTGGTAGAGAGAGAGAACAATTTGATTTATTACAGTCTCACTAGCATCTAGCCCAGAGTCAAGTACACAGTAGGTGTTTACTACCTGGTTCCTGAGTAGCTGGAAGAATGTGCCCCTGAAGACATTAACTATCAACATATTTAGTATTTACCATGCAGCGCAGTTTTTCATGATACTGTACTACTGCCTCCTTCCTAGCACGATCTCTCTTCAATTTGCACCAGATACATTTACAGCACCCTCTGTTAGCTGGCAGTAGCAACAAACAACCTCCCGAACACAGTGTGAGATTTGCTCAGTAGGGAAGGGAAGAGAAGAGAACGAAAGGGAAGGGAGCAAACGGGCATGTACTGAATACCGGCTGCATGCAGCCCCTGTCCTGGACGCGTTCGTCATCTGTGCACGAACCTGTGTGGTGGGTGAGTGAGCAGCCACGCCAGCCCCCATCGGGTCAATTCTCCCCGTGTGTAAATTCTACAGCCCGAGCCCCGAACAATCTATATTCGTTTCCAGGTCACATGAAATGACAAGAGGATTAAAAAATGTGTCTCAGAAACCCGTAGACAGAGCCCAAGAAGCCATCCACAGGGAGAGTCCTGGTTAATTTCAAGATGCCAAACAGCCAGCTTTCCATCAATTTCCAGGACTCATTTCCCCCCCTTCATTCTCAGAATTGATGTTTATGTTTCTACCAGGACAGAGACCAATTCTCCTTGGCATCTTCCGTCAGAGAGAATCAGAAATTTTCCACCTGGGATGCTACAAATTGCATTTCTCAACACAGGTCTGGAATCTGAGATATGACCAGCATAGCTAATGGTGAGTGATCAAAACTCAGGTGTTCTAACTTTATAACAATCATCATCGGGCGGGCAGAGCTTCGCCAAGGGAGAGAGTCTCTTGTCCTCCAAGATTCAAAGAACAAGCAAAAGCACATCAATCTGGAGGCAGTTCCTGGGGGAAAACTGCAGCTGGATGAAGGCTCTGCGAGTTCCACCTATGTGATTTTGGGTGCCTTGTTGTATTGCTCTCAGCCTCGGTTTCCCCATTTTTGAAATGAGGACAAAGCAGGGCCTCATCCGGAGGAATATGGGAGGATTAAATAACAATACATGCGGAGCACTTCACACAGTCCCTGGTTCGCGGGAAGTGTACAGGAAACCTTAGCTAAGCCGTAGCAGGCAAGTTGTCTGGTGTATGTCCTCCTTCTCTAAAAATATCCCTCACCTCAGTTAAATCCTTGGAAGTCATATTCATACCATCTGAAGCTCCTCACCTCCCCAACCAAAGTCACCAGCCAATGGTAATTGGACCATGGAGGAAACCTTACTCAAACGGGATCAATCAGATTCTCCCTCCTGGGGACCTGGGGTGGAACTGAAGGAGCTGGTCAGACACATCAGTTCAACTGAGGACGTAAATTCAGGCCATAAAGATGCCATCCTCCACCATGTGACCAATGAAGCAGAGAAAGAGTCCGTGGGGTCTCGCCAGGTCTGGTTACGGGGGGGGGAGTCAATTTGCTTTAGTTCCAGACCTTTTCTGGCTCATGGTTCCCTGGCCATGGATGGCCAGGCTACGTTTATTTGTTCCCACTTTAAGCTCAAAGGCAGAGATTTTTCTGATTTTGGAAAACACAGTTTTGAGGCCAAGGCAAAGAGATTTCAAGGTCCGAACCTTTTTCTGGGGAGTATAGTATTCCCAGGGGTTTAATGAGGGATTTTGTGAGGAAAGAAAGGAAAGAAGCAAACAAACAAAAATATAGCGCTTATGAGCACCTTTCAGCTACCAGGCCCTGTGCTTGGTACTCGTGCACATCACCATGTGGGTGTGAGATGCTGTACAAGGTCGGGACGATTATCAGGATTTTATACAGGGAGGACCTGAAGCTCCGAGAGCTTAAGAGCCCGGCCCAGGGTCGCAGAGCTGAAAACAAGGTGGACCTCAGACGTGAAGCCAGGTCTGTCTGAACCCCATGTACGTTTCTCATAAATCTGGTCTTAACAAATTGAGATTTAATTCCGTGTCTTTGCTGCATCCTCATTAGCACTGCCACCATCACTGTCACCATCGCCACACCATCATCTCCATCATCACTGTCACTATTATCACTATGACGACATCATCATCAACACGGTCACCACTCTCACCCACCACCCTCATCTCCATTCTCCTCCTCACCCCCATCCTTGTCAGTATCGCCGCCACCACCACCATCATAATGGCCAACGTTGATCTGGCAGTTCCATTCAGTCAGCCTCTGTGCTGAGTGCTGCATATACGTTAACACAAAGCAAGCCTTCATTCTATTTTACAGGTGAGGAGACTGAGGTTTTGTGAGGTTAAGTCACTCTGCAGGACTCATTTAGCTGGTCGACAGTGCGGCTGGAACTCAAACAGGCCTCTCGGAACCCAAAGCCCACCTTGGAAGACTATATACTCTCCTGGAGGGCGGGGGCTGCATCTCCCGAGTTTTTGCATCCCCTGGGATGCCCGGCATTGTGCTATGCATGCAGCAGTTTCTGAATAAATATCTGCTGCAATGATGCAAAATGTGGAAAGGATCACAGAAACGGAAAAGGTTAAATGCCCTTGCTCCGGGTCAGCAGGCGAGACAGCTGAAAGGCCAGGCTCTGAAGCAGTAATCTCCGGGCACAAAGGGGTTTCTCTCATGTCAGTAATAAAGATGTTTGCCAAAATGTCTTTTGATGTGGGGCCCCAAGGCTGACAGGTGCATGCCAGGCATCTCAAAGGCTGAGGTTCACTCCTCAGTCCTTTCACCTTATCTTCTGGACTGAGCCAGGCCATACAGAAGTGCCCGTGAAGTCCTCTCTGACCCCCGATTCAAGCCAAGGAGACACCCAGAAGAAGGGAAGACCCTATTTTTGTGAGTGATTATATGTGCCAGGCAACGGGTTAAGCTCTTCACTGGACGGGATGAGATGTGCTGAAGTCACCTGAGAGCACGGTGCGGTGATTAGAAAACACAGGCTTTGGAGCCAGACTGCCTGAGATGCCGGCTCTCCCATTCACTGCCTCCGTTACCTTGGGCCTCAGTCTCCTCATTTGTAAAATGGGTACGACGCTATCAATGGCACCTTCTTCATAGAATTGTTCTAAGGGGAAGATGAGCACGTGATCAGTGCTCCATACGCATTAATGCATCTTGATCCCCACAAGGACCCTATAGGGTATCACCAACTCATTTTACAGGTGAGGAGACTGAGGCTCACAGGCACAAAACGACCTGCCCAATACCACCTAGCTAACAAGTGCAAAACATAGATTGGAACCAGGTCGGTTCTCATCCCGGTGCCAAGCCTGTTCCCATTCATACTGTCATGTTACCATGGAGTATCTGGTCGCTGTGCCCCCAGCCTTGGGGAGATGGAAAAGGTCAAGCCCTCTGTACTCTCCGGACCTCCTGTCACTCTTCCAATGGCTTCGTTTTCTCACATTCACATACATGTGTGCTAGAGGCACAGAGAAGTCAAGAGTTCGGGGTTCTGCCGCTCGTTTTTTCACTCATCGCACGTTTATTGTGCTGTGCACTGAGACAGGTGCTGAGGTTAAAGCGGCAGACGAGACAGACTCAGCCTCGGACCTGATGGGGCTGAGTTTGGCAGACGCAGGCATTAATCCCAGCCATTCAGCTGTACAACGGTAGCTGTAACGCGCGCCTAGAAGCTGTGATGTTGGTGCTCAGAGGGCCTGTCACAGGAGTCAGTGACCCAGGAAGGAGGTCAAGGAAGGCTTCTCTGAGGAGGTGATGCCTGAGCTAGAATACGTAATAGTCACTATCCACATGAAGAAGGCGGGAAGCCATTTCGGGTAAAAGGAACTGCACATGTAAAGGCCCTGTGGAAGGAGGACGGGTGGAAAGGAGGCCTGCGCGGCTGGGGCACAGAGAGCAAGGAGGAGGGTTGCAGGGTGCAGTTGGAAACATCATCAGGAGTCAGGCCAAGCAGGGACTCGAGGTGAGAACAAGGGGCTCAGACCAGTGCAACAAAGCAAATCAGAGACTCGTTCATTCTGTGAGCCCCATGAGGGCAGGGATGTTGTCTCTTTGGGTTACTATTTGCAGCGGTCCCCTACCTTTTTGGCACCAGGAGCTGGTGCTCCTTTGGGAATCTCATGCCTGATGATCTGAGGTGGAGCTGAGGCGGTGATGCTGGCACTGGGGAGCAGCTGCAAACACAGACGAAGCTTCGCTCACTCACAGCTGCTTACCTCCTCCTGTGCGGCCCAGTTCCCAACAGACCATGAACTGGTAAACTGGTCTGTGGCCTGTGGGTTGGGGGCCCCTGCACTACTGCATCCTGTGTCTGGAATGGTACCCAGAACAGAGTAGATGCTCGATATTTATTCCACAAATGTGTGCTGCTTTACACCAGGCACTGGCCTAGATCCTTTATACCTAGTCCCTTGCCCTTAAGTAGTTCAGAGTTAGTGAGAAAGGCAGACACAGTCCACCAGACTGTGAACACCCCAAAGACAGGGACCATGGCCTTGGTCGTCTCTGTGCCATCTACATGAGCAAGTTTTGATCTGTATTATGCAGACAGATCCCCGGACCCTGGTCTCAGACCACCTAGCCTAGTAGTTCACATGTGGGGCCTGGCACTCTGCATTTTAACAAGGGCTCCTGCTGATTCTGAAGCAGGTACTTCTCCAAAAACACTTTTGAGAAACATTGTTCTACAAAACTGTCTGGCACATAGCATAGGTTCAATATAAGGCCTGTCACCTGGCCAAGGTCTGATGCCCCAGATGGATGGAACTGCACACATGGTACAGAGACACGAGGTAGGCCTGAGATACAGGAGAAGTGGCCCAAGGAAGGAGAGGAAGGCAGTTCCATCTCCTGCCGCAGGGCCACACCCTCCCTTCACCAGGCCTCACTGTGTTTCGTTAGTCCTCTGAGGAGGTTGCATTTGAGCCAAGCTAGAGATGACAAAGAAAGAGCATATGGGCAGAGGGAGCAGCAAGTGCAAAGGCCCTGTGGCTGAAAAGTCTCATGCTTCCTCTAGACAGTGACAGAGGTCAGAGCAATGGTGTGTAGAGGGAGAGAAAAAGCAGTGAGGCCAGGGAGAGAGGCGGGGTGCAGGCCACGCAGTGCTGTGCAGGGCACGTAAGGAGGCCGAGTCTTTTTATCTAAATCTGATAGAAAGGTAACGAAGGGTCTTGAGCATGGGAGCCATGTGATCTTATTTACATAAAGTATGACTCTGGCTGGCATGTAGAGGATGATTCAGAGGTGAGGGGTGGAAGCTGAGACCAGTTAGGAGGCTACGACACGGGTCCAGGCAAGAGATGTTCATGGCTTAGACTAGGGTGGCTGAGGTGAAGATGGAGAGAATGGGACAGACTTGAGAGGTATTCTGGCTTACTCTGAAGATGGGAAGTCAACACCCGACCTTGTATTTGATGTGGAACGAAGAGACAGGAAGACGTGAATATGATTCCCGCGTTTATGATCGCATCACGTTTCATGGGTTGGATTTTTGTTTTATTTTTACAAGTGTGGAAACGGACTTAGAGAGATCATACAAGCCACGCAGTACAACTTACCACGCAGCTAGGAACAGTCTGACCCCGATTTTAACCCCAGCACCTATACACGTAACCACCCACCAAGCTGCCACGATGAATCAAGGAGGATTTGGGAGTCCGGAGACCAGGCTCAAATGCTGCTTGGTGGCCACTCACTGGGGGATTCTGGCAGACCTGTTTGTAGTCTGAGCCTCGGTTCCCTCAACTGTACAATGGGCACGATAAAAGCTTCACCAGGAGAGTGGCTCACATGGAGTTACATGAAATGTACGTATTCAGTCAATCGATGTTTACGGAGCGTCTAGCACACGCAGGGCACCATTCTAGGCACATGAGGCATATCCACGAGCAAGACAGTGAAAGGACCCCGTCCCCAAATCGCTTACATCCTAGGAAGGAGACAAACTGTAATCTTAATAAGCGAGTTAGTATTTCAGAAGGCAGGAAATGCTATGGAAATACAGTAAGGTAGAGCAGCAGGGTCAGGGGACACACACAGTGGAGCAAATCAACATGCTGTGCACCTTAAACTTAGCACTGTATGGCAATTACAACTTAATACAAATTTAAAATGAAAAACAACCATCGCTGCTACCGTCGCTTAAATATTTGTTCAGTCAATAACTCACCTTTTGGACTGATCTTTTATTTTTAAGGCCTTCCTTGCTTGGCGTCATAAATCTCTACTCCCTCAGTTGACTCCAGGAGGACAAAAGAGGTTCTTCCCAGCCAGAGAAATGCCTTTCACCTTAAAATCAAAAGCAAAAACACAAAAACCGCCCTCCCACCACTGCAAGCACTCGATAAGTGAACACGTGATGTCCGGTTAAACTTAAAGTCCGACGCTGACGTCCCAAACAAGCCCTTGGGCCCAAAAGCACCCCAAAGCAGAAGTCCTCAGTGAGGCTGGTGCTGCCTTCCTTCTAAGGAACGATCTGGAAATGTGTGGGTGTGCTGGGTCCCGGGGGCAGGGGGTGCTATACTGTTGCTACACTTGGGGGTGCACGAGGCATCCACACGAATGTCCTGCCAGACATGGACATCCTCGAAAAAATAAACGCGTCAGCATCGTCTGAGCCTACCTCTAACGCCTTTGTACGTATCAACACACGATTATTTTCTGCATGGATTCAGCACACGTCGGATTTTAAAGGAACACGGCTCCTGCGTAAACTGGACAAAGGTTGTTCTGCTCGTTGTGCAGAACGTTACCGAAAGTGGCGCATCGTTTCAGAAAACCGGCTCATTGACGGCGGCGCTGTTCGCGGTACTTTTTTGTGGGTGACAAAACGCATCTGTGCGACTCTGGCTTTGTGGCTGCGACAGTCACCGTGATTATATATAGAAGCAATTATCCGGCTGCATCATCATGTTTTATGATAAAGTCAGACCCGAGCATTTACATATTGAAATATATACCTTCTTATTATAGACTGCTTTCACTTTATTCTGTTATGATTCTGTCAGGACGTTATATTGATTTTTGGAAGTTATGTGTATATATAGATTCTATTATCTGTGAAATCCATTCTGAATGGTAAAGAGGCTGTTATAGAAATTTTTTTTTTTCTTTTAAAGAAAAGAGCGTTGAGTCTGACTGCGGACTGATGTCATCTAAATGCTACTACTGAGGGTTTTTTTAGAAAGTAGGCACTGTGGATTTTGGCACATGGGGAACGCAGCAGGGTCAGAGCTGGGATTTATAGACTTCCACTTGTGGAGATGAGTAATACTCCTTCCCCCGAGCATTTATTTGCAACCAACTGAAATACGAGACTGAGGGGGGGAAAAAAACTTGACTCCTGCCCATAACTGGGATTTACACATATTCAAACAATGTCTGAAACAGAAATGGACAAGGGGGAGCAGCAATGGAAGCCCAGCTGCAGGGAGGGATGGCTCGAGTCCTAAGAGAAAGTTCATCATAAAAGGGTAAGGAGATGGGCACGGGGAAGAATCAACAACCAAGTCCGTGGGGCGGAGGGAAGCAGGAGGTTCAGGTAACCTGAACAGGCAGAATACGGGATAAGCTAAGTGATGGGATCAATGTGTGGGGGTAGGGGGTTCGGGCTTACAGAAATCAGGATGCAAAAAACCTCAAATTGCAGGAAGGACAGAGAATGCATCTTCTCACTTCACAACAGAACACTGAGCTACCGTGGCACCGTGAGAGTCGAGAGCCCAGACACCTGCTGAGAAGAGAGGTTGGTTCCAGAATCACGCTGTGTAGACGTACACGCCTCTATCAGCAGCTACCATCTCTGTGACCTGGGGCAGGCTGCTGACCCTCTCTTTCATCAGCTTCTCCATCTGTAAAATGGAAATAGTAAGACTATCTACCCCCCCAAATATTGTCGTGTCCATTGACTAAGCCCAGGAAGTTAAGCTTGGCGCTTCGTGAGCTCTCGTCCCCTAATCAAATTCAGGTTCGCCTGCGGCTGGCCACGTCTGGAGCACTGTAGCAATGAAAGCAACCAGGAGCCCAGAGGATGCCGGTCTGGTTGCTTTGCTTCTCTTGGTCAGCATTAAAGAGGGAGCTGCATTAAAGAGGGGGCCTTTTTGAAAGGACCCCTTTGTCACACACACCAACTCCTTTCCATACGTCTTTAGCACATTCCTTACTCCTATTACCTCCCCTCAGCAAACCTCCAAACCCTCTCCCCTGGAACGTTCCGGAGAACTCTGTTACCTTCTTCTCTCTGACAAGTCAGTCTATGTCTTTTCAGAAGAAAATCGCACCATCTTCTCCATCCACCCATTAGCACGTTCTGCTCTGGAGCCCGGGGTATGGGAGGCAGGGAACGACACAAAATGGGCCGTGCCAGAAATCATCCCCAAAGAATAAAGAATGAGGGAAATGTTTTGGACAGTGAACATTCATAAATTTTGTCTCTGAGTTTCCTGTAAGTCACACTTCAACTGATATTCGTTGGTGCCGGGCACAATCCTCGGCATAGGGGTATGGGAACGGTAATGCGTGGTCCCTACTGTCAGGAGCTCATCCTCACTTCCTCCTATTTCGGCCACGACAGAGGATGCCCCAGGTCACCCAGGACCCAGGCCAGGAACAGATGCTGAGCCGACCAGAGAGTTCTCCTAAGAACCCCTGGTGGAGGACAGGATTCTAGCCTGACTGACTTTTTTCACCCTCTCCACAGCAGTCTGGGAAAATGAAGATACTGAGTTGACAGTGGCCTTGGCAGAGCCAGAGAGCGCTCTCAACACATTTATCACCAGCTGGGGAATTGCTGTTCAGCCTCACTGACCTGTAAAATCCACACTAAACTCAAGCCTGGCTCTTCGGCTTCTGAATTTGATTTAGGTCCCAGTAAAGGCCCCCAAGGCCTGATACTAACAAATCATTCCTCAGGACCGTCCTACTTAATGTGGATGTTGACGAGTGCTCGAAGCCAGCGGGAGAGCCAGACCGGCCTCAGCTACTAGACACAAGAGGCCGTAGGGTCTCCTACCACCAAAATGCCTCCTAAATCGGACATTTCTCACCAATATATTCATCACATTTAGATTGTCAGACCAAAATTTGTCTCCTCCGAGAGGGCAGGGACCCTATCTGACTTATTCACGGCTGTGCCCCCAGCATCGAGCCCCCGTGTGGCCTGTAGGCACTCAGTAAATATCTATCGGTTTCATCACACATGATACCACTCTCATAACATACCTCGAACAAAACCCCAGGAATAATCACAACAACATTTTGTCAACATTGGCTGGGTACCACGTAGGGTACTAAGTGATTCACATCCTTTATCTTAACCAAAACGAGAGGTAGGATTTCTATCCCTCTTCACCATGTTCCAAATGCATAACTTGGGGCAAGTGATTTAACCCCTCTGAGCCTCGGTCTCCCAATCCATAAAGAGTAAACAATAATAATACCAATATGTATGAAAAGTGCATAGCATGGGAACGATTTTTTTTACAGAACCCCACCCTGTCCTGCCCCCACCCCAGTTATGAACATTTTAACTGCTCATGCCCGCTGATTCCCAGTAATTCCATTTCCAGGAATTTCTCCAATAGAGAAATTTATGCAGCCATAAAAGGACAATGCGTTTCATACAAATAAAATTCTTTTTTATATCTGGCTTCTTTCATTTGTCATTATGTCTCTGATATTCTTCATAGCTTGTTCTTTTTCATCGCTGTGTAGTATTCCGCTCTACCAAGATAGACCCTATAGGATTTGCCGATGGGGTGTGAGAGAAAGAGAGGAGTCAAGACTTCTGTTCTGAGCCCATGAAAGAATGGGGCTGCTACTAACTGGGATGGGTGATATTTGGGGAGGAGTGACTATGAGGTGGGTGGGGGATAAAGATCAAGAACAAACTTTTGACACAGTAAATTTGAGCTGCTCATTAGGCATCCAAGTGTTGATGGTGAGGAGAACCTTCAATCAGCAAGCGATGAGGGAGAGTGACACTGGGAGAGGTGATCACAGCCAAGGGTGTGACGGAGAGACGACAGGAGATTCAGAGCTGGGAGAGAGAAAAGGACTTGGAAATGGCAAGGAGGACACCTGCCTCCCCTCCAGGAGAGCTCCACAGTAGGCAGCACGTGCAAAACGCAGCTGCCACTCGGGAGTGGCTCTAGGCGAAGCCACGTCCTTAGAGAAAAGCTACACTAGATCCGCAAGGGCAAGAGGAATCTACAGAAGAGGTTGTACTGGGCCAGATGCACAGATTTTTCTAGAGCATCTCATCTGCTCACCAAAGAGACCTCCTAACAACACACCTACAAGGTGATGTGAGCAGCCCCAATTTGTTGGCTTAAGGCTGCTGCCGGCCACTAGACATCCAATCAGCTTTCATTGCTTGTTCTTCTTAACGTCGGCAAGGTAATACCTGCAATGATGACACGGTGCACCACAGCCATTCTCCATGCTTGCCTAGCAAATTAGCTCCGCAGTCTCCTCCTGCACAGCTCGGAGTGTGGACTTGACTTGACCGAATACCCTGACACCTAAGTCCCAAACCCACCTCTGCCGCCAATGTCATGCGTGCCTTTCAGGAAGGCCCCGCCTTCTCTGACCCCAGCTCCTGCCTCGACAAAAGGGAAAAGAAAACGAGATTAAAATAAAGCATGGGCTTTGGGGTCAGGCAGACCTTGTACAGTAAATGAGATTTGGCCTCATTTGTGTTTTCATCTGCCCAGCATCGAATATTCTCTTCCAATAACAGTACCCCAATTTCCTTTAAGGAACCCCCTTGCCCTGTCAGGCCTTGAAGCTCAGATGGAACTGATGACCCCCACCCCACCACCCCCCACTCCAGGTCATGCTTGGCCAATCGAAATCATAATAATTGTCTTGGGATGTGCACGTGACCTAACTGGTGTCAACGCACATCAACCCGAGACTTTCATTAAACCCACTGGGGACTGAGAGTCCCTTTGGCTGTGTGGCTCAGCTAGTAGACGGCAAGCCTAAAGCTGCTTGGGGTCATCTTGCTTCATGCCATTTGGGTCCGATTGTGAAGAGGCTTTTATACTTCACTAAGAAGGGCAAAAGCTTCACTCCACGTTGAGGACATCCCCGATTATTTTCACCAAAGCGTCTACGAACAGCAGAGAATTCAGTGTCTGTCCATCCTGAAGGGCTGAGCCGTGTCCTCACCTGCAAAACGTCCCCAGCCACTCTCGTCTTAGCTTGTACCTGCATATGTGTGCTTTGATCATTCATTTTCATCTTTAAGAAATTCTCCCCTCCAAAAAATTCAAAGTTTTTAGTTCTGGGAAGTTCTTCCCTGTTTTCCCTGTGGCTTTCTATCTTCCAGGGTCTTTGTCATCCACCTTCAGAGCTACAGCTGTCCTGGTTTGAGAAATATGGTTTTAAATATGGTTTTTAAAAAAAAATCTGCCAAAGGTTTTGTGGAATAGCATAACCTTATCTTAATTGTACGTTCAGAAGATAACTCTGGGCCATGAGATCCCTTGGCCATAATCTCCAGGATTAGGGTCTCAACAAATGTCCCTAAAATCCCATGTGGATCTTGACAAGAGGTCAAGCCTGTGACCTCATTCGGCAATGTTCCAGTCACCCCACTCACCAGCTCATACCACAGGCTGTTTCACTTATCACGTTGACTTTCACAAGGGCACCCACATCCTCGCGGCTCCCTTCAAAATTGTATTTCCCCGTGGGGCTGCACGCTGCGGGGAGATAGCTACATCCCTGCTAAATTGCTTTGATAAAGCTGATTGGGGGCCTAGATTGCTGAGCCTTTCAGGAAGTTTCACGGCTTTAAACTGAAATCTGTCTTAGCACTGATCTAATCCTCACGAGGATCTATTGCCACTTCTTCGGGGTCACCCTGAAATATGCGGAACCCTTCCAGTTTTGGAGAGTGATCTAAGAATCCGACGAAAAGTCTGAACTCCTTCAGCTAAGAGAAAACGCGTTTGCACAATAAACGCGTTTATAAGAGATAACAGCTTCAGGAGTGTGGTAGACACTCCAAAAACCCCATCTGAGACTAAATTAAACCCCAGGATGAGAATGTTGGAATTGGGAGAAATCTTAGACATGATCTGGCCCACCTGGTCAGGTTATCATCACTGAATAATAACGGTCACAACAACTATCATGAGAAAAACAGTCATCCATTCAGCGCTCACTATGTTCCGGGCACTCTGCTGTCACTTTACACACACCACGTCACTACACAGCCCGTTAGGCACAATGTCATCCCCACTTTACTGAGGAAGCAACTGAGGATCCCAGAGCTTGTTGTTGCCTGTGGAGAGGGGCAGAGGCCAGCTAACTCCTAGGTGCATGCTCATAACCACCATGCATTAGGGCCCCTTATTCATTGCCCTTGCTGCTACCCTTGGTAGCAGGTAGCCACCAAGTGACAGGAACCCGCTGTAGATAGCTTATGCACAAGTGGGGGCCTGCCATAAAGGAGGATATCAGGTGTCCTACAGAATCCATAAGCAAGGAATGAGCTAGACCACAGGACTCATCGGAAAGGAACGAGACATTGGTTTGCTCTAGGAATCCACAAAGGCAATCCGTCTGCCATAAACTAAATGCTGTGCTCCACCAAAAGTCATACGATGAGGCCCTAATCCCCAGTGTGACTATATTTGAAGAAAGGACCTATAAGAAGATGATGAAGGTCAAATGAGTTCCTAAGGGTTGAGCCCTAATCCCCTAGGGCTGATGCCCTTTTAAGAAAAGGAAGAGGCACAGGAGGAGGCAACTGTTTGCAACCCAGGAAGAAGGCTCTCCCCGGGAACCAGACCCTGCCAGAACCTTGATCTTGGACTTTCTAGCCTCCAGAACAATAAGAAAATGAATTTCTTTTGTTCAAACCACCCAGTCTGTGGGACTTTGTTATGGCAGCTCTTGCAGACTGAGACACCGTCTTTCTCTCCTTCTCCGTCCCCCTTCCCCCTCCCCTCTCTTCCAATAAGAAAATCTGCAAATGAAAAACACAGGAGCTGACTTTCCCTAGCATGAAGTCTGGGTCACCAGCTCCAGACGGCCTCTCAGCACTGCACAGACCTAAACGGATGAAAAAAACTGAACTTGCAAAGGTTTCAAACTCAAATGCACAGAGGAGCCAGGCAGGGAACGGAAGCGAGTGAAGTGGCCTGGGTGGGTTACAAAGGGGTGACGCGGGAACTGAGAGCCCCACATAGAAGACACAGCGACTTCTCCACTTCAGCCACCCGTGCCGTAGACGTCCACATACGGCAAAGGTTGGCGGGTTGCACCCTTTCCTTTTCCAAAAAGCAACTCGTAATCTGGATTTTCCTGTGGAATCTCCAGATTTTTTTAAACATTGCCCACTTTGCGGTCCAAACTAAACACATGTGTGGGCTATTCCTAGCCCAAGGGCAGCCAGTTTGTGGGCTGTATGCACAAAGCCTGTGGGAATCCGCTTGAGAGGGAGGGGAGAGAAGAGAAAGAGGACATGCTGTGGAGTCAAGGACCCTGGTTCACAAAAGTCCCATCCTCTCGCCAAGCCGTGCACCCGTGAGGCCGCAGCCACTTCTAGGGGGCACCTTTTTATCCTTTTCGCACTGTAGGAATTAATAGGGGCTCTCAGGTCCCCTCCCACAGATCGTCAGCAATCTTCCCATGTTCAAGGTCAAAATCGAGTCTGTTGGGATTATAGATAGGAAAGGCCTGCGGCGACAGACAGACTCAGGAGAGAGCTTTGCCACGAGATGCACCATTCCCGCTGGAAGCTCACTGGCCTCATTCCATCTGCGCCTCTCTAACCTATCGGAGGGATTCCCTAAGCAGGTTCCAGAGACTTCGAGATTTATGTCAGGGGGCCTCGATTTATTGAATTAATGCTGCTGAGCAGAACTGTCGCTGTTAAACAGTGTGGAGATCTGGATTTTACAGCAATGTAACTAATAAGGCTATTAACACAAACTGGGCCTGCCACTGGCATTTATAACACCATAAATCTCTCTTCCCACTGGAAGTATCTGTGGGATGGCAGGTGCTCGGCGTCCTCCGCCTTTTCTGTACTCTGCTCTCAAGACTTGGCAAAGAGGAGGTGTGCCCAGTAAGGGGGGCTAGTCCGAAGGAAGGAGGGAGAGAACTGAGCCTGAGCTGATTCTCGGCCCCATCCCGTACATACACTGGAAACACTGGCCATGACCACGAACGGATGTAGCCTTTTAAAAATTATTATTTATGCACTTATTTCCCATTTGTGAAGCACTTACTGTGTGCCAAGCCGTTTGCAAATGCGGTCACTATGAATTTCCAAGCCCCTTCTCGGGAAAGAAAGTAGGGTCGCTTTCGTGCCTGCACGAGTTCTGCTGCTGGACGTAATTTCTGTCCTGAGCCCCCAAACTCTCTGAAGCAGAACATTTAGTCTTGTCACTTCCAGCTCAACTCAATCATGTCCGTGATTCTTATTTTTCTCATTGATTTCAGGTTAAACCAAATCAGATTTTGGACTTTCCTCACTCCTGTCCTCTCAGTAGGGGAGATGCCAGGCTCCGGGAGGAGGGGGGACGTCAGTGTCCCCGTGCCATCAGTGATGAGAGGCAGCCAGGCCTGTAAATGTCCTCTCCCGGCATGTAACCTGTGCCACAGTGTCACCTTCCACAGTGGCTGACCCCTGGGATGGGGCACACCTCATCTAGTCCTCACATCTGTTTTTCAAACAGGTTGGGTGAAGCCTTGCGAAAGTGCTGTGGCCATCCCTTCCCTTCCCCGACCCCCGCCTCCTCCTTCATAATCCCCAAGTCCCATTCAGGGGCTCCAGGGCCACTGAAAAGACACTCTCTGGACTTCGCTCTCCTGGCCATAGCACCCACATGCCTATGGTCTCTCCAGCTGGTACACCGCAATGCCCGGGGGGCCCTGGGGGACATTTCTGTGAGGACTGCTGCCATCTCCCCTGGCTTGGCTTGGCTTCTCATCCTTTCCTTTCCTTTCCTTCCCTTCCCTTCCCTGCTCTTTCTTTCTTTTCTTACAACACATCGAGCCTTTCTCAGGCACCCAGATTTACAAAATGCACCTCATTTACTCCCACCAACAGCTCCATAAAGTCTACTATTATCCCCCTATCGTAGATGCGGAAACCGAGGTCCAGAAGCTCAAGTCCCCCGTGTAAGGTCACATGGCCATTAAGAGGTGGGGCTAGATTTGAACCCAGACACAAATGCGTGCACACCTCATATTCTTCTAGAACATCCTTTTGAAGGCTTTAACAAGAGCATGTGTGTGTGATGCATTCTGCACACCCAGTTCCAACTGTTTAAACCCTCAGCTGCTTCAGCATCATAAAAAATGCTGCTACGAACATCTTCAAGAGCATTTGTGATCACTTCCTTAGGGTAAATTCCTAGACGGGAAACTGCAGTGTTCGGGGCTGTACCTGTGCAAGAGGCTTTGGATGCATTTTATCACGTCCCTTCCTATACAGCTCGTTATGAATTCGCCGTCCCACACCCCTGTAGAAGACTGCCTGCTTCTTCGCGTTCGTACCATCTCGGGGTGTTGTCTGTCATTTCCTTTACGTATCTTTCCATTTCAGAGATGAGAAATGATGTTTCAGGGGTAGTTTCATTTGCAATTTTTATTGCAAATGAGGGTAAATCAATCACCCATCGAATAAACCGCTCTGACTTCAGCAAAGAGAAGGTGAATTGGGAGGAGTGCTGAGTTACACACAGAAGGTTATTTATCAACACAAGGAGCATCTAGGAGCAGACAGCCACCCAGGAGGCAGCATGATGGACCCAGAACTGCCGGAAGAGGTCAAGGTTGAGTTCAGGGGAAAAGGGCTCCGTGTCTGTTCTGGAGCTTTGCAAAGGCAGACCTTGAGGAGGAGGTGTGATCTGAGCCTTGAACCGCAGGGAAATGCCCTCACAATCACCCTATTCCTTTCAGCTCCCCACGTGCTGGTCCCTTTGCCCCTTCCTTTAACTTTGCTAAGTCCTCATCCTCGTCTTTCAGGCTATATCTCAAACGTCTCTTCCTCAGGACGGGTGTCTCAGCCTCAAACGAGTTCCTGTCCCAGATTACGGTCTCTCCCCATGCTCTGTACTTTATAATACGCATCACCATGATTAATTAACTGTGTTTGCCATTATCCATGTAACGTCCCTGGACTATAAGCTCTGGACTAGACTGTAGGCTCTGGGAGCCTGGACTGTATCTATCTTGCTCATCTCTGGGTTTCCAAGACCCAACATGAAATCTGGAGCATAAAAAGTTTCCTATCATGCAGCTCTCATCCCCAGTTCTAAGTCCACCCTCCATCACTCCGTTTTGTAGGTCTAGAAACGACATTTCTCCTTTGCCAGCTAGACTTCTTTATGGTCCTATCAATAGGGGCAGATGTGAAGGCTGGAGGAGGGAGAAGGGACTTGCTCCTTCTTGTGGTTGGCATCCTATCCCTTTGAGCACCTCCCCAGCAAAACGATGCTTTCCAACCTCTGCATTTCCTACCCCTACCTCTACCCTCCACCTCTGCCTCCCTCAAGCCCCAGTTTGGAAAGTGGTTCCAGTCTTCAGTTGCTTTCAGCACTCGCAGCCTATTGGTGCTCTTTCACAGGTACCAGCAGTAACCAGGGGTGCCCCCTTATCAAAGCCCCAGATCCGTGGACCCCTCCTCCCAGCTTCTAGACTTGGATAAGAGCATGCCCTTCCCTTCGTTCCCCTCTGGCAGTATCTGCTGCTGCAGCTATTGCATCTGGGCTCTCCCATTGTGCTGCTCCTGAACATCCAATGCCATACACGAAACTCTCTGTGAAAATACCTAGGGTGGTTTCTGTCTTCCTCACTGGACCCTGATGATGCAGTAGGTGTTCAATTCACATTTCCCTGAAGCCAGGAACCAATTTGCAAGAAAATGGCATGAACAACTCATAGCAACCTTGTGTGATGGAGGGTGTACTGTGTGCCTGGCATTGTGTGAGGTCCTGAAGGCCCAGAGATGAAACAGAAAGAGCCAGGAGTGCCCCCAAACACCTTAAGACAGAGAGTTGAACATTTTGGGGCCCCTCAACTAGACGCTAACACCCCTCCTCCAGTCAACTTGTCAGCCAAAAACGCCCCCACACGTTGACAAATGTCACTTTGGCAGTGCCCACTTCTTCCTAACCAGTACAAGGTCACCCGTTGAGGAGATAACCCTGTGGGATGAAAAATGTGCTAATTATTTCTGACATTATCAGCCCCAGCAGAGAAACATTTAATAACTGTAGAAGATGGTATAGCTCTGAGTGAGATCTGCAAATTAACCAAGACAACCAGCGGAATGAAATCCAACGGAGGGCGTGACAAGGCGCAGACTGGGAGGGTGGCCGGTAGAGGACGAAGGCAGCTGGGAACCTAATTAGCCAGGACTGCTCATATTGGAGCTGCTGGGCTCCCAGCTGCCTCCTGACTCGTGACACGTTGCGAATGAAATCATCAGGAAGCACTTGCACACAGCCTCTTGTTAGCAATGGGTCCCCGGAAGGCTTAATTGGAAGAAGAAAAATAGGGAGAAGGTGGGGCACGGAAGAAGAGAAAAAGAGATGGTGGGTGGCACTTGACCGTGGGTCCCCCACACATATGGGGCCATCCTAGATGGGGTATTTTTGAAGGAATCGAGGTTTTTTTTCCACTTCTCTCCTTCTCTTCCACTCCACCCCTGGTGACTCGTGGAGCACTAGTTCTCAGCGAAGTAGGTTGGCTCACTCGAATATATGGAAATTGATAATAAAATGTCAAAGTAACCTCACCGTGGGTAAAAATTTTAATTAATAACAGTTTAAAAAATACCGAAGTCTGACAATGATTTTTCTCTTCCTTCTTTCTATATCAGTTTCAAATTCCTTTAAAAAATTTAAATATGTTCAAATTTTCTCTCTCTAATAATATCATTCTCTCACACTTATATTCCAATCTTCTGTCCTACATGGAAGAGAAAAAATGCAGAGTTCCTGGTATGGCTCACGACCCCGACCAGCCTTTTTCCCAACCTAATTACCAACTATGTTTGTCGTTTGCTTCCTGTACCCTTCACTCCCAAGCAAAGAAAAAAGTTTTGACTTTTGAGGTCAGCATAGCATACAGTATGATAGTGGACACTGGAGTCAGATAGAGCTGAGTTCTAATCCTCTCTTGGACACTTGGTAGCTCTGGAAATAACGGCAAATTACTAACCACTCTGGGCCCTAAGTTTCCTCCCCACTGGGGACAAACATTGGCATCTCAGCCTCTGGACCCTGGGGGAGCCTGCTGCCTATGCTGCCAATCCTACAGGGCTGTTGTGGGGATCTCGGGAGACAAAGGGCAGGAGGGTTCTTTGTAACGTTCAATCATTATGTGCACAGGTACTGTCCGGCCTTGGTTATTTGCAAATGGCTTACGCATTCCATCGATTATCTATGTCTGCCTCCCTGCTCTGCTTCCCCACTGATCTCAGATGGAAGAGCCGGCCAGCACGGGGGAGTGGCAGCCTCCCAACTGCCTGTCCATTCACCCTGTCCTCCTTCCCGGCAGAAATCCAATTTTATTTACTTTCCCAAAGGCCAAGTGCTTGAAATGGGGCCATACCCCTCTCTATTCGAAGGCAGAGGCACAGGGAGCAGGATATGAGTCCTGACTGGCCAAAACCAATCACAGTAATCCCACTGCCCTTGTCAGTGAGTGGCTGAAACATGGACACACGACACAATTCTGACCAATGGACGTAATGGGAAGTCTGCTGGGGGCTCAGGGAAATGAATTCCTTGCTCTTACGAAGTCCACGCCTTTGATAACGTTGACATCTTGATGCCTGGAGCTCTTGCAGCCACCTCTGAACGTGAAGGGAAAAACAAGGACAAAGCTAGCCACTGAGACCTTGAGAGCCTCTGTGTCTTTGACCTTCTAGAGCTCCCCTGCCTAGAGATGTCTTGGCATGTAGGATGACTCGGGTGATCATACACCCTGGTCAGCTGGGGCTGATATAACAAACTGCCATAGACTGAGTGGCTGGAGCAGTACAAATTCCTGTCTCATGGTTACGGACACTGGAAGTCCAAGATCCGAGTAGTGATGAGGACCCCCTTCTAGATTGCAGAGGCCAGACTTCTCCATGTGTCCTCACATGATGCAAACCCCGCCCCCCAAAAACAAAAAAACAAAAAAAGAGGGCTAGTGAGCACTCTGGCCTCTTCTTATGAGGGCACTAACCCCAGTCTCAGGGCTCCACCATCACGACCTAAATACCTCCCCCAAATCCCACCTCCAAACACCATCGCATTGGGGATTCGGTGTCAGCATTCAGTCCATAACGAACCTGGTTTTACTGAGCTGTTCCAGTGCACATTTGTGCCAGGGTGCTGTCTCATTTAGTATTTATCCTGAACAAAAGTTGCCTGGTTTGAATGATACATTGTCTGATCTCCCTTCTGATAATAAAGGTCCTTATTATTTTAGTCACTGAGTTGAGTTTCCTCTATGCGGCCACAATATTCTAATTAATCCGGGACTAGAGAGAGGCACAGGGGATGTAAGTATACCCACGTATGCACATTTAGGTATACAAACATGCATGACTATACGTAGAATGAATGCTTTGTGGAAACAAGGAAAAAAGAAGAAAGAACCACAGGGACAGTATAATCTGAGAATTCATCTTCTCCCAAATGTCTCGTGAATCTTTCAGGCAGAGCTTGTGTGCCTCCCCTATTCCCACACTCTATTTTCACCATTGTCTCCGGCAGCAACATCCTGATCCCTCTCGATGCATGTAGCTCTTTAACTTTCCCCAGCGTTATAAATCCATGGTCGGAAGCCGCCTCTTCAAGTCCTTCTTCTCACTCTCTCCTTCCTCTGTCCTCCCCCAGTCACTCCATTAATGGCTTCAACTGGCCGGGTGCTCTCTCTCCTCTTACACTGTGATCAGCAAGGTAGGGCCGTCTTGGCCATCGTCACAGAGAAAACGGAGAAGTCTGCTGATGCAGTGCGTCCAACAAGTGCCCTGTTAGTTTTGCTGTCATCAGCTAAGCCTCCTCTGTTCTCTTGGCTGATGTGAGACACGGTTTCAAGGTAAACCTAGCAGGCGGACACTCTAAGTTAAGACAAAAGTCAGTTAGGCCTCTCGAGACCTGCCTGGCCTGGAAGTGGCCCCTGCAGATAAACTTTCTCTCTCTCTCTCTTATTGCTCACCTGATACAAACCCAGGTGTCTGATCACAAGCTCTGACCACCCGAAGTCAGGAGAATCTGGACTTGGAGATGGGATCAAGGCATTCAGAAGACACGCACAGCTATTCCTCTCTCTTTTACCAAATCAATGAAACGAGCCCTCTTCTGCTGGTTAGGGGTATAAAAAGTTACAACGGTTTGGAGAGGGCAATATGATAGTAGGAGCAATTAAGAGTGTTCATACACTTCGATTCAGCAGTCTGATTTCTACGAATTACCCGAAGGAAACGGGGGAGGGGCAAATATATACGTGTATAACGAGGTTCATCGTCTCACTGGAGCGGAAAACAATTGCAAGCGCTCCCTGGCAGAGGATCGGTGACAGAACTGATGGTACATCCACGTTGTGGAGCATGGCACAGCTCTTCTCATTTCGAACACTCATTAAACTGTCCTGGACGGTTTGACAGGCGAGCGTAAACTGGCACAACTGTTCTGGAGGATAACCTGTCAATGAGATCAAAAAAGCCTCAAAAATGTTCACGCCACTTGAAACAGGCACGAGTGCCGTTCACGGTGTGTCTGGCTCCCCACCATCCAGACGTGGTAGAATTAAACTCCGGGGCCTTCCGGTGATTACGCAACTAGTTCTTATCCACGTGCCTGGTTCTGGCTAATGGGTTGGAAGGGGGAGCGGTGAGCACCTCTTCCAGGCCAGAGCACTGAAATATCGAGGTGACACCCAGAGAACTGTCTTCTTCCTCCATGGGGACTAGCAAGGTTTAAAATGACGGCAGCTCCATCAGCCTTGGTCCCAGAGTCAGAGACATAAGCCTGACTCAGTGGGAAATAAGCCTTTGTTGGTTTTTTTAGATTTTTTAGAGTTGTTCGTTACTCCGATCTATGCTGACTGACACACCCTCTAGCCCAACATGCCCACCTCTAGAATTATATCATAAGCAGACACTTGCACACGTGCGAATAAACGTTGGAGGACGTTTTGTAGACACAGATACCTGTTTAAGGATATTAATCACCAAGTTGCTCTCGATACACACCTACAAAAACACACAGCAGTAAGTCCTACGGCACACCCACGATATCAAGACAGCTAGGTCCGAAGGCATGTCAGCGTCATCCACACGCGATGACATTTCCTAAAAAGACCTGGGCCCCAGTGTGAAACCAAGCCACCATTCCAGCTTCCTCCCGCCCTCCGTCCATCCCAATGAATGACCCTCAGAGCTCCCGGAGCCCAAAAAGCGGACTTTAGTCAAGGATTCCCTCCCTACTCCATCAAAGATGTTCTAATAACATTAAACTTCAAAAGGTAAGAGTTAGAACCTCAATCCCGTTTTCTCCCCCAGAATCTCCGAGGTTCATATGCAAATTTACCTAACTCCTCCCCCATAAGTCATCAAGGGGGGAAAAAAAAGCCTTAATCTATCTCAAAACATACCTGCTCTGTTCTTCCCCTGGAATAATGGCTCAGTTTGCATCTACATCACCTACTCGAGCAAAGTCTCCAGCTCTAGAAAGAAAGCGGCTGGAAAGGGAGCAACTTCTCTCCACACTGGAGAAAATTAGCTTTTAAGTTTACCAATCGTTACGCCATCCTTATTGTTATGAATGCCGTTGAGCATACTGACCGTGATGAGAAATGAAGTGATGAGGATGAAGCAGGGAGAAGCGATGTGTTTTACCATCCAGATCAGAATTTGCCTGGGAGGTGTCGCAGGATGACCCTTCCAGCAGCAGATCTTCTCATTTTTAATGGCCCCACTGGGTATACCTTCTGAGCCCTAGAAAGGAGTTGGTGAGAAGAATACGTAGAAGGAAGAGTCCCCGAAGCTCCCAAAGGGACGGTCGCTCAGTTGCTAGAAGACCTTGCGTAGTTGCTGGTGGTGGCAACCGTGGCAGTGGCAGGTGTGATGGGGGGTGACAGCCGTGGGGGTAACAGGGAAACAGAGTAGACCCGCTCGTCAGCCCAATCCTGACCTCTCAATTCTCAAGGCTGAATTAATGTGACAGTGATGGGGCATTAATATTAACCAGGATTTAATATTTTATAGCCAGTCGCTCACTCCCGAAATGGGTTGCAAACGGAGAGGTCAGCTGTCATCGGCGAAAACAAGCAACTCAAAGCAACACGAGAAGAAAAGGGAAGCGTCGGGGGGGAGCGGTCAGAGCAATGAGCAGAGAGGACAGCCCGCTCTGCGATGAGAGCTGAGGATCGTGGGGTGCCTGCCTGCGTGTAGGACAGAACATCTGGTAAACCATTCTCTTCATTCTAGAATATTCTACCTCCGTTAACTCACTTCTCTCTCCTTCCCTGTAGAGCGAGAACGATGGAGAACATACCCTCGTATGCCTGGAGAGCCAAAGGAAGCCTTCAGGTGGTAAATCAAGTTGGGTCAAGACGACCATGCAAGGCCAGGACTAGAATCGAGGCACTGGCTGTCCTTGAGACACCTCCATCCTGGAAACAGGTGAACCCAACTAAGTGTCACTGTTTTCCCCTGCAGAGCCTTTGGGAAAGTAGGCTGTAGGCTGGACTGGAAGCTCTGGGAGGGCAGGGACCAGAACTGTGTCGATCACTAACATTTCCCAAGAACTGGAAAAATGCCTACATGGTTGGAACTCAACAATTTTTGAAAGATGAACAAACGAATGGATAAACATACGGGGTCTTGTATGTGAAAAGCTTCCATAGTTGGGTAAATGTAGAAAACCCGGCAGATCCTAGCCCTCTCCTGGAGAATTACAACGTAATAGCGGAGAAGCCTTCGTCCAGTTCTGTGTAGCCCAGAAGGTCTCAATTTATTCGAACACATCAACCCCCACCTCTTTTGGAGTGTTTTAACTCCGTTTCTATGGGACATGCTGATATGTGGAATTACAAAAAAGTGGGACAAGTGAGGAATTTAGAGTCAGACAAAACAAGATTCGGATCTCAACTTCGCCACTGCCCAGCGGAGTTACTTGGAAAAGGCTGCTCAGTCTCTCTGAGCCTCGGTTTCCTCGTCGGCGACATGTAAGGGACAGCAATGCCTCCTCTATGCACCGCATGGGGACTGTTGTAAGAATGAAATGAAATATTACACGTGGAAATCGACCAGTTGCACATTGTGGTTGCTGCTATTCCTGAAAGCCAGAGTCGTGCCAAGTTGACATCGCCCAAAGCTATTTCCAGTTCAGTTTCAGATCCCACTAAACATGTGCCCAGGTCTGATCCCTGGGAGTTTCTTGGCACTTGACGATATACCTTCAGGCACCGGTGAGTCTTACTAGTATAGAAACTTAATACCAGAGTTATTATTTTTTTAATGTCACTTGAGACAACGTGGTACATCTAGGTCATTCTTAACGCCTTCCTCCCTTGCCACCTCCAATTACTTGCAGGCTGGAAAGCCAAATACTCAATTTACAGATGCCTCTGAAGGAAGGGGAGTTATGGCCTACGAAACATAAGACGACATCTTCAGCGAGTCTTCTGGGAAAGGGTTTGCTTCTCTGACTTAACAGAGAGTCAGACAAGACTAGCCCATCCCTCTCCCCACTCCCTTCTTGAACGGAGTGCAGATAGGAAGGCTGGGACAGCCACAGCCATCTTGCACCCTTGGGGGAAAATACGAGAGAATTACAGGGGCCTCGTTCTGCAATTACGGAGCCAGTGCCCCAGAGCCAGAAACCATCTTCTCTCAAATCTGTAGGACTAAAAAGAATTATTAAATCGCTAGAGTCCGACTGAGGCGACTCGCAGCTGAATAACGTCTACCTGATAAAAAAGAGGATGAAAAGGGGTTCGACGGGGACTCTGCCTTTAAAGTCAAACTTAAAATTATAAAAATATGCTTTATCTCATATTCAAACAAACTTAGGTTATAATTAAGTGGCTCTATAATTCTATGCCCTGATTCTTAGAACCAAGAATGTGTGATTGCTTTATTTGGTGCAGAGCCTAATTCTTCTAATGAAATTATATCCCAGATGAATGTGGAAAGGCTTCTCATGTTTAACTGTTACAGCACGTTGATTAGCATGAGCTTCATCAATTCTCCCACAAGTCTCCTTTAATCCGCTGCTATTCTCGTCCCTTCTACTTGCAGATCTCGTTGAGGGGTCATCATTGTGGACTCTTCTCTTCTTTAATCGCCTCACTCTGCCAGGTGCTCCGCTGTCTAGGGCTTTGCACGAGATTTGACCAGCTCACCAGCATCACCGTCGTCAGCTTCATGAAATCCCGCTGCTTAGGCAAGACGGGCAGTTCCACTTTGCAGTCAATCTGCATTTTATTTCCTTAACACTGTTGGATGTTTACACTATCGGATCAGTGAGGAAGAGGCTGACTGAGACACAGCCTAGGGTGGAGGGAAAAGAAATATCTGCACGTGGACTGATTTCTTACGTGGAATATTTTCATGCTCTGATGTCATTCAAAGGTCTAAGCTGATGTTCACCTTGATCCAGCCACAAAGGCAACAGACTGAGAGTCGGAAGACCCGTGCTTCCGTCCCGCCTTTGTCCCTGATTTGCTGTGTAACGCTGGGAAACTGAGACTCAACTGCAAAATGACTGGACCCTGCACGTTACAAGGTTCTTCAACTTTTGAAAAGTCTATTGTCCTGAAAACAACTGACAATGAGTGGGGGTGGCAAGCTCGAGTCCAAAAGCGAAGAACCTCTGAAAAGGGTGACAGAAGACCCCAAACAAGGCTATTTGCTCAATCTGACTCAGGCTACGTATTTTCTCTTGGAGGATGCCCTCCATCTCTTAGCAGCAGAGAAGCTAATTAGATTTAATAAGAGACAAGGCTGATAAATGAAAGTACACGAGAAATAACACATTGCTGAAGATTAACACGTGTTCTGGTCTGTCCTCATAATAAAACCAGGGCCCCCATTTATCCAGAAATCTCTGACCTAGACAGAGAGGAATACACGGCTCATTCACCTAGAATTAGGATTTCATCCCAAAGAAAAAACAAGGAATAGAAGCACGATTTAGAGACAAAGTAATGTAAGTGGTAAAGGCCAACCTTACCCCATCACTTACTCAATTCTTAATGCTCGCAAAGCCCTAATGTTTACAATTTTGGGGTGGTTCTCCACTCCACCCTCATTATTCACTGTTTCAGTCCTTTTACTCCATACTTCAAGAAATTTAATATTTTAAATATTCCATTTATACTGAACTCTTTCTCACTTCCGTGGTTGTATTTTTTCTGTATTTCTTGGGACTCTCTTTCCTACCTTCCACCCTATCCTAAAGCCAAACTATTTACCATTCCCTGAACATGCCCCTTCCAGCCTCTTTATTGTTGCAAACGCTGTGCCCTCTGCCAAGGACATTTTATCAATTACAATACATTTGACTTCCATTAACAGAATCCTCAACTGAAAATAGCTTAATCTTGCTGACACCGGGGACCGGTGCTCCTATGAGAATCTAAGGCCTGACGATCTGTGGTGCAGCTGAGGCGGTGATGCTAGCGCTGGGGAGCGGCCGCAACTACAGGTGAAGCTTTGCTTGCTCACCTGCTGTGCAGCCCAGTTCCTAACAGGCCTGTTCAGAGGCCCAGGGGTTGGGAAGTCCTGGCTTCAACATTAAAGGACTTTAACTAGTTTGTTCAATAGCTCGACATCCTCAGGCTTGATACCACCTTTCCTCCCCCACCCCCTACCTACCCATCCCTGTGAGGGTGGCATAACGGCTATCACAATTCCAGGCATCACTACTCACACAACAGCATCCAAAGACATTTGAAAGAGAACTTCATCTTCTCACATTTCTTTTTAGGAAGAAGGAAAGCACCTTTCCCAGAAGGTTCTGCCTCTGGCAGAATTTTCCCCAAATTTCACTGGTCAGAAAAGGCCTTAAACTTCCCAGAAGTCAAACTCATCAAGCACTTACCCTCCGCTCCGTTCCCAAATGCCCACACCTCTTCCCCTGGCCTCATACTGACGTTGATTTTCATTTAGCAGCATTTCCTGACTAAGTACTAGGCACTCCACTAAGCACTCTATACACATTACATTATTTAGCCCTTAGAAGAATTTTGTGAGGTAAGCATTGGTGGCTCCACTTTTAAGGTGAGACAAAGGCCCACAATGGTTAAGCAGCTTGCCCGAGGACGCACAGATAGAAAGAGGTAGAGCAGGGATGCGAATGCACGTGTGTTCGACTCCAAAGCCCAGCTCTCAGCCACCCTTGGTCCTTCTCACTCCTTTCTCCTCTTGACATTCTTCTGCCCCTCACTGGCTTCTGTTCTTCACACGGTGGAAGTCTCCCTGTCTAATGGACCCTTTCCCTCTGATGAGCAACATTTTCAGATCTCCCCTATAATTAAAGAAAAATGAGAGCCATTTCCCTTCACCTTATTCTCTCCTCAATCTATCAAAACGTCACCAAAGCGCCTCTTCACACTTACCGATTCCACATCCTCAGCACACTAAATTTCCTCTTCGCTTCATCTGGCATCCTCCCCCGCCTCCCCTGAAGCTCTTTGCCCAAGGTTATCAACAAGAGCCAACGGAATCGCTTCTCCCCAGGCTCCCTCCTCCTGAACCTGATCAATTGGCAGGGTGACCTGGACTTGACAGATTGGCAGGGTCACCTGAACCTGATCGATTGGCCGCCCAGGGCTCCAGTCTGTATGGGACTCTAAAACATCATGGGAAGTGTAACAAATGAAGAAAATTGTATTTACCTCTGAGAACTTTTCTTCGAGATAGGCCCGTGTGCAGCTGGAAAGTGAACTTTGATAAGTTACTCCGGGAAGGACTGTGCGATGTCCCCAAGAATTGTGCCACAATAACAAATGCTTTCCCCGGTGCTCTCCTATGAGGGTTGGTCTCTTCAACAGCAGAGCTTTTGTTTTGCTGAATATGGAAGGCAAGCCTGGAGCCAGGGCTAATTGCTTGGGTCAATAGAAGAGGGGCCTTTTCCCCACACCGTGCTCAGGCTCTCCTCCAGATAAATGCCAAGCAAATATTCAAAGAACGTAAGTTTGAATCATTGGCCTACCTCATGGAGCCACCTTTCTCGGTCCAGATCTGTCTGCTGTATGTAATGTGACTGATTCATTTTCTTCTCTCGTGGAGGGTCTGGTATGTTTTCTTCTAGATGTCCTTTGTCTGTCTGTCTGTCTGTCTGTCTCTCTCTCTCTCTCTCTCTCTTCCTCTGTATCATTGGTTCCTCTGTCTCCTCCTACCCCTGCAATGGGGATATTTCCCTAGACTCTGACTTCAGACTCCTCTCTCCGCATCTTCTGATCGCAACCTTTCTCAGGTGTTAGTTGTCTACTGCTGCATAACAAAGCACCCCAAGTCTTGGCAGCTGAAAACAACTAACATTTGCTCTCTCACGGTTTCTTCTTGTCAGAAATCAAGGAGAGGCAAGGCAGGTGATTCTGCTTCAAGGTTCCTTACGAGGCTGCAGTCAAGGTGTTGGCCAAGACTTCAGTCATCTCAATCCCTTATGTGTGTTCTCCTAAAATACACTTCCAAGCTCACTCGTGTGGCTGCTAGCACTCTTCGGTTCCTCATCACACGTGCTTCTCCACAGGACTGCAACAATACTCACCCTTTCCCAAGGGAGCGTGACCCAAAAGAAATCATCCAAGATGGAAGCCACAGCCTTTTTATAACCTAACCTCAGAGGTGACACCCCATCACGTCTGCCATATTCTATACATCAATAGTCCTACCCACACTCAAAAGGAAGAGATTACACAAGGCCACACATGCCAGGAGGTGGGGATCACCGGGGCCATCCCAGGGGCTCTCACATCAAGGCTGTGGGAGAGTCCACTTCTGTCACGACCCTTTTACCTCTCTATCCCCAACAGTCTGCTAACTCATTCCATGTAGACATGAGAGATGGCTGTTAGCTCATGTTCTCGTTACATCAAATCAGCTTTTTGTGTGTGGTGTTCTCTTAAAGCAGCCCAGTTTCCCTCCCTTGTTTCATCAGTTGCCAACTGATGGCATAACTGTTCTCCTGGGCCCTGGATATTTAGGCTCCTGAATCATTCTCTATCCTTAAATTCAACAAAAATCCTTATGTTGCCATGCATTAAGCCCCTGATCTGTGCCAGGCTCTTTCACAGACATTATCTTATTTAATTTTTGCCGCACTGTAAGGTGGACATTATCACCCTTATTTTGCAGGTAAATGAACTCATATTTCTTTCAAAGGCAAATAGATTTTCTGGAGTTTAGTCTTGTTCTATGCGCTCGGGAACGGCAATGAACAAGACAGGTACAGTCCCTTGGGGAGCTTATAACCTTGCAGAGGAGAATTTTCCTGTACCGAGAAGCCCGTGGCTGAGATTACATGTTGTATTCAGTTAACAGCTATAGTTTGGAATGAAGCAGACCTAGGTCCCAGTTCCAGTTTGGCCATTTACTAGATAGGTGACCTTGGGCAAGTTATTGAAATTTCCAGGCCTCAGCTCCCTTCTCCATCAAAAGAATAGTGCTTACCTAAAGCTGCTTTTTTGAATGTTAAATGCTATAATTCAAATAATCCATTTGGCATAGGGCCTAGCAGATCAGGGTTTAACAAAAAGGAGGTTCTGATGATGACAAATCATGATGACAAATGTGATGATGACAGATAATTACCCAACTCACAGCAACAGTAATCACTAACGTTTATGGAGAGCGGTTATGTGTCAGACACTCTTCTAAGTACTACACATGCTACAACTCAATCATCGAGGCAACTCTATGCATTAGACATATTGTTATGTCCATTTTACTTATGGGGCACTGAGGCACAAAGAAGTTAAGTAATTTGACCGAGGATACAAAGCCAGCCAAGGGCAGAAACAGAATTTGGACACAGGTAGGCCAACCTCAAGGCCAAGAACTTGAGAGAATTTCAGAAGTAGAGATGCCTAAAAACACCAGCGTTGGGGAAACCACAGTGGTGTGTGTATGAGTCTGTCCCTGTGTATAACTGCGTATGTATCTCTGAGCATATATGTATGTGTGAGTGACTCGGCAGGTGGGACTCGGCACGTGGCTGAGCACACGTCTTAGACTGAGTCTGTAGTATGTGTTCATTCTCATTCAGTATTGGGAAAAGAGAAAAAAATTTGCATTCTAGGTCACATTTTGCCTTATCTTTGCCTGTGGGCATGCAGCTTTTGATGGTGAAAAGTCTTGCTTGTTTGTTGTTCTTGAAACTCTCCTCTTCCTAAAGCATGAGCCCTGCGTATGGTTCAGGGAATGATGAAAGAGCCCCCACTGGCAAAATGGACCCTGCCTCTTCAGGGCACAGAAAGAGAACTACAAAACTCACACCTTTCCTACTGATAAATTGTAGGGAGGTTTCCTCAGTCAAGACGACAAATGGATTACGCAGTATTTCATTCCAACACACTCTAGATATTGCTACAACACTGTCGGAAGAATAGCTCTGCGGGAGGCAGGTTCTATAGGTGGCCTGCTAGTGTGCCACTCACCCACCCCAGACTTGGTGTCTGCATCACCATGGTTTGGCAATTTGCACACCTCCCTGCTTACCCAGGATGTCTCCATTTGGAAATGACCGATTCTGGCATCAACAAAATTCACCTGTCATGTCTCTCCCTCTTTCTTTCCTCGGTATCTTACCTTAGGTGTTTCTCCTTCCCTCCCATTTATAACTCTCCCCCTCCCCCATCTGTTTCTACCTTCTGCTTCCCAACTTTACTCAAAAAATTAGGAGGTGGAAATGGTTAAGAGGTAGGGAATTGGTGTCAGACTCATTGATGTCAAATCATATCATCCATCTGACACTTACTACCTGAGTGACCTTGAGCAAGTGGTTTAACTTCTTAGAGTCTCGGGTCCTTCAGCGGATAAATGAGGGATCCTGTGAGGATTAAATGAAATATGTAAGATACTTAGAACAGTGTTTGACACATGATAAACACTAAATATGTATTAGAATGATTAAATTCATAATAAATCACTATGGGGACTCAGAAAAATCTTCCTGATTGAATTGTTATATGTTTGTTAAGAACAGACCACTGACCAAGGATGAATTTATTCTGAAATTATGCAATGGTGAAAAGAGAGACCAAGGTCGTTTGAGCTCTACAACAAGCTGGCTCTGTGACCTTGGGCGAGAGACTTAAGTTCTCTAAGCATCAGTTTCTTCAACTGTCACATGGAGACAGTCATCCCCATCTCTCAGGAAATTTGTAAGGGATTAAATGTTAGCCCTTGGGTCAAAGTCCAGTGCACAGCAAGTGCAGATTAAGTGGTCGTTATTCTTAGAATTAGGGTTTACCCTTCCCTTTGCCGTCCATAAACTCTCCTTCCCCATTTTCAGCCCTGTTCTCTCTCCCTACTTAGGTTTTAACCCCCCTCACTCGCCATTCACACACAGAACTAGGAAGATTCACTGGAGTGCTTGTCTATTCAATGCTGTGTCTACTATCCACTGCGGTCTAACAAAACAACCCAAAACTGGGGGCCTAAAAATGACCACAATCGTTTATTTTTTGTGCATGAATCTGCAATATGGGCAGGGCTTGGCCAAGATGATTAGCAGCAGGTAAGTCAGCCCAAGGGAGAACTCACCCATTGCACCCATGAGGAAAGGGGCTCACAGAGGTCAACCAACTCACCCAGACGACATGGCAACTGAGTGGCAGAGTGGAGCCTGGAGCGGAGAGCACCTGGGAAAACCAAGCCCTTTCTTCCAAGTCATTTTGGAAGGTCATCCATCCCTCTCTGGCCTGTTTCTCTAGTTAAGACCAACCTGTCTAGTGACTTATTCCTTGAAGGCTGCTGTGAAGGTATTTTAACAAAAATCCTGTCCCTGGGAGATGACTTTGCCATGACATTCCATCTTCCTGATGGAATTTTTGGTTCCACCCCTTCCTCGAGCTGCTTTAATTGCCAAGACTGTAGAGGAAATCTCACCGCCTCTTCAGTTCACCCAGCAGGACCCCAACCTTTCACAAGACAACTTTCTGACGAAGTATGTTATATGGCCACAGATAAAACTTTCCTCGTAGGGGACTGGAAAGAAAAAAAAATTAAAAGAAGAATGGAGAGGGGAGACAAAGAGAGATTTCTTTCCATTGATTTCTTTGCCAATGAGAGGTCTTTAAGAAATCACTTTTTAGCTGCAGCCCTCAGATGCACGAGCTGTAACGCGGAGGGAGGGAGAACAGAAATCAAACTCCGAGTCAGATCAAACTGTGATCTTTCATTCATCTGGACAGGCAGCCATCTTGGTAAACAGAACATTAGAAATTCAAGCAAAAGAAAAAGGGAATATCTGAGGTAGGGTTGGCCTTGGGCAAAAATGTCAGGTTGGCAAAGTCTGACTTCAGAAGCCCACAGTGCGCCATCCTCCCCCTGCTCCCCACCATCGGCAGAATCTGCCTGGATCTAGCCGAGGGAAATCGGAAGTCGGCATTGCCTGCCTCCCTCTTCACTTCTCCTCTGGCTTCCTGGTAGACCTCCTGTCCCTTATCCCATTACTGTTCTCTGGTGCTAGCAACTGACCTCCAGTTGGTGCCGGTAATGAAACCCGCTGTTAACTAACTGATAAGGAAATCTAAGCTGTAGGTTTCCTCTCCCCACCAATCCAAGGATATTTAATATTTGGAAAAGGGAGCTCTTGGAGAGCCCAGACTCTGTGATGGAGGACTGGTAGGTGATGTGTTGATTGAGGGGTACGGGTGGGTGCTGGGAAGAGCGGCTAAGCTGCCCCTTCAGAAATGAAGGACGTGTTATTGTAACTGCTGAAGTGTTTTTAAGAGAGAGAGCCCTTTGCAGTCAGCCCCTTTGAGGGATGCCTCAGCTAAAGAGAGCTACCTTATCCGAGGTCATTCCCAAGGTCATGCCCACTTCCCAGGGCAGCCTGCCCCCAACTGCTAATGAACAGAGGGTATGAAGGCCCAGCCTTCTCGCTGAGACAACTCCAGAGACAAGTTTGGAAGATCATCCCATCTTCAGAACTCCCCTAAGGTTGGCCAAGGTTTCTGTTCAGATTAAATTACAGCTTGACTTCCTCCTCTTTTTAATCCTCCTTCCTTTCCTCCTCCCCATAGATACTAATCCCAAGAGCTCACCCCAACAAACCTCCTGCATCCCAATCCTTATCTCAAAGCCTGCTTCTCCGGGGAATTCAACTTGTAACAGGGCAGTAGGAGAAGAGCCTTCTTTGGCAGAGCCAACATGTTACATAATTCCAGGGGGCACGGATCCCATTGCACTGTTTGAAAATGGTGTTCCCTAGAATTGTGCAATCTTAAAGCCCCGCTTCCTGTCAGTGCCTCAGATCACGCCAACCATTCCATAAAGTGTAAGCGGGCACCCAGCTCTCTACATTACCAGCCTCTCAGGTTGGCTCTTGTAGGCCCCTGATTCTTTCACTGTGGCCTGTTTTCGCCACTCAGGGCTTTGCAGTGTGCACCTTTGTCTGGCCTGCCAAGCTATCGCCCCACATCCTGACACTTTTTCCACATCCGCTCCTCCTCAGAGTGTACAAGTTCTGTGTTTGCCACTATGTGGTACTGGGCAAATATTTACCCCCAGAGCCTCCATTTCCTCACCTTTGATGTGGCAGAGACTGCTGATTAGCTCCCAATATCCATTATTTCTTCTTTCCTTTCCCAAAGCATATGGCCAACCATGAAGAAATTTCCCAACCTGACCTCCAGAGATGTCATGTGACCACATTCTGACCTATGACATGTAAGTGATAGTAACTGCATGGTATACGTAACTCCTATAAAAGCAAGCTGTTTTCTCTCCATATTCCCCTTCTCCTTCCTTTGGCTATGAAATTCATAAATGGAAGCCAGTTTCAAACCACCAAACTCTGCCAGTTACGTGAGTGAGAAATGAGTTTCTATCTTGTTTAAGTCACTGTACATGGGGGCCTCTCGGTTATAGCATTTTAGCTTGTATCATAACCAATATACGTAACAAGAAGATAATAATCCCTAATCACAGATTTCCTAATATCTAATCACCATCAGTGAGCTTTTCTTCACCCTTTTCTGTTGAATCTCACCCCTAAAATGAAGGATTTAAAAAGAACTGGTCTCTAGAAATAAAGAATGACACGAGGAAAGATGCTGAGCTCAGAGCCCTTGAGTTCACCTTACACAAGCCCTGTAACCCAGGGTCAAGTCACTTAGCCTCTCTGTGTGTTTCTTTAACGATGAAAAGATAAAAATGGTAGTTACCTCAAAGCGTTGTGAAAATCAAACGATAAAATGCATGAGACATGCTTATGTAAACACATGTTGCATGATGGGTGCTGTTTTTGCATAAACAGACTCTCAATCGAGGTTAGCTACTATTATTAGAGAGGCTGCTTTGCCTAAGAGCTATGAGCATATGCTCTGGAACCAGGCGGTCTGGATTTGAATCCAAGCTCCCTGACTTGCAATATGCATGAACTTAGGTGGTTTACTAAATCTCTCTGGGTCTTAATTTCCACCTGTATGTTATAGAGATTATAATAGTTTCTATCCTCCCAGGTTCAACATAAGAATTTAATAAGTCGATAATTTGAAAGTTCTAGTAGAATGCCTAGGAGGTGTGGCAAGTCAATAAATTCTACCTATTGATCATCGTTATCAAAGACTCCTTTCAGGGCTGATTTGTTAGGACTCTTTACAAAACAAAAAGCAACGGAATTCTTAACCAAGGGATACTACACTTTCCAGTGCTCTCTGAAAAGTGAGATGTGTCCTCGCTGATTCAGTGTTAGCTGAAATCCTCAATACTAGAACCATACCGCTAAACTAAGGTGTGTTTTCATTAAAATCCTGGCCCCAAACTGGAATATACCAACAGAAAATGAAGCTACTTGGCATATTTTATAATTCAGTGGAAATCCACTCAGTCATTTATTCATTTTCACATTTTTCTAAGCATCTATAAGCACCGTTCAAGGCTCTTAACATATTTTAAAAAATAATAGAAATCAGTCTCCCAGACTACAATCTCAGATTAAAAAAAAAAAACAATGAAAGATGCTTAATTGCCTCAGCAATATCTATTCCCCTTCTTTCTTGGCAGCAAAATCAAAATCTGTTTGGAAAAGTAAAGTGTCAAACTCGTCAATGGCTCATGATCATTCCTCCTTCTCAGTCTTTCTGGCAGCTAAGGATGGTCATGTGACCCAGATACAGCCAACAGATGTCAACAAAAACTACTCAGGGACAGTCCTGAGGAGGCATTTGCTTTTCCCTGTCCTTCTACTTTCTGCCTTGGACAAATAAGACATGTCTGAAACTAAAACGAAAGCAGCTATCACATGATCTTAAGATAACAAGCATGAAGGCAGAGAAAAGAACAGATAAACTGGCCCAGACATTCCCCAAGCCACTCACTGAACCAACACTAGTAATCATTTACCTCCTGACGTTTTGTTATAAGTTATCGTACATGAGTTTTACTTGCAGCTAAAAATACTCCTAACTACATAGGTTCTTCCACAGAATACGGAGCTGTAGCAGGCAGACCTCGACAGCAGGTTCCAGGACATAGCATCTCCATGTGAGGATGCTTTGAAGGATGTAAGGAGAATACTTAAACTAAATAATCCCTACTTCCTCATTTTACCTGTGGCCATCGCCTGATTCAATCCAGTCTTTGGCGAATTACCTCATCATGGATCTAAGTGACTTCTTGATAGTCCTAAGGGGTACGATTCACCTAGCAGCATAGAGACAATGTGGTCCCTGCCCTCAGATAACAGCCCTGATCGATTTGGGCAGCCATTCTCTCTAGCCCACAGCTTTTTTCCTTTCCCATCATTTCTGTTCCACCACAAAGCATTTCTGTCCCAAAGGTTTCCTGTGCCTTTTTAACTCTGCAATCACCCAGCAGTTGGTAAGACCCTATTAATATTTCAGCTCATTCTTCAATTGCAGGGCCATGATACTCACTGAACACAAACCATCTATTTGTCTCCACAAAATGCACCCAAGTGTCTGAAAATGCCCTCTGGTTACAAAATAAGACAGTAGCTCTGGACCTTGGAGAGCACCCTGCAAACACCCTTCAAGGTCAACAAAAGGTCAGTTTCTTCAGGACCTCTTCCACAATTCAGGCATGGCACTGCCTCTTCTTGATATCATTAACTAGGGGGGAAAAAAGAAAAACACTGAGCAGAACAAGACAGCCAGTTCTTTTTCCTGAAATATAGCAATCATCTTCAGAGGGAGCTTTAAAAAATGCTTATATTTAGTAAGATTAAGATAATAATCATAAACACTCACTGAGCATCTGATATGTGCCAGAAATGTAAGATACTATTGTTGACATTTCATAGATAGAGAATTGGAGAAGCAATAAGCTACCACAATATAGAACATGAGCTAAATGCCAGACGGTCTACTAAGTTATATATATCTATATCGATAGAGACATATGTAGATATTGGTTACATGTCACTTAAATATATATTTACACACATGCACAAAATCCTATAGATTTCTACTGATATATTTTTGCTATATTGATCTATTATGTTCTTAAACTTGATAAAGATAATTTAGGTAGTGAGAGATACTTCTATTTTTAGCCTCGTTTTATATGAGGATGCCCTTAATAGCAATTCCAGGATTTAATGCAGGCAGTCTGACCACACCTAAGATGACTATATAATTTACTGTGCAAAACACCATTCTTTTGAGGGTAAAAGGGGTGCTATTAATGATAAGGCCAGAATAGCAGTTGTGAAGCAGGACAGTCCTGAGTAAACCAGAGTATGTGGCCACTCTAAGGACCTCAGTGAAACAACGTATTGAAAGCATTTCTCAATGCGCCTGAAATGTATGTACTCAATATATTTTAGCTGTTTTTATTATTACCCATCGCTCAGGGTCATTGTGAGACTCTCATGAGATGCGAGGTATAAAGTGGTCCAGATATACAGAGTATCATCAAAGGCTTCCTTAACGTGCCTCCTCCATTCTGTCCTCTTGCTTTGGAAGGAAGCATCCGTTTCGGCACGTGACATCTGTCCCCCGTGAGCCATGCACAGCCAGAAGAATGTGAGATGACTCAAGGCTGATGGATGGCCAACCAATGAACTGCTGAGACTGGCCCGAACACCCAGCTACTGCATGCCAAGAGAAAAAGCGGGGGCTCCTGGAGCAGCCATTGATGTCTGTCTGGGAATCTGACACCTCAGCTAAATTCGAATTGGCCGTCGATAGAGACGCCTCTGGAGACCTCGCTCAAGCATGTTCTCTTAGCTCACCGGCATGACATTCTGCAGTGGCAAGACCTGTATCCAGTGGCACTGCTCCTGTTTCTAAGCAGTTATCCGAAGTCTTCCAGTTTCAACGCCGCTCTCTTCCATGTCTTACATCACCTCATCTTGCAGCAAGGAAAAAATTTTATCAATGCCCACTTTCCTCAAGGTGAGATTAACAGATACCAAATCATGAAATCATAGAAAATCTAGGTAGAGCCAATTGCTTTAAAATTCTCTAGTCCGATCTCCACAATTGACAGATCATGAAACTGAGATTCTATAAAAAAAAAGCGACTTACCTAATATAATGTGCAAATTATTTTATCATTAGAATAAGGGGTTGGGGGCAGGACTCTGGGTTCAGATTCTACCTCCAGTACATTCAAGTGACTTTATCTCTCTGTGCCTCAGTTTCCTCAGTTATAAAATGGGACTGATCATAGCACCTATCACCTTATATGGTGGCAAGAATTAAATGAGTCAGTGAACATAAACCACTTAGCACCATTTCCTAGAAACTTAAAATAAGCATTAGCTAAAAGTTGCTTTTTATTATTTTTAATTATGAGGAAGCTAATATAAGATTCTAGGTCTCTTAGTAGGAAAACCTGAACTTGTCAAATTCCAGATGCATCCCTAAGCGGCACTTTTTAAGGTTTTGGATTTTAAAATGTTTTTCCTCCATAGCGTTTAAGGTTCTCAAGGTAATAAATTCGATCAGTATTTCTTAAACGGTAATCCTCAAAATAGCAGTTTCCTTCAAAATTAGGAATTCTTTGAAATCCCTAGTTAGGTGGTCACACAAGTTTGAGAAATCTTAGGCTTTCTATTTCCCCCTCCTCTGGAGATTCATAATGCACATGAAAATATTGAAGAAGTCTGAATGATGTTAGTCAACCTGCCATTTCCCAAACATACTTGACCACAAAATCCTCTCAAACACTCCACTGACTCTAGTAGCCAATGAATACAGTTTGAGAAATTTTGAGCTAGATAAAAACTCCTTGAAGTCTCTCACTCAAAATCAGAAGCCAGGCTACGTCCCCTAACAGTCCACAACTTCCCAACCTTAGAAAAAAAAACAACAAAAAACTTTCCAATAAATAACCTATATTTGACATCTGCTCAGCCTAAGACTCCCACACAGCACTGTCTTGATAATCATGTCTGTAGAGCTTTACTCTGCCTCCCCACCACTTAGCCACAGATGATTGCACCAGAGGGGGACACTTGACCAAGGATGAACCTATCCGATTCTCTTGGGAGAGCCTGGAATAGGGAGATGTCCCCCCTGTGCAGTTAAACTCTTAGTACCGGAGACCCAGAAACTACTCTGGTTTTACTTTCTTTCTCACACTCTCCCCATAGCGTGGTAACGTTGTTGACCAGTTGCTCCAGCCTACAGTTTATTCCTCACTTCCCACAATGCCACCAAAATCCCCAAACTGCGTCTTGTGAACCCTGATTGGCCCCAGCTGGGTCACTGACTAATCCTGAACCAACCACGGAGGACGAGGAATGTGGCTGGGTCTGAGTCCCATGACCATTCCTGGAGCCAGGACTGACAAAAGCCCATCTGAATATCGCAGGACGGAGACTATAAGAAGAGTGGTTCTCGGAAGGAAAACTGAGTTTCTGTGACCAGAAGAAGATGGAATAAGCTGTAGGCAGACAAAAATAAAGATGTCCACCATACCCAGAGCACAGTATGACTTTTATGGCTCTTAATGGGTCTTAAGCACTTTCATCTTCATGAGTCCCTTCCTCTCTTAAAAATAAAAACAAAATATATATATATATACATATACACACACACACACAATTATATTTTATGACTGTGTTGGCGTAAAGACAAATATAACCTAGGCTGCATTATATTCTCTTCTTCTGATTTTAGAAGAAATTTAAACATTTTTGTTGACCCTGAACACTACACCTTTTGTGCCGACGGATAAATCGACCCTGACCACACCTACTCTCAGAAGAAAACCATTTATTTGCACAGAAACGGTGTCTACTGATCAGCAAGGATCCCTGCGCCTGCTCCCCACAACTTCCTCCAGCTTGTCCTCCAGCTTTTCCTCCAGCTTGTCCAATGTTCCTAAAGAACCAACCTGGAGAAAAGGCAGCCAAGTAAATGATGGGCTTCCTCATAAGCATAATCTTCCTGCTAAGAGGTTTATCTGCCAGAACGCCTTAATCTGCTTCCAAAGTTCACATTCATTAACGGCCCAGTCTCTGAACAGCCCCCTTCACAAATCTCTCGCCTGCCGTAACCCAAGTTACATTCATGGCTCTTATTTTTAGGATTACATGAAGTCGGTAACCTTCAGTTTTTTCCCTCTCTAGTTTGAAGAGAGATGAACCAAAGGAATGTCTTCGTGGCTAGGGAACAGAGAAAGAAACACACTGAAAATGGCTCTGACTGCTTTGGGACCAGAAGTACAAAAGGACCTTTCTGAGGTTAGCCGGGAAATCTCTTGTCCTTAGTAATCTCCCCTAAACTACTCCGGGCAGAGGGTCACCGACTGGCATGGTGTGATGCACACATTCCCATATGTCAGCCATTTGTTTAACACGTTGGCGATTTTTGCCATCCTTGTGTATCCACTATAGTATTATTCGCTAAGCTTTGATTTACTTTCAACCAACTCGCTTTTTTCTACATAACCTCAATACCATCCATGAGATTAAAAGTCTAGCAAACAAGTTAAATTTTCCCTGATACATTTAACTAAATAGCAACTGTTCAAATAGAAAATATTTATAGATGCACGTCCTAAAACCTTCATGAGTACCCCCAATCACACGTATACTCCTGGTAAGCTACCTGCTTCTCGTTAGTTGTATGACTTTAGCAAGTCACTTACTCTCCCTGAGCTTTGGTTTTCTGGCCCAGCTGACCTCTGGGGATCCGTGATTCTGAAATTTCAGAGATGTGTTTAGACCGTTGAATTTTGCAAGACTATGTTCCATTTTCCCCCTTAATCTTTTAGCTTTATGTTTTCTGGTTATTAATTTTGAAATGAGGAAAAATCTATATAAACTTTGAAAATAAATTCTATCTTGAACTATTTTTTCTCCTTTATTCTCTGTATTCCAAATCTACTGAATTTTTTTTTTTTTTTTTCAGATTTCTGTCCACCCAAGTGCCTTCAAAACTTCAGAGGTTTTGCACATGCTGTTCTCTCCGGAGGCAACGCTCTTCCCTTAAGAGTAACACGGACCCTTCACATCTCAGGTCAAATGTTCCTTGCTCAGGGAAGCCTTCCCTATTTCTTACCTCCACTTTCACTGCAAGTCAGGTCTTCCTAGTAAATGCTTCCATATCATTCTGTTTCTCTAGATGTACATTTTTTTTTTAACTTGGGAAATTTTACTTCATTAATGTCTGACCTCACTAGACTACCCATTTCATGAGAACAGGGATCGCATTTGATTTCCTTGCCATCATGTTCCCAGAAATTTCTATAGTTCCTGGCACACAGTAGGCACCCGATTGGTTGGATGGATAATATTTCCAAGGAAGGGGTGGTTTTGTGATTCCATAAAAACTCACATTGTTTTGGGTAACCTGTCCCAGAGTGCCTCAACATTTTCGGCCACGAAATCATCTTTAATGTCTAGCCTTAATTCTTCCTTACTCCTGGCAGAGAAAACGTTTTACAAATAGAGGTGTGCCTGAATGCTGTGGTCTTTGAGCACCGAGAAGAAATTACAAGCGGCTTCTCTGATGGAACCCTGGGAATTTCCTCCCTCTCCCCATGCTCGGCAAAATCCAAATGTTCTTGATGCGTGTTAATACTGAATGAAGCCTCTTGTTACCTGGTTCAGCGCAATTATCTACAAAGCTAGTCAAAAATGCTCAGACGGAGGTGGTTTAAGAACAAAGAGGAAGGGTGAACGTTATTTGAGCAGTAAGTAGGCAAGCAAAATCCATCATGGTTAATTATTTGCTCTTAATTGTCAGGAAATGAAGGATGGATGTAAGAGGGTTTAAATGGAATAATACTAAAAGTGTTCTTCTACCTAAACACTGTAGCCAAATTTGCAAGTGAGACTTCTTATAATCCACGGGTTGTTAATTATCTAAACACAGGTCCCTTGGAGCTGCCTGAGTGAAGATTAATTAGTTTTTGAAATAATAGCTAAATTGTTGCAGGGAAGGAGTTCAGACTCCAAAATAATGGCTGAAAATTAGCCATCCCATTTCTTCATTTTTCTTTGCTGGGTTCCTAGAGGACATTTATCTCTGTAGCTTTTGCAGAGAGGCCTCATTAATCAAACAAGCAGATGGGTCTTCCCAAATTTGTGACGTGAAATGAGAAAGCAGCCCCACAAAGTACAGAGGAGAAGGAAAGCTGGTGATTTTTCTGCGCAGACTTCCTTCCCAGCTCAGTCATGGCCAGACGCTTCCTTGTCTGCCCGAGCATGACAAGGCACAAACTCCAAAGCTCTATTCTTGGCTTCTGGAATGGAAAATAGGTCTGTGGGCAGAAGGAGGTTGTGTCCGAAAACCGGACTTCTTACTCAAAGAAGGAGTCAGCTGCACGCGGCATCTTTTTTTTTATCTATGCATATGAAATTAAGGACATTTTCCTATTTATACACCACATTGTGCAACAGCAGCAGCAACAACAATAAAAGCAGAGCCGGTTTTCACTGGATTTGGAAGGTAATGTTTGGGATCAGCTACTCAAAGATAGAGGCTATGTAAGGTTGATGGATTTCACTTTAGAGTTAGGCAGTTTGGGTTTCCCCCAAATCAGGGGCTGGACTTGGGAGAAGGTAGTTGATTTGGGAGGTGACCCGAGAAAGCTCAAGTGAGGAAGTGGCAGAAGTGAACCAGAGAAGGGTAAGCATCAACCAAGTGCGTGTTAATGTGATCACCACGGTGGACCACAGGAGCTCAGTCCCGTTAGAAGTCTTCTACGGAATTCGTGAGACGCACCTCTGAGTGGTTTTCCTGCAGGATGAGGAGGTTGGGTCATGTATCTGATGATACCCGTGCCCCAGTAATCGAGGGTTTCTGTCTGGACGTCAACTCCTGACCCTGTGCTCCCTGGTGCTAGAGAAAGCCCTTGGGCAGAGAAGACAGATGCAGGTGGAAACTGTCCGTAGCTGCAGGTGAATTCAGACGGACTGAGGTGGGGTATGTGGTAGGGCAGCAACAGTAGCTACTACAGCAGCCATCCCCCCAGAGTGGATGAAACTGGGGTACTGGAAATTGGTGACTTGGCAGACATGCTATACAATATACTACCAAGTCGTAGAGAAAACACACTGAAGTTCCAAAAATGAGCCCGTAAGTTAAAGCCATAAAGGTAGATACTCCAAAATGCAGCATGAACTGGATTGTTAGAAGAAGAAGGCCACGCTTCTTACCCTGGCTTCAAAGGTGCACCTCTGCAGCATGAGCGCTCCTCACCTTACTGTCTATGCCCCGCCCGGTTGTACTACATTCGTTTGTGGACCTCAAACTCATCACCTTCTTCTTCTTCTGGGACTTTGCATACGCTGTTCGCCTTGCTTGTGATACTCTTCCTCGCCTTCCCACACTCCTATAGCTCCCTCGCATCTTAGTTTAGTGTGTTTCTTCCAGAAAAGCTTCCTTCTACCACGGATTTGGTAGATACCTCCTTCTTTACAATCCCCTAGTACACTGAACTTCTCCACTGGTGGTATTTATATGCTGCATTTTATTTTTTGTTGTTGACATATCAGTCTTTCCCACTTGACTGAGTTCTGCAAGAACAGGTACCATGATCTGCTGACCAATACGTTGCCAGTGCCTAGCGTAAATGCCTGGCGTGTTAACTGTGGTAGAATTAATGTGGAGCGAAGTTTGCCCCACACCCACATTACATGATGCCCTAAACCCTTCCCAATTTGGTCCAGTTCCAACAATCACTTTGAAGCAACATAAACGATTTCTTTATGGTGAGCAATGGAGAAAAGTCTTTGCTGTCTGGTCTACCCTTATGCCAACGAAATCGTTATTTTTCATGCTAAATGTATTAGCATGGGTATTACCAAAAAATGACATTTGACATCTCAAGAGGAAGGACACAGTGATTCAAGTAAGAAAACGCTTTTCCCACTTCCAGTCACCGAAGGGAGGTGTGTGGAGGATGTAAATTCCCCAAAAAGAAAATAAATGGTGTAGTTAACCAACAACAAGCATGCATTTAATGAGGGCTGAGATGGCTGAGGTGCAGACCTCATCATTTACAGCCGCCTTCAGCAAGGAAAACTGAGATGATAAATCAGAAATCTGGAATCATTACCATAGTCCGCGCACTAATAGACCTCCGGGAAGGACATTGGAGTTTTGGAATCTGAATGCATCCAGGTGTCCAAGCAATCAATAATCCCCAGGGAAGCCAGCTGAAGTAGCTGGGGCCCAGAAGGCCAGCTTGAAAGAAATTGGACAGGCCCTAAAAGAAATCCATGCGTATGCCAGAACCGTAATGGAAATCCAAAAACGAGGGCTTGGCACTGCGATTCTGCTGAAAGCAGATGCTTTCTTTTCCAATAGAGAATAAACTCCATGAGGACAGGAATTCCCTTTACAGATCTAACCCCAGATCCCAGCACAGTACCAGATATGCAGCGAATAGTCATCAAGTATTTGTTGAAAGAGTGAATGACTAAATAACCAAAGGATGAAGCACCCTTCCTTAGAATCCTGCAACATCTTTTGGGTCGATTTCTCCAGTTTCGTGTCTCTCCCTTCTCCACCATGCAACTGAACCTCTAGCCAAGGTGAAGGTGTGGAGCTGAAGCTCTTACCCGTTGGTGGTGGAAATGTAAGTCTGTACAAGTATTCTGAACAACTATTTGGCAGTATCTAGTAAAGCTGAATATACACATATATGATGACCCAGACATCTCATGGGTAGGTACATGTGCAATATAAATATGCACATATGTTTACTAAAAGACCTGAATAGGATTTTCTTAGCATCATTATTCACGATGGCCCCACACTAGAAGTGACCAAGATGCCTATCAACGGTTTGAAGGATAGGATGGATGAATACATTGTGACATAATCATACAATGGAGCACGGTAATGAGAATGAACAAACAACTACAGGCATCAACGTGGATGAATACGGAAAATGAAATTTTGAGGGAAAGAAACCAGACGCAGGGTACTAGAGTATGACTCCATTTACACACAGTTCAAAAGCAACAACAACAAAAAAGGCAATGGATTCTGTTAGAAAACAGGGAGAGCATACATCTGGGGTTGGTAGTGACCAAAGCTGGTTCTGGTGGAAATCGAACTAGCAATGCTCCATGTCTTGAACTGGGTGCTGGTTACCTGGATGTGTTCAGGTTGCAGACATTCAATGTACCACATGCACTTAGGATTTGCACTTTGTGCAGTTTTTAGGTTATGTTTTATTTTTTTAATTGTAATAAAAATTAATTATAGCCAATGAGTTTCAAACCCAAATGTCTTCAGCGGCCACTATGTGTACTTCACGTATGTGAGAAAACGGGGCCAGTGGGCCAAGCGTGATATGAAAGAGAAGGGGTAGGGAAATAAAAGAAAGAAAGAAAAAGAAGTGGTAGGGGCTGCAGGGGGCAGAAAGGCAAGCCCCTCTGAAGACATTTAAATTCAGATTTTTAAAAACTCTATGCTCCCCCAACCAAACATGACTGTGGGGCCAGTTCATCCCACGTGTAACCCATTGTCACCCTCCTCAGATCCAGCCCACAGTCAACCACCCGCAGTCTCCAGATGCATCTGAGAACGTGCTCCCTAACCTTCCCTTCCACACTGCCTCCTGCCACCTTCTCCCATGGCAATGCCTTCTTCATCCTCCGAAGTCTAGCTCGAAAGTGACTCAGTGAAGAGCCTTGTCAACCCTTCCTCTCTCAGGCATTAATATCACTCTCTTGCTGAGGGTTTGGGAGAATGGGGTGAAGGATTCAAGAAGTACAAAGTAGTTGATAGTCGGGCATGAGGATGGGGAGCACAGCCCAGGGAATGCAGTTAAGCATTAATATGATGGCTAAGTCGAGGGCCGGGGGAGGGAGGGAGCAATTGGGGGGAGCGTTTTATGAACAATATAGATGTCTAACCAAGGGACTGCATGCTTGAAACTAGTTTAGATAGATAGATAGATAGATAGATAGATAGATAGATAGATAGATGATAGATAGATAGATAGATAGATAGATAGATAGATAGATAGATAGATAATGGCTTTCTTCTTTGTGCTGCCGTGAAACTCTGTCTCCCCCACAGAGTATAAGCTACAAAAGGGCAAGGAGTTCTGTTTTGTTCACAATGAATGTTCACTACCTAGGACAGCCCATAAACAAATAGGCGCAGCCCGTTAATCCCCCGTGCCCAACCCAAAAGACCATCCAGACAGCCTTTTCTTGAGGCTGGGATTGGATTTGTTTATTATAACACTGTGCCATCTCCCTGCTGTGCCCTTAGCTTGTCAAAGCCACTGCTCGTTCTTCTTGGGCTCCGTTTCCAGTGCAGTTTTTCAGAGATCGGATGCTCCTTTTGTTCCATCGGTGGGTTGGAGGTTGGAGCATGAAGCGGGGGCCTAGATCCTTGGAGGAGGAGAGAAGAGCTACACACCCAGGCCTCCCTCACAGTGAATTACCAGATGAAGGCCATCAGATCAACCACGCTGCCTAGATTACCCCCCCACGACCTCATCCCCTGTGCATTATGATGTTAAAAGAATCTCTCTCTCCTATACTAGTCTCAGCTTGGTATATGCTCCAGGAGGGTGGGAGTGGAAAGAGAAAAATATGTCCTTCTCCTCCTCTACCGTAATAATCATCACATCATATTTTGATAAACTGGATACAATCTGCTTCTCCTAGGAGACAGTGAGCTGCCTGAGGACACCAACTATGCTTTACGTTTCTATACAGCTACGCGTCCTCGAGGCACTCACAGAGGGACGGCGGCAGCTGCCATATGTCGATGTGCTCGGCTGCGTGGCGGCTGAAATAAAAACTGCTGCCGCTGGTGAAAAAGGAGCATTTTTTAAACCAAATTCATGTTTGCCTCCAACAGATTACATCCATCTAACATTCGGTACAGTTGTACTACGCTACAGAAGACAGAAAGCACCGAGTGGGAGTTTGGGTAACGGAAGGCCTGAGCCCTTCAGAATACAGGGCTGCCTACAGCTCTCTCAACTGGAAGCTTCGAGTGCCCTCCGCGCCTTTGGTGTTCAAAATACCGCATGCAGGGTAGAAGATGTAAGAGGCTATACATAGAGTCTGGACTGTAAGAGCATCCACAGGCACCACTAGGCCCCAGTACCATACACAGCCAAGCATGGGGTGGCATTCCAGTCTATATTTTTTCATTGAGAATAACTTTCTTAATATAATAATAATAGATGTTAATTATGGAAGATTTAGAAAATACAAGAAAGCGTAAATAATGTTTAAAATACACGAGATGCTACTAGGAGATAGAAATAAACCCCATAATTCTTTCCGGATCTTTATGTACCAATTCCAGCACGGGTCCCGGAGGATGCTCGGTCGTACATATTTTCCTGATAATTCAACTCTGTCCTACATGGTTTCTGCCAGGTGTGGTCCTTGCCTCAGGGCTTCGTCTGTATCCATCATCACCTCTACTTCTCTCCAGCCAAGGTGACTCTCGTCCCTGGTGCACTGAAGGCAACGTCTGCTGCTCCTTCTCCATTCCATGTCACATGCGCGGTTACGGCGTAAACTACACACCCTTCTCTCAAGCGCTGCCCTTTGGATTATCAAGAGCCCGTTTTGTAAACCCGAAAATATGCTATGTTCCTGCCATGTCTCCTCTGGTTCCCCTCAAGGCAAGATAGATACCTCTCACTAATTAGGGAAGCACGCGTACTAGGAAGGAGAGAAAAGGAAATGCTACGCACACACACACACGCACACACACACTTTTGCATTTCATCAAATCTAAGACGCTAGTAATTATAAGTCACATCAGTTTTTAAAAATGTTATTAAAGCAGAGCACGCACAGGGAAAGTATAAAACATAAATATATAACTCAGTGAATAACCATAAAGCAAGCATCTGTGTGAGCAACAACTGGGTCGAGAAAGAGAATGATGCCAGCCCCTCACTAGTCCCCGCTGCGTGTTCCCTCGATCCGCTCAGAAGATAACGCCCGCCTTGACTTACAAGGCTATATCGTTGTTTTGCCTGTTTTTCTGAACTTTAGGGAAGTGGCATCATCCATTACATATTCTTTTGTTTATGGCTTTTGGCACTCGACATTGTATTTGTGAGATCCACTCTGGACTCACCGCGGTTTTAGGCGGCCCTAAAAAAGAAAACACGCTGCCCGTTCAACGACGGCATGACGCTTTCTTATCCCCTATGATCTTCCTGTCATGCCTATCTAAAGGACTCTTTTAGACCTAGTCCGGCTTCTATCACATATCATTCCTAGGCACTCATAAAAAAAGGAAAAGTCGAGATAAGCAAAGGAAATGGGTAGGGTATTTGTGCCGTTGCATCGGCGACACGGCTTTCCTTCAGAGGGGCCCGCTATTGCCTCCAAAGTTTTCTTCTCAGAGGACGATACCAGTCTGCCAATGGGGATGCTGGAAATTTCTGAATCCTCTCAAAAAGTGACAATGGAAGGTTTTCTAATAACAACCAGAATCCGTCGTCCTCACTCCAACGGCCCTTCGCACCGTTTATTGACTGAAGCGTTGCGGAGCTGAGTGGCCCCGGCAGGCCCCCAGGAGTAAGAACCAGGTTTGAAAATACCCAGACGACGACAATCACATAGAAATAGCGGTCTCGCTGGCAATGACGGTAAGTTGCCATCGAACCGCTGGTGCACCCCAGCTTCTGAGTGACACCACGTTATTTGATGGTATTTCAGAAGCATCAAAATGCAGTAACATTTTTTTTTTTTTTTGAAAAAGTCTCTATGTTTCTTTAAAAATCACAATATCAAAGAAAGGAAGCTTAGCTATTGTTACTGTTTCTTGCTGGTCCCTTTACTGCATCCTTCCTCCTCTGTTACAGTTACCACCCGTTCCTTTATCTGCCACACTGGCCAGAATGGCAGCAAGGAGAGTTTTCCGTGGAGCCTTAAGTATAGACTTGTCTATGGTGACGACAACCGGAAATCTTCATGGGGTCGGAACCCAGGAGAAAGAAAAAAAAAAAAAAAAACAGGATAAATGTGTTACTTTTGGCCAACAAAATTCTTTCTTCTCCTGGGCACACGCAAGCGGCCTGGAAGAAACACTATTCTATTTTTTGATGCCTCTTACTCACTGAAATCTTTCCCCCTCCACTGGCCATGCAAAGAATCCCTTCCTCAAATTTATCATCTCTACGAGGAGATTTGCTAAACAAGAAGCTTCTAACCTAGATGGATCCTCATGGAGTTTTCCAAACTTGGCTTTGTGCCTTCGATAGAGCCATGCAATATCAGGAGTCATAGAGCCGAGTCTGGTTTATCCGGGATGGATAACTTTTGAAATGAGACTTTTCTGTTCGTGTTTTATCCTATTAATTGGCTTCTCAGGGAGGCTAACCACGTCGTGTGCTGCCGTCACCCCTAGACCCTCTTTAATCAAGCTTCCTCCACAGGAGTGGTGCTCACCCAGGTTTAGGGTGACCTGGCACGAAGGTTCACCAACTGTTGACTTTCCCCAACTGATCATCCTAGAGAAGAATTCAGATTCCAAGACGGTTTCCAAACTTTTCAAATCAACTGCTCAAATCCCACAGTCCTGGGTTTAGGGGGAGGCCCACGGTAAGCAACAGCAGCAGCACCCCAACCCTAGCCAGGGGCCGCATGGCACCCACATGCAGGGACACCTTCCGTGTTCCTCCATCACAGGCTGAGAAAACCTCGTGAGGGAGGTGGTCCTCACACCGCAGGCCCTCGTGGTAACGCAGTAATATTTTAATGCATTTAGCTTGCTCTGCTACACAGTAGGAAACTGGCCTGTAGTAGGACCATACATCCCTAGGAAAGGGATTGAAAAAATAAACAACCAGAGATAAATGCTTCAGTATATCAAGAGCACCTTTGGGCCAAAAACAAAAATTGAGAAGCTTATTTTAGTTCAAACAAAGTATGAGGTGGATTTGGCTGAATTTATTTAAATTTTAACTGAAAGTCTTTGTTGCTTTTTTGTTTTGTGTGTCTCTAATGATTTCACAGTAGCTGTGCTCACCATCACAGGCAACGCCATCACCGATCTAACCGCCCCCTGCCCGAGCCAGACACTTAGGTGACATCTCCCTTGCCCACGACCATATCTAACCCATGTCTAAATGGCATCCATCCACTCACCTGAAGATCTCTCCTACCTATCCACACCTCCCCGCTCCCATCTCCGACATCCCGGTTCAAACCGCCGTCTCTGCTCACTTGGACGACTACAAAGGTCTTCTTATAGGATTATTCTCATCCCTTCTGGGTCCACTACCATCCATGTTCCACCTCGAAAAGAGGATCCTTCTAAAATATGAATCTAGTCATGCCACCCACGGCTCTAACAAATAAGGTCCAAATTCCTTCTCGTGGCTCGTAAGTTCATGCATTTTCTGGCTGAGATGTGCCAGAAGTGGCCGTGCACTGCTGATCTGAATTTTACGCGCAGACCAAAAGCTTCTGACCTCTACTTAAGACCCAAGGAGCCACTCAGAGGGCGTCATTTCAGAGAGGCCCATGACGAAGGCATCTTTGAGCTGGCTGGTCCTGAAGTATCTCTCCTATGCCTACCTGTGTCTTAGATGTTTGTGGAGCCCTGCAGATGTTTATAAGCGGAGGATTCATGTCCGCATCAATGTATGACTTCAAGAAGAATTTATTGAACCTTCACTCTCTGTAAAGCGATGTGCACACTAGGCACAAACACGAGACCAAAACAGACATAATGCCCGCCCTCGAGGAGCCTGCAAAGGCAGAGAGACATGAACTGATTATTATTCAAATAATACGGTCCATTAAAAAGAAGACAGGGGCAAATTTTTCCTTTCTCGGCTTTTTGGTATTTTTCTTTAGCTGAGGATAGAGATATGTAGGGAAGGTCACTACGAAAACCTGCAGAACCGAAAGACTAGAAATCTTTAAAAAGCCATTGAGGGAGCATCTACAACATGCCCATCATCGTACCAGACATGTAAAATGCGTTTTCTTTCACTTTCAAAACAAGCCTGCAGGGGAAATATTTCCATTCGTTTTCTGAAGGAAAGGCGCTCAGGCTGAGGGAGATTACGTAAGCAACCCAAGATCAGAGAATCACGTGAAAGGCAGGACCAAGACTTGCATCCACGTTCGGCTCACTCTGCAGCTTGGGGTCTTTCCGCTGCGTAAGGCTCTTCCTCAGCGAGCACTACAACCAACCGCCACCAAGGGCAAACTCCCTGTCCGGGCTTCCAACCAGTATAGTAAACAATCCCCAAAAGGTGTGAGGGACGTCTGTTTCTCACGCGTGTATTATGGCAAAGCAGTGTTCCTGGATGGTAGGAACTCAAGGACCCAGAAACCTCCTCTCCCCTGGCTTTACCACCTTTGAAAGCAAAATGGCTTTCCGGGTGGCCAAGGTGGGAAAAGTTCAAGTTGAATTGTGGGTGGGGGGGGTTTAATGGGCCAAGCCGAGGTAGACGACATCCTTTCCATTTAGATTCTACAGCTCAGTCACGATTGCAAGCGAGGCGGGGAAACGTAGTCTGTCCTGGTGTCTAGGAAGAGAGGGAACTCACTTGGTGATCGGCTGGAACTCCTGCCACCCTGCTCCCCAATAATCCATTTATCCTGATTGGATCTTTTGAGTTTTGGCAAAAGTTCACCCGAGCTTCCCTTTCCTTCTGGTGGATGCTCGTCCCTTCTTATTCACGTACCTTAAAGTTTTATATTTACAGTGATAAGTACTTTAAGTCTGTAAAACGGCTTCGCAGTATCATTATCCTGCGTGCTCTGCAGAGGTGGGAGTCTCGGGAAGAGACATGCTTTCTTTTCCGTGGATTAGAAATGAATACAGTCCCCTAAGCAATCTTGTCAAGGACTAAGAAAAGGATATAAAGAATGAAAAGCTTCCAAAAGGAAGACATCACTCATGTAGTCATCCAGGCCGAGGCCTACCTAGGAGATATGAAAATACCGTAAGCCAATTTCAAGCAAATGTCACCTTAGACTCTTAAGGGGGTCCCTCTTGCCAAGTTTCCCTTTATGACACATTGAAAATTTTTGGGTACATCCATAAATCATGATTTGCCATTTCCCTCCAAAGCCCTCCGTTATGAAATTCCAAGTACCTAATCCCTAGAACAATATCTTCCAGAAGATATTACTATGAGGTATGTCTGGGTTTAGTTTATGTTGCCCTTTACGTAAAGAAAGAACTCTTGCCCTATTCACTGCAAGCAGGGGACACACGATGAAAGGGGTTCCCCTTCCCCCCATTGGGGGCATAAGTTACACAGAGCCTTAAATACCCCCCTTCAAAGGGAGTTACTCAAACGATGCTTTATGGATTAATCTCCCTGTGCATGTTAATAGTTGTTCTGAAATAAAATGAGAAGCAAAGAGGGATTCTAAGGGGGAAAAAATAAGGTGGGACAAACTGGGTTAAAGAACAAATACAGAGGTTTCTTTCCTTGAGGACTTTCGGAACCTTTTGCATGCTAATTGTGGATGGAATATTGAGGAGGCGGCTCAGGATGACTGTGGAGACAGAGACAGCCGCTCCCCTTTCAAATGGACACAAGACGCCTACGGGGAGGGAGCATGCTTTGCACTGACATATATGCATATGCCACTCTTCTGAGTTTGAAAAGCAAAGGCTACTGCTCCGCTCAAAATATTCCTAGATGGGATAGGAGATACATTCCTGATCACTCCATTGTAAGTCAAGGGTTAGAGAAACAAAACAAAACAAAACAAAAACAAAAACTCTTAATTCGAATTAAGAACAGAAGCTTTGGGGTGAAAAGTCCAGGGTTCAAATCCTTACTCTTCTACTTCCTAGCTGTGCAAACCTGGCTACGTTAGCTAATCTGAGTATTATTTCTTCACATTCCGTTTTCTTACATGTGAAATGGGGATGATTAATAAAGAGTGCCTATCTCATTGGGACCTTAAAAGAATTCAGTGGGAAAAACTGGAAAATACCTAGCTGGCGTGCTGGCACACAATGGGCACCTCCCCTCCAAAAGGTCTAGCCATTATTATCGTTACTATCACATGCTATAGCTCCCAGATTTATAGGGCATGAGGACCTTTTAACACAAAATGCCCATTAGCATCTCAAGGAATACTGAGATGGGGACACGCTAAGCAAAGGCACATCCTAGAAAGATGACGTCCTGGAGCTCGGCATCATGAATGCCGTGTCTCTCTCTACCCATCTCTCAGTATCCAAAGTGGTGCATGTGAAGCTGGTGGGGCCAGCCTCCTGGGTCTACCTGCCAAGTCCCGGTGTCTGGGCCTTCTGTTCACCACGTTCCAATCCCAGCTGGGACTTACAGAGTTTGGGGCTGACCTTTCTGTGTTTGAAGTGAGAATACTGCATGGAACTGAGACCCCACAGATGACCAACCAGTCCACGCACGCTGAAGCCCAAGCGTCCCTGTCTGCTCCTGGAACTGATTCTGCTCCTGCGGGTAGAGCACCCCTCCACGTACGTCTACTCCGGCCTCTGTGAGAGATGCTCTGCCACCAAACGCGGGTACAGCTTTTTGCGTTTCACTGATGTCCACGGTAAAGTAATCACAGTCACCTCCCTCCTTAGCACTTCCAACATGCCCGGCTGTGTCCTGAGCCCCTGAAATGCACCACCTCGTTTAATCCTCACAAGAAGTCCACGTGCCCACGTCATAGATGAAGAGAAGGAGGACAAAATGGCTTGCCCACGTCCTCTAAGTTAGTCTGAACCCGGACTAGGTCTCTAATTTGGTTCAGCCCCTTCACCCCAGGTCCTTATTCCTCATCGTTTCCCTCCCTCTTCTGCCCTCTCTCTGCGGTGATCTCCAAGAAAGAACCGAGTGGACCGAGGCAGGGTGGAGGAATGCCAGTCGGATGCACTGATGTCCAGAAAAACAGCTTTCCACTCATGGATGGTGGGCAAATGCTGCTTCCGAAACGGGGACTAGTAGTCGGTGGGCTGTTTAAGAAAGCCAAAGCGAAGAATCGTAAAACGAAATGCCTTCATACCTCTACATGTTTTAGTTTCACCTACAACAACGAACGCAGCGTCGTTGGTTTCCCCTTTTTTTCACACAGGGACCAGGTCCTGTCATGGAGCACAAATCACAACCGTAATACATTACCTTTGATATCCAATTCCAATTTCTTTGGAGGAATGCACTTTAAAGAAGGCACATGCGAGGCTACCTGAGCGCCTCCCTCTTTCAGGTTTTTGTGATTTTTTTTTTTTTTTTGCCCACCGCTTAGTTTTTTGTCCCCTAATTTGACAGCGTTACTTTGCCACTCACCTTTTCAAGTCTTCTCAAAGCATTTAACTTCGCATCCATGAAAGAACGCCTCTTTTAACTCTCGTGTTTCATCTGTGACTTGTAACATATAATTAAACTGTACACTTATCAGAGAACCAAAGGCCGGAGCCATGATCTTGCCCCAGACGTGTCTGCCTGGCTTGCTCCCTCACCTCCTTTGGAGGGGGCTCAAACACTATCTTCTCAATTAGAAACAATTGCCACCCTCCCTGTACCCCTTCCCTGCTCACTTTTCCCTACGGCACTTATAATCATCGAGCTTCTGAATATATTTTATTGCTTTTGTTTATTTTGTTTATTATTGTCTCACCCCATTAGAATGTAAGTGCCATGAAGACACAGTCTTTGCCTTGTCTGCTGATGCGTCCCCAGTGCTTGGCGCACAGTAAGTAAATCCTTGATAAACATACGTCAAATGAATGAACAAACGCTCCCAAATGGTGACTAGGACTTCAAGCCGATACCAGAGATCTTAAGAACTCCGTGTTTTCAGGTGAGTCATTAACTGTGAGGCCAGACACCCACCTCAGAGGCTCACCAAGTGTGACCTTTGACCCTACTACCCCCAGCTTTCACCCCAGACCCCCGCCTCTACCCAGACTACACAAAGAAGGCAGCCCCAGTATGAGGAGCCAAGTTTTGTGGTGACTCCCAAGCCTCCCTATAGGTAGGGTGAGGTGTTAGGTAGTTATTTTGCCCACCCTGAGGCCAAGGAAGAAGAGATTTTTTTTTCCTCTTTGTTTTGGTTTTCTACAGTTTTTCGAGAATGTGCCTAGTATTGATTTTTTTTATATTTATTATCCTGTTTGGAGTTTGTAGGGCCTCTTAAGCCTATGGGCTGATGCCTTTCATCAGTCTGGGAAATGCTTGAGTCACAAATCTCTCCTTTTGCCACCTTCTCTTCTGCTCTTCTCCTTCTGGGATTCCAACTAGAGCGTCTCACCATGTGCTCCAGGTCTCTTCCAAATTTACCATTCTTTTGTCTCTCCATTCTTGAGTCTATTTTCTTGACTCATCTTTCAATTCACCAAATCTCTTTTCGAACGACGTTTAATTTGCTGAGTTCTTAATTTAAATCATTTTTTTTTTTCATTTCTAGAACTTCCAATTACTTCTTTTCATTATTCGTAGTTTCCCACCAAAATTCTCGGTTTTGTCCGTTATCTCCTTGTACATGGTAAGCAGAGCTATTTTGAAGTCTTTGTCTGGTAAACTCAGAATTTGGAAGTTCGGTGGGGGGTGTTTATTTTGTCTATTGTTTCTTCTGGTTGTTTATTTTGCACATCTCCTGTGTATCTGGTTATTTTATTAATTAATTTATTTATTTATTTATTTATTTATTTATTTATTTATTTATTTATTTATTTTATTATTAAATGCCAGACACTGCATTTGTAACCCTATTCATGGAAATAATTTGAGGCCTAGAGTGACATTATTTTTCTCTAGGGAAAATTTACATTTGCTTCCTCTGGGTCCCTATAGAAACTAGCAATCTGGGGTCTCATCAGTGCAAATGCAAGGACTAAGATGCATCAGTGCGGAGCCGAAAGTCCCTGCCAGAGCCTGTCTGCTTCTGCTTCACCTTTACCCAGAGGGTGCAGCCCTTCTGATTCCAACCAAGAGCAAAGAGGGTTCACCACGGCCTCCCCCAGGCAAGCTTGTGCCCCTGACCCTGTGAAGGTGCTGAAATTGCCACTCAGCCTCTCCTCCTCTCATCACACCTGGAACTGCCAGATATTGGTCTCATCTCCCTAGACCTCCAGCTGTGGAGCCCCCCGTGTTGATCCATACATGCCTGCAGAGGTTTAAAATACCTGGGCAGACCCTGCTAGTGACCTTGGATCTGGAAAATGGGCTTGAGGATAGAGACCTTAGGCTCCTTTATTCACTTCTAAATTGTTTGACTGTTCTTAGAAAACCAGATAGCATTGTTTACTATGGGCAAAGTGCCTGACATGCATCATCTCACATGACCTTCTTAGCACCCACTACTAAGCAGGTTCTGTCTTTACCTCCAATTTACCCGTGAGGAAATGAAAGCTTACAGAGACTAAGTTACTTGCCAGGTGCCCCAAACTGAGAAGGAACGGAACAAGATTTTGAACGCAGGCAGCCAGGTTCCTAAGCCGCCGTGTCTGATCACTACACACGTAGCCACCCATTAGGACTCCTGTTAAAAGCACTGAATCACTTTTGTAATTTAAAAATACGGTGTGACAAAAAATGTCAAATAATCTTTTAATTAAAAATATATAAATAAATTTTTATATCAAAAATAGATATTAAGAAGCATTTCATGCCCAAAACTATAGCCAAAGCTGCTTCTAGACCATCCTGCAGCAGAGAGAAGCTGGGTCCGCCAGCCCCCTCCTCATATCCCGCCCCTTGGCCTTTTCATACTCCCTGGTGCAGAGGAAAAATGACCCAGGGCCTGTTCTCAGCTGTGTCCAGGGGCCAGACTGCTGCCCAGGCCACATCGGTCTGCCTGTTGTTACCATGTCAACTCGGGCCTTTGTCCACGACACGGTGCCCAACTCCCATTATTCACTCTGTCCTTTCCTGTCCAGCTGTGCCAAGAGAATGATTTATCAGCGGGAGCTCAGGATGGGCTGCCAGGTCCCGGGCAGAGAAAGGAGACATGGGAACTTTTTTATGAAATAAAGGTCTGGCCCCCAGAGTATATACTTCACAATCTCAGATGCCTTTCCCATAAGCTCTAGATGTTGCAGTCATTCATTCATTCATTCATTCATTTATTCATTCAACAAATATTTACTGAGGCCTAGAGCTGAGCCAGGCCTATGGGACTCAATAGTGAGCAAAAGAGGCGAGGTCTCTGCCCTCTGGGAGTTCACAGACCTGGGGGAAGGCAGACACAGAACAAGTTACTTACAGGTGCATTCAAGTAAGAAGTGACGTTAGCCAGGCAAGAGTCAGGGGCCTCGGCTAGCACGGGCGGCAGAGAAGGCCTATCAGAGGAAGTGATTCTTGAGCTGTGACCCAGAGACAAAATTAGAGTCAACTCTACCAAGATGAAGAACATAGCAGGTGAAGGATATGTCGCAGGCCAAGGCCCTGAGGTCAGAAGGAACTTGGCGTCAGAAGGAGCTTTATAGGTAAGAGGAAGTATGTGGCCAAGAAGCAGAGGGGCATAGGGGAGAGAGCAGAGGGGAGGAGGTTGGGGAGGTGAGCAGGGAGCAGAAGGTGCAGAGCCTTGCAGGCCACTGAAAGGCAGTTGGTCTTTATCCAAAAAGGCTTAAGAAAAATCGCCAGAGGGTTGTAGGTTGGAGGCATGTCAGGAGCCTACTTGCATCCTAGGAAGACGAGTAAGGAAAACAGCTTGGAGGGGACCTACGTGCAATAAGGAAAGCCACTTAGGAACCCAGAATGGTGATTTCCAAACAGTCTGTAAGGAAGGACAATTTTTTTCCCACAAACTATCACAAACTTATGCTTTTGGAAAATACAGCAAAAATTTGCTTGGATGTCAAATTGCTCTAAACGTTTCTAAATGCTCCCGATTTCTTTACTTCCTCATTGTAGACCAGGTTAAATGGTTTGCGGACTGTCACTAGTCCATAGACAGTTTGACTAGCACTGGTTCAGCAGGGATGAGGTTCCCAAGACAGGCTCGGGTGTCCAGAGAGAAAATAACTCTACTTTCTAGAACCTAGCTGAGTTTCGGACACCCGGCCTCTGTGGAGCCTGACACAGGAAACATTCTCAGCCCTTCCAGACAAACCTGCAGGCGACTACTCACATATGGATGTTTATTCTCCTCCATCTACCTCTTCGCCCTCCTCCCTGCCACACTCCAGAAAGCTGATGCACACAGCAGCCCGATGATCTCGGAGAGAGGCTGCTCCACTTCGTCTTCATCTGCCTGTCCCTTGCCAGTTCCCGCCTTACATGGAACTTGTCCCTTCCAGCCCTGGAGCTCATTTTCTGTCCTGATGGACCTCAACTGACACAGAGCTACATCCTCTTTTGGTCCTCACCTGCTCTGCTCTTCAGGGCATCCTCTGCTGCACAAGTCCCCTCGTCCCGGGACCAGCCTTCCCTCTGGCCCTTCTTCTTTCCCTCCTTCCTATTTCCAACTGGTATGGAAAGGTCCCATACCTCTCTGGGGCCACACACAACCCTTGTGCTTTTGGCCACCCTTCCTTCTGCTCAACACCCCCTCATAATCACCCCTGACCTTTAGCTCTCTTGCCACGGAAGAGAGCAAAGCTACTGAGTATCAGAGTATCAGAGGGGGCCAAGGCGACCAGTGCCCCATAACCACTGGATCTCTGTATTTAAAGTGCTGATCTCTCTGCCCCTCTCTCTCTCCCCCCACTTTTTAAACCCTCCCCCAACCTGGCCTCCAGTCAAAACTGGCTCTGGCCGTTGTTCATTTCCTGAATCTTCCTGTCACACAGCCAGATCAATATTTTGAATTAAAAAGGTGATAAATCACCACCCTTATTCTCAGCTCCTGGTCTGCTACCTGTTCCCTGGGGGAAGGGATTAGTGCTACTCACCAATGTTTCCGATTCTCCTTCTTCCCCCTCCTCCTCTCCTCTTTTGAATGAGACACGGTCACACAATTTGCTGTGGCCAATACAATGGGAGCAGGAGTAACACGTGTCACCTCTGGGCAGAAGCACCAAACAATTCTCTCTTCTCCTCCTGCAGCCATCCTGGCAGGATGTTAGCTTCCATTGACATGGAAGATTCATACGATCAAAAGAGCAATTGGGAAAGCTGAACTAATCACAGAGGACAGCTGCCCCAGGGCATCACCAAGAAATAAGCTGTTGTTCTGAGCCCACTGGTTGTCCGTTACAGCAGCAGAGCAATGCCTGTCCTGGCTAATGCACCACATTTCTGGCCCAAACAGTCAACAGTGAGAGTGAAAAGAAAAAGCACTCATTAGCTGATATCTCATTAGGTCATGCATCCAGGGGAGGTTGTGGCCATTTTCTAGGCTACAAACAATGGTGCCTTGATTCGTAAAGGTGGTGGCCGCAAAGATGACGGAAGGGGATGGACCTGATATGCAGTCCAAAGAGGCAAGTCTTAGGGATAGATGAGACTGGGAGGATGAGAAGAGGGACATGCCAGGTCAGGCCCCGGTCTCTGGCTTCGGGAACTGGGTAAATAGCAGAGACATTAAATGAGATGACGAAGCATCTCCCTATCCCCAGTTCTGAACATGGCAGGTTACAATTGGGACAAACAGCCCTTACTCTGGGCGCTCTTCGGATTCCAGTTTGGAAGCCTGAGGACGAGTTTTCTCAGTTAAGTGGGAGACTGTCACAGGAAGCTTCCATTTATAATCATCGGGAAAATACCAGACCACGAGGAAAAATGCTGGTCTCCAGAAACCACTGGTATTTGAGCACCTGACTGAGCTGCCAGTGCTGAAAGCTTGATGGATGGAGGAGGCCGCGAAGAATGTCTGATTTAATTGTTCACTGTGTGGACTAATTACAGAGCACCCATTCATCAACACAGGATGGTAAGAGGGAGGGAGTCTTGAACCTGAGACCCAGAGACTCAGTTCCACGACCCCAGGCGAGGCACTTCCCCTTTCTGGGTCTCCCCAGCCCTGGGATGCAGAATTTCCTCGGAGATTCCATGAATGGGCCTTAGGGATCCCCAGAAATTCTATTCAGAACATTGTTTTCCTCAGGCTCCCAAAGAATTCTGTGGCTTGGAAAAAACGAAAAGCCCCTGGGAGTTGAGATGGACATGGCAGAGGGTTGTGGGGAAACGAGGCTGAAGCACCTTACAAATCATGCTAAGGACCTTTACATCATCGGAAATGCGCCAGGAATCCCTTCTAGCTCTTTCCTAATTGTCTCCAGATGAGCCAGACGACAAATACCAGAATATCCAGGGACAGGGAAAGGGGACGATAACTGAACCATCTGTGTACTTATTCATCCAATAGGCACTTGTCGGACACCTACTATGTGCCAGGACCTACTATGTGCTAGGAGCTGCCGCATTGATGGGCAGAGGAGAGCGTGTCTGCACGTGTGCGCTTGTATGTGTGTGTCCATGTGTGCACTTTTTTGTGTCTCTGTGTGTGTGCACGTGTGTCTGTGTCCCATGGATGTCTGTGTGCTTGTGGATCTGCATGCACGTGTTCGTGTGAGAATGTCTGTGTGGCTGAGAGGGGACTGGCTGCCTGGGGCCCTCTCCTGGGGCTTCTCTCTCCAGCACTGGTAAGAGCCAGCACTGCCTTGCCAGGACCGGAAGCCTTGCTGGAAGCGGGATTTTTGGTTTTCTTCACTCCTGGCTAGAAAATCTACATCATCACCCAAAATCTGAGCTGCAGACATTCACTTGGTACATCTACTTACTGCAAACTGAAAAGTCTGGATTACCAGGTCCCTTTCCCCGGGAAAAAGCTGTGGGACGTTAGCCTCGTGAGAGCTATAAGACTGGAGGAACATAGTACAGAGAGGTGGCAGAAGGAGGGACCAGCAGCAAGAGCTCTGGCATTAGAGTGGACCAGTGACCGGTGTGAGCCTCAGCCTACCCATCTGTCAAATGGGAATAATGACAATATCGTCTCCCTAGGGTTGTGTGAGAATTAAACGGGGTCAAATGTATAGAACGCTTGCAGTAGTGACTGGCACACACAGTAAACAGTAAAAAATATCATCTATTATTACTATTATTCATGAAAAATGGTTTTGTCACAGGCATGTGAAACTGCACACTTCTAGAAGAGAGGGAGAGAAAAAAAGAAGGCAGGAAAATAAGATGTTACATAGCTGCCCATCGATGATACCGGGCAAGGGAAGGGCAGATCAATTTTTACGACACGTTAATATAAATATTTTATCATTTTAGAACTCGCTTGGGCTATAATAGATCCTTTCCTCAACCGTAAGGCATTTCTTTGTCTTTTCTAGATTAATTATGCCATGTTTCACTTGGGGGGGGAAGGGAGGAAGGGATGGAAGAGCTTTGCAGAAATCTGCTCCACGCAGTGACCGACGTGGCCGTGCCTCATCTGTGCAGTGTCTTACGGGTTCTTGAGCACCGCAGTTTACCGGCGTCTGCTGGCTGCTCACCAACAGCCGTGTAGCCTGGGTACTCTCAGCTCCATTTTACAGATGAGGAAACTGAGGCGAGAGAAGTTAAGCTACTCACTCCTAGTTACTACCCAGCCAAGCCCCAGCGCCTCTGATCCCCTGCCCAGGAGCACTGGGCGCTCCTCCCACTGCCTCCTTAATTCTTCACTTATTCATTCAACAACCAGGACTCGGTGTCCTGCTCCAGGCCTGGCCCTGTGCTTGGTGCTGCAAACACAGAAATGAATGAGCTGCTGCAGTTTCTCCGAGGCAGGGTATAGCCTAGTTACAGGAGGAGTTTCGATGGGCTTTCTCCTCGAGCGTCCTTCCCAGGGCCGTGGGGTCCCACAGTCCTACCGTGAAGTCCTAACCCCTCCACAAGCTGCTGTGTGAACTTGGGCACCCCAAGGACCTCTCTGACAGCCATGTTCTCCAGATATCGAACGATGATGATGATGATGACAGTACCTACTTCCCAGGGCTGTTGCGACCCTCACATACAACAATTCCTGCGGAAACTCTTCGTCTGTTCAGAGAGAGACAAACTTGATAGCTTTCTTCCCTGATGGGTCTGAATATCTTGAAAGGAGATTGAGACGACTGGCAAAGAGTCGAGGGCTGAGTTCATGGAAAGTACATAGATAACAAAGCCAAGGGAAAAACAAGGCAATTATTAACTTCAGAGAGAACAAAAGGTGCTGCAGGAGGGGAAAGTAATCTGAGTTCGCTGCAGCATCAGCAGCACACACCATTTACAGTGAGGGTCATAGAAACATGGAGTATTGATCCCGCAGAAATTACAACAGACCGTGGGCGGGGGGGTTGGCGTCACGCGCAAAGGCAGGCACAGGTCAGGGCGGAAAAGGGAGAAGCAACTCCTCCCTCGCCTGCCGAAGCGAGAAGCAGAGGGATAAAGTCTAGAACGGAGGCCCGGAGAAGTCACAGTCCAGGCAGGCTAGTTAGAGACGTGTGGGTAAATAAGATGCCCCACCAAAAAGGCCAACACGGTCACCCCTGGGAGGGGGAGGGCAGAGAGCGTATTTGTAGAGCAAGCTTTGCTCAACCACTTGCATCTGAACCAGGATTTTTCATCAGTGACATCTGGGACCAAATAGTTCTCTGAGTTGGGTGATGCTCTGAGCACTGTGGGATGCTGAGCAGCAAGCCTGGTCCCTCCCCACCAGATGCCAGTGGCAGACTACCCACACGAACCCCAGCTGCGACAACCAGAAGAGTCCCCGGTTATGTAAGTTATATAAATGTCTAATTGCTATGTTGTACACCCGAAACTAATATAATATTGCATGTCAACTGTAATTTTAAAATTAAAAAAAAAAATTTAATTATTTTAAAAAGCCCCCAGATATTTCTGAATGTCCTCTGGAGGCAAAATTACCTCTGCTCCTGCACTGAGAATTAGTGATTTAAATTAAGCCCATGTAGGACTTCCATCTTTAAAATTCTTTTATAAAGTGCTTAGTGCAGTGACTGATGTAAAGTGGCCACTCGCGTACCGTCTAGATTTGCCTCGGACCGCCAGGTTCGTGCAAAATATGTACAGCCTTTTGGAAAACCTTCAAAAAACCCCAAAGGGAAGGCAGATCAGGAGAGACCACCCCCTTTGGACTGAGGTAGAAACTGAGGCTCTGAGAGGTGGAGTGACTGGCCCAGGCGCACACAGCCAGAAGGTGCTGGAACAGGGCTCTCTGGCTCCCTCTCCTGCCTCCTTCGTTTTCCAAGTTGGATTCGAATCTGTTCTGAGAAAGAGTGTGAACGTGCAACGCATCTCATTTCCCTGAGGGGCTGGACTGCTCATCCACACCAACCACTGGGGGTGGGCCAGGGGCGGCTCTCAGCATCCTGGGAGAGCAGCAAGCACAGCCACTGATTGCCCTGCTGCTTTGCTCCCCTGCCCTTGGGAGAGAGCACCTCTCCAGCCACCCCTCCTTCACAAGCTCCTAGTCATTAGAGGTGGGAAAACCTTATCTTCCTCTGCAGATGCACCTACCTGCTTTCCAGCCCCTCACACAGTTGTGTTCCCAGGGGCCAGAATCCCACTCACTTGCTCCAGATTAAAAATAAAATGGGTCCCCTCCAGTCTCAGAACAGGTATTTGTAACTTGCTGCATCTTTGAAGAATTAAGGCCCCTTTAGGGATGAGGTCTTATTTGACATCAGAATGTATTCTTCTGAGGTGAGGTATCCAGGGATGATCCCTGGGCTCAGTGTTCAATTGAGACAAAAGAAGCTCAGAGAAGTCAAGTGATTTGCCTAAGGTTGCACAGCATGGGTGGAGAATTAAGGCCTTGAATTAAGGTAAGCGGAATAACTAAGGATCAAGAGTCCCAAGAAAGACTCAGGTATGAATTTTGGCTACTTTCCTGTTTGCTTTTGAACAAGCCACTTATTTTTTCTGTGCTTCTGTCTCCTCACCTGTAAAATGGGAATAATAACAGAAGTAGCTACCACACGGGGTTATCATGGGGTTAAATGAGCTGATATAGTTAAAGCATGTTTAGCACAGTGTTTGGCACCTAGTAGTCCATAAATGGTATTGTTACTATTACTGTCATTCCCTGGAGAAGAAATTCAGTGTACCACTTGCTCTAGGAACCTCCTAAGGTAAATTGGGTAGGCATGGTTAAGAAGAGACGATGTGCAACAGATTCATTTCTTGTTGCTCAGGGTGTGGTCCGAGCACCAGCAGCAGCGTTACTCAGAACCTGTTAGAAATGCAGGGTCACGGGCCCTACCCCAGACCTGCTGAACCAGAACCTGCATTTTAACAAGATCCCCAGGGGATATATGTGCACCTTAATGTTTAAGAAGCATTGGTCTAGAGCAGTGTTTCACAATTTTTCTGTGCATTGGGGCACCTACGGGGGTTTTTGTCTTTGTTTAATTCAGATGCCTCCGTCGCACTCCCACAGATTTCGATCCATTGGTCTGGAGTAGGGCTTGGCATCATTATTTTTTAAAAGTTTCCCAGGTGATTCTGGTGCCTGGCAAGGTGCATTCCAGGTGCAGCAGGGGCTGGGTCACTAACTTTGAAGTTAGACAGAACCAAGTTTGATATAAACCCTTTCTATGTCTCAGCTGTGTGACCTTAGGCAAGATGCTTAATTTTTCTGATTCTCTATTTCTTCGTTGTAACATGAAAAAAAAAAACAATCCTCTCTCTCTCTCGGGGTTGTTACGAGGGTGAAATTAACACAGATGACGTACAAAAGCCTGGCAGCGAGGTTTGCTAAATGGGAATGCATGCACCCTCTTGTGCGAATCGCACCGTGCTGGGCCTGGAGAGGACGTGATATCAGGCTATCCATATTAATATCATTAGTAGCGGTGGTATTGTTTTCAAATATGAAGCCTTAGGAGCTCACTGGGACGTGGCACATTTGTGATGATTCAGGAATCATCCGCGGATGGATTAAGAAGGCAGCCCCAGCAAGGTCAAGAAAATAAAAATTCTTGCTGCCATTTATGAAGCACTAACCATGCACTTAAAGCACTTAACCACTCATTTAAGGGTGGCACGCAAAAGCCCAAAGTTCAGCAGAGCAGCAGGTAATAGATGGGGAAATGCTGAAACCTCTGAAAAGCACTGCCGGAGCGCAGGGTGTTGCTGGCACAGCGATAGCAGGGGGCCTGGGAGCTAAAGAGCCACTCAGGGAGAATGTCAGAGCCCCAGGAGGCTGCCCTGTGAAATAAAGGAATGCATCCTGGCCCTGCCTGCTCCTCAGGTCTTCATGTGAGAACTAAGTGAGTGAACCGAGTGGAACCATGTCCCAAACTTTCTGGAGCTACTGACGTGATAGTGGAATTCTACATGACATAAACACTGGGGGCACCTAACCTAACCAGAGCGAGGACTCTGTCTTCAATGCTTCCCACCGGAGTCTGCATGCGGTCTGGACTGGAGCCAGACTTGGGTTCAGGCCTCAGCACTGCCACTTCGGACCTGTGTGATCTGAGCAGTCTCTGGACCTCGTTTTCCACACTCAACAACATTTTTGCTCTGTCTGTAAAATAGGGATAGCTCACCTGTCATGCAAAACAGCTGTTCTGGAAATAGCAAGAGTAGGTCCCAGGTCCCTGCGACAATCTACTGTCCCCACTGTATGGATGGGGAAACTGAGGCACATGGAGGTGGGATGATTATGATCATACAGCTAATAAGAGGTGTACCTTGCCTCAAACTCAGGCAGTCTGATCGCCAGGCTCCAAGGTCGCCGCACTAATCTGCACTGCTTCCCTCTCATAAAGGATCTGGGTATCCTCGGCTAAGTCTTCCTTCATTCACTGAACAAACAGTCACAAGCACTGACTATGTGCCAGGCACCAAGCTAGTCAGTGAGGATGCAGATGTTGGGCAAGTCCCTTGATCTCATGAACAGGGGAAGATGAGGGCAAAAGAGGGTAGAAAATGCTGCAAAGAACAGGTGGCTATGGCGGCTCTTTCTGATGGTCAGGAGAGACTTCTCTGAAGACAAGACCTGAGTGACAGAAAGGAATCAATCTTAGGGGACAGTGTCGGAAAGGAAATTCCAGAAAGAGGGAGCAGTAAGTGCCAAGGTTCATGCAGGGAATGGGCTTGGCATAGTCAGGAGACAGAGAGAGGGCTGGGGTGGCTGAGGCATGGTGAGAGGGAGAGAGAAAAACCAGGAATGGCAGGGAGAAAGGAGCCAGAACATGTAGGGTTTTTATAGGTCAGAGTAAAGGGGTTTCTTCTAAGTGCACTAAGTGCCTTTGGCAGCTTAAGCGATTGAGTCAAGGAAACCTAAGATCTCTCTGACAACTATATGCAGTGCATAGACTGAAGGGGGAAAGGGTAGAAGCTGGGATATCAGTGATGAGACTATTGCAGTTGTCGGTACAAGAAATGATGGTGGAAATAAAGGCTTATGTCCACGAAAAGGCACGTACAGGAACATCCATAGCAGCATTATCCTAATAGCTACAACCTGGAAACAAGCCACATGCCCATCAATGGTAGAATATATAAACAAATCGTGGGATATTCATAGAGTGGAATACTACACAGCAGTGAAAAAGGAAAAGCCATTGCTGCCTTCAAGAACATGGGTGAATCTCCCAAACATGACGTTGAGAAGCCAGACACAAAATGGCACATTATGCTTTATTCCATTTATTGAAAGTCAAAACAGGCAGAATTAATCTGCAGAGATGGAGGTTGGGGAGTGGTTATCACCCTCAAGATGTTACTGACTGCGAGGGAGCATGAGAGAGCCCGCTGGAGTCTGAGAAATGCTCTCTATCCTGATCTGTATGGTGGCGACATGGGTCCGATGGTTTGTAAAATTCGTCAAGCTGTGCACTTACGAACTATGCTCTTGATTATACGTGTTATAGCTCAATTTTAAAAGAAGAGAAACATTTAAAAATTTTTGAATAATAAGAGAGTGGGTCTGGCTGGAAGCAGCAGAAACAGAGCAAAGAAGATGAATTCAATAGGTCTGGTCCCTCCCTTAGCAGTTTGGAAGAGAAACTGGCCTTCGGGGGCTGCCGACGGCTCTGTCCGTGACCTGTGAGCAGCGTTCTCTCAGGGCTGAGGCTGCCACCCAAACCAGGAACCACTCTGGGCCACACGCAGGCCCAAGAGACCAGATTCCCCAAGGGTATGGTCCATAATGGTGAGCTCTGGCTCCCCATCCCTGCCAGCTAAACCAGGAGGAATTAAGCCATGGCGGGGAAATAAACCACCTCCATCCAAAGGGAGCGGACTTCTGCCACCCAAAGAACCGCATGAGAACCGGGAGAACAGAAGCAGCCACAGACTTGGCTCCTTCTGCCCGTCTTCACATTGAGCAGCCTGCTCTGAGTTCCATGCCCCATCCCATGGCTACAGGTTGGAGCCTGCTGCTTGGGGAAGCCTCAAAAAAGGGTCCCTACGAGCCAGTGGAAGATGAGCTGGAAGGTGCTTATGTTCTTGCATGAAAGGACTCAAAACTGGGGTCCCCTCTCAACTGCCCTTTTTCACTTATTAACTGATCTTGACTATCTTCCCGTTTCATTTGATGGACGTCAAGTGCCCCCATTTCATTAGTTCCATAATGAAATAATAATGAATCAAGCTAGAATTCATTTGCTGCACACTCTCCTAAGCACTTCTTGTGTCTGCGTGCTTTTAATCTTCACTTCAATCCCATGAGGTAAATTCTAGTAGTATCGCCCTTATTTTACACACGAGGAAGCCGAGGCTTTTCAAAACTTTTTCCCAAATCAGGGCACGGTCCTGCCTTAAATGTCGGTGCACCTGAAACCCAGCTTGGCCCTCCTCCAGCACACGCGATCATGATCGCTCTGAATCCCGCCTGATGGAGGTGCCCCTCCTCATGTACCCAGACTGAGAACACCCTTGTGAACAGACATCGGGGGGTCAGCATGACGACTCCCTTAGGTTGAACGCCTAGTTGTGGGACAGCCGGTGGAAAGGTAGTGCCCCTTGCCAAATTAACTGCCCTCCAAAAACAGGTGTGTCGTCCGCTCTCCCACTAGCAGGGCAGTAATCGTCTGCCTTCGCCAACCCTCCTGCTTTTAAAAGTCTAAGCCAAGAGTGACCCTCCATCCTCCTTCTCTCCTTTCTCTCCTTGAACATGCTGATGTGCCATTTGTTGAAGCCGACCAAGGAGAACGGGGGTACAGGTACAGTGTTCCTATGAGACTTTCATGAGCCCAGATGGCATAAAGCAAGGAAGCAATCGCATGAATTTATGTGGGAAAATGTTTGAGCATTCCCAGACCCCCGAAATAACTTATCAAATCATACCAAGTAACACGTAAAACCTAAAATAACGCCGACGTACAGTGAAAGCAGCGCCGCTCTCGCTGCTTGGCGTGCACGCTGCCTCTGTCCCTGGCTCACTGCAGAACAAAAGCTGAATGCTATTTTAGCTTTTCACCTTTTTCACGGAATTTGGCTAGTGAAAACGGGTGCTGATGTCGGTCTTTCATAAAAACGAAGGGGCAGCGTAACATGAACTTCCATACCCAAAGAGGCCTTCTCCTCCCTGCTAGACCTCAAGGTCCGGGAAACCAGAGACCACACCTCATTCATCTTTGTGTCGCTCTAAGCCCCGGGGTGGGAAGGCAAGCGTTTGCACTGGGAAAAGGCCCTGTTCTTAAAGTAGAGGACCGGTTCTCCTCTCCCAGCCTTTGTGTGTGCTGTTTCCTCTACCTCTTATTCCACTCCCACTGCTACTCATCCTCACAGTTTCAGCTCCAACATCACCAACGCCACCTCCTCCAGGAGGCTCTCCTGGTTCCCCCAGGTGGGCCTGGAGGCCTTCTCAGCACCTCCAAAGCCCATCCTTACCCTTAGTGTAACTCTGACCACACATGACACTATGCTGAACTTCACCGCGTCTAAGCCAGCATCACTATTTTGCGTAACCTTAAGGAAGACTCTAACACGATACTTTAAGAGCTTCGTTAAGATATAATTCCTACACCACACTATTCGCGCATGGAAAGGTGTGCAATGCAATGGGGTTTAGTAATATGCACAGACGTGTGCAACCATCCCCATGTCGAATTTAGAATATTTACGTCATCTCAGAAAGAAACCCTGTACCCATTTGCTTTCATTCCCATCCCCCAACTCCCCCTCTACCCAGTCATAAGCAACCACTAACCTCTCCCTGTAGACTTGTCTATTCTGGATTTTTATATGAATGGGATCATACAATACGTGGCATTCTGTGGCATTCTGTCACTCAGCATTATGTTTCCAAGGGTCTCCCACATTGTAGTGTGTGTCAGTACTTCATTCCTTTTTACGGTAGAATAATATTCCATGGTAGGGAGGGACCACGTTTTGTGTCTTCGCCCGTCAGCTGATGGACATTTGGGTGTTTTCACCCTTTGCATGTTGTGAATAACGCCACTATTAACATTTGTGGGCATGTTTTTATGCAGACATGCTTTCGTTTCATTTATATGCCTAGGAGTCTCAATGCTGTCTAATCCCTTAGAATGTTTATTTCTAATTATTTAAACAGCATTTTTTTAGGCTTATTTAGACGTGAACTTTTTGTCACCTATCATTCTAGCACATACTTAAAAAAAAAAAAAATAGAAGCAAAACGTATCAGAGAAGCTATTCCAAAAACGTCTTTGATACAAAGTCCAGGTCTTTTCAACCGTTTTTTAAAACACAGTTGCCAGTGTCCATGTTTCGCTATAAGACATTGTCCTCCGTGTCGTCAAAAGCAGGAGGGATACAAGAATTCTTAAAAGATGCTCCGTTCTCATCTCTAGAAGAGGCTAACCTCATCCTGACTGCTGCTGATCAGTGGTGGTTTGACCTCATTGATTATGAGGTGCATCTCGATCTCGGAGAGATTAATATGCGGAAAACTTCGTGAAATACGGTCGTTTCCTTTCTGCCGGCCTATATCCTGCATGACAGATTGTACGTGTCTTGAGGACAGGAGCCAATCCACCCGGTATTTATTCGTGCATTCACGCAGTCACCAAAAATACATGCAGTACCTAGCCCGCACATGATATATTCTTAAGAAAAATGTATCAGATGAATGAATGAATATTGACTTGCTTTGGAAAATGGAACTCACCCTGCCCTGGGGGACCACAGTCCATTTATTTCATCTCTCTGAGCTGTTCCCCTATCTGTGAGATGAGAGTAGTGGCGAGGGTGAAAAGGAACTCCCAGGAACAATGCACACAGGAGGCTACGCAACCATATTCGTGGAAGGAATAAGCGAAAGATAAAATAATTATCATTGCGGCTAAAAGTTATCGCTCTCTGTGTGTGTGCCAGACACTGTTCCACACACGTCGTGTGTGTTAACTCATTTTTTAATCCCTCCTTTAACACTCACAACAACCCTACGAGGTCAGTACTAATATTATGCCCCGCTGACAAACGAGGAAACTGAGGCATGAGAGGTGAATGAATGAATGAATGAATACAGGAAAGAACGAATGCTGTTTTACATTAAATTCCCAGGCATTCGATTCCTAGGGGCGAAACTTGGTCAGTCCCTGTCTGTAAAATGGGGAGGTAAATCACCCAGACCTCACAGGCGGGTGCCAAAGAAGAAGTGAGTCCCTGTGTGTTGAGCACCTGGTTCAGGTGCAAATGGGGGAAGTGAAGTCTGACCCATCTGACAGGAAAGTCCCCCTCTCTGCTTGGCCAGGTGACCTTGAGCATGTCGTATAGCTTCTTTGAACTTCACCCATTCATAAAATGGAATTACGAGTACCCGGCATTCCCCAAGTGGCAGTGAGGAAGCTTGAAATCATGCCTGCAAAGGCCCTAGCTCAGCCAGCGACTGCCTTAGAGGAAGCCTCATCCTGACAGGTGGTCTTTACCCAGCCGGGCCTGCTTTCCAGGAAAGCTGAGGAGCCCGAACTGGCTCCTCCCTCCCAAGGCAAATCCAACATGTGCTGCAGCACCAGCCCTTCGTGCTGTCACACAGGATGGGCAGGACCCAGAGATGCACGCTGCTGCCCCCAAATGAATGAAGCATTACAGGAGAGCGTTATGCATCCCCCCAGCATCCGTAAGGACCTGAATTATATATAACAAGGCTGAAAAAGCTACTTATCTCAGGCACGTGCAAGTCATAAAATGGGAGTTCTCAGGTAGCCAAGACAATTTCCAGATGTTCCTATTTTTATCAAAGTAATAAGGCCCACCAAAGCAGCCCCCTGCCCGGCGGGCATAAGGATGCCTTCATCAGGTTGATTCAGTATCAAAGGAGAGAAATCTAACTCATTCTCCTCGCTCTCCCTCCTCCGCCGCCCACTGCCCCAGTGTGGCTGCTTCTCAGTTCAGGGGCTCCAGGATGAGCTGCCAAGAGCAACCACCTTCCCAGTTGGAAGCATCTGCTGAGAAGCTGGGGGTGGGACCGGGTGTGCTCCAAACCCCTGGAAGGAGAGAGGGGCAGGGAGAAGGGAGTGCAAGGAGAGAAAATTGTGTAGTAGCCAGAGCTCTAAACTGGAACTCAAGAGTCCCACCTTTGCCACTGATTACAGGGAAACTGAGGCACTTAATGGTTAAGTAACTACTTGTCCAAGGTGACATGGGGGAAGAAAGGAGGAGCTGGAAGGACAACCCGATTGTGTCAGACAGACGTTTATGCCGTGCCTGTCATGTGCCGGCACTAGGAACACAGGGTAGAGAGGTCCCCTCGTGTGTGCTTGCCTCTCCATCCCCCCATTTTCCGGTCAGCCTCCATCGCCGGCTTCAGTCCACCAGCCTGCCCTGCCAATGAAGCTCAAGTGCGCCCAGCGCATCGTTACCTCAGGACTCTTGCACTTGCTGTTCCTGCTGCCTGGAACACTGTTCCTTCCGGCCTTTGCATAGTGGACTCTCACTTCCTGGCCTGTGCTCAAACGTCACCTTCTCAGAGAGGCCTTCCCTGACCACCTTATCCAACTGGCAAGGGCCTCCCATGCCATGACACTCGATCGCCTTTCCATGTCTTGGTTTCTCCTGAAGCAAACCCAGAGGTGGAGTGTGGGGTGTAGGGGAGGAGAAGGACTGAGCAAAAGTGGGAAGATAAACTGTGATGTGAGTTCGACGAAGCCTTGTCCCCCCCAGCAAGAGCCCTGCAAGCAAGCATTGCCTACCGGAATGCCCCGACTTGGGCTGAAATGGCCAGGCCTTTGCGCTCTCTCCTCACAGAGTCACTGGACGCGGGTGGCCTGGGAAAGGTGTGAGCTTGGTCAAGGTGGCTTTCTCCAGCTCCGACAGGTGAGGGCCGTCTGCCCAGCACATCCTCCACAGCTGGACACCCAGTCCTTCCTTGACGGGGGATGTGGGTGGCACACCTCCACGTCTCCAACACTCCTTACCCTGCTATAAATGTCTTCCAAGTGCTTACCACCTACCCAACAGTCTATATATCCACGTATTTACTTGTTTATTGTCTTTCCAAGCAATTAGACTCTGAGGTTTCCTAGGATAGAGACAACGACTGTCTCGTTCTCATTACCTGGAACAGTGTCTGGCAAACGGCAGATACCCAGTAAAAATTTGCTCGATGACCTTGTCTGACTTATTCCACTGAGCATGATATTCTCGAGATCCATCCCCAACTCATATGTGGGATGTGAAGCAGAAAGCAACAAACAAACGAAACGCGCTCATAGATACAGACAACAGAATGGCAGTTACCAGAGGGGAAGGAGGGTGGGGGAGCATGAAGAGGGTCAAGGGGTTCAAACATAAGTGACGGAAAGACATTGACCTTGGGTGGTGAGCGCGCAGCGTATCATACAGATGATGCATTAAAGCATCGTACACCTGAAACTGATATAATGTCATTAACCAATGTTACCCCAATAAATTTATTTTTTTTTAAATTTTCTCAATGAATGAATAAATAAATGAGTGTCCTCCATTGCTCCCAACTTAATAAGGGAGACTGACCAGTGAACAGACAGCTACATTTCCACATGGTGAACACTCTCTCGAAGGGGATCCCAGGGGCAACGAGGGGTCTCTAACCCAGCCTGGAGTGCAGAGTGCCCAGGGAAGGTTGTCTGACTCCCAGTCCACTGCCTTTTCCACTACACCGGGACAGGACAAGCGGTGCAAAAGCAGCCTTTGTGGTACTTGAATGGCCACTCCATCATCTTGATACGTCGTGCACGGTCACTTAACCGTGCCATGTTTTTATATATCGCCTCTCCAGCCAGGTTATGACTTCTCTGAGCCCAGGAGCATGTCTTACATTCCTTTCCTTTATCTCTCTCAATGCAAGTGGGGCGTTTTGTGCACTGCTGACACTCGCTGAATAATTACTGAACATATGAATAGGTCCTTTACGGAGGAGGATAGCATGGCCATGGGTGACCAGGTTTTCTAACTTCCAGTTTTGAGACAAAGGCCTGTAAAGATGAAAATAGCTATCACTTAGTGAGTGCTGGCTCCAGCCAGATACTGTGCCCAGTGCTTCTTATTCCTCACACTTATCAATCCTCATGACAACCTTGCAAAGCAGAGGTCTGAATATTGTCTCCGTTTTACAGACGAGGAAACTGAGGCTCAGAGAGAGGAAAATATTGGCTCAAGGTCATGCAGTCAATAGGTGGTAGAGCTGAGAGACACGCCTAATTTTAGGGTCTTGACCATGACACTGACTTTTTGACGTTAGGGTGACAGATTGGTTCTAAATCAGGATGGAATCATAAAATCTGGGACATGAGGTCAATCACTTTCGTAAGCCCGAAGTCACCAGGGTTTCTGTGTCTAGAAGAGGGCAGTGGCAGGACAATTGGCCACTCGGCCCTATTCATTTCTGTCTCAGGAGTAATTCCAAATGTCTCCTCTCAGTCATCAGTTGTGTCTCCACCAGAAGAAAGAACCAGCAAGCTGTCTCCCAGAGAGACTTATGTGACATCATGAAGGTTGGGTGATTGTTCCCAGATCATTCCAAAGATGGAAACCGAGCTTTCTCGACACACTGAGCGTAGCATCCTCTCCCAGGGTTAGACTCACACTGGCCCCACTTTTGAGACTGATGTAGAAACCAGATGACAAATGATTCACTTGCAAAGAGAAATCACTCTTGTGGGATTGTCTCAGGAAGTTTATGTTAACCCGCACTTTCTCTCCTGGTAAGAAGACCAGCCCGCAGAAACAAATAATAATCTAGTTTCTCGGGGAATAAAATTGGGGCAAGGCGAGGTGGATGTATTCACTGAACGTTTAGTGGCAGTAGACTGAAATGGCTGAGTGCAAGCATCTCATGGAAAAGATCGCTGGGAAGGGATTAGGACCATCACAAGTGGATTGGCAATGCAGGAGGTGTGGATCTTTTGCAAACCAGCCTTGGAAGTTACACAGCTTCACTTCCACTTCACTCTGTTTTTCAAAGTAAGTCACGGGTTGAGCCTGGATTCAAGGGGAAGGGGGAAAGACCCATCCCTTAACCAACCTTATGGCCAAGGGCACATAATGAGCTGACTTGACTGGCCAGGCCTGGGACCCATGATGACTCTCGATCTAAGGATAGGATCAGTTCCACTCAAATGTTATAAATCGAGAAAAACTGGGGTATTGTCACCAGCAGAAGGGGGAATAGCTGCCCACTAGGCGTGGTAGAAGAGCAATGGGTGAGGACTCCGGAGCCTTAGTTACCTTCTTTGTCCTGCCGGATTCCTCACTCTTGCTCCTTAAGCTTGCTTTTGGCCCATCATGATCTCTATGTTGTGTCGATCTATTATTATCTCAGTACAGTATCTGAGTCTAACCATATCCCTCAGAGATTCCTGAGAGGGAGTTTGATTGCTCCAACTCATGTCCTTTTTATAATGTCCAGGGTCCTTGGCCAGCCTATGGAATAGCTACCCCTGGCCCAATAACCTATGGCTGGGAAGGGGAGACACGTGGTATAAAACATGGATGTCTTCAGAGGTACACCGTGAAGGAGCAGAGAGAAGCAGGGAAATAGAGCGAGTGGTCATGGCAGCAAGTAGAAGGGGCTGTCTGTGCAGCTCCATGAGAAAAGGAGGGAGGTAGTTTCCTCCCTGGCTTTCTGATTTCCACCACTGAGAGGTTAATCAATTCTTGTAGAAGATATTTAAAGTAAGTCACTTAATACCGAGCCCGATTTTCATAACAAATGAATGGGGAGGAAAGGGGTTTGATTTAGAACTTCACCTTGAAAAATGAAACCAACATTTATCAACATAACAAAATTTAGGTTCCCATTTCAATTATGCATGACTTCTTATAAAGAACAAAAAAGAATTAAGTAGTAAAAGTTGTGGTGTAATTTTTCTGACAAAGTCCTTCTCTTTGGGTTTGGCTTTCAGAGCATGATAGCAAAAAGGTCATTTAAAAAAAAACGTGCCAGGGCCCTCTCGAATCTTTTGATATTTAAATCTTTCTCGTTTGAAGAGCTCACCATGTCACTTTCCTGGTCATTTTTTTTTTTTTCAACTGTTTTAACTCTTTCGGAGATGATATTCAAAATATTGAAAAACCAGTTATAGGCATCAACTGATCAGGACAGTCACCATGACAGTGTGTCTGAGCCTCGGGGATCAGGTGAATATCAGGCTGTTCTGAGGTAACCAGATTCTCATGGGTCATCTGTGATTTTTCTGTTCTTTACGCATGTTTCCGCACTTTCATCGGCTTCACAGAATCCTGCTTCCGGGGCGTGATTTTCAATCAAACACTTACAGTTGGATTACATTACATATGCACCAGGGTCAGACAGGTGGTGGAGACCGATTCTCTTCTTTATAGGACTCATTGGTCCATTCAAGGGCAAGTGATGGGCATCCAAAATTCAGAGATCCTTCAGAAAGAGAGCCCCCAGGAAGTTGACATAGTATCAAAAAGGATTCATGCTGATGTTAAACAGGAAGTTTCACTTATCCATTACAATTTTTAACAACTGAAGTTATATAATTATTGAAAGATTTTATAATAACGTGTTTTCTAAATGTTCCCTACACAACTTCATTACCTTAAGGACTCATATGATAACCTCTGGAATCATTTGTGAACTAGTTGCATGTATTGTCCTTTCTTGCAACCAATAAGTCTTGCCGAAGGTAAGCAGGATTTATGCCCTAATAGGGTCGCCAGATGATTTCAACAGAAATATCGTAAAAAATACAGTGAGCATGTATAGGTCTGATATTTTCTGAATTTGTTTCCCAAGTGAAAACATGCAAATATCAGACTGCATGGTTCAAACTGGAAATCCTGTTTATAAATTCAGGACAGGTCCCCTACTCAGCAGTAGGTTTCACCCCCCTGATTAAGAGGAATGTGAAGCTTGCCTTGCTAATCATGGAACAGAAAACACAGTAAAGATACAAGAGGTGAAGAAGCAGATGAACTGACGAATTTCTCCATCTTGTCTTCTTGCCAAGGCTTTGAAATTTAATCCTCCGACTTAGGAGTCAGGACTGGGATATTTACAGATCCTTGGGTATCCCCTCACCCCCCATTTTGAGGAATGACAGCAATTACTTCATATTCTGCAATGCTCATTAACTCCAATTGGTCAAAGCCTTGTCCAGATGAGAAACAGCTCTGAAAAGGAACTCGTGAATTCTACAGACTGGATCTCCAGTAACGAACATATTAACATACCTCTTTCCCAGGCCTCGAGTTGGAGGTTTTTTCAATCTTGGAAACAGAAAAGCAAGAGCATCTTAAACTAACAAGCCATGGGCTCGCAAAAGAGAATAGTGGTTAAAAGCTTGGGTTATGCAACCGGACAGGCGTGGATGTAAATCTTGGCTCTGCTACTTTCTGACTGGGATCCTGGGTAAGTCAATCTGTGTGTGCCTCAGTTTTCTCATCTATAACATGAGGAAAATAGTAACATCTACTTCACAGGACAGGTGTATTAACTACAAGTTGCTTCCAAGACCTAACACACATGATGAATGTCCAATAATCATGAATCTGACCCATAATAGATGATCGGTCTTTTTTCCCGCTACCAGGCCATTATTCCACCTTGCAGTAACAGCCCTTTGGGTTTCCTTTGGGTAACTATTCCTCTGTTCACAGAGTAGGTCATGATACTAAACGAATTGACTCCAATTCTAATGCTGAACCTCTGTATCAGTTTGCTAAGGCTGCATAGACTGGGTCACTTAAACAAAAGAAATTTTATCCCAGCTCTGGAGGCTGGCAGTCTGAGATCAAGGCGTTGGCAGGGTTGATTTCTTCTGAGGTCTCTCTCCTTGGCTTGCAGATATCCATCTAATCCTGTGTTGTCACATGGTCTTCTGTGTGTGTGTGTGTGTGTGTGTGTGTGTGTGTGTGTGTGTGTGTCCTAATTTCCTCATCTTCTGAGGACACCAGTCACATTGGATTAAGATCCACCATTTGACCTCATTTAACTTTAATTATCCCTGTAAAGGCCTTATCTCCAAATACATGGGGTTAGGACTTATATATATGAATTTGAGGTAGAAACAATTTAGCCCATAATTACATAGGACCCAGATGTGGCCAAATTAATCCCCTCCCCCTAAGAGTGATTGATTGATTCAATCCTAGACAATTTTTAAAACTTTAGTACACAGAATTTCTTAATTTGTAAGACTATATGTTGCAAAGATACTGTAGAATAGAAATTCTGGAGTCAATATGTGGACAAGGCCAATAGAAAAAAATATAAGACAGGGAGATGGGAGAGACTGAGTCCTGATGCCATCATCTGAGCCCCTGGATCTAGCTGAACCTGAAGCTTACATTGACAGTTCACTCATATAATTCACCAAACATCCCCCTTTTGTGGCTTGAGCCAGTTTGAAATGGGTTTCTGTCACTTGCAACCAAACAAATCTTGACTAGGATATCCCCTATTTAATTATTAAGGAGCCTGTAGATCCTAAAGAAGTAGAAAGAAAGGGAGAGGATCAAGGAAACAGGCTGGAAAGTGGAAAGACTATTTACAAAACAAATTAGGGGGGTAATCTAGTGAGCACATAATACAGGAAACGGGGTGGATTTAGAAACAGGTGTATATTCTTGTAACCTAGCCTAATATAAGAAAAATTGACTCTGTATATTAGCTAAGGCAAGGAGTTTTTCACTAAACCATGGGCTTCTCAGAGGCAGCCACAGCGTCTTGTTCAAATACAACATATCCGTAGTGCCCAGAATGAAATATGCACTCCAAAAACATTTGTGAACTTGAATAGGCTTACCAGGAAATCTTTTGCATTTTATGATTCAACACAGACAGCCTTAAAATAATGAATTTGCCAGAGTATTATATTTGCAAATTCCCAGTACACGCATTGTGAAAGAATTACGCTGATAATCGTACAGTAGCCGAGTATTCATTTCAATGAGGTCTAATAATTCAGAGGGGAAACTTTCAAGTCTGGGGTCATCATTAGCTGATCTATAACTGGCCCTTTCCTTACCTACAAGTTGTATTATAATTCTCTGTTGCAATCTGGGACTGCTTTGCTTGGGACCCATTGCTGTGCTTGTGAAGGGGTTCGGGTGGAAAAAGGGAAGAAGGTATGTTTATGACATTGCACAACAGCCTTGAGTGAGAAGAGTCTGGCCTTACTGCACCACTGGAGAAGAATCTTAAACTTGGGAGACTTCGAGTTTCTACCAAGCTGCTGGTAACCTGTCCATCCTCCCCTCTGGAGAGAGATTACCCCTTTCCCTGGAAAGTAAGTCAATGTCTCAGGCACATGGTGGAAAGTGTCTCTAGCTTTACTGCCCTAGAATGTAAGCAAATATCCTTCAGGAAGAAAAGGAAAATTTATTGTCCTGGAATATCTCCAGGAAGAGAGAGGGTCTCTATCAGTTTGCCCATTCAATTATTTCTGAAAAAAAAACTTGGCAGTGTGTTTTCCTGGGAAGGCCCAGACCATATAAGAACCCAAGAAATCCAGGGACAATTATCTCCCAACAGACATTTGTTGAGATGATGATGTCACAGGATGGAAGGAACCTGGATCCCTTCCAGTCCCCAGATGGAGGAGAGCCTTTGCTGACACACATGAGACTTGACATGAGCAAGAAATAAACTTTTGTGCCGCTCAAACACTGAGATTTCAGGCCTTGTCTATTATGGCAGCTAGTGTTAATTATCCTAATGAAGATGACTTTAGCATGCATCAATCAAATTATTCTTGTATGAGAAATAAGACGACTAGCCAATATATAATAAATTCCAAATGATTAGAACGGGGGTGGGATTTGGGAGAGAGTAGGAAGAAGATTAACCAGAGACAGAGGGAAACAGAATACGAGAGAAGCCACGGCTGTCCGGGAGCATGTCCCCCAGCCTCGGCATGTCCAAATGTCACCAGTCCACTTCATTCACGAACATCCACACTGGAGCCAGAGCCGTGAATGACTTTCACACCAGTTTAGATGTTTTCAGACCATCTTAAGCTCAATTACAGCTAAACCAATTACCCCAAACATCATTATTGAAAAATCACCAACCAGACCTGCTAATTGCATTTGCGGCGGCTTCATCATATTAGTACAGTCATAAGTGCAGTGCGCTCTTCTCAGGGGATAGCCATGCACAAGACCAATTTCCTTAGGATGAGACTTTCAAATCATAGCAGTTTGGAACTAATGTGTCTCGGGAAATAAACTGTCAGATCAATAACATTCGCAACCAGAAAATATTGGGTGCAAACAGAGTAGAGCCTGCTGCTGAGACCGATGTGATCCTTACCTGGTACTTGGAAGCCATCCCGACCTTTGGGATTTTTCCAAGGGGTCGATTTGGAGACACTGTTCATATGACCTGGTGAGACACAAAGAAGACTCATTGTATTACTCTGTGACTCTTTCCCAGGGAGCTCAACATATTATCACTGATCTGAAAGAAGCAAATAACTTTTAGTAAGCTCCTCGTGTGTTCCAGGTTTGATGCCTTGAGCAGTATACGCAGAAATAAAAAATCTCTATAGAACTACCAAAAGGAGTCCAAATTCTGGATCTGAAACTTCCTAAGGCAAGTTTCTTCGCTTCTCTGAGTCTCGATTTCCACATCTGTAAAACGAAAACAATATCTACTTTCCAGGGGTGTTTTGATGATTGAAGAGAAGCTATGCAAAGTGCCTAGCTTAATGCATGGCAAATAGTAGGTGTGCAATGAAAATAATAGTACTGCTATGACGTTAAGTATCTTTTTTTTACTGAAATTAACAAATTTTCATTAAACAAATTAATGTTTCCTCCTCAACTAGGCCATTCGAGGAAAAAAAGAAGTTATACACCAATCTAGGTTGACCCACATTATTCTTCTTCCACCCAAATAAAAAAGGCGTGTTATTTTTTTTTTTTTTTGAAGTAACAGAAAGAAATTGTCAATTTCTATTCTTTAATTCTTCCTCTTTTTTTCCAGGAAAAGTCCTTAATGTAACCTGGCATTCTATCAATACCAGGAAAAAACTGAAAAGTCAATAAAGAAAAGAAGATATGAAAAGCATGGATGAGTAAGTATTTAACAATTTGTAGAGTTGGCGTTACTTTGAACCAGTCAGGCCTGGGGTTGAATTGATCGGGCACTTAGCAACTCTGTGACTTTGGGAAAATAACATGATTTCTCTGAGCTACAGTTTACTCAAAATAACACTATCTGCCTCAAAGAGGAAAGGTGAAAACTAAATAAGACGATGAATAGTAAAATTTTGATGAATGTTGGTTCTCATTCCCTTTTTTAATCTCCCGTAATTATTAGGTCTACATTAATTCGATAAATATGTATTGAGCCCTGCAATGGACACAGGTGATATAGTGGTAAATAAGACTGACAAAGTCACTGTCTTCACAATCCACATTCTAGAGGGGAACAGATAAATTACTCAGCCAATTCCACGAATCAGTGGAAAAGTTCATTTGTGAGAAGTGCTAGTGAGACAGGATATCACTTGTAAAATTCTTAATCTTTCAGCAGAAAATGAAAATGGGCATCTTTTGCAGAATTAATCTTTTTAGTAAACCTAGTTAAGTTTTCTTCATGCCTTTCTTTGGGGAAAAAAAGGCCCTCTCCCTCAAATCCTGATAACTGCCCCAAACTGGTGACTCAGATCCTCTGGCTATTGATAAGTGTCATCAGCCCATGGTTAGCAGAAATGGTGTTAGGCCAGACAGGGTTCTTTGAGTCTGAGAGGGGAGGGGACTTTAGGCCAAAGGTCTTTTTTTACTCTTAAAGAAATATATTAACCAAGTCTGTTTCCTTTAACTCACTTAATAGACAAAACAATTATAGAAAATAATAGACATATGATTTAAATAATAAGTTTGTTTCTTCTTTTCCATGTCTAGGGACTGAAGCAGCAGGAAACCCAAGACCTCATTCTGACTGAGGCAGAAAGGGAAAGAGCTCTATTAAACCCAAATAGGCAGGGACAATGGCCCTTCTCAGCAGGAAGCAGATTCGGAAGAAGAGACCTCCTGTCCCTTAACATCTACACTAATAATAAGAGGGTTCATGACTCTTAGGAAAGAGTTAGGCAGGAAAATTAGGGGGTTTCAGGTCGGCTTGCAAAGACACTAAGGTCATCCTATCCTAGAAGAGGTCTGTCCTAATATGCCCACAATTAAGCAAGCCAGAAAGTATTTAACTCACACAAAGAAACCAGTAGGCAGAGAATTAGGTACCAGTTTAAGCCCATCACTCACATCTGCGCAATTAAGACCCCCAAAAACCTTCAACTCACCTGAGCCTCATTATACCATTATTATAACATGATGCATATGCCCGGAAGTTCATTAATATTGTAATAGACTGAATGCTGGGAACAAACATGCGCAGAAAGCAGAATGATGAATCAGAGTTGTCGATCTTAGTTGTCAATCAAGGAAGCCCACTCCTCTAAAAAAAAAAGTAACTACCCACAGCAAAAAGGGATAAAAACCCAGAAGGCTTTGTTACCATGCTTCTCAGGCTGCTTCCACGTCTGAAAGTGTACTTTCCCTGCTAATAAAGCTTTTCTTTTCTACTGTATTTTGGTGTCTTGCTCAATTCTTTGTTCGAGATATCAGGAACCTGGACAATGTGCCAGGACAAGACCCCATTCTCCGGTAACACTAGGATAAAACAATAAAGGTATTAAGGAGAGGTTGCAAAGAGGACCTGGCTGAACTGATAAGAACGGCCTCCTCTTGCCCATTATAACCAATAGTGAGAGGATAGATAAGCAAGGGGCCCAGATCATGCTGGGCCAGATTGTGGAGGGTGAATTACAGGGCCACAGCACTGTATGATGATGGGGAAAACCAATTAGTTGAACACACAGCCCATGCTATAGGACCGACAGCCCTAGTAGGCAATATGCAGAATATAGAAACCATGAGGGACTAGAAGCATAAATAAAATGCAAAGTATGTAAGAGGAAATGTTCAGAAGAAAAAAGCAAATCATAGAACTTGCAGCTGTGATGTAGTAATTGAGGCAGACCAATGTTGCTCCCAAGTAGAGCAAAAAATGTTGGATAAAACATACACACAAATTCTATATGAAAGCATCAGGGAGCAGCCAAGACCTGAGCTACAAAAATCCTAGAAAGAAGAGTTCAGTGAGGAGAGCCTGACGTTGTGCACTGTCATTTTTTCCCTTGGGCCACTGATGACTCCTAAGCATCCTGGGGTGAGGAGGTCAAAAGCGTAGCAGAGGTTATCTGCTAAATGGCAGGGAAGCCATCAGAGCAGTAGGAAGCCTCATGAGGGTGGGAAACCAAACTTAGCATTTTATAGTGTCAAAACAGCTAGGAGTTGCGGATCCAAAATGTGCACCACCAACCTCAACAACAACGACAACAAAAACAAGAGGTAAAGAGAAGTAATCCAAAAACACTGCACCATTTTTTTTCTTATTTATATTATATAAGGCAAGTAGTTTAGAAACAAAGCAAAAAGCAGTTAAAAATTTGAGTGACATTTTTGGCATTAACTTAATACTGGAGGACAAAATTGGAATTCAGGGCTACCAGCTCCTAGGAGATGCCCTGGTAAACAGCTCTGGTTCTCATCTGAGAGCCCTGACTCCAGAGGGCAAATTGGAGGAGGGTGGAGCATTACAGAGATCGCAATCCAACCCTTAGTTAACTTAGTTCCCGAGCAGATAGAGGCAATCTGGGCCCACTCTCGCTGCCTGCCAGAGGACAGGGTTGGGACCCCTTGGAAGAAGATGTATCATCCAGAACTGCTATAATTTTTACACACAATGTCTGACATTCCATCAAAATTTACCAGGCATACAAAAATAGCCAGCCTAAAGAAAAAAAAAATAGCTAATAAAAAAATTATGGTTAATATAGTTAAGAAAATAGATTATAAGATAGAGAATTTCACCAGAGAACTTAAATCTACAGAAACAGAACAAAACAGAAATCCTAGAACTAGAAAACCTAAAAACTGAAATTAAGAATTTAGTAGAATGTTAAACAGTAGATCAGACATAGCTTTAAAAAAAAAAAAGAAAAGTACTGGTGAAATAACAGATAAGACAGTAGGAAATGTCCAGACTGAAGCTAGAGAATAAATGACATGGAAAATACCAGAAAAGAAAATTAGAAGCATGAGAAATACAGCAAAAAGTTCTAACATGTGTATAATTGAAACTCCAGAATTAAAGAATAGAGAGCATGTAGAAAAAGCAATATTTGGAGAAATTACAGCCAAGAAGTTTCCAAAACCAAGTAAAAATATCAAGACAGAGATTCAGGAAGTTCTGAGAATCCAAGTAGGATAAATACAAAAAAACCACAGCTAAATGAAACCTGAAAACAAATGAAATAGAAAATCTTTTGAATGACTATGTCTTTTATTTTTACCATGTGCAATAGAGGCTTTCGATAATATTTTAATTGAAAAGAAAAAGAAATAAAAAGCTTTTAAAAGTACACAAGAAAAAGGAAAATTACTCAACTTCAGAGAAGCAACTATATGAGAGTCAATTTCCCAACAGAATAATGGAAGCAAAAAGACAATGAAAGGAAAGGATGTCTAAGTTAGAATTCTATGCGTACTGAAAATATCCTTTAGAAATGAAAGTAAATAAAGATATTTACAAATAAATTAAAACTAAGATAATTTATTACCAGCAGATCCAACTAAAAGAAAACTAAAGGGGATTATTTAGACAAAAGAAAATGATCCCAGACAGAAATTTAGGAATGAATGAAGAACAGAAAAACTATATGAATAAATCTAAATGAAAATTTAAAACAATAGGAATAATTTTATTGGGTTTTAAATATATGTAGATTACAATGAATGATATTAAAAACACAAAAGGCATATAAGATAAGAAAAAAAATTACAGTGTAATAAGCCCTAGATTGCCTGGAAAGTGGTAAAAATACTGATCTATATCAGACTCAAATAAACAAAGGAGGTATGTCTTCATGTCCAGGATAATTACTAAAAGAAGGCATAACTAACAAATTAATAAAATAAATTTTAAAAATTGATTAGCTCAAATTAAGGCAAGGAAGAAGGAAAAAAGTGGGGCAAATAGAAAAATATAGGAATGCTGTAGATACAAAACCAAACATGTCAGTAATTACATGTAAACTGACTAAACATGCGAATTTAATAGACCTAGCTGGTCAGACTACATTAGACTACAACAGTTATAGGGTGCTTATATGAAATACACCCTAAACAGACACCAAAAAGGTCAAAGTAAAAGGATAAAAAAAACACACACTAAAAGAAAGACTCGCTACACTAACCCCAAGCCAAGTAAACTTGAAGGCAAGATGAAGAACTAGATGTAAAGAGGAAAATTTCAACAGAAAGGTTAATCCACCAGGAAATAACAATTTTACATTCATATGCACATAATAGCATACTTTCAAAGTATACAAATCAAAAAACTAAAAAGAAAAGTAGACAAATCCATAATAGAATATTTTAACAACCTCTTTCAAGAAGCTAATAAAACAAGCAGACAAAAGAGTGGTAGGACTATAAAGAGCTAAACAACACAATAAATTTGACTTGTCTGACATTAGAATATTTAGCAATAGATTGGACACAGCTAAAAAAGAAGGATTAGTAAAGCAGGGGATCAGTCAGTAGAAATTATCCACTGTACCTAAGGATAGCACAATACACATGCTTTCAAGTGCACATGGAACATATACCCAAACTAATGAAACACCAAGTCATAAAACAAATATAAACACATTTCAATAATTAAAATTATTTAGTATATATATATTCTGGCTACAATGCAATTATGCTAGAAATCAATAAGAATAAAATAACTAAAAAATCCATTAAAACCTGATTGGAAGTTAAGAAAAAACTATGAAGACAACTAGGAACATTCTGAATTGAATGATAATAAAAATAAGACATATCAAAAAGTGTGGTAAGTAGCTAAAACTCTGGTTAGACATAAACTTAGAACTTAAAATGGATCTATTAGAAGAGAAGATGCAAATCAAAGGAAGTAGAAGGAAGAAAATAATAAAGATAAAAGCAGAAATTAATGACATAGAAAGCAAACTTACAATAGAAAAATCAACAAAGCCCAAAATTGGTTTTTCAAAAGGCTAATAAAATTTATGAGTGCCAAGCAAGATCCTATGGGCATTGGAAAGATACTAACAGAATGTTACAAACAACTTTATGCCAAGAGAAGTTGGCAATTTAGATGAAGTATACAAACTAGAAATATATACCTTACCAAAACTGAAACAAGAAGAAATAAAACATCTGAATACTTCCATGTCTATTAAAGAAACTGAATCTGTAATTAACATTCCCACAAAGAAATCTCCAGGCCCAGATACCTTCACTGGTGAATTCTTCCAAGCATTTTAAAAAGAAATAATACTGAGTTTACATAAACTCTGTGAAAAGATAAAAAGATGAAACACTTCTCAATTCATTTTTTGGAGGTCAGTATAACCTTCATACAAAGATCCAGATACCAAAAACTGACAAGGAAATTACAGGAGAAGAAAATTATAGTCCAGACTCTCTCACAGACCCAGATGCAAAACTCCTAAGCAAAATATTATCAAATCAAATGCTGTGATACATAAAAAGGATATTATATCATGACCAAGTTGGGTGTATTTCAAGAGTACAAATCTGGCTTCACATTTGAAAAGAAATCACTATGATTCTTCATATTAGTAGAATGAAGGACCGGGAAAAAAATAAAAGAAGCTTAGAATCATATGAATAGATGGAGGAAAGCATTTGAAAAAGTTAAATACCCATTTATGGTTTAGTTTTATTTAAACTAAGATAGTTTAAATAAAAGGCAGCAACCAAAAACAAACGCAAAAACAAAAGCTAGAGCCCACATCATAAGTAATGGTTTTAAATACTGAAAATTTTCTCTGAGATTGGGAGTTTGTTAGAGATACTTATCAGCACCACATCTACCCACTGTATCAGGAGCCCTTCAGACCAGGCTGTGTCCTTTGGCAGCTTCCTACTCCACCCATCAGTAGGCCACTCCGAAAGGTCAGCTGTGGCCCACCCCTTGTTCTCAGGAGATACCACTGTACACCTGCCGAAATAGCTTAATTCTTTTAAAATAACAATACCACATGTTGTAATGAACTTAGAGCAACTAGAACTCCCAGACACTGCTAGTGCAATGAAAATGGATCCATTCACTGTGAAGTGTTCAGCATCATCGACTACAGTTGAACGCACACGTACCCAATCACTCAACAATTCTACTCCTCAAAATAGCCCTGAACTGGAAGCAACCCAAATGTCCATCAGCAGCAGCATGGATCAATACCTTGTGACATATTTAACATGAAATATTAGGGAGCAATGAAACAGAATAAACTACAGCTACATGAATAAAATTTACAAACGTAATATTGGTCCAAAAAAGCCAGATAAAAAGAGCAAAATGTAGATGGGTTCACTTTTATGGGACTTATAAGCCGTGTAGTTTTAAAAGAGCATTACTTTTCAAGAACCTAAATGTTCATTAGTTGATGAGTAAATAAACAAATGTGGTATTATTCCATACAATGAAATACTATTCAAAAATGAAGAAGGAAATATAGATAATGGTGATGGTTGTACAACTCTGTAAATATACTAAAAACCACGGAATTGTATGCTTTAAAGGAATGAACTTTACAGTATATGAATTACATCTCCATAAAGCTGTTATTTTTAAAAATACTTAAATATGAGCTCACTGCTCAGTCAACATTTTCCTGCTTGCCCATCACCTTATATTGTCTGTAGGACCTTTAAGTGTATTTTGATCATTTTGCTTCTTAGTAAATTATATCTATTTATTCTTCCATAAATCGGCTTGCAAATGACCAAAGAAAATTGTTAAAAACAGACAATCTTGACTCTAAAAGAGTTATGTTAAGTGTCTGTGGACGTAAAATGACATTTTTAGGTCATTAAAAAGCAATTTTCAATCATATTACTCAGCATTTCCAATCAAGATGGTGGGGTAGGTAAACTCTGTGCTTGCTCGCCTCCTCTCACGACCACATCAAAATGAAAGCCAAACTACTGTCGTTGGGAATCACCCGAAGTCCAGCTGAACCAAAGTTCTACAACGAAGGACACAAAGCAGCAGCCACCTAGAGCCAGGTAGGAAGGACAGAGACTCGAAACGGGTGGGCCCCACACCCACGTGTGGCGGTTAAAAATCAGGAGGGATATCTCAGCTGCGGAGGTCCCCCCTGAGGAGCAAGCGGTCCCGGCCGCACACCAGGCTCCCCAACCCAGGGCTCCAGACGCAGGAAGAGAAGTCGCCATAACCCCTGGCTGTGGAAACCAGCAGAGACGGTGGCTGAGGGAGACGGAGGGCTGCGACAGTCCCAGACGTCCGTTCTAAAGGGCCCGCGCGAGGACTTACTCGCTGACGGACTCACTCGCTCTGAGCTCCGGCGCTGGGGCAGCAGTTTGAAAGGTTCCAGGGACGTACGGGGAGGAACCGGATTGTCTGGCTTCAAGGCGAGGGCTGGAGGGGCAGCTTCTCCCAGACAGAAGTGCCGGAAGAATCCACCGTTTCTCTGTGGAGCCGTCCCCTCTCCTGGCGAGCAGGCGCAGGCGGCCACCATATCTGTCCTCGTCGACCTAACGCTGGTTGCCCTACCCACGTGATTCCCTGAAACCACGCCCTGCCCGACCTACCGGCCCACCCAAGCCGCTGCCAGGGGCTTTTCCATACAAACAGCCTGTCTTGGCTGATGCTGCAAACTTTCCTAAAATCTCTCAAAGATCCCAAAATCCAGACATCTGTCCTCAGCATGCCCTGCACCTCTTGCTGAACAGCCCCAAGCTCAGCACAAAAAGGAGTAGGCCTCAGTGTGTGGCTAACCCTCCCAAGGCTCCTCTAAACCCAGCATGGGTGGTGGCCATCTTTGGATTGCTTGGTGACTCACTCCAGGTGGCCCCAGGCCAGGCACAGGCTGCAGCTGAAATTGGTCTATGGTGGGGCCTCTCGCAGGAGGTCCTGGAACTGACATACTCAAGCCAGATTCCAACCTGGAGGAGCACCACCTAGGACCACATCCGAAGACGACACACCCAAAGGGCAGACAGAGCAGGCACCAGAACCCTGTTAAAGCAAATCCTGCTCCACAGAGTCAGCCCCTGTGCAACACCTTCTCCACTGTAGTCACCAGCCAGTTCTCACAACCAATCAGCCCATTGATGAGCAAATGGCAATCAAGGCTCAACTACAAACAGAAGGGCACATACAACCCACACAAGGAACATGGCTGGAGTGCCTGGGCCAGGTGACTAGAGAGACTATGCCTCTAGGCCCTATAAAACACTGACTACATAAGGCCAGGAGACAGAGCAGCCCTACCTAGTACACAGAAACAAACACAAGTAGGCAGCCAAAAAGGGAAGACAAAGAAACACATCCCAAATGAAAGAATAGAACAAAGCTCCAGAAAAAGAACTAAACAAAACGGAGACAAGCTACCTACCAGATGTAGAGTTCAAAACACTTGTCAAAAGGATATTCAATGAACTTAGAGGAAGAGCAGATAAACTCAGTGAGAACATTAACAAAGAGAAAGAAAACATAAAATTTGAGATAGACAATAAACAAAAAAGCAGTTAGAAATAAGGAATACAATAACTAAAATGAAGAATACGTTAGGAGGAATTAACAGTAGGACAGATGAAGCAGAGGATCAAATCAGCGATTCAGAAGATAAGGGAGCAGAAAACACCCAATCAGAACAGCAACAAGAAAAAATAATCCAAGAAAATGAGGATAGTTTAAGGGGCCTCTGGGACAACATCAAGCATATTAACGTTTGCATCATGGGGGTACTAGTGGAGAAGAGAGAGAGCAAGGAACTGAAATAATGACTGAAAACTTCCCTGACCTGGTGAAGGAAATAGACATATAAGCCCAGGAAGTGTAGAGAGTTGCAGACAAGATAAACCCAAAGAGGCCCACACCAAGACACAGCATAATTAAAATGCTAAAGGTTAAAGACAAAGATAGAATCTTAAAAGCAGCAAGAGAAAAGCAGTTAGTTACCTACAAGGGAGCTCTCATCATCAGACTGTCAGCTGAAACTTTGCAGACGATAAGGTCTGCAAATGACATATTCCAAGTGATGAAAAGCAAGAACCCAGAACCAAGATTACTCTGCCCAGCAAAGCTATCATTTAGAACTGAAGGACAGACAAGAGAAAGCTATGCCAAACCAGCATTACAAGAAAAGAAACGTTAGGGGGACTCCTTTAAGAAGAAAAGAGATTTAAAAATATGAATGATTAAGTGGCAATAACTATATGTCTATCGACAATAACTTTAATTGTAAATGAATTAAATGCTCCAATGAAAAGACACAGGATGGCTGAATGTATAACAAAACAAGACCCGTACATATGCTGCCTACGAGATACTCATTCAGATCGCAAGACACACAGACTGAAAGTGAAGAGATGGAGAAAGTTGTTCCGTGAAAAGGGAGAAAAGAAAAATGATGGGGTCGTAATGTTTTAACAGACTTTAAAACAGAGGCTATAATAACAAGGGACAACGAAGGGCCCAGTTATCTCACTTCTGGGTATTCATCTGAAGAAACCCAAAACACTGTTTTGAAGGGATATGTGAATCCATATGTCCATTGCAGCATTATTTACAGTAGCCAAGATATGAAGACATCCTGGGTATCTGGCAATGGTTGAATGGATAAAGAAGAGGCGGTACACATATACAATGGAATATTACTCAGCCGTGAAAAAGAATGAAATTTTGCCATCTGCAACAACATGCATGAACCAGAGGATATTGTGCTGAGTGGAGTCAGTCAGACAGGAAAAGACAAATGCCCTATAATTTCACTTACATGTGGACTCTATAGAACAAAATAAACAAGCAAAACAGAAACTCATAGATACAGAGGATGTTTTGATGGTTGCCAGATGGGAGGGGATTGGGGAAGTGGGTGAAAGAGGGGAAGGGATGAAAAAGTGCAAGTTAATAGTTACAAAATAGTCGTGGGAATGTTAAAGTACCATGTGGGGACTGTGGTCAATGATATCATGGTAGCTGCATGTGGTGTCAGATGGGTGCTGGATTTATCGGGGTGATCACTTCGTAAGTTATATATAAATACGTAGTCACTATATTGTACACCTGAAACGTCTATAATATTGTATGCCAACTGTGATTGAAGAATTTTTTACATCATTTAAAAATAAATAATAAATAATATTAATAAAAAAAGTTATGATGAAATCATTTAATGGCTGTTCATCTGAATAAATAAATGTTAAATCATAAAATGACACTTAACTGACCTGCCATAACTGGCTTGTTACATATACATTAAATCATTATCCGAGGCACTTTAAAACAGTAGAGTTTATAAAAAAAAAATGAGTGAAATCCAAGAAATAGCAGTGGTGTTGGATATTGAAACAATTGGGGAAGAGCTTACAAGCCTTTGCGTCTCTCACATGTTCCATGTGGTTTAATAAAAACTAAATGAGCACTTGCTATGTGCCGAGTATTGTGCTAGATGCTGGAAGCACAGAGATAAAGCAAGAAGACAAGGTATATATCCTCCCAGACCTTTCTCTGCAGCCATTGGCACTGTCCAGTAGAAATAGAAAGTGAGTCGCACCTGTAATTTTGCATTTTCCACCGGCCACATTACAGAAGTAAAAATAAATAGTGAGAATTCACTGTAACCCTATATTTCATTTACCCCAATATATCCCCAATATAATTTGAATTATAAATGAGATAGTTTATATTCTTTTCTTTATGCTAAATCTTTGAAACCTAGTCTATAATTTACTCTTCAGGCACATCTCGATTCATACTCAAATGCTCAATAGCCACTAGTGGCTGTCATATTAGATAGTGCGGTTCTAGTTGAATCACTATCGTTTTTGTTTTTGTTTTTGTTTTGCATTATACTTTCTCTAACATACTCAGCATATCATCTGGCTTTAAGGTTAGAACTAATGTGAAAAACAGAGCTGCACATGAAAAGGCATATATCACCGTACAAATTTTATAGTAAAAACAATAAGCATTGTCACATGACATACTCATTTGATTGCCTAATGTCTGGCATCTTGTTGGCTGCTGCATTTTTGGTATCAGGCTCATGGCAGGCGTCAGAAATGCACAGTGAACGAGTCCTAGCCCAATCAGTGCTGCGAGTTTTCCAGGTGGGAGGAATCCCTATAGTTGGAAGGAACTGAAAAGACGTCTTGAAGGACTCACTTATTCCTTCTACAAATATTTATTGAACAACCACTACTATAAGTTTGGACTGGGCCTAGATGCATCAGCAGGACTGAAACAACAAAAGTTATACTGATCGGTTGGTTGTTCCCCATGTTGACCCAACCATTGCTTCACAGATTTCAGTCCTTTAACCACCTTAATAATTCTCACCAAAAAAAGAAAAAAAAAAACATGGGCACTGTTACGTATTACTTTAAATTTATTTCGGAAAACTCTAACATAAATTCTAGTATATAACATATAAATGAAAAACCACCATTGTTTGCCATTATTAAAAGGCCAATGCAAAAATAAATAAATAAATAAATAAATAAATAAATAAATAAATAAATAAATAAATACAGCGTACCCGATGCTATTAAATTCTCTTTAGAGAGTGCTACCACTGGGGACTCTCAGGCTATGACCTGCTTCCTTTTCTTGTCCCAAAGAGGGTCAGCCAACATCAGAGAGGTGTTAGGAACACATTCTCATCAAACTAACACTTCCTCCCTGCCATAATCAGAAGGCAAGGCATTTGAAAGGAGAAGAACTACGTGATTCAACTGTACGTGATGTTCGGTGCTACCTAACGCCACCTTGAGCATAACCAGTGGTGCATGTACCTTACTTTGTTCCAAGAACCTGCGTGGCTTCCAAGAAGCAGCCCAGATAGGGGGTCTGTTCCACGAGTCAGTGAAAATGCCACACTTTCCTATAAACCAGACTCTGGGAGACATCATGACCTTCGAGGCGCATCCCGATTCCAAGGCAAGCACACCCTCTTCTCCTCCTCGGCAGGTGGAAGGCACACCACTGTTCACACTTTGGAACACCTGCCAACTACACCCCTAACGTGAAGTCTGGCCAGAACCCGTTCCGAAGGGAAGCAGGACGGGGTCATGGCTTAAAGGCCAGGCTTTCGAGTCAGACAAACTCAGGTTGGCATTAGGCTCTGCCCCTCTCAAGCTTTACGATGGCAGTCAAGTGGCTTAGCTTCACTAAACCTGTACTCCTCAGACATAAAATGGGAAAAGCTCCCTTTAGCTGGAACATAGAGTGAAAAGGTGGCTAGGAAGATGGGCGGGAAGTCATCGTGAGAAGCATATGGCGAAGCCACAGTAAAGCAGGGGGTATTCATCCTGAAGGCAAGGGTTTAGGTGGGAAGTGGCACAAGTTTTCTGATAAGCTCTCTCTAATTTGGTGTGAAGATGTGCTTTGATTAGGCGGGAGGCAGGAATGCTAGTTAGATGGAAGAGGATGGCAGTACAGTATTCAAAGGTGTAAAGAACAGACGCACAAAGCACATGCATGAGAATTTAGAAAGCTGCACAGCCGCATATCACTTTTGCACACACACGGGGAGGGGGGGCGGTGGGGAGAGAGAAGATTCTACACTCTAACACTGGTGTTATTCAAGGAAAGTCTGATGAATCCTACCACGTGTTCTGTGGGGCAAAGACAGACAAAATGACTTGATCAAATCCGTTTGGAACATGCGCGGTTCACCAAAGTTCAGAAGATGGCTTTATTACAGGTCGCCTCAGAATCTTTAACGTGTTCCCGTGAATTTCCTAAAAAAAGAAAATACAGTAGGTGAAGTGTTCCAAAATCAGTTGAATATGGACTACTTCTCCTTCTGTATTTCCCCTCTCAGGAGATAGCACCTTAACTCACTCAGGTCAAAAATTCCTCCCTTTTCTTCACCCCAAATAATTAATTTGTCAGCAAGTCCTGGAGGCTCAACTTTCAAAATAGGTGCCAAAAGCAACCCCTTCTAGTCACATCTAAGGCTACTCTCTCGTTCAAACCACAATCATGTCTAGCCCCGTAATTCAGCTCCAGGCTCCCACTCCTGCCCACTACTGCCCATTCTCCCAACAGCAGCCAGAATGATCCTATGGGAATGTAAATCGGATTGGTTCACTTTCCTGCTTAAAACCATCCAATTGCTTCCTATTTCATTCAGAGTAACATGCACGTTTCTTACCATGGCTACAGGGCATTAAGTGCTCTGGCTCCTGCCCATCTCACTGGCCCTCTCTCTACTTCATCCACAGCCCATCCTGCTGTTCCTTCAACCCACCAAGCTCATCCCCATCTGCGGGTTCGTCGCTTGCTGTTCCCTATGCTTGGAAGAATATCCCTTCAGCTCTACACACGACTTATTTCTTCTCATCATTTAGGTCACCATGGATAGCAGGACTTGGTCTCATTTTCTTAATGTGTCCTCCTCATCCAGAATAGTGCCAGGCACCCTGCAGGAGTTCAAAAAGCATTCAACGAACGAGTGAATTTATATCGGAGCAGCACGGCCCCAGACGACTCTCTTTTCAGGAACACATTGGGCTGAATGAATGTGAGAAAATTCCTTTCCTCTCACTGCTTCCCCCCGATGAAAAGAAAATCAAACCCTCCAAATAAATAAAAACTTGTCACCGTTCTTCCCCCTTGGTGTGCTGAAACTATTTCCTCACATCAGCTTCAGTTCATGTTACAGGGAGAGAAAAAGCACAGCCTCACTTCTGCAGGCTAATTCAAAGCTCCAATATTGGCTGACAAATGGGGGATGCTACAGAGCAGCTCTTGTCTGTCTCCGGTCTTTGGCACAGAGCTCAATAAATATTTGAGGAAGGGAGGGAGGGAGGAGGGAGAGAGAGAGAGAGAGAGAATCTACGCACCAGATCAAAATCTCAGTCCTTATTGCCGGGAAGTCCAGGCCTTAGACCTGATTGCTCCGTGCCAATTCTCAGCATTTTTCTAGCTGCCTTTTACGTTCCCAGAAATATGCTAAGCACACAGGAACACCTGAAAAGGCAAAGACCCTCAAGAAATGGACAGGTTGGATCCTGCATAAACTAGAGATTAGAACTGAAATTCAAACCCCGACAGTCTAATCCTCACCCAAGTACAGTCACCTCTCCCCTGCGGGCAATCTCTTGCTAGTTGGGGGCCCGTAGGTAAATTATATACTTTTTTTTAGCCTCAGTTTGTTTATCTATAAAAGGAAGCTATGAATCCCTGCCTCCAAGGGTCATTGTAAGAATTAAATACACATTCATACATCAATGTGCTTAGCACAGAATCTGATACATAATAAGTACCGGAATGACAGCTATTAATATCCATATCATTCCAAATGCCCTTCCCCTTACTCCCCAAGCCTCAGTTTCCACACCTTTAACATGGGGGAGAAGAGGGGGCATTCTTTTTTTTAATGAGGATTCAATACGGAGTTCTTAATCTTGGCTGCATCTTAGGACCTAGGAGGTGGTAAAGCTCCTGACACTCAGGCCCTCCCACCCAGTTACTCTCATTTCCAGGCGTCAGTGTTTTTCAGCTCCCTCGGGGACGCCAAACTTGAGAAGGAGCGGACTGAGAGAAATCACATTTGTAAGCACACAGCTGTGCTCCAACAACTGTCCCCTCCTTCTACCCCTCAGATGACTCTGGGAGAACGCGCCCCGTGTCTGATGCGAGATCTTTGCCATTTTTATAATTATGGAAACAGAAACGACAAAGCTTTTGGAAATCAAATAGGACAGAACTGTACACAGCCCATGCCAGCTTGTGCAAATTATATGCAAATCAATAGCTGATTATGCAAATGATCCTGTGGCCTTTCTAAGGATTTTATCATCCCAGATAAGACCCCAAGAAGACCTTAATGGAAATACTGGCCTTAAATGATAGAAAGCTACTGTCTCAAAAAGCAGATGTTCCCCAAAACAAAGCAGCTCCCCTGGATGTGAGAAAAAAGGAGAGATTTGGCAAAAAGGAAAAGGGACTTGTTTGCGCTCTTAATCAAGGAATAGATAAGAATTTGATTTTCTTAAAACTAGGTGCTACCTCTTCCTATTTCAAGAAACACTTCTGAAAGGCCTGGTATGCAGAGTTTAAGTAAATTAATACAAATCGCACGAGGTGTTTTTACCTTGATTTTCATCTGTGACTTCAGAGGCACTTTATAAATATTAGTTAATTAAGCCACCCAGCAGCTTTGCAAGGAATATATTATTACCTCCACGCCTCAGATGGATGAAACCATTCTTACTGGAAGACAAGGCTAATCCATTATCCCAGGACTAACCCTGGCAACTCGCAGATGAATTGACGCCTTCACTGGGGAGGCAGGACTCACTTGCTCTCTGCGCTCACTTATTTGGGTGGCCATCCACTCAGCAGGCATTTCTCAAGGCCCAACTGCGGGCTCTGGGCTTGGTGGGGAAATGCTAGTCTTTAAGGGCAGAGGTTGTGTCTCTGTCCTAGCTGCATGTTTAGGGCCCAGGACAGTGCATGGCATAGGGTAAGTGCTAACTGCAAGTTGATTTAAAAATGGAATGAACATGAGTAAGACACAATCCCTGCTAAACGCACAGCCTGTGAGCAGGGCACGAGGGACCCCTGCTTCAGGCCTCGGTCTCCTCTCTTAAAAATTGCAAATTACTCTGTGCCAGGCCCTATACTAAGTGTTTTAGGCACGTTATCTCATTGAATCCTAAGAACAACCCTGAGAAGCTGGGCATGTTATTCTCATTGGAGAGAGGAACTGAGAACTAAGGAACTATTGATGGAAGACACTAGACAACAGTGATCTCAAAACATGGACTCCAGATTCCAGCAGTCAACTCTGCTCCTCACGAGGCTCATGATATGGGGCAAGTTTCGTAAGTCCTGCTAAGCCTCAGCATCCTCATCTGTCAGGTGACCCATCCTAAGGGGGTTGTTTGAGGATTAAATGAGACCGTGCGGGGCTGGCACTCAGAGCCGTACCAGGCACATGCCAAGTGCTCAATAAAAGTCGGATACTGCTGTCACTGCAGCACCTACCGAAGGCCGTGCCAGGTGGTACACTCGGGTCTGCTAAACACTGTGATCTCCCTGTGATCTCCCTTCTTGGCAAATGACCACATATCCCAGGATCGTCCGTGGAAGTCCACCTTCGAAGTTCATGAGGTGTTCACAGTCTGCCAGGTAGCCCCCCACCCCAGCTCACAGTGTCTATGAAAACATGGGTCTGGCTTTGAAACCTAACCTCAGAGTAAGCACTTGATGAATATGAATTCATAGTGATGGCCCTCAAGTAGCTGTTCTAAACCAGGGCTAATTTGGCCCCCTTGGGTAGGGATGCCATATCTGATGGAAGAAAACAAAACAAAACAAAACAAAACAGGTGCCTAATATAAACCATGAATAACTTTTTAATATAAGTATATCCCATGCAATATTTGAGATACACTTACATTAAAAAGTTATCTGAAATTCATATTTAATTGGGGTCCTGTGTTTTGTCTTGCCACCCTGCCCCTAGGAGACATTTGGCAGTGTCTGGAGACATTCCTGGTTGCTACAACGGGTGGGGGGTGCTATTGGCACCTAGTGGGTAGAGGCCAGGGGTGCTATTAAACATCCTTCAAGGCACAGGAAAGCTCCTTATGACAAAGAATCATCCAACCCCAACTGCGAATAGTACTGAGGTTGAGAAATAAGCAACATAATCATAATAATATTGAGAAGAAAAGGTTCAAAGCATTCAATAGTGGGTTAAAATGTGCCCCCCCCCCATATGCCCAAGTCCTTCCCCCATACCTGTGAATGTGAGCTGATTTGGAAATAAGAGCCTTTGCAGAAGGAATTAGGATCTCCAGATGAGATCATCCTGGATTTAGGGTGGGCCCAAGGTCCCATGACTAGTGGCCTCATGAGAGAAAGAAGGGGGCGGTTTGAAACACAGAGACAAAGCCGTGTGAAGACAGAGGCTGAGACTGGAATAATGAAGCCCTGCACCAAAGGAATGCCGAGGGTGGCCAGCAGTCATCAGGAGCCTGAAGAAAGGCATGGGCCGGATTCTCCCTCAGAGCCTCCAGTGAGAACAAATGGGACACCTCGAGGTCAGACTTGTGGTCCTCAGAACTGCGCAAGAATAAATTTCTGTGGTTGTAAGCCACCAAGGTTCTAGTAACTTGTTCCTAGGGAATTAATTCCACCCCCCTACACATTTCAACCCAGGAATCTCCTCCTTTTCTTCTTTCTCTTTTGAATTTTATTACTACCAAGGGCCTCAAGCCTTAAAAAAAGGATAGAGACTGATGTAATGAGCACCCAGGACTCATCGCCCATCTTGGGAAATGAAGCTTTACCTTTGCTAATGAAGCCGAAGCCACCCCACTCCCCCCAGGAGGCAATCAGGCCCATGAATGGGGTGTTAATCCCGCCCGGCTACGCTTATGTGTCTTTATATGACACACACACATATTTATAGGTATAAATTCAAACCTACATATGAATTCCTAAATAGCAAACAGAATTTTTCTCGCTCATTTCTAAACTGTATACCAATGGTATCCTATAGCACGTATTCCTCCTCAAGTTGTGTTTCTACTTAATGCTTCTTTTCAGAAAAATGCTGATTCACTTGGTTCAAATTCATTGATTTCCACTGGTTCCAGTGCAGGCGTATTTCACCACTGTCCTGAGACATTCTCCTCTGGACCGATCTTTCGGGTGGTTGTTTCTTTGGCTTCACTTTTCCCAATTTTTTTTTGTTATTACAAACAATGCATCAGTGAGCCTTCCTGTTTCCTGGTCTGAGTGTTTAGGAATCTCTCTAGGGTTCTGGTTCTCAAAGCCTGGCTGGAGACCCGCTGGTGAATAATGAAATCATTTCAGTGGCTTTGTGGTCAACACTTCTTTCTTTTCCTTTTTTCTTTTTTTTTCCGCCCCCAAAGAGAAGAGAAACTATTAGAGTACATCATCTAGCAAGGGTACATATTGCTTCATAAAACTTTTCTTTCAATTATAGATAAGTGTGTCCTGGGTTTCACTCTAGAATGTATTTCTTACTGGCAGGCAGAGCCAAAGCAAAGTTTGGAGAACAGTTCCCTCAGGCCTGCGGTCGGAACATCAGCAGCACCTGGGAGCAAGCCGGACATACCGACTCTCCGGCTCCATTCAGGGTCTCCTGAACCAGAATCTGCATTTTAATAAGGCCCCAGCTTCTTCATCTGCCCTCGGAAGCTTGAGACCCCGTTCTCTGGGGATGTACCAACAAGTGGAACTGCTGGGTCATTCGACGTTGCCCGTGTTGATGTAGTTTTACTAGATATTGCAAAAATGCGCCTCAAAATGTTCATACCAGGAAGCTCCTTTAAAGATCTGCTTTCCATGTTAGAGTCCATGGTCAGATGAAAGCATTCTGCAGCTGGAAATTAATTAAAAAAAAAAAATTCAGTCCTTCTTTGCGGCTTTCCTGCAACATCCTCATCCTCCATCCCTCCCTGGCTTTCTCCAAGGATGGAGGGAGACCTGATGTGTAAACAAGGCCGCCTTCTGGGAGAGCAGAGCTTCACCCAGATATAGAGCAAGGAACGAACAACTGCCATCGCAAGGAACCACCTGAGAGACTTAAATACTGTGTCCTGGAGAGAGACCGGCCTCAGGAGAACACAACGAGCCCCCCTGGCGGTTCCCGGCTTTCCTGGGGCTAGAGAGAGTGGTGCAGCCCTGTTCAGCGAAGCTGGCATCATTTCTCAGCTAGAGCAGCCCAACTCCCAGATGCAGAGTTTAATTTGATTTTTTTTTTCTCACTCAAGTAGCCAAAGCACATCTGATGCATTGCTTTTCATGAGGTCCTGGCCCTGCGGCAGCTGAGCCATGTTCTCGGGCCTCCTCTCTCTGATCTGGTGATCTGGTTCGAGGTTTTTCTGGGGTTTCAGCACATGGCTCCCTACACTGCATCCACTTCACATGCAGGGTCCATATAATGACACACCTCTGCACTGACAGCCACTGCTTACTTGGAGCTGTGCTGGGGACTTCCCCCCGCCAATCCCAGATAGACACTATTACCCTCATTTTACGGTTGAGATCACCATTCCAAGGTGCGCACTGTCACACTGATGAAATGGGAGTGGGCCCTGGAATCAATGGCATCTCGTTGCCATGGGACCGGATGGCAGCTGTGATGTAACGGACGTCCTTTGCTGATAAACGAACTTGGTTAACTTTCCTCATGGTCTGAGCACACGACCGCACCATCTCAGCCCTGCGATCAGCACATCACATCAGGACCACGTGAGCAAGGACTCTGAGGCCTCATTGTTGTCAGAGAAGCTTCCTTTGGTACATTCTGGTTAAGACCAAGAAAGCACCAGCGTTAAAACTTGCAGAATAAGTGTCGGAGGCTTGAATGAAAACCTTGGAGTCCACAGGGGGGGCCTCGCTAAGAAACACTGCCAACCCCACTGCCCCTGACAGGGGGATCTGGTTCTCCATTGCTCTGTAACGAAGCTCCCAACACAGTGCTGAAAGCGATAGCAGTCATTCATTTCGCTCCTGAATCCGAGGCCTGGCTGGGCTTGGCCAGGCAGCTTTCTCTCGGGATCGCTCCTGCACTGGTAATCACTCTGGCTGGGTTTTCTTCACTCGCACGCCTGGCACTTGGGCTGGGAAGACTCAGACAAGTGAGGGCGAGCACAGCCGGGGCTCTCTGGACATCTCTTCCTCTTTATGTTCTCCCTTTACACAGTGCCTGCAGGGTAGCCTTGCTTCTTGGCCTTACTTCTTGGCTAACAGCTCCCAGAGGGAGACTCCCACGAGAAACTAGCTGGGCCTGCGTGCCTTTCTATTCCAGCGTAGCCTTAGAAGCAATACAGTGTCACCTCCACTGCATTTTTCATCCAGGTGGCCACGAAGGACACAGATTGAAGGAAACACAGACTTCACCTCCTGATTGAAGGAGTGTCAAAGAATGTGAGGACATATTTTAAAAATGATTAGAGTCTTCCCTCCCGGCACAAATTGTACACGAGCGACACATGCTCACTTCCTTCTGAGGACTCCTGCAACTCTCCCCTAGAAGCATCAAGCTCGGCTCGGGGTCCTGTTGTCTAAATCAGGTCTAAGTGTGGGTCAGGCGTCTCAGATGAAATTCCACACATACAGCTCTTGTGTACAGTTTCTCCTGATCTAACGACCTGAGGACTAAAGGGACAGAGTTACCTTCCCTCAACACAGTCAGTCTACGATGGTGAGGAAGGCGTGCTGCTACAGGAGACATCCTGTTCAAAAGCGAGGAGTGGGAGGCACTCAGTGCTTCATGGCAATTCTGAAAGTGGGCATATGTTGCTGGTGCCTTGATGAGGGCTCGATCCAGCTACCTGGGATGTGCCCAGCCAGGACCATGGGCTCCCACTGGGCCTCCCCAAGGCAGCAAGTTCCACAGATGCCTGTCAGGGAGATCACCTTCCTGCCCCAGCAGTCTTTTGTTCATGCCTTTGATTCTCTTCTCTCTCATTCCTGAGGTTTTTAATACATTTTCCCCCAAAAAAATCCACATTGTGACTTTTTTCAGTTGTACTGTGAAGGTTAGGACACATCTCCAGCGGTTTGGTTAACACTAACAAGGAGCAGAAGGGAGCAAGTCATCAAGGGCATCACGAGTTGGTAAACTGGGAGGATGACAGGAAGGTTCAGCTTAACCGAAATTTACCTGGTACCTACTATGAACCAGGCCTCAGATGACTAACCCAGTACATAACACAATGTCTAGTATATAGTAGGTATTCCAAAATCCTTATTGAAGTGATGAATGAATGAATGAATGAATGCTGCCCTTTGGAGAAAATGAACTCATAGATATATCGTTGCAATAGCACAGAGGAGGGGACGCCTAATGGCCTGAAAGAAAAGTCACAGAAAGTCAAAGAAACAGCAGACGCAGAGGTGTTTTCACACCCGATCATCCACCCTATGAAGTAAGCAGAGGGCATCCCATTCTGCCCTGCACACAGGTGAGGACACCGGGGCTCACAGTTACATTTCTTGCCCGAGGTCATACATCCAGCAACTGACAGCAGAAAGTAGAACTCAAGCTTCCCGACTTTTAATCTAAGGTGCGTTCCCAACACATTAATCAATATTGATTGATACGGGCAACGCTGCAGCCCTTCAGAAACTCCAAGAATGGAGCCACGTCTTCTCCCACCAAGGCAGCACCCGGGGGTGGTGGTCAGGTTCTCAGACCCTGGAATCAGACTGGTTTCCGATCGCTACCTTGTCACTGACTAGATGGAGGGCCTTGAGAGAATTATTTTATCTGTCTGAAGCTGTTCTCTAAATCTAGACTATGAGGATGATAATAACACAAACCCCGAGTGCACCCTTAATCTTTTATCTATCCTTCCCCGGACTCAGTCTCCTTCATCTGTTAAGAAAACACAGGTTTTTCCTTCGGAGAAGCACCACTGCCTCATTCTCAGCCTATGTGTTCCAGAAGATGCTAACCACACTCCCGGCTCCAAACGTGGGCACAGGATCAAGGCCTGGCCAATCCGGTAATTCCACCCCTGGCCACAGGGATTGGTTCAGAAATTAACAGAAGACCCAAGCTGGTCCATCCGATGAGACACCACTGGAAAGGAGCCTCTCTTCCCAATGGGTTACTGGCACCGCTTTAACTGCTAAAGGCCAACTTGCCATCACCGAAGGGAGGAGGGGAACCCAGGAGCTGCCTGAGAGGGAAGTCAACACAAAAGAAAGCAGAGAGAGAGATGGAAAGAGACTGGTAACATTACTTAAACTCCTGGATTCGGCTGTGCCTAATTCCCTTAGACTTCGCCACCTTAAGAGCCAAAAAGTCTCTTTCTTCTCGAGCCAGCTTGGCTTGGGTTTCTAGTATTTGTAACCAAAAAAGTCCTCGTGTGCCAGTTCCTACGTCTGTCAGATGTGATACCACGAGATCGTGCTGGTGGGCCACTGAGCACAGAGCCTGGCACAGAGCAAGGGCTCAATAAATGACTCATTGTTTTATCATCCGTGGCCTGAACCGTCTCATCCCCCTCGAAACAATTAGCAGAGCAGCAGCCACGACCTCGAAGACAAAGCTGCTGACTTGGCCTGGCACATTCACTTACTTCTCCTTCGTTGCCTCTCAGCTCCCTCTGCAGAAAGCTCCGACGACAGATGGCTCAGGGAAGACGGTGACAGATGGGAAGCTGGTGCAGCGAAGGTAGTAGGGGCTCCTGATGAATAGAGAGGCCACTGGAGGGGTGAGAGGTGGGCAGGGAGGAGGCAGTTAGAGACTAAATGAGCCCAAGGGACTTCTGATCCTCCAGACCTCTAGCTGCGGGACAGTCCACCTCGGAGAGGGCAGGTACCCAGGGCTCCCTGGGCCCAGCGACCTCATGCCACCCTCATTCATCTAGCAGAGAGCTGAGGCAGCCCTCCTGGCTTCTCTGCTGCCTGTGCCCTTTACCGAATCACCTCCCCGCTTGTTTCTACACAGTGAGATCTCAGCAAGCTGCCGAGGACTTTAAGAGACACTGTGACAGTGGCTCTTGTCATTGGTAGGGATTGTAGCAGGGAAAATGGGACGTAGGGGGCTGCTTCCTGATTTCTCCTCCTCGACCCTGACCCTCTCATCTACCCCACCTCCTTTCTCACTGGTGCCCACTCTTTCCCAGCCCCTTGCCTCCTCTCCTTCACTTCTCCTTCATCTCTTTCTGTTCCTGAAAGCTGTGATTTCCCCCCCAAAGTAGTGGCCACCAGATTCCCCTTGCATCCCTTGTACAGCCTTGAGCTTCTGTGAGCTTTGATGCCAAAGCCTCGCGCCTGTGACCTTCCGAGAGCCGTCTTTGAGTTGCTGTTGCTGTGTCCCCTGTTTGGGGAAGTCCCTAGGAACTCACACACCCAAGGGAGCTCATCGCCAATGACTGGTTCATGGGTACAAATGCCCAATTTCTGTGCCTCGAGTTAAGCATACTCTGAGGTGGAATTTACACTCCAGAGACCCACACAGGAGCAGGCTGAGGCTGGGACTTCACCTGAAATCACACACTGGCTTGACCTCCTCCCCTTTCTTTATCCTCTTTTCCCTACTCCCTTCCCAGTTTCTGCCATAAGCATTTCCTAATAAGCTACTTGCACACAAATCCTCGTTTCTAGTTTGCTCATGGGAGAACTCATTCTAAACACACCTGTCCAGCACCCATTCCCCTTCTTGTTGTAAAAGAACAAACTGTCCTGTGGAGAAGCTGCCCTCTCCCACTCTTACGCCCCAAGGTTTGTCTAAAGGTGATGATCCCACCCCCTAGCACAAGGGAGGAACATGCCCCAGACCTGGACAATCAATGATTGGTTCAAGGATGGGACATGACTCAAGTCGGCCCAAAGGGACTCAAAGCCAAGGATTTCACTACAAGTACTGACCTACTGGGGACCATCTTGCCACCTTCCCAGAGCAAAGCCAATGCAACTGAAAGCAGAGCCGAGAGGAGTCTGGAGGGACCAGGTCATGACATCATAAGAGCACCTGGATCCAGCTATACCTGAAGACCCAACCCATGGATTTTCAGTTTTTTTAAAAACTGCAGAATCTCAATCAGCACCTACCTGCATTAATAATAACATTGGTTTCCTGGCACCAACAGGTGCCAAGCACTGTGCTGGGTGCTTTCTACACGTTGCTTTTAGTCTTCACAAGAACACTGCAGGCATTGTCACTGCTGATTTACAGAAGCAAAAGCTGAGGTCGACAGAGGTGCGTCACCTGTCCCAAGTCACACACTGTCACGTTGCAGAGCCGGGACTTGAATCCAGCTCCCCAAACACTCTCTACCAAGTAAGGACTCAGTCAACACTTTTTGACTTAAACCAATTCAAGTTTCCAACCTCCCCAAAACAGTTAATGTGTGGGACACGGATCTAGTAAGTTTTAAGCCTAACAGTGGAGGTCACCACCTTCACAGAACTAGGCCAGCAGCATTGAACTGGGCACATCCTTCTGCCTCCAAAACATCCCTCACACACTCCTTATAAGAGCCCAGGTATCTGCCCTGAGGTTGATCCATTCCTTGACTCTCAAATGCTTGTTGTTCCCCCAAATCACCCCGGTGAAACAGAACCGTCATTATCCTCATTCTTCAGATGAGGACACGGGCTCAGGGAGGCGAAGTCACTTGTTCCAGATCACACGGGGGCTGAAATCAAGACCCTGGAGAAAAGAGGCTCAGGAGGACTGTGTCTTCATTCCGTTCATGCTCCCAGAAAAGGGAGCAGTAAATGCTTGCTGAATGCATGCCATGTATGCGTGCATGCATGAATGAATGAACGAACGAATGATGGGGACAGAAGGAAAAGCAAACAAATAGTTTCCTACTTTCAGTACTCCTTTAGAAGGTGACAGATGGTCATGACTGATGAGAAGTCCAGTCTATAGTTTCGTCACGTGAAGCTCTAAGGAAAGGGACAGGGGGCTGGCTTGGTCTGGGAGCCAAGAGAACTAAGATCCGACTGTGCCTTTATTTCCACAACATCCCGTTTAATGATCCAACAGAGAAACCAAAGGCCTTGGAGGTCAATCAGAGGTCAAATACATAGTCTACCAATTATATTAACTGTGTGACCTTGAACAAAGTCCCTCGTCTTCTCTGACCCATTTTTCTCATCCATGAAAAAGGAAAATTCACCGATGCACCTCCCAGGGCTTGATACGATGCACATAGGAGCCATTCATTAAACACCAGCCCCCTTGAGCTGTTGTTCTCTTTACTCTCCCGTGACTCAGTTCCCCTACATTTGAGACAGGATGCTGTAACCCTTTCCATTTGAAGAGAACTAAATAGCTGCAGAAGCCCTTTTCAGTGATAGCCACCAGCTGCCTCCCTGGGAACCGGAGGCTTCAATGGGACATTGCATATGAAATGCTTTGAGGACCTCGGAAGAAAAGAGGCGAGAGAAATCCAGAGGGTTATTATTAGACATGGAAACGAGAGAGCGGGAGCCCACACACGCCTCTCTTATAATCAGACTGACATTGAGGTTTACAGTGCATTGAACACGGCGTTCCAGTCCGGGGAGCTAAAAATGGAAACCTGTGAAAACAGCAGCTGGGTCGAAAAGGGAGCGAGCCTGGTGTGTGCCGAGTGGGCTCCCGCAAGCCAGGGAGCAGAAAGGACGCCAGGCCTGTGCCCCCCGAGCTGGGGCGGCAGCAGGCCTTGGTCAGGCTGGGTTACACGCTCCACCTGCCACAAGCATCCCAACGGGCTTGAGACCCCTCGACCTTGAAAGACTCGTGGAAAGAGCCAAGCCAGGGCTACAGCCTGTCTGTGGGTAAGATACTTCACTGTTCTGGGCCTCAGTTTCCCCATCTTTAAAGTGGAGATGTTACGAGGGTTGTTCTGAGGCTTTAACCAGTTAACACGTGAAGAGCGTCGCAGAGAGCCAGGTGTTGTTAGTGAGCTTTCAACAGTTAACTGATGTCGCCGTGAGCCTTGTTTATCCTACCTCTTAGCTTTGACTTACAGTGTGTTCCCCACCTGGATCATCCCCTCCCCCCCAATCTCATTTATCTCTTCCTGATTAAATCTTAGCTAGCCTATAAGCCTAAGTTCAAATTCCACTTTCTGGTAAAACCACACGTGTGCTAGGAGATTCCTCCATTCATTGGGCACCTACTGTGTGCCAGGAGAGGTCCGAGGCGCTGAGTCTACAGCCATGAACAAGACAGACAAAGGTCCCTACCCTCGCGAACTTCTACTTCGGTGCACAGTTGTAGTATAGAATAACAATATGACATTTTCCAAGCGTGTCCTTGTACCTCTTAAAGTCAGCTCATGTGCTATGAGAAGCCGTGCACTGCTGTTTCAGATATGCAGATCTTCCCGCAGTAGAGGTTGCTGAACTGCTCCGGGGTGGGGAGGGCCCCATTCCTCCTCCCTGGAGCACTCGGCTGGTCCCTCTTCTGGAGGAAAACAATTCTCGCTGTCTTGAGTTGAGAAACCACGCCATCCCTGTCTCCCATCTCCCTCCCCGCTTCTCCTGAGGACACCAGAGTATGCTAAAACAATCCTTTGTGCATGCTTGCCTCTCTGCCTGCATGTCCCCAGTACTCCACTCCTCGGCTGACATTTCAGCAGCCTCATCAGCCCTGCCCAGATCTCTCCCCAGAGAGCAGGAGGCTGTTTTCAGAGTCTGGCAGCGCCTGGCATGGGTGTATGTATGTCTTCCGATGGAGCGGGCTTTGGGGACCTGAGGGCCAATGTTATAAATGAAGAGCTCCCCACTGCCGTAATCACTGTGGCCTTTTCTAACTCGCAGACCCCACAGCCCCCAGTGAAAAAAGTCCACGGTGAGACTCTCCGCTCCTGCAGGAGAAAAGGCTGGGAGGTTCACGATCTGCTGGAGGCTACAAAGGATGTCAGGGCCAATGAACCCCAAGCCGCTTTGAGGGGACATTTTTCATCCTCCACACAAGGTAACAGAAGTCGTGCGATGGCTACGGCGTCGTGAGATCAGATTTCCCATCAGAGACAGGTGGCCCCTGACCATGGAAAAATCATTACCCTTCCTGAACCTCACTCCCCGTTCTGTAAAACAGGGACCAAAAAATCCCTCCCAATCTTACTGGTCATAAATTGCAGTGGTATTTTGTAGCCACAATTTACTGCGTAAACAATACTCTGCCTGTGGCTATGGGACCTAGAAACTGAAATCACGAGAATGGTGGGGAGAACCACTCTTCCATTGGATGGGAACTGAATAGGGTGCCTTGGTCTTCGTCGGCAACAAGGGTTGACCCGTAGAACTTTCCTCAAGGCTGATTTGTTGTGAAATAAGTGAGTTTCTTCAATAGGAAAGGTTTAGGGAAGGATTAAGTAGGGTCACCAACCATCCTAGTCCTTCCACATCTAACCTGAGGAGGTTCTTGGGAGGAAAATCCCCAGCATACCAGGACAAGTGGGTCACTCTGGGGTTCAATGAATTGATGCTGTGTATGGCATCTTGTAAGGTCCAATAAGCATTAATCAGCTCAGTGAGTGAGGCTAATGATCAAAAACCAATGAGCTCAGAACCTAGACACTCCCAGATGCTTCTGATGTGCAGCTCAGGCTGAGGACCACACTTGGAAGGGGGTATAACCCCTATACATCCTGACTGTCAATCCCACATACAGAATCACCCGCGGTCCTTTCTAGAACTCCCCATGCAGGGTCCCCCTCTTCCCCTGGGCCTAATGGAATCAAGACAGAAGCTCTGGTGCAGGGCTGGGCAATATGTTTTCACCAGTTCCCTGTAGGAACCTAATGAACCGGCAAGGATGAGGACCCCTGCTCCAAAACAAAGCAGCCTCCCACCCAAGGGAAGAGAGTCTCTGCACACCTACTGGAGCTCATCATTAAACCCAGGCTGTTGCTCAGATTGAGGGAGAGAAGCCGTCGCAGAGTAAGAAGCTCAATAAGGGGTGTAGGCTTATTCTTATTCATTTAATCAGCATAATGAGGCGGTTAAGAGCCTAGACTCTGGAGCCGGCCTGGATTCCAGTCCCAGCCCTGCCACTTTCGAAGTGTATGGATTTGAGAAAGGGACTCACTTCTCGGTGCCTCCGTGTCCTCATGCGTAGAATAAGGATGTTCATATCTGCTCCGTAGGGTTGTTAAGATGATGAAAAGAGTCAAGGTAGGTAGCGCTGAATAAGCGCTGAATAATCTCATCTGCGAAATGGGTTCCTTTCGCACCCATTTTTGAACCTGTTTCGCAGACGAGAGAACGGAAGCTTCGATAACGTATCCAAGTTCACTCAGCTACTGAGAATTGGGGCCAGGAGCTGTCAGGTCAGAAATCGCTGGCTCTGTCACCCTCTCACAGGGTTCTACTCCTTGGCTGCATGTCTTCCCTCTCCCTGTGTCTGTCCCTGCGTTCTTCCCACCACTCTCAGGATTTCAGTTCCTAGGCTCTGCAGCCACAAGCGGACATGCGACACTAACCACGGAAATGAGTTCTGAGTCAATGACACACACACACGCAGGGTCCTTGCATCCAAGCGAGTTTTCCAGGTGAGAGCCTCAGGACCCGACAGTCTGGCCGCCTTCCTCTCCTCTGTGGTGAATCCAGACCTTGTGGATACCTGAGGACATGCCGGGCCTGGTCTAAAGGCTTCACACGTATTACTCATTACTTCGCACACAATCCCCACAGCAATCCGATAAGGTAGGTACCGTTATCATCCCCGTTTCACAGAGGAGGATCCTGAGGCTCACAAAGAATTAAGAAACTTGTGCAAGGCACCCAGGGGTGCCTTGTCCCACCTCATAACCTTATCCCACCTCCAAAAGCAACCAAAGGTCTGTCCTCAGTGAAAAGGGGAGCAAGGATGCAAGTCAGGAAGACACCAGGGATGTCTGGGATTGTGTTTGCTTTTCTTTTGCTTCGCTTTATTGTTTGTTTATTTTATTTTTATTTTGTTTTGTCTTGTTTTTAATAGCTCCTTCGAGAAAGCCTAAGGCCCAGGATAAAAGCAGCCGTTTTCAACCGGGCATAAAGAAGAGCCTCCCAACCATCAAATCTGCCCTTAAAAAGGAAGATTGCCTTAGCCATTAGAAAGCATGTTAAAATTATTAAGTGTGGTTAGCCCAAGGGAGGCGGCGGTGGAGTGGGGTGGAGTCGCCCCGAAGAGCAGGCTTAAAACTTCTAGATGCCCTGAGCTCTGAGAAGATTATATAATACATTTAAAAAAAAATCAGAAAGCAAGCATAAGGAATGCCCCAAAAATGCTTTCTTTGAAATATCAAATTCTTTGTCCTAACAAGAAATAAGGTGGGGAGCACCTGAGACTGCCGTTTGTGTAATCAAGCAGGAGAGAGTGGGGAGATGTACGTTCTGCTCCATCGACTTCTCCATTGTTTGACTTCTGCACAACAAACGTGTACTATTTTGCAGACAAAATGATATAAAAATTATTTTAAATGGTTTGAAAGTGTTTATAACAATAAGGAAATCGCCATGGGATCTGCGAAGTGAAAAATGACATGAAAACGTTTCACAGCGAAAACTTTTTTTCTCTATACTTATTTTTCTATACCTAAGCATCAATGGCAGTTGGTGGGTCACAGTGTTACGGGTGGTTTTTATTGTATCCTTTATGCTTCCCCCCCGCTACAATTCACATACATCAGCTGTGCAACAAGGAGAAATAAAGGTGTTTCTGAAAAGGAGATCATCCTTGCCAAGCACTCAGCTTCTAGGGCAAGAGAATTTCGAGCAGGGGCAGGGAATGGAGGGTGAGGGCCTTCTGGCCTAGGGGAGGCCTCAAAAATCTGAATGCAGAGAATCCCTGATGCTGGCATTCTGAGGCCTCTAAAATCTGAATAGCCAGGCCAATGATGGGTGCCCCGCATGGAAAACTGGGACAACAGACGAGGAATCCGGATAATGAAAAAGACGGTAGGTTTGAGATGACCTCAGGCACATCCACGTACGTAGAGGCTGTAAACCTGGGAATCATGGAAAAGGGCAGAGTTGGAAAGATAAAGGTGGGACTTCCCTGCTTCTCACTGCCGGACAGTGAGAAACCTCCTCAGGAAGAGAGTCTTGCCCAGTATTCTCAGCCCTGTTGCACTTTAGAATCGACTACGCCACATAAGTCAGAATTTCTGGTCCTGGGGCCTGAGCATCAGCTTTTTAAAAATTAATAGACCATATTTTTAAGAGTATGCGCAGACAGTGCCTGGCTCATAAATATGTACTTCTTGAAATAATTTATTTTTTAATAAATGTATTAATTAGCAGGTGGGGGAGCTCTCTATGGAAGCTACCAATCTCAGTTGTTCCATCAAGCCCAGAGAAGTCCTCCTCCCACCTGTCACCAGCATCCCTCTGCCATTTTGAAGTCTGGGCGCATCACTTCTAAGCAGTTGCTCCCAGTGGCCTTGGGTGTAGAGAACGCATTTCACAGTTCACCTCTCGCAGGCTTTTTCCCTTCCTCCCAGCCACAAACCCAGAGCTACAAAAGCAAAAGCCGACCCAGACCATGAACACCTCAAGCCAGGAGAAATAAAACCTGGGTTGCACTTGACTTCCTGCTCATGACTCAGATGGTATTTAGGAGTCCAGGTGTGGGTCTAGAAGATGAAATGCAATTGCAAAATGTACCTGAGGCCAAAAAAAGTACTGAACTGTAAATAAACCGTTTTCCCTGGACCTAGGGCTCTCTGCATGTGATTAATTGTCCAAGGTTGGGAACTGACTATATTCTGGTTCCTGCCTGTTGAGACTGTTTTGGCTCAACCGGCCCCTGACTTCTCGAGCAACATCTGCTTAGGATAAGGCCACAGCAAGTCAGCCACAGTGAGAGCAGCAGCTAACAACTCTGTCCAAATCCTACAGAATTTCCTGGCTCCAGCTGATGAAGTCACGATGTTGAGTGTCCTCTTTTAGAAAGTATCCCTGGGCTTAAGCCATCAACCCTTTGACCAGCAATTCCTGTTCTAAAAAAAAAAAATGTATTCTGATCTGATGATGAATTAGCTACAAGGATGTTCATCAAAGCACTTTTTAAAAAAATAATAGTGAAGGACCGGAAACAACCTAAGTGTCCACCTAACGGGGATTTAGTATATAAATCATGGTCTAACAGGCCAGGGAATATGATCATTTAAAATAGGGTTATGATATACAATTATATTCATTGGCATATAATGACATAGCTGATGTACTGTTTAAAAAAAGTCAGTGCATGCAGTATGCCTCCATTGGAAGGAAAATGAAGGGGAGGAAGAGAAGGAAAGGAAGACAGAAGAGTAAGATGACAAAAAAAGAAGTGATGCGTTTCAAACCTGACATCTCTAGTTGCCTTATGGGAAACGGTCAGAGTCCTCCAAGAAGTCCCCAAAAGGCAGACATTGACCTCAGGGGAATTTCTTCAAGGTCCCATCTAATATGGTCCCATCGAATATGGTCCCATCTAATAAATATGGGCCAGACACATGAAGGGAGTCAGTGAATTCAGCAGGAACGAAAGGAGAGAGAATAAGTGGTCAATCAACAGCCAGGGGCTCCTGCTTTCTACTCCGAGATCTGCCACCAGCTTCCTGCCTGGGTCTGTTCCCCTAATAGGGAGTGGGCTGGCCTGAGTGCTTACTAAGGTTCCTTCCAAGTTTGACACTAAAACTCTCTCCAGTCGATCCCAGATCCCCACTTGGCTTCTTCTCAGCCCTCTGTTGCCTCTACTGATATTCCCTCACTCTGCTGAACTCTCTCAAGGAGCAAGCATGTCCTAGGGCTCCTCTCTCGCCACACATCCCTCACCTGAGCTGGAAATTATATATAATTTATGAGGCCAGGTGTAGGCAACCATATTTGAATCAAGTGACCCCACCTTCCATGGGAACAACTGACAGGACCAGGGCTGGACACACCACCCAGAGAAAGCCAACCCCTTTTCCTGGTTGATGATCAATTGAATTCTCCCATAATGCCAGCTACCATACAAGCTCTTTAAGGACCGTTACACAAACCAGATGTGCTGCTTCCACTTCTCTCGGCTTCCTCTGCAGTTAATTTGGGCCATGTGGCTAATTCTGGCTCACGGGCTGAGGTACAGAAGTGATACGTGTCACTTCTAGGCTGAAGCATAGAAAAGCTGGCACAGTACTTCTACAGCTGTTAATTCCCCTACTGCAGTGACTGACCATGTTCCATCATCCTGGGTCCCTGAGTGACGATAATGAGGAGCACCCTCTGTTGATCCACCCTGGGTGTGGAGAATGGATGAGAAAAACAAAACAAACAAACAAACAAAAAAAAACCTTTGCTGTGTTAAGCATCTGGGATTTCAAATTAACTTGTTACTACAGCACAACCTAGCCCATCTTGACCAACACACCACTATATTCTCAACATTCACACCATATTCGGCACACAGAAAGTGCTCCATAAATATGTGTTGAATGGATGAATGAATGAATGGATGGATGGATGGATGGATGGATGGATGGATGGATGGATGGATGAGCCTCTGAAACAACAGGTGGAAGTCAGAAGACATGATATTCCCTAAGTCCGTAGGAAAGGACAGCTCTCCATTACAGAGAAAAAAAAAAAAAGAAAAAGGCTGAACCACTAGTTTGTTCTGAAAGTGAAATACCAGCTGGAAAGGCAGATTCTTTGACCTTGAAGCTGTGGGACTCTGAGCCGTTGTCATGTTGTTGCAGGTCACAGAAACACTTAGCGAGGCTGAGGACGATTAGGCACTCAACAGAGTGATAAAAGCCACCACTGCGACCAGAGCCATTAGTCACAGGGCCCTATTTAGAAATTGTTGCAATTTATAATATTTATGAATTGATCTGCAGGAACCCATAAACATTGCTCATCAACGTGACTAACTGGCATTGATGCGTTTGTTTGGTTGGTGGATACATCCAGGCTGGTGGTCTTGAAAAATAAAGGAATTATGCATGCTGGATGGAGCCTTTGGCTGGGGTGTTCACAGTCTGACAGCTCCACTGGACTGGACAAGAAATTGAGTAAACGTGGTACATTTAAGGAGAGGAGGAAACACCAGCAGAGGAGCAAGGAAGATACAGCTAGTAATGGGTGTGCTATTAAGCAAGCTATCACAGAAGGCAATAGGAGCTTCATCTCATGAGGACACGGGAGAAAGGTGCAAAAGACACTCTTCCTTCCTACTCACCCCTCAGGTCTCAGCCGAAGTAACCCACCCAAGGAGCATGGAGCTGGGATATTTACACATCCTCTCCCTAGAGTCATTAGTCGAGGGCTTCCGAAGAAGGGGGTGTTGAATCTGTGACACTCTGGCCTGCCACCCATGGGCAGTTAGAATTCCGGGAATTCTGGCTCAGATACACATACTGGGCCAGAGCACGGAGAAAGGTAGGAAGGCTACGCATGTCTGCTGAACCTACTTCACCTCCTTCAACCAAAACAAAAGAAACTCACATAAGGCCACAGCCATCGAGTGCCTTAACTATGCCAGGCACCGTGCACGGGGCTGGGGATAAAGCCTTGAGCATGACAGGTGTGACCCTGTCACCATAGACTAACCGAGTCTAGAGGGGACCCAGTCAATCCCAATAGAGCGATGTGGTTACAACAGGGGCTTTGAGAACACCCTGGAGAGGTATCTCAGTCAGCCTGATGGAAGGGCCTAGCAGGGAAAGATTCCTAAAGGAACGGAAGACCACCTGGGTCATGAAAATTCGTCCGAGGAGACCATTTCTAAAAGATGGCTGTGGGAGACTTTCAGACACAGGGAACAGCATGGCCAAAGGCACAGAGAAAACCTCCAGTGCTCAAGGGTGGAAAGGGAGGATGTGTGCTGGGAAATGATGGGAGAGGTGGCTGGAGAGGTACGGAAGATATCAAAGGTGCCCAGGCTGAAGCTGTGTGAGATTTTGATTTGCTTGTTGATTTTAGCAGGAAGTAGTCTCGAGTACGGTGACTCGAATTAATATAAACTACCTACCCCCAATCACAGGACTGGAATTGGGAGACCTCGCTAGCCATGCTGAGCAGGCCCTTCTGTTCCCTGGGCCTCAGTTACTCACTGTCATCTAAAGGCATCGACATGATGACCTGCAAGGTCCTGTTTTTCCATTCACGCATTCATTCAACAAATACTTTTTTGAGCTTCTAATACGTGCCAGACACAATGGAATAATAATACCTCAGTGGAAGCGTCTCATCTGTCACAGAGTTTACCTTCTAGGAAGAGGAGCAATAGCAAAAGCTTGTGATCTTCTTCTGCGCTTGGAAGCCCTGGAAGAGTTTGAGCACAGGGGTGACATGTTTTGACCCACTATTTTACATGTTCATAACACCATAGTCACAATAACCCAAAATTGGAAGCAACGCAGATGTCCATCAGCTGGTGCATGGACAAACCAAGGTGGTATATCCATTCAGAGGAATATCATTCCGCCGCAAACGGAACGAAGCACTGGCACACGCTACGACAGGGACGAACCTTGAACACATGATGCCAAAGGAGAAGAAGCCAGACACAGAAGGCCATGCAGTGTGTTATTCCATTTATAGGAAAGGCCCAGAGTAGGCAAATCTGCAGATGCAGAAACCAGATTGGCCGTTGCGAGGGGCTAGATGACGGGTACCGCAGGGAGGAGTGGGAGTGGCCGCTCACAGGCAAAGGGTTTCTCTTCTCCCAGTGGCTCTGCAAAACCAAAAGAATTTCCAGGATCAGGAATCGAGGCAGATTTTTTCTTTAACTCTTCGAAGGGTTGCTTCTAACGGGTCGCCATCTGTAAGCAGAGATTTTATTCCCCCTTATCCACATAAAAGACATTCACCTAGAGCAAGCATAAGCAAAAAGGAAAAATTCTTATAAAGAACACGGGGGATTTCATGGAGCTGGAGGAACAGGAAATAGCTGGACCAGAACAATCTGTGTTTGTCTGTCTCTGGCTCTCCTGCTGACCAGTTTTCCCTTTCCCCCATCTGCATGGGGGAAGAACAGCCATCCACCAGCTTCTATATGTTAACAATTTGAAGCACCAGAGACTCACTTTCCTTTCTCTATGCTCAGTCCAGTTTCCCAGGAAATCATTCTAAGGGGACCACCTTGGGTCTCGAATATATATCTGAACCGATCCTCTGAGGCCAAAGGCTGAGTCTCATTGTAGCAACAACAAACGCTCTCTTGGTGCCCTCGTGATTAGATGGTACTGGGTTGGAGTGAGGGTGGGCTTTCCCCAGAAGAGGAATTTTCCAGAAATAAATATTTGCTAAGTGAATGACCCTTAAGATCCCTTTAAATTTTGGAAATCTTCAGAGCTAAACTTTTGGTTAAAATGGCTAAGAGAGTGATTTTTAACAACAGAGATGGGTTTGGCCCAGGGCTGGCACCATTCTTGAACTGCAGGCACAGCGTGGTGACATTCTGTGCCCAACAGGGCCTGGCAGAGGAATTCAGCTTGGGTACAAAACAGACCTCTCCACTCCTCATCCCTAGCCCTTCATCTCAAGGCTCGGCCCCCTAGACCCACGCTCAGAGAAGACAGTGACCCCAGAGGACACCCGCACGAGCCTAGAGAGGACGGCCTAGTGCCAGCTCGGCTGAAATAAATTTCTCCAGATCACACGGAGACGACGGTCCTAGCTCTCATCGGCACAGCTCTCACTTGAGCCGCAGATGGCAAATGGACTGTGCATCCCCGCCCCTGGCTCCCCGGCCAGGCTGCTTCCACGTTCCTTGACAATAATACTGGTTCCGAAGCTGGCATTGGAGCCAGCCCTCGCTAGGCACAGCAGGGTGGGCAAGGCAGAAGGGAAGCTGGCAAGGAGGGAAGTAGGGGCGATTTACTTTATGCCGGCCCCGGCAGCCTGGAAAAGTACTGTGAAAAGTGGGCAGTGAGACCGCAACAGATGACAGAGCTTCATCAGGTAGGGGGTGGGAGGTGGGGGGCTCGGGAAAATCACAGCCCCAACTTGCCAAGGCTCAGAGACACCTGCATCTAATTTAGCATAAGGAAGATGTTATGGGGAAAGGCTGCTACCTTTCCCAGATGCAGACTCTCACTAAATCTGCTCTGCTCTGTCTCCGAAACCTCTCTCCGGCTCGCTCTCCATCCCCACCCCACCTGCTCTAAGCCACCATCCTCTCTCTCGCCTGGAGAGCTCCGCCTGCCTCCTAAAAATTCTCGCTTCGCTCTTCGTCCACAGCAGTTCATAATCTCCCCAACGACCGGAGCGATCTTTCCGAGTCGCAGGTCTGATTATGCCTCACTTCAGCTTCAAACCTGACAATGGCTCCCCAAAGGAGAGAGTCTATAATCTTTCACAACAGCTCATAAGGGCCTTCGCAAGCTGATCCTCGCTGACCTGCGTCCAGCGGCCCTTCCAGCACCACTCAGTGGCTTGCTGTGAAACCTTCTCAGAAGCTCGCTTTATATCGATTTTGTTCTACGTGCATTTTTACCACCTCAGCATCAGCCTCGAACTGGAGGAGGGTGGTGGAGGGGGTGGAGAGACACGGGAGGCTTGAAAGCAACAAGCGCGTGATTCTAAGAGGAACTGATGTGAACTGAGTAGAAATTGGTTTCCTGTTATCTTTGAAGCCACTAAGTTTGCAATTCAGGACCTGAAGCCCAGGTATCAGGCCAAACACTGCCACTATTTTCTGATCAAATCTCCTTCCCAGGAAGACACCATTAAAAAATTCTCTGTAACCAATCAGACAAGTTAAGCTCCTCTAAAAGAGCTACATCACTGACTGGGTTCACAGAGGACTCCGACCCCAATACAGCCAGAAAAAAGCCACGCACATTTGCAGGGGACCAGGTAATAAGACAAATTCACAAAGGCCTTTGTGGAGCCAAAGAAACATGAGGGTGCTGAGACACCAATCCACGCCTCCCCAACCCACACCTTTGCTAAGAGAATCGGCCCCCAACCGCAGCCCCTGTTGCCCTGTTTGCCTCGTGACATGTGCAGCCATTATAAGCAAAATAGGTACCCTGGAGGTTAAAATGCTGAAATCCTTCTGCGCACCCTGATAAACCCCCCTCCTGAATGCCCCTGAGAAACTCCATCTAAAACAGGAAGGAAATGCCTCGTCTCATCCAACAAGTCTATGCGTGAGGAGGGTTTCGGGTCTGGTTGATTCAGCTACTCAGCACGGTCCCAGACCCTTCTGTCCCTTTGCTCCGCCATCCATAGGGCAGTATCCCTCCCGAGTGTGAGATGGTTGTGGGTGGAACTTGGCGCTAATGTATTCTTGCTCGCGGGGGCTGAGAGGGGAGGAGAGAGACGGAACCCCTCTCAGATCATGGACTATAATCAGATCTCACTAGTCTATCTGGACTGGCTCCAGGCACCTGGCCAACAACCGACACCAGGGAAAAGCCCCCCCAGGGGCATTGGGCAATGTCTGGAAACATTTTCAGTTGTCGCCCAGGGGATGGGGGGCTACTGGCCTCTAGTGGGTGGAGACCAGGGGTGCTGCTAACATGCTGTAATGCACAGACCCACCGCCTACAACAAAGCGTTATCTGGTCCAAAATGTTGATAGAGCTGAGATTAAGAACCCGGATTTAGATTAATCTAGATCAGGGTTGGCAAACTACAACTCATGGGCCCCGGTTGACCCGCTGCTTGACTTTTAAATAAAGTTTTATTGGAACCCAGCCACGCTCATTCATTGACATATTGTCCATGGCTGTTTGCCTGCTACGATGGAGAGTTGTCGCACGGCTGTGACAGAGACCATGTGTCCTCTAAAACCTCAAAAATATACTCTCTGGCCTCTTTCTGAAAAAGCTTGCTGATCCCTAACCTAGATCTAGCCTAAAAGCTGGCGATGGGAGAATAGGTGAACAAAATTAGGGTTCTGTTTGGAGCATTGATATTGGGAAGTAATGAACAGTGACCACCTACCAAGATAAGTCCATTTCTGAAGGTCGCTGTAGGGCATAGCTCTCAGTAGGGGCTTTCCCAGCAAAAATGCATTTCCACTTAAAGGACTGTGATAAACTCCAGAGACTTAGGACTTGACACCGTTTTCAAGTTGTTGGGAGGTGTGGAGCATCCAAGCCCGACCGCCACCAAGATTTTCCCCAGTCAGTTCCGACTACAAAGAGACAGGAATGATCATCACAGGGTTGTGAGTTCTCAGCCCACAAAGGCGGAGTCAGGCCCGATGTGGGGTTTCTGTAGCAGGCCAAAGCCACGCTGAAATCAAGGGGGAGGAAAACAGAGGAGTATTTTAGAATCGTCTTAGGGAAGGATGCTCCTCAGCGGAGAGAGGCATAGGACAGGTGAGAGAAGCAACCCCAGAAGAAATGCTGCCTGACCGCACTCCTGTCCCATGGTGTCTACGAGATTTCACAGCATCTGTTCCATAAGTCCTTTTCCCTCAACGAGTCTAAGTAGGTTTCTGGTCCTTGGAACTAAACGATTCCTGAGGAAGGTGAGACCCCCTGAGTCACTAGACATCCTTTCCAGAACCCTCCCTTCATTGCCCCAAGAGCAGAGTAAATATTTGCCCGAGGGGTTGACTGATCCCTCCCCGCCCCATTCTTGTCACCCAGAGAGTCTTGACCCACTTGGCAGGAAGCTGGGCAATCCCAGAGGCCTGACAGAACATTCAAGACTTAAAAACGAAGAAACCCAAGAGGAAAAATGGTACCTGACTTTGGAGAGTTGTTTTAAAGGTGCCTTTTATTAGCAGCTATGAACAGTGACTGGACTCGTCACACATAAGTCAGCATCAACTCTTGAAAAGTTCTAAGAACGGAGAAACTTTATTAAGTGGAAAAAAAATATCCCATGGCCATTTCTTTCCCGCATGTTATAATAATGTTGCTTTGATCTTCCTGCTCACTCAGCCTGGTCTTTATCAGAAGCCCACCACCTAACTCCCTGTCCCTATTTGATATTTTAATTGAATGAGGACCCGTCACATCCTGGCCAATACTCGTTCCCCATCTGCTTCTTCTCTGGTTTTTTTTCTGGGAGCGCCTGGGGCAACACTCTTCCCTGGAACAAAATCTGCTCTCTCTGAATTCCTCTGGAAGAGATTCTCTTGCCTGAAGCCAGCACCATTTGCCTCCTGGAGGTAAATCTGTCCTGGAGGTGCCTCTCTGGGGGCCGCCATCTGGGTTTCGGGGCAGCCCTTATGGGGTGGAGGACGGTGATGCTGAGTTTTATGCCTCCTCGTTCCCAACCCACCCTCCTCAGACTGAGGCTTTGGCAAAGGGGCCTCTCCATTTGAGCCACGACCAAGACAAGATCAGTCAAAGGACAATTTTGAGTTAAATAAACGGATTTCTTACCAGCAAGATCGCAGCAAAGCCAAGCATTGCATGTGAGCGCATTCAGCTTACAGTGCCCTGACGAGGTGCTGGCTCCTGCACGTTAAAATAAGCACAACGGAACAGGTGCTTGCAGGCACTTCACATAACTACTTCCTAACTGAATCCTGGCAACAAGCATATGAACCAAGGACTTTTATTTCCTCATTTCACAGATGGTAACACTGAGGACCGGAGAGGTTGAAACTGTGCTCAGGGTCTCACACTGGTCTAAGAGGCATAAGGAAATTTAAACCAGACAATTTATAGCAAATTCTATGCTCTTGGCATACTTGATTGCTGTAGAGAAATTGTTATTTAGAAAGGTCAGGTAGGTGGGTCTTTTTCAAAGGAAGAGGCCCTTTTTCTTTCGTCCTTTCATCTATTTCTGGCTTCGAAATTCAGATTCTAAAAAACCAGGGTTGGTTTTTTTTTTTTCCTGTGACAAATATGTCAAGCCAGGACATCAGATTCAGACCTAACCAAGTATGCTTTTATCAGTGTTTGTCCCTTTTCCCTTTTAAATCTGCAAAATTCTTTTCTACCAACCGTGTATGTGCTAGTGCCCTCTAGCAGAGGCACAGGAGGTTGAGTCACTAGCTAAGGGTCGTACAGACCATGACAGGTCAGAATTAGAATCCCTTTCTGGGGTCTGTAATCCACACTGGGTCCCAAGGAAATTGCTTTCTACTCAATCTTCCAGAGAAGGAATCTTTTCCCCAGAGAGACCAAGGATTAAAACAGAACATCTGCAGACATTCATTTATTGAGTACCTACTATGGGCCCATTGCTGGGCTGGATGCTGGGGTTAAAAAGAGAGAAAAAAAAAGCCAAGGTCTCCACACTTGAGAACCCAGTCTCTCAGAGGTGGCAGACACAGAATGGACAATTACAGTGCCCTGTGAGGAGACCCATGACAGCGAAATTGTGAGAACCCAAAGGTAAGGCCCCTAACCCTGCCAGGAAGTGGAGAGGATAGTGGTGAAGGAAAACTTCCTGGAGGAGGCGACTCCTGAACTGAGTCTTGAAGAATGAGAGTAAAAGGCCGGAGACAGGAGATCAGCCGGACATGAAGCTGGAAAGACAGGCAGGGGCAGATCATGAGAGGCCTGGAGCACCTGAGTCAGTAGTTCGGAGGTTTCCTTGAAGACAGTGACAGATTGTGCCTCAGTTTCCACATCTACCGCATAGGGTTGTTGTGAGATTAAAGCACTTAACATAATGGTTGGTGCATATTAAGTGCTCAATAATTATAATTATTATTAAAAGGTTTTAGAGAGACTGATATAATACTAATTACTGTTAATATGACAACTACCATTAATCAAACATTTAGACGTTTAATTAATGAAGTACATGTTCCATGTGCATCACTATTTTACTTCTAAGCTTTTGTCATTATTCAGAATTGCATCACGTATTTATTGAATTATGAACTTTCTGCCTGTCCCTCCCACTAGAACAAAAGCTCCACAAATGCAGGGACCTGTTCGTCTTGTTTGCTGCTGTATCCCCAGGACCTCCAATGGAGACTGACACATGAAGTAGAAGCTCAAAAAACCACTGTTGGATAAATAAATAATGATCCTATTCACAGCAATCCAGAGAAATAAATTTACCTTGATTTTGCCAATGGGGAAACTGAAGTGTAGAAAGATGGGTCAGGCTGAGATGTGGACCAAAGATGCACGATGGGGAGGGCTGAAGGCAAAGGGACCAGTGAAGAGGTTCTTGCTGACATGCAGGGAAGAAAACTGGGATGGAGAGAAGTTACCAGATGAGAGAGATATTAAGAAGGTGGGTGAGTAGGTGGATGGACGGGTAGATAGGAAGATGAGTGGATATGTGAGTGAATGGATGGGTGAGTGAATTGATAGCTGGAGGGATGGGGACATGGGTGGGTTGGTTATGGATGGGTGAATAAATAGACCTTCGGAGGCTCCTAATGCCCTTATATGAGGCATTATATACATAGAATAAAAATTTTCACTAATAATAAGCAGAATGAATGTCAAAATGTTATCCAGATGATGAGGTCAGAGTATGAGATTCAGGGAATATAACAATCCTCTCCAATATGCCTTCACACCAATTTTGTCCAAGACTCATGTGCTAAATTATTCTTCTCCTTGCTCCTCTAAGACAAATAAGGCGTAAGTCAGGCCTTAACTGTCATTCCTCCAGCTGATTTTCAAATCCAGAGTGCGAGTGCTGAGGCTTCAGATTATTCTATACCTAACTTGGTTAAGCAGTACCTGGGTCCAGACAAGATGAGCTTATTGTCAGGGAAACAGAGTTGGTCTCATAGGCAAAAAGCTCCTGCTGATGCTGATGCTATTCCAGGGAGAGAGTTAAAGGCAACACGGAAAGGCTTTGAAAGATGACTCCTGTCCAGTCAAGTTCAAACAGATAACCAGCCATAAAAAGTCCCAGTTGGGTCAATCTTCCTTATTAAAGGCAACATGTGGACAGAAGCGAGTCTGATCTGTTCTTTCTTTTTCTTTAGCCCCAACTTCCCACCCTTTCTCTGTATCCTACACACACACACACACACACACACACACACACACACACAAAGCTATGTTCAGGGCTAGAGTACATGAAATATATTAATATAACTTAAGGAAAAGTCCCCTCCAAAATAGCACCTTCCCAATCTTTCCTTAAATTCCCTCATGAGCAATACATTCTTTTGTGATATTATTTATAATATAGAATACCTTCCTATACTCAATGATTTCTTTTTAAGTAATACTGAAGAATTCCACGGGCTGGACTAACAGGAGTCAATATGTCCCTATGGGAACTTCCCCTAGATGGAATTATCCAAATTATGGAAGCTCTAGAAACAGGAAGCTTGAAAAGCTATCCAAGCCTGATTTTTCTATATAAAAACATAAGAAAATTAATTTAACATAAAAAGCAAGAAATAAAAGGTACAGTCAATATTAAAAATTATAAGAAAACACAGAATTTACAGGCCCACCAAAACAGAAGAAAATAACATACAATTTAATATTGTAAATAGGCTAAAAGAAATTCAGAAAGTTATAGCTAAAGAATATTCTTACATAACACAAGTCCCTAAAAAAGTCCAAAGCAATGAAATAGAAAAATATTAAGAACCATAATTCAAGGAAATCAGCACAAAATGACCAATACTGAAACATATCAAAGAAAAATTACTAGACTTAAAAAGAAAAAAAAAAAGAGGTTATACTTTGGGCAACAAGCCAAAAAGATCAAGTCACTTATAAGGTAAATAAAATCACATCATCGTTAGGCTTTTTAACAGAAGTATTTTATCCTGGAAGAAATGAGGAATCATGCCTAGGATCCTCAAGGGAAGAAAACGTGGGCCAACAATGTCTATTCTAAACCGACCTTCAAACAAAATTAAAAATTTAAATTGATTCCTAAAAATTCTAAGTAAAATAAAACAAATGAACCTAAACATGTATTCAATTAGTATTATAACCACGCAAAAAAAAGACTTCTTCCAAGTTAACTTTTAAAATATAAAATTTGACTAGATACACCTCAGGGATATAACCCTAGAATTTAAATAGATAGATAGATAGATAGATAGATGATAGATAGATAGATAGATAGATAGATAGATAGATAGATAGATGATAGATGATAGATAGATAGGACTTAAAAAAGACAATATACCCACAAGAACAGAAAACAAAATGTCCAAATGTCACAGCCTGAATATGGAAACAACCGGAGTGTCCACCAATGGATGAATGGACAAACAAAATGCAGTCTGTCCATAAAATGAATGTTATTCAGCCATAAAAAGGGATGAAGTACTGACACATGCCACAACACAGATGAACTTGAAAACATTGTGCTAAGGGGAAAAGGTCATATATTATATGATTCCATGTACAGGAAATGTCCAGATTGGCACCTCCACAGACACAGAAGCTAGGTGAGTGGTGGTCAGGGGCAGAAGGGTGGGGGATAAAAACGGGGAGTCACTGCTTAATGGGCACCAGATATTTGGGGGGGAGATAAAAATGTTTTGTAATTAAATAGTGGTGATGGTTGCATTATGAAAATACTTAAATCCACTGAACTTCACTTTAAAATCTATACTTTAGAAAGGTGATTTTTATGTTATGTGAATTTTACTTCAGTAAAGGAAAAACTTTACATGATTTTTATTAATCATATTGATGCTATAAATGATGACATCGCTATTTTCAGACTGTGTGTTGTGAGATATTGTGAAATAAAGTAAAAGAATAATCATATTGATATCTTTCAGAGCCAAGATTCTCCGCACTGGGGAAAAGAAATACAGAGGTAGAGTGTTGAGATTAAATGAAAACGCTGTTACTTGCAAAACTAAATTTGTCTCTCAGTTTTGGTGTAAACCCCAAACTATTTTTAAATCTTAAAAATAAAACCAATAGCCATGATTTGAATGGGAAGCATCGATATGAATTCATCACGTGTTTTGTGTTGTTTTTTTTTTTTTTAAGTACATACTTACTAGTTCTGCCTCCTGAAAATTCCCAGAAACAATCACTCCATGTCCTGTTACCATGTTCCACACGAGACCGGCGCTTGGGAAATATCCGTGGCAGTGGGGGTAGGGAATGGGGAGGGAAAGATATTAACCAGCCCGAGGGTATGCTTGAGGTGGGTGCACATGGAAAAAGGTCTGCAAGAATATGTTACGATTACTAATAGTAATTGCCTTTCGGGAGCCGAAGGCGAAAAAACTGGAAGCTTTCACTACTTACTTTAATACCCTTTTGTAACTTTAGAATATTTTAAATGTATGTAGGGACTTTATAATAATAATAATACATTTTTAAATAAAAGCCCTCAAGCAAATTGGCAATATGTATTCCAAATTTTTAAACTGTGCTTGAGACAAACTAATAGAGCTCTGTGCATATGGATGTTTGTCTCAATATTATTTATAATATAGAAAATTTTCAAACTACCCATGTGTCCGATAATAGGGCACTGGTTAAATTAATTATACTACAACTGTATATTGGAACACTGTGGAGTCATTAAAACCCATATTTTCCAAAACCATTTAATGAATAGAAATATGTCTATAATATATTGCTAAAGAATATTGTATATAAGACCTAAAACTTTGTTTAAAATATTCATGTGTGTATTCATGAGCATTATAGGCAAACAATATATTCACATGCACAGAAAAAGGTCAGAAAAAAATTATAGGTCATTTTAACTTTTGTGCTTTCAGTCACCTCATAATTACTGTGTGCCAACCAAGTATTTTCTATGTTTCCTTTTTATGAACATGTTTTATTTTTCTAATTAGAGAAGAGCAATAAATGTTCATTTTTTAAAGGGGTATAAAAGGATCTCTGGTAATGAAATGGAATACCAGTTATTTCCCATGCCCCTGAATCGGAACTGTTATTTGCACTTAACTTGAGCATTTGCACACAAGATCTGACCACTACAGCAGCCGGAAGCAAACGGGGACCAACGGGCAGAGTTAAGTTCTGCTTCTGCCCTAGGCCACCATTACCCCATGTGGCCATCTTCCAAATGTACAAAACCCACTCACTTCTTTCCTTTCCTTCCAAGTTCTCCTTTTTCCCTACACAAACCTTTGAATTTTCTATACTAATGCTCAAGATCATGCCCTTAGATAAGACCAAAATATTGGACATCTGTAGTTTCTGCCAATCTACGTCCATTCACTCTTCTCCTAGCAAAGTATACTGATTTATCCCTGGGGAACACCATCTTTCCATTCTCATCCAATGTGCTACAGGTGTAGCTCCATCCACAGTTCAGGGTCAGAACACATGACCCAGGTCCAATCTAACTAGCACATTAAACGATAACTCTCTCCGGTCAAAATGACTGGTTCAGGGGAAACCATGTGAGCCCATGAAGTGCAATGAGCTGAGAATGCTGGGACAAAGACTGTCTTCCTTCCCCTGTTGTAATAGACCTGAACGGATGCATGCCTAAGAACTGCTGGTGGTCGTTTTAAGACCATGAATAGAAAACGTGTCCGTGAGTGTGATCATCTCTAAGAAAGCATAACACAGAGGGGGAGACCCCATGCACCCTGATGATGTCATTTAGGCTCCTGGATCCGGCCATGCCCGAACATGATGATCCCTGGACTTTTCAGTTACGTAGCCAGTAAAGTCCCTTCTTTGCTTAAGGCAGTTTGAGTCACGTTTTTTTCTCTGACTTCCAACCAATCATTACCAACTGACACGTCTGGCTTCTTCTAACTGTGCGAGAGGACATCTTACAGTCATGTGCATTGGGGGATGGCTTTTAAAAAGACCTAGAATCAGAAGACCTTGGTTTGAATCCTTCCTCTACTACTTACTAGCTACGTAACCTTGACCTAGTCACTCTGTCTGAACTTCAGTGTCCTCTCTGTAAAAGGGTATTAACCTGTATTCACAGCCTTCTTGTGAGAATCAAATTGTTAAGAATTTATTTTTTAAAAACAATGCAAAGCTTTTCACAGGCATTAATGAGGAGCGTTCTTCAACTTGTTTTGAAAAAATATCACTTTGGCTGTCGTGTAGAAAATGGGTTGGAGGAGGACAAGCGTGAGAGCAGAGAGGTCTGTTAAGAGGGGGCTTTAAAAAAGTCCAAGCCGATGACGGTGGGTTGAACCAGGACAACATTAACCCAATGTCAACTACCAAATGTCAGTTCCAAAATGTCAGTCAATAAATTTACCGAAATTCCCATTCTATCTCTGACTCTTTGCCCTGATTTTCACCTAAATGAATTTTGCATTTAAATTCTGCCTCGCCCTATGCAATATCATCCATGAAATCTCGAGGTTGATTTGTACAATCGAAAGGTAATAGAGTTACATCGGAGATATGACATATCACACACATATTACGTATGTCATATATATTTCTAATCACATTAAAATAAGTATATAACTATTACTTTTTAAACGTTTATGTACAAATCACTGAAACGCAACTCAAATACTACCAGGAGACAATAAACCAGGACTGTGGGTGGCACAGGGACAGGAAAAAGTGTTTCTTCTCGTTATTCAGAGGACAAGACCTACTTGGCATCAAGTAAGAGAGTTTAAGGAGGCTGGCAGGGAAGTTTTCACCTGTAGATGGACCTCACTTTAAGAGAGAACCCAACTTAAAAAAAAATTCTCAGCCAGCAGAGTAATTAGAGGGTGGTTATTGGACTGACGTTCCTCCCTTTTACAAAATGGCTCACCATGGAGACCCTTTAAACTGAGAGCTCCCCTACTGAATAAGTGCCTAGTACAATCATTAACTACTTGACAGAGAACCTGGGGGCAGCCGGGAGAGGAAGGAGGAGGTGGAGAGGAATCTTAAAGCCAAGCCCTGGCCCATTTAAGACCAATTTGGAATGAAGATTTCAGAAAGTCTGAAAGTATAATTTACGTGAATGGGCTAAGTAGGCTTCCGTGAAAAACTCTCCCACTTAGACAATGCTCCTCGAGAACAGCCTGCTCTGCAGCCATTACAAAGTGTGTTTTAGAAGAATATTTGACGACATTGGAAACATCTCGAAAGCAGGTGGCAAATCAGCATGTACAGCAGGATTCCAATTTCGGATTTAAAAAAGAAATTCTATACATGGGTAAAGGAAAAGAGACTGGGAGCCTACATTAAAACGTTAACGGTGCTTATATTTAGATGGTAGGTTAGAGGAATGATTTTTTATTTCCTTCCTTATTCGTGCCTGTGTGTACTGATGTCTATTTTTTAAGCCTCGAAGGACAATTAAACTTATTGACTAAAAACATAAAGTAGGAAATGTCTTACTAGAAGGCCAAATCTCTTATTTCGAATGTGATGATATAATGATAGTTAACACTTTGTAACCACTTATTATGTGTCAACCACTTATTATGTGCTCAGCACTTTATATATTCATGTCATTGATACTGACTCCTCACAGCCACTCTATGAGATGGGTATTTTTATGCCCCCCCCCAAGTTGTTCAAATGCAGAAACCGGGGTGCACAGAAATGTCATAACCTGTTCAAGATCACTAGCTGGAAGGGAGTAGAGAATCCAGGTCTCCTGATTTCTAATTTAGGGCTCTTTCTTCTCCATAGCATTGAATTTCTACAGATGCCCTAGTTTATGAGCTAAAAATATCCTATAATTACCCCATAAATAAGCCATCGAACTTATGTACTCCTTGCGTTTAACATATCATTTAGCATTTAGAGGACACATCACATTGAGGAAGAACCATCAATCTTTCACATAACGCTCCAGTTAATACCTGGGTAATTACAATCCAGTCACAAAGCTGATCATGCTTGTTGTTTCCATGGTGCCAGATCCCCCTTTTAAAGAAGGAAACTCATCAATTATCTCTGACCTGCTCGCTCTGTAAATTTACAGGCTCCCAGAGTACCAGCACTTACCCCGGTGGTCGGAAAGTTCAATCGTCATTGCAGAGAGCCCCTAACCCTACGGAATTGAAAGCTGTCTATCTATAACCCCCTTTAACATGGCATCAGACTATCATTTAGTCCTTCTTTGATGCTAATAAAACTCCTATTTAAAAAAACAGTCCCTCTGTGTGCACCCAGATCTGAGCTAGCTGCTTTGTTTATCGCAGGAATAGTAGACCGCAGTGTTTATCAATGTTATCAAATCCAGTACCTCTTGGTATCAGTCAGTTTCTAGTGCATAACAAACGATCTCAAAAAAATCTCAATGCTTTACAAGAAAAAGATTTATTTTTTAACTTATAAGTCTATAGATGGTTGTGGTTCTGCTGAGCTCATCAGGGACACCATTAGCTTGGCTCCAGGCTTCAGCCCGAGTTTGGATCTGTTCCAAGTGTCTCCCTATTCTCCTCAGACCAAGAGCAACCTAAAATATGTTTTTTTCATAGCAAACGGCAGAAGCACAAACGGATTAGTGAGAACACATGCCTTTTGAGGGCCACGTTCAGAACTGTCACGGTTCTATTTCTGTTGACATTTCTTTGGCCAAAGCAATTCTCATAGCCACACCCAGAATCAATGAGGTACAGAAATATTCTCCACCCACCCCAGGGGGAGGTACTGCAACTTCACATGGCAAAAGGTATAATTCCATTAAAGGACAAAATGAAAAATTGGGAGCAATGATCCATTCTGCCTATCTGTTTATTGCAACTATATTGTAATGTGCCCTTCAGTATCCTGAAATGAAATTCAGAAATAATATAACCTACGTACGCACGTAATTTTCAAAAGGAATTTCATACGTGAATGCTAGAAGACAGAGGTACTTGAATGTTGGTGCATAAACAAAGAATCACTGTGTGCACAACGGCTACAAATGAAGCTGACGCAGGGGTGAGGTGTTGGCCCCTCAAATATCTTGAACAGCATTGCTAGTGGTGATATGATTTTTCTGAAATGGCATGCAAGCATGGATAAAAAATTTTTTTTTGGATAAAATTTTGAGCGAAATAAACTATAACCATCCCTTGATACGGACTTAAATCGCACTCCTAGAAAAATCAGAGTATGCTAAAACCATGCAAACATACTCTATGTTCACATGTAAAACAGGCTCAGATGGTAATACATGGGTTTTTCACCTACATGGAGGTCTGGAAGGACAAGGAAAAGCCAAGCAGGACACAGGACAAGTGTTCCCCACACACTGTTGAGTATCGATCTCTTCTAGCCCCCAAAGCAAATCATGCCAATGTCATGATTTTGTAATTCCCCATCAGGGCAACTACCAACATTGTCCCCATAAATTTCCAAAAGGAGTCCTAGGAGGCCGTATTGACCCTGTGAGGACAACTGGTGTTGTATTAGAGCGAATCGTTGATGTTCTGACTTTGAATGCAAGCTCTGCTTCCTACTTAGCTCTGTGACTTTAGACAAGTTATTGAACTGCTCTGAGCAGTTCTTACTCAAAATGTGGCTTTGTGGATTAAAGGAGAGCACGCAAATGGCAAAGCATTTAATGCGATGCATGGACACACCCCATGCTCAGTAAAAGTCAGCACCCAATGTTACACTACTTAACTTATTCCCGTTTCACAGATGAGGAAACGGGCTTGAATAAGATGCCTTTGGAGGACTTTCCTCCTCCTCTCCCTCCTAGCTTCTAGTTTAGAGATGGGCGATACTTGATGTTCTGCTGAGGGTCACCTTCAGAAGAAAGGTGAGACTGGAAAGGTTGTGGGATTGACAGGAAAATCTATGAGTACGAGGATCTGGATTCAAACTCTAGGCTGGGATACACAGTGGTCCTACTCTGAAGAAAGAACTCTCTTTCACATCCCCATCAGTGTCACCACTTAGCACACTCAGGAGCAGTGGCAGTGCAGACTCACCCAGCGGTGGTACAGAGGAGGATGTGGCCTTCAGTGGTGATGCCAGGAGAGGTTTTAGAGGCAGTACGGAAGATAGATGGTGGATCCAGACACCAGAGTTCAAACCCCAGCTCTGTCACCAGTCATGCATCCACATGACCCTGAGTAAATTACTTAACTCCCCTGTGCCTCAGTTTCCTCATCTGTAAAAGGGGATAACATTAATACCTACCTCACAGAGTTACTGCAAAGACTAAATGAGTTTATATAAAGCAGTTAGCACAGTGTTATCATATAATAAGCTCTATGTAATTGTGTACTATTATATTATCATTATCATTGAGACAGAATAGTTGGTGTTCACCCAAAGGTTCAGTGCAGTCATACAGAGTCTGACCCATAGTGGATGATAAAAAAGTGATCAAAGGACTTCTGATCCAGATGGTGAATGCTGTGCTCGCCTCCTCTCACAACCACATCAAAATTACAACTACGGGATCACTATCGTTGGGAGTTACCTGAATTCTAGCTGAACAGAAGTCCTACAACTGGAGACACACAGAAGAGGCCACCTCAAAACTGGTAGGAGTGCCAGAGACACCCAACAAGCTAGTCCCACACCCACATGTGACAGTTGAGAATCAGGAGGGATATCTGGGCAGCAGAGCACCCCCAAGAAGAGCAAGGGGTCCTGGCCCCACAGGGGCACCCCAGCCCAGGGTTCTAGTGTTGGGAAGAGAAGTCCCCACTTCTGGCTGTGAGAATCAGCAGAAATTGTGGCTGAGTGAGACAGAGAACTGAAGGAGTCACAGACCTTCCTCTTAAGGGGGCCCATGCGTACACTTCCTCACAAACAGACTCACTTGCTCTGAGCTCCAGGGCTGGGGCAGCAGATTGAAAGGTGCCAGAGACATACAGTGGGAAACAGGATTGTCTGATTTCATAGCAAGGGCTGGAGGGGCACCTGTCTCCCAGATAGAAGTGCTGGCAAGGGGCATTGTTCCTTTGTGGAGCCTTCTGCTCCCCCAACCCCCCGCCTGACTCTCAGACCCAGGTAGGCACCATATCTGAGTCTCCATCGACATAGCTAACACTGGTGATTCCCTGAGACCCTGCCTCACCCAACGTGCGAGCCCACCCAAGCTGCTTCCAGAGGATTTTCCATAAAAATGGCCTGTCTTGGTTCATGCTGTGGAATTCTCTAAAACCTCTCAAAGGTTCAAAAATCCAAAACAAGGAACATCTGGCCTCGACGTGCCCCATATCTCTTGCCGAGCAGCTCTAAGCCTGACACTAGCAGGACCGGCCTCGGTTCACAGCTTAGCCTCTCAAGGCAGTTCCAAGCACAGTGTGGGTGGCAGCCATCTGTTGATTGCTTGGTGGCTCATGCCAAACGGCTCCGGGCAGGGCACAGGCTGCAGCTTAACTTGGCCTGTGGCAGGGACCCTACCAGGAGGCCCCAGCCTGCATGTCTGGTAGCCACTTCAATCTCAGCCAGAGCACTACCTGGGGTCACATCTGAGGACAACACACCCAAAGAGCAGACTGGGCAGGCACCAGAGCCATGCTAAAGCAAATTCTGCTCTGTAGGGTCAGCTCCTGCACAACAGTTCCTCGAAGGGTCACAGATAATCATCACAAACAATCAACCCAAGGGCCAATCCCTCCCATTGATAAGCAAACATCAACAACCAAGGCTCAACTACAACAGGAGGGAACACACAACCCACACAAGGGGCATGCCTGGAGCACCAGGCTCAGGTGCCCAGGGAAGATTGTTCGACTGGGACCCACAGGACACCTACTATGTAAGGTCACTCTACTAATATCAGGAGACAGAGCCGCTCTACCTAATACATAGAAACAAACACTAGTAGGCAGCCAAAATTCAAAAATAAAAAAATACATCCCAAATAAAAGAACAGAACAGAGCTCTAGAAAAAGAACTAAACTACAAAATGGAGACAAGCAATCTCTACCAGACGCAGAGTTCGAACACTGGTTATAAGGATATTCAATGAACTTAGGGGAAGAGCAGATGAACCCAGTGAGAACTTTAACAGAGAGATAGAAAACATAAAATGGAGATAGAAAACATTTTAAAAAGTCAGAAGTGAAAAATATAATAGCTGAAATGAAGAATACTTTAGAGGGAATCAATAGTAGATTAGATGAAGCAGAAAACACCCAGTCGGAACAGCAACAACAACAAAAAAGAATCCAAAAATATGAGAATAGTTTAAGGGTCCTTTGGGACAACAAAAAGTGTACGAACATTCTCATCATAGGGGCACCAGAAGAGGAAGAGAGCAAAGAATTGAAAACGTATTTGAAGAAATAAGAACGGAAAACTTCCCTAACCTGGAGAAATTGACATACGAGTCCAGGAAGCGTTGAGGGTCCCAAACAGATGAACCCAAAGAGGCCTACGCCAAGACACGTCACAATTAAATTGCCAAAAGTTAAAGACAAAGAGAGAATCTGAAAAGCAGCAAGAGAAAAGCAATTAGTTATGAGGGCGCTCCCAGAAGACTGTCATCAGATTTCTCAACAGAAACTTGGCTGGCCAGAAGGGACTGGCAGGAAATATTCCAAGCAAGGACCTACAACCAGGATTACTCTACCCAGCAAAGCTATCATTTAGAATTGAAGGACAGATAAAGAAAAAGAAAAAGCTAAAAAAGTTCATCATCACCAAGCCAGTATTACAGGAAATGTTAGAGGGACTTCTTCAAGAAGAAGAAGGAAAACAAAAAGAAAGATGAAAGACATGAATAATGAAATAGCAATAACTCCATATCTATCAATAATTACTTTAAACATAAGTATATTAAATGCTTCAATCAAAATATAGGGTGGCTGAATGGATAAGAAAACAAGAACCTTACATATGGGTCTACAAGAGACTCACTTCAGATTGAAAGACACACAGAGACTGAAAGTGAGTGAAGAGATGGAAAAAGGTATTTCATGAAAACGGAAATGAAACAAAAGGTGTATACGAGACAAAATAGACTTTAAATCAAAGGCTATAACAAGAGACAATGAAGGAAGGAGCCAGTTATCTCACTTCTGGGTATTCATCTGAAGAAACCCAAAACTCTATGTTGAAGGGATATGTGGATCCATATATGTTCATTGTAGCATTATTTACAGTAGCCAAGATATGTAGCTATCCTGGGTGTCCATCCATGGACGGATGGGTAAAGAAGAGGTGGTGTGTGTGTGTGTGTGTGCGCGCGCACGTGCGTGTGTGTGTGTAATGGAATATTATGCAGCCATGAAAAAGAATGAAATCTTGCCATCTACATCAACATGGATCTGCATCAATCCTTGGAGGGTATTGTGCTGAGTGGAGTAAGTCAGACAGAGGAAGACAAATATATATAAAAACAGGATAAACAAACACCACAAACAACCTCATAAATAGAGAGCATTTTGATGATCGTCAGATTGAGGAGTGAGGGATCTGTGAAGGGGGAAGGGATTAAGAGGTACAAATTGGTAGTTACAAAAGTCATGGGGATGTAGAGTATAGCGTGGGGAACATAGTCAGTAGTACTGTAATAACTATGTGTGGTGTCAGATGGGTACTGGACTCATCAGGGTGATCACTCCATAAGTTGTATAAATGTCTGATCACTGTGTTGTACACCTGAAACCAATAAAATATTGTATGTCAACGACAATTGAAAAAATTAAAATTTTTTAAGTGACCAGAGGAATGGATGAATGGACGGACAATGGTGGGAAATAACTGGGAACTTTGGCAACATGCAGTTCTCAGCTTCCAATGTGGGCATCTGGAAAGACGCCATGGAGCATTTATGCTTACCAACATGCTCTCCACCACTATACCGTATGGTCTTTCAAAAACATAAAACAAAACAAAACGGAGGTGTGTCAAGGTGTGCTCACGGCAGTTAACATTCTAAATGGACTCAAACCATCAGCATCAATCTTATACTGACTTGCCCGGACACGCAAGGATTTTTTTTTTTTTTTACCCATTCTTGTCAACGATTACAGAGCAAAATAAAAGAGGAAGCACTAATGAGAAAAAGAAAGTGATGACAAGAGAAAGGAAAGCCGATAGAGGCAGAATGCCTAGTACGATGCCAGATGCAGAGTAGGCCCTCTCTCACTATTTGTTGAATGAGGAGATAACTGGACGAATGCATAAATGAATAGATGGATAGAGGAACAGATGAACGGACGAGTAGGTGGATGGACAGATGCCTCATCTCCTTTTCTGGCCCCATTTCAAACTTCAGATCAAGACAGAAGATTTCCAGGGAGGAAGCGATCATCTCTGCTCATATTTTAGAGTCAATAGCTTCCTTAGGAAGAGTTTTAAAAATATCACGTTTTCTCATGTCAGACAAGTCACAAATATCAAATTCTGGTAAAAGCTCTGCCACTGACCAGCTATGTGACCCAGAGTGAGTCGATTTGATTCTCTGAGCCTCATTTTTCTCAGAGGCGGTCCCTAAGAAGGCACACAAAGCAGACATCGCATAATGTTATGAATGGTTTATGTGCATGAGCGTAGGCCCATGTTTATACACAATATAGCCAGTACCTATTTGTTACTTTTGTTCATTCCAACCTTCTTTTCATTATTATTATATAGCATATTATTGTAGTTGGTGACTATTTCTATATAACACTCAAGAGTTTATAAAACATTGTAATACCAGGGCCACAATTCATTTAACACTTATGTACTCTCTCACAGGTCCTCACAATTCAGTGAGTAGATGTTACTAACCTGTATCAGTTATTTATTCCCCCAATAAGGCTGTGTAACAAACTAGCACAAAACAAAAACAAAAACAGGGCATAGAGCAATAAACATCTATTTGGGGTTCGGCTGACTTGGACCAGGCTTCTCTGATTTTGGCACCTTGCTCTCACGTCTACGGCTAATAGCAGGTTACCTAGGCAGCTCTGTTGATCTTGGTTAGATTCTCTCACATTTATGGGGTTTGGCTGGCTGGTGGCTGATCTAGGAGGACTCAGCTGGGATTCGGGGATGACTTGGTGCCACAACACGGGTCTCTCACCCTCCAGTCTGGGAATTGCCAAAGAAACTAGAGTAAAAGTAGAAATGTACAACACTTCTACAGATCTGGGTGTGCAGAGCTCGGATAGCTAGTGTCACGTTGGCCAAAGGAAGTCACAAAGCCGAAACAGAGTCAAAGGATGGGTAAAAACACCCCGTCTCTTTTACGAGAGGAACTATAACGGCTGGACGTACAGGAGGGGTGTTATGAGTCAAACTGTGTCTCCCCAAGTCAACATGTTGAAGCCCTAACCTTCAGTTATCTCGGAATGTGACATTATTTGCAGATAGAGGTAAGGAAGTTAAAATGAGGTCATTAGAGTGGACCCTAATCTCGTACAACTAGTGTTACTATAAGGGGAAGTTTGAACACAGACATGCACGGAGGGAAGATGTGTGAAGACGCAGGGAAAAGACTGCACCGACAAGCCCAGGAGAGAGGGGCATGGAATGGATTCTCCCTCGCAGCCCTCAGAAGGAACCAGATCTACAGACACATTGATTTTTGGACTTCTAGCCTCCAGAACTCTAAGACATTAAATTTTTGTTGTTTAAGCTACCCAGTTTATGATATTGTTAAGGCAGATATAGCAAAGTAATACAAGGGGGAAAGAACTAAGCATTAGTGCAATCCTTAAAACCCTATGTTTTAGTACTAAATGTTATAAATGGAGAGTTCAGTTAAGTATTGCTCAAGAGGCATCAGGGTTATAAGTGGAACACAGGCCTTTTTTTTTTTTTTATCAGATTTCCTCCTACCTGCCCCTAAGACATTTCAGCTCACAATCCTTTGTCTTTTCCTAGGTGGCTTCCAAGAGGGAGGCACTGTTCATGCCCAACTAGGCAATTCTGTGTGTGTTGCTTCAAAGCTTCTTCTTTACAGTCCTTAATGACCTAGTAATTGTGTTTATGGCTTTCCAATGAAGTGTGCAGAGCTCTGATAGCCATCACTGGTTTCTGGAGGGCCTCTATTTGATCTGAAGCTGTGCAAAGATTCTGATGGATTAAAAAAAGGTGGGGGTATGCGAGGCAAAAAGGGGAAAATTCGGGTCAAATACATTCAAAATGGTTTTCAGCTAACCACTCTACACACTTGAGCCACCAACTACATTTGCATTGAACAGACTCAATTATTTGGGATAATTCTGAAGCTTCTGAAATAATTTCTTGGATAGAATAAAATGAATGGAAAAGAATTAGGTCACCGAGTCATGTATTAGTCAGGGTTCTCCAGACAAATAGAATAGGAGGAAGGGAAGGATGTAGGGAGGGAGGGAAAGAGGGATACAGATTTATTAAAGGATTTGCTCACATGGTTATGGAGACTAAGAAGTCCCACAGTCTGTCACCTTCCAGCTGGAAACGCAGGAAAGCCAGTAGTGTAGTCAAAGGCCCCAGAGCTGGAGAGCTTGAGGGTACAGATTGCAGTCCAGGCCCAAAGGCCTGAGAACTAGGAGTGCCAAGGGCAGGAGGAGATCAATGTCCCAGGTCGAAAGGTCATATAGAGTTAATTCAACCTTCCTCTACCTTTTCTATTCAGGCCCTTTTCTATTCAATGTGGATAATGCTACCCCATCTGTGTTACTCAGTTCACCAATTCAAATGCTAATCTCTTTCAGAAACACCCTCAGACACACCCTGAAATAATATCTAACCAGCTATCTGGCAATCCCATGGCCAAATCAGGTTGACACATAAAATTACCCATCGCGATCTATTACACAAATATTTCTCAAGGACGTACTATGTGCCAAGCACTGTTATAGGCCCTGGGATACAGACATGAGTGAGGCACCACCCACACACACAAGCAGCTCACTGGTTCATGTTCCTTCCGTATATTCACTCATCAAACACTAATTTTAAGTATTTACTGAGTGTTCATTGCTGTGTGAGTCACTGAGGACACTGAGATGAACAAGATAGACATGGTCCCTGCCTTTGTGAAGTTGACAGTGAGCTGTTACGACAGGTCCTGGATAGCTCATGGCACCATTAAATAATGATGATTGTGATAAGTGATGCAAAGGAGAAGCAAAAGTTGTTAAGGACTGTATAACAGGAACACCTGACCTATTTATTTGGGGGGAGTAAATTAGGGAAGATTGTCTTTAGGAAATACAGTTTTAGCTGAGATCTGAAGGATCACTAGGGATTAGCCAGGCAAAGACAGTGGAAACTTCCTTCTGAGAAAGAGAAAAGGCGCTGCCCTGACATCCATGGGCTGGCCCGGTACTTACTAACAGCTTGGCCTTGGTACTGCTATGAGCTGATCCGCTGACACTCACAGCCAGGGCTTGGCATTCTCCTGCTGAAAATAAACAATTGCATGGAATGCCTGAGACCACAATGGTGCAAGACAAAAGCAGTCACGTCTGAACACAGACAAATCATGAACACTGTTCAATCCACAAAAACGACCAGAATTCCTCTACCCTGTCCAATATGAGGGTCTGCTGCTTCTTTACCAGTTACAATCGGAGCCTCACTCTAGTCTTTTCTTCTTCTCGTATAAGATGTATTAAGGTACCCGGTCATAGAAGTGCTCCCACTTCCTGCCAGTATCCAATCTAGAGCAAAACCCTCCCCAAGTCAGAGAACTTAATTCCAAATCCTACACTAAGTCCTTTCTAACACCTTCGTACAGCCCCACAGTTCCCTAATGCACTTCCCCTCTCACTGCAATGAATAATAATCCCAACTTGTTCATCTGCAACCGTGTTCCTGGTGGTCTTTAGCTCAAGGGCATGGACATTCGGTAAAAGCTTTTAAAAGATCTGAAGAATCCAAACCATCCTCCAGCAGCACTTCTAAATTTAAAGAGGCAAGAAAGATTATTATCTGGATGTTTAATTAATATTTATCATCGCTAATGTATTAGTTTTATGGTAAATTTAAGATGGAATTGTGTTTTTATGTGCTGTATATACGCTTTCACAGTACATTGAGAATCTCTCATAATTAATGTGTCTAGTAGATCTTTATTTAGATCTGAAGCATAGTTGATTATCTTAAATCATTTTGAAGGCTTAGAATTCTCACAGCTCTGCTGTTGGTACATCTCTAGTTGTCAGTTTTCTTCACCATCCTAACCTGTGTTCCTAATTGATTTGGGAATATTCATTGTGACCATTGGCACTGTGACCTTAACTTGACCAATGCAGAAGTCATTAACCGCTCCTAAAAACCTAGCTAACTGGCAATTTAGAAGAATTTATCAAAATTGTTAATGTGCTTAACCTTTGGCCCAGCCATTCTACCCTGAGACGTTTATCCTACAAATTCACTGGTGCAAAAATCCAAAGATATACAAAAATCACTTTGTTGATAGTAACAACAACAACAACAAAAACCTGACAATTCTAGAAACAACCCAAAATTTAGCCGGCTAAATGAATCTTAATATACATATTGGACTGCTCTACAGTCATTAAGAATAATAATGTAAATATGTATGAATTGGTTTGGGAGAATGCACATCACATTTTGCAAAGAAAACTTGCATAACCAAGATTAATACACACACATTTTCATAAAAACATATTTTTCTACTATAGTAAAAGTGGATTACTTGTAGTGATTGAGATTAGAGAATTTTACTCCATCTGCTATATTCGAAAATCGTGTTTAATTGCTCTTTTATTTTTAAAAAATACATTTACATTTTGTCCCGTTTGCTGTATTTCTTGCCCACACTCACCAACTACCCATCCCCATCTTAGGTCTCAGGTCTTATCTCCATTTTTTTTTTTTTACCTCCTCTCTCTCCCTTGTCCCTAAACCTAGCCATATGCTGAGCCAAATCTTAGTACCTCTAAAACAGTTGAAACTTAATTTTTAGTGAAACAGGGAGCCAATGAAGGGTTTTAAGCAGGAAGGTGATATGATCCAATTTATATTTGCTCCATGGGGACATTCAAAACACTTAGCGGGCTGGAAGTCTTGGCACTAACTCATCAGAATAGATTTACAGAGTCCTGGAGTGACTCTGCTCTTCTAGGCATTAGCCCATTGGCTGCTGGAGGTCTGAAGTGTCCCAGGGAAGAGGCTGGCACTATCTGAGAGACAGGAGACTCAGGACAGTGGCTTTTTATCGCTGTGTAGTATAAATTTGTCACTGCATCAATTATATTCATAAATATCATGTTGCATATGGTATTTATGAATATATATTATATAACAGATATATGAGAAAGATGACGAAAATATATACCAGCAAAAGTTGTCTTTTAGGATAGTAAGATTAGTGGTCTAGCTCAGAAGTATTTTAATGTTTTAACAACCAGCATGGCCGTCCTGAGGCCTAACAGCTAAATCATGTGCTGATGTCTGCACAGAAGAAGCCAGGATAATATTTTTGAAAGATTAACTGATGTTCTTTTCTCCTACTACCAGTATGTCTTGTCCTCCCATGACCATTCCCTATTTTAAGGGGTCAGACCATGGTCAGACCATTAAAGCAGAAAAAAAAGGCTTTTAAGTTTCAAAAGCCGGAACTTGAAGGGACTTAAGCCAGAGGAAAATAAACATAAAGAGGCAAAGCTGGGGGTTTTTTGCTTTCAAGGCAAGATGAAAGAGGAGAGGGAAGAGCTTGGGCATTGGGGAGCTTCTGCCCGCCAGTTCACAAGGGGGTGCTGTCAACAGCTGAGCATGTGAGAACCCACAACCTGTGCTCAGTGGTTTACCCAAGAAGCCCACAAGAACCCAAAAAGGGAAAAGAGTCAGGGTCCAGGCACATGAAACAGTCTTCCAGACCACCTTTCCATAGAGGACCACATGACTCACCGACCCCCCACTGACAACACTGATATTATCTAAGCTTCCTAGAAGTTAAAAAATCAAGAGTCTGACTCTCTGAACCCAGCTATATGAGATAATTCTCAGGCCAATCGAGGCATTTTGAATATGGATTAGATTTTAGATGATATCATGAAATTACTGTTATTCTTAACTGTGGTAATGGTATTGCAATTACGTAGGAGAAAGTCCTTTTACTGAAGAAAATGCAGTCTGAACTATTAAAAGGTAAGATAGCATAATTTCTGCAACTTATTTTCTAATAAAGGGGTAAAATATACGGGTAGATGAGAGAGAGAAAACAAATCCAGCAGAATGTTAACAGCAGGCAGCATATGCGTGTTCACTGTACTACTGTTTCAACTCTTCTATAGGTTTTAATTTTTTAATAGTCTGTTTTTTTTTTAATTTATAATAGAATTCATAAAAGCCACAAGGAAAAACATTGATCCAATAATATTAAAGTGTTTTAAACAGCTTAAAGAATAGTTTGCATTAAATATATTCACAAATTTGTAAAAAAAAACATGAAAGAGATGAAGACAGTGCAAGTAATAGTTGTTGAATTAGAATGGTGAGATTCTCTGTGGCATTTTCCTCTATTTTTCATCCTTCTGTGCTTTTATACTATTAAAAACTACTTTTAGATATTACCTTTAAAAAAGATGGGTGGGGAGATCTCTGAATTGACTGAGATTAAAGATCTTACCACCCAACATAATTGAAGTTAAAAATAAAAAATAAATTGTAGAAGAGGGAGAGTTACTCTTATTCCTGGGTTAGTGGACCAAGAGTTTACACCAGTGGGATTTCCTTGTTGTGAGCAGCAGAAACAAACTCTGGCTCCTTTAAGCATTTGGGGAATGGTGGGGAGCTCACAGAAACACAACCAAGGCTGGAGAGCCAGGCCTGGCAGGTGGACAGGCGTAAAGGTAGGCTGGCCAGCAGCCACAACCACCGACAAATTCAGATAAGAAGAGCAGTTCAGAGAGGACAGGACTAAGAGCCACTGACCCCAGGGAACTAAAGCTCAGACCCAGCCCCCACTGCCCTGAGCACTATGCATTGCCACTGGCACCATCACTGGCTTCTAGAAACCCACTGCTGCTCCTCCTATCTCAAAAATATACCCTCCACGGCCCCTACTTCTGCACTCCACCACTTCCATCCCAGTCTCGCACATGTGCATCTCACTGGCTAAGTCTAGGTCACATGACCACAGCTGAACTGCAAAGGACAAGGGGAAGGCAATTACTTCATCTTTGGAGTCTCTATAGTGAGAGGAGGGCCCCGAATACCCTCAAGACTCATATAATGGGAAATTTCCAAAGACAGGACAGAAATTCTAACATTGAGTACCCAAAAATGGCAAATGTCACTAGACAGTTGTTCCTGCCATAACATTTGGACCAGGCACTGCATAAGAGAAAAAAGGACCAAGATTTGGCCTTTGCCTTCGAGGAGCAACTTGAAGAGTGGATATTATATCTCACTCTTCTTTGTTACCCCATGGTGCTTGGCAGAGAGTAAACACTCAATGAATGCTTGCTAAATAAATAAAAATAAGTGAATGATCACCATGGACAAGTGAAATGACTCTTTTGCAGCCAGGGGACCAGACAAAATAACTCTCCAGGACCTTCTAGCTAGAGAATTCTTGGAATTTATGGTTTTGCCTGAGAATGGCGGAGGCTCTCAGTGCTATTCCAGAGACTGTCCATGAATCAGAAGCTAGAATAAAGCTGCACATCAACGCATCAGCCCTAACCCTTACCGAAATCCAAACATCCACTTGTGAAAATGGATCCCCCTAGAAAAGCGATTTAAATCAGGTCTAAATCCAAATAAACAATTGAACAAGAATGAAATTTGTTCTGGGTCCCTGCGTAAGGTTGAATTTTCTTATCTTTTAAGCAAAAAAGCCCAATGTCATTAGTTTTTGTCATACACTGGCCCGTGGTCCCACACTGGGCTATGTCACAGCACACATCAGCAATAATTTTATAAATGTTTTCTCCCCAGCTGCCTACCTCTGAGCTTGAATCGATTTCCAGTCACAGTTTGCACATTTCACACCAAAAGGCTGCAGAGGGGGGACTGTGAAATCACTTGTTCTGCAGATCTTTAAACATAGGTAAGAATCATCTCTCCTTCCAATGCTTTCGGTCTCAGTTCAGCTAGAAGTAAAGTTGCCAGATTCTGTACAGTCTCTGGACTTTTCATGAATTCATTCACTCAACGAATTTACATTGGCTGTTTGCTATGGGCCAAGAACAGTGCTAGATGTTGGGGGTAAAGCAGTGACCAGAAAAGATCTGGGCCTTGAATTCCTGGCACTTAAATTCTAGGTGGAGACCTATAAATGAATAAGCAATTACAAAGTAGAATGGGTATCAGAAGGGGGGGAAACAGAATGCTGTGTACAAGAATCATAGCATATCTCATTTGGATTGGATGGAGTGGAGCAGGAGAATGCTTTCCTGAGGAAGTGACATTTAGGCAGCAACCCAAACATTAAAGAAATAGTCATAGGCTGAATTGTAAATGTTCCCCTCAAATCCATATGTTGAAGCTCTAACCCCCAGGACCTCAAAGTGTGACCCTATTTAGAGACAGGGTCTTTAAAGAAGGACTTAGGTTAAAGTGAGGTCATGTGGGTGGACCACAATCCAATATGACTAGTGTCCTTCTAAGAGGAACTTTAGACACAGACAACACAGGAAAGACGATGTGAGGACATGTGAGGGAGAGGATGGCCATTTACAAGCCCTGGAAAGAGGCCTGAGAAGAATCCCATCTGCCACCACTCAGACTTATAGCCTCTAGAACGGTAAGAAAATGAATTTCTTGTTGTTTAAGCCACTCGGTCTGTGGTATTTTGTGACAGCAGCCCTAATAAGTTAATACAAGCGTTCACCAGGTAAAGGATTGAGGTAGGGAAGAGAGAGGCCTAGACGTAGGGAAGAACAAGAAAGAGCCAAGACCCAGGGTGAGAAAAGACCTTTACCCCATCAGAGTTAAAAACCCAATACACTTTCGTGTTTGGAGCTCAGGAAAGAAGAGGAAGAATGGGGAGAGGGGCAAAAGCCAGAACATATAGGACCTGACAAGACATGTTAAAGATCTTGACATTTTCTCCTGAATTATAAAGGTCATTGAAGGGGGAAGACTGGCGTGGGGGGCAGCGATAGAGGCAGAAAATCAGAAACAGACGCACACTTAGGAGGGAGAACTGACAGGCTGACGGAAAAGGAGATGTGGCAAGGACGATACGTTGGCTTCTGGCTTGAGCATCTAGGAGGATGTGATCCAACACATTTTCCTATATGTAGAGGAGTTGGGGAGCCATCTTCTGGCTGAGACATCAGACGAGAGATGTAACCTCTTCAGGCAAAGGTCAAGGTGCTCAGGCTTCCTATCCGCCCCTGCCATCACCCACCCCTCTGCATTCCGTGCTCCAGACAATTTCTCAGAGCCCATCCCTGCTCCCCACCCCCGCAGAACATGCCTCTTCTGCCTCCCCCCCAGAAACCCCTGCCTGTCGTTTCATACCCTCTGCCGATGTCACCTCTTCCAGACGTTCCCTGACTCCCCGTTTCCACCGTGACCCCACCTCTCCCTCCAGAAGCTGTGCTTCACTGCTCCTGTCTCTACCAAGCTTGAAGACAGAGCATGTCTGGCTTCCCGGCTTCCACATCTCCTCCTCCCTGACTCCACTGCTGTCTGGCTTTGGCCCCCTCGCCCCACCAGAGCTGGTACGACCCAAGTACTAATCACATACATCATGTTCTTCCCTCATAAAGCACCCTGCTCTTTTTTTTTTCCCCCAATCTCTATCCCAATTTGTAATTATAAATTCATTTATGGGTTCCTTCTGAAATCTAAGTGCCATGAATTCCAGGCCAAATTCGTGTTGCTAAATCCAATGGGCACTTTTGACGTTCCTGACCTCTCCACACAGAATTTGATAATACATATACACCACTCCTTTCTTTCTCTTGTTTTTTTAAGATTTTACTTGGAATTTTTTCTATAGAAAACTAGTTATAAGAATAATACAGGCTATGGCCATCCCACCCTGAACAAGCCTAATCCCACCTGATCTCAGAAGCTAAGCAGGGTCGGGCCTGGTTAGTACTTGGATGGGAGACCACCTAGGAAGACCAGGTGCTGTAGGCATAAAAACAAAAAAATAAGAGAGTTTAAGTTGACAATGTCCTAGCAATCTATGAGGTCAACCAAGGGTTGCCTCGCCTAAAAAAATAAATTAATAAAATAATAATAATAATAATAATAATAATAATAATAATACAGTGAATACTTCACCCAGATTCACCAATTAACTTTTTATTTATTTTTTTTTTTTTTTGCCATCTGTGTTCATCCTCTTTTTTTTCCCCCCTAGACCATGAGAGGGTAAGTTGCAGAAAGCACAGTCCTTTATTCCCAAATACTTCAGCATTTTTCTATGAACAAAAATCTTTCTGTTATGTCATCACAGCACAATTGTTAAATTCCAGGAAAATTGCATTGATGCAATACTGTTGTCTCAGTCTGCTGGGGTTGTTGTCACAGAACACCACACACTGGATGACTCTGGTATTCACAAATTCACTCCTCACAGTTCTGGAGGCTGAGAAGTCAAAGACCAAATTCAGTGCCTGGTGACCAGCTTCTTGCCTTGTCCTCACATGACAGAAGAAGGAAGGGAGCTCCCTGGGGTCTCCTTCGTAGGGACACTAATCACATTTGTGAGGGCTCCCCCTTCATCACTCACCCACCTCCCAAGGGCCCCTCCTCCACAGTCCATCACATCGGGTATTCGGATTTAACATTGAATTTTTTTTTTTGGGGGGGGGGGGAGACACAAATATTCAGTCTACAGCAACTCTTACCTAATAGATAGCCCCTAAAAATTTTATAAATTATTGCTTATGGCCTTTTATAGCAATTTTTCCTGCTCTAAGGCCACATCTAGAACCACACATGGCATTGATCTGTCATGTCTGTTCAGACTCTACCTTTGGCTGACAAAGCTCCTTAGTCTTTCTTCGTCTTCCAAGATGTAAATATTTTTTAAAAGTACAGCCCAGTCGTTTTGCAGAATGTTTTGTGTCTGATGTCTTCTCATGATTCGAGTCTAGATACGTGTATTTGGGCAGGAATATTACAGCAGAGACGATGTGTCACGTGATAGTGGCTTATCCCACCATCAGCGATGAGCTGCCCCTTCCCTGGAGCTCTCTCTTCCCTGGGCTCCCGCTGCTTTCCTCCTTCCCCTGCAGGTGCTTCTTTGTCTTTTTCATGGGCTCCTCTTTCTCTGCCTGTTCACGCTTTAAACCCTCTTCGGAAGCTTCATGCTCGTCTGTATCCGGAATCTAATCTTCTGTAACTTGCCACCACCTTTGCACTGAAAGCTCCCAAACTCTCAACTCTCCTCACCCTGGATCTCTCCTAAACTCCAGACCCACACCTGCCAACTAGACAGGTACATCAGGATGTCACCACAAAGCCCAAGACTGAATACATCGTCTTTCTCTGCCCCGCACCTGTTTTTCTTCCTCCTGTGATGAATGGCAACACCCAGAGGCCAAGCCACTCATTCACTGAGGCACTCAGAACTTTTCAAATTTAACTATTCGGTCTTCCCTCCCGGATTCTTGATTTCTTTAAATCAAAATTACATCTGTCTTGTTTACAATTGTGTCCCTAAAAATGTCTGACACTTGAAAATGGTAACTACTTCTAATCGGACTCTCAATTTCTTCACCTCTAAGGTAGACATAATAATGGACAGCTCACAGGCCTTGGGTGCAAAGCAAATGAGATTATCTAGGAGCAAGTCCTTTATAAACTTAACACTGTATCCCATGGCCACTCAGAAGTCCACCATTCAGCTGCAGCATCACCTAGGAGCTGGTTAGAAATGTGGGTCTCGGGTTCTACCTACCTCCTGAGTCAGAAACTGCATTTAATAAGATCCCCAGGGGATCTGGGTACACAATAAAGTTTGAGAAGGACTGCTCAATCCCAAGTGAATTAGACACATCCAGGGAACACAGCACACCATTTGTTAACATTCAGGTCATGGCCCTTTCTCCCACAGGAAGTCTTTCCTGATCAAATGAGGAAGGGTGAGGTTCGTGGGAAAAACATAGCATCACGGAAACACTTTCCTCGTCTCTTAACATGGGTCTGAGAGCTCCCAATCTCTCCAGCCGCTACGATATCTGATGGAGATAATGCACATTAAGTGCCACATGCAGAGCATGGCATGGTGGGTTCCCATTTGCCACAAAGGAACCTCTGAGCTTGTCTATGGGATATACCTAGCTTATAATAGAAAAAAAAGGAATCTCTCCTTGTTCCAGGCCTGGTACAAATTACCATTTCACAGAGGACTGGATGGCTGTGCTTTTCTTTTTAATCTACCATCTATTGACTCCTACTCTGTGCCAGGCACAAGTTACATCAAGTGAAAGTGTCCGGTTCTTTATAGCCCCCATGTTGGTTCCAGGCCCATAGCCCATAAGGTGGGCAGAGGCTGGAACAGCAGAACAGAAGGAGGGGAAGGAAGTGGAAAAAGAAGGAGATGGTGGAAGGAGCAGACTGGCATGCTCAGACCCATTTTGCCAAAGTTTATTTCAATCTGGCTGGGTTTTTTCGAGCTTCAAACTTAACAAGGTCAAAATAATAACAATTCCCACAGCTGCTCTCTGTGCCCAGCCCCTTAACTAAATAAAGGATCTTCTTAAATAACAAGGACCTCTCATACCTAAGATAACTGTGGCTTTCCAAAGAAAAAGCCGTGCCAGGTAATTACAGAATGACATTCTCTAAAACCCCTTTGAGATTCTGATGCATACTATATCATGTTCCCTCCAAAAAATAATCATGCTACATACAGACAAAGGTTTTGCATACAGTTTTGGGGAGGGAGGGGTTGCAATCCCTTAAAGGAGACTCAAGAACCTTCTACTTAAAATCCCTAGATTTAAGATCAACTTGCTTCTCTTCGCACAGATCCTTGTGGACCAGCACACACGTGCATGCACACATCGCCTGTGTGCACACACATGCACACACACACGCACAGAGCATCGTCAATCACTTCATTTACCTCTCTAGATACAGAAGCAGAATAGATTAACATTTTTCTGGCAGCAAAGTGGAGACATGTTTTGTCTAGAGATTTCGCTGATTAAGTCATCTAGTGCCATAATCCACCTCCCCACAAGGCAGAAAGATAGACAAGAAAGTTCGAATATAGCCATCGAAGCCCAGCAGAAAACTATAAAAGTCACATCTCAGGAGCACCCTGGCCCACGTGCTTAAGCCGTCCTCCTGGGAAAAATGCTCCTCTGATCTAATTGACACTGTTGAGAGAAAAACACATCTTCTGTAGAATGTGATATTTGGTTGTTTTTTGTTTTTTGTTTTTTTTAACTGTGTCATCAGAAAGACCAGAGTTGCCTGGGAGTCATGAACAACTTCATTTCTCCTTTATTACCATTTAAGTAAATCCTCAAAATGGTTTTTTTAAATCCAAAGTTAAGCATTTTGGCTCCAAACCTCAGCAAAATAAGATTCCAAGGGTTAAAAGCATGGGGCCCGTATGGAATGTGGCTCCCTGGGTTTGGTTGGGTACAGGTTCCACCCGCTTCCCTGAGCCTTAGTTTCTTTACATATGCAAGGGAGCAGCAATACGAGCACCTACTTTGTAGGGAGGCAGTGAGAGTCAAATGAGATGATTTCTATACTTTAGCACAGCATCTGGTACGTGACAAGAATTTGATGGAACCTCTAACCCTAACGTGGATGTCTGAGAACACTGCAGACGCTCATCTTAATGACCAGAAGGCAGAGTCCCCCAATCCCACCCACTCCTTCCCCTCGGATGTCCTATCAAACGCCACAGCATCTAGCTTAATGCATTGCACCAAACCGGACTTGGCAAAAGTTTATGACTTTAACCCATTTAGGGAAGGTTTACTTATTTTTTTTAATGTGGTAAAACAAAACATTTTGCTATTTTAACCAGATTTAAGCATATGATTTGACGGCATTAATTTCACTCACAATGTTGTGCAGCCGTCACCGCTATCTAGTTCCAAAACTGTTCATCACCCCAAATCGAAACTGCACCCATTCAACAGTAACTCCCCATCCCCTGCTCCCAGCCCCGGGAACGTCAACTCTACTTGTCTGTATGAATTTTCCTATTCTGGATATTTCATATAATTAGAATCATATAATGTGTCAGTGTGTGTCTGGTTTATTTCACTTAGCATAATGTTTTCAAGGTTCATCCACTTTGCAGCATGTATTGGAACTTGATTCTTTTTATGGCTGAATAATATTCCATTGCCTGCAGAGACATCTTATGCTTCCATTCATCTGTCAATGGACACACAGGTGACTTCCACCTTTTGGTTATTGCGAAAAACGCTGCTATGAACATTAATATACAAGTATCTGTTTGAGTCTCTGCTTCCACTTCTTTGGAATATACACCTAGGACTGGAATTGCTATATCATATGGTAATTTTATGCTGAACTTTTTAAAGAAACGTCAAACTGCTTTCCACAGAGGCTGCACCATTCTCCATACCCAGCAGCGATGTACAAGAGTTCCCATTTCTCCACATCCTTTCCATTTCTTGTTTTCGGTAACTCATTTGTTTCTAATGATATCTCAACACTCCCAACAATACAGCAAACTTATGTTCTAAAACAGCTGAGAAGTGAGTAATTCTGATTTAGTGGTTCTCAACCAGAGATAATTTTGATCAACTAAGGACCATTTAGCAATGTCTGGAAACATTTTTAGTTGTCATGACCGGGGACAGGGTGCTACTGGCATCTAGTGGGTAGAGGTCAGGGATGTTATTCAACATCCGACACGCACAGGACAGTCTTCACACCAAGAATTATGTCCCGAAATATCAATAATGCCAAGGTTGAGAGACTTTGTTCTGGTTAAGAAGTTAGCCTGTAGGCCACTCTTCACACCAGGCTCTGTAGAGTCACAGGATTAGAAACTTGGGGCGTGTCATAAAGGAAAATATTAGAGTCCAAGTGGGCAAGGTTTCAGTACCCCATCCTCACTTCTTCTAAGGCAAATCCTCAATTAACTGTTTTACAAATTGATCTTTCCTGTGATATTTCAAAGTTCTCACTTCTGAGCTTAAAAATATTTTTTAAATAGTTATTTTAATCAAGATGTTCTTGGATGCAAGTAACAGAATACCAGAAAAAAAAGTGGCTTAAAAAGTAATGACATCTCAAATTTTTAAAAGTCTGGAAAGGATGAGGTTTAGAATTCAATGAGACCATCAAGGGCACAGGCTTTTTCTACCTCTCTGTTTGACCGCCCCTGGCATGCTTGTTCCTAACCTCAGGCTTGTGTTCTCATGGTCTCAGGCTGATTGCTGAAGATCCAGTCATCACATCCTCTCAAAGCCACGAACAAAGGCAGGAAATGGCAGTTTACCTCTTTGCTCCCAGAAGAAAACCTTTTCTAGAATCCAGGTAGCAAACTTCCTTCTGAATCTCCTTCTTCTGCTCTGCTTGAAGCAATCACCAGCAAAAAAAAAATTAAATCTCTATGTTAAGTTCAGGCTGATCAAAGTTTCCTTAAGGCTGGGGAGGGACCAACCTTCCACAAGCTCATAGGAAGGCAAACATCCAAACAAGAGATGCTGAAGCTGCTAAGTAATGTGTAAATTGTTTCATTGGTGCTTCAAAACTAATTCACCTGTCATTTGGCTTCAGACATAAATAAAAATCTAACTGGTTTTTTAAAAAGAAAAAAATTATCAGTTCACATAATTAAAAAATCTGGTTGGGGGGATGCAATACACAGATACTGGTGGTCAAATGCCATCACCAAAACCTGGCCTTGCTCTCCAGGTCCCAGATCTGCGTTCCCTGGTAATGGCTTCATTCTCAGGCTGGCTCTCCCCTGTTGGTGAGAGCACGGCCAAAAAAAGTCCCAAAGCTGAGTTCTCATGATTGCTACGGCTTAGGTCACATGCTGATTGCTGAACAAATCACGGTGGCTAGGAGGATGGAATGTTCTGATTATCAGCATCACACACACTGTGGAAGGGTAATGGATGCTGGCTTTGCAAAATCAACAAATGTGCACTACATAGATACATAAAAAAAAAAAAAGTACGCATTTTTGGTCCCTAGGTAATCTGGAAATTATAAAAATGCATCAGATCATTCCACAAATATTTGGGGAATGCAAACAACATGCCAGACACAATGCATTGGGGAGGTACATAAGACAGTCTCTTCCACAGAGCTAATCCTCTGCCACTAACCCACTGTGTAACCCTGAATGAGCTCTTCAACTTCTCAGATTCTCCCACTCATCATTTGCAACGGGAAATGGCTGGAGGGCTGATTTCTAAACTGCTTTCCAATTCTGTATTCAGTTCATTCCATGACTTCCTTCCTGCAAAGTGCTTTGAATATTTTTTCCTAGATGCTACCAATCAGACAGATTTGATTCTACTTGCATGGCTTGCTGCCCACCGCAGAGGAACAAATGAAAAAGGAATGAAATTAACTCCGGCTGAGCAACTGAACTTAGGCATCCAGAGTTCACTGACTCTTGCAGCCAGACACCGTGTGGTGACTGAGGTGAGGAAGACCAGTGGGGGAAAGAGGGGTCTGGGTAAGGGGGATCAGGGAGGAAGCTCTGGCCCACAGACATTGCTCTTTCCCAGCTACCAAACCCAGCCTGGGAGAGCCACTGCCAAGCCACTTCTGCAAGGGTGCTCGGCAAAAATCCATCGGTACCCTCTGCAGATTGCAAGCTAAAATTAGCAGTAGGTGTGAAGCTGACTCCTTCAGAGTGATTACAGGGCCCTGGAGGTGCTGGCTTCTGCTGATTACTCGTGATGCCGGCTTCCAAGGAAATGGTGTCAGGTGCTCCAAATGTTTAGTGACCCTTAAGGAACAGAATACTGTAGCTGAGCCCAAGTGAATATGTCTGCTCTAACAATCCTTTATTCTTTCCCCGAAGTGATGAGCATAGTAAACCAAGAAGTAAGAGGCTGACGGCCCTCGTATGAGGAGCTGTGCAGGCTTTCCAGACGGCCTACAGTCTACAGGAGCCTAGGTAAGTGGCGCCCTCTAGAGTTATGCAGAGCCTGACCTGGACACCCACAACCACACACAGCAGTGCTTCATGCTCACTCCAGAACGAAAGGGGAAAGGCTGTCATGGCAGGAATCTGAAGATTTTCAAGCAACTAACACATAATTTTTATATTGATTCTATACTGAAGTGACATTTTGGAGATGCTGAGTTAAATGAAATGCATTATTAACGGCATCTGTTTCTTTTTATCTTTTTTAATGTGACTACTAAAAAGTTTTAAATCACACTTGTGGTTTGTATGATATTTCTATTGGACCTACTGTCTTAAAAGGTCCCCAGCAGCACTGTGCCTAGCTGCCCACGGTGCTGACCAACACTCTGTCACACCCTTTTCTTTCTTCCTGTGCCTGTCTCTTTCCTACTCCCTGAGTTACATGGGATCACCTCCCAAATAAGCTAACTGGACCCAAATCTTGTCTCAAAGCATGCTTTTGGTGTAAACTAAAAAACAGACTGACTGTGTAGAGGGAATCATGCTAATAACTACCTTTCCTCATTGCTTATATGCTCAATTTGCACATGATCCAGTGGAGAGAGACAGAAACTAAGACAGAAAAGTTTAAATACCTGATTTAAGCAACAGAACGAGAGATGTACATGATTGCTCGCCTGCCAAGTGAGTAGTACAGAGAATTCGTGCTAAGAACACGGAGGAGAAATGATATTAAGATGGAGTACTGTGGTTGGGGAAGATTTCTGCTTAGGCCCATGAGATCTAACTGCTGTCCAGTTTGCTGCCAAAGAAGGGGCTGCAAAATGTGAAGTCTGAGCAAAGATCTATATTCAAGGAATGACACTGGTGCTGATGACATGTACTGTGTATTCTGTGGGGCGTACACTGTGAATTGCGGTGTATCTGTGCTGGAAGAGAGGGAGGATGCTAGATCGGATTCTCTTTATTTCACTCATTTCCCCTTGTGAACAAAGCTGGCAGGGGGAGGTAAGGCAGCCTATTTCAGAAAACCCAAACAAAACACACTTTTCAGAAAGGGATTCAATGCTCTACCCTTTTCCCATTAGCGCCATGCTTTTGGTGACTGAGATGGGCGATTGTAAACATCACCATAGGAGGGCAAGCATTCATTCCATGAGCATTACTGACCACTCACTAGGTGCCAGGCATTATTGAAAGAGCAGTGCAGAAAGCAAAGAGCAAATATTTTGTAGCTTTCGGGAAGAAGAAATAACCCACTGTCACCATTCAGTCCTTTAAAAAAAAAGCAGTAAATAAAACAACAAAAAAAAATGTACATAAAGGAAATAATTAAAATATCCCAAAGACAAGACATTTTCAGTAGAGTTACCCATTCTCTTATTTACTGTCCCCCTTATAGGAGTGATAACCCTTTAAAAAATAAGAGTTCAGAAAAAATAATAAATAAGAGTCCAGAGTGAGTTTGAATTTAAGAGTGCATGAATATAGCATTTTCCCTGAAACACACACACACACACACACCAAAGGATGGGGCTGCTGTTGGCTTCTCAGTGAGCCTAAGATGGGCTTTGAACATAATTATAACTCCCCATAACTTCATAGAGGTAACACTTTGCCCTCACAGTCTATAATTATATATGTGTGTATTAAAAATAGCTTTTCTTCCATTTATTCTTATTTTAAAGACAAGCTATTTAAAAAACAGAATCAAAGAGCTAAGGTTTTCTATCAATTCAGTTCAAATGGTTGCAAAACACATTTCGCCTCATAGATGATGTTCTTTCCTATTCCCAGTTGAAATCTCTCCTGCTTGAATGTGGAAGTTGCAAATCAGAGGGCAAAGTAAATGACTAAAATGGGGTATTTTAAATAGCCACTGACATGGCTTCTGTGCTGGGGTGAAATGGGCATGATGAGGACTAATTACCAGGGGAGCATGTGCTCTGTCCAAAGGGAGAGGCCTGTAGTCAGCTCCAGCACTGTGACTATGTAGGACAACAAAGTCAGTCTTACAAAGTTATCTGATAATGCAGGAGAAGCTCAAAAATCTCTCAATTAAAAAATATTTTAACTCAATTTCTTACAATTCATTGTTTACGCCAAAGAGAACATCTGTACATTGAATCCTACCCACAGACTTCCGCTTTGCAGTCTCTGTTCTGTCTGAAATCTCATAAACTTAGAAAATTGAAAGACATAAAAACAGGTGTTTTCTCCCCCATGTCACAGCCAGGGGAATTGAGATGCAAAATGACATCATAGATTTCGATTTGGGGTGGAGAATTCAGAATGCATCCCCAAACATCTGTTATTAAGTACACTAGCTTAAAAAAAAAGAAAACATTAGATAATTTGATAGTTAGTGAGTACTTAGAAAAGGAATTCACTATGGCCACGCCACCTGGAATATGCCCAAGCTCGTCTGATCTCGGAAGCTAAGCAGGGTCAGGCCCGGTTAGTACTTGGATGGGAGACCACCTAGGAAGACCAAGTGCTGTAGGCAGAAAAAGAAAGAAAGAGAGAGAGAGAGAGAGAGAGAGAGAGAGAGAGAGAGAGAGAGAGACAGAAAGAAAGAAAGAAAGAAAGAAAGAAAGAAAGAAAGAAAGAAAGAAAGAAAGAAAGAAAAGGAATTCACTATAGAAAAAAATATATATATCATGGATTGAGCACAGTACCCGGTATACAGTGGGTGCTCTATAATCTGTATTGTCGGAACTGCTGAAACACATCAGCTCAGCCACATATCATAGTTGTGTATCATAGAAATGCAGCATAAAATTTTCTGAATCATACAAACTTAGAACTGTGCCAACCAACAGCTTGCTATCTGTACGACATTCCTCTCAGGACCTTCATCTGTAAAATGGGAACAATATCTAACCTGAATGTTTGTTACGAGGATGTGAGGTAAGACACTACGTCGCACATATACACATTTAAAAAATACATATACATACACATTTATATATAATGTATAATATGTATAATGCACATTATTCTAATTATGTGACAGACTACTAAACTGATTAGTAAATTTTAATAGAAACAGATGACAAGGTTCAACAGAAAGGTCACAAGCTTTAGAATCAGTCTAAATTAACTTGGAATCTAGATCTGCCACTGCCCAGCTTGGTCACCCTGAATAAATTACTTGAACTCTTTGTTTAATAATACCTACTCCTTCACAGAGCTATTGCAAAAGTTAAAAACAATAGAGCACCCACCCGATGTCAGGCACTAAGCCAAGCCATCTGTTCACTTTTGTTCACTTAATTTATGTAGTGCTTAGCACTGCCTGGACTACAGTGAGTGCTCAGGAAACAGGAGGGAGTGTTATTACCAGCATATCTGAATGGCAATGGGGCATTTAACATTGGCCAGGAGGGAGTGAGTACAATGGAGAAATGTGGGCTGGGTGAAAGCATAATTAAGTGGGTTAGTAAAAGAATTGAATATACCATGGAGAAAATATTGGATAATAGTTGAGAGCCAAAAGAAGCCTGAATGATCATTTAGAACTGGGTCAGGAAACTTTCTGTAAAAGGCGAATGGTAAATATTTTTGGCTTTTGGGACCAGACAGTATCTATTGTAACTACTCAACTCTGCCCTTTTAGTGTGAGAGCAGTCAAGGACAATACACAAACTTATGGGTGTGACTGTGTTCCAATAAAACTTTATTTACAAAAAACAGTTGGCAGGTTGGAGTTGGCCTGTGAGTCATGGTTTGCTGACCCTTGGTTTAGAATAAAAAGATGATGACATACAATAAAGTCAATTATTCAGTTCAAGAAAGTGACTGTACAAGCACTTAGACCCTTGGAATTTAAAACAAAACTCAGGACAATCATGGGAACTGAGATAAAAACGAAATCGCCAAAGTGATTTGAGGCCACAAAAAAACAAAAGTCTACCTAGTCTGTTCTGGGTGGACCATGTTTTAGCTCAGTTCTGGGTAAAGTTATACGACTACAACATGTTCAACTGAGGTCGGTGAAAAAAGAGCCAACTAGAAAAGGCTTATATGTTCCATCTGCTGCATCCATCATCCCACCCCATCCCCAATCAATTGCTAGTGGCTGCAAGGAGCACTGTGCGGGAAAGGAATAAGACTTCACATCTGGGCCTAGAGAATACGAGGGCCATGACTGATTAGTAATGTCTACCATGGGTACAAGCAGGGACAGCAGTGATGAGTGTGCCCCATAATCACCATTCCTAAAACCCTGTCTCATGAGGATGGATAGGGAGTAAGTAAATGGAACCTGTTACCCCCTCAAAGTTGTATAACTCAAAATATAATGATCTTCACGATGGCAAGATATATTTCTCAAATATTAATCTGATCTTGCTACTAATGGACATGACATATCCAAAATAGTTTTTATGACAATGGGCAGCAGGGAGCTGGGCTAGATCACCTCTGAATATTCTTCTCAGCCCTGCATGAGATGCTCATTTTTCAAGATGCCTCATTGTACTATCACAGCTGCGTTCCAGGTGGCTTAGTCTTCCCAACGGCTTTGCTTTAGAGACATCATGAATATTTAAAGATACTTTGGGCTAAATATTTTTCATGCAAGTTCACCCATGGTCTAAAGGTGGGTTTTGTTTGGCAAGAAGGCTCATCTTCGAGATGTTAGTAGCTGCACATATATGCGTATGAACCCGCAGGCATTGTGTTATATACACACATTTGGACCCTCAAGGTGCATGTATGTAAATTCCTCCTCTTAAATCTTGTCAGGTCTAAAGTCAAAGTGTGCAGTTAAAGGCCGTTTGAATGTCTTCTGGCACAAACTAGCAGTTTTGCAAAGGAGAAGGTAGTGATTATTTGGAAATGACCGACTAATGTTCCCACTGCACTTATTCATAGACTGACCTCAGAACCACAGTGACTATGAGAGAGCCAGTGTCCCCTCCACTGTCTCACAAGAGGCTGAATGGAGTCACAGAAAGTCCTAGAGAGGGGTGGGGGCAGGCAAAGCATAAAGCATTGAGGTAAAGAGTATAAGTAAAATAGACATACCTGTTCTTCTCTTTTCTATGAAATCCCACTAAAACAACTGTAAAAGTGTTTGTTTTGTGCTTTTTTGTGTGTTGGTTTAGGACTTAAACCCACCAAAATGGAGAGAAGAGGTGAGGAGGAACCAAATTGTAGAAGCTGAATGTAGATGAAAAAAATATATACAAAATCTTAGGCTGAACTGAGAATCATGAATTACCAGCATATAATTGGGGAAGGGTAGATACCTCTAGAAATGAAGGTAAAGGCAGCAAGATTGGTTGAAATTCAGTTTAAGAAGCTGTCAGTCCCCTAAATCTGCTTCTGGGCAGCAAGACTGCCCAGAGCCCAACATGGTAAAAGACTGGAGAGTTCTTTTCCAGAGAAGGTAAAACAAAGGGTCTCTGGATTAAAGAACTCCAGAACCATGGACCACTCTTTTAAAAAGAGGAGCGAGTGAAAAACTAAAACACACACAAAAAAGCTCTCAGAAAAAAAAATCTTAACAAAAGAGCAAAGGTTAAACTCAATAGAAAGTTTAGAAAATAAGGAAATCTCCCAGAACAGAAAGTAAACAGACGGACAGGTTATAGGACATAAAAGAAAAATGGAAGACCATTATAGGAAGTCTTCTATGCAAGTAACAGAGATCCCTGACTGAAAGAACAGAGAAAATGGAGGGGAGGAAATCGTCCATTCTATCAGTTACCTCGCTGCATCACAAACTGTCCTAAGTATTCAGCAGCTTATAATGACAAACATTTGTTCTCTTACCCAGTTTCTGAGGGTCAGCGATCTGGGAGCAGCTTCGTGGGGTAGTTGTGGCTCAGGATCTCCCACAAGGTTGCAGTCAAGCTGTCAGCAGGGCTGCAGTCTCGTCTGGAGGCTGAACTGGGGCTGGAGGAGTTGCATCGTGTTTATTGGCAGAAGTCTCAGTGCCTTGCCAGCTACTGGCAGGAGATCTCAGTTCCTGGAAACATGGGTCTCCCCATAGGGCTCCTTCATATAATAGCTGGCTTCCCCCAAAGCAGGCGATGAGAGAGACAGACAGACAGACACACCAAGACAGAAACAACAATGTCTTCAATATTCCAATCTCTGAAGCAAATTTACCATTAGTTTTGCTGTATGCTGTTGGTCAGAGATCAACCCTGGTCTGACAGTGGGAGCAGACTGCATACGGGTATGACTATCAGGAGGCAAGGATCATAAAGGCCATCTTGGAGGTTAGCCACCATATCTATGGAGAGAGTGTTTGTGTGTGCTTACATATATATTAATTCTCAGAATGTAAGGGCATATGTTCTCAGAACTGAAAAGGCCATTAATTCCTTAGCACATTGGCCCCACACCAAGGCCTATCATGATTCACTTTCAAAACACCAAGGATCCTATGAGGTTCCAGAGATATTAAAGTCAGACCAACAAAAAGGGTATATAACTGGCCAGCAAGCACATGAAAAGGTTCTCAATATCACTAGTTACCAAGAAAATGCAAATCACAACCACAATAAGGTATTTTCTCTCATACCTGCTAGAATGGCTATTCCCAAAAATACAAGGGATACAAGTGGTGAGGATGTGAAGAAAGGGAAACCCTTGCGCACTATCGGTGGGAATGTAAGTTGGTACAGCAACTGTGGAAAACAGACTGGAGGTTCCTCAAAAGACTAAAAAGAGAACTACCATATAATCTAGCAATCCCAAGTCTGGATTTCGATCCAAAGGAGATGAAATCACCATCTTGAAGAACGTTCACAGTAGCTTTATTCGCAATAGCTATGATGTGGAAACAACCTAAGCATTTGCTGATGGATGAATAAAGAAAATGTGGCACATACATATACAATGGAATATTATTCAGCCGTAAAAAGGAACAAAATCTTACTATTTTCACTATCAACGAACCTCGAGGGCACTAGGCTAAGTGAAATAAGTCAGACAACGAAAGAGAAACACTATACGATCTCACTTATGCGGAACCTAAAGAGAATAAACTCAGAAACGAAGGGTAGATTGGTGGTTGCCAGGGGCAAAGGAGAGAGGGAAATGGGTAAAGACGGTCAGAGAGTACAAACGCCCAGTTGAAGTTAAATAAATGCTGGGGATGTAATGGACAGCGTGGTGCTTGTTAACAATATAGTGTACACTAGAAAGCGGCTAAGAGAGTAGATCTTGAAAGTTCTCACCACATACACAAAATGGTAACTACTGAGGTGATGGCTATTAACTAACCTTATTGTGGTGATCACTTCCCATTACACACATATCAAATCATGCTGTACGCCTTAAACTACACAACACGATATGTTAATCATATCTCAATAAAGCTGGGTCAGGTCAAAGAATCGACAGTCAGAATGGCTTCAGACTTCTCAAGAGCAACAGTGGAAGCTAGAAAGCAACACATAATGCCTTCAAAATCTGAAAGGAAAAGTATTACCAGGCTAGAATTAAACCCATCGTCACGGAGAACATTGGAAAAGAAACAACTAAATTGAAAAAGCTGGAAAGTAAAATTTTTTTAAAAAACCCAAATCGTAAAACCAACAGTGGAGAAAGCTGAGGGTAATGAATTAGCAGCGCAAGGAACCTCTAGATACGGAGGTGAAGGAAGAGAGGGGCTGGCTGAAATGCAATTTAAGTACTAAGCTCTTAGTGAGCCTTTCCAATTCTGGAAAAGTGTGGGCCTAAATTCTGGGAATTAAAAATGTAGTTATATCCGCCAAATTATCAATGAAGTGGACAGAGTTAAGGTATTTTCAATCCTGTTTGGTAAGTTATCTGCAAAACGTGTTGCACCAAAATGGAGGAGTAAAGAAACAGGAAGAAAAACAAAAAAAATGGGGGGTCCAAACCCAAGGAGGAAAAAGGGGGAGCTCCAGTACGGTGGTGAAGGGAGACCCCAGAGGGACAGCTGTGTGCCAGGCCAGGGGACAACGAGTCAGAGTGAAGAGGTCATAGGTCCCCAGGGAGGAGCCTTTCTCAGAGCATCGAAATAAACAGAACGTCTGGTGCATCTGAATGTCTTAGGCAGCCTTTAGACTCTTGCTGAATGAAGGGTTTGAGGTTGAATTCCTGATAAGTATATAAAAAGCCAAGCAAATAACAAAAATGAGGGAAAACACAAGACAATTATTAACTCCTGGAGGGAACAATGTCATGGAAAGCAAAACCAATCCAAGCCTACAACATAGTCATAATAATGCAAACACTGAATACCGACCTAGTCAAAATTATGAAATAACTCTATTGGGGGAGTAGGGGATGGCTTCCAGAGCGGGAATTTAACAGAGAATGCCTAGAACTGGAATATCTAGAATTAATTAGTGATAAGTAGGTGAAGATAAAAGTTAAATGCCAAAATAACCAGCCCAAAGAAGGGAAATGGTTACTTCTGGGAGGGGAAATGAGGGAGAAAGCGGAGCAGTCTATTTTGTGGCCAACTGTGTAGAATCCTTTGAATTTCTAAGCTGCACCTGTACTACTTGGATCTTACTGAGATTAATATGCTGCAGGGAGAAATGAGGAGGCCCTAGCCAGCCATTCACCCAGTCAGCATTTAATGTGTGCCTATGGCATACTCATCTCTGGGAATTTGGAATAAGAGTTGGGGGCAGGGGAGACCTAGTACCAATGCCCCTGCTTAGTCTAGTAGGTTTCTCAACACAGGCAGGGGGAACAGCAATTCAAACTCCTCTAGTGAGGTGTTGACAAAGACAGATGCCTGGCCAGGGGCCTGACTCGAATTTCATTTAAGGTTGTGGCTAGTGGCTTCTGTAGCTTGCCCTGGGCAGGGGTACCTTTAGAAGGTTGCTATGGGCTTAGCCTAAGACATGATGGGACCTGAGTAGATGGGGCAGACAACTCCTAAAATAACAATGGCCTTTAACTCCGGCAGCCTGCAAGGTGGGGTGTTTTCTAAAGCGCCAGAGTGATCCGAGGCTCGTTTCAAGCATGAAGGTCATTCATTGTCCATGCTGCTTCGCTCACATGCCCTCAAGTAACCTTCACAATAAACCTCTGAGGTGGCTACTAATGTCATCGCCACTTTCTAGATGAGGAAACTGGAGCCCAGCAAGGTCACACAGCCTCCTAAGGTCACACAGCTTGGCGGCTGCAGAATTCAAAGTCAAACCCACCTCTTAAGTTCATGCCCTTCAGCCTCAAAGCCGGAATTCTTCCCAGTCACTGGATTGAGAGTTGCAAGACCTGATGATGCTAGCTCCTGCTTTACCAATAATCAGATGTGATTAATGGCAAGCCCCTTCCCTTTTCAGTGTCTGTTTCATATGTGAAGAATGGAAGGGTTGGCTCAGATGACAACTAAGCATCCTTTATACTTTGGCAGTCTATGCTAGGATGGAGGAGGCCGGCAGGAAATGTATAATATGGTCAGAGGCGAACACTCTTCCCTCTGCCAAGCCTCAATTTCTTCAGTTTTAGGGAATTATTAAGATGCACATTATATGGTTGTTGAGCACATAAAATAAGATAATGGATAAAAGGTATTTAGCACTGACCCAGGCACTCAGGAAGTGCTCGATACCCGTGAGCCCTTAATCACTTCTAAGATGTTCGCAGGAGCCCTACCATGCTTGGATTCCTTGTAAGGTCAAAGCACCATGTTTGCAGGAAGAATGGCCAAAGCAGAAGGGAGTCAAACAAAATTACTGTCTAACAGAAATGTGTGCTGTTGCCCTTTATTGGTTTTACATACAAGTTAGTTTACGAAGACTTTCAGGAGCATGTAAGTGTGAAATTGGAAAGCGTCACTGCAGGACAGCCACGAGCCACCGCACGAGCAATATAAAAGGGGGAGGCGGAGGAAACAGGGTCGGCCTGGGAAAGGGAGAGAAGAAAGGGGAAAGAGAAGAAAAAAAAAGGTGAGCCCAAGGTGTAGAAGGACAAAAGACATTAGGCTGGGAACAAACTAATTTTGAAGTTCAAAGCTCATTCATCCAGATTTATTGTTGAACACACGCTCGTATTTGATGTTTTCAACATACCCTCTATTCTTCCCCCTCTGTGCTTTAGCCCAAGCCATTCCCCGACTGTGTGAAATTCTCATTCCTAGACACACACACTGCTCAAGGCCTGCCAGGCTTTCGGGCCAAACCTTAATCTCATTTTCTTTCAGAAGGAATTGTAAAGCATTCATGGTTAATAAGAACATCGACTCTGGAATCAAGTTAGGTGAACTTGAAGCAAGTTTCTTAACCTCTCTACGCCTCAGTTTCCCAGTCTGTAAAATGCAGATACACAACAACAACCTCCAGGATGACAATAAATAATGAGATAATGCACATGCAACGCTTATCTCTCTACCCAATAAATGTCAGTGGCTACTATTTTCTCTATCGCCCACATTCCAGCCCCACTTTCTCTAGGTCTTGAGTGTAGCTCCCATGATGCTGAACTAGAATTACTGACAACCGACTGTCCCAGAGGAAAGAAACCATGCTTTTATTTATCTCTGAATCCCAAAGGAGAGCCTAGGACACTACCTGACATGCAATAGAAGCTCAGTAAATAGCATTTGCATTGAATGCAATGATCATCACATTCTTGAGCTCATAATTATTGACTGTTTCAAGTAGAAGGAAAAAACATGCCCCAAAATTGGCTACCAGTGACTAGGTAATCATGGCAAGGTCACATGTCTTGTTTGGGATAAGAGTGAAGCTCTTTCCACAGAACCATTCTGTGGTAGGAACCCTTTGCTCCAATAATAAATGAAAATAAGGACAATGAGCAACTAATATGTATTAAGGACTTACTATGTCCCAAACACTACTTCTAAGTGCTTTATCCATAATAAATCAGTTAAACTCTCAAAGCAATTCATGGAAAAGAGGAATTCTTATCCTCATTTTACAGAGGAAGAAACTGAGGAGGGTGACCAAGTTTGCCTGGGTTTAAAGGGTTCCCAAAAAGCAAGACTTTCAATGTTAAAAGGAAAAAGTCCCAGTCCTAGGCACACTGAAATGTACACACCCTGACCATGAAGACACAGATATTACGTAAACATGCCAAGGCCAATGACTAGCTGAACAAGGACTATGAACCCAGGACACCCACCAGCTCTACTGCAGCACAGACAGAGGCAAAGATGAACCCACTGAGACAAAAAACGAATCAGGTCATAAAGTGGGCTGTCCACCACGTCCTCCAGCACAGTCTGGACGCACGTTGGTACTCAAAGGATTGCCCCAGCCATGTTCGAGCCATGCTCGCCTGTTGGCTAACATGACCTTGGGCAAGTCATTTAATGTCCGTTTTCATCTTCAAAATGAGAGGTCAAACGAAATCAGGGATGGCGGACAAAAGTAATTGATTAAGCCACTCCTTCCCACTCTATCTGAACTTGGGCCTCAGAAGACTTTTCAAGCCGGCACACTGGGCTTTTACAACCTATTTGTAGGAGCTGATGCTTAGCACGATCTCTAAAGCCAGCAGCTTTTCCTTCACAGTCTGTTGGCACTGAGCTAGCTTCCTGAGATCGTTCTGGTCTCCAGATTTGGCTTTCAGACTCACATCCAAGGACAGGGAGCAGACAGATGGTGGCAGCAACGGAAGGGACAGTCTCTGTGTCCAGCCCTGAGCTACATTTACTCACAGTACGGCGTGGCGGATGAGAGCAGGAACTCTGAAGACCACCTACGCTCAGAATCCTGGCCCACCATTTACTACCAGTGTGACCTTGGACAAGTCGCTTGACCTCTCTGTTTCTCAATTTCCGTAACTACAAGATGAGGATAATAGTACCTACCTCCAGGGTTACCATCAGAATCCAGTCAACTCAAGTAAAACTCCTAGCACTAGTGTTATGTGTGTCGGGATTACCAGAATCCTCAAAACCAACACGCAATAGATGCCATTATGTAACTGTTAAATAATCGTGCTGTTATGTCCAGATGAAGAAACTGAGGTTCAGAGAGATGAAGCTGCCCACAGTCACGCAGCTACTTACGCAGCAAAGCCAGCTTCGAACACTGATGCCAACGCCTTTGCTTTGCCACAGGGCAGCTCGGCAAATACTTAGACCCTTATGAAAAGAACTGATGGTGAAATAAAAGTGATTCTTGATTATCTGCAGGGACTGGCCAACCCGGGGCCGCTGTTAGCCTCAGTGTCTGCTTATTCTCTGCTGGCACTGCTTTCCTAGCTGGCTCTGGAATATCGCCTGCTTGAACCCCTTGCCCATCCGCACCAGTGTTATACAGAGGAGATGGCAACCGATTTGAGCACCAGCCGACAGAAAACCGGAATACACTGCTGAGTCTCCACTTCTGAGAAACAGGAGAAATTCCTTGAGAGTCTAATTATTTGTCTTCTCCTATCAGTAAAGTGAATTTTGCTATTTTTCTAGATCTGTATCTTTTAGGGAACTGAGCACACACAGATGAGAGGTAATTCGTAAAGGGATTAAGCATCTAGGTACCTGTGCTCTATTTTATCTCGCTTACTCCCCTAGGGAGCCTCCTAAACATACGTAGATTATTTTTGTCTTAATAATGTTATTCACCAAAATCTCTCTTCTGGTTAACAATGAAGCTTCTAAAGCTAATATATTTTTCATCATGCTATTACATCCAGAGAGTGAGCTGGTGCCCATGTTTCCAGCTCATTCCACCAATTTCTTCTTTTCAAAAACAGAAAAAGTGCTTATAGCTTTACCAAGGATGGGGCTTGGGCTGTCTCTAAGATGAGTGTAAGATTCCAGAATTGGTTCCATTCCTGCCTCGGCCCCAAGGCTGCAGACACAGACTGCTGGTTGGAGCTGAGCCGACAGACTGAAGCAGGTGACACAGAACTGGTGTGTCCTTCCGTTCGGTGACTTCACATGAGACATTTGGTCCACGGACATCCAGAGAGCAAGATGTCGGATATCCAGCTCTCCATCTACATTTTCGGAAACCACTTCGATGGCTCCTACCCCTCCTCCTTACTCCACAGGTAAGAAAGAAGAAAGCAATCTGGAAAATTACAGATACGTGTTTCTCTCCAAGGCTCTTAAGTTGCTTATTAGATAAAGTCGGCTTCATCAAAACCAATTACTCTTTACTTTCTGAACGTTTCCTCCCTTTTTAGAGCTGTTGTGCTTGTGCCTTCTCAGAGGAAAGCAACCTCTTGACCAGTAACTGACTCTCTCAGCTCCACTGGTGAGGCAGAAACCCAGAGTTATCTGGCAGGGGAAAGGGTCCTAGAAAATAATAGTGTTTTTACCTTTAAAATTTGCTTTGTATGCGTGTATGAGAGTTGAGAGCAGAATAAAACAAATTCCCAGGGAAGCACTGAAGGAGAAAGGTGAAAATGTTGAGTGTAATTTTAACAAAAAGGGTTTGGGGAAAGGACTAGACAGGGGAGTGGTTAGGAAACCTGGCTCAGACTTTGAAAGACCTGGACTTGGCCACTTAAGTGCATGACCTTGGCAAAGTCACCGAACGATCCTCCCTGACTAAAGGACGATCCTCCCTGACTAAAGGAGTCTGTTGCCGGCTCTGAAAACTGGTGATGACAGTGTATTGTCTCCGGGGCTGTTATGAGGCTTAAATGAGATCATGCAAGTGAAGGGCGCACAGCACCGGCGACTGGCGCTATTATTATTAACCAGTTTGCTTTTCTTTGCACGTCATTTGAAAATAACACTATCTGACAACTAACATTTATGGAACACTTACTCTGACTAGGTGGTGCTGAGCTTTGGGTTTCATAGGCGAATTAAGTTTTGGGTTGATTATATGACTAAGTCGGTCTTAAATTTGGGAGTATCAGTACTTTCACGAATTAAAGACTGAGAAAATGCCTCTAGGAAGGGTTGAGTATGGTGGCCAACGCAGACAAAGCACTCAACAAAAGGCAGATATTAACATCAAGGGCAAGCCCCGTTTGCCTTGGTAACAAGGAGGAGGATGAGAGGTTTGACCTGAATCTGTTTCTTTGCCTCTCCCAATTTAGCCACATCCTTTGCTGACAGTTCTCCCGTGCCTGGTCAGCCCCTAGCCTACACCAGGGACTTGGTTCTTCTAGTGCAACGATGGAAGGACCCGGCAACTCAAGAGCTTGAAGGTTAAGGTGATCAAAATGAAGAAAACTGGTCAGGCTAGGAGTTAGTTACCCCAGCGAGGAGTAACTGGAAGAAACCCTAAGGGGCTTGTGGGGCCGGTGACACTATTTCTTGACCTAGATGCTGGTTACATGGATGCATTCACTTTGAGAAAACTCAACAATGTCTACAATTAAGGACTGTGCACTTCTGTGTACGAATGTTACAATAAAAAGGTTAGAAAATAGTGACCACCCCTCTCCATTATCCAAAGCATAAAGCAGCCCTTCCTAAGTCACAACTGGGTTACAAGCACAATAGGTCAGTCACCTGTGGCAGCCAGCAGCCTCATCAGTTCACCCCACGGGTGCTTAGAAATGCTATAGTTTTTTAGCAAGATTGGGAGGTAGTGCTCTAAAGCAGGGGTCACCAACCACCCCCGGGCCGTGGACTGGTACTGGTCCATGGCCTGATAGGAACCGGGCCACGCAGTGGTAAGTGAGCGGCGGGCGAGTGGGCAAAGCTTCACCTGTATTTGCAGCCACTCCCCAGAGATAGCATCACCGCCTCACATCAGCCTCAGGTCACCAGGCATCAGATTCTCATTGGAGCACCAGTTCCTGGAACCCAATAGGTTGGGGACCACTGCTCTGGGGTACCGAACAGGCGACATCCTCCTCAATCACACAAGTTTACCTCATATTAAGGTTCTCCCTGTGTTACGTGCCATTGAGTTGGCTGAATCCTGATGACCCTGTGAATGAGTGATGTCCACAATGTCCTGTCCCCAACAGGCCTGCTCAGCTCCTGTAGACTCGTGCCTATGGCTTCTTTGATGGAGTCAACTCATCTCATATTGGATCTTTTCTTGCTGCCTTCTATTTTCCCCCAGCATTATCGTCTTTTCTAAAGAACCTTGCCTTCTCATGATAGGCAGCTTCAGTTTTGCCACTTTTGCCCCCAGTGATGTTTCAGACTCAATATGCTCCAGGGCCCACCTGTCTGTCTTTCTGGTGGTCCATATATCTGTAGCGCTTTCCTCCAACACCATGTTTCAAATAATCAATATGATTCCTATCAGCCTTCTTCCCTGTCCAACTTTCTCATCCATACATAGTAATTGGGAATACAAGTTTCTCTCTTTAAGGTTAATTTTATTTACTCAGTTTTTAATCAGACTCTTTTATCCTCTTCAACAAGGAGAAAGTACACTCCATTTAAGGGTCAACACCCCTAGACTGCTCTTTACAAAACTGTTAGTCTTTGACATCATTCCCTATCTTACTAACAAGCAAATGTCTAGTACATCCCTCCCTCCTCCCCAGTTTCCTTCCCCTATGTTCACTGGAGGGAAAACCTAAGATAAATCTCAGTCATCTATCAAGTCAATGGATATAACACAGACTACATGCTGTTTTTCTCTTTTAAAGTTTATTGTTATTTAAAAAAAAAAACCTATACTTTACATTTTACATTCACCTCTCAGAGCTTTTAATGGTACCAGTTAATGATGTTATTGTACAAAAAGCCCACCAGCTGCTTGAGATGCCTGCAAATTTTTTACCATGTTCTGGTATTAAAGTGGTTTAAACTCTTTGGAAAAATTGGTGTAACATTAAGTACAGAGATTTCAAATTCTCAGATTAGAAACAAGATTTTTAAATCAGGAGGAATTTTAGTAAAAATTTAAGGCTAAAGGAAATGATAACAGAAAAACAAAAACAAAAATATTGTAAAAAAATAAGATTCCCCCCAAGTTAGGTAAAAAAAAAAATGTGACCAACCCCACCCCCCTTTTAGGAAAGTCACCCAATCCTGAACACAGGGTCTTTCACACAAATACAAGTAATCTGATTTGCAGATCAGCCTCTGGGATCTTACTCTGGCCCTAGTTATAAGTCTCTCTCTCTTTTTTTTTAATTAAGTTACGTTAGGTAGTTAGACATCCATAAATACTGGTATCCAAACAAATGAAAAACATCCTGGCTTTGGTATGGCTATAGAAATATGGAAATTCTTCAAGAGGACACTGTGTTAGGGATAGAGGGAGTGTGGGGGAGGGGGCAGGTGGCACATAAAACTCCCAAGAGGAGGTAAAATAAATATTGGGGCACATCTGTAGCAAACACTGTGTATAATACTTGAGGCAAATGCCTCGCATAAAACACATGTACAGGTTCTTCGTCAGAACCACACACGCACAAGTTCTGGATCAGAATAGTCTGCACCAACCTATATCGAAACATCACTTGCAGGAAATAGTTTGAACTTGGGAATTCATCTGGTGCCCTGGGGTCCAGTGAGACAAAAAGACCTTTTGGAATGAGAATGGCCAGCTGGGCCAAAGCTGGCCCCTTCTCATTCTAGGAATCGCAAAGTCTGTTTCACCCTTCTAGTTAGTTTCGCCTATCACAAAAGCTCCGCCATCTCCTAAGGACTGGGGCTCTTCCACCCCTGGTCACTCTGGGGGCCTGTCCCCATGGTTGAAATGCTGATGTTTCACCTCTGGAGCAACCAAATAAAAAATCTCCTGGGGTCAGGAATATAATTTACTGTACTGTATCTCAAGTCTACTTCACATGTTCCTCCATTTTCACAATTTCATGATTTTAGGGGTTGTGAGATAACTGAGGCACAGAAGGCAGTGATGGGGCCAAGACCACACCTAAGCATGGCCTCAAACACCCTCAAATTTACAGAAGGAAAAAGGCCGAAGTGCCTAGGCCCTGGTCTTCAGTTACTTCAAATGCACAAAGGTGCCACCAGACAAGGCAAAGAAAAAAGGCAACTTGCTGCTTCAATGCTAAACACTCATCAATATAATCCTTCAGCAAAAAAAAAAAAACTTTGGTTGTTAGGAAGACAACCAGTAAAAAAAAAACCTTCGATGGCAATACACACTAAGTATATCTAAATAATTCCCATCACAGACAACTAGATAACCAATAGCTGCCTGCTATTATGCGATGTTACACACACCACAGTGACAACTGAAGCAAAACGGATCCTCCCTTACAGCCAAGGCTGCCAAGAAATAAAAGGTGAAAGCCCTATTTACTGTGGATTTGGTTGACTGTAGTAAACATCCTAGAAATGGGGGAGTCGGGGCAGAAGAGAAACACAGAAGGCCCAGGCAACTTCGATCAACAGCATCATTTAACCTGTTTTCTAAATGAGAATGCAACACCAGGGGGGAAAAATAGATTATAAATTAAAACAAAAATATATCTGTACAAGTCTTTACTCTGAATTAGTATGGTTTGGTCTCTGTTGAAGCCAGGACTTTGGAGGTGGTTCATATGTCATTGCAGCCCCCAACGTGCTTTGAGGTGTACACGACCTCAAAAGGTGTGAGGTGTGAGATGACACGAGGGAACCACTTGGGACCAAGGGAGTGAGTTACAAGGATCTCCTAGGATGTGTAAAGCCTACTGACTGCCTGCAGAGACGCTAACACTTGCTCTAACTCCAAATACTTTAAAAAGAGCATAAGGTGGCAACTAGGATATGAAAACCCCTACCACCCAATCATTTCTCTAGTCATAAGAGTAAGGGAAGGGGAGCAGTGAGTGAAGGGGAGTCTGTTTCATCTGAATGTATTAGAAAGAGCGCAGATTTAGGGGCACCCATGGCAGAGCTTTGTCTTTGACCTGGGCCAGACCTCCTAGATGTCCTGGGAGGTTGAGCGCGCCAACAAGGTTCCATAGGTTTGGAATGGCCAATGTGCAATGGCATCAATGACAAGAGGGCAATGTGAACTATGAGTGAGAGTCTGCAGATCACTGAGTATTCCACTATCAATCTCATCTCCCCACCTTCCATAGATAACCCAGATAACCAGCCTGTGGCAGGTACCTGTTCACCTACGTGGGAGCAGGCAAGAGAAATGAATTACAAATGAAAACATCTGAAATGACCATTTCTAGCTTGAAATAGAACAAATATGTTTGAATAAACCACTTGCATTAGATAACATTTAAAATATGGTGCCTAGAGCACATTACGAATATAAAATGTGCCCTGCCCCCAACCCCAATTACTTCAGTGCACGCAGTACCCCAGGCAAATCTTTCCTGTTGTTCAGCCAGTGGAATGGACGGCATGTGCCAGATGTTACACAAGGCATTTATTTTTCTGAGAAGGCTGAGAGCCAGGAGAATTAATCTCCTTCTGCTAGGACCTCTGCCCCAAGCTTCTGGGGAAACAGTGAATCGGGCTCAACAAGGGACACAGCTATGTGATCCACTAACCAGATTTAAAACATGAAAATGATTGTAGAGTATATCCCTTCCTGCTCCTCTTCATGGTAGAATGACCTAAAGATAATTTTTAAAAGTGACGTCCCTTCGAACTCAAAGGAGGCGTAAAAAAAACACACACGCACACAGCCAAAAATAAAGAAAAAAGTAAATCAAACTCCCAGTACTCCTGTATAGTCTCATGGTGACTGGCGGCTGGAAGAAGTCAAGGCAGGAAAGAATAAAACAAAAATGGAAGTGACTGGCTGCAAAAGTGCCTTGCAGAATCCACGACAGTGTTCTCCATTTTCCAAGGCCAAGGAGCAATTCCAAAGTTAAAAACTTTCTATTAAGAATAAAACAAAACAAAACAAAAACCAAAAAGTAATCCAGAAATAGGATCAAGGGAAGTAGAGCACTGTAGAAAGTCAAGCCGCTGACCTCCGGCGGATCACAAAGAGCCCGCGCTGAAGCTGGCCCAAGTAAATCCTCATCTTGGTGCTGTCACTTGTCTTCCTCACCCAGATCTGCAAGGGAGAAGGAAAGGGAACAGGATGAGGGAGGGTAACGCTGAGGAGTCAATCTTCCAGAGAATCAACATATTTGCATGAATCAGTGTGTGCAGAAAACTGGCAACCTCTTCTCGTCATCTTGGGAGGCCTCCCCAAGCACCTCCTCGGCCTTCGGGCCTCCTCAAAGGCTGGCCACTGGCGCACAGAGCGGGCATCAGCCCTTGAACTCGTTTCTCCCAGCCTCATCTCCCTTATACCTGATTAAAAAATGGAAAGCACAGTGATACTGGGTTCCATTTTGGCCTTGATCTTAAGGACACGTTTTGATTTGGTCTGATGACAGCATTGTCAACATTTGAGATACATATATATAGTCCTGAACATAAACTTTCAATCAAATTTGGAAATATTTTCCTTACCCCAAGGGACTTCCAAATTATATAGCCTCTCAATGCTCTGGTTTCCTGGCAATTAAAGCTAATGGTTGTAACAAGAAAAGAAGAAAAAATAAAAAAGATGCCCTCGAGCGAGCTAAGGCCCACTTAGAATCACAAGAAGGTTCAATTAGCTTAAGACAGCCCTTCCCTCCTGACCACATCATTCTCCCACAGAGGGAATCAGATGTCTTGCACTTTATAGGCAGGTGCATCCTTCTGTAGAAATGAGAACGAACTCATGCAGCAGGGAGACTGCCAGAGCTGACAAGTGGACTCCATGAGCAGCAGCCCGGCAGCCAGGGATGGGAGGGAGAGCTGCCACGCCGGCAAGGGGCCGCTGCGCTCTGTGTGCTGGACACTGTGCCTTCTCTTCCTCAGAACAACCCCTTGGAGTAGAGACTACTGTTGCCCCCTCTTATAGAAGAGCAAGGCAGAGGTTAAGTGTTGGATGTGAATCCTGGCACCTGACATCAAAGCCCCTTGGTTTTCTCCACTAAATCAGCCTCTGACTCTTCTCACCGATTCTCTCACATGTTTAATTAACATGCAATTAGATGAAGCCAAAAGCATAATTTTTTAAATAACTGCATCACACTCATATATGCAAGTACAAGTTTCCAGATATATCTTCTCCCTCCCCCAGTCAGTTTTCAAATTTTAAAAAAGCTTATTCTCACTTTCATCTGAATATCTTTATCGTGATTATTTAGCAACAGAGAGACTTTAAAGTCAAACACACTGGTTTAAAAATAAAGACCGCATATAAAGCTGAACCTCAAAAGTACTTTGCAGAATCATTTTAAATTAAAAACTGACCCCACAGAGGGCTGAACTGGGAGTCACCAAAAGGCTCTGAGGCAACCACCAAATGTGTCCAGTCAAGTTATGCAAAGGCCAAGTAGCTCCAGAGTCACTTAGGATTTGACCTGAAAAATGAGCTGGAATACTTCCAACAAGCGAGACATTTTTCTCCTATTACCAGAGCTGCATGCCTCAGATGCACTGAGGCTTCTCCCCTCCAGCAGACATGTCTCAGTGTCGCTGTTTCCTTGTCAGACCTTGTCGACACTCTATTATGTCCAAGGGTGACAATCTTCAACAAAGAAAAAAAAAATCTAACTTGCATTTTATTTTCCTGAAAAATCTCGAGGTGTCACTGAGAACACTGCTCAGTTTACTTTGAGAACTAGGAGGCCACATGTGCTTTGCACAGCGGCCCACATGGCCGGGAGCAAAGCTGTTGTGAAATCATGCCTCTTGCTGAAGGCTGAAGGTCTACTAGACCCCTTTTCTGGTTTTGACTTGGCTTGAGGTGACACATAGGTCCTGAGCCCAAAGAAGAATGACATTCATTCGTCTGAAAGGCTCTCCCTAAGTAAATAATCACTTTGCAAACTAGTCACATTTGTGGGCATTTTCAATTCAGGAAGCTGGGAGAATAGAAAAGGCTCAAGTTATTCCATAATCCAGTTTCATTAGATTTACTGTGCACCGGCACAAATAAGTTACACAGGGCAGACACATAAAAATCAATTTCTTTGCAGACATTTGTGGACTGATAAAAGATCAAGCCAATCTGGCTATTAAAGTTTTAAGCACTTTTTAACTACTAACAATACACATTACCCACCTCTGATATCTTCCTAACAAAGGGCCAGTCACATCATCTCTGAGCATAACCCTCTGAGCCGACTTTAGAACCAGTCCCCATCCTACAGCAGCGACTGGAGAACACCAATACCTTAATGGCACGAGCCGGGTAGCTCACTGTTCAGAGGCATGACAGAACGTGTCAAATTAGAAAGACAGCAGGTAAGGAGTAGTGTGAGGGTCAGATTAGGCCAGCACCGTTTATTGAGCACTTACTGTATGCCAGACCCTGTGCCGGTGCCTCATTACAGCCTCACAGTAGGAAACAAATCTATTAGTACATATGAAAGTTCTAGAGAAATAACAAGACAAAGATGGAGTATGCTCAACAGGCAGGTTCCACTGTCAGTAGATAGTTACCTTAATAACCAGCAGGATTTGAGTGCACAGCTATCAGAGAGACTTGCCTTTTGTTCTTTCCTATTGTCCAGCTCGTGGTTCCCAAGTCAGTTACTGTACAAGGAGCTCACAGATACCACAAGGAATAAACAAATCCACATATACTGTAGTCCAGCGAAGTGAGAGATTGTCATGGATGATTTTGCCAATGTGCAATTTCTGCCTGAAAGCACTGGCTTTAGACTCTAACCCGCACATAACACATGACTCCACTGTACTTTCTTGATGGCACTCATAATGTGCTTTCCTAAAGGGGGAGGGAGTTCGGTCCTACCTCATTGGCTCCAACAGAGCTGATGACACAGCTCAGTTTCTGGTTGTCCTTTGATTCCAGGTAGATGGCTTGGCTCTTGTGATACCTGCCAAAAACAGGACACAAGTTTATTTTTTAAACCACTTTACTGAAGTATGATCGACATGTAAAGAGCTGTCCATATTTAACGTACAAGACTCAATGAGTTTGGGGATAAATATACACCCATGAAACCATCCCACCATTAAGGACATAGACATACATATCACCTTCTAACGTTTCTCCCACCCTGTTTATTATGACCATTGTTTTTTGTGAGGTTTTTGTGTGTGTGTGTGTGATAAGAACACTTAACACAAGATCTACCCTCTTAACAAATTTTAAGTGTATAATACAGTACTGTTAGAGGCACATATTTTTCAGAAAGGAAGGAAGGAGAGAAGGGAAGAAAAATGTAAGCAAAGGAGTCCATTTATATCTGAGAAAGAGTCTGGATTTGAGGTTTAATTTAAAGGCTTCCATTCCTGAATTAGATTAGATGACCTCCTAATTTTCTTCTAAATCTAAAAGTTATATTTCTTGGTCCCTCTACAGAGGAAAAAAGGGAGGCCAAGGAGAGCACTAGGAATTAACTCTATATTTACTTTTTTAACTATATGATCCAGTTCAGAAATAAATTGTAATTTTTCGAGTAAACCCTCTATTATCACCCCAAAATACTGAAGGTTGGGTAGACAAAAACAAATAGGCTTAAATAACTGTTCTGTTATTTACTATTTGTCCAAATAAGTCATTAACAGAAAAGAAGGCCAAATTCAGCCCTTACTTTGGTCACTCATTCAATAAATACTCATTAATAACTTAATGACAATGCTAGAGGTTGAAGGCAGACAGTGAACAAGGCCACAGGTTCCTGCTGTCATGGAACTTCAAATATAGTTCCAGGGAAGATTAAATAATCACACCTGGCGAGCAGTAACTAGGTGAAGTTTTTGAGTGTCAGACATGCACCCAAGAGTATGTAATGTGGCCTCGTCAGTCTAGAAAGATGCTTGAATGGAATAGACAAGACAAGACACTCCCCTTTCAGCCCCTGCATCTATTCTCTTCGCCTGTAGTGCAGGAGACCACCTTTGACTTCTACAAGTTCAGGGACGAGGCCAAGAGTGAAAGTGAGGAAGCCAGGACCAAAGCCCAAATGGAACAACAGCTGCCACAGGATGAAGAAGCAGCTGCTGGATTATTTGATTTGGAAACCAGCTGAGCTTCTGCTGGCAACACTGGCCTGGGCCGGCCCCTGTTCCATCAAGAACATAACCTTTGACTCATTCTGGCTGCACAGATCCAGCTAAACAAACGCATTAACTCATGTAAATTCTACCAAAACTAATACACACCTTCCAGCGAAGCACTGCATCTTATCATTTCTGTGGGGGAAGAAAGCACACTCTGTTTTGCTGGTATGAAATAATCTACTGCCAAGATATCACAGTAAAGGGTGTACTTCACTCCCACAATGAGCCTTTTCCAATCTCGGTTCTAAGCATTCTTTAATCTGCTACTTAGTAGCTGAAAACTCAGGTTTCCAAGTCAACTTACTTCCTGAAAACACTGTTAAAAAGAAATCAAATCATAAATGCAATTAGAACAGTGAGATTGGTTTAGTTCCAGCTTCAAAGTTGCTTTTGGCCAGAAATTAGTTGGTAAACTGGATTAGGGAACCTTCATTATGCTAAATATGTAATATCATAAGGTTTGAATTGTACGATATATGAGGAAAGGCTGAACTAGCTCACAGGAAAACTCGAACTGAGTTTCCCTCCCACTTCTAATACTAATGTCTTGAGTAATGGTTAGAATAAAAGTACAGAGGGAAGAACACTGTTATTCTGTGGGGACTGTGATTTATTGTAGAAATAAAAAAAAAAACAAAAAACAGGCAACTAGCCTCAAGTCATTCTGATACTATTTTCTGAATACTTTAATAAAGAAAGGTCACAGAAATGGTGCAGAAGTATGTTACTAGTGGAAACATACTCAATATACTGCTAAACAGAGAAAAATACCACTATGTCCATTATGTTCCTATGTTTACAATAAGACATATGCATGTTACATGTGCATTATACACACGCACAGAAAAAACTGGGTAAACTTGTACATTAAATTTTTATAAAATATAAAATGCAAATTCAACATGGTATTCCTTTGATTACATAGCCTTCTTTTTTTCCAGAATAAACAAGTATTATTTATATTAAAAAGTAAATGTTTCCTTAAGTCACAGTACTAGAAAATACCTAAATAACAAAGATGAGGTAAAAAGAAAACTCAGTGTCACAAATCAATGTCTTAATTTCTGTTGAAGACAACCATTAATTCTGGGACTATTCACACAATTCGCATGAGATGTGTTGCATTTTCCTTCAGATGTCCTCTGAGCCCAAACCCCAACATACCTGGCTGTCTTAAAAGTGAACATCAGGAGTAAACAGTACGACCTGGTCTACTGCCCCTAAGAGCTGGTCTGGGACTTAAGTATTTAGCCACTGCCCCAGCCTGCCTGCTCTGGAATCACAAGAAGGTGGTAGCTTGAGTGTCCACAACTGGTCACCATTTGCTCCACAGGAGAGCTGGCCAGTGTGTTTCCCAGAGCAGCCCACTTCCAAACCAACTGACTCCAAGGTTCTCCTGAAGCAGAGTGTGTAGGACCCTCCAGGGGATTCTCACGCATCACACAATAGTCTTGGGAAATCATTATCCTTGGATATCAAATCTATTTAATTATCCAAATTCTCTAAAAAAAATAAGTCCTCAGAAACTAAAGTGCTCATTTAGGGGGTAGTTTTCAGGATGAAAACCAAAAAGTGCATGACAACCTTAACATGCAATTTACTTTTCCAATTCTAAAGAGTAAGAGAAGAGCAGGGAAAAAATAAAAACATCTTTAGACATAAAAAATGATAAAAAGCAACATCAATAGAGCTAGATTAATAAAAACGTACATTATCACTTTTTTGCCAATTAACCCATTTTATAAGATACAATTCATGTCTGCTGAAAAAATACTTTAAACAGCCTCAGAGGACAAGCCCCAAATGTCAAGCTGACTTTATTACTTTATTACTAATGGAAATTCTGACCTGGGAATCCTACAATTAAGCTCTTAAAGCTTTGCCTTTACTATTAAACCCAATGAACTAGAATCACCCTACTATTATGGAAAAAAGCAATTTCTTTAGAAGGTGGGTCAAAAAGTGGGGCAGAGAAGGGGTTGAATTCAATTTTGTATCCTACTGAGAATCCTAATATTAATGTTTCATCATCCCTCCCCACCCCCAAAAAAAAGAGATTATGTGACAGCTATAGTATCTCAAAGAGTCCCAATTCTCATTGTAAATATTCGGTTTTAACAGTCTTCTGTGTTGGCTGAAGGCTGGAGGGTTAAATGCACTCAGGCAAGTGGGTGACTTCATTTCTGATTCACATTAACAGCCCCAGATTAAGTCTGCCAGCACCATCAGTTAGTTAAAGTATCAGCTACTTTCACAGTACTTTCTAAGAAGGGTCATTAGTCCAAATCAAAACCTGAGGAAAACTTACAGCAGGATATAAAATGCCTTAAAAGCAGTATAAGACCAAGGCAAAGAGAAGATGCTTATCTTTCAAAATGAAATGTAGCTTGATAAATTCCCGTGCCAAGATGAGAAGCCTGATTCACACTCATTTTGCTGAAGTCATTTAAAACTAAATGAAACATGTTTTGCCAGAAATACTGTTTCCCCAAAATAACTTCATACCACTGGAAAGAACATGAAGTGATTCAGTTGACCTCTGAGCCACAGGCAATGAATGCTGAAAAAGAATGAAAAACGGCAGCTGCCAACTGACAAGGACACAAAAAGCAAGCCCCAGAACCTGGTAACATGTGAGAGGCTGGCTCTGCACTGGTAAACATGCCAGCCAGGAACCTCCTGAACACCTTCCAAATACAACAGGGAAGGGAGGGACCCACCTTTCAACAAATGTGTCATGAGCTCTGACTGCCAAGACCAAAGAAGAGAAATGCACAGAATACAGAGATAACAACAGTCTTGATACTTAATAATGGAATAAAAGCAATTCATTTAAATTCATTGAAAACGTAAAGTGATCCCAGAGATCTTATATTAAAAATTTCTGCCACCATTGTGAGAAACACCATGAAATTCCTTCAAAATGTTTAGGTCTAACACAGCAAACCTGACCAGTCTAGTCTGTCTACATTATAAAACACCAGTCACTGTGGATCCTTTCTTTAGAAAAACAAGACTTTTATTTTACAGCATTTTAACCCTCAAGACACGTCTCATAAAGTCTAAGGATTAAGCTTTAGAAAGAGGAAAATCCTAAGCAACACGGTTACAAAATGAACATTATTTGAAATATCACATGGCTTTAGGACTCATAGATCCATAAAAATGTTAGTGATAAATCTCATCATTTTTGAAGACGGTTCTTATGTGTGGGCTTGATCTTTAAAGGTTATTTGGTTTTCATTATTTGAAACATTTTTCATCTTCTTTGGCCCCTCAGTGTGTTGAGCTGTTAGAGCCTGCCACCTAGTGGTGATGTGTACCAATAAGCAATATCAAGATACAACATAAGTGGCCTTTGTGAAAAATGCCAAATAACCAAATGAGAGAAGCAGAAGCCACAAAGATCACTTACAGATATCAGCCTTCATCATCCATGGAGTAATTAATTCACTGTAACCTAATAGGTACAACTGATTAATATCAGGCATGACTAGATCTCTAAGTATTTTTGCCAATTTTAGGAGTAATTATAAGATAATCAACTAACAATAATGGGGTTTTTTCTTTAAGAAAGATAAAAAATTTAAAATAATTATTACTTTAATTAGGAACTTTGGGTTAAATAAACTGAAATTCAAAAGATCATTATATAGCCATAATAGATAGAAAATACAATAACTAAGAAAAGCATACTGCATATTACTAAGCAGGAGGCAGAACACAAATATGTGTCCACCATGATTTAAACTAAGAGTATGCATATGGATCATGAATAAAGAGATAAATCAAATTAAAAGAGTTGTGAAAAGGTGGCATGACCCAAGGTGACTTAATGCCTAGCAGAATGCCTAGTTACAGAGCAGACAGTAAATGTTTGTTGCATGAATAAATATATGAGTTTTTAAGGTTCTTTCATATTGTTTTGCCATATTCTTCCCAATGAAAACACTGGTGCTCTGAAGGTTTCAACCTGTCTTCAATGTAAACCAGAAAAGTTGCAGGATGTAACCCCAGGTATGTTCTTCAGAAGACTCATGCAGCAGGATGCCATGTGAAGAGTACCTCATCAAATAAACACCACCTTATACTAACATCTTAGACCCACAGGGCCTGTTAACATATCAGAGGACTCAAACAGTGCTACAAGGAAGAAAACCATTTACCTTAAGGAATATGGTCATTTCCTCAAACTCACTTGATTAAAAAATCCTTTTTTCCACAGAACACCTATTAGTTTTAGCACACAGGGGCAGACTGCAGAAGAGGCAGAGGGGGATATAAGCCCTGACCCCAGTCTACAGGTGTGACACAAAGATGTAACCCTGCAAAGTCTAGTACAGTAGCAGCAGCCTGGAGAAAGAAGGGAGGCCAGCATCAGAAGAACATGTTTTTGGGAAACACTGACTTCAGAGATCTAACAACCAGCATCAACGAAAAGACTCTGAATACATTTTGAACCAGAAGTCCTCAATCCCCGGGCCGCGGACCAGGACTGGTCCATGGCCTGTTAGGAACCAGGCTGCACAGCCAGAGGTGAGCTGCCGGCAAGTGAGCAATGCTTCATTATATAGCCATAATAAATAGCACTAGCATCCACAGCCTCAGCTCCCCCTCAGGCCATCAGGCATTAGATTCTCAAAGGAGCACCGGTCCCTGGCACCAAAAAGGTTAGGGACCGTTGCTTTAAATGTTATTCCACTTTTAATACCATGTATGTTAAGCAGCAGCCATGCTCTTAAATAATGCTCGATAATTCCAGCCTTCTTTCCAAGTGGTTCTTCTGAGACTCTTACGAGTAACCTATTTTTCCATAACATACCATCTTTTATCGTAGTATAGTTTTCCATCTTCTATTCGGGCTTCAAATCTCTGGGCTGGAGACTCTGCAGGTGTGGCAGGCAAGTGTTCGGGAGAGGACGGGGATGCTGAGGAACCAAAGGGTTATTTCAATGGCTACGCATGTAACAAACATGTGTCCACCAGCTACCAAATATGCTTTAACTGAAATGATATTAAAAGGTGCTAAGAATTATGATCACCAAGTCCTTTCAGTTGTAATACATGGGAATCCAATAAAATTCTTGTATAGTACATCTAACTTGATCCTTTAAGCAAACCTGTGAGGTAAGCAAGGGGAAGATTAATCTCACTGAACAGAGGAGAAACCTGAGGCTCAGGCAGGCTAAGGGATTTACTCAAGGTCACCTAGCGTAGGACTAAAACTCCAGTAACCATCAGAAGTGCAAGAATTAGGTAAATCTCTCTAAATTTATAAAGTGAAACAATCTCTAGGAATATTTATTACTAGCGTAGACTAGACTATTTGGGAACATATAGAGTCAAGCTAATACAGTGCTAATAACTATGCCGGGTTCAAATAATCTAAATTCATACACTTATTCAAACCCCACCCCCATTCAGTCTTCATTACTGAGGACCTCTCTGTGGACCACAACGGTCCTCAGGAGGAAATTATTTAAAGAAAGAAGAACCTTGTTTTCTTCCCCAAGACTTGGTGAGTAGGGGGATGTGTAAATAATCACAGTGCTTAAAACAAAACAAAAATGCCTTGCCAGTTAAGAATTCTATCTTACAGCCTAGCACTGACTCTTGAGTGCTACTCAGGAAGGAACCACTGTGAAGACAGGGCCAGGCTCTTCTGCAAAGCCGGGGCTGCTAGCAGCCTGTGTGTCCCTTCCCAGAGCCAGACAATGAAATGTCACCGGAACAGCAGCGCCTAGTACTTAACTCCAAAGAGCAAACAATACTGAAAAATCCTTCTGGTTTCATTTTCAGAAATGGATGTGTACTTAAATCTTATGGCTGCCAACACAGAAGGAAACCTTTACCAGCCAGTCAATCAAATGTCTCTCTTACAATGAATCCTATGGAAAAGACAAAAATAACTAACACGGCAGGATTTAAAAAAATAATCGAGCCAGGGTGCACTTAAGGTTCCCTTCAACTCTCATGATGACTACACTAAGGCAAATGATGTACATTTTTATTTTGGGCAACAAGTCCTTGTCACGTATTCACATGCTTCTCCAACAACATGATAAAAGACTGCACAAATGTCAGTAATGTCAATGCACTTACCTGGTCTTTTGGGTGACTTAAGCTGTAAGAAGAATAACAAAAAATCTTAGAGACAATCATTTCAAATGTAACTTAAGGTGTCAAAGGTATCAGATTTAATAAGTAACATGAACAAAGTAAAGCAGAAAACCACTGTAAGCCTAAGCTTTCGAATAAATCAAAAAATCAGACTGTACCTTATTTAATGTTCTCAGATCCTCCATGATCTGTTCATCTGTTAACAAATAGTTTAGCTGGGGTGTTGAGAGTTAAAGGAATGTGTCTGAAAAGTATGATTTCCAAGCAAAGAGAGATCAATAAAATGGTACCAATATTTCAGAACTTAAAAAGTGTGACTATGTTACACGAAAATTTTATAATAGCTTGCCTCCTGGAAGTTTTTGATTCTCTTATTAAGTGTCACGTGGTGTCAGGTATATAAAGGAATGCACACTCTCCCCACCCCAATCTTACAGTCTTCTATGATGAGAAAGCAGAATGAGATTTAATAGGTAACCACATTAGTGAGAGCACAGCATATAATAAAAGAATTTCATTCTGAATTTATGGTGTGTTTGTTCCAAAGATCTGAAGATTTCTGCATATAGACCAAGGGGTTAATCTCTCTAGTAACTTAAATTCTCAGTTGTGAAGATAAAGGGACCTGAAGTTATGCCCTTTCCTGGTGGCAGATAAGAAACAAAACCATTTTGTGTAAATGGCTATTTATCTCCTCAAGAGGACAAAAACAATACTTCTCCATAAGTACGCTTCCCATTCTCATTTTTATGAGTAAAAGGGCTTCTTTATGTCCGACTAAAATCTCATTTACTTTAATTTAACAAGTTTACAAACCAGGTTTAGAGATGTAGATAACTGAAACAAAATGCAGAAATTACTGTCTTCATTTTACAGGTGAAAAATTTAAGGGACATGAAATTTTCAGTTGCCCTGAATCTCAGTTGTCCTGAGTATCTTTCCAAATAACTGCTCTCCATAAAGCCCTCCCACTAAAAGCAGTAGCAACTGAGAACTCCAAAAATAAAATGACTGACCCTACATTCCATTCGAATATAACTCTTTTCTGTAAGACAATACCATGTATATTCTATCAAATGGGTAAGCAAAGGGTTTAGTAGTCTTTAAAAAAAAAAAGTGATCAAGCCTTAATGCAAATGGATATCAGGAGCAGGTTTTCTCCTCTTGTCTGGAATGGGGACAGGATCGTTTGGTCGCCTCCGCAACTTTCTGGTCATGATGGGTTTCACTTCCATAGAATCTGTGGTAAGAACGGAATGGGTAAATCCAATCCCCACTGAAGTCCGTGAGAATTTCTACAGTGAAGAATACCTGCCCCACAGCCAACCAATCAGAACTGTTTTACTGGTACCTCTGGTCCACACATGGCTCAAGCCAGACACCTTTAGAGAGAGGGTCTGTGCTCAGAACATTCAGGCCAGCTGGCCTAAAAGCATCCCTCTCAGAAAGGCAGCCCAGCCCTGCAGTCTACCATTCCAGCCGCTGCAGAAATCTTACACCTGAAAACCAGGGATTTTCTTCCTCTTCCCTCAAATTTAAAGAGGCCAGAATCGTAGACTCTTGGGACTGGGAGGAACTTTAGGGTCATCTCAGTGGACTAATCTCTGCTATTCCCACAGAGGGTGGGTAGACTGAAGCCCACCGGTATATAAGGCTCTTTTAGAGGCCTCTTTCCATTCTTCTTGACTTCTCTCTACAGTCTGACACTGGCTGCTGACTCCTCTCACCTTAAAAACTCTCCTCCCTTAGTCACTGCCACACAAATCTCTCCTCTCCTGATCTGCCTCCCTGGGGTCCTTTTTGCTGGCCTGCCTCTTAAAAACTGGTGATCTTTGAAGCCAAATCAGCCTCAGCCTGTATCCCAATGTCTCTCCAATCAACTATAGCTCCACCCACCCTTCTGAATGGCAATCTATAGCCTACGACACCATATACTCTCCAGGTACCAAGCAAACTCATTTCATCTGGTTTCACCTCCCAAAGCTGCCTCCTCTCCAGTGTCTCAGGGGCGTCATGTCTTTCCATCCCTCCAAGCCAGAACAAAATCTGTCATCTGTGACTTGCGTTCCTTTACCCAGGCATCAAATCTACCAAATAATGGCAGTTCTGCCTTTTAACTGCCTCTCAACTCCAACCCCTCATCACGTCCTCGCCTCCCTCAAAGTGATCTTCCTAAGACACAAATCAGACCATCTGCACACCACTCAAATATTTCAATGGCTTGTCAAGCCTCATTTCTGTTCTCCCTCACTTCTCCTTTATTCACGTGTGCGAGCTTTTAGATATTCTCTTCCCCAAAAGGAACACATTTTTTATGCCTTCAAGCCTTTGCACTCTGTCCTCTCTGCCTAGCCTCTTCTTTTATGCCTAACAAACTCCTACACAAAATCCCTCAAGAGCCAGCTCAACACTCCCCATTCTGTGACGGCAGCTCCAGACAGTAAGCAGAGCATTTGTATAAACTTCTACTGCCAAGCGCCACACATTATGAAACATTTTCTTCAGCAGACGCTTGAATTCTACCCCAGCATGGAATCTGCCCCGACCTCAGTACCCCAACAGTAGGGACATCAGTTTCCAGCTGAACAACTAGATGAGGTCAAGCCTGATGATGAGATACAGTCAACTTGTGATTATGCACACTATCAGCAGAGCAGACTGGACAGCTTACAGAATTCAAATGTAGACCTTCCACTTCTGCAAAATGTGGGATATCAGAGCATTTAATAAAATGCATACAATGCCTCAGTCGTTTTTGCATGTTATCTTAATAGAAATGGGCAATTCTGATTTTTTTCTCCTATAAAGGAATAGGGGTAAAATGATAAGAACTACAGGACTAATGAATATTCATAAAAGTATACTTGGAAGTAGGGGTAGCTGGAAGGAAACACACACAAGCACCTTTGGGGAGAAGGTAGAGGGGGAAGCCTTCTCCTTAAAGGAAATCTCTCACCCTGCGCCAAGATGCCATCTTTCTCTACTTAACGGCCAGTAGGTGAATCCCTGTTGTGGCTGTGTGACCTAAGGCAGGCTACATAAGTATTCTGTCTCAAGTTTCTTCAACTATGAAATGGAAATATCAATAATATTTCCCTCACAGGGTGTTATGAGGATTACATGAGATGATACATGTAAAGCCCTCAGCACAGTGCCTGCCAAAACAAGAGTTCAATCAATGCTAGTTCTTATTATCATACTTTCAGCCAGGAAAAAAGGTCTTTTTAAAATGTCAAGGAGCAAAGAACTGAAATAGAAGTTACATATTGAAGAAAACTGATGTCAACTGCATGGCTCTACAACATTCAGACCTAATTTGGAAAACAATGAGAAGGGTCTATGGCCACGCTACCCTGAACAAGCCTGATCCCATCTGATCCCGGAAGCTAAGCAGGGTCGGGCCTGGATAATACTTGGATGGGAGACCAGCTGGGAAGACCAGATGTTGTAGGCATAAGAAAATAAGAGACTGTAAACTGACAAGGTCCTTACAATCTGTGAGGTAAACCGAGGGTTACCTTGCCTAAAAATAGGTAAATACGTAAATACATACATACATACATATATACATACATACATACAGTGGGAAGGGAGTCCAACCCTAAAGAGCGCCAAAGGAAAAGCATCCAGCCCATGAACATCATAGAATGTTTTGTCCATCGAAGGCAGTGGCACTAAACTTCCAGCTGCCTAGTCTGGCGGGGGTGGGCAAGGTGGACAATACATGATGCAAACAAGCAAAGTAAAGATATAGCTAAAGATCCGGGAATAACCCAGTCCAATCATGGCCAATAAACCCAGAAAATCATAACTGCATCACTCACAAATCTGAAAATATAATTTCAACATTGAATGCAATGGTGAAAATCAATTAATTCATTAGCCTAGTCACAGCAATAACCTAATCAATGATATACAAAAGACTACTTTGGCAGAAGAAGATGCTCTGAAGAAGCCCCTAGAATTTATTAGCTTGTTCCAACCATGCATCCAGGAGAAATGATCGAGCAGGGGGCAGCCCTGGCCAGAAGTCCAGGTGGAAGATGTGACTCAAGAGGAAGACCATCATGTAAGTATCACAGTCCCAAAATTACACAGAAAGATGTCATCCTTAACTCAATTTGTTCCAGTCCTAGGTTTGCCTATTTGACTTCTAAGGTGGCTTTTCATCGCGGAATGAGATACCATGACCACCTGGGTCTGAGTCTGCTAAAGTTCTTACTATGTACTGGAAGCAACAGGCTGACATTTATAACACTGGTCTCCTGTGAATTTGGCCAATAGGAGTCCCAAAGGCCTCAGTTTGGGTGCACTGACAAAAATCAAATTTCTGGAACTGAAATTCAGACCTTGAAGTGTGGCAGCCCTGGAGCAGGCACCTGAGAAGGAAATCGGTCTTCCCCTCAGACATGGTGCACCAAGCATGGAACACCTCTGACGGGCTTACATCAGAGCCTCCCCAATCCAGAGGACTCCATGGGTTTGGTTCAGTTCAGTGGGGATACCATTTGCAGGATCTAACTGAACATCTAGCAATTAAACTAGGGAGCACATATGACAGAAAATACTAAACAAGCACCAAGACTAGATACATAGCTCCCCTCCAAACCATCTTGTATACACAACCTTTAACTATAAACCCTAATGCTCCACTCACCAAAAAGGAGGGTGTGAATGGCCAAACCTGACAAGCACGGACATTGCCCAGGCAGCACTGGGCATGCCAGCTAAGAAATGGGAGTACATGGTATATACGGTATATACGTAGACTTTACAGCCTAGTCCCTATAGAAGGATATTCCTGATAACATTAATTATCCACAATTAACATACAATTACCGTTCACTGGCTAGTCTTTTGTTCTGCACTTCTCTGTGCCAATGTACTCACTCTAAGAGCTCACCTGCCTCGGTGTGCCAACCACTGCAGTAAAAGCTTTATCCTAACACACTTCAACCATTAAAACAAACTCATACCTGTTCAGCTACTGAGGAAAACTAATTGTAGTGACTCAAAGGAACATCCTCAAGAAAAAGGAGGAAACTGGAAGAAAAGCTACCACAGAATAAACACTGTAGTAGACTGGCAACTACTCCCAAAGCAGGGGCAATGCGACACGGGGCCAGGCCAGAACAAACACCAGCACACTTTGTAGAGAGGGTATCCCTCTCTAGTGGGTGGCAAGCTCATCGGCACCATAGATCAATGGTGCAGGGGCAATCACAAATGGATGCCTGGAGGAAGTGGGTGGAAGGAGGGTGAGACAATCAGGGCCAGGTCTTTGGAGGCCAAACCAGGATAGGAACAAAGAGACCAATCTCCATTAGCCCGGAGTTGCCCATCATTCAGGGATGGCTTTGAAAAAGTGAACCAATTGAACTCCCTCCTCTGTGCCCTCTACACTAAACAACTTGGATTCCACAATGGAAGCATCAGAAAAGAACACCTGGAGAGACACCCACTCCACCAAAAATCCTGGTCACCTCTTCTATTCTCCCTCCCCAGATATCTGCATGGGAATCTCTTTTGAACTTGACTTCCAAGGTTCCCTGCTCATTAGTATGTTACACAGTGTGTAAAACTTGCCACTCTTACATCAGAACCACCACACATCCCTTAAAGGTTTTACACCTACCTCAATAAACCGCATATACCTTAAAAATTTTATAATCAGTGAAAACAAGTGTCTCTCTTTCTCTCAACACTGCCACACAGTGGGGGAGACACAGAAACTGTATCAGTCTTGTAACACAGCCCTTGAGGACACAGACTTTCAATATTAGCCTCATTCTGTGAGTCATTTAGAATCACCTAGATCCATGGTATATGTAGGGAGTGTGTATAATGTGGTAGTTAAGAAAAAACAGAGTCAGACAAATTCTGGCTTAACCACTATCTCAATGGGGGCACTTTGAACAAATGGCTATTTCTCTGAGCCTGCTTTGCCAAGTCAAGTCACAGTGAGCTGCAGGAAGTGAATCATGTTACAACATCCCAGTCCCTAAGTGCTGACTCTGTGCGTCAGCTGCTCTTAAAAGCGCCTTATAGGCACTATCTCCACTCATCCTTACCCCAACCCTCCCTGGTAGGTTCTGTTATCAACTTGCCAAACAAGAAAAAACCTCACCACAGAAGTAAGTTCCTGACAGGGCTAGGATTCACCCTCATCTGTCAGCCTGTAGAGACAGCTCTAATATTTTTATATAATACCTGGCTTAATGTAAGTACTCAGGAAACAGAACTCCTATTTTGATATAATTATTCCATGGCTCCAGCTATGAATGTAGTATCTTCTAAAGGAAATTCAGAGGCTTTACTGAAGTCATGAATAGCTTTACCAGGGGCCTGAGGGTTGGAGGAACCCTGGTGGGGCAAAAACTTGCAAAAGAAGAAACAGTAGCAGTTAGTGGGCTGTTGGAAGAAAAAAGGCAGCTATCCTAAAGACAGGAAGAGGAAAAATGAATTAACAATGATAAAGCTCCCCACATTTTAAATCTCATTAAATCCTCATTGATCATTTGGGTTTCTTACAACCTTGGCCTCCACTGCAGAGAAAACTCACTCTCAGGTAATAATTCCAGCTATAAACTCTGGTCAAAGTATGGTCTGACCAGCGGTTCCTGGGAGGTGCTTAGATGCAGGATCTCGGTCTCCACTCCAGACCCCTGAGGCAGAATCTGCATTTTATCTTAACAAAATACCTCAAGTGACTCATATACACTCAGACTGGGGGAGCACTGACCTGGCGCCTAGGTTCTTTAACGACAGTACACCTTTCCGCCTACATGACCCAGATGTCACAAGTACTCCAGAAGTGATGAGACCTTTCCACTAATCCTCATGGAGGTCTGTACAATGCCCTATGTCCTGTTTGGACCGAGCAGGTCACTGGATACACCATTTCAATAAGTTATTTGAAGTAACCCTCTCATAAGTCTCTTATTCAACTTTGTTTTTTCAAGAGATCTCCATGCTGAACCAGAAAAGAAATTTAAGAAATCCATTTTCTGGGCAGAGCTAGGCAACACTGATGTCAGGCATCAGTCCACAAAGGTGAAGTAAGTCACTCAATGATCAGAATGAAGTTAGGCTTTTAATCCACTACCATAGCAGCACCATCTGTGGAAATGCTAATTATCCTTCTAGCTCCAGTGCCTTTTCTTTCAACACTCTATCATGACCTTGGCAGTGCTCTCCAACCAAGGGTACCAAATGGCCCGAGGAAGGACATTGGCACCTTTAATGCCCATGGCTAGCTCTGAGCACGTCTGTCATCTATTTTACTGCATTACAAATTATTTTCCCGCATTTATTTAGCTTTTCTACCCTGGCAGGCTCAGCCTCAAGTCACTGAGGATGCCTCCTGTCCCAGTTAAGATTCTGGCTGTAAAACTGCCTGGCCAAACAATGTCTATCATTTGTCAATAATTCGGATGCCAAATCACAGGTAAGGTGATATCTTTCCCTGCAGATGGAAAGCGAGCAGCTATAAATGGACGATATTTCCCCCTAGCCTAATGAAGGCTCCCGAACATCTGGTGGCTCTAGCAGAGAGCGATGAGGCATCAATGCCAGCCACAGCCACCGTCAGAGAAAACGGCATGCAGGTCAGAAAACAGGCAGGCAGACTGGTACCAAACTAGGTACTGCAGCGCTTGCAGTCTAATTAAAAAAGCATTTTAACAAGAACAAGATGGTACTGTCTGAAGATGCTATTTTAGCATCCATTCTCACCCAAGAAACATTTCTGAGCTGCTTTCAGAGGTCTTCAAGGAATAAATTCCTTTTGCCAAGTCTCTCAGTGAGGAAGCTAGCAGAGATTTTTCAAGAGGCAGACTCCCACTTGAGACACAACCACATCCTCATTCGTGTATCATGGGGATTGGAGCTAGAAGTTTGTGTCAATTGGGAGGCCACGATGGTTCACAGCACCAGAAGTACAGATGGGGAAACGCAGCTCTTAACTCTTCCTTTTAGTTTCAAAATTAAACCCAAGGACTTACATAAAAGCAATGCATTTCCTACGGACCCCTACTCAAGCATGCCAGAACCTCAGTGCCTCCAGAATATGATTATAAAAATAAAACCTTGGGGTTGTGCAAGAGGCATAACCAAGTGATCGACTCAGCACTGACTTTCCTTATGGTACTGGCTGATGGAAATTCTGCCAAGTTCCAAAATAGCTAGTTCAAGCCAATTCTCGTCCTGTGTCCCTCTAGGATTCATCAGTCCACATATGGCAACAGAAGAGTCAGCCCATATTGCTTCTCTTTACAACCTGCCGACTGTCCATAGGTGGATTACTAAATCCTGAAGGCAAGGGAGGGACTGGCTCTGAGTCAATGGAGCTTCATAATCTTTACAGAAGAGTTCAGTTTAGCTACCTCTGCTGAAATCGTTTCAACTCTTTCTAAAATGTTCACAGTAACACCTGGGAGAAGAGTTCTAATAGCCTAGATGATGCAGCCAAAAGCCTTTGTTCTCACATCTAGGTCAAAGGAAGACAAGGTCTTCTCTGTAATCAAGGCAGACTGAACAAAAAACAGAGAGACACAGGTAAGTAATGTGTGAACATAACCAAGACACAAATGGCAGCTGACCCCAGAATTAAATAAAGCATAAGTCAGAGGTTGCAGTTACTATTAAAGGTCTACCATTTACTGAATACCTGCCAGGTATAGGGCACTGTACTAGGCACTCATATTTCTAACCACAATCCTATGAGATAGGGTATGATCAGCCCATTTTACAGAGGGTTAAATAGGCTCAGAAAGGTTAAGTAGCTTGACTAAAATCACACAGCCAATACAAGACAGAACTAGAACTCTGACCTGTCATGTCAAAGCCCACTTTCCTTTCAGTTTGCTTTACTGTGATGAGGAACCAGGATGTAAGACAGAAGGAGTAACTAGAACACCCCTCAGATACCCCCGTCAGAGCTCCCAGGACCGGCTGGTGCTTTCATACCTCCAGTCAGCTCCATAGTTAGCTTTTCATTTTCAATCATTTTCTTCTTTTCTTCTAACTCAGCAATCAAGTTCTCTTTCAGCTCAACCTTCTTGTCTTCAAATTCTTTCACTGCTGCCTTCTTTTCTTTAATGTAATTTCTTTCCACTTGTTCAGTCTGAGCAAAAGAGAAACAAAGGGGTACATGGCCCTGGCAAACCAAGGCTCCAACTTGAAGTCTGGCTCTGCACTCAAGGGCAAAGAAAATACCTTGACCAGAAATATAAAAAGAAGTTGCACTCATACACTTGCAGTCACAGGGTGTCTGGGAGCCAGTTTTCCAATGAATGCATAAAACTGAACCATAGCATGTCTGCTTGTTTCTGTGAATATACCTCACTTGCTACTCAGGTATATAATATATATCCTCTCTTCCCCATCTCATGTTTTATGGCTTATATGTTAAAATAGAATGTAAATTTCCCTAAGATAGTAAATAAACTCTTTAAATACACAATTTCAAAGAAAAATTCATTCATTCCAGATAATACATCTATAATTGAAATTAACTATAAGACACTAAATCACAATGCCATCAGTTACTCTATTTTTTGGTACTTACAGTAAGATAAAGAGTAGAAGACCATTTATTAGATATCTTAACCCCAAAGTACTCAAACACTGAAATTATACTAAATAAAAACTGCATAAGCAGACATTTTCTAAATCTCACCACTGCATTAAGCGAAGAAGCAGAGGCCTTACGATGGGCTATGGCTGTGGATCATGCAATTCTTCAGGCTGTGACCATGTGTGCTGCGCTGACTTCAATACTAAAATGGTTTTCAATAATGTGGCTGATAAACCATGACGTTTTCACATTCATAGGTGGCTCTGAGAAACTCATGACTACACCCCCCCCCCACACACACACATATCCCAGGAACAGTATTATCATTCAAGATTCAGGACGTCATCTCTGTACCAAAGCACTATGTCTCACACAGAACCAGCACTCAGAAGTCTGTCGAATGAAAGGAAAATTTTTAAATCCATCTTTCCTACTGACCCAGAGAGTTTCAGCTTAAAACTGAACTATCAAGTCAATCAGAAACTGGGCTGTTCTGAGTACATAACAAATTATTAGGCCATTATAATTCAGACATATTCCCAAATGGCTTTAATGTGAGATCAAAGTCAACAAAAAGCAATGAGGGGTGACTGTTCCCTAATCCCCTGTGATAAGGACAGGGTGCCCAACAAACCAATGAATAGAGGTAATTTCTGAATTGAGACCAAATGTCTTTTAGTCAAACAGAACAGTGATGGAAGGCTTCCAGCTGGGGGCTTCCCAACTATCTGTTTGGTGATAGAAGGAAAGGCTACCGATTGGGTAAGCAAGATTCCAGTCTCAGAAAGGGCCTGCAAACCCAGAACATACATGGTACTTACTTCCAGCTGGAGGAAGAGTTCTGAAAGAGATAAAATGTGCAATTAGATTCGCTAGGCTGTGTCACCTTTCTAGACAGTATGTTAGGATTCATTTAGAAACAGTAATTGCTTTTTGAAAGCACGGCTACCCAGAGCAAATGTTTTCATCAGCAAAGTGCTGATATACATGAAGGGGAAGGATGCAAGAAGCAGCACTCGAGTCTAGTTAAAAGTTGGCCCTGAACATAACCAACTCTGGTGGTTCTGCCCAAGGGCAAAAACAAGCAGCAAGAACCAAACTAGCTTGACAATATAAAAATAAAAGTGATCCCTTCTTTCACTCAGAACATACCCTCCAACAGTCCCACAGGGCGGAATGGATCAGGAAGTAACAGTGCACTTACTCCAGAAGCAGAGTCAACACTGATGTCTGTACAGCGTTCTACGAAGGGCTGTGCGTGGTAAGGAAGAACGTTCTCCAAGAATTTAGAGGGCAGAGTTTCTGAGCCCTCAAGGGCTTTCCTCTCAGGCCACCAAGCCTCTGCTTGTGCCCGTGTCTCCACCAGGAATGCCCTCTGGTCCCTCTCAATGCATTTCTAAGTTTCAGATCCAATCCAGCCTCCTCTGTGAGCCCTTTCTTAAGGACCCTTCACTTACCAACCTCATCCCAGAAACCTAAAAAAGTCCACCCCACCATACTGAACAGCTTAGTTAGCCCTTGCTATGTGCTGGGAGATTAGCAACTGTTTACCTATCAACCTCTTCCCACCGCTAGATTGTAACCCCCTCTGCACGTCCAAGTCTTGGAACAAAATAGCTTCTTTCCTGGGTGACAATGTGGCTGCTGTGCATGGTCCACAAAGACTGCTGGTGGACCAACATCTCCAGTGGGTGCTGTTCACATTTCCCCATAGTCCTTTGCAAACCTAATAAAACCAATGGATTCATTCCCTCATAAAAAAAAAAGCACATATGCACATCCACACACACTAAATAAGATTTTGAGAGTTTCAAGGACTCCAGATTAAGAATCCAGATGTCAAATAACAGTTACTGAATGAGAAAATTATTTGAGAATAGGGACAAGCCACTCATTATTTTCTAACCCCCAGCAGCCCTAGTCACAGTGGCACTAGGAATCTCTGGGCACATGAACCAGGCACACTCAGCCCAACATGCCCACTCCTGATTGCTTCCAATTAAACCACGCACGAATGATCCAGACAGCTGAAGTTTGTGCCATTCTGAGAAATCACACCTGCACCAACTCAAACTGGCAATTAGCACTCAGAGTTGGTAGTGGTTGTTTTAGTTAAAGCAGCCAGACAACAGCCACAACCAAGCAGGTGGATTATCTCTGCAAGAAATGTGCTCTTTAAAGCTCACGATGTGACTGATTTAGGAACTCTTTTGCATCTTACGGGGGGGAGAAGAGTATGAATAATCACAACAGGAAGGATTGAGTGGAGTAAGGAAAAACAACTTAATATTCACCCTGCTGTTCTAGTTTAAGAAAAATGGTTCACATCAATATTCTTTTCTTATGTCTTAACCAATTCCATGAGGTAGGTTTTTCTCTACAGATGGGGAAACTGAGGCTCCAAGAGCAAACTCCTGTTTAAAGGTATAAAATCTAAAGTGATAGAAGACCTGGACCTAGGACCTCACCTTATACCTCCTTTCCCTCCTAAAAGGCAACTCCAGGAAAAGGAATGAGAATTTTAAAGATGTCCCAAGGAGATGTCTCAGGAACTCAGACTGGTGTCAGGGGTAACCATAGGGGCAGACGAAATGTAGCTGGGCAGAAGGCTAATGGATATTTAAACTACTATTTCCATCTTCCCAGCACCCCTCACACCCTTCAGCTCCTCTTCTATATGTTGGTGTACACTGGACATCTACAAACTGAAGGAGAGAAGGAAGGGGTTCCATTAACAGACAAATGGAAAATCACTGGATCAGAAAGGTAGAGTGCAGCGGCCTGGGGTCAGGGGGCACCCAGACCTCATTTTAAAACCCAACATTACTTTCACCACTGCAGGAACAAACACCATGCTGGCACCCAAAATGCTGGCTGATGAGGAGCTTCAAATTTTAACACTTATACAGGTTTCCTATAAGCACAGGAAACTGTATTTATACACTTTAAATAATTATCACATCTTATTTGGCTATCTTGTTAATGAAACAGCTAGTTTAAGTCAAGAACAATGTGTTACATTACTTTATATTGCTTACAGGGCTAAGAAGTAGCAGATGCTCAACAAAATTTAGAGAAAAAGAGTATACTACAGATTAAAAGCATACTCTTTTTCTCTAAATGCTTAAAACACTTGAAAAAACAAGAGGAAACAAGAGGATAACTCTTGCTCTCAAGAGCACAAAATACCAGAAGCAGCAAACTCAAACCAGGAGTGAAAGCACCTACAATTCTTTTCCATGTCAGCTCCTCTGATCATCCATTAAGCCAGCCATGCAGACATGAGAATGTGCAAGACGACTCTTGGGGCACCAGGGAAGATAACCCAACTACAAGGAGCCACCACTAACAACCTCGTCTACTGGCCATCCATTGGCCACTGGAATAAAGATAAACTAGTTTTATATAAGTGAACCTCTGAAGTCTCTCTTCCCTAAAATTCTCCTCCCAATGGGGTATTCGAGATAGATTTTGAAGATTAGCTCTTTTGGTCACATTACACTGATGATCAGCAACAGGAGGAAAAACTGAAGATGATTTATCTTCATTTAAGATAGAGCCTTACCTGCATTTCGTATCCTCTCTTTGTACTGCTGATCTAGTTTTTTCATCCTCTTCTGATATTCTTGTAATGTACCTGATTTTGAGATATACAAAATAAAAAGTTACTTTGAAGATCTGCTTTCCATTTTGGTTCATAAAATTATTTTCTAGTACCAACAGTGACTGTCTTAGTAACATCGGAATGAAACACGAACCAAGGAAAGGCACACAGAACTAATTGGACTATTGCTCTCAACCAAGATACATAGCAGAAATCAACCTAACTTAGTGGATTAAGACTATCTAGCAAGTGAGAGGGAGGAGAAAAGTGCAGGCATCCTCAGCTGATTCTGATTCCCTGCTGCTCTAGTTTGAGTCAATGGACAACTTCTCTTTCCTGGAAAAACTTCATTCTCCTTCTGTAAGGTCTAGAAAATGCTATCCAACAGAACTTTCTCTGTAATGATAGAAATGTCCTACATTGCACTAATATGGCAGCCACTGGTCCCATGTGGTTACTGAGCACTTGAAATGTGGTTAAAGCAACTGAGAAATTGAACTATTAATTTTATTTAAATTTAAACAGTCACATGTGGCTACTGACAATGCTGGCCAGCTCAGGTATAGATTCTTACTGAAACTACTCATTTCATTGCTAATTATGAGGGGCCCAATTACTGTAGGAAGCGTTTCCTATCATAATGCTTTAGTAGGTTATTTGAATGGCATCTTTTTCAAAATTTCTCACTCGACCATGCCTTACAGAGTTGCTTAAATGGAATGTCTTTCTGTGCAATACTTCCACTATCATGAAAAAAAACAAAAAACAAAACAAAGATGTATGACTGCAACTCATGGAAACATTTTTCACTATTAAGCAGAAATCAATAGAGGATAGGGTAGGCCAAGCAATAAAATACTTGGTGGAAAAGCTGTTTCATTGATGAGGGACTCCATGAAACAAAGCCGGAGCTAATGGCAGCAGCTAAGTGTCCCTAAGTTCTCACAGCGCGCCCAACAGTGCTAGTCAGTCCTGGTGCATGATCTCATCTACTTTCCTTTTCTTCGTTTTGCAGACCAGAAAATGAAGCAAGAGAAAGTGATGTGCCCCGGGTCAAAGTTCTAGAGAGCAGTGAAGTTGGGATCAAATTCATGATGGGACTCAAGAGCCTATGCATTCAACCCACATGCTGAAATGCATTTAACAGGAAACAGCATTCGACAAGATACAATCCACTTTTAACTTACCAAGGTAAAAAGAGAAAACATCGGCAGGATAATCTACAGTTCATTAGCATTTATTTAAAAATAGTACAATTTTACTTATTTTTTGCTAACATCTCTCTTAAAAATACCTAGCTTTTAGGTAGAGTGATTTTCAGTCTATGCTCTACAGAAGGCCCTAAATGAGAATGCAAAATAGTTTGAAAATCATCACTTTACTGACAGGAGATAGCAAAATGTATACTGGGACAGCTAATATCAGCCTTACCAAGTTTTAAATTGCTCCTAAAGAGAAATAAAATACACACGTTTCAAAGGTTTATAATATTAAGAAGTATATTTAGAAATGAAGGATTAAATCATATACCAACCTTCCTGCAGCTGCTGCAACTGTCTCTTGAGAGAAGCCAGTTTATCCTGATACATCCTACAAAAAAAAAAAAAAAGAAAGCCACACTGAAAGACAAATGTATTCAATACTCAATTCCAAAATAATCTACACACAGAAATTACCTGAGTTGTTAGGGGAATGTCAGCAATGTCCTTTAGGAGAGAGAGAAAACTAAAGTCTGTCAGGTGGTGTAAAATGTACCAGCAGGTAAAAGGATCAGAAAGGAACAGGGATTCTGGGTTTCTTCAATCATATCTCAATTTTTAAGATTCTCCTATGTTAACCCACCTTTAGAGAATCAGTCTAAAATCTACAAATATGAAACTATGTAGATTTTAATAAATAAGTGACAATGACAAAAATGCAAGTATACAGAAAAACTGAAAATGTGGTGCCATTTTCTTCTGGATTTAGAAGCATAAGTAACACACACCCACACGCACAAATGTAGGTAAGGCATGAGACACGGCTCTTATATCAACTCTGCAATTAGATTATAAATTCAAAAAGAGCAAGATTAGCATGTTTTTCTATATAGATAGCATAGCTGTGTAAGCACTAAGTTAATAAACATTCATGTCATTTTTAAAACACTACTCTTTTAGGATCAGAGAAATAATAGTAATCCAGTAACAGAAGTTAAAATGCATAATTTATTTTCAGCCACAGCTGGATAAGAATACACAGTGCACACAAAGCAAAAGAACCTGGCGTGTTATTTTTTTCCCCAAACACCAAATGGATTATAGGCAATTACACACTCTGGCAAGTCTGTTTGAATGGTGGATTCCATACATAAGTCACATTTCAGCAATATTTTTGCTTCTACCTAAAAAACATTCCCAATTTCACAGCAACAAAAACAAGATTTACAACCTGATGTAAAACACTAACAAATAACAGACACAATAGTCTTCTGATTTGTCAAGTAAAGGCTACAAATACAACTCAACTACATACAGATTGAAGGAGGAGGCAGAATCTGAGAATTACTCAGGTCTGATTCTCTGAGGGAAAATTCTGATGCACTATCAATGCTCACCTTCAATCAGAGAAGGCATTCAATTTTAATCAAAATTATTTTGTACATCATCAAAAATTAAGGGGCATATTCAATTAAAAGGCGGTCCCTAAAAAATGCTTAAACTTATCAAGTAAAAGAAGAAATAGGCGTGTATACTATACACAAGAAGTCAGTACTCGGAACCCAGTGTGTCAAATTTTCAACAATAATGAGTTATACCTTTGAATTCTGAATCTGCCTTTGAAAGGGAATATTAACAGATTGAACAAGTAAACAGCAACAGAAAATTCAGATATGGGAAAAGTACTGGTATGTGAAAATACATTTCAGATAGGTCGAAGCAAATTGGTAAAAAGCCTTGAGAAATATATTTTTTTAAAAAACGCAAGCACAGTTTCAAGAATGAAGCTGTGAGAAAAATCAAATGAATTATTAAGGTAATCCTTTCTTTAGCACTACTCAGATTTAGCTGAATTACCCCTTGGGGTCCCAAAGCTTGAAAAAGATGACAGAATCCAGAGGATGGTCATAAAAACATTTGTGAATAAGACCTATAAGAAATGTAGACTGCCTATAAAATTCTGAAAGTCAAATCAAGATCCTCGAAATACAATCAACAAATACATACATACATACATATGTGAATATAAATATGTATATATGTACGTATGTATGCATGCATGTATGTGTGTGTGTGTGTGTGTGTGTATAAAATTCTATCTCACACCTGTGTTTATGACAACAGTGAGTGGTTTTAGTTCCTCTGAGTATATTTAGTTGAAGATGATAAGAAGGCTGGAGTGTGGATGTACGATAAGTGGAAAGGGCACTGGACCAGGAGTCCTATTCTCCTATCCTGTTCTCTCCCAGCTCTCTAGGAATCTAACTCAGCATCTACCTTGTAATCAGTGCCGGTGGGGTCACACCCATCTGAGAAACTAGCAGCTGTGAAACACCATTTGCTCTGACTAGTAGTTTTCACATCTAAAAAATGATGATAAAGTGGAAAAACGGTTCTCTCCTGTTACATGGCCTTATTCCTCTAAGATCATTTCCTCAAGGTTCTTCTTAACCTCCCCTCAAAAGATTCTTATAACAGGACTGTTTAAATGTGACACATTTAAAGAGGGGAACACACACGCACACATACATAGTCTTTGGAAACACTAAAGCCATACACGCTAGGTCACTATAAAGATTTCTCTGTCAATTCTGCATTCCAAAAAAGAAATCTAAAAGTCATACTCACTGTTCTTTCATTTCTACATAGTCTTCTTCATCATGCTTTGCCAGGTCAGTTTCACTAGCATCTTCGGTATCTAAATAAAATCAGAGAAGAAGGGTTTGTTAAAATTGTAATTCATAGAGTTGGTATCACCTGACACAGTGACACTTAAAAAACTTCTATAAAATGAAGTTCTACTCAGTCTAGGCCTGTGTAAAGCCATCAGAGAAAACTATTACGGTTACTTCAAAAAAGAAAACGCCATTTCCCACATACATGCAGTCACATTTATGCAAAGAGCTTGCCCTTATCGTAAGTGCAGCCAGAGAACAGCGTGCATCAGACGCTGGCAGTCACAATCAAGGCTGCTGCTTCCGGAGAAAAGCAGCGCTAGCAGTTCAGGAACAGATATGACTGGAAAACTAAGCAGGCAAGCTTTGACCACTACCGCAAAAGCAACTTAATATGTACATTTTCTTCTGGTTTATGCCCAATTTGAACCCTTAAGAGATTTTACCTCACATGTATACAAAGAAATCCAAATCAATGAACCGAACTTTAATAATTAAAATATTTTCAAAGTTACAACTAAAATGAGACAAGATAATCAAATGGAAACTGTTTCAGAACATTTTAAACATTGTTCTCAGACTAAGCGAATGGCTGGAGCGTCATGTAATTTCAACAACTCTAAAGGGGGAAAAAATATCAATTTTTACTTCACTGCTCCTCCTCGTGGGCACGAAAAGCAGTACAAGCGACAAATGATTCACATTCAAAATTCTAGTTAAGCCTTGTCTTCAAACATAATTTAACCAAAAGGAATTAGCTCCTTCAACTTTAAATGTGCATAGGCAGCTGCCTTTATAAAGGCTGTCACAAGGTCAACTGTCCACAAACCCTTCTCTCCTCCTTCAGCGTTCCTGGGATGTGCGGGCCACAGTCCATGCACTTGGGAAACTCAGATGAATAAAACATACTCCACATTCTAGGCAGCGGGTCTAGCCTTTTGCTCCACAGCCCTATCTTGTGCCCAAAATATTCCACCCATATGTATTGGTCTCTATCTCCTCTCTTCTGCCTTGTCCTTTATGGTTCTTCACCTCTCTCCTCCTCCAGCCACCTGCTTCCTCAATCCCTCCAAAAGTGTTCCTCACACTTGCCAAACTGTAAAGCCGTTTGAAGAGCAAGGCCCCGAGAGAGACAGGAGTGATAACGCCAACAGCACGGAACTTAAAACACACCACCTGGGCACTGTTAAGCAAATCCCCACCTTCTTCCCTCTATGCCTGTTTCTCCGGGGGTGGAAACATCTCCTGAGTACCAGGCTTTAAAGGACCAGCTCCACACTTCATGCCCTGTCTCATTTACAGCCCTCACACCTTCGCTGGGAGGCCCTGTTACAAGCTGGGGAAACTGAGGCTCGCAAGCTTTAAGGTGCCCCAAGCCAACGGCCGGGTTGAGCGAGCCGAATTTAGGCCTCCATCTGATTCCAGGTGCCATTCTTTTCGCCAACGTGTGCGGCTCTGGCCCAAAGCAGGGCTGGCCAACGCATGTCCCTCAGAGTAAGGGGGTAAGGAGGAGAAGGGTGGGGTGGGGTGGGGTGGGATGGTGGGAAAGCAACTTGGGAAATAGGAAGCCAAACTGGGTTTTAATCTCTAATCCTCTCAGGAACTAAAAAAAAAAGAAAAAAGAAAAAAGCAGGGGTTTATTCCATGGAAAGCTTTCTCATGCCAACCAGGGAAGGCAGACTCGAGGCTCAACCAGAGACGGTTTGGGGGGGAAAGGGGGCAACTGTGACAACAGCTCCCGAAGTCCCTCCTTCCCATAACCGTAGGGGACCATAGACCCAGAGCGTCCCCTGGCCCTAAGTCCCTCCTTCCCATGACCGTAGGGGACCACGGACCCGGCGCGTCCCCTGGCCTTAAATCCCTCCTTCCCATAACCGTAGGGGACCGCGGACCCGGAGCGTCCCCTGGCCCTAATCCCTCCTTCCCATGACCGTAGGGGACCAGGGACCCGGAGCGTCCCCTGGCCCTAAATCCCTCCTTCCCATGACCGTAGGGGACCACGGACCCGGAGCGTCCCCTGACCCTAAATCCCTCCTTCCCATAACCGTAGGGGACCACGGACCCAGAGAGTCCCCTGACCCTAAATCCCTCCTTCCCATGACCGTAGGGGACCAGGGACCCGGCGCGTCCCCCGACCCTAAGTCCCTCCTTCCCATAAGCGTAGGGGAGCACGGACCCGGAGCATCCCCTGGCCCTAAATCCCTCCTTCCCATAACCGTAGGGGACCACGGACCCAGAGAGTCCCCTGGCCCTAAGTCCCTCCTTCCCATAAGCGTAGGGGAGCACGGACCCGGAGCATCCCCTGGCCCTAAATCCCTCCTTCCCATGACCGTAGGGGACCACGGACCCGGAGCGTCCCCTGACCCTAAGTCCCTCCTTCCCATGACCGTAGGGGACCACGGACCCGGAGCGTCCCCTGACCCTAAATCCCTCCTTCCCATGACCGTAGGGGACCACGGACCCGGCGCGTCCCCGGGCCCTGCACAGGTTGGCGGGGGGGCGGGGAGGAGGAACGTCCCGGAGCCAGGCCGGAGGGCGCCCCGCCCCTCTCGCCGGCGGCCCCACCCCCCACCCCCGGCCCCGGGCTGCCCAGCGGCGGGCGGAGGGACGCGCCTTCGTCCGACTCGCGGCCGCGGCAGCTGCGCTCGTCGTCCTCGGCGCTCTCCAGCTCGTCGTCCTCCTCGGGGTAGTACTCCGGGGCGGGCGGGGCGCCCGCCGGGGCCGGCGCCGGCGCCAGCAGCCCCGCGGCGCTCATGTCGCCTCTGCCGGCAGCTGGGGGGTGCCACCCGGGTGCCGCGGCCCCCCGCCCCGAGGGCCGGACCGAACCGCCGAGCGGAGGCGCGGGCGGCGCGCTGACCCCGTCCCCGTCCCGACCAGCGCCGCCCCCCTCGCGCCCGCGCTCGGCAACGGGGGCCTCGCGCCGGCGGCGACTTCCGGGTCGCGGGCTGCCCGAGGCCTGCCGGGTCCGCCATCCCCCCACGAGTGAACAGGCTGCCGGACGCCCCCTGCTCCCCCTTCACCTTAACCCCAGCCCCTGCATCGTCGTCTGAAAAAAAAAAAATACCCTCAACGGGGACGGGGCGGAGCCTGGATCTCTAGAGTGAGGCATATCCTTGGCCGGCCTGGCCACGGCTAGGACCCCGAAGCGCAGAGGCGACTTCCGGGATCCGCCGCCAGGCGGCGCCTGCGGCCAGAACCGAAGCGAAAGCGGACCTGCGAGGGGGAGGGTTGGAAGGGCCCTGGGGAGGCAGGTGAATGGGGGGGGCGGGGGGTCTCTTCTTTAAAGCAGGTGGACGACCTCAGCCATCCCCGTGAAGGGTCGGGAAACCTGGACGCTGAGAGTTTCGCGTGCTCCTCCCCTTCCTCATGGAAAACCAAAAAGCAAGGATGCTGGTGAATTCCATCCTGGGGTTAGCAAAACCTTTTTTTTCTCTCTCTCTCAGTCGGTGGGAGTCCTTTCTGTTTGTACAGGTTCCCCCACTAAGATGGTCCTCCTGATTGGACAGGTGACAAAAAAGCTCGCACTTGCCCGGAAAAAAAATAAATAAATAAAGCAGGGTCCAGTCTACTTTGTTTAGGTTCCCGGAGCCAGGGCCTGGGCCACCGACCTTACCAGGCAGTGGCCTGTTAGGAGCCCTCAGCTGCGGATCGCAAACTGAAGCTTCACCTGTATGTGCAGCCGCTCCCCAGCACTAGCATCACCCTCTCAGCTCCACCTCAGATCACCAGGCACTGGATTTTCACAGGAGCACTGGTCCCTGGGGCCAAAAAGTCTGGGACCGCCGCTTTACAGTACAGCTACCTCATATTTCTTAGAATATGAGTTTTCTCCTAAAGGTGGTTTTCTCAATCCAATAACTGCTAACCAACTCTCAGCTGGGCAAGTGGCACATTTCTCTACAGGAAGTTAATTAGGCTATCTTAGGGAAGGCGTTATGTGGAAACTTCAGAGATCTGAACATCTGCGTGAATTTGTGTGATTTCCTGAGTAGAAGGGGACACAGTGTCACAGGCTTTGCTTAATGAACAAGTTTAGGTTGTCCCTTGTTTATTTGTGAGTAGCAAGAAAAGGGACAAAGAAAAGGACCCAGAGACATTTAATGGATTGTCCAAAATAACCATACACTTAAGGTTCCACCAAGTCTCCATAGAAAAAGTAGCCTATAAGAGGTGGAGTAAAACACAGTGTAAAAGGGTGAAATCTAACCCAATTCTCAGATCATTCATGACCAAATTTATATATGAATTGGCCCCCATAGGGTCTTCTCAAAGTGAAAAACATTCTCATCCCATTTATTTTAACATTTTTTAATTTTCCACCTTGTCTTAAAATCTTGGTTTTATTTGTGAGGGATTTTTTTTTCTCCCAACAAAACTCAAGATTTTCCAGAATGGAATGCTGCAATGTCTTTCCAGGAGTTCAGAGATCTCCTGAAGCTCCTTCTATATAAGAGTCATTCTCAGGGCTAACTGTAGGTCCACTATATATAAACTAGGATTTCAGAACTGTTTCTTGCCCAAAGGATGAAGTCATTTGCTTTTTTTATGCTCTTAAATCATATCTAAATTATTTGTAATCAACTATATTGAGCAACTTGAGTTTCTACCAGTAGCAGTAATCGTAGACCAGAAAAAGTATCAACATTTTAGAAATTAGAGTTTATTGATATAATTTTTAAAAGATTTCATTGCTAATTGCATTCCTTTCAAGACACTGGGATTTTTATCTTATGTTTTAATTTTATTTTTATTTTCCACAATGCAGGATTTTTTATTATTCAAAGATACATATTTAAATGGAAAAAACAGATCATTAAAGTGCTATAAACCGATGAATATGGTTAACAAAAGTCGCTACATCTGAGAATCAAAATAAAATAGAGTGGCAGAAGAGACACTGATGAGCCAGGAATATCTACACCTGCCTTCTTATTATTTTTATATCATGCTGTATCTTCTGTCTTTAAAATTCCTTCATTATATTTCTATTTTCTTGATTGTAAATAACATGTTAGTGGTCATGCATTTCTTTTTATATGAATAGACACAACTGAACACCTTGGCGGTGAAAACTTCCCCATCTAATCCATATTGCCAACTTTAGAATTGGTAAGAGGGACTTCTTAAGAGAATACTCTTTAGAGGAGGACCTAGTGAGCAATTCTCTTGCTCAGCCTTTACAGTTGTTTTAATATAATGGTTTTGGACAGTTTCTCTAAGCCTATAAAAATCAAGTTCCCTCAAAACCAAGTTTTACCATCTTGAAATCTCTCTGCATCCCTTCCCAAAATGGCATTCAGTCATGCTGTCAGGAGACATCTACTTCAGAACTAGTCTTAGAGTCCTGCCAGCCCCATTTTTACAGGCCCTCTCTACATACCCTAACACTCAAAACTTTAAAGGGGAGAATCACAATTGGAATGGGGTATGATTTTTAAAACACTAAGGAAAAAATATGTACTGTTTAGAACACAGATTTTTTTCAGTGGGAGTTAACACACGAGTTAATGATGGAGAGTTTTCTGAGAATGAAGTCCAGCGCTTAGAATCAAATCGTGTTTCTGAAATGAAACAATTTTGTTCATAAAACGCTAAACTGTCAAAGTCCATAAACTGGAGTTTAGGCGTAAGGGTGGCAGTATTCGGTTTCTGGTGTTGAATCAACATGTCTAGCTGATTAAACAAAAATATAAATAATGGTTCTGGGTGACATGATGCACTTTCACCCCTGGCAGGAACCCTCTTTCAGCTTGGGTCTCTGGCTATCACAGTGTGTGCTTGGGTCAAAGTTCATTTTACTTCGGCCATTTGTTCACACGGAACCGTTAAAACATGTTTGAAACCTTGGTGGAGCTAACTCGGTTTCCCCTACCCCCCAGTTCCTGCTCTGCCTGTCGCAGTGACTTCTAAAGCTGGGTGGCCCCTGCCAAAGCGGGCCCCATCACCACGGAACGTTGGGGTGTGCAGGGTACTCATCTAATCGGTCTCTTCTTCCAGGGGCTCTACACGGCCGTCTGGTGGATGCAATACAAGGAAGGGCGGGCAACTCCCTTGACGGAAGACAGGAATGCAAATCCAGGAAACAGTGCCAAGTCCTGAGCGGAGAAACCCTCTCTCTCTCTGCACTTCGGGCAGAATCGCCTAGGAAAGCCGTGCAAGGTCCCGCGCAAGACCGGGGGGACCTGCTCAAAGGCTCTAACACGGTGGTCCAAGGGGAGTCCCAGAGGGCCTCGGCGTCTGGGAATCTCCCAAGAAAAGCTGTTTTAGAAAGGGCTCAGGGAGGAGTACCGTGAACTTTGACCCAGCGCGGCGCAAACAACGATGACCGCACCCCAGGCGGGCCCGTGGGTGACTGAAGTTGCAGGCTCTTCCGCGTCGGGGGGAGGGGGGAGTCTGGCCCCGCCCCCGCCCCGCCCCGCCCACCGCCAGCTCCGCCAATCCGCAAGCGCCGTCGACCCCTCGGCTTCCCAGGCGCCTCCAATCGAGCACCTATGTCCGGCCCGAGGCCCGGGCCCGGCGATCCAGGAAGGTCAGTAGAGAGCCTATCGGAGGCGAGCTGAGGGCGTGGCCGGGGCAGGGGGCGGGCCTTCGGCGCCCGCGGGGCGGGGCGCGCTCGGCGCCGTCGGGTGCGATTGGCCACCCCTGGCAGCAGCCGCACCTCGGACAGCGGCGGCGGCGGCGGCCGCGGGAGGGTCCGTGTGGCGCCCGGCGTGGGCGGCGTCGGCGGGGTCCTGCGCGAGCGAGCGAGCGGGACGCGACGCCGACACCGCGCGGGCCGACGCTCCGCGCCGCGGGACCGGGCGCTCAGCGTCCCCACCCGGGGCTCCGCCGGGGCACGAGCCACCGAGGAGCAAGCGCGTCGGGGACAAGTGCGGGAGAGGAGGCGGCGGCGGCGCCGGGCCCGGGCGCTGACAGCGGGTCTGAGGTAGGAGCGCCGGGGCGCGCGGGGCGCTGACAGCCCGCGCCGGGCGAGGGCGGGGGCGCGCGGGGTGCGGGGAGTCCCCCCGAGCCGGCTGGACGGCGCGGACCGCGCGGAGGAGACCCCGACCCGGAGGGGCCGGCGCAGAGGCTCGGGGGAGGCACCTCGAGGGAGGGAGTCCAAGGGGGAGACCCCGCGAGGGGCCGCGACCGCGGGTCCGGAGAGAGGGACGACCCCGGCAGGGAGCGGGACCGCGGGTCTGAGCGGAGGGAGTTCCCGGGACGGCGGGTCCGGAGAGAGGGGACCCCGGGAGCAGCCGGGACGGCAGATCTGGGGGGTGGTCCCTGACCGGGGCGAGTGTGAGGGGCGTCCCCGAGAGGGGCTGGGAAAGCAGGTCTGAGCGGGGGATTCCCCAAGAGGGTCCGGGACAGCAGGTGTGATGGGATCGGGACAGCGGGTCCGAAAGGGAAGGGGACCTGGAGACGGTCCGGGACAGCAGGTGTGATGGGGTCAGGACAGCGGGTCCGAAAGGGAAGGGGACCTGGAGAGGGTTCGGGACAGCAGGTGTGATGGGGTCAGGACAGCGGGTCTGGAGGGGAAAGGGACTTCGAGAGGGTCCGGGACAGCAGGTGTGATGGGGTCAGGACAGCGGGTCTGGAGGGAAAGGGGACCTCGAGAGGGGCCGGGACAGCAGACCTCGGCGAGGAGGTCCCCGAGAGGGGCCGGGGGCGCAGCGAGAGGGGCTGGCTCTGAGTGCCCCGGTTCTGCGTGGCTCGAGAAGGGAGGGAGCCTGGGTCGGGGTCGCTGCGCGGCGCGAGTTGGGACAGCCCTGCAGAGCAGAGAAGAGGGTGTGGCGCTGCTCGAAGTCATCTTCAGTCAGGGTCTGCAGTCAGCCGAGCTTCCTAAGGGCAGCGTGTGAGGCGTGGGACAGCCTGAGCCCCCGTGACTCGGCGACTGACTCTGGAACGGGGATTATGTAATGAAACATCTTAAGGAGAACGCACGGGCTGGAGGGGTCTGGCAGAAAGACAGAGATCTTAAAAGATCGAGAGCGATACGCGGACAGACCCCCCTCACTGGCCCCACGGCTTCCCATTCGTTTCTTAAGAGTTTGGCGTGGATGCCTTGAGAGTGAGGGGCTACCTGGCTTTCGTAGCTTAATCAGAACGCGGAAAGTTGGAGAGGGCTTTTTCAGCCCATCACAAACAAGTTGAAAGGAAAAGGGATCCTTTTGGAGACCCACGTTTTGGATCAGTGAGGATGTTTGTTTTGATAGACCCTTTATTTTTCATTTGAGGTCAGCGAGGAGCTCAGAAACTTTCTCAGATTTGGCAGCACATCAGTATCAATGTTTACAAATCAGATTAAAAGGGATATATACTAAATTTGTTTAATTTTGATGTGTTGGAGATAGTTGGAAGGTCACACTAAATTTCGAAAAGAGGTATTGGAGTCACCAAACTAACAGCACTGTCCAATTAGATTTCTCATCCTGAAAGCTACCAGGACTGAGCTGTAGGCATAAATAATTCCAGGACAGGCAAAGGAGAGAGATAAGCCTATTTAAACCAGACCTGTATGCCCTGGTGGGAGGCAAGTGAGTGTCTATTAAAATGCTGAAATAAATAGAGGAAAGCAACAGGGGGTGGGAATTGGGGGGCAGCCTCCTACTTTGAGGGATATGAAAGTTAAACTAATGATCAGGCGAATTGTTCACAGTATTTAGCATATGTTAGTTAACACGGCCCTGACTGCCTTTCTGATGTTCTCTTGGATGCACGTGCTTTGTTATGGTTATAGTTTTGCATGTGAATTTTTTCACCTCTTTTTCTCTGTGTGTTGCTTCTCCTTACCTCCTTTTTTATAGAAGAAGAGTTAGGAAATGATGGTATTGGGGAAATAATGGTGAATGTAACAACTGTATCATTTCACAGTTATTTAAATATCTTCTTTGTTTCGGGTTTAAAATATGTTATTAGAAGCCATTGCCCATGTTTAGTTATGGGCAGCTTCAGCTAAGAGAAAGAAATACAGCATTATTTCCCAGAGGCATAATGTATGAGGCTTACCTAGAACTGCTTATTTAAATCCAAGACAAAAATTACCAAAGTCATCTTCATCAGAGTGATAGAAGACGTGTGCCATTTGGAGATTTTATTTGATATTACCTGATACAGAACATTTCTTTACTGACTTCAGAGTGTGGAACTTAGTTATGAAAAGTCTACAAATTAGAAGTCTTACCCTAGGAAATAGAAGTTACGAAGATAAGAGGAACTGCCATAGGAAATACAGATTTTGATTACGAGACACTATATTTAAGATATATTAAATGTAATTTTTTCCATTACGTTTATTTTTCTAGAGCTCTAGGTAGAATTCAAGAAACAAACAAGGTCAGTTAATTCAAAAGTTTATTTCAGGGGGCATATGTTCACTGTAGTGCATGAAACATGAAATAGTCTGTGGAAGAATTGGGAATCACAGTACCAATAATTCTACAAAGTAATAAAACTGAGCAGATAAGCTCTTTCATCATACTTGCTAGCTCATTTCTGATTGGTACAAATGGCAGTTTGTTAAGATAAAACATTACATTTATTTCCTTTTAAAAAAAGAAAATGTTCTGATACTCCCCTGACTGATTACTAAAGCAATCATTTAAACCACATTACATTATGATATTGATCCAGAGATGATGAAGGGATTCATTGTAATAGAAGTTTTAGTGACAGAGTCTATCTACAACAACTTTATTCTGGAGGGATTTATTCTGGGGGGAGTAAGAATTCTGTGGGAATTTAGTTTCATTTGTTTCACAAAATAAAACACTAGAACTATGAATATGTAAAGTTATCACACCTCTGCTCATTTAAACTGTTTCTTGTCAGTTAAAAAATATAATCAAAAGTCAAGATTAAGGAGCCTTATACTTCATCTGAACAGTTATAGTAACAACAGAATGCAAGTTCTTTTTGGTTTGTAGTTCTTAGACTTTTCTTAGTCTTGGTTTAGCAGGATGCCCAGTAAATACAATAACCCATTTTACACTTTCTTTACCACTTGAGGCCTATACAGTCAAACCATTGTAATCTCAGCGTCTACCTTGATATCTAATTCAGTTTAATGTTTAAGCCAACTTGAATGAAAGTTCTCATTTCTTGCCAGTGTTCAGATTTGTTGGTTTCAGTAGGAAAATGAATGAAAACTACTAATACTTTTATTTTAAAGTCTCTGCTTAAAATCTCTTTATAATTTATTCCTCCAGCCTTTGCTTCTTCCCTACCCCCGCCAAAAGAAAACAGAAAGTTTCCATCGAAAAGTGTTTTGTGGCACTCCTCTGAGAAGACATTTTCAGACTTCTTTTCATTCTTCAATGAGAGAGAATAGTTTTGAATTAGTAGTTTTGATTTGTGGGATATTGTATAATTAATTGCATTTCACCATAGGGAGTTCAGTTTGTAATTATTTAGCCTTATCCATTTAATTGGGTGCTTTGTTATTTGCGAGGACATGTTAAAATTTTGTTATTGTTTCTTAGACTCAGTTTAGTAAAAAATAATAATAATAAATGATATTTATCTAAGATAAGTTAGATATGTTTATGGGCCAAAATGTGGTCTAACTTATTTCTACATTATGGGCAACAAATTAAACACAACTATTTAGAATTTTTATGGTAATGAGTAGGATTTAAATTGATACATTTTATCATTCTAGCTATTTGTTGTAACACTTACTTAAATACTTTATAAATCAACCTAATGTATTTTTTTCTGATCTGAGATTTGTTAAAGACATTAAAGTATATTTAAAGTCTTTCTAAATTATTTCTTTATTGCAACAGAATGATTTAAGGGTCAGTTTCTTGATTTGTAAATACAGAGCAGCCTCCTAACCATTGTCAGCTGTCTCACAAATACACAGAATGAGTGAGAAAATGAAGATGCCTTGGAACAAATGTTTTCTACCTAACACAACCTAATCTCATTAAACAAAGAGGTATGGCTCATGTGGCTTTAGCTCCAAACACAATTGACATGCTGAGTCTATTTGGGGGGGCCTTTTCACTTCATCTCTGGCCTCAGTAAATGATGGCTGGCAAAAACCCCATATTGTACATTTTGTTATGCTTAATATTTAATTAGTCAGTTATCAAAGTACTCATTGAAAGAGTTCATTTTCCTTTCTTCCACTGTTTTTGATGGATAATGGGATAACTTTTTACTTCCAGGATTCATGTGGTATATATTTATTTTTATATGTTTCACTTTCTGTCTAATGACATTGGCTTATGTCCATAGCAATCAAGGCTCATGACAGTTCAAATGCATTTTATTTACCCATTAAAATAAGATGGCACTCATCAAGGCAGAATGCTTTCTTAAATAAACTAATCACCTAATTAGTCTTGGTAGTAGACATGCAAAACAAAATCATAGTTCATGGCTAATTTTCCTTCTGTTGTGAACATAAGCCTTTACTTTTTGAAGGGTATGTGTGTAAATGCATGAATATTTATAAAAAACCACATAAATATAGTTTTAAATGATCTAGGTCAAGAAATAATAGCTGAGGTACAAAATTACAATATTTTGCTTCATGTACATTTGTGCTTCCATTTCTCCTGCAAAATCCTCTTCTGTCATTGTATACCAGTTCTGTTTATGTGTGGTTGTCGTTTACTAGCTCATGAGCATTTTAAGGGCAAATATGGATGTTATTTATCTTTGCATCCTCCATGCCAAGTATAGTACTAGGCAGAAAGTATGAAAGATGCTCAATAAATGTAAATTGAATGAGTGAATGAACTAATGTTCAGCAAATAAGTATATTATATTTATGTCTACACTTTGTTTCTTATCCTCATCGAGACCTTTTAGTATATCAAAAGGGTGGTAGAAGAGACAGTGATTCCTTTGGAACAAAAAGAACAAATGTTAGTATTATTTAGCTCCTATATAAGAAAAAGCATGGCATGTTGGACTGAGAAAGGGCCTTACCCTCAGAGAGACCTAGGCACCTATGTTGACTTTGTCAATATGCCAGTTGGTTGGCCCTGGCTAAGTTACTTAAGTCTTAAAGTTCTCAATTCTCTCATTTGTAAAATAAAAATACATACCTCATGGGATTCTTCTAAGGAATAAATGAAGCAAGCACAGTGACAAATGCCTAGGAAGTGTTTAGTAAATGGTAGCTGCCTATTATTTTAATCACTTGAAACAGTTTTATTGCGTTTTTGCTCTACTCCCAGATCTAAAATTTGCTGAAATTCATGGTTCCTCACTCCAAAAAGAATAAATAATAGAATCACATATAAGGAAATTGAGATTCAGTGAGCGTAAGTGACTTTCCAAATTCACGCAGACCATGGCAGACTTGACCACTGTAACCTAGATCTGGTTTTTCAACTCAGTATACTTTCTACTTTCTACTTCTCAATGGTCCAAGAAGGAGTTAATGAGGGTCTTAATAAGGTGCTAGGGAAGAAATACTGTGACAATTTTCCAGTCTCCTTTTCATTTTTGTCTTTCCTACTTACGCAGTTGCTCTCTCAGTCTCCTTAATGTACACCTCTGACTTTGTCATTCTCATGTCAAAACCCTTAATTCTCCATGGCTTACTGAGTTAAATGCAGATTTATCTATTGCCCCACAAACCACATATTTATACATATGTGTATGTATTTCCTGTGCCTCAACCAGATTGGCCTGCTTACTTGCCACGCACTTGCTGATTTTTCACCTCAGGTCTTTGTTCTTGCCATTATTTCCCCTAGAATGCCTTTTGCTCATCATTTTTCACACCTACCTCCAGTGCCACCTTTTAAGAGGCCTTCTCTGATCCACCTCCTTGCTGCTCTCCTTTGAATTCCCTAGGTACTTTGTATGCTTTCTTATTACACTGATTTTTGGTTTTATTTTTATTTATTTGTTTGTTTGTTTGTTTGTTTGTTTTTAGGCAGTGCCTGTGGAGGGGTTAAAGGAACCTGGATGTGGGAGGGGGGCTGGGAGCAAGCGGGTTTGGGTGTGAATAGGTGTTTGTGGAGGTTGGTTTGTGGTATGTACCTTCGGTGGGGGAACTATGGGGTATGGGTTGGGGACTGTGAGGGTGACAGGAGTGTGTGCATGCTCGCTTATGCACACAGAGGTGGGGGCAGTGGGGATGTGAGTCTGTGGTGTGTGCAGCTATGTAGGAGAAGGCATCCGAGTTTATGGGAAAGTGAGCCATCTTTTTGGTTTTAAAAGAACAGTGTCTTACAATTAGTATCTGTTCAATAAATATTTGGTAAACGCTATTAAATTTAAATATTTTAGGTTCAAAGATTATGTTTTAATATAATTATTGCTAGTGCAGATAACAGGGATAATTCTCAAGTGAAGAATTTACTTATGAACCTGACAGTTATAAATTTGATGCAGTGGTAATAAGTATATGGAAATCTGTATGTTCATATTTAGCATGACAATTGTTCCCTAAAATGAACTTCGACTCTGAATGTGTTTGGGATTAATTAGTTTTGTTTCCTTCAGTGATGGTTTTATCAATAAGGAATAGGTGCTAATTTCAGGTTTTTGGAGGTTTGTTTTTCTTCCTCTAGGTATTAGCAACAAATAAAATAAAATAAGATTCTCTGTCACTTGCAACAGGTGGTGATTCGCCTGAGTCAGAGGTAGAGTCTGGGGGAGCTCTAATACTCTGGTCTTCCAAAGCAAAGTTTCTTACTTTGTGATATAAACAATTTGCAACTGTGAACAAATAAATTTATTGTTATTCCTACCTTTCATATTGTATTCTTCATAGTGCTTAACCTTCTGCCATACCAAATATTTTATTCGTTTGTTTGTCTTATATCTCTACACTGGGATTTAGGTTCTATGAAAGCAGAGATATTTGTCTTATATATTGCTGTATCTCCAACTTATAAAACAATACCAAAGATGTAGTAGGTGCTCAATAAATAGTTGTTGAATGACTAAATAGAAAAATTTGGCTTTTGGAATTTCTCTAATGTGTTGGTTCAAAAGTAGGGTTTGTTATTTTAAACATAAGGAAATAAAATCCTAAGGAAGTAAAGTGTAGCTCAGAAGAGCAGAGTTTATCTGTACCTTTTACTCTCTAGATTTTACATTTTTCTTTCAGCAGCCTTGAATTTTCTTTGTTTATTAAATGCAAATAAAAGCCATTCCTACCACCACAACATATATCCAAAAGCAATTGTGTCTTAATTTGGCCAAAATCTAAGAAAACTGTTAATTGTAATAAAATTTAATGGAAGCTTGCCGAATTGACTCTTAGGTATTAAAGTATAATAAGACCAAAATTATTACAAAATTCAGCACAGGGGCATTATTCCATTAGAAGCCCTTCACTTGTTTTTCTTGGATTGCTGATATCAACCCTGAGAATTGGTCAGATCAAGCTTCTGATGTTAATTTGGGGTTATCAGTTTTCTGCATGTACAAGTAATTGGGTTTGAAATGTGTTTTAAGCCTGAATTAAAAGACCTTAGTCATTGGTGACTCATGGTGAGAAGTTTTTCCTTTTCCCTGCTCTAACATATGCGGTTGCCTCCAACATGGCCTTCTTGAAACACTGAAAGCAGAAAGACGCCTACTTTTATATACTACGTTCTGGAAAAGTTCTTTTATGTACCAAGTTCTGGTGGTGGCCTTAATTACATTGCTTTTTAGTAGTGAGCTTACAATTGACTTTCCAAATTTCCATACAGATTCCTTTAGTCTGTCTCTGTGGAAACTTTCTCATTATATATAAAATCATCAAAAGCCTGCTGGATAGTGTGTGAATGACCAGAGGGAGTTTGTTTTGTTCATTACTGTGTTTACAGTGCCTAGAATAGTGCTTTGTACAGAGAAAACAATTAATGCATATTTTCTGAGTGAAGTCACATACATTCTTCATAACAGGGCATCTTAGAAAAATAATGAAAGTCTATTGAAATTAAAGTTTCTTCAGCCCTTTAGAATCAGGTAGTCATCAATTCACAATCAACCTAGTTTGGGAGGCTCTTGGTATTAGCCCAAGCTAGTTCTGCCCTAATACTTTCTAGCACTGATTGTACCAACCTGAGATCTCCTTTAGTGGTTCCCTTGCAAGAGGAAGGATAAATTGGCAGTACCCATAGGCACTTGCACCTGTGGGAACCAATGGGCGTTATAACAGGAAATACTTACGCTTGCAATACCGATAGTAATGTGCAGCGTCCAGGTCATGCTGTTTTTATCTGCAGTTCCTTATTAGGATTGTACAAGGTTTCTTGATTTTTGTATATGTCTAAGTTTAAAAGAGAATTATCTTTCAATCTGAAGATGAAAATGTGAGTGTTTATTTGCATCTTCTTCATTATCAAGGAATTGGTGAGTGGTCCTCCAAGTTCTTTCTTTACCTTCTACTGTGGCTCAGGAAACCTTATTCTATTCTAGCACTCAGGGTGGGGGGACATGGAGGGTGCAGAAATGTAAAGTTAAAACTTAAGCTGATGTTATTATCAATAGTAATAACCGGTTCTGATATTTACATGATGCCATAACGGTAGATAGGCATTAATAGAATTTCATAGATTTTTACATGAGATTTGTTTAGCTTGAGTAAGTTTTCCTCTTTTGTAGGGACTGGGGGGAAAAAATTCAGGAGAAGTTTTTAGAAAAATCTTTTCAAAATGTCGAAATGTAAAGCTGTATAAAATGCTGTTGACGTTAACTGTCTGACCAGGAAGTACTCTCTTTAAGCCTCATTTATAAAACTGTAATAACTTCCTTTCTCAGGATGAAGGTGCTGATAGCGTGCTAGTGTTCTTACATCTTGAGTTGAGTTCAGTTTTATCTTTCCTAAGTGAGTAAGAGGCAGCTTTTTAAAGAAAGCCACCTCTGGGGCAATCTTCTTATTGCTGTAGCTAAATAAACCATTTTAATGTCTTTAGTATGTTGGACTAAAAATGTAGGACATGCATTTGAGAAGATCGACTATGAGTAAGTTTGATGTTTTGTTTTGTATTTAGTGTTTAATTATAAATATGGTTTGCATCTAAACATTGCTAATAAACTCTTTGTTGAATTTCATGTGAATATTTATGGCCTTAGCTCAAAGTCCAGCTGAGAATAATCAACTTCAAAAGTCACTAAATTCATATGCCCTATTTATTTTAATTTGTAATTTGATATTCTACAAATAAATATAAGTGAAAATTTTTTTCATAAGTTGTTTGATTTTTTTTTTGCTTCTGGGTTAGGTAAATAGCTGCAAATAAAATATCAAAATCTTGTCAGAAGAGTCTTTTAAATAAAAATTTTAAACATACTAAAGGCCATGTTTATTAAATAGATGCAGTTTATGCTAATGATATTATTACTGTAAAACAATATTTCAAAATGAAGCTACTCAAAATGGCCTTCTATTCATCCTAGCTTAAAAACTAACAAAGCCACATCCTATTTTTCTTTTTTTACAAAGAGGGAAAATACGATAGAAAGCAGAGTAATTTTGTGAATGTAATACCAAATTTAGAGACAGAAAAGTTGGAAGATTTGATCATGTTTACTTTGTTTTGTAATTTTGTTTTAGTATATAAGATTAGTTACCTATTAAAATATAAAAATAAAATGTTTTAGCCATGAGTTAATAATTAATGGGACTACTCTAGTTCATAGAATGGAATTAGATGGAGTAGGAAAGTAGATAATTTTTTATTTAACATCTCATAGTTTGTATGTTATGTCAATATTTTAGAAACCAGGAAAACTACCTTAATAGTTTCTTTACCAGCTTCACTAGGCTCTTGGAACAAAGTTTAAATGAAATGTGTATAACCCTGGACTTACAAACTCCTAATACTTTACATGTTAGAAGTGTAAATTAAAGTCTTATAATTGAACATAAGATACATTTTCATTCAAGAAACCCAGAGGGTTTTACTGATTTGGGGGCTCTATTTCTTCTAATATATAAAGAAGGAAATTAAAACTTTCAAGTAATCTTTAAATGTGATGTGTTTTTTTCTTAAAAATTTATGAATGTTAGATACTTAAAATTATAAATCATGCAAATTTTAGTTTTTATAGAGAGGCCTTTACAATTGCCTGAGTGTAATATTAGCTCTCCAGATGTATCCCAGTCATAGTTTGAATGGGGGTAGGGCAGAGGAAGTGGGTGGGGCGTCACAGTAATGACAGATTATTGCAGATTATGTGGCTGCCTGCCAAAACACCACTCTTGGGAGGGAAAAGTAGAAGTTAACTAACTGCATCCTATTAATTTGTACATGTTTATTTAACCAGTCGTAACTGAACCAGTTATAACCAACTGTTTGCTGGTTTCATACACAAACGACAAATTTTAATCTTCCGAATTACTTGCTATGTGCTTAATGTGCTATCTTTTAGTTTGTCATGGTCTTATTTCTTATCTACACTCTGCAGAGATCACACTGACCCTTTTGTGGAAGACCAGGTGTTAACAGAAAAAAAGAGAGACAAGGGAAGACAGAACTTTAAATTATAATTGCTTTTCTTTATAGTTAAAAGAATTGCAGAGTTAAAATGTAATATGTCCCATCATATTTGGACAATGTATATAAAATACTAGTAAAATAATCATATCATGAAGGAGCTTGTAGTTCTCACTTGTTCTGGTTCATTTTGAAATTGAGATTCTTACTGTTGCAACATAAAAGGAAGCTTTGTGGAGGAAATATGACATCTCTGTCCAGATGCATAAGGACAGAATTACAGTGAAGTTATTTTTAGAAGTGTCTTATGAATGTATTTTATGTACTGAGAAATAGCTTTAAAAGGTTAGTGTCTATTTCAGGGTCCCTGGTAGGAGTTACATAGGTTGCTCAGATCATTAGGTATTCTACTAAGAAAAATACTTTTTTAAGCTTTTTGATGTCACCAACCAGCCTAGTTAGTCTTGACCTGGCTGATTTAAGTAGGAGCATTTTTAAAAATTGAGACCCTTTCAAGTACCATCAAATAATAATGTATCTTACTAAAAGAGGGAACAGTTCACTATCATTTCTAGCAGCGTCCCACTGTCCTTCAGGAACAGAGTGTAGTGTTTTCAGTACTATCAGGAAAGATTAGAAGTGAGTTAAGGAATTTATCCTTTTGTGTCACTGACACAGTTCTTAGAATTGGTGCTCCCCCCCTAACTCTTACACAGTGAATAGCATGTCCCAGTCCCTTATACATCTTATTTTTTCATCTTGGTCACATGCATTTGGGGTTAGCAGCGTAATGATTAACAAGAGCATGTCAGATGAACATGTGTGCCACTTAGAAGCTCACTATCTTTGTGACCTTGTACAAATCCCTTAACTCCTAAAGCCTCTGTTTCTGCAACTGTAAAATAGGCATAATTGAAGTACCTACCTCACGGGATTCTTGTGAGGACTACATGAGATCACGTGTGAAAACCACAAGTTTGGCCACACCGTGTAAGGGAGGAGCTCAGTGAGTGATAGTAGAAATGTTTATTTTTGCTGTTTTTGGACATTTCAATTCTTATTCACAGCTCTACCAGAAACAATATAAAACAATGCATGCAATCATGTATGGATAATGGAATCAACGTTACAATATTAGAATTATTTAGGAAGTACCACGGGAGCACTCCCCTTACCACATTATATATTACCCACTCTAAGCAGGGAGAAAAAGCAGGGGAAAAGTTGACTATAGGTTTAAATAATTATTAGTACAAAAAGTTAATCTGCCAAATTTAGCTTTAGTAACATTTTCTCTTTGTTCTTCACCTCATAGAATTTCCTCCCAGTTTGATAGCACAGCTCAAGAAAGCAACATGGCAAAGTGCTGATTTCTTAATTCATTTTCTCCATAGAGTTTGTTTGCTTTTTTCTGACTGGATCACTTATCAGATATACTTAGGACTAAGTCTCAAGATTTTAGATCAGCTGAAAAAAAAAAAAAACGTGTTTTGTTTTGTTTTGTTTTTGGTTTGGTTGATTTTTGGAATTAGACAATAAAGAATATACATTTGAGAATAAAGAATATTTTTCTGTTTTCACTGTTAGTCTCTGAGAGTTCATATCCTGTAATGAGTCAGTTAACTTTGTTTATATATTGAAAAACAGCTGATTTTGACATAAGCATATTTTCATGAGGCTGTATTAGCAAAGCAGATGTGAAATTTGGGGGCACCTGAATTAAATTCACTAAACAAAAAAAAAATGAAACTATTAGGGTATTGAAAAACATTTAGGTTTTGAATATATGTCTTATTTTTTTGAAATTTCCAGGTCTTATTAATCTCTAGTACAACCCCTTTACCTGGGAGGCAGCCTCTGGCACAGTCTATATGTCATCCTTGTTTCTGGGACCCCTAATTTTACAGTCTCAAGGCCTGTCACGTTGCCACTGAAATATGCTGCGGCTCTGCACCTATCCTAGTCAGATCCTTATCACCTCATTCCTGGATTACTTCAATCGCCTTCCCTCATTTCCGCCTGTTTTTTTCAACTCATCTGATTAACCTTCTTTAAGTGCTACTGCTTGCAGCATGCCACTCCCCTTTCAGAAAGCTTCATTGGTTCCCTGTTTTCCACCACATTAAATCGAACCTCTTCTGCCTGAATTTCAACACCCTTTCTAATCTGGCCCACACCACTTATCCAGCTTCATTTCCTATGTTCTTTGACCCATTCTTTCTGCTCTGTTGGAGTCAGTCTGTCTTTCAAACACCATACTCATTCAAGTCTCTGCCTCTGGGACTGTTATTTACTTCACTCAAAAAGCCCTCCTCTCTTCCCCCTGCCTGCTCAAATTTACCTTTTTCTTCAAGAACCCGTGTAAAGTTTACTTCCTGTCTGCAGCTTTTTCTGACTTTTTAAGCTCTTACTGTTTTGCTGCAAACTCTCATGACTTTTAAATTAGCAAACCCGTGAACGAAAATGTGCACTGTATCTTATATTGTTCACTGTCTTATCTTCATTAATGATGTAAGCATTTTGAGTACAAGGACCATATCTTAATGATAAATCTTTCACAGTTCTTAGCATAATGCTGAGGTACCTGACTTTGAAGAAAAAGAAAAGAAAGTAAACCTGTTTCATTGTACCTAACTGAAATAAAATAAGGGACCTGAACATTTTTCCAATTAGGGTCAGGACTGTCACCTTACTTACAGAAAAACAGAAAAACAGGAAGCAAATGAAGACAATTTTGTACTGATTATAGATACGTTTGCTTTACGAGAAACTATATATGTGTATGTGTATCTATATAGACATTTGTGAGTTTGTATATATATTTTGTTTCAATGATATAGCCAGCTTCACTTGGAGAGTTTAGTCTGATATTTACAACTTTGTATCCTATCACTATAAATCAAATTGGATCAATAAATTTTATATAATCAAGAAGTATCTTTACCCAATTCTTTAAGTGATGTAAGTATAACTAAGTTCCTACTATGTGTAAGGTTAGACTCCGTGAAGGGATACTAAAATTAATTAATAAAATTCTTGCCCTCAAAAAACTATGGGAATTCTATTAGAGAAGAACGAAATATGTACTCAAAGACTTGTACATAAGAATACTTGATACTTCAACTGGATGTCTACTGCTTAAATTCTCATTCAATTTCTTGTCTTTTGAAATGATACATGCCTTCTTTTTCCTTTGTATCGGTGCCACCCAAATGAAAACTTTTTTGGTTGTCCCCTTATTTTATTTCCAGTTTAATTGCAGAATAAATGACATAAGCCCAAAGCATACAATATAATGATTGATGCATGTATATATTGTGAAATAATTACTATAATAAGTTTAGTTAACATTAATCACCACATTTTATTACAAAGTTTTTTCCTTCTGATGAGAATTTTAAGATTTATTCTCATAGCAGCTTTCAAATATACAATACAATAATGTTAAGTGTAATCACTGTGCTGTACATTACATCCCCAGAATTTATTTATCTTATAAGTTTTTACCTTTTGATCACCTTTACCCACTGCCTGCCTCTGGCACCCATCAATCTGCTCTTTGTATCAATGAGTTGGTTATTTTAGATTCCACATATTAGTGTGTCATGCAATATTTGTCTTTGATTTGTTTTACTTAGCATAACGTTCTCAGGATCCATCTATTTTGTCACAAATGGCAGGATTTCCTTCTTTTCATGAATTATATATATAGCATTTTCATTATTCATCCATTAATGGACACTTAGACTGTTGCCATGTCCTTGCTATTGTAAATAATGGTACAATGAACATGGTGATGCAGATAATCTTTTTGAGATAATGATTTCATTTCATTTGGATATATATCCAGACGTGCAATTGCTGGATCATATGGGAGTTCTGTTTTTAATTTTTTGAGGAATTTCCACATTATATTCCATAGTGTCTGCACAATTTATATCCCCCGCCTTTTTTTTATACATGCCTTCCTTTGTATTGATGCCAAAAAGCCATATAGGAGACCCAAATGAAAACTTTTAAAATGCAAAGTGCTTTCTTTGTATATGTAAAAAGTATGGATATTTGGAAATGTCTAGTTAATTCTTTGGATTTTGTGTTGGTTGATGCTTGGTTGTAGATGCAGCCAGTAACATCATACCCTTTATTTATTCAATAAATATTTACTGAGCATCTACTTGCGTCATGCCTTTACTAATGCAGAATAGGACTTTTTTTTTTAACTAATAAGCAGAAAGTTAAGCTATTTGGCTAATGCAATGCTCTAGAGATCCATATGATGCTGGAAAACACACAGGAAGGTCACGGAATTATTCCCTATTCTAATTACCTAAATTAGTATACAAAATACCTGTTCTTATTCTTCGTTCTGCTTCAGATTTGTCTTGTAAACTTAGACCAGTCATTTATACTTGCTACTCCACAGGATCAAAATAATTAATAATAATAATAATAATATAATAATAATAATAATTGCTGAGCACTTGCTAGGTACCAGATATTGGAGTATGTGCTTTATATAGCAAATATCTCAAGGAATTGTGTAACTCCTATTATTGTGTAGGTTTCTCTCCCTCTCTCTCACACACACGCACTCACACACTCTCATGTACTTTATAGTGGAGTACACTGATGTTCAGAGAAGTTAGGTATTTGCCCAAGGTCAGTGGAAGAAACTATATTTAAACTCAGCTCTATGCCTTTGTTCCCAACTGTCATGCCATGCTACCTTTCACTGTGAAGATTAGAATTAAATAATTTTGTAAAGTACTGTACTATTAGTACCCACGGGATAAGTGCTGTAAGTGCAAGATGCCATTCATATATGACAAAAAAAAGTTGGTTAGCTAGCATGCCAATGAGAGAAAGTTAAAATTATGGACTATTCAATACAATTTAGGATTTAAAAAATCATTTTAAGTATACAAAATAACAGTAAGATTTTTCATTTGTAAAGGGCTTTAGACATCATTTCATGAGTACTACAACTTTGTGAGGCATTACTATTCTCACCTTGTAGGTGAGGCTGTTGAGGCTTAGAAAAGTAATGTCCTTAAGAACATACAGCTGGTAAGTGGCAGAATTAACTTGAACCTAGATTTGCTGATTCAAAGGTCAGACTGCTTTCCATTATACCACAAAAGGGGACAAAAGTGATAACACTTTTTTTCTTTTTTTCTAGGTAAGGTAAAATTCACATAACATAAAATTCATCATTTTAAAGTATACAATTTAAGTTTTCAGTATCTTCATAATGTGCAACTATCACCACTATCTAATCCCAGAGCATTTCCATCACCCCCAGAAGAACCCCTGTGCCTGTCAGCATTTCCCCCGCCTCTGGCACCTACTAACTTAACTTTCCATCTCTGTGGATTCTGGACCTATTTAAGATGTTTGAATAGACATCACATATAAATGGAATTATACAATATGTGGCATTTAGTGTCTGACTTCTCCACTGAACATAATATTTTTAAGGGTAATCCATGTTGTAGCATGTATTAGTATTTCAATGTATAGACAGTCCACATTTTGTTACCCATTCATCAATTGAAGGACATATGATTTCTTCCCCCACTTTTTGGCTATTATGAATAATACTACTATTAACATTTGTGTACACGTTTTGTGTGAACATGTTTTTAGTTCTCCTGGGAATACACCTAGGAGTAGAATTGCTTATAATTATTTTTATAAAACAATTCAAATGAAAGTGCTTTGAAATGATTTCTTTTGAGTCATTTATTTACCAACTAATTAGTTTCCCAGATCTTCAGAAATAAGGCAGAGGAAAACTTTAGCATAGATCCTGGACAAGTGGTCACTAGTACTAAATGATTATGAGTTCAATACTGCCTACTACATTCAAGACACTTTGCAGGACAAAAAAAGTAAATATGATTTCCACTATTAGCCATATTCACTTAAGGGAATTAAGAAATGTCCACATCCGTTAAAAGCAAGGCAAAATGGCATCAGTCCTACAAAAAGTTGTTAAGTACTTTCTATACATGAAGAAGAAAGAGATTACTTCTGTACCAGGGAGATGGTGTAACTTGAGCTGAGAATGTGAGCTGAATTTTGAATACTGGGTAGCTTTTCAGCAGATATGTTGGGACATAATCAGTGTATTTTTTAGCCTAGTTCAGATATTGTAAACCAAGTATAGGATACTTTACGGATAGTAGCAAATCAAAGGCCCATACCAAGAGGTTTGAACTTGAAACAGTAGATAGTGAGGGTACAATTTAAGGTGTTCGAATAGCAGAGGCCAATGAGATCAGAGCCTTTGAAAGATTATTCCATCAGTAGTTTGTAGACTGACTTGAAGAAAGAGATAGGGAATGAGAACTTGGACTGATAACGAGGTTCTGAAAAGAGGACAGCTTCAGTGGAAAGAAGGCAAGCAGCTTGTGAGATTTATTTATTTACAGTGTGAGAGAGCTGAAAAAGTAAGAGCAAATCAGATAAATAAGAGAAAGTGTAGAGAGAAGAGAAGAGGCCCAGCGTGTTAAGAGACCCTTGTGTTAAGAGCTGAGGAAAGGAGGACAAGCCAGGAGAAGTGGATTGGAAAGGAACTCATACAAACCAGGAAGCAAATGCCATGTAAGGAGATGCTACATAACGGTTATGGAAAGATTCAACTTGAGAAGAATCCTGTTGGATTTGGGGATTTGGAGTTTGGAGCTTCTGAATTTATTAGTCCCAGGGCATCTTCCTGTTGGGGAAAGTTCTCTCTCCTCCTCTCAATAAATGATACCTCCAGCATATTGTAGGCCCAATCAGTGGAGTGCAATGGAAGATGTAAGAAAATGAAAGAAGTGAATTAATGGAATGAGAAGATAGTAGGATACAGAATTAAAAGGGTATTTTTTATAAATATATTGTTGGGGAGAGGTGGTTAACCTGACCAAGGAAGACTAAAGGATGAAGACAGTTGAGTACACAGAGATATTTCAAGGTGGAATGGAGAAAAATTAAGGAAGCTTACATCGAATGACCTCAATATAGAATTTATAGTATTATTGTTTATTAGTAGCACTACAGATCGACTAGTTAGAATTAGAAAGTACCTTGAATTGCCTCAGGCATTTATAGAAGGATTGAATTCTGTCTTTCTAATATTAATGTGAATCTTTTAGCTGTGTATTGGACATATCTTTACCTATGCTTTTAAATGCATTTGCATCCCCAAAGCATAGCTACATGATATATAGTCTACCAGTTAGGTCTATTGAGTCTGTTCTTCTGCTGATTATTCAAGCTGTGAATTTTGATTGCTAATAATAGTGGGAGCTCAAATATATTATTTTGTTTAAAAATTAGCTCGCGATCCTCAGTTCGAACTTTTTAAATGTTTTATCCTATCTAAAAGACACTCAAAGCTAATGTTATATATTTTCTATACAGTAGAAATTTGTTAATGATTTGTTCTGTGGTGTAGTTGGTACTGTGGAGATATTTCAGTCTGCAATACTTAGGTAAAAGTAATAATGATGAATACCTGTGACTTTGAAATTCTGAATTCCCTGTTATAAGATGTTGTAAAATCATTTTTTTTATTAATCCTGAAGTTGAGAGTTCCTAACAAAAGATTTGTTGGTAAATGAGTAGTTATGGAAGCTAACTATACTTTCATTCCTTTTAATGTTTTTTCCTTTTACCTACAAAATGGTAGGAAGCCCTTGACCCAAGATAGCTCTTCTTATATATTTTTTAACAACTGTATAAGTGATATGTGCTTTTTGTTTTAAGAAATAGAAAATACAGATGATTAATTAGAAGAAAATAAGTTATTTTCTGTACCCAAAATATTCTGATATATAACTTCCAAGACTTTTATTTAGATATTTTTAAAAAATAGTATAGGGAAGTTATATTGCATGTATGATTTTATAAGGTGTTTTTTAAAACTTTAACAATATATCATTATATCAAATTAACAATCATAGCAGTTCATAGGTCTATGTCTGAATATACCACTTCCACGTCATTTTCACACCGGCATTATTCTATGAATATTCAAGGTAGAGTTTTGTTTCTTAGTTTTTATTCTTACAAATTATTCTAACTAGCACCTTAGTTATTCTGTCTCCAATACAACTCTAGTTTCTTTTCAGTCAGGAGATTCTACAGCAGACAGACCAAAGGAACTTGGTTTCCTAAAAACATGGTTTAATTTTTTTTTTTTTCAAATAAAGTGAGTGAAAAGCATTATTATACTGTGCGACCCAACAAAGGCTCCCTTCGCTTAAGAATATGTTCCTTTTCCCCATCAACCAGAAACACAGACTAGGAGAGGCTGGCTTTTCTGTCAACCAGCAAGGGCTAAAAAGGATGTATACTTATCTCCCTGAACACATGGCTCTTTTCCTTGACCTTCATCTGCCCCAGGGGAACCCTTCTTCCCTTAGACTATCACCAGCCTTCCTTCCTCTCATATTCCTGCCTATTCAGGCTTTTGTCGTTCAAGTTTTGCATTTAAACTTCTTGGTTATGAGCCCTTTAAGGTCATCATTAAGGAGGGAAAACTTTGGATTTCTCCAGTGACCGATTACTGCAATCACTTAATTAACGATTATTTCTTCTCCATTATTGTAAATGCTATATTTCATCCCCTTAATCTGTTCTACTTGTATTATTTAAAATATTTTTCTCCTGATATCCTAAAAATATATATTTCATTTTCATCTCACTAAAATTTTTACTTCAAATTTATATCACTACAGTAGATATGAATAAAAGCTTAGAATCTGCTTCCAAAAAGTAGATATGGTAGATATTTAATGAAATTAAATAACATTATTTAATGACTAGGTGACTGAGTAGGCTAAGATTGTAAAATTTGCTAAGTAACCCTTAACTGGCTAGCAACTTAGAAAAACAAATTAAAATTGTAATTATTCTTGACAAGATGAAGGGGTGCATGAGTATTAAGTTGACTAGAGGACATATACTGAGTGTTTTGATGAAGGACTGAAAAAATAAAATATAAAAGTAACAGGGGCTCCAGACTTCAAAAAACATGGCAGAAATACTGTTAAGCATGGTGAAGTAAACTACTATTACCATTTTACAAGTTAACAATACTATCGATAGTAGTATTATTAATTGATCATGATCTATTTTGCAGTTAAAAGGAGCCTTATTTATTTTTTCTTTTAGCTAAATTCTTTCCATTTATTTCTGATATATGATAAGAGAGAAAGAAAGGAGAGAGACATGCATGCAAGTGATAAAAAAAAAAGACTGAATCAGAAAGTTCTAATTGCCACATATCTTTCATGTTATTGAACATATTATAAAGTGATAATGCCGGTACCACAATTCATAGATGGGATTTCCATCGTTGTCAAAGTACGAATAAGTGTTGTTGCTGTAAACACTCTTTTTCTCTTGTGAGCCAGGTAAGATGGATGGTTGTGTTGGAATGAAGTATTCTGTCTTTTCTGTATATTAACAGAGATTTACACCCCTACTTTTATATAACAACTGAACAAATCAGCTCTATAATTGCCTTATCTGAATCTAGTGGATTATATTTACTCTTGTTTTAAAAGAATCAAGAGCTTGAATTTTTTTTATTTTGGTAGATCAGAAAAAAATTTTTGGAATACACCTAGGGTAAAGGACAACTGGTACATTAGGGACTTTGGGGGAAAATGAGTGAAGTCAATTTAAAGAATAAAAATAAACAGGACAAGTCAGTCCTTTATCAATGTTGTAAATTACATAGTTTCTCATGTTGTAGAACTTGGAACAGTTAAATTCTAAGGAATTTTTATGAGATATTCTGAGTTTAAAAGAAAACATTGAATCTCAAAAATTCCCATCTCTAAATTATTGTCTTTAAGTACTTCTTTTAAACCATATGCATTAATGGTTTAATTTGGTATCATTCTGACACTTTATTTTACTGTTTGCTAATGGAGTCACTTCCTTGAACATATCAAGCACTCAATAAGTATTTTTAATTATTTTATTGGGCATTCTAAGTCCTAGGTTTAATGTAAAATGTCACACATATGGAGGCCACTGAGACTCCTGAATTTCCATAACAAATTTTCCTTTTGATTAATGAATTTGCCCACAGTTTAGTGCTATCTATACTTAAATAATGGCTGTGGAAAGGACTACTACTTTTTTTAAAACCTAGGAAATACTGTTAGAACTTAATATGCAAATTCAAAGACCTAATAATTTCTAATGAGGATTTGCAATATCTCACAACAGAGCACCATGAGATATTTTGTATTGCATATTTTATATATTGATAGTACACAAGTTTATAACTCTTTATTATAATATCTGAGTAAGGAGCCTGACATTTACTCTGTTGATTTCTGCAGGCTCCTGTGGATGATAAATTCCTAACTTTATTATTTCTAATCTTGAACTAAATTTGCTTCTTACTTGTATAATACGATCTTTTCAAGACATAGGAGAAAATATTAACTTTACCGAGCTTTATAAAAGGGTAAAATTCAAAGTTATTTCTTATTGTGCCAATAAAACTTTTACTGATCATATTTACACAGTAGTGTCTGTTAACAAATTAGAACATAGTCTGTAACTGTCAGCAAATTGATTCCTCATGCTGGCTTTCTCACTGGCAACAACCAATTTTGTAATGTCAAATCTGCCTACTCTTTGAGATGAGGAAGCCACATGATCCCTCTCAATTCCTATGATTTCAAGCTAATTTCAAATAAAGGGGGAAGTATTTGGCCAAAGTAAAACAGAGACAATGTTAAAACAAGCAAGTGAGAGTTTACAAGACTTTTGTTCTCATGGTTTAGTGGACTTCCTTGATAAAAAAAACTTATTATTAAACTGTTATCATGGGCAGTTTTGTAGTTAAAACTGTGAGCAAAGAAGGAAGTTTTTTCGAAACAGATGAAAATGAAGTCAACCCTTCTCTAAGTTTGTTTAGTTTGACCATGTATATCTATATATTTATAGCATACATATCAATATTGCCCTGGGAGGGAGACTTAATCTACTTATTCACTCCTTTTATATTAATGATTTAAATTCTTCAAAACTTCTAAGTTTTAATTTTTAAACGTTGAATTATTGCTATTAAAATAAAATTTGGACAGATCAACTAACCACCATATTTGGACCTAAATTGGACTCATAAAAATTTTAAAAAATTTATGAGGTAATCTGTGAAATTTGAAAATTTGACTTTATATTCGATGGCATTTTTGTTGAATTTTAGGCATACTAATGGTATAGTTATTATGATTTTAAAAATAGTTCTTTTAGACATACAATCTGAAATTTTTATGAAGTGATATATCTAGAATTTGTTTCAAAATAATGAGGGTGGAATGGAAAAGTGGATGGACCATGAGTTGATAATTTAAAGCTGGGCATTTAAATTATGAAGGTGGTCTGTTATACTCTCATATCAACTTTTCTCTATGTTTGACATTTTTCATAATAAAAAAATTCAAAAATTAACATTTAATACCCATCTCTGAAGTTTTATATTCAAAACTATTTAAATGTGTTTATTCCTTGTAAAATCCAAGAAAATCATTACCTACAGTAAGTTTCACATCTTGCCATTCTCTTCTCATAATCCGTATTACTGAGTCTCTTTTTGATTAGAAAAGAGCTCTTAAAATTGTCACCTGGTGAAAAAAAGAAAATGAGGGGGAAAAGTCACTTCATTGTGCCCAGAAGAAATTACATTTAACTCTTTGCTCTTATTCCCTCTCCAACCTGGCAGAGAATTTTTTTTTTCTTTTTCTTTTTCTTTTCTTTTTTTTTTTTTTTTTTGCTGGGGAAGTAGAGAGGTGGGAGATTTAGCCAAATTAACATTACATTAGAGAGATACCATTCAATTGTATTGACAGTTTATCACAAACAAATATATTATGTATATGGGCACAGAAATGTACCAAAAATACTTATAGTTATTCTCCACAATTCAGATTTATGATTAAGTCTCTCCAGAGATTAATATTTTAGTTCTAACTTGTTGCTAAAAGTCATTTTGTGTTTTAAGAGAAATGAGTGCAGTTCCTCAGTAGCATGAATAGTGTGTGGAAATGATCATTTTGGATGATCAAAATACTAATAAATTAACCACAAGATGCAAGATTTTGTGAGATATGAAGAACAGTTATTATTTCAGAATTTTAAAAATTGGGAAAGAGAATTCCAAATTAAAATTATTTAAAATATCATGCTTGCATTGGAAGAATCTGCAGAAAAGAGCAATGAAAATGCTCAATAAATGTCTCTGCTTCACAGGCTTATGATATGACTCATTGCACAGATTTAAAGATAACAATGTGATAAACCATTTAGGCCAGTAGTTATGAAGACTTAACTTCCACAAACGCAGTACGTTTGGGAATTGAGTTTTCTGGAAATTGAATGCTACGAAGAACTGAGAATTTTCATTCACCTTAAGCCCTTGTCTTGGTTTCTCAGCTTTTCTTTCCCCTCCTTGTTGTTCATCTTCCTCACACTGTCTTCAGAATTCACTTTCTAAAAGACAAATCTGATCATCATTCACTGGCTTCAAATATTCAGTTCTGGTGTCACCACATTGTTGATGCAAAAGCCTAAATTGCTTTAGTGTAGCATCCACAATCAGACATCTAGCTTCATCTTTCTTTCCTTTCCTTTTTCCTTTCCTTTCCTCTTTCCTTTCCTTTCCTTTCCCTTCCCTCCCCTCCCCTCCCCTCCCCTCCCCTTCCCTTCCCTTCCCTTCCCCTCCCCTCCCCTCCCCTTCCCTCCCCTCCCCTCCCTTCCCCTCCCCTCCCCTCCCCTCCCCTCCCCTCCCCTTCCCTTCCCTTCCCTTCTCTTCTCTTCCCTTTCCTTTCCTTTCCTTTCCTTTCCTTTCCTTTCCTCCTTTCGCCCCTTCCAATAGAGAACTAGAAGCTTAATCTCATTTTGTAAGACTCAGCAGAAAGGTCATATCTTTGAAGATTGTCCCAAATTCTCCCAGACAACACTAGTTATTCCCTCCTCTGTTTTCATAAGCACTTTTTATCATGTCACTTTTTTTTGTACTATATTCTGACTATTTGGTGGTGTTTATCACCCTTTCTATTGGTTGATTGTTTTATTCATTTATTCACTAATCAGGTATTAATTGAAAAGTTACTGTGTTCCAGATACTGTTTGGGCACTGAAGATAGAGTGGTAATTAAAACAGTCACAGTCTCTGCCCTCTGCTAGTGGAGGACATATATGTATTTTTTTAATTATAAAAACATCTATATAATTACATTTGTGACATTGGTGAAGGTAGGGTCTGTGTTCAATACCCCTTTTTAGACTGCCCACGCTCTATCTTCCTACCTCCACCTCACCAGCACTTAGAGGAGCAACTCAGTAAGTGCTTACTAAGAAGTAAATGATAAATATATAACCAAACATGAATTATATGGATTTTTTTAGATTAAACTTTATTTTTTGATTTTCTAGATTCACACACATTTCTAAGATATAATATAGCAATACCTCGCATACCCTTCTCTAATTTCCTCCAATGATAACATCTTACAAAACTACAATACAGTAACAATTAGAATATTGATGTTGTTCAAATTTCCCCCAGTTGGTTTTACTAGTATGTACATGTAAACTTGGGAGACTGACATTTTTTCAGTCAGTATAATTTTCTGGGGATTCTTCCAAGTTGTTCTGATAGTTCATCCCTTTTTATTGCTGAATAGTATTCCATAGTACAGATGTATTATAGTTTGTTTAATCATTTTTCCATCTGGTTTGTTTCTAGTTTGGGGCTGCTATGAATAATGCTATGCACATTCATGTATAAGTTTTTATGTGAACATAAATTTTCATTTTTCTGGGATAAATGCCCAGGAATGCAATTGTTGGCTTGTATGGTAATTGCATGTTTAGTTTTAAAAGAAAGTGCCACACTATTTTCCAGAGGGCTGTACCATTTTATATGTAAAAGAGCAATGTTGGGAGATCCAATTTCCATATCCTTACCAGCACTTGGTTATGTCACTTTTTTTATTTTAACCATTCTGATGGGTGTATAGTAATATCTCATTGTGGTTTTAGTTTGCATTGACTAAGGAGAAAGCATTCAGCCTTTTACCTGTAAGTGTGATGTTTGCTGTGTTTTTTATTGTTGATGCTCTTTATCAAATGAGGTAGTTCTCTTCTTCCTAACTTGTTAAGAGTTTCCATTGTAAATGAATGTGGAGTTTTGTCAGAAGCTTTTTCTGTATCAATTGATATCATCATGTGATCCTATGACTTTTCTTCTTTAGCCTGTTGATAAGGTAGGCTATATTCAAAGATTGAACCCATGTTTGCATACCTTAAATAAATTCCTCTTGGTTATGGTGTATAATTGTTTTTTACATTGTTAGACTCAAATTGCTGATATTTGTTAAGGATTTTTGTGTCTAAGTTCATGAGAGATAGTTTTCTTTTTTTCTACTGCCTTTGTCTGATTTTGGTGTCATGATGATACTGGCCTTATTAAATGAGTTGAAAAATATTCCCTCCTGTTTTCTAAAAGATTATGTAAAACTGGTGTTAATTCTCCTTTAAATATTTGGTAAAATTTTCCAATGAAGCCATCTAGGCCTAAGGGTTACTTTCTCCAGAGACTTAGAATTCATTTTTTTCCATGGTTATAGAACTATTTACGTTATCTCTTTTTGGTGGTTTGCGGTTTCTGAGAAATTAGTTAATTTATTCTAAGTTTCAAATTTTGTGAACAAAAAAGATCTCTTTGTTTTCTAATTTAGCACAGTAGAATCATTTTCTGGGACTCTATACTGTCTGCTTTCTTATATTCATCTCCTCTCTATACCAATTTAATAATAAAAAGTTAAAACATCATAGATTTCATTGTAAAAGAAGTGGAATTACAAGTTAAATTTATGTTCTCTAATAATTACTCTCTTTAAAGATACTAAATATGTATGTATGTATGTATGTATGTGTGTATATCTTAAGAAATCCCCCCACCATATAAAATGAGATGACAGACCTGTGTGTACCATATTTATAGAGTTTTGTAGTACTTGTTTGTTCTTAGTAGGTGGCAGTTAGGCATAGATTAGATAAATTCCATATTCTTATTCACACCAAAGGAAACAGATGGCTGACATTTTCACAAGGTTTATGGCAGTTTCAGACTTATGAACCTCATAAAGATATATGAATTCTGTCAAACCAAAGGGTTGTTGTTTACCAGGATTGCCTTCTGCACCTTTCTACCCATTTCTGGTTCTTTCTTTCTCCCTTTTCCCTCTTTTTTTCTTTTTCTTTTTTCTTCTTTTCATTTTCCCTCTTCTTTTTCTCTTTCCCTCTCTTTTTTCTTGGTTTCTTTTTCTCTTCTTCTTATGAGCCAACACATTTAAAGTTTAATTAGCAACTGCCTTATTTTGTAATCCAAAGGAGCTGCAGTGCAGTATACTTCCTCTTTGTAATAGTTTCCCCTTTGCCCTGTCAAGGTGATGAGATATATACACAGATGTGGTATCTTAACTATCTGGAGAGTGCCTAAGCCTTGAGCTGTGATAATGGAGTTTGGGTCAAGGATCTGAACACTGCCTAAAAATACAGAAAACTGCTTTGGCATATTTTAAAATTCATTTATAAATGGGACTCTTTTTTCTACCACCCAATAGATAAATATATATTGCTTTGCATAAAAATACATACAACTATTCTTTGCAGACAAAAGATGGATAAAGACTTATCAGATCTCACTATTCTGACTGAAAATCCACTTTGAAACAATTTCATTCATAGACTTAAATATAATCTTTGCATTTGTTTTCTCAACTTTCATTTTGACTTATAGTGAGGGTTGTTTTTTTTCTTCCATCCAACATCTCTAGGGATAAATAACGTGTCTGTTAAAAAAAAAAAAAAAGAGGATGGGAAATGAGAGTTCAGATTTTATTTTAGGACTTTTGTGTTTTTCTGAAAAGCACACACCAGTGAATGCCTCGCGTATTTTCCGCCTTAAATATTGAAGCAATACAAAAATTTTTTTCATGTTGTTGTTGCTGACACAGTTCTAGCCTAATGGCAAAGATTGATAGTATATTATCATTCTGTCATTATATCTGAGAATTAAAAAGCAAATAACCTATTGCTCTCTACCTTATGTTTCTGGTCAGTCACATACCAGAGTTCCATTTTTAATTCATAGCAAAAGTGGCTTTATATAGCCACTTTATGCAAATCCTGATTTTGACCAGTATCATGTTAGAGAAGTCGTCTCAGATCCATACGGGAAATATCAGAATTAAGGGGATATTTGTGTTTCCACGTTCTTTGGTTTTTATTTAGCTCTTTGGTAGTTAATTGAATACTACTTCCATTTTCAAACGTTAGCAAGAATAACCTCCCTGGTGTAAGTAAAATTCATAGAATATAGCTAGCTTTATGTCTTGACATGAAATTTCTGCTCTTCCAACCCCTGTATGAAATATATACAAAACAACTCATGATATAGAATAGAGTTATTTTGCTGTGTAGTGTTAAACAGTTACAGCAAATGTTCAACGTTACTCTTAACACATATCTTCCTTTTATCCATTTTACTTCTAATTAGACTCTGAAATAAATGATATAGGACTTTTGATATTTTGCTGGGTTTTAAAAGATTGAGAATCAATTTGAATTACTTTGGAATTTAAGTCTTTCAAGACACAGAATCCTGGTGTGTTCCCATGTTAATTCTCGAGAAAATAGTTCAAATTCCAAGAACCAAATCATCATTTTTCGTAGAAGGCGCTACCACATGATTTCTTTCAGGAAACATCACATAATGTTTGAAGCCAGTATTAAACAAAAATTTTAACTTCAACGATTGAAAGTCTTTCCAAAGAAAGGGTTTATTGGGCCACTGCTAGTAAGAAAACAAAGACTAGATCCTGGGGCATGAAATCTAAACCATCAGCATCACTGCCAGGAAGAAAGGCAACAAGTCCACCATCCGGGTTTGGCAACCATTTACACACACACACACACACACACACACACACACACACACACACACACAATCAAGCCTGGGGGGAGAAAGATATAGATTGTTTTGAAAGAATTTATATTTAGCTGTACATAAAGTGAGTGGGAGAAGGTGAAGCAGGACTAGGTCTGGGCTAGGCGGAGTCCCTAAGCAAGAAGTGTTTGCTTCTTTGGATTGGTTGTGGGCCACAGCCCTGAAAGTTCATGTGTAAACAAGAAGCGGAGGCTCCTGGGGTTCAATGGCACTTGGCTATTCTCTCTTCTAGATAATCCCAGTAATAGCCACCTGGAAGTTAATTCAAAGTTCCAACGTACCAGGAATGTGGGCAGTCTTGTTAGCTGGCCCCCAGCTATTAACAGCCTAACTACTCTGTCTTGCTCTCACTCTTCAGCCTGTGGTAATTAAATTTAGACCATTTCCGAATTTCTTTTTCGTTATAGGTTTCAAGGCCCAAATATCTATCTTCTATTATCCAGTCCGTCAATTGTGACAAACTCTATTATATATGCTCTTTTGCCTCCAGGCCTTTGTGTTTACTTCTCTTGTCTCAAATTTTAGTTTTTAGGAGGACTCCCTTACCCCCTTCCCTTAAGAGCCTGGTTAGATACCCTTTATGTGTGCTATACTGTTCTGTTACTGCCTGTGCTTCAGGCTTGCTTCCTCACAAAGCATAGTCTCCTGGAGGACAGAGATCTTAACGTGTTCATGATTATATCTTTACTACCTGGCATGAAACCTGACACATAATAGATATTAAACAAGTATTTGCTGAATAAATGAATAAAATTACAGGAAAAATAATTATATAATTTATATTTTTTTCAAACTTAAAAGCCATTATAAATTCCCTATACCAAGATGTTTACCTTGATTAACACAGTGCTTCTTTATACAAGTGGGAGGTTTCAATTATGTTTCTTCCTTTTACATTAGATTTGTTTTTGTAAGAGACCTCCAGTTTCTCTTGAAGAAGAAAAAAATGTAGCTCACCTACCCAGAGAAAATAATTAGTATGTTACCCATTAACGTGAGTTTCTGAAATAGCTGCGTTGTTTGGGTTCTTTAATAGTAAGATAAAGAGTTTGCTGTATACTCTAGTATAGAGCTTTGAGCTTGAATGGAGAATAGGGTCAGGTTCTCCATCCCCATGTAAGTGAGAGGTAGTGCATTACCTTTATTAAGTGTTTCTTCTGTAGATTGCAAGCTCCCTGACAGTCAGGTTTGTGTCTATCTTTATTTCTGTCTATACCTAGCACAAGTTGGTCACTTTGGGAACTCAGTAAGAATTTGTGTAAATTCATGAAAGATGTAATATTACAGAGGATATCTTAAGATTTTTGTATGAACTCTGTGTGGTAAAATGTATATACAGTCAATTTAAAAAGTAGAACTTTTACTACTTAAATATAATACTCTTTCTGAAATAAGCAAAAAGGTCCCATTGGGATTAGGAAAATCACTACTTTGGGGTTGGTTTTATATAATATTATCACTCTTTCAGGTAAAATGGGTCTGAAATTAAACCATAAAGAGAAAATGGACTTTTCAAATTTTATCTAGCAATAGAAATTGAGAAGGACAGTATTTGTGTCCTTTAAGTAAATCTTTATTCAAGAAGAAGATGGAAACTCTAAATGCCAATAATCCTGAGTCTTATTTGTGAACATTTTATTTTAGGATTTTTATAAAACTTCCTCTTCTGCCAGAAAGGAAACTTGAGTTTGAGAACCAGTCTCCAAGGACTTGATATTGAATGAACTTAACTCTTTGTCTAACACAGATTGATTTCATTATTTTTGGCACAAAATCAAATTGCTTAGACATAGCATTCCTATGATTGTTTGGAATATTTTCCTTCACTATTATTATTTCTCAATATACATAAGTGTTTTTCTTTCAAAGTGATATATGCTCATATTATATAAACAAGTGGTTCAAATTTGTGTAAACTTTAGCTTTAATGTTGTGATTATGAAGTTAACAAAATGATCTTTCATTAGTCCTGGTTCTTAACTTTTTCAGAACCTCAGCTTCCTCATCTATAAAACTGTGATAATAGTGCCTACCTTTTAGGATTCTTGTGGAAATTAATTGATATTATATATAAAAGCTCCAGATAAGTATGGCATCGATAGATGGTAATGGGGTGGAGTCAATAGTTGTTTTTATTATTACTGAAGCCACATTCAGGGATTGAATTAGGTATGTTGCTTGCTTGCTTTTGATATCTATGGTTCCTAATTAGCCCAAATGTATCTTTTCAATAAGAACATAGTATTTTTCGGTAATCATTTAGTAATCTATTTAGGCCAATATGTGAAGCTATATGTCAGCGAGTTGCAGATTAGTATTATAGTACAACTTCATTTGTCTAATAAAAAAGGGATGATCATTATTTATTATACATACTTAGAGAAATATTTTGAAGAATATACGATAGTTTTTTTAGGATTAATTACCTTCGAGGAGTAAGAATGGGGAGGCCAAGTGTAGAGGGAAAACTTTTCTCTTCTTACTCCTTTGTACTGTCAGAATTTTGAGCATGTATTACTTTTATACTAAAAATAAATAAATAAATACCCTTGAACATTTTGGCAGCAGTTGGTAAAGACTGTAAGCAGAACTAATAAACTGTCTAATAAGCTGGTAAAGTCTAAGAGTAAGTTATTTTTTTACTATAACTCATAACTTCAGTACATGATTTTAAAAATGGAGTGCTATACAGCGGTTGCTGTTAAAATTATAGTTAATCGAAAGTATCTGACTCGACGCTGGATACCTTGAAGATATTTTTTGACAGTTTTAATGCAGACCAATTTTTTTTCTGTAAAAAATGCAAACAACACAGAAAGTTGAAAGTGAAATTCCTCTATGCTAACACCACCACTGAAGTTTATTTATTGCTAGTTGGCATATAGTGTTCTGGAATTTTTCCTATGGATATGCATAAACCCACATGCAATTACATATATATGTATATATGCCCATATGTGTATGTGTATTTCTTAAGAAAAGTGAGATTTTACTATATAAGCTAATGTAACTAACCTGTTGTATCGTAATCTAATCAATAGAAATAAAAATTTATCAATAAAAATTAAAGTTGTTTGCATTAGTTTTCTACATTGAACTTACCTGTTCCACTTGTGTATTTTATGTATTTTAGTGGAACAAATACCTAGAAGTAGAATTGCTGTATGATAAGGTATATCCATTCTAAAATTTGATAGACATTGCCAGCTTGCCCACCGATGAAATTCTGTTGTCATACCGACTTACACACCACCGTCCACAGGGTTTGATATAGTGTCTGTTAATGCTCTGCTGCTCTGGTATGAAGAAATTGATATTTTTTTATTACTGTGGTTAAAAATGTCTTTGCATGTTCATTATTTATACTTCTATGAATTGGCTATTGGTTTCCTTATGTCCATTTCTTTTGATGCCTTTTTCTCACTTTTTCTTTTTGATTTATAGGTATTTTTTATATACTTATGGTAATGGTTATCTTTGTATATGAAACAAATATTTCCATTTTTCATCTTTCTTATTTAATAATGTTTTTATTTCAAAGAAGCATTATGTAATTTTATTTTTATCAAAATTACACATTTATATAGTTGTTAAAGTTTTTTTCAGAGCTTATAATGAAAAATAGTTGTCTCATGCCTTATATCTTCACTCCCACTTCCAATTCTTGCTTCCGAGAAGCAACCACTTTAAAGTTTTATAGATGTTTTCTCTGAATGTTTTCTTCATATTTCTAAAAAAAAAAAGTTTATCTGCCACCTCAATATTTTAGTTTCAGATGAAAAACAAGGATTTACCTTTCTTACACACATGTTCATATTATTCGTTGCTACTATATAGAAATACAACTGGTTTTGTATGTTGATTTTGTATCCTGCAACTTCACATTTGCTTATTAGCCCTGAAAGGTTTTTTTTTTTTTTTAATGAATTCTTTAGGATTTTCAAGATATGAGATCATGTCATTGAGGCAGAATATTTTTTTACCATCATATTTTCTTAATAAGACCAAAGAAACTCTTTCAGTTTTATGTTTTGGATGGGGAACCATTTTTTTTTTCTATTTGCAAAAAAGGAACACTTGTAGTAAACACAATAAAATTTCTGACAGACAAGTAAACTACTTATTCATTTAACCAGACTCTTTTGAATAGTGGGTATGCTGTAGTTAAAGGGAAGATTAAAAGAGAAGGTAAAAGCTAAAATTTATATGAATAAATCTATGACCAGGATGCCTTTTCTTTAGATTCCCTTAATTGAATGCTTTAAAACCTGACAATGTATATGTAACTGGATTAAGAAAAAGACAGAGTCATCTGCATTTCCATGTTTATTGCAGCATTAGTCACAGTAGCCAAGTCATGGAAACAGCCTAAGTGTTCATTGTTGGATGAATAGAGAAAATGTGAGACGCGCGCACACACACGCACACAAAGGCAATGGAATATTCAGCCATAAAAAAGAAGGAAATCATGTGACAACATGGATGAATGTTGAGGGCGTTATGCTTAAGGAAATAACTCAGAGAAAGACAGACTGTATGATCTCACTTATATGTGAAATCTAAAAAAGAGCCACACTCATAGAAACAGAGAGTAGAATGGGGGTTCCTGGGATCTGGGGGGGGAGGGAAATGAGGAGATGTTTGTCCAAGGGTACTACTGTCTTCTATTTGTAAGATGAATGAGTTCTGGGGATCTAATATTCAACATGGTGACTGTAGTTACAATATGGTATTGTATACTTGAAAGCTGCTAAGAGAGGTCTTACAGATTCTCACCACACACACACACACACACACACACACACACACACACACCCTATCATAATTAGGTGAGGTGATGGACATGTGTGTTAACTGACTTTATTGTGGTAATCATTTTGCAACGTAGACGTGCATCAAATCATCACAGTGTACACCTTAAACTTATACAATGGTATATGTCAATTACATTTCAATAAAGCTAGGGATGGAGAAAGGAAGTAGAATCACCCATTAGCATTAGGAATAAACTGAGGGGAGAGCTAAGAAATCAAATAATTAGAAACAGTATCTAAGTAACATATGTGTGATGTCCCATCTGATGCACCTTGCAGTCTCTGCCAGTGCCCTTGTCAGCATCAGTAGCTCATAAAGGCCCTCCTCTCACCATCCTAAAAACATCCCCACAGCAACCAGACTTCATCAATACCACCAGTTCATGATGAGATCGGCGAACTGTTCAATCCAGTATTCACAAACTCCTTTATTTACTATTTCTTCCTTTGATTTTTTTGGCATTTACACTTAAATTTTAGTTAATTTTAGCTCAAATTTTCTCACCACTGCATATAATCTCATAACTATCTCAAATAATTGTTCAGTCTAGTCTTTTCCATTCTTAGATCCTCCTCTTTAGGGGGAGGAAGATTATCTTTTAAAAAAAAGTTAAAGTATTTTAAATGTGCCGAATGTAACTAACATCTATGAACCTATCTCTCAGAATTAATTTTTTAAAGAAATGCAACATTGTAAAATTGAAGTCTTTTTTACACCTCTTCCCAGCCCCGGTTGGTGTATATCCTGACCCTTCCCTTTTGTACTCTTGTTATATGTGTGCTTCTACAAATAGTAGTTTTTTTGTGAGTTAAAATTTGCATAAAATTACATATATGCCACATATGATTCTTCAAGTTGGTTTTTCCTTCGTTATTTTTTTGAGATTTATCTATATTGATAAATTTAGGTCGAGCTCATTGATTTAAACTACAGTATGCTTTTTACAATCAGATGATTTATGCCACAATCTTACTTTTCTCTTATTGATGGGTGTTTAAGTTGTTTCTCATTTTTTATTTGCAAAATATGCATTAATGAATATTCATGTGATCATATGGAAGTCATGGAGAAGGCACATTCCCAGCTTTACTAGATATTGTTAAATTATACAGATAAAATGGTTATAGTTATTTTTCCTTTTTAATTTATTTATGATAAAAAATATAGCATTGATCATGACTGGTAAACATAGTTATAATAGAAAAGAACACTGGATGAAAATTAGGATGGAGTTTCATCTCTTGATCTAATTGGTTGGATAACTTGTATTAAGTTATTCCATTTCTCTGAGTCTAATTTTCTCCATCTCCAAAATAAGGTCAGATTAAATATGATCTCAGAAGTCTTTTCAACCTTGATGTTCTGTGGTTTTAGTGCTAATGATATATTGTATGGCCATACATTTTTAAATAAAATTAGATCTGATAAAGAACTCGTATCAGCAGCCCTTAAGTAATCCGAAATTTCAGTTCAGAATATCCTCAAGTCTCCATTGACTGTCATTTTATACACTTTATTTTAATTCAACGTAGTTTTAAATTTATTACCCAATTAAATGTTTTCTGATGTGCATGACAATACCTTTTAAAGCTAACTCAAAATATAAAATAAGGTATTAGATTTTCATTATGGTTAATAAATTCTGTGGACTAATGTAAAAGCCTAAATTCCATATGAAATATTGCTCTGTGGATAAAAACATATTTAATTGCAGATACCTAACTTGGAAGTGAACTTGTGGAACCCAGCCCTTTTGCAAGTTGGAGACTTCCTGTAACGTTAATTTCAGGAAATCCTAGGCACATCTGCACTCGTTGCTCTAGAAGATATATAGATAGTGTGTACTGTGATGGAAATTAAAATGTCTCTGCTAAAAGATTTGCATTTTGTGGGCTTGGAAGGGCCTAGAACTTCCTTTTTAGGCTTTGTTTTCTCCATTAGCAGTGTCATTCATTTTCCTACTTCTGGAGGAATGCAGGCAAGATGAAAGGCATGGTGAGGAGAAAGTTTCAACAAATATTTTACAAAGGGGCCAAGACAACTTCAGGGGTAATGATGGTAAATAACTTCTTTGGCTGAGTCACCAAATGAGATAGAGCCGTAACAACTTATTCTAGTTTGAGTTATTCATAAGATGTCCTGGTTTTCCTTTCATGCAAACGCTTGGTTTCATTTCTCTAAATTTTTGACCTTAGATTACTGGACAGTTTAGTCATTTCTGTTGTGTAAAAATATACTATTGAAGTGTATGCTACAAACTTATAATGGGGTTACTATTGACAATAACCTTTAAAATGTTACGGTGTCCCAGTCTTAAGTGCAGTTATGAGACAGCCTTTCTTTCTCTGTAATACAGCTGAAAACTTCCTTCTGTGATGCCTGGCCTGACCTTTCTACTAGGGTCAGCATTACCCCTAGTTGGTTGGCTATCTTTAAATGAGTTTTAAACTGTCATTTTTAAAGATTTCATTTTGTTTGCTTTTAACTCTTTTTTTTTTTTTAAATAGCCATTTAGCCTCTTTTCTGCATTTCCCCCCTCCTTAAATGATAGGGATTTTTTTTGCTAGTTTCGTTTTTACTTGTTTTGTACACAAGGCTCAGCAGAATAGAGCCTCAGCAGATAAGCACTTTTGTTTGATGGAATTCACATCTGTTGTGTTTCCCCAAATGTACTTTTTTTCCTCCACGGTCTTTCAACGCTCATGATTTTGTTGTGCTAGGTCATGATACTACAGATCTCTGGTTAAGATCAGTGTTACTCAGTAGCCAAAAATACTGTCAGAGTGCAAGGCTGTGACAAAAGCTGTTAGAGACAAACAAAAAATTCATAGTAGAAGTGATACTCTCCCCTTTTTCTGTTGATTTAATATGCAAGTTTGGGCAGTTAGTTTCCTTTAGCTTTGCTTTCATTTCTTCATTTGTAAACCGAAGCAAACAGAAGCTCTCTTATAGATTTTGTGAATAATTCAATTATAAGTGATTTATAAATTGTGATGCCTATTGATTGGGTATTAATACTAAATCTTTAAATAGTAAATTATTTTAAGGAGCTTTACCCTCACCACTCTCCACTTCCCTACCCCAAGAAAAATATCTTACTTTGTTGTAATTGTACAAGGCAAGACTAGTTGTAGATTATAGAAACATGGGTAAATATTATCCATCATTATTGCATTGTTACTTATTTTAACAATCACAATTGCATATATAATTACTATATTTTTTCTATGGACTTTTAAGAAGTCTCCGTAAGTGTTAAATTATACATTAAGGTATGAAGTTTTCTTAAAATTTTTAATCCTTAATACTGGGTAATCACTTAGGTTTTACAGTTTTGTTCAGCTTGTCTGTTTTAATTTTCTATAGCTATAATTTTTGTTTAATGTTTCTTGTATGACTAAAGTAATGCACACATGAAAAACTATTCTGATGATGAATATTAATTTTTAAACTAGTAATTCAAATTGAAGAATATTGGATTTATGGCAGTTTTCAGGTTACAAAATTCTTAGACTTGTTCTTGAATCTTTTTTGCCTAATGCTTGAAGAAAAAAAATTTTTTTAATCTTTGGAATTTAGTAGCCTAATTAGAACATATTTCAGTGTTTAATTACTCTATGACCATTTTTTCCTGGGATATTGTGTGCCCTTTCAATGTATTGCTTTAAGTCTTGTCTAATTTCTAGAAAGTTTTTAAAATTATATTAATTAAAAATTTTTTATTTCTATTCTTCAAAGATACTGATTATGAATCTGTTCATTTCTCATATCTATAATTTCCTCCATTTTTTTTAACTTTGTTCAGTGCCCTTTTGTTACTTTTCTCAGTTGTACACTCCATGTCCCTTACTGTGCTTTCTTTCAACATTGCAGGTTCTTTGTCCTGCTTCCAGTGCAGACTTCATTTCGGTAGTAGTTTTATTTTTTCCCCACATCTCTCTTGACTTCTGCCAACTCATTTTTTTTCCCTTTTAGGTTCACCATATCTTCCATTAACTCTTTTATACCCTGCTATGATCTCCTGTGTCATATAACAATTAACAGTTACTTCATTACATTCTCATCTCCTCATTGCTACCTGAATAGCTAAATGCAACAGTTCCTGTTTCCTGTTGTGGTTCTCTTTCATTCTTGTTTAAAACAAAGGTAGCCAACTAGTCAAGGAGCTAGCTAAATGTGTCTACTCTGAGAGAGTATTAGAGAGAGAAAGAGATAAATGATTGCCACTGGTGGCAATACCTTCATCCCTTAGAGGTTAGGCCAACAAGAACAATTGAATTTCCATAGGAGCCTAAAGACAGAGTTAGACTACTAGATAGATTTTTAGATCTTAGCTTTTTGTTTCACAGGTAATAAGCAATCTCCCTATCTTACCAGATATTAAAATAATTTAATGTGATTAGGTCTGTGACAGCACCTCACACAAACATAAGCTATAAAATTACTTGTTACAATGTAAAAGAAAACGAAACTTGATTCTAGCAGCGTCTTTTAAACAGCTGTTGAGAACAAGTACCACCACCTATTGTGGAGTGCCAAGCCCTTTTTGACTGGGATTGGTGAAGATGTTATTACATCTTAAAACTACTCATCGGAGCAGTATGCAGCTTAGCATTTGTAATGTTTGAGTAATAAGATACCATTTCCTTGGGTAGAGAGTCTAGCATTTATAAATTATTTAAGGAAAGAACTCCCTGAACTTTGTTAACAGTTCAGGGAGAAAACCATTACTTCTAACCAGTGGTGGGACTCTACTATCGAGTCCTTAGAAATTTGTCTAATGCTAGGAGAAAGGGGTAACTCTAGCTGCTCTCCTAGACCCTGTGAAAACACATATACATGCACACCCTCATCTTCCCATTGCTACCTGATAACTAAATGCAACGTTCCCGTTTCCTATTGTGGTTCTTTCATGCCTGTTTAAAACGAAAATAGTCAGTTGGTCAAGGAACTAACTAAATGTGACTACTCTGAGAAGGTATTAGAGAAAGTGAGACATGAATGACATTGGTGGCAATACCTTCATCCTTCAGAAATTAGACCAACAAAAACAATTGAATTCCCGTAGGAGCCTAAGGACACAGACTACTAGTTAGTTATATTTTTAGATTTTAGCTTTTTGTTTCACAGATGATTTCAGAGAGACTTTGAGGCCACCAATGCTGGTAGGAAGGCTGGTAGAAGGTTGATTCATAAAGTGGTAAAACGGTACTGAAAACCTCAATAGTTCTTGCACAGTTAGTCAAGAGTTGTGTCAGCAATTCCTGAGGCAGTGATACAATTTTTATAGTTTAGTGATCTGAATCATTATTATTCATTTTAACCTAATTACCAATGTTCTTTGAACTAGCGAGGAGTTTGCTGTTCAACATACCTGCTAGCTGTGTAACTTTTTAAATTAACATCCAATTAAAATTTAACAAAAGTCGAAATTTAGTGCCCCACTCACATCAACCACATTTCAAGTGCTAAGTAGCCACATGGGGTTAGTGGCTATCATATTGGACAGTGCAAATACAAACTATTTCCATCAACATCAAACTTTCTTTTTGAAAGCACTGATCTTGAACAAACTCTGAAAGCAAAAGTTTAATGTTAAGTATATCTAGTTTACAGTCAGATAATTTAAGTCCAAAGTACAGTATTTAAAATTACCTTTTAAAGGTGAACTTACCATTATGGCTTGATTATTCTAGGCATAAATAATATTACTTCTAAAATGAACATTAGTGCCCACTAAATAAAAGGGCCGTTTCATGTTAATTTTAGACCCAAGGACTTGAGGAAAAGAGTTATGAATTTTTTAAAAATGAAAAATTTTACACTATTCACAATCTTTAAGGATAAGTCCAGGTAAAAAAAAAAATTAGACAAACTATTGATATAATTAAAGTTATTGGTAAATAAAGATAGGATGGGAAAAATCTAATCTAAATAATGATACAGGATGCTTTATATATTCTTTGTTATTTCATAAAAACATGATGTCCTCCTGAACAAAAAGGAGATATAAAATCACTTAAAGTTTTTCCTATAACAAAATGTAAGCATCAAAGACTGATCTAATTCTTAGTTCTTATATAGTAATGAATGTTATAATTAGAGCCAGAGCATCAGGAGGGGATAATTATGGACCATTGACACATAGAAAAGTAAAAATTTAACAGTTAAGTACTTTATGATCTACTGTCATATTTAATTTATTGGTAGTAATGGATGATGTTTATTGAATGCTTATTCTGTGCCAGGCGCCTTGCTTAGCATTTTCCATGTACCATCTTCTTAAATCCTCACAATAAACAATCCTGAGTTAGGTATGTTTATTATGACCATTTTAAAGACAAGGAAACTGAACCTTGGAGAGTTTTGAAACTTGATTATGATCATATGTCTAGTTAGGAATAGACCTGGGACATGAACAAAGTGATGCTTTAATCAAAACCCCATGCTCTTAACTGTGGTTGCCTTTTCAAGTAGCTCCCTGAAGACCTTGTAAGTAGAATTTAAACATACGCTTTTCTAACTCCATGTGTCATGTTCCTTCTACTTTGCCATATGCCTCTCATACCAAGGAGGAAATGGCCATTATTTTATATTTAACACAAAGTATTAAAGTCCCTATATGTACAGTTTTCCTTAATTTATTACACATCAAGATTTGAGAGCTTTGAACAAATTGTTAAAAATGCCACAAATTAAAACAAAGTGAAATACAGGTTGTATTCCTGTGACTTTCAAAACTCAAAAATCATAAAGCAATGAAGATATTTATGAGAGGATTATTTTAACAGTGTCTTAATATCCAAATACCTTCATTTTTAGAAAACATTACAACCATGCAAACTTGTTGAACAATATTTAGGGAGTTCCTGACTTGTAAATATTATATTTACGTTATGGTCATATTTCCTAAACTGGTTTGTAAAAAATAGTAGAAGTCTAGGAAGAAATCTAAGAAGAGGCAATTCATTCAAGACCAAGTAGTAACGACCTCTTTTAAATTAATATATTTTGAAGTTAGCCTTGTCCGGACAGTCCATGTTTATTCCCTGAGACCTTTGTGGGTTGTAGTGCTCAGTATGAGAAACAGCACCCAATGTATAATTTCTGGAGAGTAAAGATAAAAAAAGAAGTAAGGTTTTTTTTGAGTGGAATTTCCCTCCACGTGAATGAAATGTAACTCAGCCAGATGAATTACTGAACTATTTTATTGCACAGGAACTCATAAAAGAATTTCATTTAAAAACACTGCGTGCCATTTCAACAACTTAAAACCATGGTCTGTTCAGTCACTTCATAACAAACTGGTGTGGAGAATGACTTCCCCGAAACGGTGCCAAACTCTCTTCAAAGCAGGGTTGGTATGAGGCAGCGAAAGGGAAGGGCGGGACCAGGAACATAAAGAATTAAAACTGTATTTATTAGCTAACATCTAAAATATGAGAGCAATAAGGAAATAATTAAGAAATAATATGTGGAGCCATCTTCCAGAAAGTTACAATCTAACTGAGAAAACCAATTCATAGGAAATAATATGAGATTTATAAAGTAGCATTAACACAGGAAAAATGGTACACAGATAAAAAGTCAATGCAAAAGAAACTTTTTAACATCTTCTGTCATACTGGAATTGATTTATTCAGTCTTTCATCATCTATTTTTTTTTGCATGGTCACTGTATCTGTCAAACACTGTTCCAGACATTGGAGATGCAACAGTGAAAAAAAACACACACACACACACACACACACTAAAAACCTGCCCTTATAGAGTTTGCATTCTGGAAGGGGGGCAGAATTTACAAATTAAGGAAAGTACGTGGTGTATTAGAAGGTGATAAAAATGCTATAGAATAAAACAGAAAAAATGGACAAGTAGTGGCTGGAGGTTGCCATTTTAAGGATAGTTAGGGTTTAAAATACATTTTTTTAGATTAAAATCATATTAGTCTGTAGAACCTGAATACGGAAAAAGGCCAAGCTCTTCTCTCTAGTGAAGGAATAAGTGAAAGGCGTTCAATAAAGGAATGAGAATGGTGTCAGGTACTTTGAGTTTCTCTCTTTCTTGGTCCTGGATGTGTTCTTTTATTTGTTTGGGTAGGTGTTTTAGAAGTACATTTGGTTTTCTGGTAGGGTCTGTTGGCCCTTGAGATAAAATGGGGTGGTATTGAAGATGTTATCACTGATAGCTCTCAGCACACACTGTCTGTAGTTATGAAGAATACTTTTATAGAATGGCATTTGTGATAATGGGATTTTTCACTTGTAGACAAAATTTTGCTCTAGCCTGATAAATTAGTGTAAGTCATCGTAATTTAAAAAAAAAAAAATCTGTCTCTGTTCCCATGTCTCTTTATAAAACCAAGTCTGTTAAGGTATTGGCATCGAATAGTTGTTCATCGAGTGACCAATATGTGCAGATGTTTTCTTTTTCGCGCGTATCTTAAGTCGTTCTTACTTTGCCACAGTTTAAAAAAAAAAATGACTGTGAGCTGTTTTTGTCTCTTCCTTTCACTGACTCCTTCCTTCTTTCCTTCAGGCAAGCACAGATCTCTGTGTATCTACAAAAGCCGGTACTTGACCCTGCCTCTCTTTCTGTTTTACTCCAGTGTGCATATAAAACTTTCTCCCTGCTTTTCATTTCTTCCCTTTTTCCACCTTTCTCAACCCAATCCGATTCCAGTGATCTAAAACAGTTTTCTCAGAGATCACCAGTTATTTCCATTGTGCTAGCTTGAATGGCCTTTTCTAAATCTTTGTTTAACTTGACCACTTGATCTTTGGGGGACCATCTCCCACCTTGCATTTTATATTCCTTAAGGAGAGAAATAGAAGCATATCATGTCTGACACAAAAAGTGTGCAGCAAATGTTGGCTGAACCTAAAGTGAATATGACTTTATTCTCTATTGTCTCTATTCCAGCTGAATACTTACACATTGTAGATGCTCAGTGTACTTTGTTTTATGTATGAATGAATGCATAAATCTGTTCTCTCTTTTTTCCATGGTTTTTCCTCTTTTTGACCTCAAACATATGCTTCAGAACTTATACATTGTCATCGTGCTAAAGGCTTTATGTTCGTCATGTCATTTATTTCTCACAACCACTCGATATGGTAGTTATTCTTATTTCTTTTACAGATGAGGAAAATGAGACTTAGAACTCTTAAATGAATTATCAGGCTCACCTGATCAGCTAGGACATGGTGAAGCCACAAATTTAACTAATTGAGATGCTTCTACAGAACTCACATTAGCTCTCTCCTGTTTCTTTGTGCTCTTTCTCCCTCGTCGAGTCTTTCTATTCTCTGGATTTCAGTTGGCACTTGTATGCTAGTGACACTGAAAGCAACGCCTTTAAGAACTGACATCCTATCCCATTTCTCCAACTGCCTGCACTGGGCTACCTTGCTATCATGCTGAATTCAACCTGTGTAAAACGGACCTCATCAGTATTGCCTCAAATTGTGTTCCCTCTTAGTGATTTAGTCACTGACAATCTCATCATCCTCATCACTCAGACTTGGAACTATCTTTAACGTCTTTCCATTTTCTTATCCTAACTTACATAGACTAATACAGTATTATTCCCAAGGGATACACAAATACATGACTAATCCTTTAATGTATCTACCACAGGTGGAAAAGTCAATCTGGGGAGTGTCTTTATTAATTCCCTTTACTTAATAACTTACTTATCGTCCCCTGTTGTTTTAGAAATGTGAAAAAACTAATGAGAGTTGTTGGAGAGTTTATACTTATTTGAAACTATTTTTCCAAAATCTTGCATACTGAATAAATGACAAATACTGCTAACTTAGCAATTGTTCCTATAGATAGGGAAGATTTTGTTTTTGCTAGGTGCTGATTCAGAAGCCTTCACTGGATATCACCTGAGGTTGGGCAGAACTGGGTCACATGCTTACCCCTAGGTCAATTACTGAGAATGACAATTAAGATTACCATAACTAATTTATACCTGTTAAGGCTCATCCTGTGTCACAGGGAAGAAAATTGTTCTGTCAGCAGAAAAAATGGGAGGAAATGGCTGTTAGGTAGGTAACCAACAGGCAGGATCTACTGCAGCATTCTTTCTTCATTTTGGATTTATCCAGTGCAAAGCATCTGCATCTTGGCAAACCATCTTTCTGAAAGTAAATATTGGATTATGTTCTTCAAGAATGGGCTATAACATAGGAAATACTTAATATAAGAGATTCTTTGAGGAGTTAGAAAGGTATTCCTGTCTCTTTAAGAACATGCCGTGTATAGGAATATCAATATACGTAGAAAACAGGGACCATCATTTATTTGTATTAGCAATAATAGCTAACAAATTTATTGTGATTTAATATGTGACAGTCTTCTACCTGAAATATCTCATGTAATCCTTATGCCAACCTATAAGGTATGGGTATTTTTATGATTTCTATTTATCCATGAAAACGTTGAAGCATAGAGGGGTTCAGTTACTTGACCAATACTGTGAGTCCAAGGCAGAAGCACGATTCAAATACAGGTTATCTTGCATCATGATTAATGTTTTTAACTAACATGCTAAACTGCCTTTAGTAGTTGGCAGTAGAGATAAGACAGTGACGACAAAACCTGCGCTGTCATTCATTATGAGACCTGGGGCTCTCAACCTATTTTTTCCTCTTGCTAACATTCTTCCTCCAACAGAGTGCGATTGTGATAAACACGTTGAGAATAGCACAGGTCACTGTAGTTTTCTTCTTTGATCTGTGCCAAAAATAAAAAATATATATGCTTTATTTTGTTTTATTTTCCCCACTTAGAGATGAGTGAATAGGGACAGAATATGACCAAAGACAGCTATTAGAAAAATATCTGAAAGCACACAAATATTCTAAAGGAGCACTTAGAATTTACATTTTGTTCATAACTGATGTATAAGTGAAAGGTATATAGATAATCTGAGAAGAAAAATATGAACATAATATGATCATCTTCAGCCTTTCTTTTAATAAACTCATTCTTGTTATGCTTTGAACTCAATATTCCGACCACAACTTCAGGCTTTAATAGCTACAAATTTAAATGAAAAAATATATATATCTGCTGACTTATCACCATTCATGAATTCTTCTAGCTTTGGAAGGAGTCTAGCTACAAAGCACTAGATTGCTTGTGGTGGGAAAGGTTCTTACAATTTCAACAAAACACTTAAGCAAACTTTTATTATCAAGTTTCCTTTGCACCAGGCGCTTTGCTAAGTGGTAGAATTTGTTTTTTTTTTTTTAGCTTCCATCAGCTGTTTTGCTTTGATGTTTCCACTTCTTTACCACTGTGATCAAGCCTTCCTGATGGTGACATTTCCATTTACTTGTGGCATTATATTATCTAACATTTATCAAGCACCAAGGAAACCCGGGCAGGTGTGACTAGTAGTGGAGAGGGCACAAAAATGTAAAATGGACTAAAACATCAATAATGGAGGGAAACGGGTTTTGGTTGCTTCTCCCTGTATAAGGCTTAAAAAAAAAAAAAAAAAGAGGAAGGGAGGGTCCTAAGAAAGGAGAAAGATGAGTGCAGAGAATGAGGAAACAATTAGACCATGGACACGTATAAATAGAATTCAGAAAGAAAAGAACAATTTGATTCATTATACTAAAGATTTTTCGGTGTGCATATATTTAATATGGTGAGATTATTTAGAAAACTTTCTCTGAATTCATCTTACTTAGAGGAGTCAGGTTTGTGAGTTTTGCTCACTATGCTTAATCCTCACCTCTTTGGTACTCAATCCTCTTCACCCTGCTGCACCCCCACCCCCTCCTAACCCCTCACAAACACACAGTCTCTCAGAATTATCTCTTGTATCTCTTTGATATGCAGCTCACATTTACTTTCTCAGACTTTTGAAAGTTACCAGTCAGACAGATGCAAATTCAGGATCATGCCTGCCAAAGTGCTGAGCAGAAGAGAGACTTCCTTTTACACCTTCCATCTTTAGGGCTTTGGTCCTGCTCTTTCAATCTTTGCTAAATAGTAAATGGGGAGATTGTTGTGGTTCCGATGAACAGGAGGGCATTTGCATTACTGAGCTTGCTGTTCCTAGTTCTAAAGAGAGTCTGTCCAATGTCCTTATCGGCAAAGGAATCACCTTGATTTCCTTTGATGGTGTTTTCCAGCTGATATTCTAGAACTAGCACGAAGCAATTCATACCCTCACGAAATGGCTCTTGCTCAGTAATCTTACTTGATTCGTACTTATTAGGCTTTAATTGCAGGCTTAAGAGATGGATGGAAAAGAAAGCAAAAGTACCCACTGCCCCCAAATTGAGCTCTATCAAAACAGCTTGACTCCCGCAACAGAGACTTGTGGGAATATGTTTAGAACGTAACTGTTTTTTCCCTTAGTTGTTAGTTACAAAGAATAAATATTTAACTTTATTATTAATAAATATTAATAAATTATTTATTTATTAATTTAAACTGAGCACAAATAGACCTCTGTTAATAACAGTTCACAAAATTGTGAGAAACCTTAATTACCTGAGACTGACCTATAAAAAGACATCTCAAAACACATTTTGAGCTTTTTTCAATTTGTCATTATGAGCTATTATCTTTTTATTAAATAGGGACTATATTCTGATCTCAAGATAGCTGTAAAATACAAGAGGTTATTTATTTACCTTTTAAACATTAAAAAAATTTTTTAAGTGGAGTTGACATTCAGTATTATTTTACGTTAGTTTCAGGGGTACAGCATAGTGGTTAGACATTTATATAGGAAACAGTGCTTGTCCTACCTAAAGGCAGTCAAATAGGTAGTCATTTTCCAAAACAGTATATGAGCCAAACAGGACAATGACTTTATTCACTCATCAAATTATGTTAGAGTTTAAAATTTATATTCATATATAATTACCCAATTCTGCCTATCTGCATTATTACGTTTATAATAGTTGCTCTAGATGTGGTAAGCTAAATATGGTTTAAAACATTCATTTAAAAAAATTTTTTTTAGATATTTTTGGCTAAGGTATGTTCAAACCTACAGAAAAATTTTGTAAGAATTTATTTGAGTCAAACTGAAGATATGGCTGAAGCAAGATTGCAATGGATTGAGAAAATGCTCCTGAGAATGGCGGTTTGGACATTCCTTTCTGACATTTAGAATTAAGTGAGAAAATACAAGGAAGGTTACATGCAATCCATTGGATTAAGGAGGCAGGAGAAAGCAAAAGGGGGGAAATCCCTGTGGTTGAATAAAAAGTAAAATGGGGAGATACATACTTCTTTTACATTGATGAGTGCAGGATAATTAGTAGTTAATTAACATTTACAGTCAAAAGAGATCTTTTACAGGCAACAAGATAACAGTGAGGAGTTTGGGTACACCTGCTCTCTCCTAAGATGAGGGTGGTTAGTGAGGTGACAGTAAAGGGTGGTTACACCTCTGAAGGGTCTGGAAAAGAAGATTACTCTGGTATTTTACAGGTTTATTCACTTAGATGCACAGGAACAATGGATAGGACTCTCTTAAGATAAAGATTAACCTTTTACTAAGGTCGCTCTAGGCCTGGTGCTTGACTACCTGCCGGGTTAAGAATTTATGATTGGATTATCAAGAATGGTTACTTTTGGTCACTAAGCTTATCAGGCCTGCCACGTAGCCTTGTTTTTTATGTATTATGAGTACTTTTGCATTTTAAAAAGTTTTAAAATGCGTATAGAACAAATAAATGTTCTGTACCTTAACTGTGAAGACAGTAAAAATGTCACCTCTTCTACAGGAAAATAAACTGAGGTATAGAGGTTAAATGGATGGCCTAAGGCATTATACTGTCAAAGTCAACTACTGTTTAATTAAACTGCTTAAAGAGAGGTGACTGCTGTTTTTCCCATCTCGTTTCTTTTTTTCCAAACCTACAGAAAAGATATAAGAATTCAAAAAAGATTTATACTTTTTACCTAGTTCCCCCAAATTTTAAGCTTTTACCATGTTTGGCTTTTATCATTTTCTCTCTCATTCCCCTGCAGCATCTGACACACACATAGACATGCACACACACATGTGACCTGGTCATTTATCATACCAGGATATTCTAGGGGATCTGAATCAATTGGAACATGAAAATCATGTATTCGCTGCTGCCTACTCTAATCATATGATGACCATTCCTCCCATTTTTTATACTAGAAAGTGATTCCTAATGCTGGTGATGAGATGTGGTACTCAGAATGGGTGTAGTTGAGATATTCTGAAATTCTAAGTAATTTAAAAAGAGGACATGAGATTTTTATGTTTATCCAAAGTGGGCTGAGATTTTTTTTTTTTAAAGATTGACTAACCAGGCTAACCAGAGGACTGCACAAATTTATTTACAGTGTTGGTGATTTGTATATGCCATAAAGTTTGCTTTCTACATTGTTGAAATAAATTCAAAGAATATTTACTACAAACCTGTTTCGATCAAGACCTTTTTGCTAGGAGTGAGAAAACCAAAACGTCATTTCTACCTGTGAGAAGTTTGTAATTGAAAAGAGAAGAAAAATGTGATACTTTTAAATTTATTACACTAGATAAAATATGGTTAGTTTTATTTTTTAAATGTTATAAATAAAGAGAGGAAAGAGAAGATGGCCAACATATAACATCTACCAAAGGTCAGACATGTTTTCTTATTTAATCCTCTGGAAAACTCTAAAAGAGCTGCAGATGCACCTCGACTTGCAATGGGGTTACATCTTGATAAACCCACCATAAATTGGAAATATTGTAAGTCAAAAATATATTTAACACACCTACCCTACAGAATATGACAACTTAGCCTAGCCTTAAACGTGCTCAGAACACTTCCACTAGCATAGAGTTGGATAAAACTAATACAATTAATACACTGTAGAGTATGGATTGTTTCCCCTTGTAATCACATGGCTTAGTGAAAACTATGGCTCAGTGCCACTGCCCAGCATCATGAGAGTATCTTACCAAATGTCACTAGCCTGGGAAAAGATCGAACTTCAAAATTTGGTATATGAATGTGGGTCATTTTCACAAAAAATCCTAAGTAGAGTCATCTTAAATCCAAACCCTTTATCTCCTTTTATCTTCATTGTCAGATAAGGAAACTAAAGTTTAAAAGGATTAAGTAACTTGCTGAAAGTTGCAAAGCAAGTAAATTAATTGGTCACTCTGGAGGCTCCTATCTAAGCTCATTTCTTTACTGACATACTAGATCCCACCTTCTTTGGTCCACTCAAAAAAATAGCTTCAGCAATTCAGCTTTCTCTCCTACAACACCAGTTCTTCCTCCTCCTGGATCATTACTGTGTTCCTATTTCTCCCATCTTAAAAACATGAACAAATACTTCTTTTAACCCCACTCTCCCCTCCAGCTACATCTCCATTTCATTGCTCCCCTTCTCAGGGAAACTCCCTAAGCATAGTCTGTATTTGCTGCCCCCAACTCCTTTCTTCCCTGTTGCTCCTGCACCTACCCAGGAAAGCTTGTGTCGCTACCGTTTCCGCCAGATTTGCCCTTGTCAAAGTCAGCAGTGTCCTCTGTGTGTTGCTATATCTAGTGGTCAATTTTTATCTCTTATTTGACCAATTGGCAGCGTTTGACACAGTTATCACTCCTGCCTTTTTGAAACTTTACATTTGACTTTCAGGATACCACACCCTCCTTATCTTTCTGGACATTCTTTCTCTGAAGTCGGAGTTTCCCAGGGGTGAGACCTCAGTCTTTTCTTTATTCATCTCATACCCTTGGCGATCTAATGTGGTACGGTGGCTTCACTAAAATTAACAACATGCTGACAATTCCCGAATTTAAGTCTCCATTTCATACTTCACTTCCAAACTCTAGATCTATATCCAGCATACAACAATGTGGATGAATCTCAAAATCATAATCAGAGTGACAAAAAGCTAGATACAAAAGAATACATACGATATTTATATGAAACCCTAAAAAAACATCATCTGATCTATAGCGATAGAGAGCAGATCAGTGTTTGCTTAGGGGGCTAGAGTTGGAGGGCGAGACTTACTGCAAAGGAGCAAAAGGAAATTTTTGAAGGATGGAGATGTTCCTGGATGGTGGTGATGGTTTTGCAAGCATATCCATCTGACAAAACTCATCAGATTGTACATTTTATATGGGTATAATTCATTATATACGTTATACATCAATAAAAGCAATGCATATATACACATAAAATCAATTCTTACCACCTCCACTGTGATCTCTTTGAAAAACCCAGGTATTTCACCCGGGTTATTATAATAGCTTCTAACTGGACTCCCTGCTTTTACCTTGCCCTTCAGTTTACTCTCACCAGAGTTATTTCTTAAAACATAAGTCAGATCGTGATGCTTCTCTCCTCAAAACTCTACAAAGGCTTCCTCTCACTTGGAGTAAAAACTACAATCCTTACAATCGGCTCTAAGGTCCTATATGACCCGCCCCACCCCTCTTTTTTCTGTTCTGTTCTTATCTGCTACTATTCACCCTTTGCCGACTCTGCTCCAGCCACATAGCCCTTCCTCTCACTCCTCCACTGGGGCCTTGGCACTAGCTATTCCCTCTGCCTAGAAAAATCTTACCCCAGTATTGGCACCTCCCACACCTCCTTCCAAAATTGAGAAGGTTCAAATATCACCTTCTCAGTGAGGAGGTCTATTCTGATCACCCCGTTTAAAATGGCAACTTGACCCCACACCCCTGATATTCCTGCTCTTTTTTTTCCCCCTAAAGTACTCATCATTCTTTTAATATACTAATTTACTTTATTGTGTTTATGGTTAATTGTCTTCCTTGCCACTAAAATTCAGCACCACAGAATACGGAAGTTTCTTTTTTGTTTCTCCAAATGACTAGGGCTTTTTGTTTCCCAAAGTGCTTAGGGTGGCGGCGTATAGCAGGCACTAAATAAATATTTGTGAAATGAATTACGAATTAAGTTGAAACTGCAATTCAAGTCAACCTCTCTAAATCCATATATTTATAATCACACTGAGGTGGAAAAGAGCAAAAGAATCACTTTCATATGAAGGAAAAGATCAGGAAACTTAACTTTCCAGTTGAGGAACCAAATATATTCTCATAAATTTAATATCAGATGTATAGATATAGATATATCATCTGTATCTGGTATTAGTTATCTATTACATATTATAATATATATTATAATGTATATTATAATAACATCTATATCTGATATTAGTATGTTATAATAAGAGTACAAATAAAGCATCAAATAAAGTGGGCCATATACGGGAGAGGTTGGAAGCAAGATTCAGGAGCTCATCTCTCCTATATTTTAAACACCTTAAGAATAAAACTTTACTATATATTGCTAACATTCTTTTGAATACTAATTAAGTTCAGCTCCTGTTACGTTTTCTCTGTCTCAAAGTTAATTTAAGAGCTTGGAGATACCCCAAGCTGTCCATTATAGGATTGTTTACTGTTTTCAAGCAGTTTAATATTGATTTCTTGTATTTATTTGTATATTAGCTAGAAGATGCAGATTCATATACTTTTGTAAAAAGCAGTCCCTGTGAGAGAGAAGTGCTGAAACAATGTAAGACAACTTTCAATGGGAATACTCTGCTCCAACATGTATTCTGTCAGCATATATGGTTGCTTGCCTTAACTGCCATTGGCAAAGCAAAATTAAAAGTGCTGAAGAATGCTTAATTTTCCTTTTAACATTAGAAATTAGGAAATTAGAAATTTCAAGTTTTAAATGCTGACTTTCTGGGGTCTAAAGGCATATCTGACAGTCCCAGGACAGGATAACCTCAGAGGATTTTGAAATATTTAGGCTTCCCTTGTCTTGAATTGGCATACTACTTTTCACTGAACAGAAATTCTCAATGATGACATTCATTGCCTTTGTTTAAATCACAAAGTAAAAAGAAAGTTTTAGATGGGAAGTTCTCAACCTTCTGGTTTGGCCTTGGGTAAAGCAAATCAAAATGATTAAATGGTTAGTAGTCAGAAATATTGTAGGCTGGTTGGAAACCTTTATAATTTATCAAGTCATTAATTTCTGATAACTTTCATTCTGTGATTTAACTGAAAACTATACCATAGTGGTTAAGAGACTGGGCTGAGGTTAGTCTAGATTTGAATCCCAACTCTGCTATACATTAGACCTGTGAAGTTGGGCCTCAGATATTTATCTATAAAATGAGATCAATAATACTCTTTTATAGCCTTGTGTTAAGGGTTAAATGAAGTAATATACAGTGCCTGGCACATAGTGAGCGTTGGATAAATGTGAGCATGGTGATGATGATGTTGATTACATTAAACTAGGTCCTACTCATGAAAGTACTCTTCTATCTTTAGTGCCTGTAATAGTCTAAAATAAATGCTTCTCTTTTCTGTTTTATTTGTTCTAAGATTAGTTCATTTGTCAAAGATAACAATGAATGACTATTCAAAAAAAATCCTAATCAAAGACTGACTGAACTCTGATAAACTAATAGAAAGGCTCTTCTAGACTTGCTCACTGAAGGCAGCCCTAAGGAATGGATTCTAAACTACTAAATGCCAGGATACTGTGTATTGTGACTGTCCGCGTGGAAAAAATATTATATAGCAAGATGAAATTTTCACTTAATATGCAATACAGATTTCATTTTAATTTTTAAAAATGAATACATGTAAACTCAGACTCCAAAGGGGTCTCTAGATGTTTAAATGGGATGATATCAAACGCTGCTGCTTGAAGGCACTCATTAAAAGAACGAGGTTCTTAAGTAAGTTGAACGTGCCGATAATTCTGAAATTATTGACATGAGTACCATGTTGTTCAATCAAATCGTAAATTTTTAAAGTAAAGGTCAAATTCATGTAAGTAAAGCAACCTATAGAAATAGTAACTTAAAAAAACATAGAGCGGTAGTTATTTGCTTAACAATAGTATTTACTGTGATATTTCTTAAGTTACAAATGCCTTAATACATTTGATATATGTATTAGTATAATTCAACAGCATTTTGTGTTACATGCCATTATGTTAGGCACTGGTAATATAAAAATGACCCCTGCTTTCTTGAGGCATATGGTCCTAACATGGAGACATTTACATAAGCCAAGCGAAATCTTGTGTTTGTATTCTGTGTATAAAAAATGTTTAGATCTCATGAGTGGCACTCTAATTAAAAGATGTATGTTTCCAACTAAAAAGAAAAAAAAAAGAACTGTTTACAGCATCCTTCTATGAGACGTAAAGGAAGGCACCTACCCAGTTTCAGAGAAAAGTTTCCCTGAAGTAATACTATCTAAGTAAATTCTTGAACAAATTCTAGTTATCTAGGAGGAAGGAGAAAAAAGGGACTGCCAACAGGTGCTTTTTGGTATCTCAAGGAAGTGGTTTGTGATAGCTGGGGCTTCCAGTATAAGGCCTCAGTTTTCCTAAGGACAGGGTTCAAGAACAGACTAGGAGCAGATCACAGAGGATTTCATTTGCCACCTATCTACAAGGAGTGTGGATGTAATATTCTGTACCTGGTGGGATTCAGGGGTTTAAAGCTAGAGAATGGCTGGTCAGATTTCACTTTCAGGTTGATAATGTTGGCAGTAGTATAGATGATGCATTCCATTCATAAACAGCTTTAAAGAGTTTTCTTTTTTAATCAGGTGGTATTATAGAGAGCTGTTAGTGTTCATTCAGCTTCTAAATTTAAAGTAAATCACTCAAGGATAGAGAAATTACTTTAAACACCTGAACAAGAAAGTACTTGTAATCACCTATATCTTGTGGAACTTAAACATTTGAGGTTCATATTCAGAGGTGGTATTGTTGTAAGATCAAATAAATGTCAAGAGTACTTAGAAACAGATTTTAGGTCAAGATTTTACACTTAAGTATGTGTACTGTAATTACTTTATTTGTGTGTGTGTGTTTTTTAAGTTGTTGGGTGAAGACTAATGAAATAATTATAACATTTTTCTTCTATTTCTTAGAATTTTATTTCTATCCAGTTCTTTGAATTGTCAAGATATATTTTTGAAAGGAAAAGGATTATCAAAGGATCCGTTTTTCTAGCTACCTGAAAAAGAATACATTTTGACTACTAATTGAGAACCATTTGAAATTGTCCAAATCTTAGTCCAAAAATTTCTTGAGGAGGCTATCTTAGTCTCCTTAATCTGCTATAACAAAATACCAACACACCGGATGGCTTAAACACAGAAATGTGTTTTCTCACAGTTCTGGAGACTGGGAAGTCCAAGACCAAGATGCTAACTTATTAGGTTTGGGGTGAGGTCTCTCTTCCTGGCTTGCAGAATGGCTACCTTCTAGAGCTGTGCTCACATGGCCTTTTATCCTTCCATGCATTAGGTGAGGGAGAGAGAAAGATCTTTTCTCTTTTTTTCTTCTTGTAAAGTTACTAATCCTATTGAATTAGGTTCTGCCTTTCACAACCTCATTTAACCTTATCTCCAGAACAGTCACATTGGGAGTTAGAATTTCAAAATCTGAATTTTAGGGAGACGTAATTCAGATCATAGAGATCAAGAAGACCCTTTTGTAAAGAAGTAAATATCAATTTAAATATTTACATTTTAATATTGAAGTTTTGGGATTCTTAACTCTGTGCTTAAGGAACATTTTTATTTTCAGGACAACAAAGTGGAGACCAGAGAGAAATAGTCTCATACAAACAACAAAAAAGAACTTGCTAATAGCTGTGACATTTTAGAAAAATTGCGTGCCAGATAATCCTTCATTAGCTGTAAGAAGGTTTATTTTCAAAGCTCTTATTTCTGTATGTTCTATTATTTCCAGTCCCTGGCATTGTAATCCTGTAGCAGGGAGTCAAAAGTTATAAATACAGGGCTTTCACAGTGCTTTCATGTATTTGGGGATCAGTGGCAGGTAAAATTTGCAGAGGCTAAAGGTGTTTATATCTTGGGTTTTTCTCATTTGACTTTAGTACAATTAAAGCGAAAATTACTGGGGATTTTAGTTGTATTGTATGGATACAGGACATTTTTGTATGTATGAATCTGAATAAAAGATTTTAAAACCGAGCAATGTGCCAGAAATCAGACTTTTAGTGTTGAAATAGAACTTAGAAATTATCTTGACTAGCCCCAAGACCAGGAAAAAAAAAAAGTCAGTTGGTTCATTTTATTTCTGTAGTGCATGTATTTTTTGAAAATGCATTTCCAAAGACAGAAACAAGGGACATTTTCTTGTTTAATAATTGACATGAAGCAAAAAGCAGTCATATAAAAATCTAAATTTTATTGCTGATAGTATTTTTCTGTTTATCTCAATTTGTTAGACTTAGGTAAGTCCTTTTAACCTTTTGATTATATGTAAAGCGGAGTGAATGCTTAATTACAGAAATGCAATAATGCTCTTAGCGCTTACCTAGCATTCCCTAAAAATTCAACTTTGGAATATTTCACCAAGGTTTTTATCCTCAATTTTGTCATCTCTCTGCAATCTTTGCCTGAGTTACCATAGTTGCTTTTTGAGTTTCTTATTTACCTTATACAAGTAATTACAGATCTAAGTTTCTAGCTCTATCATTTTCCCTGTTTTCCAACCTCCATTTCTTTCTACTTGCTACACATCTCTACCTGGATGCCCACCTAGCTCTACTTCAAAGTCAATTTGGCTAGAAAACATTCATCTTTCTCCCATTAAACTTATTCCTCCTACTAAATTCCCTATTTTTCATTCATAAAATCATTGTCTTCCCTGTCACTTGTTTTTAAGAGCCTCGGAGCTAACTTTGACTCCTGTGTCTTTTTCAGGCTATGAGGCCAGTCAATGGCTGACTCTTTACCACATTATTAATGTGTTATTCTTGTATCCAGATTCATGAAGCCACAGTGTATCCGCCCTCTGCTTTCAATTGTATTGCCAACATTCTAGAATAAGACTGTCGTTCTCGTTGGTCAGCCATAACCTGACCTCCCTGCTCTAATTGCCTTCTATTCCAATTCAATCTTTTAAAGAGTATTTTAACCTGTTTTTTTTTCATACAAAGTGATATATGTTCAGCAAAGAAAATGTAGAAAATACAGAAAGACCAAAAAAAAAGCAGAAACTGCCTATATTTGCAATACCCAAAGATAATATTAGCATTTTGGTCTATATTCTTCTAATTCTTTTTTTTTATGATGTGTACATAATGTTTTTAAACAAAATATTTCCAGCCCAGACTGTATATTATTGCCAGATAGCTAGAGTATTTTTCTTTTTTTCTTGTTGAGATATAATTCACATATAACATTATGTTCATGTCAGGTGTTCAACATAATGATTCAATATTTGTCTATACTGTTACATGATCATCACAATAAGTCTAATTAATCCAAATTTTTTTCTTATGATGAGGACTTTTAGGATTTATTCTCTTAGCAATTTTCAAATAGATAATACAGTATTATTTATTAAGTGTGAACCCTATTGTGAACTGCACATGCGAGGGATCTAGGTTGCACGCTCCTTTTGAGAATCTAATACCTGATGATCTGAGATGGAGCTAAAGCGGTGGTGCTAGTGCTAGTTATACAGGTTAAGGTTAGCAGAGAGGTTTGTCTGCACAGAGACTATAATAAATCAATTGCTTGCAGACTCATCTCAAAACCCTATCAATGAGCTGCAACAGACAATTAAGGTGCATCCGGTGGCAGGCTTTATAGTGGCAAGTGAGTTGATGGATTTTAGTTGTACATCTGCCTCTGATGGCATCTGATACTGCATTATGATGAGTTGTATAACTATTTCATTATATATTACAGTGTAATGATAATAGAAATAAAGTGTCAATAAATGTAATGTGCTTGAATTCTTTCCACACCATCCCCCCTCCCCCACCCCAGTCTGTGGAAAAATTGTCTCCCGTGAAACCAGTCCCTGGTGCCAAAAATGTTGGGGACTGCTGGGTTATGGTATTATTCTTGAAGCCTGATTCTAATTTGTTCTGTTTTCATCATTTATAGAAAAAAAAGCTTTAAATCCTTTGCATGGTGTTCAAGCTCTTTGACACCCTGGACCCAATAGACTCTTCCTGCTTTGTTTCCAATGAATCTTGTCCCTAATCTGCAGAACCATCACTTTATAGTGACTCGCCATTTCCAAACATGCTGTAAACTTCAATCATTTGCTCATACCATTTCCTACAAAAATTCAACATATTCTTTACAAAGCAATTCAAAAGCTGTTTTTTCCATGAAACCATCAATCACCTGTTCATTCTCAACCCCCACTCCTTAGAGAGTTAGAAGTTTTCTCTCTCCCTCTTTTGAGCTTCTATAGTACTTGCAACACTCACTTATTCTAGATAATGACTTTCTGGTGAGTGCATATCTGATTTTATATTTTTCAGTACTTAGCATGATGTCTTAAGCATAGTGGGTATCCAGTAAATGTTGAATGAATAAACAAATGAATGAATGAGTCAGGCACTGCTTCAGGGTCATTATTAAAATTCTTATTAAACCTTTTATTAAACTCATCAGAAGTGTATAAGATTTTGTAGATATAGAGGAAATTTAAATAAAACTTATTCGGGTTAGAGAGAACTGATTAAGAAGACAAAATCAGAAACTAGAACACTTCAAATCCAAGTTTGTCATTATCTTCTGAGCTGTGATGTGGGTCTTGATCATTAATAAGTAGGAGTGTGGGTTGCCATTGCTTGAATATTGTTCTGCTTTGGATAGAAGAGTGACAATGTTCCTCCTCCTGCTATGGGTAGGAAGTGCAGGTAGATACTACTTTCTCAGTTACCTGGCAGTTGGCATGTGACTTTGGTCAATCAGGTGCTCCCACCCAGGACTGTGAATCTTGAGAGCTCAGGGCACAACAGAGATGATTTGTGGCAGTTGCGAGGTGCTAAGAGTCGGTAGAGCAGAAGCAAGTGGCAATGGCATCAGCAGACAGTTACCATGGTGTGATCTTGATTGTGTCTTTGCCCTTCTATAGGGGCCTGCCCGTTTACTGAGCTTTCCCGTCCATTCTGTGAGATAGCCTGTTTGGATGTGTTATCTGACACTACCAAACTACTCAGTTCTGACACCATCTACTTGGAGCATCGGATCCCACAGGTTAAAAGCTCAGTCCCACACGATTGCACTCCACATCCCCCACTCTAGACACCATTTGCCAGTAGTTACTTATGCTATGCTTCTTACCAATTAGCTGTATAGATTGGAGGTTTCCACAACCCCATCCTCGGGATTGATTAATTTGCAAGAGCAGCTCACAGAACTCAGAGAAACATTTATTGTGAAGGATCCCGAATAAAGGATCCTGAATAGCCATCTGAAGAGGTACATAGGGTGAGGTCTGGAAGTGTCTGGGGCACAGGAGCTTCTGTCCCCATGGAAATGGAGTCCACCACCCTCCTGGCATGTGGATGTATTGATCAGTACAGAAGCTCTCAGACTCCATCCTTTTCAGTTTTTATTGAGGCTTCTTACGTAGGCGTGATTGACTAAATCATCGACCCTTGGTAGCTGAACTCTGCCTCCAGTTTCTCTCACCTATCCAGAGGTTAGGTGGTGTAGCTGAAAATTCCAACCCTGTAATCTAGGTTGGTTCCCCTGGCAACCAGTCCCCATCCTTAGAAGCTTTCTGGAAATCGTTCATTAACGTAAACTCAAGTGTGGCTGAAGGGGGTTTGTTACGAATAACAAAAGACTCTCCTTTCACCTTTATTGCTCTTATCACTTCCTTTTAGCCTTCAGGTCTCTGCTCATCTATTAACTTCTAGGAGAGATTTATCTTGACAACTGATCCTGCTTTATTTTATTTTTTTTTCATAATATTTATTATTTCCTGACATATCAAGATTTATGTGTCTCCACTAGAATATAAGCTCTGTGAAAGTAGGTAAGAACCTAAAGCCTTATTCAGTACTAGACATATATTAGGCACTTAAAAAATATTTGCTGAGTGGATGAATATATGAATAAAGTAAATGACTAAATATTAAGAAAATGTTAGGACTCTGAATTTTTTATAAGGGATCTGCATATTAATCAAGTTGAAGAAACCCTGCTTCAAAGAGTAAATCATTATATATTACAATTACTTAAAATTTTCATGCACACATATAATTAAGTTTACAGCAAGAAGCGAAGAGTTCAAAAGTCTGGTCAAATCTATTAGAATAGTTTGGAATTTGTATAGACAAATCAGCACTATTTTTGTACTGGTCTTAACTCATATAAAGTACCATTTTCTCCAAAACTGTTGCCTACTTGATAGCAAGTTGCTAGCCTCATATCAGAGTATGAGAAAGAACAAAAATTTGCAGTGTTAAATTTAAGAAATCCAAAGGAACTTTTCCTATCCCATCTGTCTCTCAGCCAAAACGTCTCTCTTTTTTTTTAAGGGAGGTAGAAAATACTACTTTTATTTTTTAGCACACATAGTCTTAAAAAGATGACTTGGAAGAGTCTTCATAATATTTGATGTCACTTGACCCAGGAGTAGGCCAAAGATTATTATTATGATAATCAATAAACCCAGCCACTTTTGCATTATTTGCTAATTGGAAATTAAATGATCATTAAGGTTCCTTTCCAGTTCTTAGATGCTGTGATATATAATCACAATGGGCAATATGATCATAGTGGCATAAAAATCAACTATCATCTAGTTTTATTTTCAAAGTGAAAGTACCATAAAAAGGGTTTCTTGTCTCAGAATAATAGGTAAATATCATTGGCAGACAGCAACAACTAACTAAAACTGTTCTGTTTCTTTCTTTAAAGACAGTTCTCTTCAAGTCTATATGGGAGGTTGTATTATGAGATTAGGGAAAAGAAGACAATAGAATAGTCTTGCTTTGAAAAAGTGCTATTACCTATTTATACTGCATTTTCCAGTGCTATACAATGAAGATTTTACTTTCCTATGTCTACATTCTGGGAGCAAGCAAATGAATGAAATAATAGGAATTTACACAAGCTAATTTACTGTGAAGCTTAAGTTTGAGAGCCCCTCATTTACACCAGCCCCTTCTAAGCCCCTGTACCTACTTTTGTATAGGAATTTCATAAGAAATTTTTTGTTATACAGATCCCCAAATATGTTTACTTTTCAGTCCTCATAAGAACTGAATCTACCACTTTATAGTCAAGTGTTACAAAATCCTTCGGAGAAATAATGACACAGAAGTCCAGCCTTAAGCTTTTTTTGATTACCCCAAAATATAGCAAAAAAAGAAAACTTTGCTGTTTTGAAGTCAGACTTAGGCACCTTGATTCAGAAGAAAGTTTTCTGGAATGAGAAATCAGAAGACCAGGATTTTAATTTTGGGTAATGCTACTACATAGGTGTTAATTGAAACTTAACTTTTCTGAGATTCAGTTTTAAAAAAAGTTGAAATTGCTGATCTTTAAAATTACTTCCTACATGAAACATTCTGATTCTTATTCTCTAATGCTGAAATATTGTGGATTTTTCAAACTGGTTGACTCTGCATATATTGTTTCAGTGTGGTTACAGCATTTTAAGGCAATAAGATCTTCCCTGAAGCACCTTTTTTGAAAGATTTTGGGCAAAGGGAAATTATGAAAAATATTTATATTTCTACTCTCTATCAAGTGTTCTTTCTTATATTGTCAGAATGTGAAAAATAATTTACTTGATTATCATTGTTAGATTTCCCTTTCTTAGAATAAAGAATGAAGAAAATTATTTCAGATGCACATCTCTGATGAAATCTTCTGCTCTAAGCTAGCTGGATTGTTCAGTTTGCTCAAGGACCTATAAGACCTGAAATACTACATTCTTGGCAGAGTTCTACTTTCTCCCTATAAATGCAATACCTGTGTTTGCAGGAGGTCAAGAAAGAGAGAAAAAATAATTTCACGCATATTATTTCCTCTTCAGTTAATTCTTAAAATACTATCCTCTTGGAAGGAAAAATGTCCGTGCTCATATTTTGAGGGAAGGAAAAATTTAAAGATAATTTTAGGGTAAAATTGGGGTGGAAACGGGAAGAATATTTTAGTAAATTTTTATAGAGTATCTGCTATATAAAGATGCCATGGTGCCAAACAGTTCTAAGCATTTATTTAAGCACGAGATATGAAAATGTTCATGCAAAAACTTGTATACAAATGATTATAACAGCATTATTATATAAGACCATTCATATGAAATTTCCAGAACAGGAGAATCTATAGGGACAGAAAGTAGATTAGTGGTTGCTTGGGAATGGAGAGAGAGAGGTGGGGTGGTAGCTAAAGGGTGTGGGGCTTCTTTTTGTGGTGATGAAAATGTTCTAAATTGACTGTTGGTGATTATACATATCTGTGGATATACAAAAACCCTTTCACTGAATTGTATACTTACAATGGATGAATTGAATGGTATATGAATATCTCAATATCTCACACGTTTTTTAAAAGACGTGTGCCCTGGGTTACGATGATTCATCAAACATGAATTTAGACATATATCCTACTTTGAAGAAGCACTTGTCATCTAGATAAATGAGTTCTAATATACTAATATATGTATTAATATATATATATATACTAATATATGTATTAATATGTATATATACTAATATGTGTATTTTAAAAACTGAAGCAAGGGGAGAAAATGGTAAGCCTTATAGAAAAGAACTTATTGGGTGGACTGTGAAGGGTAGTTGGGATTTGGATATTCTAGGCAGAGGAAACAGTGTAAGCAAAGACAAAGGTATAAAAATGTAACTGTATAGTAATTTATTTTATCCTGATTATAGAGTTTAGAATTTAGGTTAGAGTAGTGGTTTGAGGCCAGCTTTGAATGTTAGTTAGGTAAAGCAGGCAGTAGGGAGACACTGAAGGATTTTGAGCAGAGATATGATGTTATTTGAACTGTGCTTCAGGAAGATGATTATGGTAATATTGTTTTTAAGATGAATTCCAGAAAAGACAGATTAGAGGCTGAAAGAGCAGAAACAGAGAAAACATATAATGAATGCTTACCAAAATGGAAAGTGAGGAACACATAAAAAGAAATGTGAAGCAGAATTGTGAATTAATTGGAACAAGGAAAAGAGAAGAGTCAAAGTTAATGTTAGGTATATGTGAGCCATTTAGGGGAGAAGCCAAATAGATATTTAAAAATATGGGACTGGGGCTTATCATGGAATTTAGCACTGTTTACTGTTGTAATTGTTACATGAAACTATTAAATAGACAGAAATTAGGCAGCAGCTTGCAGTCACACCGAGGGCTTCAGGCAAATACTTAGAGGAATGCATTTACGTAGAAATCAGAGAAAAGAAGAACTAAAAGAGGGATAATTTGTAAAAACAAGAAAAGACAGTTTCATGGAATCTAAGAGATATTTACAAAGAAAGGAGGTGATGAAATGGGAGAAAACTGAGAACATCCTTTAGGTGTAATGGATAAACTCCTAAGTATAGCTTTCAGCTTCAGTAGCATGTGCAGTATCCTAGCAGGAAAGAAAGTGGTAAAACTGAGAAAGTCTAATTCCTAGAAGTCTTTAAGAGTTTTAGAACATTTCTAGAGCCATGCCACTGAAGATAGAGAAGGTATAGCTTTTAAGAAAATGATGTAAAAACAAGTAAATATTTAGAGAGAAGAAGAATACTAAGCATGCCTGTTCGTAGCATGAGAGTATTTTCTAGGAGTGAATGTCTCTTCCATTTGAAATTAGTAAGGACTTGAGGATGTTAGTAAATGCCTTATTTAAAACTGCTTTCTTAGAAATTTTGCTACTAGTGTTTATGTAATATCATAAGGAATATTTTAGTTCATTGAAGCTACAGTCAGATTAGCAGGGTAGACATGTAAACATTACAGTTATTGATTAGTTGGTGATTAGGTAAAACGTGATGCTGAGTTCAGGCAAGTTTTAGCTATCAACGAATTTAAAGCATTTCACAGTCATAGAACCAGAGGGGATAACAAAAATAATGAAGAAAATAGGTTTACAAGTATAGACATGAGTGAAGGTTGGGATAGTCTCAGTGGGAAATGTGTAAAAATGGAGGGTGGTACCTTTTTTTCTAGTCCTCACCTCCGACCCCCATAAGGCCTTCACCTCCACAGCTAGTCAAACATCTAAAAATTGTTTTAATATACATAAGTTTTTAATTGTTATGTTCTTTGACCCAACAACTCTACTTCTAGTAATACATTCCAAAGAAAGTCCTAAAACATAGATGGATAATATGCACAATGATCTTCAAAGCATAATAATTTTTAATAGTTCAACAAAGAATTGAATACAGTCTAGGTTTCAAACTGTGGAGAAATGGTTATGAATGAAGTGTGGCTCTTCCATAAGATATATGCTGAGTAGTCTATTAAAAAATGATCTTTGTGCATGGTGTTTGATGACATGGAAAACTGCTTATAATATTGAGTTAAATTTAAAAAGCGAACTCTGTAGTTATATGTATAAATGTGATCTCAGCTGTAAAATAAAATATATATGGGCATGAAGACATAAATATGTGCATGGAGAAGAGTATGTCAGATTATTAATAAAGTTTGTCCTTGTTGGGATTATGGTGTTTTTTTTCATGGTATATATTTCCCAGATTGTCCACATTGGACATGTACTTCTTTAACAGATAGTAAAGAATAATCATTATTCCAAAAGTGCAGGAGATAGGTTATAGGCAAGCCTAGGAAAGGGAAGATAGATGAGTCGATGTAAATCATTATGCCTGTTGGAAAACCAAGTCAAAATATAAGCCTTCCTGACAATCAGCATCACTATTTACTGTCCAGTTAGTCCTGTCTGCTGGTGGCCTCACGTTGAGTTGTCCTGGACTTAAACCTGTGGAAGCCTCAATATAGGTTCTGAAATCTAATGACACATTAGTTTTCCTGGTACTGCTCAGGAAAAAGTTGCCTGTGTCTCTGTTGTGAAAATTTTACCTTTTACATTTGTCATCCACAAACAGATGAAGATAAAATTTTAACTTTGTAATATTATATTTATAAACATTTACAATGTTATCAATCATTGCTTCCTGAATCTTGCCTCTATAATTATATATTTTATTCTTATCTTTCCGTAGGTGTACCATAAATACAAAAGACTGAAGTTTCAAAAGAGGAAAAAAAGATTGCTGCTAAAATGAATTTGACCAATACAGTCTATTTCGTGCCATACACAAAAAGGTATTGTCCATAGATCCATGACTTAGCTTTCTCCTATAAAATGGGAACAAATTTGTACAACCACAATATACAAATATAATTTTTCCTTAATTTTGTTATACTTGTAAGAAAAATACATGAAAGGGAAAAGTAAAAAATATTAATAAGATTGAGATAAAATATTCTTTTATATAAAAATTTTTGTTTCAGATTATTTCCTTATCGATTTTTATTTTCAGTTACACAATGTAGGGAATTACTTGGTTAAAAGAAATGAGCTAAGGTTTCTTGATCCCTATTATTAAATTATTTTCCAGAAATATATATTGCCATTTTTAGTTGTAATAATGCAGATAAGCAAAAAGAAGGAAATAAATTACCTGAAATCCTAACACTGACTTCAGATAAAATACAAGCCTGCAAAGAAATGCAAACTTTTAGGCCAATGAAGCCATATTTCCTATCTTCACGGTCTCTCCTATGCTCTACTCACTTACACCCCATCTCTTATATTAAAACAAACAAGAAAGTGCCTTGTATACATTCCTAGAAGGATATTAGGAGGTCAAAGAGTGTACCCATTCTGTTCTCCCAGCTAAGTATCCTTATGCCCTCACCAAAAAATTTGTCGTTTCTCTATTCCTTTGTCAATTTGGTGAGTGAAGTTAGATGTCTTATTATTTTAGTTTTTACTTCTTTTGATTACTGGTGACATTATATGTTTCCTATCATTAATGGCCGCTGCTATTTCTTTTTTTAATTTCCTATCTTTGTTTTTGGAGTGTGTGGATGGGTGTATGTATATGTTTGTGTTCACTTCCCTGATGTGAAGAATATCTATAACTGGCATATATTACAAGAACTGACCCCACTTAATTTGCCTTTCATTTTTTTAATTGCATCTTTTAAAAACAACCTTGTCGATGCATAATTGACATACAATAATCTAAACATATTTAAAGAACATAGTGTTTTAACATATGTATATATTAAGCCATCATCATGATGGAGATAATAAACATACCCGTCACTCCCAAAGGCTTTCTCATGCACGTATTTAATCCCTTTCTCCCCACCCTCTCTTCTCACCCCAACTCTATCCCCAGGCAACCATGATATGCTTTCTGCCATGTTCACTTAATTTGCATTTTCTAGAATTTTATATAAATGAAATCACAAAGTAGGTACTCTTTTGACTGGCTTCTTTCGTTCAGGATAATTGCTTTGAGCCTCCTCCATGTTGCAGCATGTATCAGTAGTTCATTACTGAGCTGCATTCCATTGTCTGTGTGTACCACAGATTGTTTATCCTTTCATCTGTTGATGGACATTTGGGTTGTTTCCAGTTTGGGCTATTAAAACTGAGGCTGATGTGAACATTTGTGTACATGGCTCTGTATGGACTTAAGCTTTCAGTTTCCTTGGGTAATACATAGGAGTGGGATGGCTACATCATTTGGTAGATGTGTATCTAACTATTTAAGAAACTGCCAAACTGTTTTTCAAGGAGTTTATATCATTTTTACATTCCTGCCAGCAGAATATGGAAGATCCAGTTACTTTAAATCCTCGCCAACATCTGGTTTGGTCAGTCTTTCTAATGTTAGCCAATCTAATTGTTGTGTAGTAGTATCTCATTGGGGTTTTAATCTGTGTCTTCCTGATGAATAGTGATGTCAGTATCTTTTCATTTGTTTATTTTCCATCCACATATCTTTCTTAGTAAACTGTCTATTTTAGTATTTTTTTTCCATTTTTAAAATTGGGTTGTTTATTTTATTGAGTTTTGAGGATTCTTTATATTTTCTGGATATTAGTGTATTATGAGATAATGTTTTGGAGAGATTTTATCCTAATCTGTGTCTTATTTTTAACAGTCTTTCAGAAAGAATCTAATAATAAATTAGATAAAATCTAATTTATCACTTTTTTCTTTTATGGCTTGCGCTTTCGTTTTTATGCTTAAGAACTCTTTGCCTAACCCAACTGCAAAGATTTTTCATTTGTAGGTTTAATGTTTAGTTCAATAACCCACTTGGAATTAATTTTTGTATATGGTATCAGTGTGGATCAAAGATCTTTATATATGGGTGTGTGTATTTATATATGCAGTTGTTCCAGCACCATTTGTTGAAGACTTTCCCTACTGAATTGCCTTTGCACTCTACCGAAATTCATTTGTCCATAAATATATGGGTCTATTTCTGGACTCTTCTGTTGCATTAATTTATTTGTTTCTATTTACAACAGTATCACTCTGCCTTGAAAACTATAGCCTTATGATAAATCTTGCAATTAGGTTGTTAGCTCTCCAAATTTGTCTTCTTTTTTCAAAGTTAGTTTGGGTATTCTAGGTCCTTTGCATTTTCATATGAATTTTAGAATTAGCTTCTCAATTTCTATTTCTAAAGAAAACTCAATATTGACTCTTCTGACCTATAGCAACAGTCTATCTCTTCACTATGTCTAATTTCTTTCATCACTATTTTATAGCTTTCAATGTACAGGTCTTTCACATCCTTTATGATATTTATTCCTAAGTATTTTATATTTTTATGCAATTGTAAGTGATATTTAAAATTTTTCATATCCATTTGTTTCTATGTAGAAATATAATTGAGTTTAAATATTGATCTTGTATTCTGCAACTTTGATAAACTCACTTAGTTCTGGTAGTTTTTTTAGATTCTATTGAATTTTCTACCTAGGTGTTTAGCGGCTGTCAATAACCCTTACTTCTTTTATCCCATTCTTGATTCAGTTTTTCTTGCCTTTTTGTACTTAGAGAACATCCAGCACAATGTTGAATAGAAGTATTGAGAACAGACATCCTTGCTTTATTCCTTATCTTAGGAAGAAAGCATTTTGTCTTTCACTGTTACATTTGACATTAACTGTAGATGTTTCATGAATTCCCCTTATCAGGTGGGGGATGTTGCCTTCTATTTCTAATTGGCTCATAGTTTGTTTGTTTTTTTTTTTTTCAGGAATGAATTTTGGATTTTGTCAAATGCTTTTTCTGCATCTTTATAGATGATCATTGGCTTTTGTTTTTAGATTGTTGATATAGTGAGTTACCTTGATCGATTTTGGAGTGCTAAACCAACCTTGCATTCCTGGGATAAACCCCACTTAATCATGACGTACCATTCATTTTCTGTAGTATTGTATTTTATTGGCTCAAATTTTGTTATGAATTTTTGTGTCTATGTTCATGAAGAATTTTGGTCCGTTGTTTTCTTTCCTGTAATTTTTTCATCTGGCTTTGATATCAGGGTAATGCAGGCCTCATAGACCGAGTCTCAAAAAGTATTTTCCACTTTCCATTTTCTGGAAAATGTGTATAGAATTAGCTTTGTATCTCTCTTAGTTGTTTGGTAGAATTTACCAGTGAAGCCATTTGAGCCTGCTGTTTTCTTTGTAGAAAGATATTTAAATCACAAGTTCGATTATTTTAATAGATATATAGAAGTATTTGGGTTATCCGTGTCTTCTGGAGTAAACTTTGGTGGTTTGTGTCTTTCAGAGAACTGGTCTAATCTAAATTGGTGTATTTATTTCCATAATGTTCTTCATAATAATCCCTGATTATTCTTCTGATATCTGTGAAATCTGTACTGATGTCATCTCTCTCATTCCTGCTATTGGTAAATGTGTCTTCTGACCTTTTCCTGATCATCCTGATAAGAGGTTTATAAATCTGATTATGTTCCTCAAACAATCAGCTTTGCTTTCATTGATTTTTTTCTGTTTTTTGTTTCATTGATTTCTGCTTTAATTTTTATTATTTTCTTTTTCTGCTTACTTTTGGCTTACTTTGCTCTTTTATTCTAGTTTTTTTAATAGTAAAAGCCAAGGTCATTGATTTGAGATCTTTCTACTTTCCTAAAACAGGAGTTTTATGCCATAGATTTCTACGTTAGCATACCAAATTATCTGTATCCCATAAATACTGATGTGTTATGCTTTCATTTTAATTAAGATAAAAATATTATCTAGTTTCTGTTTGTTTATTTTGTGACCTATGGATTATTTAAAAGTGTGTTATTTAGTTTCCATATATTAAGGGATTTTTTGGATATCTTTCTGCTATTGACAGCAAATCAAAGGAACATTTATTGCAGCATTTATGGGCCTACCTCCTCCATAAGTAAATCTGTATTGAGTTGAAAAGTAGGACCATGATAGATACAGAAGGGAAAAGAGCATGGTATTAAGTCTTACAGATCAATACATGTCATAAGGCTCAGAATCCTCCCATTTTCGTACACTAACAAGGATGTTGGGATCTCCATCGGAGTGGAAACAGCAGGACTCCTGCTTCAGGATCTCTCAGAATTTTGGGGATTCCATTTCAGGTTCAGCCAAGGACCCAGGTCCAAAAGCTCCAACCTTTTTTCCAGGCTAAGTTGAAGTTTTGGTCAAACACTTACACCTGATGGGCATTTCCAGGGAATAGAATGTATTCTTGAGGGCAAAGTCTGAGTAAATCTCATAAATCTTTGGAAAAGAGTATCTATTCCAGCTTGCTTAAGATTTGCCACCACCACAAATTTGATCCCTGTTGGTGTCTGGAAACAGTATAGTTTGAATGTATCTGTCTTCAGCAGTTCAGTGCCTTTAATTCTGTTGTATTCAGAGAATGTATTTAGTATGGCTTAAATTCTTTTAGTTTATTGAGTCTTGTTTTCTGCCCAGAATATGGTCTATTTTGGTAAATGGTCTATGTGCACTTGAAAAGTATATGTATTACGAAATTTGGGGGTAGAATGTTCTGTAAGTATCAGTATTCAAGTTGGTCAATAATGTTGTTCAAGCCTTCTATATCCTTACTGATTTTGTGTTTACTTGCTCTATCAATTATTGAGAAAAGAATATTGAAACCTCCAACTATAATTGTGGATTTGTCTATTTCTCCTTGAAGTTAAATCAGTTTTTAATCATTATTTTGAAGTTCTGTTATTAGGTGCATAAACACTTAGAAATGTTATGTTCTCTTGATGAAGAGATCAGTCCCTTTATCATTATGAAATAACCCTCATATTATTCTTTGCTTTGAAATCTGCTTTATCTGATATTAATAAAGCCAGCCCAACTTTCTTTTGATTAACATTATGTCTTTTTCCTTCTCTTTAACCTATTTGTCTTTATGTTTAAAGTATGTACATATACATTTGTATATGCACATGTATTTATGTATAATATGCAGTCTATATTCAAGTGATATACCATTTCACTTATAACGTAGCAACTTTACAATACTGTGCTTCAATTTCTCTCCTCCCAGACTTTATGTTGTCATACATTTTATTTCTACATGTTTTAAATCTCACACTATATGGGTATTTTTGCTTAAACAATCAATTATATTTTAAAGAAATTTAAATAATGGGGAGAAATTTTATATATTTAACCAATTATTTGTCACTTTTGGTGGTGGTTTAATGTAGATCTATATTTCTATCTGGTATGATTTTTCTGGTGTCTAAATGATTTCTCTAGCATTTCCTGTAATGCAGGTGGTCAGTTCTTGAATTGTTTCAGCTTTTGTAAGTCTAAAAGCCTTTATTATGCCTTCATTTTTTCCAAGATAATTTTACTAGATATAGAATTCTAGTTTGGTGGGCATTTTTTATTTCAGCCCTTGGTATTTTTTTCAATGAAGAATCTGTCATTGTTGTCTTTGATCCTTTATATATACCATGTTTTCTTTCTTTGACTTTTCATGATTTTCTCTTTATCACATGTTTTGAGCAATTTATTATGCTGTGCTTTCATGTAATTTTCTTTATATTTCATGAACTTGAGATTCACAGACCTTCTTGGACCCATGGGTTTATAATTTTCATCAAAACTGTAAGCTTCTTTACTATTATTGCTGCAGAATTTTTTCTGCCCCATCTCTCTCTTCTCGTCAGGAACTCCAATTAGACATGTGCTGGGCCATTTGAGATAGTTCTACATCTCACTGATGCCCCTTTTTTGGTTGTTTTTGTTTGTTTGTTTTATTAGTCTTTATTCTCTGTGTATTTCATTTTGGATAATTTCAATTCCTAAGTCTCATCTGATATTCATCTCATGCAGTATATTTTTCATCACAGACATTGTAGCTTTTACCTCTAAAGGTTCAGTTTAGCTCTCTTAATATCTTACCTGTCTCATGTATCCAATATTTTTTAACTTTTTAAATGTATGGAATATAGTTATAATAATAAATATTTTAATGTCCTTATCCACTTATTTTAACATCTATCATCTATGTCAGTAGTCCTAGGTTGGTTTGAATTGATTTTTCACCACATTATGTGTCATATTTTCCTGCTTCTTTGAATTCTTGGCAGCAGTTTATTGGATGTTACACAATGTAAAATTTACGTTTTGGGTACTGGATATTTTTGCATTCCTCTAAGTATTTGCAAGCTTTGTTCTGGGACATAATTAAGCTACTTGGAAATAATTTAATCATTTTAGATCTTGCTTTTAAAATTTGTTAGGCATCATGGAACAGCATTTAATCGAGGGTGAATTATTCCCTACTACTAAATCAGGGCTCTTCTGTGTACTCTAAACATGCGCCATGAATTATGAGATTTCCTATTCTGACGAGTGGGACCAGGCACTATATATAGCTCTTTGTGAACTCTAGGTACTTTTTTCCTTCATTTTTTCAAATGCTCTTTTCCTTGCTGGGATAGTTTTCTCACATGCATGCATTGTACTCAGCTGAAGATTTGAGGGGAATCCTCTGGAACTCTAGAACTTAGTCATTCTGGACTCCTCTCTGTGTTGTCAACCCAGGGAGATCATCAGGCTCTAACAAGGTTTCTCCCCGCTCAGTGCCATGGCCTGGAAACTCTCCTAAGGCATTAAGCTGGGTAATTATGGCTTACCTTATTGTTACTCTTCTATTAAGGATCACTGTCCTTCTCTGCCCGATATTTGTTGTCTTGAAATACCATTGGATCACAAGTTTTTCCAGAGTTTTAGTTGTTTCTGGTGGCAGATAATAAATCCAATCCCTATTACTCCATCATGGCTGGAAATAGAAGTCCATTCATTATGTTTTTTAAGATAAAGAAGTTATTAATTGTATGTTGTCAAGCTTATTGATGTTAGTTTATGGCTTCTGCCTTCATATCTTGCTTAGTAATTAAATAGTCACCTGTAATTTATTCTAGAAGTTTTTATGGTTTCATTTCTTACATTTAAATATTTATTTCTTTCAAAAATCATTTTGGTCTGTACTATGACATAGTGATCTATGTGTTTCTGCCACATGGTTATTTATAGTACTTAGCTTTATTCACATTGAAGCCAAAATATTTGAAAGTTTAAAATACATTTTGGTGATTGAAAAGATTTTAGTTCTCATAAATTTAGTTCATACATCTTTCTGTTTTTTCTAAAGAAAATCTCATAATTTGCTTTTTTGGAGGCATAGTCTCCATAAGGGCTCTCCTTAACCTAATCCATTGTTTCCCTTTTCTGTTCTGAAGCATAAGCAATAATAGCACTTTTAAACTTTAATTACGTACTTTCAGTTACTTGACTGGACAATAACTAGATTTAAGTTACTTTTTCAATTGTATCAATAGATTGACTTTCTGCTTGATTTTCAACATTCTTAGATTGACAGGATGATGCCCAGGATTACAGATGTGCAGTGTTGCAGAGGGAATCCTTTTTCCTTTTTTAAACTTTCAATCATCTCCATTATCCTCAGTAAAGTCCGATTTCTCAATATGGTTTAAAAGACCTACTGTGAGTTTTCTTAGCTTAACTCCAGACTTATATTTTCTCTTTCCAGTTCTCTCATACATTCATCCTGAATGAACTACTATTTTCATATCCAAGTAAGATGCTTGCATTAATTTTTTTTTTGCTTTTTCCTCACAACAGTAATCAATTATAACTATTCTGGTTTAATGCCTGTCACCCCATTTGACACTGAGCCCCTTGGGGACAAGCACAGCATCCCATTCTATCTCTTAACACCTAGTACAATGCCTGGCAAATACCAGGCACTCAGTAAATATTTGTTGAATCAAGGTAAGAATTGAGTGATTAGATGGGTAGATAGATTGATTACCTACATATGCTAATAGTTTAACTAGGCTCACTATATAAAGTAATGTACATTGTCATCTACAGCCGTCATGTCACAAGAGAAAAACATTCCTTAGCACAGTCAGTTTTATTTTTGTGACCCTTTTTTTCTCTTCTTGAGTGAAGCCCATTGGCTCATGTTTTGAAAAATAGCATTTTATTAGTCAGTAACCAAATTTCTAGCATAGCTATTTGTAGGTCAAGAAAGAAACACAGACTATCCTGTGATAAGTTCAAATATTGGAATGAATGATTCTCAGGAATAGGGGAGGAGGGATTTATAGTGAAATATAGATAAAAGTTAATATTTTAATATTTTTCCAAAAAAAGGAAAATGATCTATGCTAAACAAATGTAACTATTGACATTCAACATATAAATATATCAAAATTATGCCCTTTTATAAATAGAAACTTTGAACTCAAAATATTTTGCATAGCAGCAGAATAACCTGCCTCTTTAAGTGAACATTTAGTGTTGTCCCCACATTATAGCACTTTCTTGCAGTGGTTTATAAAAAGTTATTTAATTACCTATTCCACTATATGTGTATATTACATATTAATTATGAGCATGGGCTTTGCAGTCAGCTCTGGGTCTGAGTCCCCGTCCTGACAAATACTTGCTTTCTGACCATGGGGAAGTAGTTTTGCCTCTCAGTCTTAGTTTGTTCTATAAAATCAAATTAATAAAGTCCTACTTGATGATCTATTATGCAGATTCTAGGAGATTATATACATATATGCATGCTATTTAGTGTTGCCTGACACATTGTAGCACTTAATAAATGTTGGCTGTTATTATTTCAGTATTAATTAGACCCAAATGTTTTTCTAAATAGGTTTATTGAGATAGAATTTTCATATCACATAATTGACCCATTTAAAGTGTACAATTCAATGGATTTTAGTATATTAACAGTTGTGCTACCAACATCACAATTGATTTTAGAACGTTTTCATCACTCTATAAAGAAAGCCCATACATACCCTTTAACTATCACCCACAAACACTCCTTCCCCTGCCAGCCCCAGGCAACCAATAATCTATGTAATGGCTCTATAGATGTACTTATTCTGAATGTATTTTGTAAATGGAATCATACAGTATGTGGTCTTTTATGACTGGCTTCTTTCACTTAGCATAATGTTTACAGGGTTCATCCATGTTGTAGCATGTGTCAGTACTGCATTCATTTTTATGGCTCCATTATATGGATTGACCACATTTTGTTTATTTGTCCACCAAATGGACATTTATGTTGTTTCCATCTTCTGGCTATAACGAGTAATGCTGCTGTCAATATCCATACACAAGTTTTTACATGGACATTGTTTTTATTTCTCTTGGCTATATACCGAGGAGTGGAATTTCTAGTTCAAACGGTAACTTTGTGTTGAAGTTTTCTATGAAGTGCCAGTCTGTTTCCCAAAATGGCTGCACTATTTTACATTTCCACCATCAATATTGGAGAGTTCCGATTTCTCCACATCCTTTCCAATACTTATTATCTGACTTTTTTATAATAGCCACACTAGTGTATGAAATAGTATCTCATTGTGGTTTTAATTTCATTTCTCTAATGACTAATGGTGTGGAGCATTTTTTCATATGTTAATGGACACTCGCATATCTTTGAATAAATGTCTATTCAAATCCTTTGACCATTCTTGTTTTGGGTTATTTGTCTTTTTATTGTGGAGTTGTAAAACCAAGATGCTTTTTAATATCAATTTGTATTGCCACTAAACAAAATATATTAGAAATAAGTTAGTGTCAATGCTTATTTTTCTACAGGTACTAAAAATTTACAGGAAAAAGAAGTTGTCAATGAGAGATAAAGCTGACTGGGATACTAAAAGCAAAAGATTTGCAAATACTGGTCATCATGCCTAAAGGGGTGCCAAAAGACCCAGAGATTGCTGATCTGTTCTACAAAGATGATCCTGAAGAACTTTTCATTGGTTTGCATGAAATTGGACATGGAAGTTTTGGAGCAGTTTATTTTGTGAGTAATTGAAAAGAATCATTTGGACAAATTAGCTTAAGAAAGCTTAACTTCTACACATTCCAACTATTATTTGTAAAATACACTTAGGTTTAATGTCTATTCTACAAATTAAGTGATACCTACAGTAGAGGCAAATAGTCATTGCTGAAAAGCCAGTCCCAGAATTCTGGGCATCCTTCAAGTCAGTGGTATCTATATCAACTAATCCTGCTATCAAGGTAGTACAAAAAGTTACAAGCTTGAAATTGAGCCCTATGCATTTCCACTGTATGCCAAGCTTTTTCCTGCCACAGGGCCTTTATATATGCTACTTCTCCTACCTAGAACTCTGCACATTGCATCTCTGTCTCTGTTTGACTCTTGTTTATCCTATAGATTTCAGCTTAACTATTATATCCACAAGATAGCCTTTCCTGTTCAACTCTCCAGCACTAAATTAATGTGTTATTTATGATTTCATAACATCCTGTGCTTGCATTTTGTTGCATTTATCACAGTTGTAATTAAATAATTGTGTGTCAGATTTTTTTATTCATCTCTGTTCCTTCCCCTAAATGATAAGTTTCAGGAGGACTGAGGTTTTGTCTATCTTGTTCATTGATTGCTGTATCTTCAGCAGCTAGTATAATGTCTGACAATAATAGGAACTCAATAAATGATGGCTAGATAAGTAGATACATGGAAGGATGGACAAACAGCTACTCACACAGATGAACTGACAAAGATTTTTAGCAACAATTGCATCAAGTTGCTTAGCTACCTATAGCCAATTTGAATTCCAAGAATGTGATTATCTTCTGATCAGAAATGACCGAAATGTTAACATAACTCATTCACCTTAAATTCATTACATGAAATAGGCTTTTAAAATTTATTTAGGTAAACTTCAAGGATTGCTTTATCAAAGTAAATACTTCCTTAAGAGTATGTTAAAGCAAGTAATACTTAAGTACTAATTATTACCTATTTCTCCTCCAAACCTGTTATGAAGTTATTTTTTTTCTTAAACAATATTTGGCTTTTTGTTTTCAGTGTCCTTTATGTTCAGCCATCTGGGTAGGGCTTATCTTAGTCGTCTATCCCCATGGGATCTTATTAATTGCATCTTTAGCTCATTCTTTTGTTTCTAGCCAAGTCCTCACCCTGGGTTTTCTCTGAAGTTTTTCTCATCCCTTCATGACTATACTCATCATTACCACCACTTCCCCCTTGTCCCATCTAATACTTGGCTCCCACTCAAGTACATCTTATCATTAAGTGACCTTCCATGGCTGTTGAGGGTGCTAATTTCCTAGTTAACACTCTCATGTAACACTCTGGGCTTGGAATAATATTTAAGGTCCAATCTAAGTCCTTTCTCTTCCACAGGGATGCTTTTTTAAAAATAGAATATTAAAATTAGAAATGTGTATCCAGATGTGTGCATGATGTACATTTTAATAAAGAATAATTAAAAGGTAATCTCTTTATAAACAGCAGCCAGACCAAGAAATAGAATATTGTCTGTACCCCAGAAGCCCCTCAAGTATTAGGAGAATCCCCTATTCTGAACTTTATGGTGATTATTTTCTTGTTTTTCTTTATAGTAACCCACTTACTTCTGCATCCCTAACAATATAATTTGGTTTTGCCTAGTTTTGAACTTATTAAAAATGGAAACATTCTGTATTATTTTGCTCAGGGATACATTCTTTAATAATCTCTTTTTACTTCCCTTCTATTAGTTTGTAACTAACTCATCCTCTCAGAATCACTCCTTTCCAGAGTTGGAGCATCATTCCAATCTCTAGTTGACTCTTCTATTTTAAAAAGCAACCAGACCCCTCTCAGAATTCTCTTTTGAATGAATGCAATAAACCAAGCATGCTTCGAAACTTTTTAGCAAGCCATTTATACAAGGACAAAATGAGACCTACTTTGCAGTGAGCTACAGAAGACCTAGCGATACATTTGCTATGGGGGCTAAGGCCTGCCTACCTAGCTAGAATGTTTGCCTTTTGAAAATGAGGACTATTTCTAATACTTCTTTACAACTCAGAGGCTGGTATCATGCCTTGTTTACAGTAGACACTAAACACGTGTTATTTGTTAATTATGATAGACTGCAGAAATCAAAAGGGTACCTTGGTGCTTTAAAATGGAAATGTACTCTTTAGTTATAACATATATTGCCTGTATAAAAAAAGGGAACAGCACAGGCCCATATGAGTCCATAAGGCAATTAAAAAAAAAAAAACGGATTAAGGGAAATTAACTGTTACTTCACTATAAAACTTACAAAAAGCTTTAACCTTTTATCTATAGTGGTCATATAGGTAGTACCTTAAAAATGGATTTTCTCACCAACCACAGTAATATTTGTATATTGCCCCAACTGTCACTGCTAATAAATTCTTCCTCTTCTTACTCATACTGTTATAACCAAATTGTCTCTTACTTGGATTATCTGCAGTAGCTTTCTAACTGATCTCTGTGCATCCACTCTGGTCTCTCTCCAGTCTATTGTCCCCACCACAGTGAACTTGGGGAGGTGGGAAGGGTGGGGAGAAGTAAATATGATCATATCACCTTTTCACTGCAAAGCCTTTAGGCCTCTCCTCTGTTCTTAGGTTAAGATCAAAATTCTTATTGTAGCCAGCCTAAAAGTTCCTTCATAATAGTTCCTACCCTTCTCATTGCTCTAGCATCTACGATGATTACCCATCGTAGTAGCTTGCTATCAATTGTTCTCTCTGGAATGTTTTCTCCTTCCATCTTCACCTTGTTAACTCCTGTTCATGCTTTAGCTCTCAGCTAAAGCCTCATTTCTTCAGAGCAACCTTTCCTGACCTATCTAAATCACATCATCCCCCATTTTTTGCTCTTCAGAATAACACATACCCTTCTTTATAGCGTATGTGCAATTGTAGTTTTATATCTATTTATGATTTTACTTTTGTTAATGTCTATCCTACTAGAAGAAAGATAGGCACTGGACACATTTACTCACAGTTCTCCCTTAGCCAAATACCTGATGAATTTTGAACACCTAATAAATATTTATTGAATGAATGAGTTATGAAGAACTCAGAGAACGTGGTACTGCTAATTAGTTCTTTTCATGAATCATAGTCTTGCTAGCAAGCCACATTTTTATACCTAAACACTATAATTCTGTTAGACTCTTTGTAGTTTACAGCTTTCACACAGAATGATGCCAGGAAATATATTTAAAGTGAATTGTAAGGCTTTTAAAGTGAAAGTCTTTAAGATTAGTCTTACCTTCTGCTACACTGTTCAGTACAGTAGCCACTATTTAAATTCATTAATTAAAATTAAATAAAATTTAAAATCTATTTCCTCAGTCACATGTGCCACATTTCACATGCTACCAAATATGATGTGGACTCTTTCCATCATCCCATCATCACAGAAAATTCATTCAGACAGCACTGCTCTAGGGATTATCACTGATACATATTTATTGTGGAGTAAATTCTTTCATAACTTTTTCTATATATATTCTCACATTATTTTGCATAAATAAGTTCATACCATATAGCTTGTTTTTTTGTCATAATATTTTCGACATCTTTCCATATTACTATATATACATATAGATTACCTCATCCTTTTAATGTTTATTTTGTTCTATTATTGTATCTTATTTATATAAGTAGTTCTCTGTTGATAGACATTCTACATGTTGAAGCCAGTATGGAAGTTTTGGAAGTATGACTTATTTTTGTTTGATTGAATATATAGTTTTAAACCCTAATTTTTTTTATAGAACAATCTTTGCATGTATATAGAAAGAGATAAAGAGAAATTGTTCCTTAAAGTGGGGTGAAAATGTCTAGCTAGACTATCAAAAGTTGAAATATCTTTAAACTGTGATAATGAAGTGTGAGAATGTTATTTGAGGTCTCTGGTCAAATATTTAAGTTACTCTGGCTGAAACATCATTCATTCTTTGTATTTTTTTTCCTACTGTCTTAACAGGCCACAAATGCTCATACCAATGAGGTGGTGGCAGTTAAGAAAATGTCCTATAGTGGGAAGCAGACACATGAGGTGAGTTAAAAACAGTCGTGTACCTAAATGGACATAAGCAAGTTAATATGAAATTGACAGGAGACACAGTTCTTTAAACATTTCTTTATCACAATTTTTTCCCTACGATTCCTAAGATTTTAGTTCAATCAACTATTCTGTGGAATAGAACATGGGTTGGTATCATGGATTTATTATAATATATTTGGTGATAGATGTACACTCACATGTACTCAAGATAAACACAAGGTGATGTAGCTACTTCATTTTTTAAACATTTACTTTGTCCATTTAAAAAATAAAAAGAACACGTATATGTACTTGATAATAAAATGCTATTTTCAATTTTAAAACAATAACATTTTCTTCCTGACTTTAATAGAAATGGCAAGATATTCTTAAGGAAGTCAAATTTTTACGACAGTTAAAGCATCCTAATACCATTGAGTACAAAGGTTGTTACTTGAAAGAGCATACTGCTTGGGTAAGTCAGAGAGCCTCTATTACTTTTTTTTTCCTATTGAATTTTTTTTTCTTTTTCTGTTATCTCTTTAATCTCTAAAATTACCAGTCCTATTTCTGTCCCATTTGACTTTCATTATCAGTATTTAGCATCTGTTAATACCTCAGAGTGTACCATACGGTATACATTCCATAAGAATGATGTCTCGCCTATGAGAAATTCCATTCTATAAACACTCAAAAAATAAATAGTGAAAAGTTAACATCATTTTATAATGATTTATTTATAAAAGTAAAGGGCAGCATCATCTATTCTTATCCTAGAATTTTTATCTTTGACGTTTTTCATTCTCCACTCCGATTCCCCACAGTTTGGAATTACTCTTGGTTATCACCATCCCTGTCTAAGTTTTACCAAACAGAGCTTAAAACTAGTTAAAATGAAACAGTCTTTTATTCCACTCTGTCTTCTTAGTATATTTTTCATGATTGTGTTTCTGTTTTTAGGTTGGCACATTAGGCGCTGTTTAGGACATGAAAATATTATACTTTGTACTTTATCAGATTGCACATTCCAACTTAAAGTCCAACTTCGCTATCATTTATTGAGTGCTTACCACATACCAAATCCTTTCCCCTACATGATCTCCAATTAGGGAATGGAATTTTTGCTCCCAGATAGACAGTATACTTAAACATAAACATTTCTGTTCAAGCAACTCTTTAAGGTATCTAGAGCCGTTGTTTCTGTCCTGAGGAGAAATTAATCAGAGGAACATCTCATTATCTGGAAATGAGTTCTCTGGCAATCTCAGCTGTCTTAAAGGAGCCAAGAAAGGGATTTCGAGCACAATCTCATGGTTTCAAGTATTTAGAAAGTACTCTGAGCTCTTATTGGAAGCCTATTTACTCCTAGATTATGTAGAGTGCTAGCTAATAAGGTTGGTCACCTGGTCTCTGTCTGCAGCAGATTTGATAGGCTAATTATAAGAAGCTTCTAGGAACTCCGATGCTGGAGACATGCATACAAACAGCCACAAGACTAATTTGACCATAAGGAAGAAGTCGGGGAAGCTAGAATGCAGACCTAATAATTTAAAAGCAGAACAACTAGAGCTGTTTAATGTCAGGAGCAAATAACACGCCACAGCTCAGGTGCCTTTGTGTTATGGAACAGTGAGAGAAAGAACGTTTGTGACAATAATATAGAATTGTTTGATGTGCAATTTAAAAAATATAACCATTTAACTATAAAAATATTCCCACCATTTGATTTTAAAGTTCAATATTCATGTTCCATATATTCAGTGTAAGGAAGTTTATGTAAAGAATTAGAAAAGTATATGATATAATTGAGAAATATTCCCAGCAAAACAAATTAAAGAAAAAAGTATTTATTTGTCAATTATATCTCAATAAAGCCGAAAACTAAGTGCACATTAAAGGCTACTGTTCATTATAATAATCACTATGTAGAATCTTTCATAACAGGAAAATTAATGTTTATAAATCTGCTTACTTTAAATGTTAAGCAGAAAACTATAATAAAGTTCCTAAACTTTAAATATTGGAGCTTCTCATATTGTTCTAAATTATCCCAGTAATAAAATAATTTCTCTATATTTATATATTTAATGTTACACATAAATATATAATTTAATAATTTAGGTATATATTGTATACAATATATATAATATGTTATACAATATATAATTATATGTATACTTTGTAATAATATAATTATTATATATGATATATTTATTATACATCAATATTTTAGTTCTCATATTTTTCTAAATTATGCCAATAATACAAGGTACATAATGTATAAATGTATGTTTTCAGATTTTTTTTTAAATAAATGGAATCAGTGTATTAATGTTGATTATGTCTAGGTGATTATAGGAAATTTATATTTTGTAATAAGCATATGGTAATTTTTAGACTAACAAAATAATTTGTAGAAATATGCATGTTTGTGTGTATATGTGGAGACTGGTCACTGACCACTCATTGTTCTGACATTGGCTACAAATCAGTAGCCTGGGACACCTGAAAAAATATAAGATGAAAATAAAGAGTTTTCTCATTTTTGCTCTTAAAAAATCCTCTTAAGATTGCAAACCCAGTAAATATCAATAGTATTTTAATAATATTATTTTAGAATTATTTAAGCTAAAATTTAAACATCCTATATCTCTTAGGGATCCAAGCTGACATAATGAGACATAGCAGCCTAATCTTTAGAGTTCTAAATGATATTTTCTGTTTAGAACTTTTTAAATGTAAAGATAAGAAATTTACCACTTAATGGTTTATATTATTTAACTTGTATTTTCCAGTATATGTTTTACTGGCTCATGTATTTTGTAGCTACTTGCCATATTATAAAATGTAATTTAATTATAGTGCAAACTTAGCCACCTTAAATCCTTTTGAAACAAGTTGATGTGGAAATTAGTAGTAAATTAATTATTTGGCAGTCTAAACTTGACCATTTGCAGAGACTATTTCCATATCCAGTCCCTTTATAGTCTTAAATCAATTCCAGTTCCAAGTAGTAGATAACAAAACAAATGATAAAAATGATAAAAATTAATTAGTGCCAGTTGGCCAAAATTTAATCCAGGTTCAGTAGGTCAGAATATTTATTCTTCTAATAATCTTAGTTCCTTGGTTGGTTGGTTTTAGCAATTTCTTATTAACCTTCATTGTTCGGATTATTATTTTACTCTGTTACAGTTGGTGATGGAGTACTGCTTAGGCTCAGCCTCTGATTTGTTAGAAGGTAAGAATAAAGGCACCGTACCCTCCTTTCTGTTTTACCTTGACCAAAATGTTATCTCCTCTTACATTAAAGTGCAGTTTGGGCAAGCTGAATGGGTGATGACTTAAGGACTGTGTGAATGAGCTGTGCTAACTAAATCTCTGTAGTGTCACTGAAAGTGTCTGAGTAATGATTAGCAGCCCTCCTGTTGTTTTGTTTTAGTTCATAGACCATCCTGGTCAGATACTACTAAAATGTTTGGCTAATGTGATGTATGTGTAGCCAAAAACTTCAAATATACGTGTATGTGTGTGAAAGAGAGGTAGATAGTATCAAATTTTATTAATATTTAACCCTTTCAAATTTCTTGCCTGACCCAGTTTTCTTCTGCAGACGCTGTTATAATCAGAGACTATGTTAAGAATTTATGTTAAAAAAAAACTTTCTTGATCTCTGAATAGAAATTGCTTATTATCTGCTTTCACAAATAATGAAAACCTGTAGTTAGAGGGGTAATTATAGATGGTTTTGTGGCAGAGGAGAATAATGTAACTTAAAATACTCTAGGCGTTTAAAAATGTCAGAAGGGACTGGTAAATTTGGGCCCAGCCAGTTGACTTACAACTGACAAGTAAATTAACAATTCATGACAATGAGTAGCAGGCTTTGTTTTCTTTTATTTGGAGGGGTTGGTTTGTTTCTTTTAGACTTAGGTTTCCTGTTATCTGCTTCTTTATTGCTATTCTATAGAAAATGTATATCCTGTGTATTGAGATGAATTCAATCTGGTATAGTTGTCTACGATAAGAAGAGGAAAGAAATTGATCATCGACTTCTGAATTTTTTTTTCCCTCAGTTCACAAGAAACCACTTCAGGAAGTGGAGATCGCTGCCATTACTCACGGTGCCTTGCAGGGACTAGCCTACCTGCATTCTCACGCATTGATTCATAGGTAAGGTTAGAAACCAGTTACGTTTTCATTTCAGCTTCAGGACTGTCTATTCAAGGCACCTTGAAAATTAGTGCATGCTCCAATTTTTAGGGTGCCTAAGGATTTGTGGGAAGCAAGCAGACTGCTCCTGCTTCTGGACGTAAGGAGCGAAGTTGCCAGAATTTAGTTGCTGTCTCTTCTTCTTTCCCATATATCCACAAAGACTTACATTATCTCTATTCTGTAGGTTAACTATTCACCAGGCAGAGTGTTGCAGGGAAATTTGAAAAAGGGCCCAGCAACATTTTGATACTGTGTCAGGAAGAAAAGGAAATTAGCCTTCCTTGCATATATTTCTTTCACAGTTGAGTTTCTTCTCCCTTTCCTATTACAAATAGTAAGTCAATCTTATATAAATACGTGCTGTTTTATCACTTTAAAACATTTTCTGTTTCTGTAGTTCATATAGATATAGGAAAGTATGAGTGTCTTCATTTTGCAAATGAAGAAACTGGAACTCAGAAGATTTAAATAACTTGCCCGTAGTTTTGCAGCATTTATATATAATAAAGATTAAAACTCAGATTTCCTAACTCCTAATCCAAGGTTTTCCTCTATGTTATATCTTCTCTAACATAGCCCCACCCTCCTCCCTTCATTCCACTTCCCACCACTAATTTCTGAACAAAGATGTTGTTTCCAGTCTTTTCCTTTTACGGTAAAGAACTTCTAATATAGTTACTTTAATGCATGGTGACAGAAGTTGTGGAATGTGAGTTAGGTATAAAGGACCTGAGGTGAAAGAAAACACTTTGACTTTAGCTAGGAAGAAATGAAACTAGTAAGTCATAGGTTCCCCTTTTACTTCTGTTTTAGTCACATTAGAGTGGCTATCACAAGTTACTGGTACTAAAAAAGCAGAACTTCCTCAAGATAGGCAAACCAAAATTCCTGCTGTGAGTTTGGCTAATTTGTAAGAACTAAGGATGAACCTAACCATGTCTAATAAATATTAATGAAATAAATTTAACCATAATTTCTATGAATTTGATACCCTTTTTAAAAAAATATCTCTTTTTAGTACCAAGAGGTCATTACTAAATGTCAATTTGTTTATGATGATTTTGCCTGCTCCTGCTAAAGCCACAGTTCAGGTTTTTAGTCTTTATTACCTTAATCTGCACATTTATGTTTTATTCTGTACTATACTTTAGTATGTAAAAGAAATTGAAAAGACAAACTTAAAGAATGCTCTTTATATAATAATGATTACTATGTCTCAGATTTTATTATTTTGATTTAAAAGGCAAGTCAGTGTTGTAATCGAGATAATAAAGATATTTTTCTATTGTAAGAGAAATAAATAATGCTTTTTTTTAGTTCTCTGCCAATTCCTAATGTCATCATGAGGAAAGAAACTGAATTTTCAAGGGAAGATTTTTGGAAACGTTATTTTGGAAGTATTTGAACTTATCATTTTCAATTTAACATAAGTTTACCTCATTCTCTCTGCTTTATCTTCTCACTGCCCATCAATTTACAATTCTTGGTTCTTTATAATCATTACACCTCATGGTTTTTTTTTTAAAGAGAATAAGGAGTACATCCACATCTCATTCTAAATTATCATACTGACGAATGAATTTTTTTAAAATCATTTTTAAATATTTTTGCTGCATAAAATATCTAATAGCTTTAGTAATAACCACTTGCAGTTCTTTGCAGTAACACAATAGAAATGCTATTTCTTAACCCCTAATCCTTGTTTGTTTTGATCTTTCAGGGTCTTCTTTTTACTGTACAGTGTTATTTTTTAAAATAACACCTTCTATATAACATGTACCCTCAAATGCCTTAGAGTTGCAGTTACAATTAAAGGCAGAGAGAAAGGGTCACAGGCAAGAAAGAAAAGGTATGTGTGTAGTGGAGGTTTATTGGTAGGTAGTCAATGCAGAGTCACTAAAGATTTGTTTAGGCTCCAAAAATATCATGTAACTCAGAAAAGGAGGGGTTAAAAAAAAGGCAGTTACAAATGGCACCAATTTTCCCAGCACACGAATTACTTTTGGTAACTGGATTTCGCATCTAAGAATATGGTTTTGTAAGTGTAGTAACTGAATCGTTTTCCTTGGCTGCCATGTCTGCCTTTTTTCTCTTTGCAGTCTCTCCCTCTGAAGAGAGCTCTCCCTTTTAGTGTAATTACTATGACCTACCTATAAGTATACCCAAGAATCTGGGCCCCCTTACAATGTGCAGTAATTACTAAATCCCCTTCTGGCTATCTGAGCAAGGGTTTTTAAAATAAACTTTTTGTCTTATTAATTGCATGCTCTGACCTTATTCTATAATCAAAAATTGAAAAGTAATTTTCTAACCTTCTTATTTTTTCCTACAGGGATATTAAAGCAGGAAATATTCTTCTAACAGAGCCAGGTCAGGTGAAACTAGCTGATTTTGGATCTGCCTCAATGGCTTCTCCTGCCAACTCCTTTGTTGGCACACCTTACTGGTATGTAGAATTAGAAAACACGATATAGTTTTAAAAATATGCATACACAAACAAGGTGAATACATAGCATTGGTTTGCCCTTTTTTTTTCCCAAAAGTGTCTCACCATATTTCTCAAAATGGGATTTCATTAGAGAAGGATAGAAAACACTAGCAAGAAAGAACACTCTGACTTAGTATAAAATTTCCAGTGACTTTAAATTGTTCAAATAAGGTTGATGTCACTGTGTGTAAACTGAGCAGGATTATCAACTCACTATCCAAGCTCAGGTTTTAGATTTCATTTCAAGTTTCTTTTGAACTTTTCTCTTGAGGCAGAGTGTCTAGGCAAGGATAGGAGCTTCTTTAACTTTCTTTAGCCAATGAGCCTAAATGTTACCTTTCAATGGAAGCAGTCCAGGTTCTTGTCTTTGTTGAGTTCTCTGACACTTTACCTAGCTTGTCATTCTGACTTAGTTTCACCCCATCACATTAAAAATTTCTTTCCTTCCTTTCATAGATACATTGGAATTTTATTGTACTTTGGAGAATGACTCATGTCCCTGGAAAATTACTTGCCTATTAAAAAAATCAGCTATTTGGATTTTTTCATCATCAAATAGCATTTACTGAGCAACTACTTAACACACACTAATAAAGAACAAAACATATTAAACTGATATGGCTCCTGCCCTTCTAATGAAAAGTCATTATGAATAAAGTAACATCCATTGCTATAGCATGTTTGTTTGTTTATTTATAAGGTGTAATATTTTTGAAATATATGATTATATTGCTTTTTATATTTTTATAAAGAATTTTTAAAGCAATTTATTTAGGTTTACTTTCAAACATATTAATCCTTTATAAATCTCTCTGAGGTAGCTGCTAGAATTCTCTCCATTTTACAGGTGAAGAAACTGATATACAGAAAGGTTAAGTAACTTATCCAAGATCAAACTCATGGGGAATGATGGCAACAGGATTTATTGAAAATAATCTATTGTTCATGTAAATCATTAAATGCATTATTTACACTTTGAATAGTGTTTTTCCAAATGATTTGTGTAAGGAAATAATATGTTCATCAGACATAATTTTACAATACCCTCAAAAACAGCTATTTCATTGAGTCTCTTTATTAGATGAATTTAGTTTTTAATTTATAACTTGAGCTTTGCGCATTATGTTTGGCAGGATGGCTCCAGAGGTGATCTTAGCTATGGATGAAGGACAGTATGATGGGAAAGTTGATATTTGGTCACTTGGGATCACCTGTATTGAACTGGGTAAGTAAAGAGGCCTTTTCATTGTACTTTTGAGAATCGTTTCTTATTATGATTGTTAATTCATTCACACAACCATTATTTAATGAGTTACTGATATAAGTGTGTCAGATAATATGAATTTATTATCTTTCTTTCATAACATCAGGAGGTCGCTTTTTCTCTGCTACATTTTCAGTTGATAATTTAAGTAAAAGTTTAAGCAGATATGGAAGTTAACAAATATGGGAATACACAATAGTAAGACTTACTGCTTGAAAAATAGCCATTCTTCCTACTGTAAGTAGTAATACGTGTCCTTCCTTCCTGTACTATTTACTTGACTACATTCCAACTTTTTTAAGGGAAATTTGAGAAAATAATAGCCTTATCAACCTGACTCTAAAAATTGTGTTTGACCCATATATAAATTCCCAAAAACCTTCACATTAGAAGGTAACCCCAGCTTTAAAGTTGTTCCCCAAATATTATTTCAGTTATCTAAAGTTATCTAAAATACCAAGGATTCTCTGTTCTCTTGTTACATATTTTGAATTTTAATATATCTTAAAATTACCTTTATCAGTGGTATACTGGTAAATTTAACCAATGATTCTCTTGTACAGTGTTCTGTACTTTGATTTTTTACTTAGTGACATCTTGGAAATCTGTTTTATACTAGTAACTCAGACATATTTTTCATTTTTTCAATGATATCACGTTATTTCTTTACATGGATACACTATAATTTATTTAAGTGGCCCTCTATTAATGGATATTGAGGTGATAGTTTTCCATTCCAAATTCTAATATTATATTATTCTCTCCCTGCAAAGGAAATTTGTCTAATTTATTCACACTGATTTTTGGTGGCACTCATCAGAAATATTTGCATACTTTAAAGAGGACTTATGATGAATTTCCACCAATGCTATGTAGAACTTGACAAGGTAGTTCTAAAATTAATAGAACTGCCAAGGGCCAAAACTAGCCAAGACAAGCCAATTTCAAAGAAATAGGATTCCAATGGAAGAATCACTATACCAAAATCCATACCATAATTAAATCAGTATGTTATTGGTGCAGGGAAATACTAATATCCAATAGATCAGACTAGAAAAGCTAGAAGCAGACATGTAGAAGTTAGATTTTGATATAAAACAGAAAAGGCATTAAAAATATTATGTTAAAAACTTAAAATTAGATTCCTAGCTTATGCTATACACAAAAATACATTTCAGATGTTAAATTGCCAAAAGCAAAAAGTAAAACTTTAAAATTTTTAGGAAAAGCTCCCTTCTGCCTCAGTTTTCTCATCTGTAAAATAGTGATAATAATAGCACCTGCTTCATGAGATTGTTATGAACATTAATGAATTAATAAAGCACTTAAAATGTGGCCTGGTATATAATAGACACTGCATAAGTATAATTATTATTGTTGCTGTAGGAGTATACCTTTATAGGTATAGGGAAGAATTTTTCTAAACAGCATGACAGACATGATGACAAACATGGTAACTTTTACTACTTTAAAATATAAAGCTGTGTAAAACACAAAAATTAAAAGACAAGCCATTGACTAATAGAAATTAGTTGAAACATACCTAACCAATAGAACATTGGTCCAGCATTTATAAAGAACTCTTACAATTCCTTTATTGATTTTCTTTATCAAAAAGACGAAGACAAACAGCCAGTAGAAAAATGAGCAAAGTATATGATCAAGCAGTTCACTGAAAAGGAAACCTTAATGGACAACAAAAGATACTATTGGAAATGCAAGTTAAAACCATTTCACACTTATCTGATTGACAAAGTTTGAAAGTCTGAGGATAATACGTTTGGGGAAGCTGCTGAGGAAACAGGAACTCTTAAACATTATTGATAGGAGTGAAAACTGGTATAACTACTTTGGAGTGCAAATTGGCAACATTTAGTAAAGTTGGTGAAGAACAGTAGTCTCAGTGACCCACCATTTCACTTCTAATTATACACCTTAGAGAAATCTTTAGCCTTCTTCATTGGAAAATGTTCACTGGAAAGGCTGCAACCTTGTTTGCAAAAGCTGTGAAAGACAGAAACAACCTAAATTCTTATCCAAAGAAGAATGGATAAATTAATTATGGAATACTATATTGCAGTTAAAAATGAACTGGGTCTACATGTATCATCACAGATAAATCTCAAAAATCATAACATGGATTAATAAGTGAACAAAGAAAGATGCAAAAGTATAAATATAGTATGATGCCAATTATGAAAATTTTATAAACAGTTTTATTTATTTATCAGCATATATATATGTGTGTGTGTGTATATATGTGTGTGCGCGCGCGAGTGTATACACACACATACACATAAGAGCATAGATGTAAAAGAATAGTAAACTCTCTGTAGGGAGGAAGATGAACAGAGTTACATTTACTTTCTTATTTTTTTAGAGGAAAAATATTTGAAATAAATGTGACAATAATGATAAATCTAAGTGGTTGCTGCCAGTTATAATATGCAAAGTTTTATGTATTTGAAATATCAAAAATTTAACTGTGTAAAAGTTAGAAATAAATGTATTCTCCTCAGATTTAAAAAAAAAAAATAAAAAACTACTCTCCACATAGCAGAGTTTGCAGTATAGAGTTTTAGAAGAGGCACCTGGATTTGAATCTTGGTTTTACCAACACTTAGCTGGCAGGACCACCATGTATGGCTATACATACTCCAGTAGGCATTTAGATATTCTAAGATGTAAATGATACCTCCTGGAGTTGTGTAACATGTTGATTCAGACTATAAGACCTTGGACAATTTTCTTAACTTCCGTAAGCCTCAGTTTTGCCATCTAAGTGAAAATAACAATACACATACAAGTATTATCAGACTTCAATAAGATAACATATATGCAGTGTTTAACATGGTGCCTGGAACACAGTGCCTGGAACATAGTGCCTGGAACTTAGCAAATGCATAATGCATAATAACAGCTAAATGCATTTACAATGTACGATGAATTCCTGGTTTTGTCCGTTTTCTCCCTAAGTTCCACATAAAATAGTGGCGCATCTTAAATAGTAGTGTGTCTTATAGTCAATAGCATCTTAGGTTCAGAGAAAGATGGTAGTACATGTTCAGTTAATATTCATGAAATAAAATTGTTCCCCAGGACATTTAACTTCTCAGCAATTATTCAAAACTTATTATATTGGTAATGTAATAAAACTTACAAGTACCTTTCTGACAGCTTTACCATATATCTCTATCTCCTTGGCATTTAAAAGAAGGATATTTTTATATGACAGATATTAAACTGTTGCATATATAACCCTGAGCAATGAATTTTTTTTAAGTTTTCTGTGTGTTTGAGGTTTAATGAAATTCCAGGCACAAATAGTATGATTTTAAATTGTACTTTTAATGTTGAAATTACTTTGAAAGTTGTAGATAGTACCTGAATAATGTTATCCTTTTTCGTTATATCTCTTCTATAATAGTTTATATTTTTTAAAAGCTCCCTAACCTGTAAGCTGAATTGCTGAGGTAACATCACAAAGCAGGAAGGTGATAATGTCACTGGCAACGTCCCTCCTTCCTGGATCAAGCACCACATTTCCCAAGTGGTTAAGCCTGTTTTACAAATTATCTTTTGCTGAATTGATCTTCCACTGAAAGAATTAGTTAAATGTACAAATCTTTGGAAAATACTTGGACAATGAAATTGCCCAGTTACCAGATATTGTTTTTTTAACATTACTTCAAGAGAAGTTAATTCATTGCCATTCTGTTTAAACTACAGACGCTCTGTTCACTAGCAAATGGCAAATGGCCCTTCAGCATTGACAGGGAACTGACTACGTTTAGATTCTCTGGGTGGCACAAAACCCATAAATGTCATTACATAGCTTCTTTACTTGGAATTTTCCTCCACATTAGCCACTCATTTTTTATCTGTTCATACATGAAGGCTGTGATGGCTGTTGTGTTAAGCTATTTAGTGTTATAAATCTTCTTCTAACTTTTTTTCATTTTTAAATACTAGAACTATCTGTTGTAACATGCACAGGATCATTGAAGAGGCACTGAGACCTAGTGAAAAAGAACATGGCCTTAGAGTTTTGCAGGACTGGGTTGAAATCCCAATTTAGCCGCTTACTGCATGATTTGGTTTCATTATTAGGCTTGCTGACCCTCTGTTTCTTCAGTTGGGAAATGTGAATAATAATGCTTACCTTGCCAAGTTGTTGTGAGAATTATGAATAACATATGTAACACCTAGAGTGCCTGACATTTAATAGGAACTCAATAAATTATTGAGCAGCAATTGGTAGCAGTTATTACTGTCATTAATTAATATGATTGTCAGCTACATTTGTTCATAAGAAATCTGTTGCCTTTTCACGAAGTATTTGTCTAAAGACAGGGCACTCTTTGATCTTCCTTATTCAAATAAAGCTCAATCTAAAAGCTCCAATTTAACATGAGCTTTGCCAAGTAGAGCAGTGTCCAAAAGCTCCATTGAACTGATTCCTGAACCTTGATCTCATAAAACACATGTGGAGCATCCATAAAACCTTGATCATTTTCTTTAATTAAGTAGAAATCACTATTATTTTCTTTTAATTTACTTAATTCAGTTGTTTTTTTTTTTTTTAATGCTTCCCCTCTTCTCTTTTGAGACACTACAGATTACCTATCGCAGCTGGCTGCAGAATCACTCCCACTTTCTATTCTGTTTGTGTAAAAGCTTGTGTGCAGATTATTCTATTATATAGCAAGGATTGACAGACTTTCTGTAAAGGACCAAATAATAAGAGCTTTAGGCTTTGTGGGCTGTACATTCTCTGTCATTACTACTCAACTCTGCTATTGTAGCATTAAAACAGCCACAGACAACATGCTAATGAATGGGTGTGGCTGTGTTCCAATAAAACTTTACTGAAATGGGCTGTTAGCTGAATCTGGCCCACAGTTTGCCAAACCTTACCCTGTAGTATTCTGGATTAGCACCGAGTCCTGTCACCGTGACTCATAGGATTTATGTGCTGCATCTGGCAAAGGACTTGAACATATGTGAGGCCATCTGAAACTAATATTTAGCGAGAGTTTTCCAGATCATAGAGCTGTGAGCTGTGCTGTGTTTGGAATACCTTCAGTCCTGTGCCTCTCTATACTTGAGCTGTTCCACCATTGTGTGATCGGCTATCTTGTCTTATTCACCAACACGGTGCCTGCTGCTTGGTGACACTCCCCATTCCTGCTTCAGCTCTGAGCCACTGCCTTTCTCCTCACTGTTGAATTGGAGTTTGTTGTTGTTTTTGTTCTTTCATCCTCCTCTTTCTAAATTTCTGTTTTCTTCTTCCTTTATCCCCCTATTCCTCCCGTGTCTCCTGCACGTTTAGTTCAGTCTTCTTCTGAGCAGCTTGAATTTTATATTTTTTTGCCCATGAGTGAGAGGGTTCCCATCCTTCTGATAGTGAATGGAGCCATCACAGAGTAGCTAACACAAGCTCCAAGACTTAAGTCTCTTCTCAGTCACTTTGTAACTTCATTCTGCACAAAGATTCTTTGTTGACAAAGTTTCTTCTTTGCCCTAGTTTGCCTTATTTTCATTTATGTTTTTATAGGTATTTTTGGCCACTAAAAAAATTCCAGATGCTGTGTGCAGCACTGGAAATTCAAATTCAAAGATGATATAATAGACGTTATCCCTACCCTCCTGGAGTTTAGCAAAGAAGACACTCATTAAATAAAGAATTACACAAATAATTAATAATGATTGCCATAGGTTATAGAAGGGGAAAATATAATATGCAATGATAATATCTAATGAGAGACATAGTTTGAGAGATCAGGGGAGGCTTCCCTGAGGAAGTGCTTACAAGCATTCATAAATATTGAGTATATATTTATTAAATTAATACAGAGATGAAATTATATTTAAGATAAAACCTGCAGGATTGGCAAGACTTAGCCAGATAAAGTTTAGGGAACGAGAAGGCAGCATGTGTGAAAGGCTCTGAGCTTGCTTCTTTCAGGGAAGCAAAAGATGGTGTGAAGAAGGGGTAGTAAGGTGGGAAGGGGGATTGCTTCTCAGAAAGAAATGCTGGAGCTAGCCAGGGTTATGTTAACGAAGGCCAATAGGCTATGTTTAAGGATCTGGACTTTGTCCTAAGGATGATGGGAAGCCGATGATGGTTACATGATGTGTTCCTAGTTCCACATGGCTTTAAACACTGGAAGTTCTCTGAAATCCAAGCTCAAGAAACTTTCTAGAGTCTGCCTCCTGAAGAATAAGGCAAGCCTGAACCCGTTATTTCTCTTCCACATTAGAAACAGATATAAATCCATTTGTCCACACTGCAATATTCAAACTCCTACTTGTTACCTGTTCATGTCCCTGTAATACCGTTACCTATTTGATAAGTATAAAGTATCCTTTTGAGAAATTAATGAATATCTGTAGACTCATAGAGACATTTTCAAGGTATCAGAGATCACTTAGCCAAGACTATAAAAGGCCTCTCTAAAGTATCACAGATGAATAAGTGTAATTGCCTTCTGCTTGAGTGGTGCCAAGGACTTAAAGTTCACTACTTTCAAAATCATTCATGTAGGTTGGAGTTGGATGTTTTTTTGTCTTGTTTTATACCACTCCTGCTTTTCACAAGTTCTCAAGTTCTTCCTTCTATGAGTAAAAATGTCTTCCCTGTTACTACGTCCTTGGCTTTTGTTCTGTTTCTTAGGATTGCGGAGAATAAGCCCGATTCACCATGTTAAAAGTGGTTACTAGAAGAATCTTAATTTAAAAACCAAGATGCTCTGATGAAACCAGAGATCAGATTATGAACTCCAAACTGGTACTATCTAAAGAATCCATTCGGAGAGCCACAGTAGAATGAGATAGTTATTTATCTCCCATGACATAATAACTAACCAATAGCACAGAAGTAACCGTACTCAGAACCTTGTTTCTTTTGTTAACAATTCGAGTGCCTGATATGTGAATAGCATCTTATTACATATTTTCAGGGAATAAATAAAAGACTAAGAGTATTTGAGTTATAAGATCTTGTTCTTTGAGGTTATAATTTTCTTTGAAAGAAAGATCTATATGTTATGTAAATGCAATACGTGAGTACATGCCAAATGAGCAATAAAAGAGAAATATAAAATTCCACAGAAGAGATCATGGTGAGGTGGGACGGAGTAAGTCTTCCATTAAGAAATAACTTGATTCACTGATTTTCTCTTTAAGATGGGAGGGACCAAGCCTTTTTTTATTATGAATCCACCTCTTTCTTCCTCCTATTCCCCCTCCACCTCCACCGATACCAGTTCTCTGGTCTGGATGAGCCTTCACACAGTGTCTATTGGATTTAATTATTTTATTTCCTGTAAACATCCTATGTTAGTGATATTTAAGATGTTTCATTCCATAATTATCTTTTTTTTATTTTGCATTTCTGTGCCTTCTGAATTTTTTTTCAATGAATACCGATTTTTTAATTAAAACACATACATGAAGATGTTGTCGACCTAAGAACAGAATGGATTAGAGTTGATTTGAGCCAAACTGAAGGCACACCAGGAAGCAAGATCTCAATGGATTGAGAAAATGCTCCCGAGAATGGCAGTTTGGCAGTTCTTTTAATACATTTTGAATCAAAGGAGAAAACATACGGAAGGGTACATGAAATTTATTGGTGGTAGATTAAGGAGGTGGGAGAAAGCAAAGCAGGGAAATCTCTGGGATTGGATGAAAAGCAAAACGGGGAGATGTATACTTCTTTTACATTGGTGGATACGGGATGGTTGACATATAACACTTTTATTAAATAAAGATCGGAAGGGGGCAAAAAGATAATAACAAGGAGTTTTGGTGAACCTGCTCTTCTGAGGGTGGTTAAGCCTTTGAGGGGTCTTGAAGATTATTCTAGCTTTTCAAAGGTGTGTTAACCTAGATGCACGAGAATAACGGACAGGGCTCATTTCAGGTAAAGGATTACCTTTTACTAAGGGAGCCAGGGCCTGGGGCTTGGCTATCCACCATGACCCACCCAGTTAGAAATTCATGACCAGGTCATTGCGTGTGGTTACTTTTGGTCACTGAGTTTGTCGGGCCTGCCAGGCAGCCCCCTGAGCTTGCCAGCTTTTCTACATGGCCCTTTTACATTCACAGTGTTCACACCTATTGTGAAAAGATAGGCACAGACTAGCCTTGTGAAGATATGTGAAAAAAGATAAGAAATATTTCTTTCACTCTCTTGAAATGAGTGTATTAGGATCTTTGCGAATGTACATTAAGATGACCAGCAACTTCTCCTGAGTGGCTATTCTGGGCCGACCTGGAGATTCAGGTAAGTTGATCATGTGGCATGATGACAGTAACAAGCCATTGATTTAGCAGCAAAGCTTTGCTCACGGTTCCTTGTTTCTCTGTCTGCCTGATTTCTTTCAAGGATTGCTTTATTGGGCTTCTTTTTCTTTCAGCGGAACGGAAGCCCCCGCTCTTTAACATGAATGCAATGAGTGCCTTATATCACATTGCCCAGAATGACTCCCCAACATTACAATCTAACGAATGGTAAGATTCCGCTATCATTTCACATCTCTAAGAAAATCATCATATGTTGTTGGCACGTTCATTAAATTTCATTTAGCTCTCTGACCTGGAAAGCATTTCATTTCTTTATTGAAAGTTATAGAAAGTGACATTGGCATTAACTGCCTACACACACACACATTTTTATATCTGTCCTCGCTATGGCTTGTATTGTGTCCTTAACATGAGTAGCAACTGAAATCCTACAGGGAACACGCCCTGCTACCTTCCTAACAACTCTAGTCTCTACAGCCCTGGCAGTCTCGTATTGGTCACCTCAGCTCTCATCACTTCTGAGCAGAGAGGAAGTCCCCTCTTCGATGTCATTGTTTTTCCAGGTGTCATTTTTTTTAACTATGTGTGTATTTAAATGTTTTGAGGCAGAACATATACTATCTATTCAAAAGATGTAATGTTCCTTGCTGAATATTATGACATTTTGGTAACCGTTTGAGCTACAAGAGTTACAGAAAAAGGATAATTTTAAAGAAGAGTAGACAAATGGTATTTTCCAAACCGGAGGTATTTTCATCCAGGAAGCATATTCCTAGGTCCTCTGACTTTTATGCTTTAAGTTTTAGTACCTGTTGTAGGTTCTGAGTGATGGAGAAAAAACCAACTGGTCATGACGAAGATAGTCTTGAGACTTATAAAAATTACCATCTTTGGAGAGAAAAATTATATAAAACTATTATATGTAAATATGGTATTTTTACTTTGTGATAGATGTTATGATTGGATTTTGGTTTTGTATGATCTATTTATGTGTTAACTAACTTGAAGTGTCCACATTCACTAGCCAAAAGAATTAATTTTAAACTCCATAAAGTTAAAAATGATCCAGCTCTCCTGATAATCAAAAATATTTTAATAAAAGTCTCCTAAAATGTAAAATTTTCCTTAAATGACAATTATTTTAAGTAATCCATATGTACTACAGATCTTGATTTTATTTTCTTTTGATGTATTTGCATACACAGGACAGACTCTTTTAGGAGATTTGTTGATTACTGCTTGCAGAAAATACCTCAGGAAAGGCCAACGTCAGCGGAACTATTACGGGTAATTTTTCAAATTTATATTCGAGGAGGGGGATTTAAAGTCATGTTGTAGTGGAATATAGTAAATCATTTCTGTAGCACCTCATCATGACGAACTGGATTAGAACATGCCGCCTTGTCATTTATGCAGAGATAGTAGTTAAGCATAGAAATAATAGCACGATGATAGCAATGTAGATACTTCATATTCCCTGTGGATGGTTTTTTCCCTGTCTTTTTCTTTTTCTTTTTCTTGCCCCCACACCACTTTTTGACTTATGACAAAGAATAGTCCTCCTCGCTCTGGTTATCATTGTGATATTTCTATGACTAATATCTGTATGGTATTACAATGTTTAATGTAGTGTTTTCAGGACAGAGTCTGCCATGGTTCAAATGACAGCTCTGGATTTTCACTGAGGTTGTTACCAAATCATCAGTCAGTAAAGATATATGATAAAGACATAAGCAGACATTTACATGGCATTACATCATACATGCTTGTGTCAAGAGTATCATGTTAACGGCATTCATTTGATTCAAACATCTCATTTTTCAGCATCCCTTTTCATGTAACATTTTCTTACAGATTTTATACATAGGTGATGTGTTCCATCCATATTAGTAAAGTACGTGGGAATCTTTTACAATATAAATATCTTTTCTTTGGCACAAAATAATTCAGATTTCTTTTTATATATGTATGTTCTTCAACTCTTTGTTTGTTTATTTTAAGAAAAACTCAGAAGGATTGCATTGCCTAAATTCATGAAGCTTAAAAATGTCAGCAATCTTTATAACAGAAGAATACATTGGCTAGGCCACTATTCTGCTTGCCTTAGCAACAGCTCCACATTTCTGCAGGGAATAATGACAACCAGAACAAAACACCAGATTATGTGAGATAAAATAGTATCTTTATTATTTTGAAGTAGGCAAAGATTTTTTTAAAGGACGCATAAAGCATTATCATAAAGGGAAAATAATGATAAATATGGGCTGTATTAAAATTAAGGAGGAAAAATACCTCAAAGAAGAAGAAACTACAAGGATTCAAAGATAAATTTTATAATAATACACAACCAAAGGATCTAAAAAGCAAATGGAAAAGGTAAAGAAATGGAAGAGAAAAATTAAAACAGGAACAATTAAAATCATAAGCAACAAGCTAATATAATAAACTAATCCACTTAGGATATTTCCAATGGTAGATAGTCTTAGGGGAATAAAATTAAATGCAAAAGAAAAAATTCTAAAGATAATTATGGAGAAGATAACACATATGAAAGACAAGGGAGATCTGTTTTATTCCAACCCATTATTTCTGAAGAAGAAAAGAAAACATATGGAGCAGAAGATATTTAAAGATATACCTTAAGAAAACTTTTTGGAAATAAATGTTTGGAACTTTATTTGACTTAGTCTTTATTTGATTTGGTAGGTCAGATCAAATGAGCCCACCGTTTTTTCAACAAATATCTACTGCTTACTGTGTGCCAAGCATTGTTTTAAGCACAAGAGTAATATAATAGTGTACAAGAAAAAGATAATTCCTGTATTCATGGAACCTACATTCTAATGAAGGTGTACTTAAAACAAACAAATAATTACACGATGATATAATATCAGGTGGTAGTAAATTCTTTACAGAAAAATAAAGCAGACGTAGGGATGAGGGACAAGAACTTCTGTTTTAGACAAGATAGAGAAGGTTTTTCTATGGCAATGACGTCTGAGCAGAGCCCTAAAGAGAGAGGCCGTGAAACTGATCTTCAGTGATCAACAAATCATATTTTGGTGAAGTTGCTTCATTCTAAGACTAAAGATTTATATAAACAAGCTGAAAAAAAATGTTTGGTATGAAAAAACCAGTTGGCTTCAGATTTACCGCTTCAGGAATATTTAGAGCTAGAAAGCAGCAGAACAATGTTTACAAAGTTCTAAGGAAAGAAAATGTAAAACTGATGATTGGTGACCCAGCTAAGATGCTCTTCAATTGTAAAGACAGCTGATATTTTCAAGCCTCACAACTTTAGGCAACTTTCTTTCTTAAAATTTTGTTTTTTTTAGGAAAAAATTGTTCAATAGCAAAATTTAATCAGTCTAGAGATTAAACAAGAGAGAGGGAGGGAGGGAGGGAGGGAGAGAGGAAAGGAGGGAGGGAAGGAAGGGGAGAGAGAGAGAGAGAGAGAGAGAGAAGGAAGACGGAAGACAAGAAAAAATGAATTAGGGGCCAGAGAAACTGGTAAAAGAACTGGTAGCGAAATAAAATTTAGATTGGCAAAAAATATATATTGTTATTTATTTGCATCAGAAAGAGACTACATTCTTCATTTTGAGTAGGTAATACAAGTTCCAGAAGGTAAAAATACAGTAGAAGGCAGAGTATGAAAAGTAAAACTCCTATATTCTAGGCTCCTCTCTACAGGTAGCAACCACTGTCACCAATTTTGTGCATGTCCTTCTAGAGATATTTTTTGTATATGGAAGTAATTAAAAAAAATTTTGCACCAATTATAACAAGCTATAAATACTTTTACCTTGAATTTTTAACGTTATAGTGCGTTTTGGGTATCGTTCTGTACTACTACATGTCAAGCTAACTCATTCTTTTTAATGGCTCCATAATATTCTCATAATGACCATAACCTTTTTAACCAGCTCATTTATAGTGTTTGCAGTTGTTTGCTATTACAAACTGCTGCTGTGACTATCTGCGGACATGTGTCATTTTGTACCTGTATATAGATATCTAAAGAATAAATTCCTAGCGGTGGAATTGCTAATCAAAGTGAATATGGATTTTAAATTTAAATAGATATTGCCAAATTGGCCTCCAAAGAAGCACACCAATTTATAGTCCCACTAACAAAATATGAATATCAAAACTTGTTTGAAATTTGCTAGTCAGGTCAGTGAGGAACTTTTCTCACTGTAGTTTTAATTTGTATTTCTTATTATGAGTTAGGTTGCGCATCTTTCATATGTTGAAAAGCCATTTCTAGTTCCTTTTCTGTGACTATGATTCTTGCCCATTTGTCTGTGGGGTTCTTGGTTTTATTCCTTATTAATTTGTAGTAGATCTTGTAAAAAAAATTTTCTATTTGGATATTCTTTATTCTGGACTTTTGGGGGGAGGTCATACAGAAATCTGTTATAAGGAATTTTCTTTCTCTAGTTGGCTATCTAGTTGTTCCCAAATATTTTTAAGTAATCTATTTTTTCTTTACATTTTCTTTCTGACTTTAAAATATAACCTTCACATTGAATCTATTTAAATATAAAACTAAAGTAAAACAATTGATATGGTTAAAGAGCAAAATGTAAACACCATAAATGTTAACTATGCGAAAATAACAGTGTTACCGAAAAAAAAAAACTAAGGGTAGGAAAGAAATGTAAGTGTACTAATTTTCTTATTTTTCAGAGTAAATGGACACTAATGGTTCTTAAAATATAAGGTTTTTAATTAATAAATAGATAAATAAATAAATGAATAAATAAATAAATCCAGTCCCTTAAAGCCATGTATAATTTTTTTCTTTTTCTTAACTTTAGAGGATCTTTTAGAAACTGGTAACTCTTGGTGAAGAAATTATAACTAGAATTAACCAATTATTTTATAAATCCAGTTTAAGTATATCTTAATTTAATAAATTATTCTTAAAACTAGCATGTAAAATAAGCTTCTCATGTAAAATTATTTTTAGATATTCATTATTCTGAGAGAGAAATAGAGAATGTCTACAATGATATTTTATAATTTAATAAAATTCATATTTGGATGGCAGAACTTGGGTGACTTACTTTTATGTATTTTTTCTGTATTGTTTAAATGTTTAAACATATTTTTTAAGAGCAGTAAAAGCATTCTTCTAAAAGAATCTGAGAACCTTTGAATTGCAGGCGTTCGGAGAACAGGGAGAGGTAGGACTGCAGGCAGAGAGAACAACATGAGCAAAGGCATGCCAGTGCGAAGCATGAGGCAAAGATTTTCTAGAATATACTATGCATAGGGTGGGAAGAATGAATAGGAATGACTAGATTTAAGCTTAGAAATACAAGCAGGAACCTGGCTTTAAAAGACCAGACTTTATCATGGAGGCAGTGAGATATTTTTAAGACATCAAGTGAATCAGTTTTTTTTTTTTTTTTAATTTTTTTATTATGGTGACATTGGTTACCAAAATCCAGTAAGTTTCAGGTGTATAATCCAACAGCAAGGCATATATGTGTTGCACTGTGTGTTCATCTTCCATGGTTAGATTTCTTTCTGTTGCCACTTATTTGCCCCCTTTTACCCTATCCACCTCCCCCTTCCCCTCCACCATCACCCTCTGGTAACCACTAGTCTTTTGAGTATATCAGTTCTAAAAGGCTAAACTCTATAAACAGGTAAGAGTTTAATTCTCTCAGGTAGTCCAAGACATGGGAGAGGTGTTGTAAGCAGCCCAGAGCTACAAGGAGCTCAAAGAGTCATCACTGATTTAAGCTTCTGTCTTCCTGCTTTGCCATCCTTAGTATGTAGCTTTGACCTTGGTCACAGAATGACTCCCGCATTTCCAGGACTCAGGTCTTCATTCCAGGCAGGAAAAAGGAGGAAGGGCAAATGGCAAACCACCTCCTTTCTCTTCATGTGCCTTACCTTTTTATTCTAGAAAGCATAACCTTCCTCATGGACTTCTGCCTGTATCCCAAGGGCCAGAACTCAGTCACATGTTGTCTGTAACTGCAAAGAAGCTGGAGTTCAACTCTTACTTTCTTGTGCTTATGATAGAAGGCAAGGGAAAGAGGAAGAGGTTGGAATGGGAGACAAAGGGGACACGGTATCTGTCACAATGAATGACATGGTCAAATCTATGTTTCAGAAAGCTAATGACCACCAGAAAATAAACCCCAGAATGAAGAAAATTAGGTTACAGTCCTGGCTCTTCCACTATTTAGCCGTGTAAATCACTTAACCTCTCTGTGCCTAAATTTCTTTACCTTGAAAATAAAAGAATCTCTAACAGCTATTTCTGCTCTAAAGTTCAGTGATCCTAAGTTACAGCTTGAGTTTGCTAAAAACTGATTTGCTCTTGTGTAATTGCAAGCACTGGAGTAGCAAAATAATTTCCTTTCCCCCTTTTGTTTTCATCTTGAAATATGCAGCCTACACTTACTTCCGGGAATGGTGTTTCATCTTGAAAAAGGACTTTTTGCAGAGGAAGAGATATTTTATAAAAGCAGGAGCAAAAGCCACAGTTTCCCTGGCAGCAAAGTCAGGGTGGAGAACCACAAGACATGTAGATTTTTTTCCTCCCAATGGTCCCATTCCTCTTTTATATCTGTTTAACATGTAAGGAAATTAAATCCATTCCATCATTTAAGGCCTACCACATTATATCTCATTTTCCCAATATCTCCAAATTATAATTTCACATAAGTAAATTTTTCACATAAATTGAAACTTTTCCTTTAAAAAAAAAAAGCTTTTTCTCCCACTTTTGATCATTTTCTGTGGTAATATCGTCAAAATATGTGATGTGCTCCTCTGCCTTCTAAAGAAACTATAATGAATATAATTTCACTTTTTCAATTTTTCAATTCCTCCTTTTTCCTGCCATTTGCGAAGTCTTGGAGTATAAAAGGACTGGCTATATGAGGGACATGTTCCCCTTTGCAAAATAGCTCATAAACCTTTGTTTATTTTTATTTGGTAGTTGGTCGGTAGGTGTGTTCATCATGGAATTTCTTTCTCTACTGTCAGGCTGTCAGAGAACTTTCAAAGTGCACTTCTTTTTACAACAAATAACCCTACCCCTAACAGTTTTCAGTCCTTTTTCTCTCACTTTTATGCCCTTTCTAATCTGCTACAGGCTAAAAAACAAGGAAACCAGAACATGTGTTAAAGAACATTGATAATATTGAAAGTGAGAGCCATTTATACCAAGAAAAGTTTGTAGATTTGAGGGCAGCTATTTTCACTGCTGAGAGGCCCCTTTTCCTTATTTCTGATTGTACAATCTGTGAGGGGAAGATGATGAAGTTGCCAGAATTCTAATCTCTAAACAAGTTGAACAGCTGTTATATTTTCAAGCATACACTATATATGACCACAGAAATAGAAAACAACATATTCACAGTAAGTTTTAAAAGGGTAATATAGAGTGGGAAGGAGGACTGAGGCAGATTATAACAAGAATATTCCATGTTCTACATCACTTTTGCTTATTACATAGTTCAGATTTGAAAGTTATAAGCAACTCATCTACCCTTTAACGTTCTCGTCGTTGTTATTGTGTATATGGTAAGGTAAACCTCAAGAATTCTCAGTAAACTTTAGTCCACAAAATGGGGCTTGAAGAAAAGAAAAGCATAAAGTTATCTCATTATTAGATTCACACAACGAGATGCTACATGAAATGAAAATCATGTCTGTTATTTCTATAAAAGCCCTAGAACTGTTCTACACTTAATTACTACTATATCTACATCCTGTATCTAAAAGTATGTTTTCTCATTATCAGTCTTTGTTATTTTCTCCTCCTTCCGTTAGCATGACTTTGTGCGACGAGACCGGCCACTACGTGTCCTAATTGACCTCATACAGAGGACAAAAGACGCTGTTCGTGAACTAGACAACCTTCAGTACCGAAAAATGAAAAAAATTCTTTTCCAAGAGACACGGAATGGACCCTTGAATGAGTCACAGGAGGACGAAGAAGTAGGTTTAATTTCTTTTAGCAGGCCCTTGTAGAGGGCCTACTATGTGAAAAAGTTCTGGACTGGGCACTATATAAAACACTTTGGGGGATAAAACTGTTATTGCTGCTCTCTGCCTTAAGAGACACACAGAGTTGCAGATAAAACATTCATGAAATAACTCCTAAAAACAAAATATGAAAAATTCTATAGAGGGATATATCATGCAGGGGTTCATGGTGGGGAGAAGATAAGTCTGCTGGTAGAGATGAGTGAAGGTTAGATGGAGGACATGATATGGGTGATTTTAGACTCAGGAAAGTGCTGTGCTTGGGGACATTTATACAAGCAAGAGTGTAAAATGGGTTTGAATGGGCGACATTCTGGATAACAGTCCGTGCAAGAAGTAAGAAGGACAGTGTCAATGAGAATGCAGGAAAGAGGAACACTTTTGAGGTAGCTTTGACAATAAATGCTTCTCACCGAAAGTGAGAGTGACAGATGAAGAGTTTACGGTGACTCAGCATTTGAGCCTGGGTAACGCGAATATGCCCCCACTAAGAGCAGAAAAGAAGCCAAGGCGAAAGTAGGTTTAGGATGGTTTCAGTTTGGTGCCTATGGAGTTTCAGGTTTTGGCATCATATGTGACTGGCATAGTACACAGATAGAGATTTCAAAGGAGAGATGACTTCCTGCTTTCTCATTCGTATAAGAAGGGTTGGTTGAGGCAAGAGTGCTGACAGTTGGGACACCTGAACGGTGCTGTCTAGTCGTTGGCTAGGAAACGCAAATCTAGAACACGGAGAAGGGGTCTGAGTAAAGGGTCCTTGGTTGGGAGTTAAGAGCACTAAAATGATCATGAACCGAGGAACTGAATGTAGAACGAGAAGAGGACCCATGCCCTGTAAGAAAAGGCAGACCTAGGAGATAAGGCATTGCAATTCTTAAGAGCCCATAGCTTGACGGAAGGAATAGCCAGGACCATCAGATGCCACAGAGAAGTCACGTTAGACAAGGACCAGAAAAAAATGTTAACTGGGTTTTACAATAGGGCATCTCGATGACCTTAGTAAAAACAGTTTTACGAGAATAGTTAGAATGAGTGGGTTGTAGAATAAATGGGAAGTGACAAAACGGAGACAGCAAAAGTCGGTTATTTTAAGATTCATAAATTTGGCTAAGAAGGAAAAGTGACAAAGGGCAGTGTGTAGAGGTACATAAATACGGGACAGGCCTCTTCATATTTCTGTGTAGAGGAAAAAGGAGCCAGGACAGAGGCATTGAAGGCAGAAGACAGAGATATAGTTAAAGAAATAGGATCTCAGGAGTACACAGGATAGGATTGGAGTAGCCTATCTAAAACTAGATAAAAAGGAGGAAAGGAATGATGAATTTTATTTTAGTTTTTTTAATATAAAAAAATAAAACAAAATTATTATAACAATAATTATAAAGATGAAATTCAGAAAGTTGAATTGGACTAATAATCTTGATTGCATAGATACAAAAGATTCTCTTTAACTGGGAAAATAAATCTGTTAAAAATATAATGTATTATCTGCTATTTTAAATTACCCCAGTTACCTATGTCAGTGATTCCTTACATCAGGGGTCCCCAGCCCCTGGGCAGTGGGCCAATACCGGTCCCTGGCCTGTTAGGAACTGGGCCACACGACGGGAGGTGAGTCGTGGGCAAGCAAGCAAAGTTTCATCTGTATTTACAGCCACTCCTGAGCCCGAGCATCACCACCTCAGCTCTGTCTCAGATCACCAGGCGTTAGATTTGGTACCAGACCCTAGTGCCAAAAGGTTGGGGACCACTGCCTTATATTACTAAGTAACAATTCTTTCAAGTTATATGTATGCATATGCTTCTTTGAAAAAAAAAAAGAAAGGATTTATTTGGAACTAAGTTGATTTAGTTATATTACTTAATCTTTTATCAAAAGATATCCCACCGTGATGGATAAATTATATGTTCTGATTATCACTTCTCAAATAGTAGTCTTTGAACTAGTAGTAATGAATACCAGTATTATTTAACAGATATATTTAATAAGATTATAGAGGTAAGCACGATAGAATTGCTTGAGGGAGGCAGAATTTAATTACCTATCTAGGACAGTAGAATTAATATCCCTGTTTAGATATGAAGTTACTCAATAATGACTTGCAAAGGGGTATATTGCTTGTCAAATCTCCAAAAACTCTTTTCGCTCTATTTGAGTTTCAAGTGACCACTGCCATATTTGCAAATATCCTAGGGGTCACCTGTCTAGTCTTCTGCAGTCTCTCTCTAACATCTTGATGTCTCTGAGGTTTCTTACAAATCTGGCCTGATTCTGCTTACTAAATAGGAATACAGTAATGTGAGAGCTGCATATGACAGGGGAAAGCCCTGGAATAGCAGCGTTTGGAGCCTTATGACTCATGTCCAGAATGGCCCCTGGGGAAGGCATAGAAGTGAATTTGAGTTGTCTGAAATTGTGGGGGAGTAGTGGAACTACTACATAAAAAGTTTATCTTTGCAGATTTGGCAGAAAAGCAACTTGGCACTGCAAAATGGAGTGTGCTTAATAGCTTAGTCAATGGATTGGCGCTTTATCTCCAGTTGCCTTTTTTTGTTTTGTTTTGTTTTTTAACCTGTGTGCCCCATTTTTATAGGACAGCGAACATGGAACCAGCCTGAGCAGGGAAGTGGACAGCCTGGGCAGCAACCATTCCATCCCCAGCATGTCTGTGAGCACAGGCAGCCAGAGCAGCAGTGTGAATAGCATGCAGGAGGTCATGGATGAGAGCAGCTCTGAACTTGTCATGATGCATGATGACGAAAGCACAATAAATTCCAGTTCCTCTGTTGTGCACAAGAAGGTAGGTCTCATAGTCCCCTTCAGAGCTCCAGGCTTTGTCAGTTACAGCGAAGCCAGCTCAGGTCATCACTTAGTATCCAGATGTTTTAGTTACCTTTTTACAGCTGAAATGTGGGACTAAACCTAGACTAGGTAGCTCTATTACAGTAAAAAGACCATGAAGGACTGTGCAGGCTATGTCTGTGCTCTTTCTTCATCTTCCTCTCTTGTGCCTCTGATGTCTACCACCATCGGTAAATAAATATTGAAAAACCCATAAATCTCCAAGTCAAAGAAACCAGTAAGTCCTTCTCTAAACAAATAACCTTAATACAATAGACTTTATAAGCTTCCTAAGTAAAACCCCTTGCATGTGCCCTTTTAGAAATACGCTCTTTCAGAGTTTGTTTCTCAATGTATATTCCCAAGATACTGTTTGTTTTAGAAACACTTTCTACTCTTTTCTGTTATTTCTTGGATTTATTGTTTCTAATTCTTCTAAGGCCGTCAGTTTAAATATTCTGACTTTTGAATGAATGATTTCATTTTTTTATTTTTACTTTACTTTTCCGATTAAAGGTCCTCTTTTCATACAAGCCTATCATGGTTCATAAGTTGAAATAGTTTAGGAAAAAAATTATTTTTTTAATTTTTAAGCTTCTTTTTGGAACAATTTCTATAAGATGAGTGTTTCACAGGATTATCAATAATTCTTTGGAGGAATTCCCAAAAGTGTTTTGGGCGACCTTAGGTGAGAAATCCATAGTATGGAATTATAGAAAAAAAATCCCATATAAATTTTTCCTTATTAGACATATTTGAGGTGTTGTAGCTACTTATTTTAATAGATGGCAGTGATCACATTCTAATTCCGGTAAGAGAGCATGTTTAAGAATTTTTTTCACTTAGGCTTCAATCGGTTACACATTTTTCTTGGGAGGAAAAGGAAATTGAACAGGTAAGGATGTAGGGCAGGAGAAAATATATTGGTCCCTGGTTGTGAATAGTGAAGGGACACATATTTATTTTCTGAACTGATTATCTTATTCATTTATTCAACTAATATTGGTGGGGACTTCTACTATGTTCCAGGAACTATAGTAGGCCCTGTGGATGCAGAGGAAATAAAATGGACTTGGTGCTTTCATGGAGCTTATTATCTGTAGGGGAGAGTAAGCAAGTACTCATACTAATAACTATATTATGTAATTATGAAACTTGCTCTGGGTAAAAGGAGAATTTAATCTAGTAGGGAGTAGTGCAACGCATACCAAATAAAGTGATATTTAAGCTAAACCTTTAAAGACCAGCAGAAGTTAGCTAACTTTGGGTGAGAGATGGCGAGTTAAAAAGCAACAAATGCAAAGTTCCTAAGTCAAAAAGAACTTTGTGCATTCAAGGAGGAGGGGGAAGGTCTGAGAGCTTAGAGCTTGGTGAGTCAGTTGAGACCAGAGGCAGCCAGGACCCAGATTATCAGAAAGCGTGGAAGCATTTTGAGGAAAGGAGTGATAACAGACAGATGCAGAAATCTCCTAAGAGCTCAACATTGCCAGCTGCCCGTCTTTGAATACAGTCAAGTGATCATATATTTAAAGGGGTAGAAAAGAAGGTTTTGCTAGGCCCTCTTTTTGGAAGGAGCTGTCATGGGTGCTGACATCTGGCTCTTTCCTTTCTAATCCCTCTGGGGCTCCCTGGGTACAGAGAGCAAAAGAAGAGAAATTCCATTGGATCTTTTTACTACATTGCCTCTCAAGTGGGTACCTAGAATTAGAAGAAAGACACTACAAGTATAATCAGCGAGAAAGAAGGCCCTGATCTCAAACTCACTGGGGGTTTTAATTTTAATTTTCACATGCTGTGGTAGAGCTTTCTTGTAATAATATGGGTCTTTCGATACTTTTTTTCTTCCTGGTGTAATCACTTAAGAAGAGTAGATGTTAACTTATATTTTGAAATAGAAGGTAGTTGTATTTGATTCACAAAAAATGTTTGTCAGGAAGGGTTTGAGTTATATAAAGTATTTCTTTTTTATTATGAGATATATATAGAGAGAGAGGAAATGGGATGGAAGAAAATTGAAAAACCTTTGCAAATAAAACTTCAAATGAGTTAACTTTAAAATATGAGCAGGCTAATCAAAAGACAATATCAACAGAAGGAAAAGGCAACCCACAGAATGGAAAATATTTGCAAATTATATTTGCACCTCTATTATTTTGCACATATAATATTTGCATATGAAATATTTATATATCTAATAAGGCAGCGGTCCCCAACCTTTTGGCACCAGGGGCCGGTGCTCCTATGAGAATCTAATGCCCAGTGATCAGAAGTGGAGTTGAAGAAGTGATGCTGGCGCTGGGGAGCGGCTGCAAGTACAGATGAAGCTTTGCTCGCTTGCCTGCCACTCACCTCCTACTGTGCAGCTGGTTCATAACAGGCCATGGACCAGTACCAGTCTGCGGCCCTGTGGTTGCAGACCCCTGTAACAGGGGATTACTATCTGGAATATATAGATAACTCCTGAAATTCAATGACCAAAAATGAACAACCCAAATCAAATGTGAGCAAAGGACTTGAATAGACATTTCTCCAAAGAAGATATACAAATAACCATAAGCACATGAAAAGATCCTCAACATTACTAGTCATTAGGGAAATGCAAATCAAAACAAACGTTGAGATTCCATCTCATACTCATTAGGATGTCTCTTATCAAAAAAATAATAAAATAAAATAACAAGTGTTGATGAGGATGTGGGAAAATTGGAACCCTTGTTGTGCACCGTTGGTAGGAATGTAAAACGGTGCAGCTGCTGTGGAAAACAGTATGGCAGTTCCTAAAAGAATTAAAAATGTTCCTGTGATCCAGCATTACACTTTTGGATGTATACCCCAAAGAATTGAAATCAAGGTCTCAAATATTTGTACATCTATCTTCGAAATAGCATTATTTACAGTAGCCAAAACGTGGAAGCAACCCAAGGCTCCATCAATTAATGGACAAATGATAATCAAATGATAATCAAATGACAATAGAATACTCAGCTTTAAAAAGGAAGGAAAGCCTGCCATATGCTCCAGCATGGATGAACCATGAGGACATTAGGCTAAATGAAATATGCCAGTCACAAAAAGATAGGTACTATATGATTGCACTTATATAAAGTATTTAGAGTAGTCAAAATCTCATAGACAAAGTAGAATGGTGCTTTCCAGGGACTAGAGAGAGAGGAGAAATGGGGAGTTGTTGTTTCATGGGTGTAGAATTTCAGTTTTACAAGACGAAAAGAGTTATGGGATAGATGGTGGTAATGGTTGCACAACATTATTAATGTGTTTAATAGGACTGAACTTTATACCTAAAAATGGTTAACATGGTAAATTTATATGTATTTTACGACAATAAAAAAAAGGAAAATTATAAGCAGACTATAAAAATAGAATATATTACATATGAAAACTTAATGTTTAATACGATATAACTATACTTTATATCATCTTCATTCGAATATAGTTTATGTTTGTTGGTTGACTTGAAATCCTAAAAGTTTCCCACCTGAGAACATGATGGAATAGGAGCTTAAACTCTCAACAGAAAATTTTGAATACTGGACGACAGGAACAAGGAAACCAGTTTATAGTTCTGTCTGCTCCTATTAGTTTTATTTTGCTTTGGACAAGTCACAAACCTCTCCGGGCTTCAGTTACTTCATCTGTAAAATTATGAGCTGTTCTGTATGATGTCAAAGATTCCTTCCAGCTCTAAAATTCTGCGCTTCTATTCCTGTGATGTTTAAAGAAGCAAATCTCTAATGCGACTTTCAAGTTATTTCGTAAAGAGGTGTGTTAGGAGCAAGCCTCACAAACACTTCGCCCAGGACAAGGTCTGCTTTTATCTCTTACATTACATATTTGGATTCCACTTAAGATTTCACTGGCAAAAGGGTTTCTTTCTAAAAACCACTGCCCTGATCAGTCCCTTCTTCTCTGTGCAGGTGTATGGTAAGTACAATATAATACACGTAGGTGCAGGTAACATTTATGTTGCAGGTTGGATTCTCCAGGAAGCGGAGCTGAGGTGGTTTATCGCAGCAGGTTTTTTTTTATCATCATCATCATCATCATCATCATCATTAGGAGTTTCCTTTAGAATGAATGCCCATGAACAGGAAGGGAAAGAAGCAGCATTGATCAGAGGGCAAAGTCGAACGGAGATGTAGGCCCAATGGCAGCCTCGACCAGCCCTCCCAGGGAGTTCTTGAGCTAAAATGGCCTTTTAGAATTGGGCCAGAATGGCCAGGCCTTGATAGCCCCCACCTAGATCAGTCACTGAATATGAGCAACCAGGAAAGGATGTGAACTTGGGCAAAGCTGCTATCTGCTGCTGAGGCAGACCTTACAAGAATTGGCAGCCAAAGACTCCTTACCAGCAGCACGTCCTTCCTTAAGGGGAGTCTGGGTGGTGTACTTCTGAGTCTGTCATCATTTGTGACCACAAAGATTGTTTTTGAAAGAAAGCAATCAATATTGTTATATAAGACATTTACCAGTTTTGCATGGGTTCAGGTCCAGAATCTGAGAAAAGCCTCTATATATCACTAAATTATCATATTCTAAAGTGTTCTATTATCTCATTATCCTATTTTCTTTTCTATTTAATACTTGTCACTGTCTAAAATTATGTATTACTTTATTATTTTGTGAGTAGAATGTAAATTTCATTAGGGCAAAGACCACGCCACCTTCTCCTGCACTGTATCTCAATGCCTATGACAGTGCCTGGCACAGCATAGGCACTCAGTAATAATGATGAAAGAATGAACAAAAAGACCCCACAGGGAATGAATTAACTACCAGATATTAAACATCATGCTATTTTAGTTCATTGAACATAATGGATGAAAAGGGTTAAATAATCTTAAGTATCATCCTTATGGTTTGAAACAGTTAAATGAATGCAGTTCCTCCAATAATAATACGCAAGACAATAATATGCTTAATAAATATCAACATGTAAGGATAAGGTTAGGGAATTTCTTGTCCTCCTGGATTGTGATGATCAAGCCGACATATCCTAAATTGGTCAAGTCATCGATATGAAACAGATTGCCATCTTATACTGGAAATAAACTTGGAAAGGCCATGCGTAGCTAGTAAGGGCGTGACTTGCAATTAAATAAAGATGCCCTGGTTAAAGCAAGACACTTCTACCACGGAGCAAGCCCCCCAAATGTAAAGTGGGACGCTGGAAAATTTCCTTCAGGTTCCTTCCTTCTCTCCAGTCTTAGCGTCCACTCTGGTCTTTCCCAGGCCCTGAAGGGATCCTAATTCTTTCTGAGCGAGAATGAGTTGATAAGTCTAAAAGTATATTCTGACAAAACAAACTTGAAATGTTTATTCGTTTCCCCTTTGCTGGTGATGCCACAGCGCTTTTTCCGATCACGAGAAGATCACCATCTCTCCAGACTGGTGGCTCCTCGCTCAAGGACCTCTCTCCTCACCTGCTACCTAGCACGGTGTCTGTCACATAGGAAGCACTCAATCAATGTTTTGTGAACTTCTATGGGACACAACTCTGCAACCCAATTCTTGATTAAGTCACAAGTAATTCCAGTGTGAGCTTTTAATCCAGATTAGTTTTTTTTATCTGTCACCCTACCTGCTGCTGAGCCTCCACCCTACTCTTTAAAATCATTGTGTATGTAGCAGTGCAAACAGATTTTAATATCGTCCTAAGCAATAACGTCTACTTTCTTAATTCGTCAGCTCAAAGTCATACTTTATTTTGTTCAAGACTAAAATTAGTTATTTTTGCCTACTACTGCTTTCTATAAATATAGATCATTAGGTGTAAATATATTAAAAGTATTGGTTCATTAATTTATTTTAGGTGTCCCTAAAGAACTCAAATTATCAGAGCCCCCTTTTAGAGATTATTTGTAAAAATCATTCTATCCTAACCCCTAAAGCTTTACTGAGCTCTTCCTATTAGTCTGTTTTTATTTTTGTTTTTTTTTCCCCTTCTTTTAAAAAAGAACACCTTTCACCATTTATGTGGGAGGGAAAAAAAAGTAACATCCTTGAGGGATAGGATGTTCTAGTTTAATTTTCATATGCTTCATTTTCCTTTCCTGTTATTTTTGCTGAAGAACAGGGCAGGTTCTTTGACTCTTCAACCCATATTTGGCAAAGTAAAGGTAAATTAACGTATGAAGGTAATGTTTCTTAAACATAGCCACGCAAACCACCTCTCTATAGTAACATCTTTATCCCCAGCATTTCATTAGCCGTTTTTTCTCCCTGAGAGCTATCTTTCTAGGTTAAGTTAGCTTGTTCCATCTTCTCCCCTTCCTCTAGCCCCAGCTTTTGATAGCTACACCTGCTTTGGCAATAATTTAATAATTTTGAAATGAACAAAACAAAAGAGAGACAGTGGGATTGCTGATCCTTTCTCCACAGCATGAAAAGGGTCGGCATCTATAAAAAGGTTTCTCATCACCAGATAAAAGCCACTTTTAGATTTCTCTCTCTTCCCCTGACCCATGTAAAGGTGTGCTCAGGTGTATGTGTCTCTATTTCACAACATTCTTAGAGTACAGAGTGGCATGTTCTTGGGAAATGTAGATTTAAATTCTGATAAATAATATAAGAGAAAATGTCATTTCTCCAATATCTGAGACCTATATTCTTGAGCTTATTTATTCAGCAAACATTTACTGAATGCCCACTAAGTATCAAGCACTGTTCTCGGTGCCAGAGTGACTGAGATTTTTCAAATCACATTTACTCTACCTTCAAAAAGCCCATAGTCTCCTGCCCAGACAGACAGGTGTGATGGGTAATGTGATAAAGATATACCCCAAACATAACAGAGTCCTGAGGAATGATTTCCAGGGTTAATTTCATGTTAAGCTACAAACTCAGAATAAGTGACTACACCACAGTCTTTATTTTAGAAGCAAAACTATTTGGACACTTAGGGAAAAACTTCTAAATAAAAAGTAAAGCCCCTTGTCCAGAGTATAATAGTAAAGTTTGTGCCTCATGCTTCATTCACATGCTTCACTATATTTTATAAAAGTTCCATTTTTTTTTTTACTGAAGATTTTGAACAAAAGTTATGACAGCTTTTTCCTCAATCCACGAACATTTTATTTTTTATGATGAAAGAACATTATAACTCGACCAGGTTAACATAGATTTACTTAAAACTGGTCCCCGATTGTATTGGTGTTTATTTGTCCCCACGATGTAATTTTTTTTTAATAAAAAATTATAACCAAGTCGTATGTTTTATATTGGGAACATAGAACACTATAATTGTTCTTAATGTTTTAAAAATCATTCTTCAACATCAGAGAAGATGCTGGTCCTCTCATCAGCATTTGTAAATAACCTACATTGGTGTGTAACTGCATAAAATAGCAATTTGACCTTTGCCACTATTAGTCTTACAATTCGTTCAGCTCAGAAACTCTGGGAGCCAGCTATAGTCATTTTCTAAGGGACTGCTACTTGAAGGGGCAATAACAGACAATATATCCAGTAAAGTTGATAGTTTAGTTTGTACTTCTCAAGCCACATTCCCTCATTTTAAAATGGCTTCTCTATTTAAGTTGTCTTCAGAGTTTTCAACTTGTTGGACACAAAGGAATTTAATATTTTAAAAATAATTTGTGTACTTGAAATGTTTATTCACCATTATTAGCCTAAAATTTTGCTCCATTTTGTGGCCTTTTGCATAATATTTGAAGACACTATGTGTTGGTGATCTTTGTTATGAAACTGCTATGGAAAACTAAGAATTCCTTTTAAAAGAAAAAAAATTTAAGAGTATAAAGCAACAATTATACTGTTAGCATTATATTTAAAGCAGATCAAAATTTTGGACCTATTTATTAGACTAACTTCTAAAGTGGCATTATTTTAAAAATATACCTCACTGGGTTATTTAGTTAGCTATGTGTCAACTAAAATTGCTATGATTTCGAGTTTTAACTTTTCCAGTGGATTTCAATATCCTTGAATTTAAAACTTAGCTATATATAATGTGACTTTTATTTTGATAAGTAGGGTCCTAACCAAAAGTGTTCATTTTTATTTGAGAGAACACAGAGGAAAAATACTAAAATTATACATATTTGTACATAAATATGTTTTTGTTTTATTTGGTTATGTGAACAGTGTGGATTCTAGTGTCACTGGTCATCTTCGTAAATCAAGTTATAACAAATTTGAAACTTAGCAGCTGCTACATCATTCAAGATATCCTCTGTCAATGTGCTGAATGTTAGCTAACGAATCCTCAAAACTACGACTTGTTAAGGCCTCTTGTAAAACCACAGGCCTCTACGTAGTATGTCTATTCTGATTGCTGGCATTTAAAAGCTTTTTGCTTTTCTGGTACTGTAATATTAAGTAAGATCAATTTTGGAGATAAATGTAGTTTATTAATAAATATTCAGCAGTGTAAATGGTAGCAGATCCCAGTGCCTCCCTCTCTAGAACCTAAACCTTGTGCATGAGTCTCAGTCCCACACCTAATCTTTCCTTGCCCTCTGAAATAAGAGTTAGATTTCATGGAAAATAATGTAGAAAAATTTTAATTGACCTACCAAATATTTTTTAATAAATTTCAAAAATATGGGTTGAGATGCATTTTTAACCTATAGCACTATCGGATAGAACTTTTTGCAGCGATGGAAATGATCTATATCTGCAGTGTTCAATATGGTAGCCATAATTAGTGTCTGGTGTGACTTTAGAACCAAATTTTACATTTTATTTAATTTAAATATTTATGTGACCAGTGGCTATCCTACTGGACAGTACAGTGGTAGAACATCCCTTAAATTTGATATATGTGCCCTCAATGGCATTTAAGGTATCTTCATTATTTGAAACAAAATAGACCATAATACAGTAAATTTTTTTTTTAAATCTATGAATATAGATGTAATGGTAGATACCTTCCCAACATTCTAAAATATTCTAGATTTATTAATGGAAAAAAAAACCCAGCCTAATAATAAATTTAATCTTGGCTCTTGGCTTTTATGTAAAAACCTGGATGTAAAATTTAATATCCCTCAAGGAAGATGTGTGTTTTGACTTTTCAAAATTTTAGACTACCTAATAAAATTTTATTTTCTAAGCCTTTAATTTTGTTGGCTGATGAAGGAAATTCTAAAAAAATTTCAAATAGTCATGGACAAAATGTAAAACTGACTCCTCACAAATGGTTTCTCCTAAAACCCTAGGGCAATAAGAGAATTAATTTCTCCTTCACTATCCTGAACATGTACTATTTAAAAATCCCCCATGGTTGTACATGTTTTTGAGCTATTAATTATTATAGAATCTTCTTTTCTGAAGGGTTGGAGATACTTACTGTCTGACCACTCCATCTTTTATAGAGAGACACATCACCCTCTGAAAGCATTTTCCCCTTTAAAAGTCATTTCAGTTGCATTTAAGAAACATCCATTACCATCCTTCCAGGGAATGTTATTTTTCAGGGGTTGTTACAATAAAATTAATCATCTTTGCCTATCAAGAACCGGGCTTGATTAAATCAGTCAAGGGCATTAAATTCCAGCTTTACTCACTCTGGTGACCATACGGAGACTGAGTTGAGGTAGAATTTGTGCAAGTATCATTCGGTGAGAATTGTACGCCTGTCCCTTTAAATCTAAAAAAACATCCTTTCAGAAGCTGTAGAGAGAAGGTGCTAGAACTGTGTACGATCATGACTGGAAAGCAGGATCCCTCAGTGACTGCCGAATCTTCCCAGCACAAGATAGAGAGGCAGTTCAGCACAAGCCTACACTGGTTCTAGGCAGAACGATGATCCTACCGAACAGATCTCAAATAAAATTAAATTGAGAAAGCAGATCTTTCAAGGGAATGAGGCGGAGGCTCGCTTTTATGTTAAAAGCAACCAGCATCCTCCTTGCTAGACATGGACATGACATTTTTAAAGGAATTCTTTGGTTACAGCGTTTTAAACAAACTGTTCTGAGGAGTCTGTACATGGCATTGTTTTTTCTATTCTTTTTTTCTTTTGCATATATGTAATTCTGGAGGTAAAGAAAAAGCCTGCCAGGGATTCAGAAGGCATCCCACTAGCGATCAGCTGACATTCCTAACTGAAGGCTGCAATGTGTTGCTTATTCATTTTGTACCGTGGGAGCTGCGGGGACTAGCAGAGAGCTAAACTATGCATTTCAAACAGCAGTGCTTGTGCAGAAAGAGGGGTGAGAGAGAGGCAGCCGGCGAGGAAAGAGCACAGCTGGACTTTCTCCTTGTTTTTATCCATTTCTGCAGGATCATGTATTCATAAGGGATGAGGCGGGCCACGGCGATCCCAGGCCTGAGCCGCGGCCTACCCAGTCAGTTCAGGCCCTCCACTACCGGAACAGAGAGCGCTTTGCCACGATCAAATCAGCATCTTTGGTAAGCAAACACCCCTCTACTCACCTTCCCTTCCTTCCCCTCCTCCCCATCTGGCAGCCTCTCGCCCTCCCTGAGCCTCTCTCGGCTTCATGGATGGGAGGAAAGGAGTCAAGAATGTTTTCTCCCTCCTAATAATTTTATTCATTTTAGAAAAAAAAATCTGTTGGCATAGCAACCTGATCTCAGATATTTTAGCATTGTCTACGGCATGGAAAAAAAAAAAAAACCTTTGTGTGTGTGTGTGTGTGTGTGTGTGTGTGTGTGTGTATTTATATATGCTGTATGTGCAAAATAATAAAAGGCCTTTAAGATGAAGTTGCTAACATAGCTAATATTTTTTAAGCTGTTTATCTTTTCATTAAAATAATAATGCTGGAAAATATTTTCAAGGTATTTGATGTATGTGTATGCAGGGCACTATGCTCCTTTTTGTATAGGTTCATGTGTATCTATAATGTATACACACACCTCAAAAGATAAAACACAATTTTTAAAAATAGATGGTTGCTGACTGCTGTATATAATTGTAGAAAATAGGCTGCCTGCTTCCCAGGGATGGATTGCTGGTCCGTTCTGGTTCATTCATTTATTTATTGCAACAATGGTAGTGGCTGCACTTCCCCATTTAACCCCTGAAGAATTTCCTGGCACCAATAAAGCAAGAAGGGCTTTGCAGGAGAGGATAGGGATGGTCGTGGAAGAAAAGATGCTGTCGGATCCTTCAGCATTTTTACTATTGCAAATGTGATTGCTGGATGCCCTTGTAGTAGCAAAAGGGGTGTGTGCTGGAAGAGTTAGTTTTCATGCCTCCTCCCCTTGGTCCCCAGCGCGTGCGCGCTCTCACACTCACACACTCACTCACACACACACACACACACACACTCACATCGTTTCATCCTTGGCACTCCAAACTCTCTTTAATCTTTTGCTTCTGAATCTCGCTTCTCAGCCAAAAAATTATTGAAATATGAGTTGTTTTGCCCAAATTGATGTTAGAGGTTACATGTGCAGGGAGAGTTAGTACACACTGCTTAGCTATTACATTTAGAACCTATGATGACATCATCCAAGGCCGACCCAGAAATGATTATTTTTCTTGTCCTATTTTTTAAACCTGATTTCCTCTTTTATTTCTCAAGTCTTTTAAAGGCTTCGATTTCCTTTGGAATTGATAATGGATTAGAATCTTTAAAAACCCAAATATAAGGAAAATGGAAGTTAAAGTACCTACACATTGCTATGCCTGCTGCTGTCTAAAAATGAGCAATTTAATGTAGGCTGCTTATAAATAATAAGCCTGCCTTCCAGTTCCTTTGTATAGAAGTTTCTTGTAATGTCTTTAATGGGCAATTTTTCATTTTAAATATATGCTAGACTGTGTAATGGAGATCTTAAAATGTCCACTGTGTATTTGCTGGTGATTGTTAGGCACTTAAAAAACATGCCTGTGAGTCTCAAATAAAGCATGAAACATTAAATAAAACATATCTTCATGCCATGATATTTGAAAAAGAAACATGGTATTTATGGAATATTACTACCCATCACTGACTCTTGTGAGACTTGTAACCTTTGTCCAGACCTGCACATGTTGAAATGAGGGGAGAAAAGACGAACGACCACAGAGTCAGAGCACCATGAGCAGGTTGTGCATGTGAAGCGACGTTATACCAAGTGGATTTTCCCACTCTGGGACTGGTTCTCTTCTCTTCTCATTTGCCACACCCTCATTCCCACATCATATATTCATGACCTCTCCTGCCTCCCAGTAAGATCTTACTACTGCCATGCCAGAATGATCTCACTCTTGCGTGTGTGAACTCACCCAGAGCCACTCTGTGTGCATATCAGCCATCACAGTCTTCCTCTCTGTGGATAATGAAAGCAGCTTCCCTACTAGGCCACCTCAGGCGCCCCTCTGAATCCTACAGGCTTCATAGCACCCATCCAGAGAACAGCTGGCATCTGTCTCTCTCGTGGACTTTTGATTTGCTAAAAGGCCCCTTGCCCCTATATTAAGTTAAAAACAGAGTAGCTGATAGGCTGTCGCTGTAGCCACTAAATAATATATATTTTTATTTTTATTTTTTATTTTTATTTATTTTTTTTTTTTTGGTGGAAACCTCTCCAAATGTAATGATTTTGGAATCACAGTGAGATTAATGGAAGTTTATCAGGGTTCAGTGGTATTTATAGCTAGCAGTTTTTAGGGAGAAAAATAATGAAAGAGAAAAGTGATATGATGTTTTAGGGACAATCTAATTATTGGCATGCGTATTTTAATGTACATTATCAACTACTACCTAGTTTGTTATTTTAAAGGCTAATTTCAATAGGAATATATAAATCAGGATAGTGGAATATCAAAAAGAAGTATGTAATTTAAAAAAATATCTCATAATCTTATTGTTTTTCATGGATCCCAACTCAAATGAAAAAGAACTAAAATACTTAAATGGCATAAAAGTAAGAGCAAAATCATGGCAAAATGAAAGTCCAGTATAACAAATAATCAAATCATTGTTGAAACCTCTCTTCACTTCTCGTAGTTGTTAGCAATACTGTATTGATTTACTTATTTTGGTTTTACTCTTTCTTTACAATCTGTAGTAGAAATGCCACTAAGCCATAGAGTGATCCACAAGTGAACAGCAAAAAGAAAAAGAAGAATTTAGAAATGACTTTTTCAATTACTAGATAAGTAAGTGATGCGTGTATGTTCCAAATAGACTTGCAAACTGAAAAAAAAAAATTGGTGATTCCTCAAATGTGTTTTAGCAGCCTCCTTCTTCTACAGAGCCTAAGAGAGGCCTAGCTGGCTCTGTGGGGTTTTGTCCCCTTAGCATTTCCTTCCGTATCATGCTTTGAATGGGGTTGTTGACAAAGGTATGAAGCCCATGGGCTACATGCTGTTACTGCTAGATGCTTTTATTATTTTGGCACCTTGAAACTGAGATTTGTATGATATTATGCACCACTGCACAATTGCATTTGTAACAAAGGAAAAGCAAGGACTTCGAACCTTGATAACACAGGAAACCCTAAGGAAACTTTAGAATTATATATATTTTTAATTATAATTATTTAAGGGCAAGATTATTGACCTTATTTTGAAAAATTAGGAAAAAGGAGGGCGTTTTATGGAACCTTTTTAAGTTTATCCATTCTTTTTCTTCCATAAGAAAGTTCACATTGGGCTGATTCATTATCTGGAGCAAGGAGTGGTTTACACAGTTCTTCAGAATTACCCATCTGACTTCTTAGGACTTTGAGGTGTGTCTTTGGAGTTTTAATTGTTGGTGAATGGAGATACTAATATTTTAGTTAGATTAGTAACTCATGAGAGTGTTTTTAGGTGATTTACGTCCGATGTTATTTCTTCTTAAAATTTTATAACGTCCTGGCTCACTGGCTGATCCCACAGTAGGTGTGAATACGGAAACCAAGACCCCATCTATCAGAAAATTCAGCTTTTGGTTTTATGAAGGAATTCTCATTGGAATTCAGTGGTTTTACTACACAGGTGGATTTGTGTTAGAAAACACACTAGAAAGAGGGGCATAAAACTCTCTGGTTTTTTGGTTTTACGCATTCAGTAGAAAAGCTTATATTAAAAAAATGGAGTCTTCATTTGGATTTTTAAAAATGAAATTGGCTACCTGAATAAGTTTGATAGCAAACATAAAAATATTAGCACCTCGGCAGTAGGTGCTAGTTTCTTGTTTCATGAACCCCACTGTTCTGTTTCTAAATGCTTGAAAATATATTCTCTTCCTGGATAGTGTATCAGAAGATGCTTATCAAAATGTTGCATGTCTCCTCTTTCCTTTTTGTTGGCTTCTTCATCTCGCTATAAGATCACTGCTGATACCATTTTTTATTTGTGTTGCCCAATATATTTGCCCAAAGCACATAACCAAAGCCTGTCAATGAATGTGTTGAATGAATGAATGAATGAATGAATGAAGTCTCTTCCAGCCCTGCGATCACACGAGAATTTGCACTTATAAGTGCATATTTCAAAGTTCTTCGTGTCAGTTTTTCGGTTTAAGGCAGAATTGCCTGTTATCGGTCATTACTTTTAGAATGAACTTAAAACATTTTTTTCCCTAGGTGCCCTAAGCCAAAATGTGAGTCACTGTATTCTTTTTAAGAACTTGCTATGAATTTTATTTGTTCTAAGTGCTGAGGGCGGCCAGTTTTATCATAAGCATTATTTCGATTCTTACATATAATTAATCTTGTAAGTTGGCTTTGATCTCTTAAAAGGGTAACATTATCAGCCACCATGTTCCTCTTTCATGTTCAGTAAGTTGCTTATTAGCCTTCCAGTGTGGTGAAGTGGTATGTTTTAGAGCCAGACCTTGCCAGAATTAAATCCAGTAGAATAGGATGGCACTAAAAAGGTTTTGAAAAAAGTTCAGTCTTTCTTTATGGTTCTTTATTTTTTGTATATTATTCCACTTATATGAAATAGGTAAGAATTCAGATTCAGAAATTATACATATGCTTATAATCTACCAATTGAATACAAGTACAGTTTGTGTTGAATTTGCCCTTTCTCTTAGATCCACTTCTTCTGAATTAGGTCCCCAGCACCAGAAATGCTTAGTGAAGGGGAAAAGAAACATTACTCAAAGAGCCTGGCAGGAGAAGGAAGGAAACCAACATATCTTGAACATTTCCTATGTGTGAGACACCTTGCGAGGGCAAGTGTTATCTCACCAGCAATCTCATCATAGTTCTTCTTTATATATGAATAAAACTGAGAGACACTGGTGAAGTTATTATTTGCCCAAGGTCAGTCATATAGCAGCAAGGGACAGAATGAGGTTTGTCTCCACGCAACACTCTGGGTGTGGCAAGATGAAACTGCTCACTTTTAGTTGATCACATTTTTGAGATTACCATTGTGAAAACAACAGTCGCCACATTCCTAACTTTCTCTGATTTTTAGACTTATTTAGTTCGTAATTTAGGCTTAGGGCGCTCTCTAGCTTTGACTGTTTGGGGTGTTGAATCCCTCCATTATTTCTTAACACAAGGTTTCATTCTTTTCTGTCTTGGTGATAGGAATTTCCTCAGGCAGTTCAAGAATCACAGGACCTTAGTTCAAATCTCAGGCTTTATAAAAATTAAAGAGGTAAATCACATGTGAAAACCATAAAGCATGATTAAATTGTGAACTATTTTTTTTTAATTTAGTGACCAAATAGTGTGTTCATAAGACACAAAGCTTAAACTTAAAACATACAGGAGTACATAATTATAGGTAACATATTTTTTATAAATTTCATGTTAGACTTCACAAACGAAATATCTGGTTAAACTTTTATTTAAATTCATCCTTCTAGCTTGAGATTGGGATTATAAAACTCACTCTCATATATATATATATATATATATATATAAAGACAATTACTTTCAAACTTGGAAAGTGTAGTTTTACAATTAGATGTCAGTATTCGAAATTTAAGGAGGCGATTATCCGAATTATGGGAACCACTTAAAAGCAAAGTGTCTCTCCTGGAATTTAATGATGTACAATGATAGCATGTTGAGCTTTGTAATTTGTTTTTGCCACATACTCGTGTGATCTGGTATACAGTAGGACCAGCCTTTTCACAGGGACTCAGCCACCAGTTAGGATAGAAAATGTTCTCGACACAACTTATTTCTGTTTTATCTTTAGGCAGCCTGGTTTAGGGAAATGGCCGTGCTTTATTTATTTTATTGACTACAAACTAGTCAAACATTCTGCTGGCAAGTTTATATGATAGCTTTCAAGTGTGCCATGCCTCAGATTCAGGAATCTGATTTAAGAAGGAATACTAAAATAAGAAAAAACAAGTACACAGATAAAACATATCTCATACTCATTACCCTCAAACAGACCCTTGGCTGCCATAATTGTCTGAAAAAAAGTGAGTTCAGAAAGGACTAAATGGTATCCTTTCTGTTGGTTGGAATTGTTTTTCCCTACAGTTGAACTTCAGGAGGGCACAAACGAGCATGAGGAAGTCAAATATACACATATGTCTCAAACTACTTCTTTTCTACTTTTTATCATGAAATAAGTCTATTAAAAATCCATTTATCATGATGACAAATAGATTATTTTCTTTGGAATGTTAGGCGCCTATTTGGTGGTGAGATCCCTTTTTTGGTCTTGAAATATTGTCCACTCTTATTTCTCATACTTTAGAGAGGGTCATCCTTTAGAAAAGAGGAATGAATATGAAACCGAGTGCTAGTTTAAGCTGGAAGGGTTTCAAAGTCCAGCCAGTGTTTAATGGTGTACTTTGATAATACTATCCAGTTACAGAACAGCACTCTCTTGATAGTAAGGACTCAATCTAATAAGCAGGGACACCTTCTAAAAAGAGCAGAGTAACAAACTGTCCTTTGTACAAAATGCACTTTGACCCATAAACTGAGAATAGTAGAGAAAATTAATAGCAGCATGAAAATTTCCAGTAAAACTTGTTTGAGGTTTAGGTTGAGGAGAAGTGGCTTAGAGTAGATAGGAGTGACTAAATTACTTAGTAAAACAAAGCAAAAATAAACAAAAAAAATCAAAAAACTAAATTCTAAATTATAATTTTACAGTTAAAAATTTTTTTCTAAAACAGGAAAGATAAGAAGGAAGTGACCAAAGAATCTGACTGGGAAAGAAAGAAAGGTGATGAATTGAAGGGAAGCCCTGGGAAATCAGAAAAGATTTAATAGATAGAAATGAGATATCAAAATTTACATTTACAATCTTCAGTTTGTTGGCTATTCGCTTGAGAATGGGTTAAAAAAATAAAAAATAAATAAAAAATAAATAAAAAACGACTGAGCAAAGTAGCTGTCCAAAAATCATAGAAATGTTTTCTTCCCTTTGGGAGAACAAGCAGATATAGTGTCATTTGTTAACATCCCTTTTGCAGGGAAGAGGAGGGGGACAGATGATTTAAAGGGTGAAAGTTCTTTCTCTCTCTCGATTCATATTAAGAATAGGAAATAAATCTTCAAACTATTTTGAAAGGATATTCAAGACTCCTATGACTGTTGGGAAATGATCTTTTCCAAACAAGCAGTATGATATAGTGCGGTGGTTCTCAATCAGAGGGATTCTGCCCCCCAGGGGACACTTGGCAATATCTGGAGACATTTTTGATTGTTTGACTTGGGAGGTGCTACTGGCATCTAGTGGGATAGGCCAGGGACCCTGCTAAACTTCCCACAATCTACAGGACAGCCTCTCCAGACAGAATTAAACTGCTGATTTGCATAGTGCCAAGGGTGAGAAACCCTGGCAGAGCGGAAAAAGCATGGCTCTGGACTCAGACGGAAATGTCTGAATCCCAGCTCTACTCTTCATTAGCTACGTGACCTTGAGCACACATATAACGATGGATCAAAAAATAGGTGAATGTATTTTGGCCGAATGAATAAATTAATTCCCTCAGGTCTCAGTTTCTTCATCTGTAAAATGGGAATGGTAGCGCCTACCTCATGAACGAATAAAATGAATAAGTGAACGGGATGGTTTTTAGGATCAGAAATTAAGCATAGAAAGGAGCACCCAGCACACTGCCTGATACGAGTGACCATTCAGGAATTAGTCGGTGAAGTGATGCCGACGATGGCAAATTAAAAGGAAGCCAGAGGGTTCTTGAACATCGCCGGAAAGTTGGTCTTCCGTGGACCTGGTTACCTGAATCCTGTTCCCCAACCCAATTCAGGTTACACGGCAGATCCATGAGCATGAGCAGGAGAACGAGTTGCGGGAACAGATGTCAGGTTATAAGCGGATGCGGCGCCAGCACCAGAAGCAGCTGATCGCCCTGGAGAACAAGCTGAAGGCTGAGATGGACGAGCACCGCCTCAAGCTACAGAAGGAGGTGGAGACGCATGCCAACAACTCGTCCATCGAGCTGGAGAAGCTGGCCAAGAAGCAAGTGGCTATCATAGAAAAGGAGGTCAGTACGCGCACACGTGCCTCCTGCCCCGGCCCAGCCTGCTCCCGCCAGCGGCATCGCGGTAGCAGGAGGGCTGTGACTTTTGGTGAAGAAGGAACAGTGCTGCTGGGATGGGGGCGGGGGTGGTCTGGAGCTCCTTAAAATCTGCAAGAAAAGGTAAAATGGTAGCTAAAGGTATATATCGCATTCTTGTCTAATCAAATATATTCCGAGCCATCAGTCCCTTGGTGGGGGATCTGGGTAAAATAAAAAAGAAATAAGATGCTCCTATCCTGCAAAAACCTGCCCAATTCGGATCTGTTACTGTGCCTGCCACACCCAGTCCTCTTCAGAGGGAACCTGCTCTGCACACAGTCCCTTTCAGCTGTGATAATCCCTGCTTACAGCTGACTGGACGCGGATGGCACCTGAGCAATGGCAGCAAGGAATGAATCTGGCTGTCGCGTGGATCTTCTAGGGTACATCCCTCTTCCCCACCCAGACTCTAAACTGATTTTAAAAACAGAAAAGCGGGTCGGACAGATAGTCAAAATGTCACCTTTATTACTGATCAGTGTTAGAGGGGAGAAGTCATTTACGTCTGAAGGAAAATGGGCCTAATAATAGTGAATAAAATTAAGCAGACCTGCCTACCCAGGTACTAGCAGTGCTAAACTTGTCGCCTTCTCTGCCACCCCCTCCACCCCACCCTTCAGACTTACATAGTGTGGAAAAGCAGGGGTAAACAGGTGCTCCCTGGGGGTAGAGTGACTGGGGACAGGGTGCCAGGGGTGTTTCAGTAATTAAGCATGTGAGCGCGCTCTCTCACCCTCTCCCTCTCCCTCTCCCTCCCTCTCCCCCTGGAGAATATGAATAGCCGAATTCTGTGTAAAGAACAATTCATCCAAGATCGCATTTGTTTTCTTGTCAGGCAAAGGTAGCCGCAGCAGATGAGAAGAAGTTCCAGCAGCAGATCTTGGCCCAGCAGAAGAAAGATTTGACAACTTTCTTAGAAAGTCAAAAGAAGCAGTATAAGATTTGTAAGGAAAAAATAAAAGAGGTAAGAGCACCGATAATTGTAGTCACCAAGATGCCATTAGAACCATTGGAACTTAAAATTGATTCGTCTTGCATTGTGGTCAATTTGAGGTCCATAAGCCATTGATGATCAAACTCGACATTAGAATCACCTGAAATGTTTATTAAAACAGATCGCTCACCCACCCCTGTATTTTCTTGCATCAATGGGCCTGGGGTGGAGTTTGAAAGATGCATTCCTAACACGTTCCCAGGCGATGCTGGTGGTCTAGTCTAGGTAAAATCAATCTAGTCATATCACCTCATGGTTTTAACGTTTATTGGCTTCGCATGGCTCTTAAGATAGATCAAAATACTAGATAAAGTCCCTATGTGGCCTGCTGCCAGCCTCTCCTCCAGCCTCACCTCACACCAGTATTTTCCCCCCACCTGCTTACCCCACCCCTAACTCTTTGCTCCCCCTGCCACGATGGTCACCTTTTGGTTCCTCAAATATATCAAGCTCTGGCCTTCTCCAGGGTCTTTGCTCATATTGTTTCTTCCACCGGGATGCTCTACCCCAATCCTCACCCCACATCCCTCCCTGACCACAGTTCTGCTGTTAATTCCTACTCCTCCTCCTTATAAGATTCAGGATGGTTTATTACCACCCTAACTCAAATGCCACTTTCCCTACTAGCCAGCAGAGACCGTGACATTTGTGTGTGTGTGTGTGCCCATGACTATGTCCCTGTGTCTGGCACATGTGAATATTTCAAAAATGAATGATCGATTCTTGCATGTTTGTTGAAAACCACTAGTGGCTTCAGAGTCCTCCTGAGGAGCTGCAGTTTGATATGAACACGCAAATGTCTTCAGTTCTCCTTTTACCTGTGCTTACAGGTGAATTGCCTACTGTTCTGTGTGGACTTTCCTTCTCTTTAGATCTAAGATGTCTTACTTGTAGACGACTAGCATATTAAGGTGTAATAGAATTCAGTGAGACGTTTTCTAGCATAGGAAATCATTCACTTGAGCTCATATGCTAAGTTAATACTATGAAACTTAGCAAGGTTCCTCTCCAATTCTTGTTTCAATTAGGAAGTGAAAGCGAGTGGTTTGAGGTGGGCCTCGGGATCTTTGGCCCTGCCCAGATGAGCCACTGGTAATGGCTGGGCCTGAGAGATTTGTATTTAATCCACGTCGCCTAAATGGGGAGACTCTCTAACGCCATGTAAGGCTGAGAGAACCAGGCTGTCGGGAGAACTGGCCCAGCTAAAAAGGTTCACATTCTCTCTGTTTTCTCTTAGTTATTGCTTGAGCCTAATTATTATGTCACCGTGGAAAGATGTTTTAGGATCACAGACACAACCTTGATTGTTCAAAGAGAAATTTTGAAATTGCCTCAGCTGCAAATACATTCTTATTCCTAACGTCGTGTTTGCTTCTGCTCTGGAGGCCATCCTTTATGACTGCAGCCACCATTTTGAGCTTTTGTAGCATGACGGCGTCGGAGATTGCATGAACCCCACCTTTAGAAAATTCTCCCACGGAACAGCATTCAAGAGTCCCCACTCAGCCTTCAGGCATAAGGCTCTTTTTGGCTCACCGCACTCAGATTTATGAGTCCAAGTGACTATAGGCCTACACTTACGGGCCTTTCAGCATGCTCATGAAGAAAAACAAGCCTAAACCCAACTTGAGATAGCCTCAAATAAGCCTTTCTGTGCAAAGCTGGTGTCACTCCATATGAAGTAAAGCTTAGTGCAAACTGTCTAAAGTGACATGTATATTTAGATACTGATATACCAAAAGGGATTGTCCTTGGGATGATAAAGTAATCTCCATTTTCCCCACTTTTGATAGATAACAGAGGTGTGGGTGATAAAGAAGGAGGGACAGTCCAGAAAAAATTTGTCCTTGGTTTTAGAGTGAATGTTTGTGACCGTATTTGAATTGGGGCGAGCAGGGTAGTGATACATATCAAGCTGAGTATTGAAGGCACGGCCTCAAGGAACGAGTCAGCCGGCCTTCCTGTTGAAATCCCAGCTCACACCAGGCTGGAAACAGCTCTTGCTCTTGTCAGTTCTAATGTTTCTCTTAAGACTTCCCTAGAACAGGAAAGTTAAAATGTGATTTACAAGGACTTCTCGACTAAGTACAGAAATAAGCTAAATAACGTGTGAAGTCCACATCACAAAACATTAAATAGCATAGGTGTCAGCAATTGAAGGAGATTTGAGCAGAGAAGTTAACCAGATATTATGGCTTGTGCATAGGAACGGTATGAACACAGAGTACGCTGTCCTTTCTCTACAAGTGGCCATCTTACTTTCCCCACAAATGAACATCTTTTTAACTGTTCTGATTCACTGCTTCCTTCCTTTACTCATGTCGGCTGGAATAACTATGAATTTTGTGCTTTTGAAATGTAAGTTGTTACCCTCCGGTCCCAAATAAATACTGTTTTTTTATTCCTGAAATTCAAATGAGTGACATTTGCAGTGTTACCTCCTGGCTTTGAAATCTGTCTGCCTCTCTTGGTCTTTTCATCGCCCTCTTCATCCAAGCTACCATCTTCTCGCACCTGGACCACATTGCACTAGCCTCCTGGCTGTCTCCATGGACACACTCTTGCCTTCTTCATTCTGCTCTCCACATGGGAGCCAAAGTCATCTTTCTGAAACGCATCTCGTTATGACACCCTCCCCAACACACACATATAACATCTACTTCTTCTATGCCAGAGGTCAGTGTCCTGTTCTCTCAGGCCTCTCCCGGTCCTGTCTATCTGTCCAGCCTCATTTCATGTGACGCTGCACCACACTCTGGCTTTTCAGTCCTTGACCATACCATGTTTCAGTTAACCCAACCTGCAGGTTTTGCACATGCTGTTCCCTCCACCCAGAGTATTCTTCCCTCTCCTTTTTGGCTGTTAACACCTACAACTTTTCAAATTTCAGCTTAGTTATTACCAAGGTTTAATGTTTTCTGTTAAACTTCCTTGTGGAACCAAGTACGCACCTTCACAGCAGTTATCACAGTAATTTTTCAGTTCATTTCTATGGTTCTTTGATTAATTTTTTTGTTATAGACTGTAAAGCCTCGTGAGGGTAAAAATCATGTTCTTTTGTTCACCATTATATGTCTTATATCTTACACAGTGCCTGTCACATAAGAACTCAGTAAATGTGTATTGATTGGATAAGTGAACAAATAATTTCTGAGAATGAGAAGCCAGAGTGAGAGGCCACATGGAAACAAGCCTCCCTCTCACTTAATATTCAATTAATCGATATAAAAAAAAGTTGAGGAGGTGTGCAACACCACGTCTTTGTGTCCTTGCATTCCCTTGTGCTTTCCAAATAATTTAATTTAACATTGCAATCAACTGTTGTAGTCTTTTTGGCTGATGAGACTGGCATGTGATTTTTTTTTTTTGTCCCTTTTGCGTGTATGTGTATGAAGGAGATGAATGAGGACCATAGCACACCCAAGAAAGAAAAGCAGGAGCGGATATCCAAGCATAAAGAGAACTTGCAGCACACACAGGCCGAAGAGGAAGCCCACCTTCTCACTCAGCAGAGACTGTACTACGACAAAAACTGTCGTTTCTTCAAGCGGAAAATAATGATCAAGCGGCACGAGGTGGAGCAGCAGAACATTCGGGAGGTACTTATGATGTTCCCAACTGTTGTCATTAACTTTGCGAGGAGCATGACCACGTCAGTATTGTCCATTCCTGTATCCTTAGCCTTGATAGTCTTTAGCGCAGGCCTAACACAAAGTAGGTGTACAGAAAGGGAATGGATTTACGACTGCTCAGAGAATGCCCATTTGCAGAACAAGAAATCAACTCTTTCCAGATAAATGTAGTCGAATTTTATTGAACACCTAGTGTCAGCTATCACGCCCTGAAGGATCCAAAGAGGTGGAGTAGAGAATTTTTGCGTTCAGCTGCGTGTCAAAGACTTACGTTTTTGAGATTCCCCATGAAACATTGCGCAGTGTGCTGTTCTGTAATTACGTTCATTCATTCAGTCTTTCAGCACTTACGGAGAGCCTCCTTTGTGACAGGTTCTGTGCTAGAGATACCAGGGCTTCCGAGAAGCCATATCTCCTTTGGAGATTAGATCTGAGAGTCATTTCTGAAGTGAACGGAAAATAATTTGGACCGAATGGTATGAGAATTTCAGAAGAGGGAGGAGTCAGAAATGGCTTTCCCAAAATTTGGGGAATTGGATGATATGATGTCACTAGTCACTGAGGTGAGGAACAGAGAATGTGAATCGGGTGCAGATACAAAGGTCATAGGAAATTTTTGTGACCTGGAACAATCAGAGAGAAAGAGAAACCCTCACGAATGAGCTAGCACATTGGTAAAAATACCAAATTTTGATTTAAAAAAATAAACAGTGTTTACCTGCACAAGAGAAACAAGCACTTCAGGTACACTTAACTGGGAATATGAATTGATATAACTTTTTCGAGACCAGTATTCAAATAGCAAGAAAAAAGGGTGGAGCAAACTCAAATTTATTGACAACATGTAATTATGGGTCAGGCTCAGTCTGTTTATCTGAAGTTATCTGTGTTGTCTCCTCTCATTGGAAGAAGAAGAAACTGCTGAACATTTTTGAGCCAGGCAATGAGTACTATGGCTAAAATTTTACTTTAGAAAGGTCAGCCCAGTTTAGTGACAACACAGATTGGTTAGACCATGCTATCTTGGTGGGGGTGATATTGCCCCTAAGGGGGTAAAAAGGGGTTCTTGTGAGGGATGCGGTCCTAGATATTGCAACAACACGTAGCTGTCTGAACGGCCACCACTGTACATTAACTGTCCATCATGGTGTTAACATTTCAGGAGGAGGGATGGTCGGGGGTGGGAAAAGTCTGAAAAGGCCCCTGATGGGGATAGTAATGGGGAAAAAAAAAAGCTGAGAAACTTTTTAGCTTTAGCAAAGAGATCAGTGGTAGGAAATAGCATATAGACAAAGACGGTGGTGGTAGTTGTCCAAGAGAGATGGATCTGAAATCTATTTTGAACTATAAACAGGACCTGGCATACAATAGAATATGAGAGAAAAGAGGAAAGTAGGGTCAAAGTTATTTCTAGGGTTTACTACTTGGAAAAATGCAAATTTGTGTGGAAACAGAGAAGCTTGGAGAGATGTGTTGGTAAGAAACTGATCAATTCAGTACTAGACATGCTGAGTTTGTTAGAAGTTAAAAGAGTCTAAGTGAAAAAGTGCAGTAGCCAGTTGAAAATAACATCTTTGGGATTCTTTTCATCTGGCAATTATTATTATTATTCTAATAGTCCATATTGGGAAGGCGTCTGAGGCTAAGGGGCAGTTAGTGCCCATAAAAGCTGTAGTAGACAGTTATTCCCCTCAAATGTGACTTCATTAGTCTCAGGTTCTAACCAACTGAGCAAAGGATAGCACTGTTAGTCTAGATTTTCTTTTGTTTAGTCTTACTCCAGAACTTCTTCGTGAAAATGTTCAAAGTTTTTTTTTTATTACATTAATCGAAGGACACCAAAGAAGCAAATATAGAAAAATACGGAGTAATGAAAGTTCTTGATATTTCCATCCCACCCAGTCTCTACCCTGGGGCTGTCACCATTAATTTGACAGAGAACTTCCAGATTTTTTCATGTACATATGGATACATCCACATAGCTTAATATACGTCATACGTAACTTTAACTTTACAAAAATAAGGTTACATTAGCATCAGCAGGTTTATTTGATTTGCAAGCAACAAAACCAAACTCTGGCTGACTTAGCCAGAAAGGAATTTATTGGAGGGATATGGGGCAGGTGACCAAGCTGAAGAATCACGCTTGGAAAAGATGAAGAAGCAAGTTAGAAAAGCACCTTCCCCGATCCAGAAAGCAAGAGCTAACGGACGTTGCTCAAGGCACCACCATTTGAATGTATCGCCTCCGGCCCCGGTGAATTTTTGTTTGGTTGCTGCTTAAGATTCAGATTCCTAGGAGAGAGAGAACTTGGTTGAGTAATGTGCTCACTCCCTTCATCTTTAATTTCCGAGAGGGTGGAGTAGTTCCTCCCACCCACAAGCAAAAAGAGGAGCTGGTTAACAGAGGAAGGGGAAATGGATACTGAACCTACAGAAAAAAAAAAGCCGTCCCACTGCACTGTTTTGTAACTTTTTTTTTTTTCCTTTACTATCTAGAACATTCAGCTCTGTCTCATTTTGGTGGTGGTGGGCAAGGCTATGTTATTTAGTACTCCTCAGTGGATATTTTTACAATATTACTGACAATACTACAGGAAACATCTTTGTACATAGATCTTTTTAGACAAATGCAAGCATTTTGTAGGGTATATTTTCACAAGTGAAATTTCTGGATCAGAATGGATACATCTAAATTTCCAACAGATATTGCCAAATTGCCCTCTTTATATACTCCCACCAACAAAGAGGGCCCTCTTTTCCTGTATCTTTGCCAAAACTGAGTATTAGCAATCCTTTCAATTACCGAAAACATTTTAAAAGATCAACACAGACTTAAGTCGAGCCTCTTCCTTTATCATCACTGCCCACAGCTGCCCACTGTGTTCTAGGCAGATATGAAAGTGAGAACTGAAACTAAGAACGCATTCAATGTCGTAGGCTAACACCATCTCCAGTCAAAAGTTTGAATTCTAGCTCTGACTCAACCACAGTGGGCACGAGCACAAAGATTTTGACGGGAGTGAGATCAGCTGCTTTTGCAGAAGTCCGCCGTACTTCCTTTGAAACTTGAATGGTTGGGTCGCAGTTGGGAAGGGTTGATTAGGGGGACACACCCCAGATCCATGTCGGACACGGGAGGCACATGCACATAAAGTCTGATGAAGTGCTGAGGGGCCACCATGTTTGAAAAGCACCTGCGTTTCAGTGCTAAGCTCACACTCCTTTCAGGGCATATATGGTGGGCAGAATCACCCGGATCGTTACACGTGTTTTTGTATTTTTGCTCAGCTTATTTTGTTGAATTTGTAAGCTAAAGGTGCACATGATGGGGCTCTGTCGTATGCTGTGTCATTTGGACAGATGGAACAACCATTGCATTGTCTAGACAGAGCAGAGGAATCCTTCACAGTCTGTATCACAGCCTGCGAAAGCGTAAAACAGGAAAAGAGAAGCCCTCACTGGGACATCTTTTCAGGGAAAATGTTGAAAACCTAAAAACTTCAGTTTTAGCCTCAGCTCTGCTTTGCAAAAGTTCTATGAACTTATATTAATCTCTCAATTCCCAAATTCCTTACTATTGTATATAAAAGGGGTGAATCCTTCAAATCTTATCACCTCAGAGGGTTGCAATTATAAGTAAAATATGCAAATCATTTTTAAAACTTGAAAGCACGTTACACATTATTACATAGAGGCATAGCACTGGGCTCATAAGATGAATAATGCATTTTTTTTTACCATAGTTTAAAATATCATAGACAGTTTACTAACTTACATCTCAGCAATTCAGATGGACGAATGAAAGGTAAAGGGAGCAACCTACAATTATAACAGAAAAGTCATTTCAGTATCACGTTTCTCCCACTTTTCTAATGGTTTACAAAAACTAGTTTTAAGATGCTCACTTCTGAATACAGAAAAATAATAATGACACGCTTCTATGTTCTGAAGCGTGTTCGTATGGTCTTTCGTTTCATCTTCACAAGAAAGGTGGAAGAGTTTTCTGCACTTTACACCCGTGGAAACTAAAATGTAGAGGAAGAGACTTGCCCAAAAGCACACGTACGTAATGAGTCAATGGGAGAGCCGAAACTGACTCACACCCTGACTTTTTTCCGTTGATTCTCAAACTTCAGTATATATCAGAATTTTCTGGGTGATTTGTTATAAAGACCAAGTGCTCATAACCCAGGCGTTCTGCAGACATTCCGAAGCATTTTATTAAACATAAAGCAAAGCACTTGGTTTCCTCCAAAAGTGTTGATTTTGTATTTTCTGTTTCTTTCCCCATGAGATTCGGGGCTCTGGGCAGCTCAGACTCAGTTTGGACTTCGCAGTTTAGGAAAATGTGGACTGTGTAAATGCCCAATATTAGGAATCCTGGTACTCAAAGGTTCAAAACGATAGAGTGACCTAGGACAGGACGTTTACCCATTTCAAGGGCCTTTCTTGGCTTTCTCTAGGTCACTGGACTAGAATAGCTTTAGGCTCTGGGATGAGGGCTCACTGTCCTTTAGTGCCACCTAGGGGCCAGTGAGTGACTTTTAAAAGAAGGCATTTGATGGTCCAGGTAAAGAGGAAAAATAAAACGGGGGGAAATGCAGGAAGAGATGGGGTATATGCTCTAGGGTCTTATCTTTCATAGAACAAATGTAACTTGCACTTCTGCTATTGCCCCAGTAGGAAATAAACTCCATAAGGAGGACGTACTTAGTCACACCTCTATCCCTACTGCTGACAGCGGTGCCTGATACATACAGGGCGCTCAGCAAAGGCCTGTTGACTGAGTGAATGATTAGCGACTTAGCTCCCGTGACAGATGCGGTGCTACTTAAAGGACTCCTCTTCAAACAGATAGAGGGGCCACGCTTGCAAGATGTTCTCAACCACACCAGTCTTCAAATGTCAGTGAAAATTCTATGAAGATAAGATTTTCTTCAATCGTGGATGTCATTAGAGAGGCATCCCATTGTTCTAATTTCAAGTCCAGCTCACAAGCTTTCCCCTTTCCTTGGCCTTTTTCACCAGCGGTAACACCACCCTTTTCGGAAATCTTACAGCATAAAATCTTTACCTCTTTTATAGCACTATATCACTTCCAACCTCGCCCTCCCTTGTAAAAATGAATACATAAAACTTAGTTCCCTGTATTAATTGAGGTTCTTTGCACGTTACTGAAATGTATCGGTGCCAAAAGCAAGGATATAGGAACTTTTCATAAAACCCAATAGCAATAATGCTGCTGGACCTACAGGACAGCTTAGAACCAGCCTGGAACTTGGGCATCCATATTTTCCCTTCACTAGCGACCCTCAACCTTTTTGGCACTGGGGACCAGTGCTCCTATGAGAATCTAAACCCTGATGATCTGAGGTGGAGCTGAGGCGGTGATGCTATAGCGCTGGGCAGCGGCTGCAAACATAGATGAGGTTTCGCTCTCTCAACTCCTGCTATGCTGTTCCTAACAGGCCACAGACCAGTACCTGTCTGCAGTCCAGGCATTGGGAACCCCCACCCTATGCTTCTTTCTTCTCGCCTTTTCATTCTTCTTGCTCCGAAGCCCAGTTTTCTCGAATCCTCAGCACTCATAACAGCAGATAGCTACCACATATGTAGTTTTTACGTGCCCCTCGATTCTAGCCGCATGTAAAGACTAACTAACTGTCTCTGAATCCCAATTCCAAATTTCCCAGAAGGAAACTAGATTGATCCAGCCAGCTGTGAGCTGAGCATGTACTTCAATACATGTCTGTTCTCTATCACAGTATTAGCAAGCCGAGGGCAGAGTCATAGGTTAGTAAATATTTTTACGTTCCCAGAACACATGGTTCAGATCTTTGATATAGTGCCATTGAGGAAATATTCTTGAACTGGTGAATGAAAAAATTTTACCCAAATTCTCCCTCCCCCCACTTTTTTCTAGTTTTCATCCTTTTCCCCGCTTCAACAAAAAGGAAAGACATGAGTAGAACTGGGGGAAAAAAAACAGAACGATTAGAACTCGAAATGATCAAACAGCCTGTTATGAAAAAGATGAAAGGGAAGAGATCTCTTCTGCTTTTTCCCAGCATGCTGTGAACTCTGAGATTTTAAAAACTAGGCAATTGGCCTACTTCTGATCCATGCAAAAAACAGGGTATTTTCCCATAAGAACGTTGCAGACATTGTCAGTTTAATTCAGTGATTCTCAGCTCTGACTGAGAATGAATTAGAATCACCTGTAGAACTTACAAATATTGATGTCACAGTCCCACCCTAGATAATTATCAGAATCTCAGGTCGTGGGATTAAGGCTTCTATGTTATAAAAGCTTCCTCACACGATTTTAATGGATGGCCTGGGTTGAGAACCTAGTGGCTTGCTTAACTGAAGAAACATTTATTTAGACCTGTGTGTAACACACAACCTCATTAAGGGTCATAGCAGCTCTGTGAGGTAAGAAAGGTTCGAGGAAAATCTCATTTTACAGATAGTGTGTCTGTGATGGCTGTGAAGTTTCCCATCTTGTAAATGGTGGACCCGCACACAGAACCTAAATCTCCAGGGGTTGTTAATCCCATCTCATTAGGTGATGCTGCCAAACACTCGTGGGTTTAGTTAAGAGATAGTCGTGCCATTCTTTGCCATCCCTCACTCAGTTGTGCAGTCCTTCTAGGTCATCCCCATTCACCTCTCTCCATTCATCTCTTGTTCTGAAATGCAGGAACTAAATAAAAAGAGGACGCAGAAGGAGATGGAGCACGCCATGCTTATCAGGCACGACGAGTCCACCCGAGAGCTAGAATACAGGCAGCTGCACACATTACAGAAGCTACGCATGGATCTGATCCGTTTACAGCACCAGACTGAACTGGAAAACCAGCTGGAGTACAATAAGAGGCGAGAAAGGGAACTGCACAGAAAGCATGTCATGGAACTTCGGCAACAGCCAAAAAACTTAAAGGTAAGGGGAAGAAAGCGAAGCATTTCCCTGTCTGTGCTCCTCGATGGAGTTGGGCTGGATCAGTGGTCCCTACACCTGGGTGATTGTCATTGTCACCTGGGCAACTTACACGTGTCTGGGCCTCATACCTCTGAATCAGAATCTCTAGATGTGACGCACAAGAAACGAACTCCTGATGAGATGCTGCTGGGCAACGTGGTGTGCAAACCGTTATACTAGACGGTCTCTCCCCTTTTCTTTGTTAACTATTGGGTGATTTCTCTGACCCCTTCATGATCTGCCCTTTTTTAAATTATAGCGTGTGGACTAAGAGCAGCAGCCCATGGTTCTAAAACCAGGAGATGAGAACATTACCTGGCAGGTCTGAGGAGGATAAATATCATCCTCATGCCAAGTCGCATTATTGTCAGTAGCAGTCACTACCTTATGTGCTACTGTATTCAGAAAGACTTTAAAGCCTCATGCAAGCTTTTAAGGCAGAATATGATTTATTGGTGACATCTGACATCTGTCATGGGCATGGGAGTCAGGAGTGGATCTGTATGTGCTGGGCACTTATTACCCCTGCCCTTTGGCCCTCACCGCCTCAGGTCATTTTAACTGAGTGCTAATTAACAAGCTATTTGGACTAAGCCATTGCTGTCTGTCAAGGAAGACACTGTCACTGTTGATACAGATGTGAGACCAACCTCGTTCACTCTGGCCATGCTCCCCTCTAGCCAAATCCTAACCTGTCTAGCGATCCCTGTAATCACAGCTCCTCCAGGCGTTGTTCATGAAACACACATGTGACCAGGAGGCAGCCTGACGGAACACCTGTTGGACTTAAAAATACCCCCACTTTCTCCTTGCCAAAATGTGCATTTGAGATTGCTACGTGCAAGTATAACCTCTTAATGGGGGACAATAAAATCAATTTTACTTTCTATTTATGCTGAAATTTAGTGGAATTGTCAGGGAAACACAGCAGTGAGAGCTGCCTTGTATGTTGCCATCACTTGGAAACCGGGGTGGGGTGTGAACCATGACAAAAAAAAAAGGGCAAAACAACTAATAATGGAAAACACAGAGAATTTTGACTAGGAAACATTAAAATAATGAACAGACTTTGATAAACGGAGCTTCATGGTATTTCACAACCCACTCAGAGTTGTGATTCTTTGTAAAAATTCATTTTTTAATCCATTCATAAATTCAAAATCACTTCCACTTTTTTACTGTAGAGTTGACTCTTGTCTGTGTCCTCTGTATTATTTTCATTATTATAGACTAGTAATGCGGGTGACTGCAGCTATAATATGTGGAAGACTCTCTATTTACCGATGTGTCTTTATTTTCCTTTTGTCACTTTTTCCACACAGGCCATGGAAATGCAAATTAAAAAACAGTTTCAGGACACTTGCAAAGTACAGACCAAACAGTATAAAGCACTCAAGAATCACCAGTTGGAAGTTACTCCAAAGAATGAGCACAAAACAATCTTAAAGACACTGAAAGATGAGCAGACAAGAAAACTTGCCATTTTGGCAGAACAGTATGAACAGAGTATAAATGAAATGATGGCCTCTCAAGCGGTAAGTGGTTAGGTTCGGTGCCACGCCTTCAGGAGCTTTGGGAATCAAGAAAACTCAAGATCCAGCCTTTTGTTCCCAAGATGCTTCTTGCACAAATTTAGGATATTGGTGTTTTTCTGCCCAAAGAACTGAGGAAATGACGACGCTGAAAAAAGCCAAGCCAATGCGGATACTTGCTGGAGTGTGTATTATAAGGTGGAACTCAAGGAATAACGTGTTAAATCAAACCTGTGGCACGTAGGGATTTTGAGGGCATAGAATGTCACATTGTTATTCGTCAGCGCTTGCTCAAATAATGTGAAGCATCCGTGAGTAAGACACGCAGACACATTCATTCAGTGCACTTTTACTAAGCACCTGTGTTCAGCACCTTGCTGGGCTCAGAGATAGTGATGAGCTAGAAAGACAACGGTTCATCCCTGTCCTCACACTTGTGTCAGTCAAGCGAGGAGGTCAGATAACTTAAGCAATAAAAATGAACGTAAGAAGTGCTTTGAAGTGGGAGGTGCTGGGGGCTGTGTGAGGATGAGTAGGAACAACTAATCAGGTCTAGGGAAACCATCCCAGAAAGAGCCAAGAGCTTAAAGGAATTTATTGAAGTGAACAGTTTCCATAGAAAAGGATCTATGTAGGCCAAGGCCCAAAAGGGGGGAAAATGTGCATTTGGGAGACTTTTGTATGATTCCCCAAGTTCAAGAAGGAAGATTGTGGGAGCCCAACCTAGAGAGGTCATAAAGGTGTCAGTGAGCCAGGGATGGGAGCTTGCCTGGTATTTCAGTAAAGTTCTCACAAAATGAGTCCTAAAGAATAATAATAATAGTTTGCCAAAAAGGCAGAAGAGGAATAACTATTCCTGGCAAAGGGTACTGTGTATGCAAAGCCTGAGACCCCTGAAAGCGGATGACGCATTTGAGAGACCATGAGTAGTCGGTACAGCAGGAGTATAAACAGAAACAGGTGGACAGTCAGGGATCAGATCCTCAAAAGCCAGGAGTTTGGGCATTACTGTGTAAACAATGGGGAGCTGCTGAAGCCTCTTTTAAGAAAAAGTGACAGGATCAGATTTGTGTTATAGAAAGATACTGGCAGGAATGTCACAAACATAGGGAAAGAGACCAGTCAGGAAGCTATTGTAATAGTCCAGGGGGGAAAACATAATTAACGAAGGCCCGAAGTAAGAGAAAACGTGCTGGTAGGGATGGTGAAGAGGGAGAAGGATTTGAGAATGTTAGGAGGTAGAAGAGCTTGAACTTAGCGATCGATTTGAGAAGTAGGTTTGACAGCAGTGGAATGGGTTATCATTTTGCCAAGATAGAAAATCAGAAGGAGGGATGAGTTAGGATTCCTGGAAGACAATTGGCTGCGTTGTGGACACGTTATCTGGGCTATTGGGGTATCCAAATACAGAGGTACAAATAGGGACATCAGTAGTTCAAGAGTGTGTCAAGATCGAAGACAAAAGGTTTGGCATCATTGTTGTATGGCGGCAGTGGTTGCTGTTAGGAATACCTAAGATCTAGGAACAGGAAATAGAATTAGAAAGGGAGTGGACTAGGGACAGAGTCGTGGCCACCGGTGTGAGGGCTGGGCGGAGTAGACCAAAGAAGATGAATAATCAGCAGTACGGGAGGGGAACCAGAGAGAGCACATCACTGAAGCCAGAACAGGTGTTTCTAGGGGATGATTCCGCCTGTCGCGGAGAGACCGATTGGAGCTAGCAGTGGATTTGTCCATTGACCGTCACCGACAATCAGCAGAGTGGCGGAAACGGAAGGTATCAGAGTGCATTGAAAATGTTATTATTCAGTGAGACAGAAATCATAAATGAGATTTCTTTTCCAAGATCCTTATCAGACAAGGAAAGGAGAGAAGGAACTATAGCTAGTGGTAGAGACAGTTAAGGGGAGACTTCTGTTAATTAGGGGAGGCTTAAACGCGTCCTTAGGCTGAGGATAGGAGCCAGTACATTCATTCATTCATTCATTCATTCATCCAATAAGTGTTTATTTAGTGTCTATACTGTGCCCCAGGCATCCTGGGATACTGTGGCGAGTAAGACAGTCATCAAGCATATCTTCATGACATTTATAGAAGAGTGGGGGACGTTGAAGAAAATCTCAGTAAAATGGCAGAGCAAAAGCAGGGTGCTAACAAGAGTGTAAACCAGGAGAGCTGGGCTGGTAGGAAGAGTCAGGAAAGGCCTCTAAGACATACTGATTTTTTAAGCTGAGTACATTCTAGGCAAAGGGAACTGCATTTGTAAAAATAGGAAAGACGGTGGCACTTTTAATGAACTCTAAAAGGGGTCCATTATGTTTGGGACATAGAGAACTGGGAGGAGATATTAAAATGAGAATAAAACTGGAGGGTAAACAAGGCCTAGGTCATGTAGAGGCTTGTAAATTTTCTTTAAAATCTCGATCTTTATCCTAAAAGCAATGGGAAGCTATTGAAGAGTATTTGTGAGGGAACGGACCTCAGATTTGCGTTTTTGAACGGTCATTGTGATGACATGTGGAGAATGACCTGAGAGACGGCAGGAACAGGGATAAGAAGATCATTTATTAAGTTGCTGCTTTTACCTGGACATGAGGGCATGGTGTCTAGACTAGAGAGGGGGCTGTTGGGATAAAGGAAAAGTGACTGAATTTGACATAGGCAGGAGGTGGAATTGAAAGCATTTAGTAAGAGGTTGAACGTGGAGAATGAGGTGTTAAGGCGAGCTTCCCCGTCTCTCATTGGAGCAAAATGTTAGATGGTGGAGCCATTTACCTTCATGGTGAAGAAGGAAGCGTAGAGCAGATTGAGAAGTGGGAAGAGAAAGAGGATGAGTTAATACTAGTCGTATTGAGCTTGAGGGCCCAGGAAACTTCCAGGTAAAGCTGTCTCTAGTAGACTAGATGAGCTAGCCTGGACCTCAGAGGAGAAATCCGGTTCAGAGGTAGAAATGTGGGGGTTGTCTGCTTACAGACTGTAATTAAAGCCTTTGGGAAAGCCTTTAGAAGAGAGATTAGAGGAAGAAGGCCCGTGATAAAGCCCCAGGAGCACCCACATTTAATGGCCCAGTAAGGTCAGGAGTAGCTGGAAAAGGAGAGGAAGGAGGACAAAAACCAAGAGGGCGCGTGGTTGGTATCTCCAAAGATGAGAGAAGGATTTCAGGAAGAAGTGGGCGATCCGTATATCAAATGCTGCTTGGGAGCTCAGGTAAGATGAAGGCTCCTTCAAGGTGGCCATCAGTGACCTCAAAGTGAGCAAAGAAGTAAAGGGATAGGATCATGATGAGCACGAGAGGGGGAGGGGGAGCGGCTAGGGACATAAAGGTTGACAGAAGTTCTGTCTTCTTCATCTCTGTAATCTTAGCATCTGCATCAGTACCGGGCACACAACAAGTGCTCAGTGAACGTTCGTTATGTAAGTGGGAGAGACGTGTTCAGAAATAAGGTTCATGCTTGCCCTTGAATAAAAGGAGAGAAATACGCTTTCCTGGGAGGCAGGGAAGAGAGAAAATGTGTACAATCCTTACAGCTGCCCTTCACTGGCGGCGTGCCACGTGCCAGGCACTGCTGTAAGCGTTCCATGAGTGCTATCTCATCTCAGTTTTGTGAAACGCCTGTGAAGTAGTTGCCGTTTTAAGCCACATTTACATATGAGGAAATTAAGGTTTATTGAAGTAAAGCCACTTGCTTAGGGCAGGAGCTGGCAAACTTTTCCTGCAGAGGGAAGACAATAAATATTTGGGGCCTCGTGGACCCACAGGGTCTCTCTCTGTCACAACTGCTCAGCTCTGCTATTATAGTGCAAAAGCAGACATGAATAATACCTAAACGAATGAGCATGTGTGTGTTCCAATAAAACTTTATTTGCAAAAATAAGCAGCGAACCAGATTCGGCTCTTGGGCCATAGTGTGCCACCTCCTGCCTTAATTAATTAGTGGTGGAGCTGGGGTTTGAACCCATTTGCCAGGGAGCCTATAACCCTGTATGCTTGGCCCCCACTGCACCACGCTGCTTCTGTCGTATCCTTTTCTTCAGTGTCACCCACTTGAGAAAACATCCACGGTATTCACCTGTACTTTTATAAAAGCCTTTTAAGGGAATATTTGGGTGATGGAGACCAAACACTGGAATGTCCTCTGATTTCTGGACTGGCACTTTTGAGTCAGAGCTGGTACAGAGTAACACAGTTACTGACATTTGCCAGAAATAAGAGGAGATGGGGGCGTTTCAGTGCTCGGACCTGCCCCTCGCCCACGTGGCCAGGGTTTACAGCAATCAACGTGACAGGGAGCAAAGGACAGCCTGTCATTCCCGTTATGGGTAAGGAAGCTCCCGTGTCCGGGGGAGTCGGTAACAGTCTCATTGGGCGCCAGTCAGGCTGTCCCTGCTGCAGATTGACTGTTCATTGTGTCTAGTATTTCTTCTCCCTTTGTAGCTCATGGGGAAATGGGAAGAGAGATGTCCTCTTTCGTGGGGTTCAGTGGAAGCCGGTTAAGGTTAATTACTGGTGATGTGATTATGTTATTTCGTGCGCATTTGGTATAGTTTATGTCTCTAAAAGTACTAACAAAGATACTCTGCAAATAACTTTCTAAAACTATTCTCACAACATTTTGAAAAGTCACTTTTCAATCATGATGTTGAGATATACTGTTGACTCACTAATTGCACAGATAGAGAAGGAAGCATGAGGCAGAGGATAAGCATCGCGGCCAACTGGGCTGTGTGGAAACATGCAGGTGAACTCAGGGTAGACAGATCTGTCTCCTTCAAGGGTTCTAGTCTTACTGTTCCCAGCCTAACCGAGGGCCTGCTAAAGTCTAGACAAAACCAAGCCTGGGACAGGAGGGCCATCAGCCCTTACACATCCTCCTGCTCGGGGCCCCAAACCAACCACATTCACGTTTTAGACTGGCATTTCCGCTCCCTGAGTTGGCCCAATTCAGGTGCTGCAAGAAGCAAAGGAAACAGTGTTAGTCTGGCTCATAACCTGGACTTCACGGCTTCAAATCAGAATATGCCCCTTAAGATGATCAAGGCCACCTGCTGTGGGGAGCAGGTCTGAGCCTCGTGAGTTTTAGATTGGCGGGGCCACCAGGGTAACTTAGCCAACAAGAGGGGCCGACGTTACTTGAGTGTGTGACAGTACTATGGTGTATTCCTCAAGTCTCGTGGAGATAGGACTGATTTTTTTTAAAGCTAAAGATATCCAAATGCATGACGGTTTGTGGGTTAAAGATGTCTAAATACGGAAACAGTCCAAATCAAAATCATGTTAACAGCCACTATCTGTCGAACACTTGGTATACATGAGGAACTATGCCTAGGATTTCATATGAATTCTTTCATTCTCGTGCCAACCTTAGACAGTAGGAGCTTACTACTTTCCTGAAAAAAAAAAAAGTCAATAAATGAGACTTGGAGAGGTTAAGTAACTTGCCAAGGTGACACATCGACGTGAATGGCAGGGCTTGAAGTCAAGCTCGGAAGTCTGCCTCCAAAGCCCACAGGTTTGATTGCTGGAGTGTGGTTTTCGTAAAAATGTTTTTGTTGTCTTAGGGAGGAATGTTGTAAGAAAAGAATGTGTTTTTAGATGTTTGCAGCCCTTTGGGCAGAGTGTACTATTTTCTGATTGCTAACTCCGGATGGACCCAGGGGCATCTGTTTTTCTGAGGGAATCTGTTTCCTCCCAAACCAGGAACCCTCTTCCAGTACTCACCGAGCGCTGGGAGCTGGGAGAGAATGACAGTGTGTGTCTTCTGTGCCCGCAGTTACGGCTAGACGAGGCTCAAGAAGCAGAATGCCAGGCCTTGAGGCTACAGCTCCAGCAGGAAATGGAGCTGCTCAACGCCTACCAGAGCAAAATCAAGATGCAAACAGAGGCACAACATGAACGGGAGCTCCAGAAGCTAGAGCAGAGGGTGTCTCTGCGTAGAGCACATCTTGAGCAGAAGGTATGACCGTGTTCCTCTGGGTCCGGGACAGCTGGGTGGAGGTGGGGCGCAGCCTAGGGAACTGCCATTTCTCGAGCCCTGCCTATGTACTGGGGGATGGGAGTGGGCACCGTCCACTTAGTGTCTGCTTTGATACTCCTAGAGGTCGGCATCGTCTCCATTCTACAGGCAGGATGCTAAGAGCCCACATGGCTAAGTTACTTGCATAAGTCTGATCCCACAGCCTCAGCCCTTTTATTACTCTGCTAGGAAGCCCTCCGCCTACACAGCCAGAGGAGCCCATGGGTCACTGGGTCGTTGACATGACACAGGAAAGGTACTCCGAGCTGATAGCATGGCTGCTAGATGGCACAAGGAAGCCAAATGCAGATTCGGCTTTTATTTCCAGCGATTGCTAAGCGAAAAGGAATCACCAGCAGGGCTCTTTAAAAACATTAAAATGAAGAGAGGCTGAGACTGCCACGCATAATAAATGTTATCTGAATTGAAATATTCATTGCTTTAGCCGAGGAATACGAAGTAGAAAAGATTTCATAAAGCATCTCAAAGCTGCGAAGCGTTTATTTGCTTAACCAGTTATTTGTGCTTTCTGCGGGCGCTTCCCTGAGACCAGCGGAAAAGGCTGTTTTCCCAGCTCCTGTTCTTGAACTAAATTGCTAATGACCCAGGGGGCATTTGGTTCTCAATGGGATAGCAGCGCAATCTAATTGTGCCTGAGTGTCTTTTAGCTCCTCTTGAGTCATCTCCTGCCGAGACAGGACACTGACCCAGATCAGCCCAGCTCCTTGGCTTGCTAGGATGGGAGGGCTAACCCCAGGGGGGCCCCCACCATTTTCGTTTCGTGAGCAAGTTTTAAATACGATGGATTAGGTACAAGGCGTTTGTCACGGGCCTCTCCCAGCCTGTGGTTTACTCCCAGTTGCTGTGCGGTTGCGTGTCACGTGTGTGCGTGTCTGTGTGCGTGTGTGCATACGCCTGTCCGTCGGGAGATCCTTTCCATTAAGAATCCTCCTTGTGCTTATTTCAGATTGAAGAAGAGCTGGCTGCCCTTCAGAAGGAACGCAGCGAGAGAATAAAGTATCTATTGGAAAGGCAAGAGCGAGAGATTGAAACTTTTGACATGGAGAGCCTCAGAATGGGATTTGGGAATTTGGTTACATTAGATTTTCCTAAGGAGGACTATAGATGAGATTAAATTTTTTTGCCATTTACAAAAAAAAAAAAGAAAAAAGAAAACCGAAAAAAATTCAGACCCTGCAAAACCACATTCCCCATTTTAACGGGCGTTGCTCTCACTCTCTCTCTCTCTCTTACTCTTACTGACATCGTGTCGGACTAGTGCCTGTTTATTCTTACTCCATCAGGGGCCCCCTTCCTCCCCCCGTGTCAGCTTTCAGTGCTGGCCAGAACCTGGCCATCTCTTCTATCCATAGTACACGTCACAGTATTGATGTGATTCAAAATGTTGCGGTGAAAACTTCGGAGACAGTTTTAAGAAAACCAATAAACCAACAACAAAAAAAGTGGATGTATATTGCTTTAAGCAATCACTCATTACCACCAATCTGTGAAAGTAAAGCAAAAAAATAATAATAATAAATGCCAAGGGGGAGAGAGACACAATATCCGCAGCCTTACACCTTAACTAGCTGCTGCATTATTTTATTTTATTTTATTTTTTTGGTATTTATTCATCAGGAATAAAAATAAAAAAAAAAAACAAAGTTTTATTAAAGATTGAAAATTTGATACATTTTACAGAAACTAATTGTGATGTACATATCAGTGGTGACATATTATTACTTTTTTGGGGCAGGGGGGTGGGTGGGGTGAAGAGATCTTGTGATTTTTAAGAACCTGCTGGCAAGAGTTTAACTTGTCTTCAGCATATTCTGATTGTATCATAATCATTTTCTGCTGTTGCAGAGGATGTGAATACACTTAAGGAGCTCACAGAATCCCAGTAGCACAAATTGGGCTTTGGCAAATCGTGTATTTTGTGTATAGAAGGAATTTAAGGAGAGGTATTACTTATTTTCATATTGTATTTTAACTGTTTCTCTGATCAAATTTTTTTACTTCCTCCTCCTATTCCTCCCCACCTCCCTCCTTTTCCAATTCAGTATTTGGAGTTCAACACTGTCTCTCAATCAGATCATCTTGATCTTTTTCTTTATCTCCCTTCCCCTCCCGAAGTCCCATATCTTGGTCATAAATATTGCATTATTCACACTTTCAAACTGTGTATTTTCTTACAATAAAAAATGATGAAAAAAAAAAGGCTTTACTTCTTTTGCATGCACTTTAAAAACAAAAACAAAACATTTTTCAGGTTCCGAGGAAGAGCATGATAACTGTCAGAGCTTTTAATTATATTTGTAAATAAAAGTGTTCATCACATCGCCTTGCTGTGTTATTGTGGCAGGAAGTTTCCCTTCTAGGTTGCCCAGTTCATAATCCAGATGGAGACCCGCCCTCCAGAAACCGTCCTCCGTAACACCTGCTGCTCCGAGAAGAGCCATTCGGGATTTTCAGGTAAAGCTGTGCCTTCCAAGGTCTCATACGAGACCGACCGCACATAGTGTCGCATTGTCTGAAGTCAGCTGTACCTGCTTTCCCTTAAGAACAGAAAAAGGCACATATGCACACACACGTGCACACACACCTACCCCAGTGTGCCAGTCATGTGTAGGAGTATGTATTGCTAAGGAGAGAATAGAAAATGTGGGCACCCTTAAAGTGAGGTAGTATTAATATAGCCGAATATTTGAAATGATCTCCCTGTAATAATAGTAGCTCCCCCTCCCCTCATTCTTATTTAGAATAATTTATGTGCATAACGATGAGGTGGTATAACATATACCTTTCAGGATATGGCTTTGGGGTCAAGACAATCTCAGTAAGATCTCATGGTCTTAGGGTTTTACGTCCTGGATGTCGAAAATTGACCTTTAGCATGATAACCTGAAGATCACGCTTGTATCCTGCCGGATATTAAGTCATCACAGACAAAGGTGGCCTGTCACGTTCACTGTGATAGACTAAAGCAGAAAGGTATACTCAGTTATAAAATAACTGAGCCTTCAACCATAGAGCCTTCAATTATCATCACCGGGTGCCATAACATAAGCAGCCTAGTTCATAGGAATTTCTACATTAGGCCCAGCAGAAAAGATTGGAAGGGGCTGGAAAGAAGCCTCAATTACCTATAAAAAATAGATAACCTATTTCACACTTAGGTCCCCATGTGATGGGACACTAAACTAGGCATTTTACAGATGAAATAAGAAATAAGCCCAGGCCAGGGGAAGCAGTGGTGGCAGAGACTGAGCCGACGACACCTGTCTGACTTCAGAACACACACTCCCAAGCACGGGTCATACTGTCAACCAGGACAGTAAATCTCAGGAAGGCAGAAAAACCACGTGGTCTATGTTGTCCATTTCTCTCTGCAGCTAAAAATGTCTAGCAAAGCTTGGGAAAAGGCCTTATGTCTGAGAGGTGATACGTGCTGATCTCTCGAGTCAGTCAGCGACGTGTCCCATAGTAGTTACCAGAAGGAGCGTGGGGCCCTGCTCCTACCACCTGACACAGACGGAGTCTCCCGACCCCTAGTACATTCACGGGGAGGCAGGGATAGAAGAGGAGCAGAAGGGTGGCAAGAGAACAGGTATGAAAGGTCCCTAAATAATGTATCTCAAACAGGTGAACATCCTTGTCCTAACGGAGCTTACATTAGGGGTGGGAAGACACCAAACACAATGATTGACATAAATCACCTTACATGGTAATAAGTGCTATGGGTAAAGGAGAAAGGGAAGGGGGACCGGAAGTGCCAGGATCAGCATACGCTCGCCCAGTCAGTCGAGAAGTGTTTATTGAGCGCCTACTGTGTGCCTGGAGGTGTGTCAGGAAGGATGGATGGGGTCACCACCCTTCTGGAGCTCATGGTTCCACTCTCTACTGAAACGATGGCCGTAGACTGTTGACCAACAGTGGGCTGAGACGAGCCACTGCAGTTCAAGTACTGGGTGCCACCAGGAGTTGGAAGGAACTGCAACCATTAGAGTCGCAGAGGGTGTCAGAGAATGCTTGCCCCTGATGTCTGAGTTTATTTCTCGAATTTACCACCATCTGCAATTATTGGTTTATGTATCGATTGAAAAAAAAAGAGTATTTCTGGGCAACTGGCAACATGCTCATGTCAGAACTCCATATGCCCCTTTGATTTGAATTCAGCGATGTGTTTTGCCATCGATATAAGTTATAAAATTCACATTTGTATTGTCCTAGTTTGGGAGAGCAGAGTAAATCTTGCCCGCTGATTACAACGAAAAGCTAGACAAAAGGCAAAAGCAGTCTAATGGGGCACTGAAAAACGAAAGCGAGGGTGGATTGTGGAAAAGCAACAGATGAAGAAAAATGAGAATCCTTTGCCGGCAGACTCCCTCTACAAGCGATGCTAAAAGAACGGCTCTTTCTGCAGGAAAATACCGGAAGGAAACTTGGATCTCTGGGAATGAAGGAAGAGCAACAAATGGTAAATACCTAGATAAATATAAATAATTTTTTCCCTCCTATTTTTTGAACGATTGTATCTATTTCAAAGCAGTGCTGGGTGAGGGTTTCGATATTTTTAAATGTAAAAATGTAATCCCATGACAACTATAACATCAAAGTTGGTGGTGAAAAGACCCACTGGTTGCCATGCTCCTGCCTTTTACACTTAAGTGATACACTTTTTATTCTAAGATTGCAAAGTTAGTTATGCATACAGTAACTCCTGGAGAAACTACTGAAAAACAAAAAAGAAAACCCAAAGAGATAATAGCCAAAAATCTAATAAAAATAATCCAAGAGGGCAGGAAAGGGAGCCCAGGGATGGAAGGGAAAAGCAGGGCAAACAAAACATAAAATGGTAGGTCCTAAATCTCACCCTATCAATAATTACATTAAATATTCAGTTAAATAGTTAAAAGGCAGAGGTCAGTTGTCCTTGCCTTCATGAGGGTCAAATGGGGGAGGTGAAGCATTAAATTAAAAATTACATATATTTTTTAAGTCACAATTGTGATGTTGCAATAGCACATAGCACAGGAGACTCCCGCCCAGTCAGGGAAGGTAAAGGTCCCCTGAAGGTCGGAGATAAAGAATGAACGGGGTATTGTCACAAAGGAAGTGGGAAAGAAGAGTCCAGGCAGCTTTCGCAGCCAAAGCTGGAAGTAGCCTGGCTTGCTCAAGGAACTGAGAGGCAACATTTGAAATTTAATGGAAAGACAACCGGCGGGAAGCTGGAGAGGCAAATGGGGGTCAGACCACACGGAGTGACAGGTCCCATAAGGATCTGGTCCGATTCCAGAGCACCTGCAAGCCGCGAAGAGGTTTAAGTGGGTGATGTATGGAAGAAGTAAGTCCCTGGCTGAGAGAAAGAGGATGTAGGCCATGTGCTACCATGGTGAGATATTAGGGACACCAATCCTGTGTTTTATTAGGGCTTCCGGAGAATTTGCCACGTTAGACGTGTGTTCAGCCGTGAAGTCAAAATGAGGCCATCCCGACATTCCAGGGCTGTGTCCAAAACCCTGGGGTCCGGAGAAGCTGCTCCAGCTGTACGATGACGACGACTCCTGCATCTCTTCATTCTAAACCTTTAAAAACACGGCCTGATCGACATGTACCCAGGCCGCACACCGCCTGGAGGAAGGTGGTCGTTTCAGACGTTGCTCCTGGGTGTCCGTCAGGTCAAGGGAATCATTTAATCTCACCAACCGAACCATTTTGTTCTTCAACCTCCTGGTGAGGTGAATGTCAGTGACTCCCCCCATCAGCTTTCTAACGTATCGTTCAGACCTATTTTTCTTTTTATGTGAACTTCTTGTGCACACCCGAGTTGCTGACCTTTTTCAGAATCATTCATGAGCCTATCCCCGTGTTAGACAAGTAAAGAGATGATTGTAATTCTTCATAAATCTTCAGACGATGATTTAAAAAGTGCTGTGATGTGAGATAAAGGTCTCAAAGAAAACAGTGGTTTAGAGAAAAGAGTAAATGACTTTAGAAATATGTCAATAACAAGCTGTCCTGTTTGAAGTTTGAGGAAACTGGCAAGGGTGGGGGAAGTTGCTTCTACACACCACCGCCATGAATACAATCAGTGTGATCTTTTCGGAGGGCGGTTTGCATCAGCACTGAAGAAATACACGTCTTTTGAACTGACTGTTTCCATGCTAGGAATTTATTCCACTAAATTGTTTGCAAAAACGTTTTATAAAAAGTTGGCTGAAACGGTTTATAATTGCAAATAACCAGAAATAATCTAATCGCAGGAAAGAATTGGACTAATTATGGAAGACCCATAAGACAGAATATTTGTTCAGAAGGACGACACGAATGGTGGCGACCTGTGGACTGAAGATGTGCTGCATAAAGGTGCACTAGTTGGGGAAAGAGAGTGGAACCCGTGTGTACAGCAAGACCATGATTTTTTACGGATAAATATGTAGGTATATACTGATGTTTATGTTTTTTTCTAAAAGAAAACTGGTAAGTGCCATTGACGAAACAGGAAGCTGAAAGGCATTTCCTTCCTGTCCTGTTTGCCTCGTCTTACCATGGGCGTGTATTATTTTCAAGGTCAACGGTGTGACTGTTTTCTTTACAACTTTCGTTTTATAAAATATTCCTAGATGAATTTTAAAACCTCAAAGTTAAAAAAAACTTACTATCTTACGTCCCAGAGATGACACGAGGCAACATTTCCGAGTTTTACAGAGAAGCCTTGCAGCAAACGGTGGGGGAAAGGCCCATCCAGGTCTAACTCCGGATCCCGGCTCCACCACAGGCGAGCCAGTGATTTGGACCTTCAAACACCTGCTTTCCCTTCATTTGGTAAATCAAGGGTTGTGAGAGATCTATCACCACCCCAAGCCTTTTCGGTATTGACTGCATGTTGGGTAGAAAGTCAGAACACAAAGAGGCACAGGCTGTTTCAGCCATCGTTACGGTGTCTGCACACAGCTACGTCCTGGGGGACCACTTTCGAAAAAGCAAAGGTGCTTTTGGGGCGAGACTTGGCTACGTTTTGTGACTTTTTTAAAAACCCTAAGTTTAAATGAATGGTTGTTCCTGCGACAGTGTAATGGCACGTGTGTAAGTGTGAACCGTCTGGATGGTCTCTGAATCAAGTCCTCGCCATTCCTGCTGGTCAGGAAAAGGACCTACTCGCCCTTGGAGGCTGCTCCTGACTTCCCACGTTTACGAAACCCCACACCCCGAAGGGCAAAATACCTGGAGGCCAGTTTGTTCAACAAGGTTTTCATTTTATTCAACTATAAGCAAATCACAGAATTAATACACGTAGCAACTCCAGGCAGGCCTTTCTTACACCAATGAAGAGTGACCAATTTAGCAGGCACAGGCTTAACACACTCCTGACAAGGCTTTCACCCAGCCTAGGGCTCACCTAGATGGTCGTGCCTCGACAAGAAAGCAACTCTCCCGCTGGCTCGTCTAATACTGCTCTTGGAAGGAGCCAGAACAGAATACTGACACCTGGTAACACACGTGACGTACCATACCCGGGGTTAGGGGACGTGCCAGGCTCTGGCTGTCTGGTGGGAGCCAGGGCCGTGAAAACACACCAAAGAGGATTCCACCTTGCACAGCCCTGGGCTTAGGCTTACAAAGGCAGAGGCAATGACTTTTTTAACTTCCTTTAAAGATTTTTTTGGTGCTCCGCCCCATTCCTACAGACCTGTTCTTCTCTATTTTTATTTTTTTAATTCTGAGTTGCTATTCTTACATTAACAATCTGATGAGCCCACCACAGCACCAAGGTATCACCTCAGGTGAATTCAAATTAGATCCAAACATAACCAGGGTGCGTGACCCTGTGTAATTATAAAGGACAGGCAGAAGGAAAGTCACCTTAAACCACTATCTGCTCAGTCTCATCTATGAGAAGGGAAATGGAGGAGGAAAAAGCTACACACACCGCGGAACTGGAGGACACTGCTTGGGACTTCCGGGGTGATTCCTGCCTCCCAGCTTTCTCCTACTTCCCAGACAGCTGCTCGTAGAGTTTGGGCACATAGTCATCCCACTCCGCCTGGTAACATGTGCCAGCCACTGGGGGCCCGAGCTCATACTTTTTGCGGAAAGATGCCACCTTGAATTTGCCACGATGGTCCCCAGACCGGTTGCTGAGGATGGGCTCGTCACACTTCAGTGGGCCCTTCTGCTCGTAAACCAGCCAGACGTAGCGGTGAAGGCCTGGAGGGAGACAAGAGGGAAGGTGTACACACAGCTAGGCACCTGATGGCGACATCACCTGTTTTCACAGAAGGTGCCAACTTGGAGGGACCGGGACCACCTCATTCACAACGAGGACACTGAACTTAGAGAGGGAGAACGAGACAGGTCGCTCACTGGCTGAGAATCACTCGATGTCTCTCCACTGCAATGGGTACAAAGTCTACCCTCGGCATCACAGCCTCTAAGGGCCTGCAGGGGTGACCTTGCTCACCCCTCCTCCCGCTCTCTGCTCCTCATTCTCCCCCCCCCCCAGGACTCCTGCACACCCCCTGGAGCACCCCATCGCCAGTCATCTTCCACCACTCCCATCAGACTGCCCACTGTGCTGCTGTCGCGGTAATGCTGCTGCTGTCTGAAATTCTTACTTTTTAATCTCCTCACCAGAAAGAGAACACAACGCTGTGGCGTTTGTCTTCTTGACCCACGTCACCCTAGAACCTACCTCAGTGCCTGGCAACAGGAGGTGCTAAAAAGACACATGAGAAATGGATGGAGGACACAGCAAATCACTGACCAGGGGCCCGTCACACTGCAGCCAGACTAAAGGAAAGCATTACCTTCCTACCTTCAAAACTCCCTTCCTTAGAAGACGAAAGAGACCTGCTTTCAAAGAAACGGCCCAACTCACTTCAACCAACCAGCACAGACTGTTTTAAAATGAGCAGGCAAGCACCCTGTTAATCCTGCATCTTTCTACAAGCTCCAGTCAAGTACTGGACACAAACAGGCACCACGAGTTTTGTTTTTTAAATTATTTAAAGAAAAGTTATTTAAATATTTATACGTGCATGTTCATTGGCACACTATTCACAACAGCCAAGAGGTGGAAGCAACCCAAATATCCATTGACGGATGAACAAAATGTTGTGTGTCTGCGCACACACACACACACACACACACACACTAAAATACTGTTCAGACTTTAAAAAGAAGGAAATCCTGTCACATGCTACAACATGAATGAATTTCGGTATGGAGCTACATGGACTTTTTTTAGATTTAAAGATCTAATTGGCTTTATGAAGCTATTCAGTAATTTGGCAGCATCTTATCTAGCAACGAGAAGGGTGCACCCACATGGATTGTCTGAAATTTTCATATACTGCTGATTAGAGTGTAAAATTTTTCGACCATTTTGGAGAATTCTTGGGCAACTTTTGTGACGCAATAATTCTACTCCTGGGTATTTAGCCTTCAAAGAATGGAAACCTATGCCCACAAAATGACAAGAATTACACAGCGGCTTCATTCATAATAGCCAAACACTGAGAAAAAACCAAATGTCCATCGACAGAAGAGTGACATAAACTGTGCACAACGGAGTAGCACTTGGCAATAAAAAAGGAGTAACTTCCTGAGACAGAAACGACATGGACAAATCTCAGACGTTATCTTGAGTGAGAGAGACCAATCACCAAAAACAAACGCGTACTGCATTAATATCATTCATATGAACACAAAAGCAACCTCTGGAGATTGGTGTAGAAAAGTGATTAGCTCTGAGAAAACTAAACTTAAAGGGCATGAGCGTCTGTCACTATTCAGCGACTAACCCACTACAATCTTTATTACGTGTCAGTTACACTTTACTAAAAGACGAAGAAAAAAATAAGTCAGTTCCTGAGGCCTTTCTGTTAATGAGAACGCAGCTCCTAATTGAGAAAATTGCTTCATTCTCATGTGTGTACTTCCCATAATTAAACTGCCCTAGAGAACGTAACAGATCCCTCAGAAAGATGTCCTTTACCTTCCTTTTATGAATGCATGAGAAGGCTGAAGGCATCTGAAACGTCTGGATTTACAGATGAAATACGAGTTTAATTTGTACACATTGTCCAATGTGTACAATGTGTACAAAAGCCGGAATGCTGCCATGCTTCACTCGCCAGTGCTTCCTTGTTCCAGCGAATGGAAGCACCCTACCATGCACAAGCAATAACAGTGCACCATTAGCCCAGGCAGCACTTATCCAACTTGGAAAGATTCAACATAGCATTTTCTCTCTTCACATATATAACGTGTGTGTGTCTTCCATATAGTTCTTAAAGTCTTCCAAATGTTTTCAAGGCATCATGCTCAATTTTCAAGAGAAAAAAAAGGGAGCTATAAAAAGATAAGCCAATTATTAATAATTCATTTGGAAACTTTCATCATTTCTGAGATCTTTTACGGGAACCAGAAGTTCAAAGATCACAGAGGGCAAAAGTTGAATACAGAATTTAGTTTGTGTTCGATCCATGTGCACACGCCCTCAGGAGGCCATTCCAAGCATTCTGCAACACTGCTTCCTTGGCATCTTCTCACCAACTCCTACTTACTGAAGGCCTAGCAACTAAGAGGCGATGCCTACAGAGTCCGTCTAACCAGAATCCAAGGTTCTAGCCACCTGACTACTGCCTTGGAGGTGACCTAACTGCGTGAAATCTCCACTAGGGTAAGAATTCTCATAAATTAAACTATAAAGCTCTAAGACCCAGACTAAAGTCTGCAGCATTTTAGGCCAGTCCTAATGTGCACCCAGGCTCCCCTCCCGCATCACCCCTAAAAGCAGCCTTTACTGACCTGTGCCCTTGGGAGGCCCGGAGCCCACATAATCGGAGAGGACGGTGCCACTGCTGATGTTATTGCCCTTCATGTTGATCACCAGAAAATGGTGCCATTCCCTATGGGGAGGAATACAGGACGGTCAATGCCATGGGAAATTGGTACCGCACCACCGACAGTGCGTGAAGCATGTTCCATGCCAGGATGCAGCGATGAACCACAGTCCTACATTCTTGGCCACCACGTGTCCACAGGAGAGAGGTTCCAGCACCTCCCTCCTTCAGACTGTCTAGCACAGGGGTCAACAAACCTGTAAATGGTCAGACAATAAACGTTTCAGACTTTGCGTTCATACCATCTCTGTCATGACAACTCGGTTTCTGCCTATAGCATGAAAGCAGCCACAGACAAGATTTAAATAAGTTGTCATGGCTGTGTTCCAATAAAACTTCATTTATGGACACTGAAATCTGAATGTCATGTTATTTTAAGATGTCACAAAATATCATTATTCTTTCCATTTTTCCCCCAATTATTTAAAAATGTAAAAATCTTTCTTAGCTCATGGAGCTACACAAAAATAGGCCTTAGGCAGGAGTGGCTCTCAGCTAGTTTCTAATCTCTTGCTCTAGGGGTTGAAGAGGCCAAAAATGCACACTCTGGCTTAAGCATGTATGGTGAGCATCCCAAATCACACCTCATAACACGGCAGGTCCAGTCAGGGGCTTACACAGTGCAAGAAGCACCAGCTCACGTTTGGATGACCCGCGGGTCTCCAACTTTCCCCAACTTGCCTAAATTTGGGGTCCTTCCTGCTGGGAGCATCCGGGTCTGTCAGGACCAAGGTGTAGAGTTTACCCGAATCAAGGCCATCCCATTCAATACTGGTGGGCCGGTTCTTAACCTGTAGGAAGAAACCAGTTTAGAATTAAAAAGTCAGAAATACTAGAGAAACCAATGCTCTTTGACCTCAAGTTCCTCCTAGGCAAAACAGAGTAGATTATTACTAAAAGCCAAAGTGTGTTGACTCTACTAGAAAACTTAATATCCTCTCTACCTTAGTTTAATCCCAGCAACACTATAAGGCTGGTACGTTATTAACAGAAAAGAGGTGGGATCAGGATTTCAACCCTGGTGCCAATGGAGTCCTCTTAACTACAACCTTACACTGTCTGGAATGCCAGGGCCTCCAGATTTGGCGACCCAGAGGTTACCTGGGCCCTGCTATATCGAAATCTGAATTAACTGGACGTTTAAAGGGGCCCAGAAACTGAGATAAGGTCGAGATGGCCAGACAAGACCTGTTGGACTGGGACAAGCGAGGCCGCAAGCCAGAACAAACAGAGCAGTTCGGTCACACCGGTGGCGGCTCAGACCAGCTTCGGACAGTGCGGGGCATTCAGCAGCCCGGCCCCGCCTCGGTCGTGGGCCAAACGACCAAACAGACTCCACTGCCCTGGGGGGAGCCTTGGAAGCTGCACAAGGCACCCTCACGGCCCCGACGGCTGAAACAAAGGCGGCCTCCCGGGCACGGGCCACCGCGCATTATGTAACGAGTCATATGTCCTCGGGTGAGGCTTCTGCTCCCCAAAGCAGGCTTGGAACCCCAAAACTGTGAGGGCAGGCTCCGGGGACACGGGGTGGGGGCGGGGGAAGGCGACCCAGGCCGCCCGTTCCGGGGGGGTTCGTCCGGGCTGTGTCCGGGCCTAGGCCCCGGCCAGTGCCTGAACACCCCCGAACGTGGATTAATCACCCCGGAACGTGGATTGCTGCTCCCCCCCCCGCAGGCCGCTCCCCCCGACCCGCAGGTGCCACGCTCCGGGGGCCCCGGGGGCCTCGGGCCTGCAGCAGCGGCAGCGCGACCCCCCCCCCGCGGGGCGGGCGCACGTTGGCCGGAGCGTCCCTCCCCCGCCCCCGCCCCCACCCTCCTCCCGCAGGACCCCGGCCTACCTGGGTGGGCGTCAGCACCTTGCCCAGCTCGTCGATCTCCACCCCGGAGTACGCGACCCGCAGCACCTGCTGCGGCCGCTCGTCCACCTCCTGCAGGCTCAGGGGCCCGGACCACTTGCTCAGGTCCATCTCCTAGGCGGGGCCGAGCGGGCGGAGGGCCGCAGGGGGCGACGCTGGGCGCGGACACGCGCAGGAGACACGCACCCGCGGGCAGCGGCCGGCGGACTGGCCGCAGGCGGCGCGAGCCCCGGGGGTGCAGCGAGGCGGGGGCGGGGCGGGGCGGGGTGCGCATGCGCGAGTGGCACGCTCCCGCCCCCGAGGCACGCCCCGCCCCTCTACGGGACGGGGGTGCGCATGCGCAAGGTTACGCCCCGCCCCCGAGTTACGCTCACGCCCCCTCTACGGGACGGGGTGCGCATGCGCGAGGTTACCTTCTGCCCCCCCGAGTTACGCTCACGCCCCTCTGCGGGACGCGGTGCGCCTGCGCGGGGATCACGCCCCGCCCCCGAGACACGCCACGCCCCCTCTGCGGGACGGGGGTGTGCGTGCGCCGTGGCCACGCCCCCCGCTCCCTCCGCTCTCTGATTGGTCGAGCCGGGCAGCGCGCGGGGTCCCGGGGTCCCGCGTCCTTGCAGCCGGCTTCGCCGTGCTTCTTGCACCCGGGCGGGAGGGAGAGATGGGGGAGGATCCGCCCCCCGCGGTCGCTGAGTTCCCCTTAGTGTGGCCGGGCTTGCCAGACCGTTGTTTCCAGAAATGCAACTGATCCACCCTTGACTATCTACCTATCTATCCACCCATCTACCTACCTATCCACCTACCTACCTACCTACCTACCTACCTACCTATCTACCTATTTCTACCTGCTGCTGCATGGTTCTTTGCTCCCCTCGCTCAGTTCAGAAACAGCGAAGGACTCGGTTTGCCGTCGCCCTTCCTGAAACACCCCAAATGCCTTCATGTCGCGCAGGCTCACTTGGTTTCGGTGAACTGCAGGGTGAGAAGGGCCTGTGTGACCTTCGGGGCGTTTTTGTCGAAGGTCAAATAACATCTGCGCATGGATTTGAGCCTCCTCCTCCCCACGTGCTCCAAACAAGACTCCCGGGAAATGACTTTTTTTTTTTTTTAACCACAATTATTCCTGTTTCGCTGACACGTGGCTCTGCCTCTACCCAAACTGCTCACTGTGACCGCAGAAAGCTTTGTTTTTGCTAAATATAAAAGGGCACCGTTTAATAGTCCTTATCTGATTTGATCGAAGAACAGCCTTTGACATCGATAACTACCCCCAGGAGATAAAGAGTTGTTTTCATTTCTTACTAGAAAATAATACAAGTGCATTGTGGAAAATTTAAAGAAAGAAACCCAAAGAAGTAAATAGAAATCTCTTCTATTCTTCTACTTGGATATAAACAATTTGGGGTATATGTTTCCAGTTATAAACTATGAGTATAGATAATTTTGTTTTTTCACAAAAATAATTTCATTATACTCTTACCATTTTAGAATATCTGTATGAAAACAAAACCCTTTCACAATGTATACGTAATCTTAAATCACCGGATGTTCACTTTAAATCTTATGTAAATTTTATATGTCAATTTTACCTCAATAATGCCAAAATTAAAATAAAAATAAGTTCATTATTTTAATAGCTTATTCTTCTCTAGATGCACCACAATTATTTAACTAACTTATTGATATTGGACATTTATGCTGTTTTGTTGTTCTTTTCTTTTACAAATATTACTAAAATGAACATTGTTATATATTTAAACACTTGGTGGACAGTTTTAGGAAAATTTTATTAGATGGGGGCTAGCTAGGTCAAAGGTTATATACTTTATAGGGATTAATTACAGTTAAGTTTCTAGTTAAGTCTGGGTAGGAAACAACCCCTTTAAGATGAAGCACTGATATGATTATTGGGTCTTTCCAACATCCGTTGTGTAAATGCATTTTGATAACCTTGTAAGCAAAAGGAGGACCAAACCCTGTCCTCATGGAGGGTATAAGAGAGACATTAATCAAATGACATTCAGTGAAAGTAAAATTACAGACTGTGATGAGCACCAAAGAGAGAAAATTGGACCATGTGACCCAGGAAAGCCACCGTCAGGCTCAGGGCTACAATTAGGGCATGAGAAGCAGGTGATGGTGCAAAACCTCTTGGGAAAAGTGGAAAGAAATTCCAGGTGTTTTTGCTCCCGGCTACCGTTCTTACTCCTTCCCTACCCCGACAAACAAATGGCCACCAATAAATTCTACCTCTTAAATGCCCCTCCAGTATGTCCACTTCTCCTTGTCCTATCCCCCTTTCACAGTAACAATTCCGGTGTCACCCTCTGACCACTACTTCCAGTCTTCCCTTCTAGCCCATTTCTTGTTCTCAGATGTAAATCAGATGTATCCACACCTCACTTCTCCACTTTCCTTAAAGCCCTCTATAGCTCCTCATTGCCTCAGGATGGAATCTAGACTCTTAATAGGGCCCTGTAGACTTCTCCCACCTCTCTTCCACTCTTCTCTCCAAACACTCTTAATTTGTTTCAGTCCAACTTATCTTTCTACCTCTGGGCCTTTGCACATGCTGTTTCCTCTTCCTAGAACACTTTTCCTCTCGCTCTCCGCTCCTCTCAGCCCTCACTGTACTCTTAACCCAGCTCACTGTTACCCATAGATCACTTCCACCTTCTCTCACCCATCAAGACTGGGAACATGTGCTGCCCCCTGTGTCCACACCTATTCTGTCTTTTCTCTTTCCTGAAATTGAGAGCATTGGGATTACAAATTTATCATTCATCTGAGCCACTCCACTTCTCCGCTGAATATAAACTCCATGAGGGTTATCTCTCTTGTTCACTCGTCTTATCCCCAGCACTTAAAATAATTCCTGATGCACTTGGTACACGATAGTATCATTATTGTTGTTATGAGAAAATAAGTGAATTTTTAAAAACATCTCTTTGGTTTTTAGATTCAAATCACTAAAGCTTTGCTTTCCGATAAAATATCACATTCAGAAAACACAGGCCATGTCACCTTTAATTCCAATATCAACAGCACCTCCTTAACCAGCAGCTGAAGAAAGCAGAGCACCTTTCTTCGCACTGTTTATATTAAACAGCCCTCATTACATGCTCATGAGATAATAGATGCCATCCCACATGCCATGTGTAAAAAAAGAAAACTATTTGATCCGAAGAGATGGTTGAACCTTTATAGAAAATGCTCAGGAAGAGATTTTGTGAACTTGCTTTAAGCTATTCCCTGGGACTAAGCACAGAGGCTCACTGGACATTTAAGAGGGGTAATGTCATTGCAGAATGCCCACTGGGTGCAAAGCACTTAATGTGCTCCCTCGGATGTCCTGAGAAGGCAGTGCTAATCACCTTGCTTTATCGATAAGGTAATGGAGGCTCCGGGAGTGATTGGAAAGGACTGCCCGCATCTGCCAGCACCTTTCTCTGTCTCCATTAGCCTCGGGCTGCTCTCTCCACTGAGGAGACAGAACTGGAACCACTTCCACTAACACAACGGTAGGAACCAAGCAGACCGCATTTACTGCATGCCTACTGTGTGCACGTCAGCGGGCTCCAATAAAGACCACTACCATTTACCGAGTGCACCCTATATGCAGGCCATTGCATTCCAATTACCACTTAACCATCTCCCAGGTGCCTACTGAATGTCTGCTCCGATGACAACAATTACCATATACTGAGCACCTACTGTGTGCTCCAGTGAGGAAGACTAACATTGACTGACCATTACCACTGCCACGTGCCAAGCCCTGACCAAACACCTGGACCCTCTGCATTTCGTTTCATCCTCACACCAACCCCGTGTGGGAGGTACTGCTGTTATCCCTATTTTACAGATAAATCAATTGAGGCTGGGAAAGCTATGGTGGCAAAACAGGATGAAAGCCCACCTGGCTCCAAAGGCCAGATGCAAAGTTCTGGAGCACCCCCTAGCCGGGAGTGCTGGGAATAGAGGTGAGGCGGGCATGGTCTCTGCCCTCCAGAAAGCTTTCCCCTAGTGAAGGTTGTACCAGGAAAACCCCACATGGCAACCTCTGAGATCCGACTGGCGGGAGAGAAATTGGCCAGGGCCCCAGATGCCACTCTGCGTTTAGGCTGGGGCCATGCTTTGACAGGCCTGCTGACACTTTAGTTTTAGCCCAGTGAGACCCATTTCAAATTTCTGGCCCCTGGAACGGTAAGATAAGAAACCTGTGTTGTTTTAAGCCACTACGTTTGTGGTCATTTGTTAGAGCAACGGTAGGAACCTTATCCTGAGCCTCGGTTTCCCCCTCTCTAAAATGGGTTTACCAACCCCCCTTAAGTGATCATTATGAAGGTTAAACGAAACACATATGATATGCTTCATACCCAGCCTGGCACCTCCAAGTGGGAAGCTATGAGTGTTGTCACATGTTCATTATATAAAAACTCATGCATAAGCAAACGAAGTTAATTAAGGAAAAACCTTCAGTGATCCTATCACCCCAAAGCGATGAACATCCTGCTGTAGTTCCTCCCCGACTTCCTTCTACGTGTATGCAGATGAATATGCATTTACGAAATTATATCTTCAACATGAATTGGGTCAACGTATACGTGCACGCTGCTGTGTAATTTGCCTTTGTTTGCTTCTTCCATCATCTATAAGTAAATGGCTATGGCAGCATTCATAGGGACTGCACAGGATTCTATCGTATAAATTATCACTAGTTTGGAAACACAATCCCCCATTTGGGGGCACTTAAGGTGTTTTCACTATTCTGCTCTGGAAATAGCTCTGCAATGTGTATCCTTTTACATGCATCTTCATGCATTTATTTGGTTGGTGGGTTGTTTTTTTCCTTAGGATAATAATATCCTAGAAGTAGAGTTACTGGGTCAAAGAATATTCGCATTTTAAGTTTGGAGTGTCACATTCCACACTGGGTGGGACCTCTGTCTGCGTCTGACCAATTTTTAAGCCCAAAGGGAATCTGGTGGTCAACCAGGTTTATACCCTCTCGTTCGTTTTCAGAGATTTCCATCTCCACAAAGTTTTCGTGTTTCTGACAATAGCCACAGGATATGTGACCCACGTAGGAATACATTTGTACTTTCGCATTACCTCTCATTGAATGTTCTACGTGGAACATTTTCTGATTTTAAATACAGTTTAAAACATTGTTTTTTAAAAAAGTGACTGCCTAATATGATGGTCCTATGAATTACTGAATCATTCGTTTGTCCGTTTCTCATTTACCCCTTCATTTGACAGTTGAGGAAACTGAAGTTCAGAAAGTCTCAGGGACCTGCCACACGGGCTGTCATCAGCTGAGACGTAAACCTGTCCGTTCGGCCCTGAGAGCTCTCAGAGGCAGAGCATCCAAGAGAGGGCTTCTGCCAGCCAGAGCAGAGGGGCCAGGCTCTCCCACAGATATCTAGGACAAGTCTCATTTCTGTCGGGAAAACAAGACACGCCCTGAAAATCCGGGTACAGAATCAGCCCTGGGGGACTTACGGGGGCTTGTGGCATATAGCAGGTGCTCGATGTTTACCAAATAGTCAGAGCACTGTTCATGTATTAAAAGAGGTGGGGAGGCCATTCTTAAAAAGAAAGAAAAGAAAACGAAATGTGCTTGTTGACACACATCCACTATGTACTTGTCCTTCTGGATTGTCATTTGCATGTGGGTCTAGGCAGGGGTAGGTGCTGCTGTGGGTAGATTTGAATGAATGAGCCTATAAACCCACAGGCTGTTTTTGTTTGTTGAGCGAGGGGAGGAAACTCCCTGATGTGGTTCCTGAGTGCAATGGCTTCATTCCAGTTTGACTTGTTGTGCTTCTGCGAGAGAAAGTGTTTCATAAGAGAGGCCTGGCGACAGCTCAGACCCAGTTGTCCAGGCCATGCTAGTGGCTTGTGATTGTGACTCCAGGGGAACCAGGTACTGGCTGTAGGGCAAAGATCTAGACTGAGACATCGTCCTGGAAGTCTCCAGGATCCCACTTGCTAGGTCTTTTGCATCACGATTTTTGCTTTTCCTCTATGGGCATTGCAAAGCGTTTTAAAACGCCTTTCACAGTCTCACTGGCGTCTTCCGCGTGGAATAGTTTTAGGAAAGAGAGTTCATTTTGAAAACAAGAGACGCTAGTTTCTCGAAAATCAAAAAGAGAATGAACATGATCCAGCAACCCCACTTCTAGATAGATAGGCCAAAGACTTTAAAACGGGGACGTAAAAAGATGTTCGCGTGTCGTGTTCACAGCAGCAGTATGCACAATAGCCAAGAGGTGGAAGGAAGCGACTGAAGTGTTCATCGATGAATGGATAGGTAAACAAATATGGTAAATCCGTATAGTGGAATAGTATCCAGCCTTTACAAAGAAGGAAGTCCTGTCACATGCTACAACATGGATGGGTGAAACTTGAGGACATTTTGCTAAAAGGGTAAATACTGTAAGACTCCACTTATAGGAGATGTCTAAAGTAGTCACATTTCTAGAGACAGAAAGTAGAATGGGTTGCCAGGAGCTGTGGGGAGGCAGACATGGGGACGATTGCTTGCTGAGTATAGGGTTTCGGTTTGACAAGAGGAAAAAGGTCTGAGGATTGGCTGAACGCCACAGTAGGAACGTACTTGATGCCGCAGAACTAAAATGCCGCTTAAAGACGGTCGAGATGGTGCGTTCTGTGTTATGTGTCTGCTATCACAATTAAACACGAAAAATAAAAATAAAAGCAGTCAAAATAAAAATAATAGCAGCCCGTCAGAAGGAATGACGTTCTGACACACGCCACAACGCGGATGCGCCGTGAAAACACTGAGCCACGACACGAGAGGCCACGTGTTTCGTGACTCCGCTTACGTGACATGTGCACAGTAAGGAGATCCCTGGACACAGAATGCAGATTGGTGGTCACCAGACGCAAAGGGAGGGGGGGAACAAGGGGCACGGGTTTTATTTTGAAAATATCTTGGAACTACATAGATGTGGTGAAGGCACTAAACGCTAGCGAACTGTCCGCTGCAAAACGGTTATGCGTATGGGACGTGAGTCTCACATCAATTCTAAAAAAAAGCAGATTCCAGGAGTCTCCGGCAAATGTGTTTGCAAGCTCAGAGGTTGTTTGCAGGATGACCTCTTTTAGAGACCGGGAAACAGAAATGGACAGGTGAATGGGTGTAGACACCGGTGTTGTTGCTTTTGCCGGCTCCATGTCTCTTGCTTCAGTTAATGGCACCCCACTTTTCCTTAGGGGACCCACCCTCTGTCACTCAGTTCGTGTGGTCCAGGCAGGGGCTCCGGGGATGGTGGCGTGACCTGAGGCTGGCCAGTCAAAGCTTCGCAGCCCTCTGGCCTAGCCGTTGGTTCAGGATGCACAAGGGAACTAAGCCAGGCCTACGGGCCGCAATTCTGGAACCTTGGTTGGAACCCCTGGGAAGCGAGGATCTCACCTCCAGCCAGCTCTCCTGAGGAGAGAAGATGTCACCCTGGAGCTGCTGGTGATCTTTTGCCACGAAGACAGAAGAGGCCGCCTGAGCATGGAGCCAGCGAGGAGGAAAGGAGCTTTGAGAGTCAGGGGTGCGGGGAGAAAGGCTTTTTGACGTGATGTCATTGACCCTGTTTGACCTCTGGATGGAGCCAAGCATGAAGCAAGATTTACCCTTGAACTTTTCCCCTACCTCAGCCGGCAAATTTATTTTGGACTCGTGCCTCCTTAAGCTAGATGCTCTTCACCTGTGACGGAACGAGTGCTTGGTGAATGCAGATGACCTGCTTATTGAAAAGGAAATGGGAATAGAAACCGGGCCTCCCAAATTATGCTAAAATTCAGCGAAGCCTCATTCATTCAGACTTTTGTGCCATGAAAGTCGTGATTGGATGAAAAATGGCTTGCCTTGCGTCTTAGACAGGATAAGCTTCAGAATGCCTGCCATGCCCACAGCCCCTAGTTGTCTACTTCCACCATGAGTCTACTGTCAACCCACCTGATGGCCAATCCTCAGGTTTGTCAAACGGCTTATCAAATGGCCTGGCTCAACAGGATTACCCGGACCAATTAGGTTCAACCGCTTGAATCTGCTCTACTATATAAGGAGAAACAGGCAGGTGGCACCGAGGAGGAGCTAATGCGGAGAGGAGAGGATGCACAGAGGGGCCTTGTTAGGAGTCTTGTGCAGGCTGGAAATCAGAGGCAGCAGGGAGTACGGGTAAAAGGATATATACAGTATGGAGGAGAAATGGCCCATCGGCCGTGGGAAAACAGGCAGGTCCACAGAGGGAAACAGGTGCCTGGAGAGACAGCACTGACCCGCTCTACAGCAGGGCTCCAGGAGGATGCCAGGCCACCAGCATGCTTTCAGCAAACACCTCGTTCTTCAGGTGACCTCAGTACATGACCTCTGTCCCATGAAAGCTAAAGAATCTAATCAATTTTTTTTTTAATATTAATTAGGACTCTTTCAGCTGCAGGTGATTAAAACCAATGCAAACTGAAATGTTTAAGGAAGAAAACTATCGTTTGGGTCCTGAGACATCAATTGGTGATTGGCCTCAGAAGTATCTGGTTCCAGAGGCTTAGGTGGTGCGGGAAGTATCTAACTCCCTCCTATTTCTCAGCTCTGTTTGCCTCTAGGCTGGTTTCGATCTCAAGTAGACCCTCCCTCTATGTTGCCAGGTAGCCATTGTTATCTGCAGCTCCTAAGAAGGCCCCAGTGATCTCCGCCTGCTTGTATTCACTGCCTTATGTGATCCCTTCCCCTCAAGTAAACGCTTCTGACCAATAAAATACGGCAATGCTGATGGGATGTCATTGCTGTGATGAAGTCACATGAGATGGTGGACTGTGTCTAGCCAGCTGCCTTCTCAGCTTGCTGGCTTTCATGATGTCGGGCTGCCACGTGGAGAGGCCCAGGTGGCAAGGAAACGAGGGTGGCCTCTGGCCAGCAGCCAGTGAGGCTCTGAGATCCTTGGTTCAGCATCCTGCAAGGAACTGAAACCTGCCAACGACCACCAAGTGGGTCGGGAGTGGACCACTCCCGGGTCAAGCGTTCAGGTGAGTGAGGGGTCTGCCTCCTGGTTACAAACCCATATGTGATTTCTCAGGCCTGACCACAGGCAGTGACAAAGGCTTCGCCTGGGAGGCCTCATGGGGCAAAGCTGCCCCATGCACCGCAGTCTCTGAAGGCAGTCGCAGTCAAGGACTCAGCCGCTCTGACCAGTCATGCACTTTTCCATATTTGCATTCCCGGCCTTGGCTCCTTCTTTCCTGGGCCTGTTTATCTGAGGCCTTGGGCAGAGGTCTCTTCCGGCGCCTCTGCCAAGGCCTCCTGACGTGGGAAGAGGTGGAAACGTGGAAGACACTTTCCCCCAGTACCCGGTACCTCTCCACTCCGTGCCCTTCTTCTTCATTGTCCTCTGCATCTCTTCTCACCCCCAAGTCCCACTGTCTATAAAACTGCCAGAGCCTTTTATCTGGGGCTCCCTCAATAGTGAGTGACCCCCTCGTCTGCACTGATCCCACCGCCTCTTAACCTTGGTGCACTGTTTTATGGGGAAAAACACATCAGGAGGAGTAGGTGCTTCCTCTGGGTGTAGCCTCGTACACCTTTGCAGTGAGTAATTAAAGCCTCAATTATTTCATTTTTGGCTGCGGCTGCATTCTGCTGACAGTTTAGTGCTCACTCCCCGTGCAACGGCACTGTCCCTGCTGTGTCCACCTCGGAAGACTTCTTTCTTGGGAAAGGTGGCCACTTGAGCTTGAAGAATTTCTGGGAATCAGCCAGGTGGAGGAGTGAGTAACAGGGATCCCTGGTGGTGAAAAGAGTAAGAACACCGGCAGGGGGTAGAGGCACAGAGAGAACGAGCTTAGGGGAAAGAGCCACTGTCAGGTGCAGCTGGGACTAAGGGGGTGAGAGTGAGCTTCGCTGGGGCAGAGCCTGCGCTGTGTGTTGTTACCCCGGTATCCAGCACAGTCAGTGCCTGGCAGTAAAGGTCAGAACCCCAGGAAGGGCAGGGGGGACAGAGGGGAGGAGACGAACTTCAGGGCCGGAGTACATGAGGGATGGGAGGGCACACGCACGTCCCTGAAAGGACTCTGGCAGTGCCCAGATCTGCAGAAAACCTGCCATTCCTCGGGGCTTGCCTTTCGAAGGCCTCCTATTTGTAAAAATATAATTGCATTGCTATTTTATGTTGAAAGGGTCAGATGTACACATTGAAAAGAAAGAACGGATGTCGGGCTAGTGAAATGAGAACATCTTGCTTTTCTGGGAGTCGAGTCTTTCGTCTCCCTTCTGTGACCACAAGCACCCTAAATCGTGAGAAGGCAACCAGCTGACACCCCTGCCGCTCCAGAACCCAGCTGAGAGCTGGCAAGCCACAAAGAAGATGTCGTGAGCGAAATGTGGATTTTCTTTACATAAAAAAAAAGCTGGAAAAATGATTTAATACCGTAAGTGATCACAAAAGCGCTAAAATACATTTTAAACACTGTTTTTAAAATGTCACAAAGTCCGTGAAGGAATAAGGTACTTTCCTCATCCAAAGTCTATTTATTCCTAGTCGACACCGAGTCCTAAGAAATTTAGTCACCCAGGTTCTAAGATTGGGTAGATATAAAGCAGCAAATTAGAGGAGCAAATACTTCCTTGAGAGGAGCAAAAAATGCAATTATGTGGTAGGTACCAATCACAGGGCATCTACTGCCTGCTGGGTACTTCTCTAGCAGGTGCCTTACGAAATGCCCACAGGCCGAGGTTCAATGAGGGGAAAATAGCTTTCCTAAGGACACATAGCAAACCCGATGGGAGGACCAAAACCTGCGTCCAGTGCCTCACCCATGGGAGGAATTTAAAAAGAAACAGCCGTCTGGGGCCACTCTGCGTGGGGGACAGGCCCTTGAGTTCCCACAGAGAGCACAGCGCACAAGGCAGCCTCCCAGTGTTCACACGCACGAGAGCTCCTGGCTTGGAGGGTCTCGAGAAAGTACTGCACTGTGTCCACTCTGCTCTGTTCAGAGAAAGGGAATGAATGATGGGACACATTTCAGAAACACCAGAGCTTGGCTAAGTGAGCAAGTCCTGGCTTTGTCCAAGAGCTGTGGCCTCGAGCAAGATGCTTAACAGTTCTAGCCCTCCTTTCTCCGCAGACGGTGAGAGTTACTGCTGGAGCCAGGGATCTCTGACTTTTTTTTTTTTTTTTTCAGTTTCATGCAGCTTGGAGCAACTCTTATCTCTTGGAAGACCTTGGCTTGGAACCCAGAGTCCCTGTAGGATCGAGAGTGCCACCTGGTGATTCGAGTTTGTAAGTAAAAATTTATTTTTTCCCTTCCTTCTGGCCCAACCAGCCCAGTTTACCATTCCAGTTTAGACCTGCGGGTTTGGTATTTTCCCCCTAACTCCTTAAAATTGTCCTCATGATGTTGTGAGTATCCTCAGTTTCTTGAGAAGAGGGTACATAGCTTTTTTGCAAAGTTTTTAGTCCTCCCTCCCACAATCCAAGTTTTTACGACCCTAAGTAAATGCGAGGCCCGGAGGAGAGGTGATTCATTTTTTTAAACATGGGCTTAAGGTTGTGACTTTATTTGGGAAGTTACTTCGCCTCTCTGAGCCTCAGCTTCCTCATTGCGAAATACAGATAAGGATAGGACCTCCTTCAGAGGTTTGCTCACAGAACGGCAGGAGACATTCAATATCTTTGAGGGAACTTCATCAAAATCTTACAGAAAGTCAGGCATCAGCTGGGAAAGCCAGTGTGCAGGTAGTTTCCTTGTCTACCAGTTAAGCAGGACCAAGTTCTCCAGGAGAGGGAATGCAAAAGTCTTAGGGGTGAATTAAGTTTCGTACACTCGTCTTTAAGAGATGAGATGGAACCTCTGTGTGGGTAGGAGAAAGACCCAAAACGAGCAATGCTCAGATGCTGGGCCCCTAAGACGTTGGGAACTCCTGGCTATCCACCCAAAAAGGTTTGACTGAAATCTCTGAAAAAGGAAAAATGATAGCATCAAATACGACTTGACCAAATTCCAGCCGGGTGTCCTGGCATGCAGAGAGCCCAAACTAAGTGAAGAGAGGAAGGCTTTTGTAAAATGCTGCTCTGCTCCCGGAGCAGATGGGAGAACACTTCATTTCCAGAGGACAGACATGGAATGATGGGCAAGGCATAGAGGAAAGTAGAAAAGAGGTGCCCCAAGTCCTCCGAATCACTTAGGGGCTGAAATATTGATTGCATGTCCATCAGCTAATGAAATGGAAAGCAAAAATGTGGTATCTCTGTGCAGGGGAATGTAATTCGGCCATAGACTAGGAATGAAGTACTGACAGGTGCTAGAACACGGGTGAACCCTGAAAACATCGTGCTAAGTTTTGAAAACAGCCAGTCACAACAGATATGGTTTGATTCCACTTACGTGAAATGTCCAGAATAGACAAATGCATAGAGACAGAAAATAGATGAGTGGTTGCCAGTTGCCTGGAGTGGGGGGCACTTGGGGGTGACAGGTGCAAGGTAAGGAGTTTGTTTTGGGAGTGACAGGAATCTGAAGTTGGTCATGGTGCTGGTTGGACGACTCCGTGCCTGCTAAAAGCCACCGAATTATACACTTTAAATGAGGGAGTTTATGATACGTGAAATTTGCCTCAATAAAGCTGGTGTAAAAAGAAAAAAAAACTCTCACTGAGCTTCACACATCTGGGTAGTCACAACAGACGGATCCTCTATAATTAAATAAGCTTTGAAAACACAAGTGTTACTGGCCGTGTAATATCCCAACAGGTGGAAACGGGTATCCCTGGGGAAGAAGACGGGGACTTTGGGGCAGGAGGGCAGGAAGCTTAGTTTTAAGATATGATTTCATTGTAAAATTGCTTGGTTTTTAAAATGTTGATCCACTTTTTTATTCATAAACACCAACAAAGTTTCTCTGTCCCCGTATGTACCATTTCCCCCCTCCTCGTCCTCCTACTTTCCCATTTTCTTCTGATTGCAAAATTTTTTAATTGTAAAATACATATAACATAACATTTGCTATCTCAATCTTTTTCAGTGGTATCGGGTACATTCCCTTGGTTGTGCAACCGTCACCACGACCCATTTCCAGAACTCCTTTCATCTCGCAAACCCGAAACAACATACGTATTTCAGCCCCCGGCAACCACCCTTCTGCCTTCTGTCTTTAGGAATTTCACTCAAATAAGTTGAATCACAAAGTATTTGTCCTTTGGCGACTGGCTTATTTCACTTAGCTTAATGGCTCTGAAGTTCATTTGGATTTTTTTGTTTTACCCTTAGTATTTCATTACTTTTCCAGTTAAAAAGACTAATCGCTTTTCCAACAAATCGCCGATATAGAACGAAGGGGGAAAGCAGGAATCAAAACTGTAAAATGTCATTACAGCTTTGTAAGAAAAAAATCGTACGCATTGGAACTTAGCAGAAGAGACCAGAAGTTTCTAGTGATGAGAGTGATTGTTTCTAGATGGATTACGGTTACATTTTATTTTCTATTTTTCTGAGGGTTTTTTTTATGCCTACAGCACCTGGTCTTCCTAGGTGGTCTCCCATCCAAGTACTAAGCACTACCCAGGCCCAACCCTGCTTAGCTTCCTAGAGCAGACGGGATCGGACTTGTTCAGGGCGATTTTTTTGTTTTATGGTATTCTAGAATGAGCCTGTTAGGCTTATAATTAGGCAAAAAGCAAATGCTATCTAAAAAATAGGAATGTCATCTTTGGGAAAATGCTTCATCTGAACTTTCTCAAGAGACCCTGAGTATACTTAACTGCATTCCTCTATTCCCATAAATTAAATATACTGATGCTTGTCAATCCCTATGTCCCAACGGGAGTTGCATTTATCTTGGCCAACGAATGCATTCAAGAAGTGAGTGTTAGATCAAAGGACCAGGAAAGCGATAAGAGTGTTTTCTACCTGAGTTATCTGTTTGGCTCCCAGCAGGTCTTCTCTTGGGTAATCCTGTCAGAAGTTTCCAACTTTAGAGTTATCTCTCCGGGAGAAAATGGGGCTGTTCAGGGGCACTGGCTCAGGAGAGAAGATGGTGTCTGTCGTTCCGTAACCTCACAATGGCAGCTTAAAATCGTCTATCACGGAGGCATTTACACCACGAGAAAGGGCGACTGCTACAAATCATCCTGTCTGCTCCCCTTCCCCACCAGCCAGACATCTCTGTGTTAAACATTTACCTGTACAGCTCAGGGCTGCTTTCATCTGTCTGGGGAGTGGTGGTGGGGGTGGGGATGGGGGTGAGCCATCTTGCTCTCTTCACCTCCTGACTCTGGCTGCCCATTTCTCAGGGAACTGGATGGTCATTTTCCTGGTCCCTCTGCAAGTGGCATTTTGCCTTCTGGGGGTGGATCTGCCCTCCTGTGGTTCTTAGTCACTTGGAGACACCAAACTCCTGGTCTCGAGTCCAGAAAGGAGAGGCTGGACTGTGGTCAAAAACAGTAGACTCATTTGACAACTGTCCATTTTCTAGTTTTCCATCTCATCCTGCCAGGCTCTTCTTGGAACTTCACCTGATTTCAGGAACTTTTTTGTTACAGCATCTGTACCCCAGTTCTTTTCTTCTGGGCAGAAGGCAGTGGGAAAGAGTGGCAATTTGAGTAGGGTCAGCAAGCTTTCTTTTCCAGAGGACAAGCCAGGTTGATTTTGTTGTTCTTGCTCTTTGAGGTACCAGCCTGTGAGTCCCAGGCCCACAAGACGAGACACAGGTAGGATTTTCTCATTCACCTCTTAGTACTTCTTGAAGAGAGGGGTCCAGAGTTGGACCTGAGGGGCCAGGTTGCTACCTCCAGGTGTTTCTGGCTGGCCTGCTCTTTCCATAGCCCCCAGGAGAATATCTCTGGGGGAAGCAGGTTGTTGCTAAGAAACCTTTCAACATTACCTCTAGGGAGGGGCCGTGACAAGAGGAGTAGTGGGGTACAAATAATAGATTGCTTGGTGTCTTCAAAGACCCAGGCTAGAGGAATGGGCTCTCGCATTTACCAGCTATGTAACTAGGCCTCTCGGAGCCATCTGTAAATTGAGAATGATAATGCCGACCTCTCAAGGTTGTGCTGAAGATTGAATGAAGCAACATACATAGAGCACTTGCCCCAGAGTAATTTGTTCAATTCATGGGAAGTGAAAACAAAACGAAACAAAACAAAAAAGCCATGGGTAGAAGCCTGAGCAGAGAGGTGTTTAAGCCCCATCCATGTTTAGTATATGATTGTGGGATTTAAGATCCCTGACAGGCTCTGTCAGGCTGCATCTCAAATGATAGAACCCAAAGCGATGCCTTAAAGACCTTTGTTGAGTCACTTCATACATGCCAACTCACTGGACCTTCACAACAATCCCATGGGCTGAATATCAGCTCTTAGGTGCACATAATGAAACTAGAGCTTTGAAAGGCCCCCAACCTTGCTAGGGACCGCCATGGTGAACCCCCAACTCACTGGTCGCTGCTGGAGGGAGGACACTTTCTACTGTTCAGAGTGGCCTGAAATGTGAGTGGGTGTCAGAGCAGGGCATTTCCTAACAGCTCCTGTCTCTGGGTGAGAGAGGGTGGGTGTTTCCCAGGTCAGCTCTGTCCTAGACAGAGTGGTCGGCAGGCTTCCTTCAAGCCCTGCTCAGGGGAATGCCCATGTCTGCTGCCCTGGGGGCACCCAAAGCATCCAGACCATGTCAGCCTTTGTATAAGTGATGCAGGACCGTGGGTGCTCAACTCCTGTGCTGAGAGAGCGTCCTCGAGGGATCTTGACTGAGCGCAGGATGGAATTGAAGCACACTTGCACACCAGAGTTAGAGACAGAAGCAAAGTTTATCAGAGAAGGAATAATATTCCACAGACAGAGACCTGGTCTCTTCTCAAATGCAGAAAGAGAGACCCTGAGTGTTCACAGAATTTGGTTTAAATCTGTTTTCCTTTCTGGGGATGGTTATGCACGTCAAAGGCGTGGGGAATCAGGTGCTGGAAATAGCAGAATCTTCCTGTCGGTTCCCACTGTCTGGCTCCATGTGGACCAGCCAGGTTCCTGTGTCAGGCAGCAAGAAGCAGCCTCTGAATACAACTTGATTTAATATTTACTTCTCATGCCTCTTCCCTATTTCATAAGCGACAAAACTGGAACATTGTTTGGCAGGACTTGGCTTTGCCACGAACTGACTCTGTGACCTGGGGCTTAACCTCCTAGAACTGTAAGTTTCTCACTTTAAAAAAAGGGGATTGAATGATTCCTTAGGTCCAAGGATTGGAGGGAGGGCCCCGTGAGATTAAGTTTCTAACGTGGTTTTGGAAAAAAGCCCCAGCTATGCAAATGTGAGGTGCTGTTATCTGCATTATAAAATATCCTGAAGGAGATTGGTACCTCTGGGGGAAGAGACTGGTTAAAAGAACCATGTGTGTAACTCTGCGAATACATCAGGTGGGCCTGCCCTCTGCCACTCCCTGGGCAAGGTGCTACCAAAGTCTCAGACAGTTCCAGACCCTCAGCTGAAAACTTGCTAATTCTTGGTTTTACTTATATCTTGTTCATTTCAGTGAAGTTGTGAGGTATTTGTCAGAAAAGCTTGAGAAGCTGCAATATCAAAATCAAACAATGACTTTCCCTTGTTTGTTTAACAAATATATATTGGGAGGTAAGGAGGTGCCGGGCAGTGGGAATACAGAAAGATGTCCATCCAGGATAGATTTTACTGTCCATCACAAGGTAAAAGATGAACAACAAAGTGAAAGGGGGAAGGAAAGCAGAAAAAATTGTCAGGAGCTGGCTGAGGAGTTAAAATCATTGAGCAAAAGAGGAGAGGGGAGGAACTGTGCAACTTCATGGCTCAGTTCATCAGGCGAAACACCCTTTTTTTATTATTGGTTTCAAGAGAATTTCATCATGGAAGAACTATTTCAATAAGGGGTCTTTGGGCAGCAGAACGAATGATTTTCTTAATAGCAGTGTTTTGTTTTGTTTTGTTTTGTTTTTTTCCCCTAACATTTTATGATGAGTTGATGGGGAAATTTTCAAAAACAGAAAAGTTGAAAGAATGCAAACACCCAGATCCCCACCTTCTACAGTGTACGATTACTGTTGTATGTGTTCTTTGCAGTTGTTGTTTTGTTGTTGTTGTTGTTTTAAGACAAAGTTTCTGGTGGGGTTGTTTCCAGCAGCGGCTCTTCCTGAAGATATCCTAAGAGTTTTCCCTAGGACCGAAGGATGGGATGCAGGTGTGTCAGGCAAGGGAGGAATGGATGGATGTTCGCCCCAGATTGTGGTTTTCTGGGAATCAGACTGGTTGGGAGTGGGAAGAACAAGCAAACCCAAAGCTCCCCAGAACCCAGTTCCGCTGACAGCGTGGGCTCAGCCAGCGAGTGCGCAGGACAGGAGTCTCGGGACAGGAGTGTCGTGGCCGCTTCGGGCTGGGACGTCTCGGGGACCATCTTTCCCCTGCTCTGGACTCGCCTTCGTTCTGCAAAGGGTAGAAAACGGGCGGCGATGGCGGCCCTGGCGTCCGCCCCGGGCGCAGGGAAGCAAATGGGACTCCCTGGAGGAGCAGCTCGGCGGGGAGGCCGAGGGGACCCCGCAGGCTGGCGCTCCTGCGGGGTGCACAGCCACTGCGCCCGGGACAGCGGGTGGGGTGGGGGGGCCAGGGCAGCGGTGTCATCCTGCGGTAGCAGCTGCTCGGCCCTGCCCGGCCCATCAGCTGTCCCTGAGCCTCCGGGTGGCCGCCCCGGGGTGGGGGGGAGTGGACCCGGGGAGGGCCCAGCGCTGCGCCCCGCCCCCCCGGGCCGGCCGGAGTCGGCTTGGCAGCCCGGGCGCGCGCCCTTTGCATAAAGCCCTCCTCCCGGGCCAAGGTAAAGGAAGTCGGGCTCCCGCCTGGATGCGAGGCGGAAGGCAGCCCCGCTCCTGCTGTTCTCCTCCGGCGGGGTGCTAGGAGGCGGGCACCAGGGGTGCGGTGCGCCCTGCGGAGAGGACCGCGCGCGCCAGCCCGGCGTCCGCATCCGAGCGCCGCGAGCATCCCTCCTCCCGCCCGCCCGGGCACTGGGTACCCGAGTGGCCCGAGCCCTCGCGGGTGCACGCCGAGCCCAGCCCGACCGCGCATTTCCTCCGCGGGGAGCCCCTCTGCCCGCATCCCGGGGCGCGATGGCCGCACGGGAGCCCAGATGCCGCTTCGCGCTCTGCCTGTGGGTGCTGCTGACCCTCAGGGTCGCCGCAGGTAAGGACCGCGCTCCGGGGGGCAAAGTGGAGGCTTTGCCAGGCAACGGCGGCAGGGGAAAGGGGGCAGCCAGGGACCCCGTGTCCCTCTGGCTCTGCCAGATCCACGTTCCGACAAGCCACCTGGGGGTGCGGGGTGGCTCTTGAGGGTCCTGCTCGCGGCTCCGCTCTCTTTTTGCAGAAAAGAGTTTTCCCGGCGCTCGAATGGGAGGGCAGCATCCCGGGGTGGGCAGCCCGCGGGGCTCAAGGGCCTGCGGAGAAGGTGATGCGGACATAGGGGAACGTGAAGGTGGGAATTCTTAGAAGCTGGGAAAATTGAAGAGGCAGTTGTAGGGGGGAAAAGTCTTTTTTTTTCCTTTTTCTTTTTTTACTTTTTCTTTTTTTACTTTGTCAAAGCATCGAATGTAAATTCCCCTTCTGGTTGACCTGCGCGCTGGGGCTCCAATTCGAGGCTCCCTGAGTTTCCTACCTCTGCGCCAGGTTGAATTCGCCTTGCGCCTGTGACCTGTGGATTCCCTTGCACACCCCTCCCTGCTAGCCGACCGATGTGCGCTAGTGAGTTCAAAGTCCTGCCTTCTTCCGTTACTTATTTTGTATATATATTGAAATAATTCGCCTTACCGAAACCTTCCCATCAGCTTGACGGGACCTCTTAGACGTGACACGATTGGCAAAAGGTCTTCAATGCTTCCTCTGTGCTCTGCTTTGCGAAGTTACAGAGCAGAGGATGGCTTACAAAAACGTGCAAAATATAAAAAGTCGAAAGACAATTTTTGAATTTAATTTACCAGCAAATGCGTATCTACTGCGCGCAGGGCAGTGTGACAAGCGGTGAGAGGACTCAGGCGGAGGGCAGTGAGGTGGAACCATTTGGCGACACAGTTTGCCAGAATACGTGCGGAATAAATACTATTTTCTGTGTTGTCCCATCCAGCACCCCCAGCCGATCTCCTCTTGGAGGTTCCTGCAGGAATTGCTCCCGGAGCTTCCTAGCAGCAAGTGTCAAAAGTTCGTAACTGTTAAGCGCTCCTGAGTTTTTATTTTGTTTTGTTTTCGGCAACCATTTCAAAACAGGGAAATTTTCCATCATCTAGATTTCCAGTTTATCCGGAAAAAATCTGAAGATCTGGCAGCGCAGGGTCTGCGGTCCCACCTGGAACTGAACAGTGGTCACCCCTTTTAACTAGGATGTGCGACCCCTCCATTTGTTCCCCTCCTCCCTGTTGCAGCACTTATCCCCAGCTCTCTTTTGACTTAGTGGCCACTGTGCCGGGGCGGGGAAGGGGGAAGAGGTGGGGGGGCAGTCTCCAGTCGATGTTCTGGAAGTTTCCTTCTCTCCAGCTATTTGCAGTGATTACTGAGCACACCAGGGGCCTGGGGACATCAGACCCTGAGTTGAAATCATCGTACTGGAATGACCCTGCTTTTAGGTTGGCTGCCGCTGGTCACACAGGAACACTTTGCCATGCCCCTTTATTTCGATAACCAAGCCAAGTTCACCTTTGAGTACTGTGCTAGAGGCTTCCTAGCTTGAAGTATTTTTTGTTGTTGGTTTTTTAAGTTGGAAGTTGTCTTCGGAAAAAAATTGTTTTTCCTGTCACTTAACTCCAGACGGTGTTCATGCCTCCACTGTCACCTCAGATTATAAACCCCAGGTCATTCTTAGGGAGAAGTCGCTGGGGGAAAAAAAAGGCAAATGTTTGAGAATAATCCCAACTCTGTACATGATATTATAAGGGCACCATTGGAAAATGATCATTTATATCGCTTCCTCCTTTGTTCCGTATTCTGAATTTATGGTTGGGGGACATTGGGGGACCCTCTGGACACTATGTGGATGACTTCTAGTGACACAAACTGTTATTATGTCTTATTACCTCACCCTGTCTTGTTGGGAGACCAGAGCAGATCCCCACGTGACCCCAGAGCAGTGAAAACCTGAATGGCCATCCCAGTTCTCCCAGTGACTTACACGGAAACTTAAGCTTTCTGAACCTCAGTTTTCACAACTGTAAAATGAGGGGTTATAGGACAACCAGGCATGGAACTCGCGCACCCTCAGGGACTCTCCTTTCTGTGTCCATGTCACAGACACCACTAATCAACGACTGTATGCTGCACTGAGGCAGGACTCAGCCTGCCTCATCTATAACCCAACCCGCAGGGCTGCCATATCTAAATGATCTCTAAGGTCACCTTCAGCTTCACTGATTTAAAAAAACTGAGTGATCAAAGCCAGGAGAAGCGAAGTGCCTTAAAATGGTTTCGCCTGTGATTATGTCATTCTATTGGAGTAGAAGACAATGTTAGCTCAAGTTCCAAGACTAAAGTTTCACTAGGGCTTTTCCAAGTTCCTTTTATTCCTTTGTCTAGGGGCCAGGGAAGGGGCAGATCTGCAGGTCTCATGAACACACGTGGCATCTGTAGGACTACAGTTCATCTTCTCTCAGTGGGGATTGCCACAGAGAACCTGCTTCTCACACCTAGTGTTTAAAAATAATTCTCACCTGCTTTTTAGAGTGATTGTTCAGACGCATTTCTTGCTGTTGCAGAATCTCTAGCATTAGATGACATTCTCTGCCTTCCAGCAAGTGGCTTAGATTTTTTTTTTTCATTTTTTTCTAACTTGGGGACACGGTGTGGCCAAAATGGGGAGAGACTCATAACATCCTGTGACTCCAGGCTGGCTTCAGATCTTTCAACTGGAGCCTCTTCTAACCAGACAAAAGGCCAAATACAGATAACTGTTACTCTTTATTTTATAAATGGAAAAGTTTCCCAAAGCGGGTGGCAGGATTTTTTTTTTTAAATAACAACTCCATTGAGATATAATTCGAATACCATAAAATTCTTTTAAAGTGTACAATTCAGTAGTTTTTAGTGTATTCACAAGCCTATGCAATGATCAGCACTAATTTAACTCCAGAACATTTTCATCATCCTAAAAAGAAGCTCTATACTCATTAGCAGACCTAGACAGCTGCTAATTACTTTCTACATAGATTTGTCCATTTTGGACATTTCAGATAAATGAAATCACACAATATGTGGGTTTTTTTATGACTACTTTCTTTCACTTAGCATAATGCTTTCAAGATCCATCCATATAGCTACGCAGCTCCAATGGAAAATAAAAAAAGATCCATGTTGATGCATGTAGTTTATTCTTTTTTTATGGACAAATAATATTCCCATGGTACGGACAGACCACATTTTGTTTATCTATTCATCGGCTGATGGACATTTGGGTCATTTCTACCTTTTGGCTATTAGGAACAATGCTGCTGCGAACATGCTCGTACACGTTTTTGTGTAGACATATATTTTCATTTCTCTTGGGTATATCTCTAGGAGTTGAATTGCTGAGTCATATGGTAACTTTATGTGAAAATGCCCAACTGTCTTCCAAAGTAGCTGCACCATGTAAAAATCCTCCCAACAATGCATATACATCTCCGCATCTTTTCCAACCCTTGTTTTTAGCTTTACTTTTAGCCATTCTAGTCTGTATAACATGGTAGATATCTCATTGTGGTTTTGCTTGTGATTAATGTCCAGTACTGGCCAATAGTCCCGACAGCATGGGGGGCTCTGTGTTATCACATCTCAAAAATACACATCTGATTTTTTTTTTTTTTAATTCGAGTGTGGAGTGACTGTGCAAAAGGGAGATTGTTCAGAGATCAAGAAAAGCAGTAATGACCTGACCTTCCCTTGTCCAGGATCGAAGACGATGATCATCGGAGAGGTTCACGAGAACGTTACTCTGCACTGTGGCAACACCTCAGGCCCGAGGGGTCTGGTGAGCTGGTACCGGAATGACTCGAAGCCCATCCTCCTCCTGTCCTCCAATTCCAGCTTCCCGGTCACCAGGTCACGCTACTCTCTGACGAGGGCCCGCGCCCTGCACATCGAGGGGCTGAGCCTGCAGGATGCAGGGAATTACACCTGCTTGGAGGTCCTGAAGGACACTCGGAAATTCCGAGTGCGGCTGCAGGTGGCCAGTAAGTGGGGTGGGAGGGGACTGGGGTCGGCTGGTGAGGTGCTCAGGGCCTTGAACAGGAGGGACATTTTGGAGTCAATGGCCTGGCTTTCATTCTGGGCTCTGCCACCTGCAAGCCAAGTGACCTCTTGTGCCTGTATTTCCTCATCTGTAAAATGGGGATCCAAGAATTCTTGCCTCATAGAGTTTCTGTGAGGAATAGATACCAGTTTATCTACCTGAAAGTGCTACAAATGCCTCCTGGCATAATAGCAATTACTTTGAGCGTGTTCATATCATTTTGCTGTTAATATTTTATTAGGCAACGAAGTCGCATAACATGATCGAGTATAACATAATCCAGTCAGACAGCCTACATTTCAGCCTTAAGCTGTCGCTTAGTCCTGCATCCTCTTGATAAGTAGCTTAATATCTCTGAGCTTCAGTTTTTCTCATTTATTGGAGGGGATTATCCTATTGCATACCTCACCAGGTAAGAGCTTCTACTGTGGTGCTTAGTACAGGGCTTGGCACAGCTACTACTGTGCTTCCCAAAAAGTCCTATCTGTTCATATCAATCAGTTTCATTATTGCCTTGTTTGAATGTAGAGCTTGTTTGGCAAACTACAGCCTGTGGACCATATCCAGTCTGCTGCCTGTGTTTGTATGGCCTGCAAGCTACCAATATTGTTTTACATTTTTAAATGGATAAAAAAAAATCAAAAGAAGAAGAATATTTGTGACATGTGAAAATCACATGAAATTCAAATTTCAGTGTCCACAAGTAAGGTTTTATTGGAACACAGCCACACTTATCTATTTACATATTGTCTCTGATTGCCTTTGGTGCTACAATGGCAGAGTGGCCCTGACACACATTATCAAGCCTAAATATTTTAGGTTTGCAAGCCCTAAAATATTTATTCTCTGTCCCTTTACAGCAAAAGTTTAGAGGGACGTGCAGGTAGTGTACTTTAGTGAAAATACCCATGTGAACCCTTTGCTGTTCCCTAATTTCCTCATCTATAAAATAAAGGATTTATTCATTCCTTTATTCAACATATATTTACTGAGAGCCTGATGCCAGGCACTGTTCTAGACACTCAGCCACAGGGGTGAATAGGACAGACAAGGTCCCTACCTGGGGACTAACTGATGTCCTAATGGGGGAAGAGAGGCAATAAGCAAATACACAAATGCATCAGGCAATATCGGAATGATAAGTGCTATGCAGAGAATTGAGATGGGATGATGTGATACTCTGAAACACTTGCAATTGGGAGGTTAGAGAGGAATTTTTGGAGGTAATGACATCTAAGCTAAATGATAAGAAGAAGCCAGTCATGCAGAGATAAGAAAGAATGTGATCCAGGCAGAAATTCAACTAGTGCAAGATGGGTTGAGCGTGGTGCAGATAGGGAGAAGGCTGGTGTGGCGGGAACCCAGTGTGTGAGAGGGCAGGCTGTGTGAGGTGTGGGGGGCAGGGTCAGACCTCGTGGGGCCCCGTAGAACTGGTGACATAGGTGGACTCATGTCCCCCAGAAAGGTATGTTGAAAGCCCTGGGGCTTTAAGCAAGCAGGGGTGTAGTAGCATTTGAGTTACACATGGAGAATGGATGGTTTCCACCAGCTCTCGAGGCTCACAGAATTCGTGAGCACAGTGTTTTTGTGTCTGGAGGTGCCGTGGATGAATTGCTGAGTGGCCGTGGCAGAAAATGTCACCCATCTTGGCCCAATCATGTTTGGTTCCCACTGTGAGCCCATGGGCAAGTGCTGGCAGGCCTCCCTCACTCCAACGGCTCAACAGTAATTGATAATTCCCTCCCGTCAGTCTTGTCAATAAATGTCTTCTCTTTTGGCCACTGAGGAGTAAGGCATGGCAACTCCTTGTTTTGTTTTTGCCATTGCTATCTCCAGATTATGATGACTTTATCTGACACTGACTTTATTAATCATTGGCCAAATTTATTGGGGGATGGATCCGTTTCATTGCTGCCCTGTATGGAGACAAATGCAAGACCTTCTTATGAAAATGGACTTAACATTTAAAAAAATATCACTAACTGCACGTGGTGCTTTGGGCTCCCTGAGTTACTGTGGGGTGTGATTCGCATTATGGAAACTTCTTTACGTGGAAACATAGGGGCGTTCCTGACCGGTGTAGGACGTGTTTGGGAAAACAGGACACAACTGTTTCAGCCAGTGTGGGTCGCTCTAACAAAAATAGCATAGACTGGGGGCCTTAAACAACAAGCATTTATTTCTCATGGTTCTAGAGGCTTGGGAAGTCTAAGATCAAGGTGCAGGAAGCTCCCTGGTTTGCATGATAGAGAGCAGAGAGAGGGGAAGCAAGCCCTCTGGGGGTCTCTTCTTATAAAGACACTAATCTCATTCATGAGGGCTCTACTCTCTTGACCTAATGACCTCCCAAAGGCCTCACCTCCCAGTGCCATCGCATTGGGGATTAGGTTGCAACATATGAATTTTGTGGGGGATACAGACATTTAGTCCAGAGCACAGACGTTCTCTGTTTCACATATGCCAGAGTCCTCCAGAATCTCAGGCCTTGTTCCCATTCCAGGAGAAGCCTGGGCAAACACCAGACCCTTCTGGGCACTAGGGAGTCCCTTCCTCCTCCCCAGAGCGGGGCTGAAGAGGAAGCCTTGTCATTTCGGGTTGGAACTCGGCCTTCGTTTCTGCACAGAAGATTCGGGAATATGGATTAGGTTTGATCCCAGTGCTGTTTCTGGGAGGGCTGTGGTGTTGCTAAGTGGCTGATAGCACACACTCTGAGGCCCCGCTCTCTGGGTTCAGATCCAGGTCTCGCTCGCTGTTGTCTGTGTGACCTTGAGGCAGTCACTCGAACTCTTCCAACCTCAATTTTTATCGTTTGTGAAGAATGCGAAGAAAGAAAGAATGCGATCCAGCGGCAATGATGGAACTTAGGCACAGAGCTGAGGCATGGATTTGCGAGATAAATCAGCACACAAGTATGCATTTGGTCCATGTTCCTTTGATCAACTAGTTAAGCAGGCGACAGGATTCCTATGGGAAAAAGCATCTCAAGTTCCCAGTAATCTATGACATCTGGGCTTTTCAAACAGGACTTGCTGCGGGTCAGGGACGCTGTGTGCCCAGATCTTGCTTTCCCTGCGTTTTCCCTGAGGTGGTTGATAACTTAGTCTCTTAAAGAGAAAAGTTTGGAAACATTCTCACACGGCCTTGGAAGCTAAGGGGAAAAATTTCGAGATGTGACAAGTTGTTATCTGTAAGAGATTTCGAATGTGTGCATGGACAAAGGTGCTGTAGAAACACAAGGCCGGCTGTACGAGGGCCTGTCACTTCTCTCTCCTTCCCCCTGGATCTCTGCTTATTGATCAGTGGGCATTTGGTGCCTCTACCCCGAAGGAGTCAGGGTTTCTATAGGCCTGGAGTGATTCAACCTGCCTGGAATGGGCACCGCAATGTGATTTTGTTATTGGCCTCGCTCAGGACAAAAAGACTCTGCACTGATACTAGCTGATTTAATGGTGCCATCGAAGAGTCTTGCCATCAGGATTGGGGCTGCCACCCCCGAGAATACAGAAATTCCTTAGTCCAGGGCAGTTCAGGGCTGCCGTGGCTGCTTCGTTCACAGAGTTTACCCGTCCTCTCCTGCGTCCAGATTGGGGCGGGTGTGATGTTAGAACCGCTGTGCGTTTGCCTGCAGAAAGGCTGGAGGGATGGGGAACATGAAAAGGACCTTAACACATTCCAGGAGACTCTGTGCTTCTTTCAAGATATCATCTCTAGCACAGTGGGGAGCTGAGTGATCTCGCTAGAGGTTAGGCCATGCGAGACCGCAGTCGGGTTCCACGGCACACGGTGCCGGACTCCCTGGGTCTGTTTTTCTCGGGCCACGCAAGTGTTGAGGGAGCATCAGAGCCAGTTGGTACATGGTCAGTGAGGAGGCCGGTTAGTATGAACCTCCAGGTTCAGTTGGGGTTTGGAGGGTGGGGTGCTCCTGTCTAGCCAGTGATAGGGCTGCCACTCCACACTTCCAGGGAACGTCAGGAAAGTCCCCTGGTTCCCTGACTAATTGGGTCCGTTGATTTACATTCATTGTCTGTTGGCGGGGGTGCCTCTGCCTCATCCCAACATAAGGTCCTAGGGAAAGGGACTGTTGGGCACACTGAAGAAAGATTGTGGGCCCCATCAGAAGCTGGGCGATCCTTGCCCAGGGATGGATTAATTTGAATCTTGCCAAGCTCATCTGAAGCAGAGATGGATGCATCCCACAGAGGGGATGAAGCAGAGACTATACCTGGTATAGTCTTAGGTCGTTGTCAAGAAAAAGTGCTGATCAGATGAGCAAATGTCTGAAGATAAGTTTTCCTATCGGTGAGACACCGAGATGAGAATCTCTCTTTTTGTGGGTCCCCGAGATGGAAATTCATCCTTTGACGAGATGACCTATAGTTATATAACAAGAAAACCAATTTCCGCGTCTTTTTATTGACAGAATTGAAACTCATCGTCTTTTTTTGTAGAACAGGTCTACTAACGAGAAGAATGTAATTCCGTTTTGGAGGGGTAACATGCCACTTGATGGGGGTTCAAAGTGAGCGTCCTCTTTCAAATGGACTGCGAATGTTCAGCCGTAAAAACCATTCTGAGTTTCACGGGCCATACCAAAACAGATAGTTTGCCGATGCCTGCTCTCGAATCAATCTAATCTAGAAATTTATTACCGATCAATTTATCGGTATCACATTTATAGAACGCTGACCACACGTGAAACACGATGCTAAGTGTTCTGCTTATATCATCTTGTTGGATCCTTCAGTTACGCAGCGATAGAAGTTATTACTGCTCTTTTCATTTCAAAGGAGGGACAGGGAAGTGAGAATGAGAGGGGCAGGCCCTAGCCCACGGTCGTCTGCTTAGAGGCAGCGGCAGGATCTACACACTGGTCTGTCTGAATTCAGAGTGTGAGCTTGCAGCCACGAGGCTACAGCATCCATCCGGTAGAGAGTCAGGCACCGGAACTGACGATGACCAAGGCCTCTATGAGATGCTGAGCCTCTGTGACCACTCTGTATTTGCATTTAGTTGCTGTTTTACGTTTGCTTCCTCCCCTGTCCGTCTCTCTGAGTGAGTGTTACTATCACTCTGCAAGTGGAAGTTATGGTGGTTTCTGTTTCGGAATATCAGTGGGGTGGAGGGAGAGGTGGGAAGGTAATACATAGGTGTCTCCTGCTCCGTAGTAGGTCAGAGTCGGGGAAGAACCCCAGGGACTCAAAAGGACGGTGTCAGCTTGAATTAAGAAGCGGCCTCAACTCAAGGGGCTTGTAGATGAGCTGTAACCTTTGGACATTTAATTCAGGAGGGAAGCCTATCAGGTTCTCTCGTCTGATTTCATTTTTCAACGCTTCCACTGGCTTCCTTCTTATCCAACTCCACTTTTTGCTGGGAGTCATGCTGGTCAAAAGCCCCTCCCAGCTAATTTTTGGGGGTCCGCACTGTCCGTGCCAGGCCACTGTGGCCCTCCAGACCACAGTTTGGAAGCCTAACACACCGCCTTTACTGGCCCAGGCGTTGGCTACCAGTACCGTGGAGGCACCCTGGGTGCCTGCCAACTGTAGGCACACCTTCGGACCTGCTGGGCCACATACCTAACCGACTAGCCAGCCACAGTGAATGGGACAGTGGAGCACCTCTCAAACAGCAGTAAAATTTCCCCCCAGACCCTTTGTGGGAGGTGACATGAGTCCAGCAACTATTCAGAACCAGCCCCAACTCGACAGGCACATCGTCAAGAAGATTATCCTCAGAAACCCGCAATTTGTAGAGTTAGACAATGGTTCCAGACATAGATGAAGTGGGTGCTGTACTTCGAGGGGTTCTGGGGAAGCCTTTTCTTCCCCTCAATAATTTTTCCCCCTAGCCTATTTCTGTACAAAATTCTACAGTTATAGATTTATTCCTTTGGCCACGCATTGCCCCTCCTGGATTCTTCTCAAGAGGAAGTCCCCGGGAAAGGTAACACGCTGAATGGCTTTAGTATAGATCGCTGTTAGGATATGTTCTCATCGAAGGAGATGTGGCATCTTACGTGTGCTGAGTACCAACAGTGGGAGGGCATTTCTGGGGACCAGACAGAAGTTCTGAGAGGCGAAGGGAACTAAGTGCTAGGCGGCGTTGTGAGCGCTGTGCTGTCCTGACTCATTCAGTCGCCACCAGCCCCCCTGAAGTGGGTTCTAGCATCACTTTCATTTCAGAGATAAGGACATGGAGGCTCAGGGAGGTTAAGAAATTCGCCCAAAGCGTCCCCGCTAGTCAGTGGAGTCCAAAGTCGGGAACAGATCCAGTATTTCTTGTCTTGCAGAGTGAAATTGTGCTGGGGGGGCAGTTCTCTCTTGGAGAACTCACAGGACCCAGCACGTCTCATGATTTATCACAGCAGAAGGACGCAAAGCAAAATCAGCAAAGGGGAAAGGCATTTTGGGTTAAGTCTGGGGAAGGTCAGCATCGAGCTTCCTAGAGTCCTTTCCCAGCGGAGCCACATGGACACCCTGAATTCTCTGCACAGCAAGACGTGGCAATTTGTGTTGATTGCCATCTGCCGGGGGAGCCCTTGGAGACCCTGCACCTTAGGTTTTTAGCGGGGTTGGGATGGGCATGGCTCGTCGCATAGGCGCCCTCTGCCCAGCACATACCCAAATTCGAGGCTCTCGGAAGGAAAGCGTGCGTTCAGCATAAAGCACACTGTCCCTACAAACAGTTTAGGCCCAGGGACCCCCACTCTTATCAGTGCTGGGAAGGGTGAGAACCCTCCCGAAACCCGTGTTCTTCGCAGCCACCAGCCACGCGGGCCTTTCTAAGGAGCGCAGGCTCAGGCCTGCTGTGTTAACTCTTTGATTCACAGATACCTTTGCCACTCACTAGTGTTTTTGAACAGGAGCGATTGGCATTTTCCTTTTTCTATAAGGATTTATCCTCCCCCACCCCGTCACCTGATAAATTACACACAATTGCTCAGGATTAAAGGAGAGAACGCTTAGGGCACTTAGCGCAGCATTTGTCATATAGGAAGCATTCGATGGATTATTGTCACCCTTATTGGCTGCTTCCTGATCAATTATGTGACTTTGGAGCTGGTAAGGGGCTCAAATGCACTCTTAAGCTTTCTCCACTCTCTTTGCACTGCCCAGGCGGTCCCTACAAGATTGAAATCAACATCTCCACCACCGGCTTGCTCCCCAATGGCACCCTCTATGCAGCCAAGGGCTCTCAGGTGGAGTTCACCTGCAGCAGCCACTCCTCGCCTCCATCCCTGATTGAGTGGTGGTTCCAGGCCCCGGATTCCACTATTGAGCCCTTTGGGAGTAACATGACTGTCAGCCACTTCACGCTGCTGCAGATGTCGCAGAACCTCCAAGGGAACTACACCTGTTTGGCTATAAACGTGCTCAGCGGGAGACGTCGGAAGGCGATCAGGGAGCTCCTGGTTTACTGTGAGTAAGAAGCCCTCCCCTCCCCCACTTCCTCACCTTGACCCTCTGTGGACTGCATGTTTGTGCCTCTTCCTTTAGCCCACCGCTTGGGTCCTACCATGCTTCTGCAGCTCCCTCCTCACTCACGTACACCCCCAAGATGCACATCAGAGAGAGGGTCACCTCTTCCAGAAGGTTGCTGCGAAGTAAGGGTACAGGAGAGCCCCTGTGAGCCACGGAGGGAAAATTAGTGCTGAGCTTAATGTTTTTTTTTTTTTTTCAACTGAGGTGAAAGTAGATGACATAACACTAACCATGATGAAGGATACAGCCCAGTGGCATTCAGGGCATTGCCAGTGTTGTGCAACCATCCCCTCTACGTAGATCCAAACCTTTTCCATCACCCTAAATGGAAAGCCTGTGTTTACTAAGCAGTCGCTCCCATCCTCTACCCCCGGCCCCTGGCAACCACCAGCCTGCATCCTCTCTCTCTGCATTGACCACCCTGGATATTTCACATGAGTGGAACCACACAATACGTGGCCTTTTGCGATCGGCGTCTTTCACTTAGCATCAGGCAGCAAGCTGCACCCATGTTGTCGCATGTGTCAGTACTCCCTTCATTTTACGGCGGAATGATATCCCGTTGTGTGGATGGACCACAGCTGATTCCTTCATCTATTCTCATACACTCTCTTCATGAACTCTGGGCCTTCCAGCACTGTTAGGAACCATCAGTTCATGAATCTTTATTTCAGGGGTGAGACAACAACAACCCAATGCACCTTTGCATAAATTTCTTGGGAAAAAAAAAATCTAAAACAGCTGTAGACATGCAGAGTGTACTCATGATCCATGCTAACGAAAGGGAGCATCAGAACAGATTAGTGGGATAACGACACATCACTAATTCGTGCGTTATTCAGACCTTTGTAAGTCTTTATGTGTTCTCTGTCATAAATGACTTTTATTGTGCATAAAGCCATACGTGCTAATTATGGGCGACACAGGTGAGTATAAAGGAAATAATCACTTGTACTCTAACTGTCATTTTGTTATATTTTCAGTAATTTTTCTTACAGTTACCACGTATCTGTCTATCAATATAAGGTCCAAATTTCTTTCTATTTATGTGTATTAAATAAAAACCCAAAAATACATAATATATAAATATAACATATATATAAAGGAAACACATGGATTATATTGGATTTATAGGTTTGTAACTTGTAAAAATATGCCCCATGGGGTGAATAAGTCCCCCCTATACTCCCTCTAGGGACCAACACTGTACCATAGAGTTTTCTGCGATGATGGGGATGTTCTATTCTGCGTGGTCTAATACAGTAGCCACCGCCACGCGTGGTTCCTGAGCACTTGAAATGTAGGTAGTGTGATAGAGGTACTAAATTTGTAATTTTATTAATTTAAACTTCAATAGTCACACGTAGTTGGTGAGAAATGCAAAGATCCGTGAGGTCCATGTCCTCGGAGATTTAACACCTAGCAGGGGGAACCTGACTGCTGTCAGGCACTGACTTGTGCTAGGAGCTCCTGAAAGGAGCTCCCTGGAGTCGATGTTTCTCCGACCCCCTGGGGTGGTTGCCCTGAGAGCCAGCCCAGTGAGGGTGTGATTGAGCCCACGTTCTCCTCTGGTGTTTTGCAGCGCCCCCTTCATCAGAACTTCAGTGCTGGGTAGAGATGGTACCAGGAATGTTCATAATGCAGCTCCTCTGCCGCTGGGATGGGGGCTACCCGGAACCTAAATTCCTCTGGACAGAAGAACCAGGCAATGTGGTCCTGGGGATGTCCGAGCTGGGAGTGGAGCTGCTGAATCGGTCCCAGATCAGACACGGCAGGAAGTTCAAGTGCGTCGGGATCCACGTACTGAAGCCAGAGGCGAAAGACAGCTGTATGATACAACTCAGTGAGTCTGGCTTGCCTTGTTCTGGGGTTGGGGTCTACCCACCTTCTTCCGGGAGAACCATTTGAAAGAAGGCCCAGAAAAGAAATCCAAGGATGTCTATCAGCGCGAATGGAATTCCTTCCCTTTTCTTTCTTTTGCTGGTTGTTTCCTTCCTTTCAAACTTTGACGATGTTAAGCCAAGCTGCTGGGTCCTAGTCCAAGCTATTTTTTCACTGGACAAATACTAATTAAGCACCTGCTAAGTGCCAGACACAGTTTCTAGGTGCTGGAGACGGAGCAGTGAACAGGATACATGAGGTTCTTTTATTAGTTATCTCCTGTTAGGTGAGGAGTACCCCCAAACTTAATGGCTTAAAATAACAAATCATTCATTATCTCACGGTTTCTGTGGGTCAGAAATTCAGACAGGGCACCGTGGAGACGGTTTGTTTTGGCTCCACGATGCCTGGGGTCTCAGCTACAAGATTTGGCTGGTAGAGCTGAAACCATCCAAAAGGTCCATTTCCAAGGTGCTGGCTCTGGCAGGTTGCTTTCTCTCCATGAGGGACTGTGACTCTCCAAAGAGACACTTGAGTGTCCCCACAACCCCACAGCATGGTGGCTGGCTTCCCCAGAACAAGTGATGCCAGAGAGGGAGTGAGCCTGTCAGATGCCATCCTTTTTACCGACTTTGCGAAGTCACGTGGCATTCTTTCCATCACCTGTTTATCAGAAGCGAGTCACTTAGTCTGGCTTCCCTTTCAAGGACAGTGGGGAGAATAAGGCACCACTTTTTTTTTTTTTTTTCTTAAGGCACCACTTTTTGAAGGGAGGCAGCTGACAGGTTTTGTGTTATTTCCCTCATTTCTACTCAATTCCGAAGAAGTGTTCAAGGACCATACTTCAAGTAGCAAGGCCCTTGAGGGAGGCGGAGGGGTTGGGGGGTGTGTGTCTCTGGATCATTTCCCTTGGGAGGACTAGTGAGTCATTGAAAGGTAATGCTAATGTCCACCTTAGTGATGCAGAACAGTGTAGGCCCCAAAATGATGAAAAGTGATATTTCTGGGGGATTCCTGCTGTCCAGTTCTCGCTTTAAATGGCACGTAGGCCGCTGCACCGAAGAAACCAACTCCATTCATGATAAGCTGCAACATTATCCAGCCCAGTGTGTGAAGGCACTGGTAAGTTCTCCATCTCTTGCAGATCTCCGAGGGTCCTGCATCACCCACCTCCACCACCCCAATCCCTGTCCCCACCCTTGCACATAGCATCTTCTTAAGTGAAACTCTGAATTTATAGGTGCCACCAGCTGGATGGGTGACTCAGCTTTCTGAGGGGTGAATGTCACGTTTGGCAAAAATATATTTACATGATCTTTGGGGGTGGGGAAGGATTGGCTGAATTGTCTATTTTGCTTTAAATAAAAGGTCAGAGGGCCATTCCTTAAACTTTGGTTTGGGTGCTTCAAAATACGAACATACTGAGGCTTGGTACTGCTGTTGGCTTGGTGACAATTTAGCAAGGGTTAGGGGGCGGGGGCGGTGGCCTGAAAGTTTATTTGAGAAGGGATGCGACATATGAGTGTCTTAAGCAAAACTAGGTCTGGGGAATTCTCTTTTGTTGATTTGACCTAGAGAGAGAGGCTTTGGGGCTGTTCTTCCCTCTCACCCACCCCTTTGCCCTTTTCGCCCTCCCCAGATTCTCTCTTGGGACAATTGCCAAGGGGAAGTGTGTAGTTTCACTCTCCCGGGCAGGAACCCAGCATGCCACTCTGTATCCCTCAGATGCTGAAAATATGAATTTAATAAATCCCCCGAGATGAATTTGCTCCCCTTCCCAGGAGGGTGGGCCTTTCGGGAAAAGGCTTCTTTTGCAAAAACAAAAACAAAAACAAAAACAAGTGAATCACTGTGGTGGTCCATCCAGCTCTTCATGTCCTGCTCAGTCGGACCTCAAGGACACAGAGATGCCATGTGCATTCCTAGGACAGACCTGCGATAGAATAATGGCTCTCCAAAGATGTTCATGTCCTAATCTGCAGAACCTGTGGATATGTTAACTTTCAGTGGCAAAAGGGACTTTGTAGATGTGAGTAAGGATTTTGAGATGGGGAGATTATCCCTGATTATCCAGTGGGCCCAGTGTCATCCAACAGTCAGGAGGATCAGACTTTAGTAGGAGATATGACAACAGATGCAAAGAGGTTGGAGTGATACAAGGAAGGCCCACAGCCAAGGAATGCAGGTGGCTTCAGGAAGCTGAAAAAGCAAAGCAATTATCTGTGTGACTTTGAGCAACTTGACTTTCTCTGTGCCTCAGTTTCCTCATCTGTAAAATGACAGGGTTGTTGTGAGGAGTAATTGGGTTAATAGGCACAACAGTGCCTGGCCCATTGTAAGTGCTCAATAAATGTTAGCTTTTATTATTATATAAGGCCCGGCGTGGTCCAGGAATTCCTGGAGCTGCTTCGTTAGAAAGGAAATACTGTTGTTGAGAATCTTAGGCCATGTCTTAAGGATGTCTTTACCTTCTTCTGATCACCAGGGGCCCCTTCCATTGCCTCTCAGCCCATGAAGACTTGCCTTGATGGGGGCAATGTGACACTCACCTGCGACGTGTCTGGAGCCTACCCCCTAGCCAAGATCCTGTGGCTGAGGAACGTTTCTGAGCCTGACGTGGTCGTCCAGCCCGGCCGCCACTACTCCATCAGCCAGAAGGGCCAGAGGTCCAACCTCACGATCCGAAACTGCTCCCACGACCTGCACGAGGGCTACTATATCTGCCGGGCTGAGAACCCCGTAGGGATGAGGGACCTGAACATCTGGGTGACTGTGAAAAGTGAGTGACAGAAGTGGCCCCGGAGGAGGCGGGTTGAGGGCTTCAGGGGACCTGGCATCAGCATGGGAACAGCCATGTGGGTCACTGCCATCTAGAAGAAGGCATATTTGCTTGCCTTCGGGATGGGAAAAATTAATGCCCCGTCCTAAATCTCTAATATTTGCCTAGGGATAAAAAATTACTTAATAGCAGTTCTATCTCAAAGAATATCTATATGTGAAAAATATATACAGATATGAAATATATATTAAGGGAAACAATATGTAATGTAAGCTGTGAAGCATAATAGCAAAACGAACAGCCGAGAAACTGCCTTCCCAACGTACAGGACAGTGCCAACATTGCTAGTTTTCTGTAGGTATTGTGGCCAGATTTAGAAAACATTAACACTCAAAAAGCAGGAAACCCGCTTAGATCTGCATGTCAGAAAAACAAAGGATAATTTTTTAGATGCGTATGTCCCAAATATTGCACAAGGCGTACTTATTTTAAAAATGTATTTGTTTTATCTGAAATCTGAATTGAACTCAGCATCTCATATTTTATCTGGCAACCCTGCCCGGGGGCCTCTTTTTAGTCTCATCCTGGGCCTCTTGGAAAAGATAACCTCTATCCTGAATTTCATGTTTAAGGAAAATTTATACTACCTCTGTACACACTTCTAAATTATACATTATTTTTACTTGCTCTGGAGTTTTAAAAAATGGCTTTTACCATACAAATGTCATCTTTTGGGCCTTTCTTCTTTTCACATTTCGTTTCCAGGATTTACTCAGGCTGATGTGTGTAATTATACTTTGTACCTCTTTACCAGTGTATAATTTTCCATTGCATCGCTTTTACACAATTAACTTACTGATTTTCCTTACTGATGGATGTTTTGCTATTTCTGATTTTTTTATTACTGTGATGAACAGAGCTCCTAGGAGAATATTTTACCCAACTCCTAGGCATATACACACACCAGCCCCCCAGGCAAATATTTCTCTGGAACGTGGACAAGGAGTAGAAATGAAGGGTTTCAGGTTATGTCCCTTTTTTATCTTTATGGCATAACCCAAATATTTTCCATAATGATTATATCAGCTTCCATTTGCAACTGCAGCATTTGATTATGGGGTTCTACATTTTCACCCACAGGGCTTGTGATTTTTGCCTGTCGTGTAGGTATAAAATGAATCTCGCTGTGCTTCTGCTTTGATAAGGCTGAGCATAATTTCATATGCTTATTTGCTACTTGTAAGTCTTCTGTGAAATTCATACCTGTTTGTATCTTCTGATATTTCCCCTTTTCTTATATACTTGTAGCGTTCTTCAGAAATTCCAGGTACTAATCCTTTGTTAGTTTTGTGTTACAATATTTCAGTACCTTGTCTGTCTCTTTTACTTCCTTTTTTGGTATCCCTTGATTAGTGAGCATTCTTACTTTAATGTAGTTGCTTTTGCAAATCTCTTCTTATACCATTAACAATTTTTGTGTCTCGAAAATCCTTATCTGTCCCAGAGTCACAAACGGATTCTCACATATCGTCTTCTAAATGTGGTAATGTTTTGCCTTTCACGGTGAAATCTTTAAACATCTCGAATTGACTTTTGTGAATGGTGTGAAGTCGAGATCAAGTTTTCTTTCCCCTCCCCCCAGTTTGGATAACCACTTGTTCCAGCACCATTTCTTGACTAGTTCTCTTTGACTCACTAATCTGTCATAATCGCTTCCTTTGATGTGTGGGCCTATTCTTGGATTCTCTATTCTGTCCCATTAATCACTGTTTATAGTGGCACCAATAACTCATACTCAACTTCTGTGGCCTTATACACAGTCTTGATGGGTGGTAGATACACAGAGATTTGAACTTTTCAGTGTTCTTTTGCATCGCATGCTTCATTTGATTCCCCGTTTGAGGTAGGGAGATGGCACATTTATCTTGCTGTACAGAGAGGTCATGTGCCTTACCCAACACCATGAAACCAAGATAACACAAGGACCTAAGCAAAGGGGAGTAGGTATTGCTCTGCTAGCTGCGTGCGTGTCTGGTGGAAAAGTCAGCAGAGTGGCTTGTCTTTGCAGGGCCTTTAAACATCGTGGGAATCGTGGGAACCATTGTGAGCCTCCTTCTGCTGGGACTGGCTGTTATCACGGGGCTCATACTGCATTATAACCCTGGGCTCTGCTGGAAAGGTAAGGACTCCTTGGGTCCCTTAGGTCCCTTTCAGGCATTTTAAAAGGGTGTGGGTGGGGGAAGAAGGCCCCTGCTATCCTCACCGCTTTAGTCCATTCTTTAGGCTTCTTCCTTGGGTCCAGATGTGCAGTAATGAAGCCCCTAAACACCATTCCAGAACACCCTGTCACCTCTCACGTTGGGTCATTTTTCTCATTGTCCATTCTTTCGTAAAATTAAAAACTTTTAATTTTAAGATGAAACACTTTTGTGAGGCTGAAGTGGATGTCGATATTAATTTTTTTCTTTCTTTCTCTCTTTTGTAGGAAACGCTTTCAGGTGAGTGTTGTCTAGACTCAAGTCAAACACCCATTTTCATCATGTCTTCATTGCTGTTTTGTTTCTTTTTACAAGATCAATAATAGCAGTTCCCACTGAGGACCCACCGCAACCCACCACTGGGCCGTAAGCTTCTTTAGGCATTATTTTAAACCCTTCAGGGTGGAGGTGGCATCTGCATTTTCCAAACAAGGAGAAAGAGGCTCAGTGAAGTAATTTCTGCAAGCTCATCCAGGAAGTAAATGGCAGTGCCTGAATTCAGACCCAGGTCTGACTGATTCCAAAGTCTGTGTTATTATATGACATCAGGGTGGGGCCCGCTGTTGGTCTGTCATTGAGGCATAAAGACAGTGCGTATGGATTGAGCCAGTCACTCATGCATTTATTTTACCTAAATTTCTAAAAACAGCTCAAAGGAATAATACATTGTAGTCTTATAGCATGTTTTGGAAAACCAGTCTGAGCATGCCTCAAAGCCCCTCCCTAGAGGAATCCTCAGTGCAGGCAAAGTAACTAAATGGAACTTGTGCATTTCCTTTCCTAAAGAAATTCTGGGTGAGAGCAGAGAACTCTTCTCTTTGTTCCTCTTTACCCATTAATAAAGATGGGAGGGATTTTATTGTTCTGGGACCGTCATTGATAATGAGAGGATATTATTGTTCTGGGATCATCTTTCATGGGAAAAATATTAACCTTTACTGTCATGTATTTGAGGGCCATTCTCCCTGAGATTCCATCATTCCCCCGATTTATTTCTCACAGGAGGGAGCAATGAGGCATAATGGGAAAAGGTTTTGGGATTAGAGGACCTGAGTTCAAATCCTAGCTCTGCTATTCCCAAGTCCGGTGCTCATGCAAAATCTTTGACGCTCTCTGAGCCTTCGTCAACTCATCTATTTCCCAGATGGGAGACTGAAGATTAAGTGAGGATGTCATGACCCTAGGACTGTGATTGGCCCATGGCATGTGTTCTTTTTTTCCTTAAGAAATGCATTTTCTGGGTTGGGTGGGTAAAACCAGCAATAAATTAAGAGAAATTAAATGCTGAACCCCTGGGCCTGGACTCCAAATGCAATAGTAGTTCAGGGCTCCAGGGGACATGAGAGGACTTTACCTGGGGGTTAAACAGTGAGGAAGAGGAGAAATTTTAGTGGAGCAGAAATAAGGGCATTTCAGGCAAGGAACAGAGCATCTGCGTATGTGCTGGGAGGGGAACTCAAATGGTAGGTGCCTGGGACAAGGAGGTCATCTTCTTGTGGAGCAGGGGGATAATAAAACCCGGAACCAAGATAAGATTATCTATAGCTTTCCGAAGGTAACTCTTTGAAAGATTCCAATCTGTCATCCTGTGACTTAACCAAATTGAATGCAGGAAAGAATTTTCCATGTTACCTAAGGGACTGCAAAGAATCCAGTGCAAGGGCTGATGTTGGAAAAAACAGGGCATCTTCTTATTTCTCCCTCTTTGGAAATTAGGGACCAAGACATGGGTGATGCCATGGTTTTGGTGGAATCTGAAGAGGAAGTGGTAGAGGAGGAAAGAATTCCTGAGGAAGAAAGAATTGTTGCAGAAGAGGAAGAGGAAGCAAATGAGAGGGAGGAGTTGCCAAAAATCTTCAAGCATGGCCGCATTCACAGAGTGACAGCACTGGTGAACGGGAACATGGAAGAGATGGAACATGAACTCCAGGTTTTGCATGGTGAGCCCTTTTTCCCTAAAAGCTCTCTGCTAGGTTGTGGTGAGCTTCCCAGTATGAAACCTCGAAGTGGCGAGTCCGTTTTTTGTTTTTTTTAAAGGTGGGGGAAGATGGTTAAAGTTTAATCTGGAACCTGAGAATTCACTACTAACTACCAATGCAATAATTAAATTGACAAACATTTACCAAGGGCCTGCTCTCGGAAAGGCACGATATTGGTATTGTTGGGGAATAGAAAAGAAAGACAGATAATACCTGCATATAGGGAGCTTAATGAGACTGGTTAGGGGCAACAGACTAAAACGCTTGAGGAATATTCAAATGGAAGCAAAATTTAACCAACCCTATGAGGGTGCAGTAGAGGAGCTGTAGCAAGTTGGAATTTGATTAATGCCCCATGAATAATAGGTTACAGGACCTCAGGAGAAAGATGAGCCTCGAGGGGTACATTGGTCAGGAGAAACTCAATAGAAGAAGTGGGATATAAGGCAAGTCTTTCAGGACAGTTGACCTCGTATAAGCAGAAAGGAGGAGAGGGCACTGCAGGTGAGGGGAGTGGCGTGGACCAAGAGTACGAAGGGGAGATAGTGTCCAGCATGTCTAGATTTTGAGTGGAAAAAACAGGTGAAAGCCAACACACATCCTGCCCTGCCTGCTCCTGCATGAAACGATTCTGAGGCTTGCCAATACAGGACAAGAAATTGAGATGATTGATGACTGAGGGGAGAAACAGGACTTCTATTGCGATCACACAGTTGTATCTACCTTTCCCCTCCCATACAGCTGAAGGTGACATCATTGAGGAGCAGAGTGACATCTTTCAAGAAGAAGGCAAGCCAGCATGAAGAGAACGGTCCTTCATTATCCGGTCTCAAAAGCTTAGCAAGCTACTGTGAGGATGAGCTTTTCATTTTGCTGTGACTTGACTTGTATTCCTGTCTGAGGGGCTAAATGGTTTGGGGTTCTTAGCAAAAAGAATCATATATGCACATCTTTAATTTCTTTTTAGAAAATTGATTTGATTTACTCTAAGTTTACTCAATGATGTTTAATAGCTTTGGGGAACTGGCAATGTGTTGGGGAAAGCTGCATTTGGCATCTGAAGTGCCCTTTTCGCTGTGACTCCTGGCTTTATCCAGGTTGATGCTGATTTGGGGGGAGTGGGAGGACCTCAATGCTTCTTTGTCACTATTAAAAGTCTGTAACCAGCTTACTTCAGCACGCAAGGGTATAGTGTGGGGTGACAGGGACACTTCATTTTTCACTGCCCAGGTGAGCCGAGGAACCAGGTAAATGTCAGTCAGCCCACTGGAAAAGGTGAGGAGGTGTGAGCTACTGATACTAGTCAGAGGAAGGCAGTTTGGTTCATTTTTGGAGTCAAAAACATCCAGGCTTGAATTTGGGCCCTGCGACTAACTTGTTTCGTGGGCGTGGGCATGTTTTTACCTCTTCCCTGAGCCTCAATTTCCTCATCTACAAAATAGGTGAAATCACACCTTACAGGGTTATGGTGAGGTCTCAGTGAAGTATTTTGGATGAGAAAGTACCTAGAAATGTTCCCTTCTCCTTTGCCCTCCTTAGTGGAAGGAAAAATGTCAGCTCTAAGTTGCAAGCTGCTGCCTGGGCCTTTCATTCTTCTTTGTAGGATGGTTTCAGAGAGGAGGGCATTATCAGAGCTCTCCTATTGTAGCTTCCCTGGAGATAGAATTTTTTACAAAAGAGATAGGGGCCGCATCAGAAGTGCCTTTCATCAGAACCTCACATTTTACAGAGCTTCATATTTATACAAAAGCCTCTCAGGTGATACACTAGTAGCTTTCAGCTTTTCCCATTCTTCCTTTCTCCTGTTTCATGATGGAATATCTGGTGAAAAGCACTCCTTGAGCAGACCAGTTCATCTGACCTCAGTTTCTCCATTTCAGAAATGGGAAAACTTGTTTCCTTCCTCCTCCTTTAGGAGTTTATGAGAATACACTGATCAGTAATGCTGAGTTTTAAGTGAAAATAATGTGTGATGAATTTAAGCTGCTGATGGCTTCCAACAGAGCCCTGTGTAGTTTAGAGATCTTTTATCCTGATTTCAAATCTCTTAAATGTCAGTGGCCTTATAAGGGTGCAAAGGGTGGGTGCTAGGCATAAAAATCTGACTTGAATTAGTATTCTTTAACGTTGCACATCCTACTCTGATGGGCACGACCTAGGGTTTAAAGGAGACCTCCCTTCTCCAGTTACAGGGACTGGTCATCTGCAGGGTTACTCTGCAGGTGGGCTTGGAGTTGGTCTGTTTTCTTTCCTATCCCCTCAGGAATAGCTGGGAACCGCAGTTCTCCTCGCTGGGCTGGGTCTGTTGCTGCTTACCCAATCTAACCAGCCTAGTTGTCATTTCAGAACAAGATACTTAAGTTGCTTCTAAGTCACTGAACGGTGAGCTAGTCTCTCCTTTAGAGTCTTCGATGAACATTTCTGAATCTGAGTGCAGAGACAACCATATTTTTTTAAAGAGAAAAAGAAACTGTAGGGGGGAAAAGTTCCTAGCTGAGAACGCAGAGAATGATTTGCCAAGGTCTCTTGAGGTGCTTTCCACAACTTCCTCTTCCCTTGCACACATACCTGAGAGGAAATCTTTGAGGTAGGGTTTTTGTACTTACAATGGGAGCTTAAGGTCTTGGTGCCAAACACTATAAATGCTTGACTAGCTGAGTTGCGGCTGCTGTCATTTATCTCTGAGCCCTGTGTACACATTAATAAGGCTGGATCAGTTAAGAGCCCAGGTCCTGGGGGTCTTCAAGGTTTAAGGATTTTTAAAGAATTAGGGCTTTTTATCTTTTAAGATGACTCACCCCAAATCCACAAGCATGTTAACTGTGGGTGAAAGACTTTGTGTGGCAAAGTTCAGGTTGTTACATTGTGCTTTAAAAAAAAAAAAATCTTATCTGAATGTATTGTGAACGAGAGAAGCCAGGAGATCTCCTTATCAGAACCAGGAAGATAAATACTTCAGGGCTATCACAACTGACATTTTTCTCAAAACCTGGTGGACATTGGGAAGGGGCTCCCAGAATCCTGAGGCTCTGATATTAGCTCCAGTACTCACAAGCACATACAGGCCCTATTGCTGCATCAGGGAAATACATGATGGAAAATTTCCATAATCCGTGTGCTGCGACCTGGGAAATCATCCTTGCTGTGTACAATTTATTATGATGCAATAAGTGCCAACTTGTATTTCTCACTATGGGACTAGCCAGGAACTGCTGCAAATAAATATAAGTAGATACCTTTGCATTATTTACATTTTAATATTTGGTGTGGGGTGAAGTTATAATATGTACTCTTTTTTTAAAGATTATGAATAAAGGTATTTAGAAAAAATGCTTCAGTGAGCTTGATTTAGACTTGATTAATAAACTGAAAGATTTGGGGAAATGGATTTACCTCCCCCAACTTTTTATTAACTTTCCCGACATTGGTAACGGTATTGTCCTCGCTGCCATTTTATTCTTTTCCACGACTTGTAGCTACCACTCACCCTCTTACACCTACACAGACAGATACCTTCACCTTCCTCAGTCTCCCTGAGAAACTTGTTCTTCCATTCTTTCTCCCTAAATATGCCTCTTTTTGGTCAAATTGCAGGCTAACGACCAAACGGATAGGGTAGGCGTCATCAAGGAAAACACAGACTTGATGAACTGTGAAGACAATTTAGATCAGCTGCTGGGTCTCTGTAGTTGTTGGTGGCTTTGGAGATTCTCTCTGGGCCCGGCTGACTGTGGTCCCCACAGTGTCTCACTTCACCTCCCACTTGAGGTTGCCCAATTCCTTTCCCTTGTGGTTCTAGGCCTTTCCTCGTAGGACATTCCTTTCTCCCTAACTCTTCAGCAAAGCTGTTCCATTTTAACCAAACCCACGGGCCCTACCTTAACCCCTTTCCCCTGTTCTTTTTGACCCAGCCCCTCCATTTGAACGTTGGGGTTTAACCCAAGCCTCCGTTTTCTGAGCCCCCCCCGTCTTACCTCTGCCCATTTTCACTTGCCTCCAGTCCATGAACGCCTCTTTCGGGGTCCCCTTTCCCCTCAGCCCTCTTAGGTCACACTCATGTTTACTCAGTTCATGCACTTGGGGACCCCCATTTTTTCCGATGCCCCCTTTTCCTCTGGCTGCCCCCTTCTCACTGCCCATTCTAACCTTGGCATGCCCGGTTCACCCTCCACCTTCCACTGGGCTTTTTCATTTCTTGGTCCTCATTTTGGAAGAATGGTCTTGCTCACCCCTTCCCGATCTCCCGCTTTATCCCAGCCCCCGTGTTGGGTGTCCCACCTCGGCTCCCGGCCTCCCCAGGTCTCTAGTTTGAGCCCAATCTCATCCCCTCCCCTCCCCGTTTCCCCCGGTTCAGGGGTCCGGGACCCCTCTCCCCCATTCTCTCCTCAGTCTGCGCTTTCTGTCGCCCCAGTTCCCCGGATCCCTGGTCTCTCCGGGTCCTCATTTCTATTAGTCCCCTTCCTGTACGTGCTCCCGCTGTTTTCACTTGGGTCCCCCCCCCCCCAACCTCCCCCACTTTTCTCCTCAGCTCCCCGCATCCCACTCGTCCGTCCCACTCCCGTTACCGGGGCCCTTCTGTCTCCCCCTCGCTCGCTTTCCCTTCAGCCCCGCTCCCCCCCACCCGTACCCTCCGTACCCCCACGTTCTCTTTTACCTATATCTCCCCCTCCCCTCCCTCCGGCCCCGCGTGCTACCCGGCCGACGTCCCCCTGCTCCCGCGTCACCCCGCTATCGGTGTCCCCGCTCTCGGTCCCCCTGCCCCCCGCCCTCCGCTCCCGGTCCCCCGGGTCCCAGGGTGACCCCTGCTCCCCGCCCCATCCCTGCGTCGCCCGGCTCCCAGGGTTCCCCCTGCTCTCAGGGTGCCCCTCCCGCCCGCTCCCGGTCCCCTGGTCCAGGTTCCCCAGCCCCCGGGGTCCCCCCAGCTCCGGGTCCCCCCACCCGATCCCAGGGTGCCCCAGATCCCGGCGTCGCCCCGCTGCCAGGGTGCCCCTTGCTCTCGGGGTGCCCTCCAGCTTTCGGCCCCTCCGCTCTCGGTGTCCCCGTTCCCGGGGTCCCCCCGCTCCCAGTTACCCCACTCTCGGGGTTTCCCCTGGCTCCGGGTCCCCCCGCTCCGGGTCCCCCCCCCCGCTCCTGGTCCCCCCCTCGCTCCCGGTCCCCCCCGCTCCCGGTTTCCCCGCTCCCGGTTTCCCCACTCTCGGGGTTCCCCTGCTCCCAGTCCCCCCCCCGCTCCGGGTCCCCCCGCTCCGGGTCCCCCCAGCTCCAGGGGTCCCCCCCGCTCCAGGTCGCCCACCCGCTCCGGTTCCCCCACCCTGCTCCCGGTTTCCCCACTCTCGTGGTTCCCCCCCGCTCCGGGTCCCCCCCCCTTGCTCCGGGTCCCCCCGCTCCTGGTCCCCCACCCCTTCCCGGTCCCCCCGGCTCCCGGTCCCCCCCCGCCCCCGCTCCAGTCCCCCCGCTCCCAGGGTCCGGGTCGGCGCCGCCCCCGCCCGCGCCCCGGGTTCCGCCCGCCCGGCCCCCCGCCGCCCCGCACCCGCGCTCCCGGGGTCCCCCGCCCGCGGCCCCCGCCCCGCCCCGCCCCGCCGCCATGTGACGGGAAGCCGCTGACGGCCGCTCCGCACGGCGGCGGCTCGGCAGGGCCGGGCCGGGGCGGGGGCCGCGGCATGAGGCCCGGCGGCGCGGGGGGCTGAGGCCGGGCCCGGCGCGGGGCGCGCGTCCTCCATGGAGGCCGGAGGTGAGTGCGGCCGCGGGCCCGGGCCCGGCCCCGGCGTGTCCCCGGCCCCGGCCCGGCCCGGCCTGCGCCCTGGGGGCTGCGGGGGGCCCGGGGGGCTCGGCCGTCCGTGCGGCGGGGGCGCCCGGCCCGGGCGGGGCGCGCGGGCCGACGGCGGGGGGCGCGCCCCGCGCCCCGCTTTGTTTCACTTTCGCTGTCAGCGGCCGCCGCCGCGTCGCCGCCGCCGGCTGGACGTGGGGGGCCGGGCCTCTGCGTGGCGGGGATCCCCACCCCGCCCCGGACAGTGGGGGGGGGCGCTCGGGGTGCCCCCCGGGTGGGGCGCGGGGCGCCGGGCCCTCCGGGGGCGATGCCCGCCCGGGTGCCAGGTGACATCTGGCTCTGCCCCCTGCGAGCTGTGCGGTCGAGGACGAGCCATTGAGCCTCCCCGTCTCCCCAAGAACTGGGTTTTACCTTAAAAAAAAAAGGAGATAATAATAGTACCTGCCTCCGTGGGTGGTCGGGGGCGTCCCGAACTGGCTTATTGGTAAAATTGGGGTCTGGGATCCTTATTTAAAAATATTAGTATGTATGTATGTATGTATGTATGTATGTATGTATGTATGTATGTATATATTTGTTTGTATCTATCATCTATCTATCTACATATCTATCTATCTATCAATCATCTATCCATCCATCCATCCATCCATCCATCTATCCATCCATATGCCGAGCCTCTCCCAGTGGAAAGTGACTCCAGAGGTGGGGCGGGGCATGCCTTGCTGATCCCCAGTGACAGGTACGACAGGGCAAGGTTAGGGCACGCCGATGGGTGAGGGACACACTTGCCTCTGTCCTCGTTCCCAGCTGTCACCCGAAGACGGTGTGGCAGTCGGAGAGTATTGGATGCGCTTCAGAGCCAGCCCCAGTGAACTTGCAGTCTCAGTGGGAATGGTGTGCTTGTTATGCAAAGACAAAACCTCCAGACGGACGTCCCCTCTCCCTCTTCCCACCACCTTGCCACTAAACCCGACCTTTTATACCAATGGGCTGCGGGTTTGGGATTTCTTCTGGGAGTCCCAACTCTTGAATGTACCCCATGCTTCAAGGCGGTTTGGTTTCCTGAGGGAAAATTCTCAGAAGAGGTCAAGGCCTAGGGCTTAGAATTTGTTCCAGAATCTCTTTGTATTCTTCCAGTGAAGTTCAGGCTTCATCCTGCTCTTGATTGTTGACGTTTGTTTCCTTGGCTTGTTTGATGGAGCCGGGATTGTGGGTGGGTAGGTTGAAATCGGGGTATTCCCTGGGGTGGTGTAACTTTTTAATTTGGGAAATGACATTTCTTTGTTTGCTAGAGTCAGGCATTCAGTAAAAGGTGTAGAGGCAGCTCTCTCTGCCTTCCCATCTAGATAAGGGCTTTTATTTTTTTCAGTGTCTGTTACCCAGAGAACTCTTTATAAATGGTCCCTACTGTTTGCTGGAATCTTATGTGAATCTTTTTATAGCTTCCGCTGTCATTTTCATTGACTCCTAATAGTTAAATCCGAAAGCGATCTGTATAGCTGGCCTCCCTTTTTAGCAGAAATCTGTTTCCAGTTCTGGGTTTTTTCTCATGATTGACGACTGTGTTTTGGGGTGTGGGCAGAGCTGATGAGAGCTGCCAAGCTACTGTTAAAAAAAAAAAGAAAGAAAGAAAAAGAAAAAAAAAAAGCCAGAGAGTTTTACATTCTTTTGAAACTGAATAAAGCCTGTTGTAATGGGATTACAATGGACAATAGTAGATATCTTCAGAGCAGTGGTTAGAATTCATTTATTCATTCAACAAATATTTATTGAGTGTCTGCCATGTGTGAGGCTCTGGGCACTTTCTAGGCCAACACTAGCCAAGGGAAATATAATGCGAGCCACATAAGTAATTTAAAATGTTCTAGTAACTGCATTAAAAAAAAAGTGAAACAGGTGAAATTTTTTTAAACTCTATGTTCATCAGTCTAACATATCAAATATTATTTCAACATGTAATCATGATCAATTATTGGTATATTTTAGATTTTTTTGGTATTAAGTCTTCAAGATACAGCATGTATTATATAACAGCCCATCTCAGTTTGGACTCACCATATTTCAAATGGTTATTTTCCATGTGTGGCTAATGGTTACTGTGTTGGATAGCACAGCCCAATAGCAGCGAACAAACAGGCAAGTTTGGGGTGAGTATAGGGGAAGGGATAGGCAATAAATATGTAAAATCAAGTAAGCAGTCAGGAAAAGATGTCTGAGTGATGGTTATAAAGAAAATTAAATGGAGTGAAAGGAAAGTGACTGGGTCGCTTTAGTAGTGAAGCCAGGAAGGGTTCTGAGAAGGTGACAACAGCCCTGACTGGTAAGGTGGAGCAGCCAGGCAGAAATCTGGGGCCAGCTAGGCAGTTTTCCAGGCTGATGGAACATCTAATGTTAAGATCCTGAGGTAAGACAAATCACCTTGCTCTCTGCCAGCCTGAGTCATAGCTTCCATGTCTATGTTAAGGTGAATCTGCTTTCACAGAAGAGGCCCATAATAAATATCTTACCATTCAGCCTTTGTGTCCATATACATGCCAGTGTTTAATTAGAAAACCCTGATCTTTTCTCCAAGAAGGGCCATGGCAGGTACAGTCCCAGATGACGCTAGATCCTCTTGGCTGTTTTTGTTTTTTGTTTTTTTAAGTTTTGCACTAATTATGGCTTTCTCTTCCAGCAGCCAAGTTTAGTTGGGGCCCAGACACTGCTTTAGAATTTCCTTAGTTCTAGAAATGAAGAGACAGGAGTCACTGGGTTCTTGCTTCTTTTAGCTCCTGGATTCCTGAGCCTGAAATAGCAAGAGGTTAAATCCCCAAATCACAGAAATAGAGTGTGAAATCTGGGTCTGGCTCATGTTTAAGAAGCATTTCATGTGAAATGTTTGGCATAGGCATCATAATAGTTTAAGGGGCTTCATTTCGTTTATATTTAAAGAGGTGTACCACTGTATATTTATTCACCAAATATTTACTGACTGCCAGCTCTCTGCCAGGAACTCTGCTAGGCAATGAGAATAAACATACAAGGTCCCTACTTCCAGGGAGTTGACGTTCTAGCTGGGGGGTAGACAGATGATAATCATATTAGTGATTGTGCTATAAAAGAAAATAAAGTGAGTCATGAAGGACATTGGCTTGGGGGTCAGAAAAGGGCTCTCTAAGGATTTGGCATTTGAGCTGAGGCCTGAATGAATGAAGAGACGGTGCTAGCCATGGAGGAGCATTGCAGGGGAGGAGAATAGCTGGTGCAAAGGCCCTGAGGTTGTAACTACTTGAAGATAATCAAGGGGTGAGAGACGACTAGTGTGCTAGACCCAGGGACACAGGAGAGATGGAAGCCTAGGTGGATGACAAAGGCAGGGGCTGAGTTCTGCAGGACTTTGAAGGTGGAGTGAGGAGTTTGGATTTTATTATAAGAGTGATCGAAACTGGTCACTTTGGGAGGTGAGGAGAATGGATGGGAGGGGCCAGAGCAGGAGCTAGGAGAGCAGTTGGAAGGCTGTGTAGTGAGAGATGTTGTTGCACAGGTTGGAACAGTAGCCATGGAGATGAAGGGAAGTTGGGTTTGCCAAGTCTTTTGGAAACATTTCATGGAACGTGCTAATGGATTTGGATTGGGAGGTTAAAAAAAGAGAGAAATCAAGGATAACCCCTGTTTATATTGTGTATAGACTCCATGCTGTCCAAAGAATGGATAGTGTGCATGTCGTGGAGGAAGTGAACCAAGTGTCAGTTATGTCAGGATAGAATGAAGAAATTTTCATCTGGTTCAACTGATGAAAACATATCTCCAGATCAGTCAGTGTCACTGAATGTTTGACTGCATTCGAGTTTCTCAGCCTCTGCACTACTGACATTTTGGGCCAAATAATTCTTTGTATGGGGGGCGGTCTGTGCACTGTATGATATTTAGCAGCATCTATGGCCTCTACCCATTAGATACCAGTAGCACCACCCCCAGTCGTGACAACCAAAATGTCTCCAGACATTGCCACACATCCCGAGGGGGCGAAATTACCCCCAGTTGACAACGGCTGGATTACATGAAGGAGGCATTAACAGTAGGGCCCTGTCATAAGAAAATACCTAGAAATAAAGAGAATGAAGAAACTGCAGGATTGCTATGTAACGTTAAGAGACCAAAGTAGTTTGGTCTCTTAATGTTAAAATAGAAATTTAATACTCTTACCGTGCAAATATTCACATCCAGAGTACGAGTATGCTTCTACTGACAAGTAATGGCGTAAATGAAAGGATCACATGTGCAAACACATATAGATTTCTAGGAAGAATTACCTGGGTCAATACAAATGCCAGATTAGACCTAATATTTTAAAACCTAGATTTATACATAGACCCTCAGGGAATGAATATAAAGACTATTTCCTTAAATAGCAAAGCCACCAAAGGCTTGATATGATTTACTAAAATCCTATTTAAAGACAGAATTTTCAGCAGCATACTTATTTTATAAAACAAGGTTCAGCCATGTATTTTCCTATAATGCATATACCTGAAAATCTATATACATATATAAATGTTAAATATATATATGCACACATTTATGCACCTTTACCATCTGTTTCATTGAATCCACGATTTTATGATTCATATTGCCATTATGTATCATTGAGGAAAACTACTGCCTATTTACCTATAAAAAGTCAGACACTGGTTTCGACGAGGTCCAAATGTAAGAAGACATATAAAGATGGGTCCTAAAATATGTGCAGTGTGGGCTATTTAAATTAGTATCTATCTGGTGACAGCTATAAAAGGGTCACAGCCTTGAAACTATTAAAGTGGAACATGCACATCAGGAAGTGACCTCATTCAGGATGGAAACCAGTTTTTATATTAGTATGTATCACAATCAGTGGTCAAAAAAAAAAAATCAATTCTGAAGCCCTTTAATTTAGGAACTTCGTCAGCTGCTGAGAACTTTCCATTGGAGCAGAGACGTGAAGTACGAAACTGCCCTTCAGGCGCCAATCCAGCATCTGCTCTTCACAAGGTGCTGTGCTAGGCAGGGTTGCATTTTCTTGGTGTTCTTGAGCAAGGGTGCTTAATTAAATTCTGGGGTGGGGGCGGGACAGAGGGAAGTTGGTTACTACTGGAGAGAATGAAACAGGCAAGTTGGGACTTGTTTCCACTCTGATAGTGTACACTTCTCTACCAGGGTACACTTCTCCGTTGCTAATCCAGGATAGACTCTCATAATCAGAAAGTGAGTCCAGGTGCGACTATGAACCAGCTGCTTGGGGCAGGACTCTGGAGTGGCCGGAGTGTGCAGGAGGGTGTAGCTGTAAGGATGCAGGAACCCCTGGTGTAGGGTGGAAGCTGGCGGAAGCCAGGGCTCAGCTGCCTTTATTGTGCAGGTAGGTGGGATGTATTTGAAAGAAATGGCAGGATGTGATGTGTTTCAGTTTTAGCAGGGTTGCCGAGGGCAGGAAAACGAATCCGGAGGTCTGGGCAAGATGGGATGAAGGTTTAAATGAGAACAGAGAGGAGATGAAAGTGGAGGCCGTATCAAGAGGTCTAAGTGAGAGGAAGCAGGACAAGTGCTGAACATTTTAGCCTGAATGATGGGGAGGAAGCTAGTGAATGAGAGGAAAACTGTGTTTCAGATCCTCCTCTTTTCATCTGTTTCCCAGTAGCGGGCTCTTTCAAGGAGCATTTGAAAGCCTCCTGATCTGCATTATCTAATGTGATCCTTGCTGGGTTTGGTCCTGGTCTGGTCTGGTCCGGTCCAGTCCTCTCTCCTTTCTTCTTCTTCAGGCATTCATAGGAAAATGAGGCCTCCATTCACTGGGGTTACCCATCCAGAGGTTACTCAGAGTCACTGTTAACCAGGAGTGGGGCGTGCCAAGACTGAGTAACCACGGTGGAATGTGGCCTGTGGCTTCTATTACTGCCCTAGGTCGCTTAAATGACAACTCCCTCCCAGAATCCACAGAGTCACCTTTTGCCCAGGACAGACAGTGGCTTTCCTGTGTCCGAGTCAGAGAGGTGGTTGGGGAGCCTGGCTCTCTACTCTCCTAGGAAGCGAGGGTGCTCTTTTGAAAAATGCTGTCTCCTGTCCCAGAGGAACCGCTGCTGCTGGCTGAACTCAAGCCCGGGCGCCCCCACCAGTTTGATTGGAAGTCGAGCTGTGAAACCTGGAGTGTCGCCTTCTCCCCGGATGGTTCCTGGTTCGCTTGGTCTCAAGGACACTGCATTGTCAAGCTGATCCCCTGGCCGCTGGAGGAACAGTTGTGAGTACTCCGGTACCCAAAGGCGCGAGGGAGTCTTCATGATGGGGAACATGAGCGCTTTCCAAAATCACTCTCTACTCTTTTGGGTCTCCCCGCCCAAGAACAGGAGAGGGAAAGTGGCTGAATAGTTCAGGAACTGATCTATGGGGTTTCCAGTTCTGTACACTGAAAATTCTATCATGTTAGCCCTAAATTTTTTTAACAGCTTTATTGAGATCTAATTTACACACCATACAGTTTGCCCTTTTAAAGTACACAATTTAATGTCTTTTAGTGTATTCACACGGCTGTGCATCACCACAATTAATCTTAGAACATTTTCATTATCCCCAAAAGAAACCCCACATCCCTTAGCCGGGACCCTCTAAACTCCTCTACTCTCCAGCCCCGAGCAGCCACTAATCTACTTTCTATCGTTGTAGAGCTGCCTATTCGGGACATTTTATATTAGTAGAATCATACATGTATTCTTTTTGACTGGCTTCATTCACTTAACAATGTTTTTACAGTTTTCCATGTTGATGCCCGTATCGGGACTTTATTTCCGTTTATTGTATGGAGAGAACACGTTTTGTTTATACGTTTATCTATTGGACATTTGGTATGCTTTCACCTTTGGCTATTATGAATAGTGCTGCTGTGAACATTTATGTACAGATTTTTGCATGGACGTGCGATTTCATATGTTTTTTATGTTTAACTGTTGGAGGAACTATCAGACTTTTCCAAAGTGGCTGGACCATTTTACAATCTCACCAGCAATGTATGAGTTTTCCAAATCCCCCACATCCTCACCAATACATATTATTGTCTGTCTTTTTTGCTGTAGCCTAGCCTTCTTAGTTGGTGTGAGGTGGTGGCATCTCACCATGGTTTTGATATGCATTACCTTGGCGGCTACTGTCGTCGATCACCTTTTCATGTGCTTATTGGTCCTTTATACATGTTCTTTGGAGAATTATCTATTCAGGTCATTGCCCATTTTTAAATCGAGTGTTGTCTTTTTATTATCTACCGCATTTAGTTCCTGATATTAACTAGTTTTTCTTTCTGAGGTCTGGGCAAGTCCCAGTGTCTGAATGCTGAGAGCCCCCAGTCAGATAGCCCAGAATCTGCATTTTTCCATTTGTCCCAGGGCAGCTCTATGTCTGCGTTTATTTATTCAGCCAACGTTTGTTGCCAGGCTTTGCCTAAAACAGACGGGCTGAGAATCCCGAAATAAATCAAACGTGGTCCGTGCCCTTGATGGTCTCATTTATTTTGCCTGAGACATTTCTTTAAATTGCATATTAAAGTTTTTTATAAATTTAGCCTGAAACTTGTTGCCTTGACAGTAGGTAATGCCGATGAGAGTTTGCTGAGATGGGGTACTCTGTACACTGCTGCGGTTGAAGGGTATAAATTTGTGCACTTTCCGGAAGGAAGGCTGTTTGGCGATAGGCATCAAGGACCTTGAAAATGTTTTCGTGGCAGTTAGGAATAACAGAAATGGAGTTATGGATTTACATGCGTCTATTTTCATCATGAAATTAATTATATAGTAGTTAAAAATTAGAAACTGCTTCAAATCTAGTGATGAGAGAATGGTTAAGGACACTGTGGCGTTTCCATATATTTTTGCAGCTTTTAAAGATTACTTTTTTTAAATGATTTTCATTACTTCTGTGGTCAGTTTAATGATAATGCTAAGGTCATTTATTGTTTAGTGATCTTCCCACTCTAAATATGAGGGACTTAACGTCATATCCAGACTTAAATCTGATATAAATTTATAGTCTGAAAAAGCTTTTAAAAGCATAAAATGAAAAATCTGCTGTTTTTCTGAAAAATCACTGTTGTACTTAAACATGAGTTACTGTAGGTAAATATAGTCTTCTCATATTAACAGTTATTTACCTCATTTTCAAATTTTTCCCATGTTTCTCAATTATTTTTATAATTTAAAAGAATTGTTTTAAGTCGTTTAAACAGGGGGAGCCTGGGGCGTTTATTTTCTTGTTAGGACTGCTTTTGATATTGTGCTTTTGATATTGAGCAGATAATTGATATTAATCAAATACTTGTACTACTTTTAGAAATAAAACTTTTAGAAACTTTAATTTCAGTGAATTTAAGTTCTCCCAGTGAATCTCCCTTGCCCTTAGTTACCCCTCCCCACCCTCCATGTGACTAACTTACCCCTTGATACATTGACAAACTCAGGAGGTCAGGGGCTCTGCTAAGCGCTAGGCTAGGATATTCAAGGCTTCTGTTTCAGTCCTTTCTGCCTCTGATTTTGCGACCCCAGGAAAGTCAGCTCCACCCCTAAAATGGAGATCTTAGTATCTCTTTCTAAAAATTAAATTTATGGTAGTAAAATAAATTAATATATGAACTTACCTTAATTTTTTTGGAATAAAATAACTACAGAAGTATCCCTTAATTCAAATACAGATAGTAGGATTTTATAAAAGATAAACGTAACTTTGGAGGTTCCGAGCTGTCCTCCAAAGTTCTCCCCGTAGCCTGCCTTTTGTGTACTTCTTCCTTGGATTGCAAACTCAGGCCCCTATGCCAGGGCCAGGCAGGTCTGCGATGTGTGTGGGTTGGCAAGACCCCATCAAAAAGATGTTCGTTGTCACATCCAGATGTTTTGTCTTAACAACAAAATTTCAGACTGGATTTGGCTACTTAGATCAGAGGTCAGCAAACTTTTTCTGTAAAAGCCCAGGTAGCAAATATTTTTGGCTTTGCAGGCAACGTGGTTGAGACTACTCAAGTCTGCTGTTAATAGCACCAAAACACCCATAGATACCAGGTGAACAAATGAGCCTGGTGGTGTTCCATTAAAACTTTATTTATAAAAACAGACTGCTGGCCGAGGCATAGTTTGCCAACCTCTGATTTAGACTAACAGAGTTTTAGAACTGAAGGAGGCTACACTTCAGTTCCTCCTAATTTTACAGGTAAACTTAGTTAAAATTTAAAAAATACATTTATTTCAACAACACACCTGACAAAAATGTGATATACTTAATTTTGGGGGGAACAAATGTAATACATAAAGAGGTCCAGCTCTGTATACATTAATGTAGGGTTTCTCATGGAACTGAGTTCTCTGTTTATCACTGCTATTCTCCCTAATTTGATACACCCCAGAGTCTATCAATAAAAAAGTAGGACTTAATACTTGCACTGATAAAGTGTACCGCAGACAGGAGACTTTCAAGTTTTGGGGCCAAACCTCAGGCTGTCTAACTGCTTATGCCTTTGAGACACTGTGTGCTAGGCAGAGTGGTGGACGGGCCCTTAGGGACTGAGTCTCACTTAGCTTATCTGGGCCTATGTTTCACTAAAAGTAGAATGTAAAAGGAGAGGGTCAAGCTATGAGATCTTTCCGGTCAGTGCACCCCTGAGTAGTTCTGTGGGTTCTTTCTCTCTGTCGACTATCCCTCTTGTTGGTTCCTGTACTGGATATACCATCAGGGAGGTCAATGAAAGAGCCTCATTAATTGACTGGAACATGTAAGTGAAGGCAAAAATCAACATGTGCAGAGCAAATGAGGTTGGCAAGAAAGGGGTTTATTTTCCTGCTTCTTAAGAGTTTTCCAAGCTAGAGATGGGAAGGGGAGGGGGCTCGTCAGGCAGGAGAGCAGCAGGTGGGTATTCAGGCTCTGTCCTATTTCCAAACTTATGGCATGCTTTCTTTCTCATGAAAAAAACTGAGTGCATCTTTCCTTCCATACACCAAAACCCGAGAGAACTTTCCCAGAAAGCATATGGCTCCCCGGAGCATCTGTGATCTAGTTACCCCACAAGGCAGGTCACCCCGTTGTAGGACTATCACAAATGGGATGAGCCAAGGCCAGGGAAGCCTCTTTCACATGAACTCTGAAAAGAAAAGTCATACCGGAATTATCTGAAGGCCAGTTTGTTTCTAAGCCTTTAATGTCTTAGATAACCCAGGATAAAAAGCTGGTTGACTTGGTGACAATTTTCAGACTCACCGTAGGACTCATTAAGAATTCTCTACTTCCCCCAGCATCCCTAAAGAGTTTGAAGCCAAAAGCAGAAGCAGCAAAAATGATTCGAAAGGGCGAGGCAGCCCAAAGGAGAAGACTCTGGACTGTGGGCAGATTGTCTGGGGTTTGGCCTTCAGCCCCTGGCCTTCTCCACCTAGCAGGAAGCTTTGGGCACGCCACCATCCCCAGGTGCCAGACATCTCTTGCCTGATCCTTGCTACAGGACTCAACGATGGGCAGATCAAGATTTGGGAGGTGCAGACAGGTAGGTCGTTTCTGGTACAAGGTCCTGGAGGCTTATGTGCATGTTCTGATCAGGGGCCAGAGGGGCCACCAGTCCCCAGCTGGCTGAGGGGACCACCTCTCCCACTGACTGCTCCTTCCACCATAGGGCTCCTGCTTTTGAATCTTTCCGGCCACCAAGATGTTGTAAGAGATCTGAGCTTCACACCCAGTGGCAGTTTGATTTTGGTCTCTGCATCCCGGGATAAGACTCTTCGCATCTGGGACCTGAATAAACATGGTATGAACTCCTGGGCGACTCCTAAAATACTGCGTCTGCCCTTTTCTCTACCAAGGTCATCTTTACCCAGAATAGTGTTTCCCAGCCTTTTTCAATATTGTTCTTAAGGAGCCTTTTTGGACATTTTTAAATCACCCCTACTCACCCCTTGGAGATTTTAATACCAAAGGTGTACTGTATGTATCTATTCATGTACCGAATGCATCTTTACACTTTGTACACACAAAAAAGTAGGACTTTTTGGGCCATCAGGAACCAATTTTCACCACTATTGATATCACCTCTGTTGAAAATACACGATGTAGAATACATTTTCTCAGTCATAGCACTATTGACATTCTGGGCTGGATAACTTTTTGTTACAGGCTGTCCTGTACATTCTAGAATGTGGAGGGAGCATCATCCCTGGTCACCACCCTCTAGATGCCAGTAGCACCCTCTATAGTTGTGACAACCAGAACGTTTCTGGACATTGCCCAGTGCCCACGTGGAGGGCAAAGTCTCCTTGGGGTGAGAACTACTGATCTAGAAGAAGTCATTCATGTTTGGTACTTGGTGTTAGAAACAGAGTTCCTTTGTGAAGTAGAATCTAGGAAGAATTCTCTCAGGCTAGAGGAGGGGTCAGCTTTTTTGGAATTCTGCCTTGAGCAGAATTATCTATAGGAGCGGCCCAATGAAGAATTCCACACTTCTCTGGTGACGTAAAGAAGGAGAATTCACTGCCAGGCCATTTATTCCCCATGAGGGCTGGGATGCAGGGGCTAGAGATGGGTGGAAGGAGGAAGTGGTAATGTAGACAGTTCACAAAGAGGCACACTCATCCCCGATAATGCGTAGGCATTGGTACTGTCGTCTGAGCCACGACTGTTCCCCAATCATGAGAGGGGACCTGTCTCATGCCCTCTTAGGAACGAGCCTGATAATTCGTCAGAACTACCAAGGAGGTGTTTGCAGTGTTCTCATCTGAAGGTATCTAATCACTAAGCGGACTCTGGATAGTTCCTGTCCATTCCTGGGGAACTCTGTAGTCATACAGTCTAAGGCAGGTCAGGCCTGCTCGCTGGGAAGGCTTCTCAAAGGCAGTGCCATTTTTAACGAGTGTCCACAGGCAGCTTGCCACCGTCTAAGGAAGGCCCTCGGAGTGGCTTTGGAAATCACTTGGTGGTTGGGAAGGGAGGACTGGCTGAGGGTGACTGACAGGGGTGGAACGGACAATTGTTATGGCTTTTCAAGGAGAGGAAAGGAATAATGCTCCCATGTACCAGGCCCTGCATGACTGGCCTTAATTTATTCAGCACTCACAGCTACCCCAGGGGGCAAGCACTGTTCTTACTTGGCAGCTGACTTATTTTTATAACTTACATATACCCACACATATCCATAAATAAATGACCATATACATTCTTTAAAATATTATTTTCATTTTCCTTTTTTGGGAGGCTTGATTTCTCTTTCCCACTCCCCCTCCATCATCTTTCTCATCCCTCTCATCCTTTGAATTCCTCCATGATCCCCCTGTAATCTAACCCATGCCAAGAGCCTTCCATATTTCTTTCTACATTTTGCTCTATATTTCTATAATCCTATTAGGGCACTTACATTTATGTGTTTTGGGGTGAGTGTTTCACAAAAATGGAATCATATTCTTCACATTTTTTCTGAATCTTTCTTTTTTCACCAAACAGTACGCCATGGAAAATCTAGATCCTTAATTTCATCTGAATTAACAGGGTGGATGTACCACCCTTTACTCAGCCATTTGCCTATAGATGCACATTGTGTGTTTTCCAAAAACTGAGACCTGGAGAGATGACATGGGTGACCCCTGGGATTTGTGCAAAGTAAACAATGGAGCCAGGGTTTAAACCCAAGTTTGCCTGATTCCAGGGCACACGTCCCTAATCACTCTGCGAGGAAGTGGCGGGGGCCTGGAAAGGCTGTTCTTTGCTATCACAGGGACCTGTCAAACCTGATCTACGTACATCCTTTATCCCAGTGGTCTGCAGATTCTGGTGAACCAGTCGGTGGTGATTTCCCTTGAGCATTAGAATATTGTATTAATAGATTTCAGGTGTTTAAATGTCAAATTCTGTCGTATTTCATTCTCTACATTAAAAAATGGGCGTTGGGACTCAGCCGATAGAGAACTGGATGGGTATATGGCTGGGTGGGCCATCACTACCAGTTCTTCGGTCTTGATATGTGGTTTTGAGAGTTGGTTCACCATTTGCTCCTTTTCTCTATCAGGTAAACAAATTCAGGTGTTATCGGGCCACCTGCAATGGGTTTACTGCTGCTCCATCTCCCCGGACTGCAGCATGCTGTGCTCTGCAGCTGGAGAGAAGTCAGTAAGTCACACGGCGGGTGTCATTTCCTGTATTGCTTGAATTCTGCAAGACTTAGAGGTCCAAAGTGGCCTTGTGTGTGACAGGCCAAGTGTCCTCAAAATCCACCTGTAACTCAGTCCCAGCAGAATACATGCTGGTGGGCCACGACCTCCTCTTGCACACCTTCCTTTTGATTTGCACTTGGACATGAACCGAAAGAGGAGACGTGTAAGTCGAGTGCTGCCATCACTGGAGAACTGTTTGTCTTTACAAGTGGCAGAGAGGTGCTTTTTAAATTTCTTTTCCCCTGGGAGTCTAAGACTTTAAAAGTTGCAACCCACACGTGCCTCTAAATTTCATTGAAATGTCTGATTTGAATCTATGTAATTAGGATTTCCATTTCAAATCATAAGATGCACCTGAAATTTACTTGTTGCATTTTGTCCTAAAGTCCTGTGTGTTATTTTAAACGATATTAGAAACCCAAGAACAATTTGGGAACAGTTTGTTTGAATTTGTATCTGCATGGAGCTGTTTGCTGTGACGGACTTAGGAAACTTGAGAATTCACTATTTGGTACAGCTCAGGTGGTTAATCATTCGAGGTTTGCAACTATGCGAAAGTGGGAGTTTTCTTAAATAAAATAAAATCCTACTTGTAATGACTCTCAAAAAGATAGGAAGCGATGAGCTATGTCAGACACACTCGTGAGGCAGATTTCCTCGGTCCTGTACACACGTGGCGTGTAAAATGAGATGGCCGGTGCCTCCACTTTGTTGGTAGCTCCGGAGGTCACCGGACCCCTATTTTTGGTTTTAAGTAAAAGGACAAGATAGCCCTTGGCCTAGGGCTTTGTCAGCACATACCTCTTATTTGCAAACAGGGATCAGAAGTAGAACTCAGAAGCTTGTACTGACACATGTTAGCTGGCTGTCTTCCTGAGGTTGGCCCCATTTATTCTCCCTTAAAGTGAGCTCCTTGATCATGTCCATTGGTTAGGCCTCTTAAGAATCCAGGTTCATTACTTTAAGTCTATGTGATACGTTCTGGAAGAGCTGGAGAAAAGGCCAATGGAAAAACCTGGCTTCACCTGGCCATGGGGCCTGAAGAGGGCATCGCTGTGCCTTTCACTCACTGTTCACATTCTAAGCACTTTATTTCTGCCCCTAACCAGGCACCTGTTACTTCCCGTAGGTCTTTCTTTGGAGTATGCGGTCCTACACGTTGATCCGGAAGCTAGAAGGCCACCAAAGCAGTGTTGTCTCTTGTGACTTCTCCCCTGACTCTGCCTTGCTTGTCACGGCTTCTTATGATACCAACGTGATCATGTGGGACCCCTACACTGGCGAGAGACTGAGGTCCCTCCAGTAAGGACTGGATCTCTGCTATGACTTCCTTGTGTGGTGACTGATGAGAAACCTGCCTTGGATTAGACATGTTCCTTTAGAGTCTGGGGCATGGGAGGGGGCAACCTGGGTAAAAGAGACAGTGGAATCAGTGCTTGTTCCCAGGTCAGACCTGAGTGCCTTCAAGTCCCTGATACATGAGGCTGTCTGTACTTCTTTGGATTCAGCATTAAGAAACCACAAAGTGACTCTTTCTTTCCATTTACTAATAACTGTAGTAACAAGTTCAGAATGATCCTCTTATCGAAACTGTTATTTCCAAAATGAATTTTCACATTCTACAAATTTGGTCTACTTTTTCCCCTTTATCTGTTGTTTTATGAAGCAAATAATAGCTAGTCCTATAATTATCATGTATCTTAGCCTAAAAAAGACTTTCAGTTTGTACTGTGGCATTAAAGTGAGAGCTGACCTACTTTGCATAAGGAAACTAGTACAGGGAGTGTTAGTAACCTCTCAGCCCCCTCAAGACACTTGGAGCCTTAGGAAATGCACTTTTTTCCAATCTTTGTCTTCAGTCTGCAAATCCCAAGGTTTTCCACCTGGGGTCCAAGATATGTCAGGAGCCTTTTCATGGCCAGGGCAGTTTGCCTCCTGCCTGGGGATGAAGATAAAGGGTGGAGGGCAGCCATCTCCAGGTTTCTTGACCCATTTCTTCCTCCTCAGCCACACCCAGGTCGACCCCGCCATGGATGACAGCGATGTCCACATTAGCTCCCTGAGATCTGTGTGCTTCTCTCCAGAAGGCTTGTACCTTGCCACAGTGGCGGATGACAGGTAACGAGAGACACCTCTTCACTCAGCCTCAGCGCTTGCAAGTGACTGTAGCATGCCCTGGGGGCCTGGCACCTGGTCGCTAATGTGAACATACTTGTCTCTCTCATCCAGACTCCTCAGGATCTGGGCCCTGGAACTGAAAACTCCAATTGCGTTTGCTCCCATGACCAATGGTCTTTGCTGCACATTTTTTCCACATGGTGGAGTTATTGCCACAGGGTATGTATCTGTTAGCCGAACAGATGGGCAGCTTATACCATGCAGCTTTGTAAGGAAAGAGAGCATCTAGAATTTTCCTGCCTATGAGGAAGGCTTTAAGGAAATCTGAGGTTACATAAAATTCTTATTCTGCCAATATAGGTGACCATTTACTCTTCATATTTAATGCAAATGTAATTAAAGAGTTACAATTCATGACAACCAATGGACCAAGCCTGCAAGGAAGCTTAAATTAAGATGCTGCAGAATTTATATGAGAACCATTTAGGGCAGAGACTACCTACTGTACAGTGACCGTCTATAAGTCAGTAGGTGGTACTCTTCCCTCGGTTACACTTGAGCTCCATATGATTTAGAAAGGGCTGTTCTGACAGAGAGAGCACTTAGGTGTCAGAGGTGTCTGGAGTTCTTTATAGTCCTCGCAGCAGCCTTAATTATTCAGCACCAAGCTTTTACATCCATTTCAACAGTCAGGGTTACATTTCACTCTGGGAGTCTCCTGCCAGTACAAGAAACATTAAGATCCATCACGATGAAAACATGTATTTCCAAGTCTGTCTTAACACATTGGTTTTTGTCTTGTTTCAGGACAAGGGACGGTCACGTCCAGTTCTGGACAGCTCCTAGGGTCCTATCATCACTGAAGCACTTATGCCGGAAAGCCCTTCGAAGTTTCCTGACGACCTACCAAGTGCTCGCACTGCCAATCCCCAAGAAAATGAAAGAGTTCCTCACATACAGGACTTTTTAAGCAATGCGACATGGTGTAGTTTTCTTTGTAGCAGGCTAAATCTCCCCGGTAAGAGTAGCTGGAATAATGGGCCAAACGTCTGGTCACGGATTCAGATAGTTTCTTTGGGATCTTGAATAGAATGTAGCAAAACCAGATTCCAGTCATGGGTCTAGTCCGCGTGACACGTGGAAGCAAGTCAGAGAGGAGGGGATTCCACTCCTGTGGCCACAGAGCCTTACCTTACTTACACCTTCAGTCCACCTACAGACAAGTTTGAACTTTCTGGTAGTTGTGATTCCAAGTGCGGTTACTGGTGTCTCGAGAATAGCTAACTAGGCCTCCAGAGCCTCTCTGTAGGGGCAGAGGGCTTTAAACTCCCCCTGCTGGGAAGTGTGGCTTCTGCCTGGCACTTAACCGTTGTTTCAGATGCGGTGGCGGCGGCGCAGTTTAAAGCTCCCTGCTGCTGCGTCAGGGTCGCTGTGGTCATGGCAAGTCCCTCCCTCCTCCGGCTCCTCTCTGACCAGCACGACTACGTGCTCACGGAGCGGCCTCTGATATTAACTAAATTACAGGTGACTCAGAGGCTGTGCTCCTGACTGATACAGACACTATAATTGGTTTTTTTTTTTAAACAACGGTGTGCATGTGCAGATGACAAGTTTCTGTCAGGTTACACAAGGATTTATTCCTCAACTGCATGACTGTTCAAATGGCTGCGTTGTCAGTTGTTTGCCATTCATTAGCATATTTATTTGTTTTCTCAACAGATGGTAAGGTACAACTGTGTTTTTCTTGGTGTCTAAAATCCACAGTACTTAAGTCGAACAGTTGTGAAGATGTCTCCTTAATTGTGTAAAGAATTGGTGTTGTCATCACTTCAGCCGATAGTCTTATGTACGAGGTCTGCCTTTGCTGCTTCCCCTCATTGGACTGATGAGCCAGTTTAGCTCTATCCCTAAACAAATCTAGCTCCTGAAAAGTACTGTTCTCCTACAGTGGCATGTAGTTACCTAATCAAGACACCTCATCCAAACAAAATCTGCCTTTGGAAAAATTAATATATTTTAAATTATTTTAAAAAGAAGTGCGACATCTTATCCTTTGGCTTTCTTAATAGGTGTTTTTATGGAGGCCAGTGTAACATAAAACATGGTTGAAAAAGTAGGAGTCTCCTCTACTACCTTTGTTGCTGAAGAAAAACATTTAAGATGAGAGGCTTTCATTGAAGGAAAAAGTTAAAAGCTTTTGGCTCTCCGTTTCATTTTTTTCCATTAAAAAGTCATCTTTAAAATGAGCACAAGACAGCTGGGAATGGATTGGGCACATTTTTAAATTTTTGGTTATCTTGAAGAAATCATTCAGTATAATCTGGGAGGCTCCGGATGGCTTCCTTGAGGCCATCTGGCCATTAGCCTAAAACTTCACTGGTGCCCATGGGGAGCAAGTCCTCTTTGTGAATGGTGGAAATAACTGACCCCTCCCTTTTGGTAGTATAAGAATTCGACACCTTTGTAAAGAACAGCCTCCAAAGTTTATTCCGTGATATCAGAGGTGGAGGAGGTTTTCATATAGATGCAAGTTGAGTAAGTCATTGTCTTTGTAACTGGCTGAGGAAAGATGAGTCACTTGTAACACAACCAACAAGAAAGCTGCTTTATTTTTATTGTGAAGAGCGATATAAATGCAGCATCACTGCTGTGAAATACACTGCTACGTCTGTACACAGGTCCTAATCCTTTTGGCAGTTGCAGGTTTAGAGTCAGACTAATCTCATGTGCCCTCCCTGCATTAAATAACTGTTATACAACCTCTGGCCCCTGATGGCATAATTTAAAGTGAATGTTTTCTCTGCTGTCCCCACCACAATTAGGAACCTGCTGGTAACTCCTCTACTTCAAGAGAAGAAATAAAAAGACCAGTTTTTAAAGTAAGAGAATTGAGTCCATTTTATGAATATAGTAGTTTGGGCTAGAAATCCATTAACACTTTCTCTAAAAATAGATATACCTGAAATAAAAGGTTTTCCTTCCCAGCACCATAAAACAAAAGTGGGCAGTGCAATAATAAGACAGTTGTACATTAAAATTGTTTTGTACATCTCTGCTCCAAACAGCCACAAACAAGGTACTTTTTTTGTTTTATTTATCTGCCACCCATGCCTAGAATGGCATACTCCAGGAGTTGTGGCTTCAGGCAGCAGTTCATCCTGTAACTGAGTCCCCTGTTCTCTAGTCACTGCTGGGCCTGAGAGATGCAGCAAATGATCCTCAGCATCTAGGCCTCTGTGACAATCAGGTCTCTGGTGACTTGGAAGGCGGCAATGAGGGAACTCAGCTGAATCTTCTCACTGGTGCCAACAGAAAGTCTGTACCTAAAAGAAATCAAATAAAAGGTAAGAATAGAGAACACCACAGGCAGCTACCCTTTGATAAAACAACAAAAGAGATCAAAGACTGGGAATCTGCTGGAGGATAGGTAGGAGGTAATAAAAACTGATTCTGGACATCAAGCTTGTATGAGTCCCTTCACATTTTTCTTCTCTGCCCTAAACACAAGGATTAGATTCAAATTGGTGAGGACAAATTAAATTAAAAAAGTGTTATCAACAGCAGTGTCTTCAATTTAACTTTGTCCTAGCTGTACATACAGATGCAGAATTTATGGGATTAAGGATTTTTCTTTACCCACAAAATACATTGAGAAGAATTGTAATTAAGATTTCTTTCTTAGTTCGGTGGGAAGTTTGGCTGACCTGTCTGTGGTTCTGAGGTATATAATCAGTAAAGCAGGACACAGTGTTCCATCTTGTCAACTTCCAAGTGATTAAACAGTTAAAAGCAAAATAATGAGATTCACAATGTAGTGATAAATCACCTAATTTTTACATCTGAAAGCCATGACAGCAAATTAGCGTTGGCCTATGTTGACAGCTTATTCTGAACCCAATACTTCTGTCTACTTACATGACAGCTGCCATTTTCAGTGGATGTTAATAACTGTGTTTACTGAACCAGGCGAAGAAGAAAATTAAGTTTATGTTTACTTTTCCCAATATGCTTTATTATGCCAAAATGCCTTAATAGCTGGATAGCCGATTGTCCCCAAACCTAGAGGTCTGAACTGAAGCGGGCCTCCCAAATAACGAGCACTTCCAGAACCCAACGTAGGTCAAGCCTTGGAGGGCTTTACCTCAAACATGTGACTGGGCTGTACCAGTCTTTGTTCTTATTCACATGTTCTTTAAGCAATTCAAACCCTTTCACACGTTTCATTCAATAATCCCACCAAAAACTAGGTTGTGTTGTATGGGAATGATTTAGACAAAAAAGTTGAAACCAAGCAAATAGAACCCAAACCCCACAAATTAAAAAGGAAGAATTAAAATTGGGAAATACTCACTCAATGTCTGCCATTTTAGTCAATAAATGTATTCGAACTGAAGATGGAAAGTCAACTGGGGGTAAAACAAAATCAAATGAGTGAGGTCTGTCATGCCCTACTGTTAAAAAAATCCCAGAAGTAGGAGTCTAAACATCAAATGAATAACACAACTTTTCTTGAAGTCTCAGACCACTAGATACCGCACCTAAGTAAAAACTGTCCAGGTTCTCAGTTTCTATCCACTCCATTTTTTGAGTATTCATAGTGAAGCCAAAAAAAGAAAAATTAGCAGATTCCAAAGTGATCCTAGGAGTCATTAACACTGCTGTTAGCAACTGGGTAGCTCTGTAAGTTAACATAAAAGCTGAGTTCTCACTTGCTGTCCCAATTTTTAAAACAACCTTGATTTGTAAAAGTCGATTTATGCTCAGCTTCCACGTGCAGAGCAGGCTTGAGCCAACCACGTTCTCGGGCAGAAGTTAACATGCTGTCCACCAGCTGGGAAGAGGCTGGTGAAAGCACCAGGGACTAGTCATGGATCTGGGACCGACGTTCACGGGCCCAACTGTGCAGTTGGCTGCTGTGAGGAAAGAGCTTTTCCAAAACGCTGCACAACAGATCACCTGGGGAGCTGAAAAGTCCTGATGCCTAGTTCGCCCCCAGCTGACCGGTGGGGACAGCGGACTGACTCATGCTGCTGAGACTGAGAACCAGTTCTCTGTATAGAAGATACGATCGAGTGTGGGATATAAAACGGTTTAGTTAAGACAGCTTTGGTTTACATGCAGAGCAATCTTTCTTCTCCCTCTCTCCGTGTGGAGAAAATATTCTTTTAGAAATGTGAATTAAAACATACTACTTATTGCTGTAAAATACAGACTCTTAGAGGAAATGGGCTCCAGGAGTTTCTACTTTCTCCCCTGCAGTTCTTGAGGTTCAAGTATTACTGGAACAAAGTTTTAAATGACAATGAGGGGTCAGGTTTATACTTTTTCATTACTGTTTCTTTGCTTCAAAAGTGAAAGTTTCATGTTCTCTCTAACCACCCTGAGTTACAAAGCATGCCACCTCCACAGCTTCTAAACTAGGGAACGATGTAAGTTACCTCTGTGCACAAACAAGTGTATCTCTGTCAGGATATCATGTAATGCCAACCCCTTCAGAGTTTTCAATTCCATAATATCTAGAGAAGAAGAGTTAAGGCAAAGGGAGCAAGTTCCAGAACAAACACACTGCAGAGAATTTTGAATCCAAACCCCGGTGACTTTTGAAAGGAGGGCTTTTAATCCCAACGTAGTTGTTTTCTTCAATCTGAAACTGTACATGTTGAACCCCAATTCTTAATTTTATGTTTTCATCTTCAGTAAGAGCTTTATAAAACATGTATCTGTCTAGCAGAGAACAGAGCCAAATGCATGCCCTGAAGGGCTTCATATTACTACACCTAGCTTTTAATCTCACAGCAAAATGAGTAACAAAGACGATTTGAAAATGACTGCATCTTCCATCCTAAGGTCTAACTGCGTCTCTCCCATCCGTGAGTGAAGTGGCTTCAAGCTGTACCCAGGCCAGAGCCCCTCGTGAAGAAGAACTTTGGGGCATTAAAGACAAGGACACATTCCACCTATAGCCATCTTGCTGCCATGACAAGCTGACCAGAGTCACACAGACAAGTGTCTTTTGCCAGTAGGGCATAGGTTCTGGCTGTGGCCTGAGCTAGGGCCAAGTTCAGGGCATGGGCACATGACACACTGTCAGCAGGACGTGGGAAAGGATACTTCTGTAGGCTGTGGTGAAGTCTTGATTCAACATCCAGTCCAGAATGTTGGCGATGTCTGACTTGAGCGGGTGTCCTGTGCAGGTGTAGACAGTCTCCTCTGTCACCTTCCCAAAGGCCATACTGGTGCTCTGTGCAGACAGGGAGAAAATCACAGTGGCTGTCAAAGCAGCCGCCACATTTATAGGCAGGTCGGGAGGGAACTGCTGAGACAGCAGTGCTGCAAGGATGCAGGAGCTCAAACCCTGTATTTTTACACTGGTAAGAGACAGCCTCAACAGAGGATGCTGCAGCTTGTTGGCTGTTACAGCCGCAGAATCCTTCCGTCTTCCCCGTTTACAACAAATTACTCTTTCAATTAATCAAACACAAAGGTGGTGGGGAGACTGCTGGCACGTTATGAGATAAAGGTCTTAACCAGTTCTAGATTTCTGAATTTACTGACTGGTTGTGCCGTTGCTTATCTCTTTCTTAAAAAACTATTCCAAAGCAATGAGATTTGCTATGAGTAGCACTGTACCTGCAAAATGTTCAGAGCCCTTCGCATATCTCCACTGGAAAGAGTTACAAGTGCTTTCATCCCGTCTTCACTTATATCAACTCTGAAAGGAAACAGGCAGAAGGGATTGAGAGGCCTCTGAGAGCACAAGCATTCACCAAGGGAACAAGAGGGCCTGGAATGATTAAGGTTTTGAAATAATAAAAGAAAAAAAAAAGGAGGGATGGAATCAACAATACTCTCCTGATCCATAGGATCGAGAATTCACTCTGGTTTGGGGCAATGACGGTTTCACATGAACAGTCACAGCCCACTCAAAGTCTAGAATGACGCTTAGCTGGGACCAAGCATTGCTACGTTGAACAACTGGCTTTGAACTATGTTCTCTGGAGAGGAAAGAGCACTGGTGAGACGTGTGATCATAAAGCCAAAACCTCCTTCCAAATAAGCAGTAGCTCAGGCTGGCTACTTGCTTCGCATCTGATTACAATGGCATGTAATATTTCAGTACCTTCCCTTCTAGTCAAAAAAGGCTAGAGGCATCCTAGCAGAAGGGACTTGGCAGCCAGCAGTTTCCAATGACAAAAGAAGAGTAGGAGGAAACTGGGACAGCTTCCAGGGAGGAGAATGCAAGAATTAAGAACCAAATGACATTTTGAATGTCCATGACGTACCTGAGAAAATGACAGCAGCTAACAGACCCCGATGTCTATCCTGTGCTCAGTACTCTGCTAAGTCATGTACAAACATCACCTTTCAATGTGAACCAGCCAGGCATCCCAAACCCAACTTACTCTACACTCAGTCCCCAGGACCTCACCTTTCCTGCTTTTCAATATACTTACTTTTCTTCTTCTACGACATGTTCCAGGCGGGGAACCATGAGTTCAGGAGTCAGGGGACCGAATCGAAACCTTGTACACCGGGACTGCAAGGCGGGGATGATCTTGGACAGATAGTTACAGATGAGGCAAAATCTGGTATTTTCAGTAAATTTCTCAATCACTGGCAAGAAGGAAAAAAAGTCTCCTCACATCCATTCTCCATCTTCAAAGGACCCTGAATTCTTCTAAGGTCACATGAAGGGTATAGGAAACAAGTACAAGAATCCACTGATGCAGACAAGTGGGGATGCTACTGTCACGAGTGGGTGTCACTGGGGTGGTCAGGACTGGAGATCAGCCACTTTCCAAAGCTGACAAGTGTGTCCCCAAGGATTTTATAAAATGCTTCCTTTTTTATGATTTGCCACAATTCTGGTGCTCTTGCCATCCCATTCCATTAGGATACGAAATCCAGTATTCCTGCCCTTTTGCATAAAATTCTATTTGATAGGTTGATGATGCTCCGCCTCCACCTCCTACTAGGTGGGGAAGGGGTACCTTTTCTCAGACCTTCCAGTGGACCTTGTCTCAAAGCCTTAGAGTCTCAAGGAGTAACAACCTGAATTCAGAGATGCTTGTTACACCAGTTTCATTCGGTAGGCATCCAATATTTTGCACACGGATCTGCCTAGACTGACAGTCACTCTATAGAACAAGATGTGAAAGAAAGACTGCCAAAGCTTCTGGGACCAGAAGATATTCTGTCTTCCTCCTCCTCTCCTTAAACATTGGCTCCAACCCACTCCTTCTCCCCAGAACCTTTAAAGATCATCCTTCTCTCTAGATGATTACTCTGAGAGATTAAAATGTTCTCTCCAAGAAATTAACTGCCCCAGGCCCCTTAAGACAGACAAATCACAAGATACTCCCCCTCCCCTGCCAAATCCGTCACTTGGCAAGTAAAGAAGTAATGTCACTTTTCTGAGTGTGACTAAAATTTCAGTATTATTTTCTTGGCTATTTCATATCTAAGGGCACCAATAGCAGAAAGGGCTATCCAGCAGTTTAGGAATGAAAAGACTTTCCTTAATCTTCCATCGAACAATACAAATTTCCAGCCCTGTAAATGAACCCAGCTGAAAAGGAGATGCAACACCAGTGTCTGGTCATACTCAGAAGTCTCAAGGGTTTACGTCTTTAACCTGCTGAAAAGGAAAACACCCAACATGGAGGAGATACTTTGTCTTGCTCATCAGATGGGATACAGGGAGAAAAGTATATGGAGATTTCTCTGGGCGGGATGATGAACAAAAATCGAAAACAAGGCATGTCATTTCTCATGTCTAAAGTTCCTAATTCCCCTTCTGATGTGCTCATCGGCCAACACACTGTACTTGGCAGCTCTTACCTCTCCGCAAGGCATTCTGGGCGTCTTGAGTCATGGCATCAGCTTCATCTAGGATCACTAGTTTAAAGCCTTTCCTAGGAAAAACAGATGGTGCCATCCAATGATTTCTTCAATCTCACTTCAACTTCCAGACCCAAATCTACATCTTTGCATTTGTGCTGTTGGGCTGTTTCGTAAGAGTCCATTTCTCCTAGAACTGTGACCAAAGCAGACTTGGCCCATCACTCCTCCAACTCTTCTTCCACACCATATCCCATCACCACTACCTGAGCTCATGCCTATCTTTTCACCCCCATCCTAGTTATCCATCCTGATCACAATTCATTTTTGTGTATATTCAAACTAGTTCATCTAGGCCTAGGATGTTTTATCAGGCCTCAGTTGACTAATAAAATGAAGTTAGGGCTTCCCCCAAAGAACTTGCTAATAGAGACTCAGATTAATATTTTATTTTAACATTTGCATTTTAACATTTTTTCTTACCACCATTCCTGTACTTTATCTCTTTTCATGGGTGCTTTTGACACAATCATTTTTTTAACCTTTACAAACTGGCAAAGGGGATCAAAAAAATTAGGCTCTATCACCTCTGTGATCAAAATACCTAGGGAGAGAAATTATGCAAATGTTTCTTACTTAAATATTGTCCTTGTGCTAGCAAAGCTCAGGATTGGTCCCCGTACGATATCTATTCCTCGGTCGTCTGAAGCATTCAGCTAAAAGTGAAAGAAAGAAGCCAGAATAAATAAAAAACAAGTCGGTGTGCTATCTATGAATTAATGTAGCTTTCCATCAACCCAGCTCACCAAGCTCCGTCTTCAGGTCTAATGACAACTAAGAAATAATCACCACGAAAAAACAAGATCACAATTGTATTTAAAACTCAACTCACTAGATCATTACATTATGCTGTGAAAGGTAAATGTCTGTTTTTCCTCCCTCTTCTCAAGGACAATCACTGACATACTCTGGAGGAATAATTAATTGGCCTGGTCATAGTGAATAGCACCACTGGCATAAGCAGAATGATGCTAATTTTAGCTACCACATCTAGCACAACCCAGAAGTTACCAAGGTTTTAATACACTGAGGTAAGAACATGAGTGGCTGTAAAGTTCTAAGACGTATAACAAAAAAGTTGACCTTTTTTCTTCCAATAGACAATATTTAGAAGTTTATAATCTATCAGTCAAGTCCTAGCAATGAACAGATGGCAAACTCAAATTCAGTAATTTAAAGAGAATTATATGGAGGGATATTTATAAAGTTGGTGGTGAGGTGTGGGGAAACCACAAGGGCTCTGCAATACCTCAGGGATTACCAAGTCTTATGGGTGAGTGGGGGAGTGGTGTTGGCACCTGCAGAAGGCAGTGTAATGTGCCCTGCAGGTGGGGATGCCGTCAGCCTGTGGTGACCCCAGAACCGGACCAAGCATTGTTCTTTCCCCCTGACTCCTGCCAGCACCCCTACTGACCAAACCTAACCAGAGGGCAAAAGAGCTTGTAGTCAACACAGCTCAGTCTTCTGGGGGCAAGAACCGGGTGCAGCAATGTGAAGAAGTGCTTTGAAGGGGCACATGGGATGTAGCCAGCAACTGAGTGACCACTCACTGAGCAACCACTGAGTGGGTATAAGTTGGCAACAGCAAATACCTAGCCCTATAACTGCCCTCTAGCTAATGTCAACCCAGGCCAAAATGCCAAATATAGAAAAAAGTGAATTGAAAGTTTTTATGTCTGCTTCTTTCCCAACCCTCAGAGGGACTACTTAATTAGTAAAGTAAAACAAAACCAGCAGAACTAAAGAGACTGGAGTCCTTTGTCCAGTAAGAATAGTCCTCTTATTTACCTCTAAGACCATAGAGCCAAATTCTTTATCTTTGTATAGCTGTTTAGCACAGGCTAGGATGGTGGATGTCTTTCCTGTCCCTGGAGGACCATAGAGAAGCAGGTGTGGCAGTCGGTCTTCACTGATGAATTTTTGAACTGAGGATAAGACAGACACCATCAGTTTCTAAGAGTTGCTTCATTCACTGTGGGCCCTTAAGTTGGGATGAATGCACTTCAATCCTCTGTTCAAGTCAGAGGCAGATACAGAAATAAAAACTCTGAAGGACTCAATGTTTATAGCAACATTCCACAAGGTTCAAATCAGATTCTTCAAAGTTCTCACTCAGCAGAGACAACATCACCAAGAAACATATACAGGTCCTTCAACTAGAACAGCAACCGACACATGGATGCTTACTGGTACTCAAAATGTCCTGATGAGAAATGAGATCATCCAGTGCCTGTGGCCGGTATTTTTCAACCCTGTAATACAATTTAGCATGGATTACAACATATAAATGCAAGAACATTTTATTATGTACCAAAGAATCCTTTCATATACTAACTAAAAGAGGAAGAGAAACAAAACCCTTTAAATTTGAATACAGACCTGTGGTTCTCAACCAGAGGCGACTTTGTCCTCTAGGGAACATTTGGTGATATCTGGACACATTTTCAGTCGTCACAGTTAGGTGGAAGGTGCTATAGGCATCTAGTGGGTAGGCACCAGGGAGGTTGCTAAACATCCTACACTGCACAGGACAGTCCCTATCCCTCTCCCAAGTATCGATAGATCAAAATGTCAGTAAATGCTTCGGTTGATAAACTCTGCTCTGATTTCACCTTTCCAACTGTCTGCTTATAATCCCAACCTGGATGGGTACCTGTTATTTCAAAGTGAATTCAAAACTGAATTCATACCTGAGTACACAGCAGCAGATGTACGGATAAACAGTGACACAGCCACACAATGGAATACTATTTAGCCACAAAAGTAAATGGAGTGTGGTACTCGCTACAACAAAGAAGCAAGTCACTAAAAGCCACGTATTGACTGTATTTTTATGGAATATCCAGAATAGGCAAATTCACAGAGAAAGAAAGTAGATTAGTGGCTGCTAAGGGGCCGAGGGAAGTGGGAACGGGGAGTGACTGTCACCGGGTATGGGGTTTCCACCTGGGGCGACTTAAAATCGGGGAACTAGACAGCAGAATGGCTGCACAACCATCCTGAATCTACTTACGGCCGCTGAACTGGACTCTACAGAACAATTACCACTGTAAACGGTACGCTACGTGTTTTCACCAGGCCCAACACACACTGAACCCGTCCTTGGCCAGGGCTGCTGTTTTCAGAAATCAAGCCAACTCCCACCAGTCTTTAGGACAGCCTCAGGCCCCGGGTGTGGAAGGAGGGCGGTCCAGGGCCCGGGCTCTTCATGCAGACCACTGGGGCTCGAACCCGAACCTCTTTTCCAGCTCCGTCCGGGCCTCGGGCAAGTCCCGGAATCATCTGGGTTGCCTCACCCCAACGGCGGCAACGTGGGAATGACAGCGAACACCCGCCACCTACGGCCTCGGGAAAGGTCACACGCCGAATGGGCGCGCGCCTGACGGTCTAACAGGAAGCCCTTTAAGAAGAGTGAACCAGGGAGATGTCGTTTAGTTTAGGTTTTTGGAAGTCGGCCAGTGATCGCGTGGAAGACTCCGGCAGGAGAGAAGGGGGCCCCCCGGGACCGGGGGAAGACGCGGGATCGAACCCCTTCTGTGCTGCCTGCCGCCCGGGGGCGGGGCGCTCAGGCAGCTTGTAAATACGGACGCACGCGGACTGGGGCCGCCGGGGTCGGTCAGGGCCACGCTCCGCGGCTGCGGGTCCCGGGGCGACGGCGGCGCGAGGCCCGACTGGGCCCCGGCCCCCCCTCGCCCCGCGCGCCCGGCCCACGGCCGACCCCCGCGCCCGCGCCCGCCGGGCCTCCTCCTACCAGGGCAGGTTCCTGGTCCTGGCCGCCGCGGGCGGCTCGCGCGCCGAGGCCTCCATGGCGGGGCGGCGAGGGCGTCGGGCTCAGCCGGGGCCGCCGCATCCCCCCCGGGGCCTGCCCAGCTCCGCGCCCGGACCGCACCTCGGGCAGCCGCGCTTAGAGTTCGCGCGCAAAGGCCGCTCTCGCGAGGGTTCGCGGCGGCGGCTTCCGGCTTGCGGCTTCCGGCTTCCGTTCTCGGCCCCGCCCCCGCCCGTTGCCAGGGCGCCGGTTGCCTGGTTACCGCGCCGCGCGGGCCGCCGGCTGCTCTCCGGCTCCGCGCTTCCCTGGGAGGAGATGCGCGGCCAGGGAGGGGCCCTGCCGCAGCCCGGCATCCTCACCCATCAAAGTCTCGTGGCCAAAGCCGACCCCGGCCGTGGCCAGAGCTCAAACACTTGCCAGTTCAAAGGAGCAGAAGGCTGCCAACCCTATAAAAAAACCCCAAAACCCCCTCCCAAAAAAAACCCAAATAACACGGCCAGGGCTTGGATACAGATACCAGATTATAAATAAATAAATAGATAGATAGATAGATAGATAGATAGATAGATAGATAGATAAAAAGGCTCGAAAAATCTGGCCCCAAAGCTGGGAGGTGAGCCCTTCAAATGGAAAAACGACTCTAAACACATGTAGCTCCCATCTCTCCCGAATCCATGTCCCTCACCCAACGAAATTTAGAGGACCGATCTCCAGAAACAAGTCCAGAGTGAAAACAACAAGAAATAAACTTCCAGTTAGGTTAACGTGTGTAACTGGAAAGGGCTGGTTCATAGGCATTGAGGACAGGGTCCCTGCGATCTGAAGTTACTGCAGAGAATGGGGGTCAAAAATTGTAATGCGTTTTTTTTTCCTGAGGTGAGAGGATTATGGAGCACTTTTATTTTCTTCTACTTTGCTGGTTTGTATTTCCCAGCAATGAGTGTCTAGTAAATCCATAATAAAGCTGTTTGGTTTGTTTGCTCTACGTGTTGAGAAAGACAATGCTGAGAGGAGATGCGGCTGGCCAGGGGTCAGAGTGTTCTAATTCAGAAGTAGCCACTTCTTGTATTTTATTACATCACTGTCACCTGTTTTAGGAACAGACTAGGGAGACCGTGGGCAAATACATGATGGCAGTTATGGCTTCCCTCTAGTCCCTGCTTGGGGATTTAGAAGAAGGGGGCCAGGTGTGCCTTGTGGTGTGACAGTTCCTCTACTCTCTGCTTCCTCTCAGGCCAGCTCTAATAGTTATTGTTCAACTCATTAGCATGGCACTTTTCCCACTTAGCTTGGGGCAGGTCGTTTCTCTCCTCTCCCAATAATATCTACCCCAAAATGACTGTGAGGATTAAATGAAATAGTATATGTGAGCACCCGGCGCACTGCCATCTCACTCTCTCCTTCCCTTCTAACACGCTGTCCACCTATCTGTTCTTGTTCTAAATGTTCCCTCTCAAAGAAGACCTAAAGAATTGGTTGGTGTGACTACGCCCATGAGGGTTAATTTTATGTGTCAACTTGACTGAGCTAAGAGAGCTCGTAAAACATTATTTTGGGGGTGTGTCTGTGAGGGTGTTTCTGAAAGAGATTGGTATTTGGGTAGACTATGAAGATCACCTGCACCAATGCAGGTGGGCATCATCCAATTCACTGAGGGCCTGAATAGAAAGAAAAGGCAGAGGAAGGGAGAATTTACTTTCTTTTTGAACTAGGACATCTGACATCCATCTTCTCCTGCCCTTGGACACCTGTGTTCTTGTTCTCAGGCCTTTGGATTCAGACTAAATTACATCATTTGCTTTCCTTAGTCTTCAGTTTGCAGACAGCAGATTGTGGGACTTCTTGGCCTCCATATTCATGTGAAATAATTCCTATGATATATATATATATGATAAATGTGAATATATAAAATATTAAAAATATATTTAAAATTCAAAATATTTATTACTTATTCATTATTAATATAATATAACTTAATAAAATATAATATATCAATTATTAATTCATTGTTAATACATAATATGTTATATATTAATAGCATATGTTTGTTGTGTAATATAGAATATAAAATATATTTAAAAATCTACATAAGCATAAACATCAATATAAATTATACACACACATATGTATATATGTGTATATATAAATATATATATTTTTTTCTATCAGAGAATCCTAACTAAAATGCCATAACCTGGACTTAATTCAGTCACTATGGTAAGAGCCATATTGCTTTGGGGCCTTTGCATTAAAAACTTAATGCCACCAATTCCTTGAGCTAGAAGATGCAAACCAGACTGGACCAAATTCTCATAAAACTCTGTGTGCAACTGCTGTTCAGCTTGCTTGGAATGCAGAATTTTTCCGTGTGACATTATATTTATAAGGTTATCTATGTGTGCCTCCACAGTAGATTGGAAGCTAATTGAGAGGCTCGGCTTTGACTTATTCACTACTGTACTCCTGGTGCCTGGGACAGTGTCTGGTTCAAAGGAAGCACACAGTAATTGTTCAATGAGTGAATGATAACGGCTGATTTTCACTAGAGAATTCCTGTAGGTTAGACACTGTTCTAAGGGCTTTACATTTATTATACTCACTCAATCGTTGTGATAAGCTGAAGCTCTTATCATTGGCCCGGTTACATAGACATGTTAAATAACTTGCCCATGTTCTGACTGCATATTGGGGACAGAACTAGATCTTAATAAGATAATGTGATTCTATAGCCTAAGCGCTTAGCCTCTACACTAGTGTGGTCCTTGGACAAGCAGCAGCAGCATCCCGTGGGAACTTGTTAGAAATGTTCATTATTCTTCCTCCCACCCCAAACCCATCTAATTTGAAACTGTGGGGGTGGGCCCAGCCCTCTCTGTTGTGACAAGCCCTCCAGGGGATTCTGATGCAATTAGATTTGAGAGCAACTGCCCTACACTCTACTGCTTCTCAGCCTTTGAGCAATCCATGACTCGACTTTCTAAGAGAAAGAATGGGTACTCACCTGCTTGTTATGGAAAAACAAAGGAGTCCTATTAAATGTCATTTGTGTACCTGCGTGGTTTTGTTTGTTTCTGTTTTTCTATTAATTGAAGCGATAGTCCTTTGGTCAAGTTACTTAGTATATTTTTGGACCTCAGTATTGAGACCTGTAAAATGAGAAGGGCCGGGGGCTGGACTAGAGAGAAATAGAGATGGCATCGGAAGGACCTGAGGATTTTTTAAAATTCCAGTGTTGGAAGTCCAGCCAGACCCAGTAAACTGGGCCTTTGGGGGTAGGATCTAACATCGCATTTTGAAAGGTTCCCAAATGATTCTAATATTCGACCAAAGTTGAACAACTGCCCTGGACTAAGCCAATCACAGCAACCTTGGTCTCCTGATTGGTTTACAGGGTGACCTGTGACCTAGTTCTGCCCAATGAGATGTAAAGGGAAATAGGGGCAGCATCTTTAGGAAACTTTCCTCATTACTGTGTTGATCCTTGCCGTAGGCCATCTCCAACCTCTCTCTCAGTGTCAGAATTCTGTCACTTCAAAGAGAAAAAGAGAGATGAAGACCAGGGTTATGAGCTCGCATCTCTATAAATAGCCTGGAAGTTGAGATATAGGAGGGTTGAGTGGAAACTATGTCCTGCCTCAAGGGGGTAGAGTTTGTAGGTAGAAGATTTAAGCAGAAAAAGAATGTAACAATGAAATATTAAATAATGTACAATCAGTGGGAGGCAGGCTGGACAACTGACTTGGAAAATGGGACAAAGATAGGCCATAGAACCAAAACCGTGGTCAAAGTTAGTACACGGAACCTAGCCAATTAGGCAACTGTTGCTGACCTTCAGAAGCTACCACCCTGTGGTCCCCAGAATCTGGGTGTTGCTTTCACTGTTTTTACTGTCAGAAAGAATTCACCAATTCTCCCCTGTACTGGATTCTTCCGAAAACTAGCGCCCCATTGAAAAGCCCCTGGGGAGACATGTCAAATTGGCCAGGCCTGGGTTGCACGTTAGTGAATACCTGGTTTACAGTTTAAAAGGTGAGAATAACATCGACCTCCCACCAAGCCTTGTGAACTGGAAACAGTCCTTGAACCTCGGAGAGGGGTTCAGATGCTGGTGGCCAAAGGATCACAAATGTCCGCTACACCAGTCTTCGCCCATTCGGGACAACAGCCAAATGTCGCCAGACCTGATTTGTTAAGAGAAACCAGAAATTTGGATTTTTATGTGAAATTCCTGAATGTTAAACGTTGGCATCTAGTTTGTTAAACACTGCTGGCCGAGCAAAAATACTGTAAGGTCACTTTGTGACTTTTGATTTCTCAAGGTTAGATAGATGATCGGGCAAAAGATAGAGTAATTCCTTCTCACCTTCTGCCTTGATTTTAGGTCTTTTGGAGAGTTGAGGGCAAATCAAGCTGATATCTCCATGTGGATTGGGACACTGATAAGTACAGGCACAAACTTTTCTTATATAATCGGAACCAGATTGAAAATGCTTTAATAAAACATCAGGTCCTGGAGATGGCAGGATCAGAGGTTACAAACAAAATTACCAATGAAAGGCATTTGCTCTTGAAATTGAATTAAGGAAAGGGAGCCCTGGATTTTATTACTCTCAACTTTGGAAGGAACTTGGCTTTGGACACAGCACTTACTGCCTTCATTTATTTTTAAGACTTGTTTTTATGAGAGAATGGGATGCGAGGCTATCTTTGGAAGATGCTGGCAGAAGAAAATCAAACTGGGTCTTTCTCCTGACTGTGTTTATACTGGTGAAATCATGTTTAAATGAAAAGCAAGGACTGGATGGAGGAAAAAAAATCTCAGAGCAATTTGAAGAGTCTGTATAAGGGGAAGGGCTATCTTCTTTGGTGCCTACAGCAAAATCATCGAATGATAACGAATTTCAGTCCTCAGATCTTTTGAGGCACTTACATCCTCCAACTACTTTTACTTGTCATAAGTCTCCAAATGCCCCACATCAAGGCTTAAGGAAATTTCTTCATCATCCTCTAACCTTTGTTATTTGAATAACTGATAAATAATTTTTTATCAATTCCTGAATCTGGTTCTCTTTAAGTTTGAGATTGAAGGGGTAACTCACATGAGTTTGCTCCATGATACTTGGGTTCAAAAAATTTTCACATTTCTTAATTTTTCTAAACTAAATGTGTTTAGCTCAGGTCCTCCATTGTTCTTTTCTCAAGCCAAGGTAGTTTGGAAATCCAGTCTATGGGGTGTTGAGAGTTGCATTCCTTCTCTTCCCTACAGTCATTTAAGAAGCCTAAGAGGGTGTGAATAAATAGGCCAGAAAATTTGGGTAAGGCTTTAGTCCTTCCTGTAGTCTGTTGGAATAGAAGCTATTTGTACAGACTGAAATGGCCCCTTTGAAGATGGGCAGCTCTGCTGAGAACAGTGTCCTTTCGCTTAGGGTACAACACAGCTACTCAGAATTTTTGCCACTGGCACAGGGTTTGAAGTTTAGGCTTCCCTGTGCCCTTCCTTTGAAGTCCTACCTACTCCTCACCCCTTATTACTCAAAGTGGGGTCCCAGGACCCTCAGTGTCCACACTGCTTGGGAGCTTGTCGGAAATGTAGAATCTCTGGACCCACCTCAGATCTTCTGAATCAAAACTGCATTTCAACAAGGTCTCCAGGCAATTTGTGTGCACATCTCAGTTGATAAGCCCTGGATACCACATAATGTATCTCTTATCCCATCATCCTGTTCCTCTCTGCTGTTCTGCATCCCTTGTGTGGAATTCTTTAGGGCACTGGGCTTCTCTTCTCTCACATAACATCCCCACCTCCTTCCCTCTAAGGGCATAGCATTTTGAAAATTCAACTCCAAATCTCAATGTTTCTGGGCATCCAAGCTCCCCTGAGCCAGCCAAACCCAGCCGCCTAGGACTATGAGGTTTAATTGCTTGGGGTGAGGTGGGGTGGGAGTAGGGGTGGAATCTCCCTTAGTCTTTGTGATGAGTCTACAGTAGAAAATAAGTCCAGTTAATTTCTCAGTCACATTATACCATCTCACTAATAATAGGCCCTGCAGGCTGGTAAAATTTTACCAGGCTGGTAAAATTTTTAAAATATTTTTTCTTCTGGAATCTTTCCTGATTCTGCTTTCAGTCTAGCATAATTGCTCTGGGCTGGGATTTCTGGAGTCATCATAAAAAAGAAAAGAAAGAAATGAAGAGAAGAGAGAAAAGAAGATAAAAGATAAAAGATAAAAGAAAAGAAAAAAAAAAGTGTTAATAAGGAGGTGAGGGAAGTGTCCTTACATTATCCGGGCTCTGTTTGGTGTAGGTCCAGCCATGGCCCACTCTGCTGGTGGTTTTGTGAGGGTGAAAATGCAGAGGCAAGAAGGCAGTTAGGTGTGTACCTGTTGTACAATCTGGATGCAAAGCAAGAGTACTGTTTGCCTCCCCTCTCTCATTCTGGTAGGGACTCTGGGAGATGTAATGAAGTGAGAAATAGATCTTCATATTGGCAAAAGACTGTAGATTCAATTTGAGGATGAATAGTAATAAGAAAATGCAAATTACTATCATTATTTACGTTGCATGGCAGAGTTACACAACACTTTATTATACAGTAGATGCTACACAAAGAACTGCTATTTATAGACACTTCATCCCATTTCTCCAATCCCTCTAAACTCACTCTTTCAAAGCATTTGGCCCAAGTTCAATGTCAGTGTGACTTAAACATGCATATTTTAAATAAATGCAATGCTGAAAAGTAACGCAAAAGAGTAGTACTGAAAACTGATGAACCAAGGCGGCCCCAAGTCAATGTGGAGGAGAATTTTTTGTTGCAGATATTTTAAGCATTTTAAAGAGGTAGGTGGTCAAAATATATTTCAAAAAATTCTTTCAACTTATGAGAAAGTGTGTTTTTTAAAGAGGAGTCACCTTAGAATTAAATCTTGTTCCAAACTGAAAAGACTTGCCAGATGTGCAGAAAATTACAATATCTGGCATGTTCATTAATACAAAGATTCGAAAATTGTGTCTTAAAAAGTCTTGAAATTTAAAGGTCATTTAAAGTACAGATTTTTTAAAAAAATTTAACAAAAGCAAATTTCTTCCTTAAAGGGGTATCTAATTAAAGTTAACTGAGTCTAATGGGAGTAAATTATTTTATACCCTCCGCTTTAATTTTTTTTTTAATTTAAGGGGTATTGGACAAAAAAAAAACATTCAATATGTCGTATTTTGGCAAATGTCAACCAGAACTGGCTTGTTAAATATGGGTTATCTTCAATATGTGCCAATTAATTAAAAATGTTTTCTTAATGCTAAATTTAAATAAGTTCTTGGTTTTTATACAACTTCTAATTTTCTTCTGTTGCTCAGGTGATTTAAAATTATAATGGAGAATAAATTTTGCAAAATTAACACATAAAAGGGCATCGCTAGAAATGTTTTCCACTGCACAATTCCAAACACCATGGAAGTGGTTGGCGTATTTGGATAGTCACAGAACTTTATTCCATACGTACATATTTCAAAATTATCCATCTGCTTAGCACCAGGAAGGGTTTTCAATGGTAAGATCTCTATGTACCCGACTGTGGAGAACTTGGTGTGATAAAATTTGCAAAACCGAAATCGTGTTATTTTTTAAAAACAATTAGTGGGACTAGAAAGTTATTCCAAGGCTGCAATATGGTCTTATCAGAACAAGACAACAAGATCATTTATTCACATCTCCCTTTACTCCTAAGTGACCACCAGGGAAAAGACACACAGAGGTAATAAACTAAAGGTAATCCCTCAGATCCTAAGGACTAGGTGGAATTTTCTTAAGCTTTAATCGTAGTCAAGGGAGACCGAACCTTCTCTCTTGAAATCGCAAGCGCTGAAAAATAATAGTGATGTTCAAACCCTGCCCTAAATAGATTTCTATTGGGAAAGTACCTTGACATATTTAATCCAAGCATCACAAACTATCCGAATACTACTCATAATAAGCTCTGCCGTTGATTTGTAGCAACTTAATAGATGGAATGAGTGCTCTTTATTTGGATAAAGTGGCTATGGTATATTGTCTGCGAAGATGGCTGCCAACAATTCCTCCCACCCCTATGTGTCCTTGAAGATCCTCCACTAAAGAGGTGGTCTGTTTCCTCAGTCCTCGAATCTAGGCTGGCCTTTGACTTGCTTTGACAAATAGAATGTGATAGAAATGCTGTTCTGGGACTTGCGGGCTGAGACCCATACGTTTTAATCCTAACTAGAGGGGATGCTGTCTGCCATGTCAAGAAGCCCAGGTTATCCTGCTGGGGAAAGAGGCCAAAAGGGGGCACTCCGGGAACCTGGCCTACAGGCAGAAAGGAGGCCCCGGACACACCTAGGAGTCCAGCCCACATTATAAGAAAGGAGGCCCAGTTGTCTTCTACAGTCTCCAGCTGTTTGAGCCATTCCAGCTGAAGTCACAGCCCTGTGACTGAGGCCAGCTTGGATCTTCCAGCCTCACATGAAGCCACCCCAGCTGACTCCAAATGAACTGCCCCTCTGAGCCCTGCTGGAGCTCCTGACCCACACACTCATGAGCAAACGAAACGATGGTCATTTTAAGCCATGACATTTAGGTGCGGTCTGTTATCCAGCGATACAGTGACAATTTTCTAAATCCTTAAGACTGGGATTTTCCAAACTCTTAAAACGTTTTGGAGTTCGAGAAGAAAAGCCAGGAAGAATATTCATGAACCAAAGCTGACATAACTAAGGAAAGTTTTCTAAAGTTATTTTGAAAAATTTCCGCGGCTCTGCTTGTAAACAATTTCAGTTGCTGATGTTTCTGTCATGGAGAGTGATTTATTTATTTATATGTTAGTTAATGTGTAATCCTGATTAGAGCAGTGACTAAAGGAGTCACTTCAATACTTACCTAATTTTCACGTGGTATTATGTAAATGAGAATTCCAAGTAAGCTATGAATAAGGATGGACAGGATGATAAACTGAACCCTCTGCTACAGCATTTCTAGGCTGCAAATATCATCTGTATAAACTACACTGATATTCTTGTATAAAATTAAAAATATTTATATAGATACGTACCTAGATCTAAGACCAGAATTAATTGATCTATGCCTAAAAAAGTTGTAAGCACGTTAGAATTACCATTTGAAGTATAAATATGACTTATATTTGTAGTACCAGTACTGAATTTTTAAAAGCTTAGCTACCCAGGGTTTCCAAGTTTGCCAGCATTTTGACAGTGGGATGTGTAGAAACACTGCTAGTGTTGTCAACCTCGAGATTTTTTTTCCTGTAAGATTGGGACAGATTCTTTTCTTTATTGCTTTATTTCTTTTCTTTTTCTTTTCATTTTTTTTTAAGGGGAAGAGCAGTTAAATTAGCAGGTGACATGTAGATCAAATACTAGCTATTTTTGGTGCCCGTTCACTGGAAAATTTCATAAAAGAATAGTTAGAAAAAGGAGATGAAAAAGAACCAGTAAGAAGAGCCAAATACTAAGGGAGGGTCGGAAAGAATAATTTATACATGAGAAATTATTAACATAGGGCATTTTTCTTCTATAATGCAACTGTTTAAGATAAAAGAATAGGAGAAAAGTGGTAAATATACAGAGAATGAGAGAACAAAGTGACCTTTAAAAAATATACTTAAGCACACAAAATGAGGGAAAGGTCTAAAAATTAGTCTACTGGGTTTCTATTTTTGGCAATGTTTTGGAGGAGATAATCTAAAAACTTTCCTATATTTAATAGTCATCTAGAAAAGCTGGATGAAATATAACAAACCCCCTTTTAAATGCCAGAAAATAGGGACAATCCTCAGGGGTCAGAAAAAACGGGCACAAAAATCAGAGTGGTAAGGATGGTCTGCATGGGGTCAGGGAGGGGCTTGCTTTGTGCTGTGATGGTCCCAAAGGACGGAACTTTGGGGGAACTGGAACTCTGGCCTCTACACAAGGACTCTCAAAGGGCTCCACCCTCAGGGAAAGGAAAAATCTGTCCCCCCAGCATAGGGAGATGACAAGGACTCTAATTTGTCTTATTCTGGGCCCTGAGCAGGAAAAAAATGCCCTCACTGAGTTTGTCACAATGAGATTATAATCACATAGGTTTGGGGTTCAAATTTATACTATGGGGAATCCCCAAACCAAGAGATTAGTCAAACGCAAACTCTGGAAGGACAGACCCTCAGCCTAGATGTATAGGATTCTCACAGATAAAGATCTAGTTCAAAAGGACAAAACACACAAGGAAACCATCCACCATGATGAGCAAGAGACAAGAGAAACAATAAACAACTCCAGCTCCCGACTCCTTCCGACAATGGGATTATTAAAGACTCTTCTAAAACAAACTGGATTACAATGATTAAGGCCATTAATGAATTAATAATAAAAAAACAGGAGAAAAGAACAACTCTTAAAATAGATAAGGTACTTTTGAAAAAGAAACTAGGACGCCTTTATTTTGGTAAGCGATTTTTCTTTTTTATCGTTGTCAGTGGAACGAAACATTCAACATGAGACTGCACCTACGCATTTGTGTACTAACTAGAAGCAGTAGAAATTTCCCCATGAGTCATTCATCATCACTCTTTTGGCAAACATTTATTGACACTTGCAGCGTGCCCTTGCCGTGGACTGGGCCTGCCCTGGGGGTACAGCAGGTAAAGGAGACACCCTCCAGTAGGGCAGAGACGACTGATGGCAAAACAGACTTTGAGTAAGTTAATTGTAAGTGTGATGCAGGTCACCAGGGCGAAGGAAAGTAAGGGAGGACCAGGTTGGGAGGGGCCGAGGAGGATCTGAAGGAAGTGGTGTTGCAGCATCCTCGAAGGATGAACAGAATTTACCCTCATGATGAGAGAGAGAGAGAGAGCAGAGAAAGCTGTCTAGGGAGAGAAGAGAGCACATCGGAAGTCCTGGGTTCCAGAAAGGCTGGTGCATTTGAGAGCCATCATGAAGGCTGGGATGAAGAAAGCCAGCAGGGGCCTGGGACGTAGGTGTAGACCATCACAGTGCAAGGCCGAGGAACTCCAGGGGCCAGAAGAGTCCGACAAGCTTTGGATGTCGGCCAAGCTGTCTGGATTTGGATTTGTCCTGCAGGCATTGGGGAAACTGGGGAGAGGAGAGGTCATCAAACTCACTCTTTGGAAATTACCTGCGGGAGGAGGCGCCATTGGTTTAATAATAATGGTAGACCTGTCGTTCCTCAAGGCTGTCGTAAACGAGACGTAAGCTGCAAAAGGAAGCTCCTCTCCTGCAAGTTTTGGGGGAAAAGGCTTGAAACAATTTTGATGAGCATCAATAGGAGAATGAGACAGTTAAGCTTGGAAATATAGTCACGATGCACCCCTAAACAGAAAAACAGCCATAAGATTAATATGTAGAATTTGCTCCCATTTTTAAAAGATAAAATCATCCCTGTTACATGTGTCTATGTGCATAGATAATATATTATACGATAAAATATATGATAAATTATAATATATGATAAAAAAGTCTGAAAGAGCTTCCATCCTCCTTATTCTTTAGGTTCCTGTCGTGGATAGTGGGGGAAAACACAGCAATACTTCTCGTTTTCAGATTCATTGTTGATTATCCAAAGGGATGGAAAAAGAGAAAAATTTTAAATCCCTCCAAGGTCATGATCATGACCTCCTCACTGGAAAGTGAGCTCCTTGGAAGTGAACCACATGTTTTATTCATCTCTGAATTTTTTCCAGCGCCTGGCACATAAATGCCCAATAAAAGTTTATTAGATTCGAGAATGAGAATTGGGAATCTGGGAATGCCCCAAGGGTCACAGGGAAACTGGCAAGTGATTACTTTTTTGGGGGGTGTTAAATTCAACAGATTATTTATTGGGCCTTTGTGGCATGCCACCCTGCGCTGGCACGGAGGGTGAGGGGAGGTGGTGTTGTTTAGCAGCCCAAAGACCCAACGTGAGCAAGAAACAAAGGGAAATGAGGGAGACGAAGCGGAGGGTACCAGCTCTGGAGTCAGGCAGACCAGCGTGTGAATCAGGACTCTTCCACGACCGGCTGTTGACCAAAGGCTGAGAGCTTCACCTCTTTGGACATCGAGTTCCTCATCTGCAAAATGAGGATAATAACCACAGCACCCGCCTCAGAGAACTGTTGAGAGAAGTGAGATGTTCACGTCGAGCACTCAGCTCTGTGCTGGGGACGGAGCAAACTCTCGATTCGCACGAGATATTGTTGCAGACCAAGGGAGGGCTCGAATTCGGTGTGTCTTGTCCGTGCGACCCTCATCAGCTACTCTGCGGCCTCCCAAGGATGTCCACATTCTAATTCCTGGAACCTGTGACTATGTGACCTTACACGATGCAAGGGACTTCGCAGATGGGATTCAATTAAGGGTCTTGTGATGGGGAGATTATCCTGGATTATCCAAGTGGGCCCGGTGTACTCGCAAGGATCTTTGTAAGAGAAAGAGGGAGGCAGAAGAGTCAGACAAAGAGGTGACAGGGGAAGCCGAGGTCAGAGTGCCATGATTGCTGTCGGAGACCCATGAGCCAAGAATTGTGGGCAGCCTTGAGGAAACAGAAAAGGTAAAGGAATGGGTTCTCTGTTAGAGACAACACCTTGACTTTAGTCCCGTGAGACGATTTTGGATTCCCAACCTCCAGAAGTCTAAGATGATGAATTTGCGTTGTGTTTTGGTCACTGTGTCAGTGCTAACTTGTTACAGCAGCCACAGGAGACTCGTACAATGATGATGCTCATGGAGGTGGTGGGCTGCCCAGATCCTACTGAAGGAAGGACTCACTACCCAGCTGCATGATCAAGAGACAGGTTCTGCTGTCGGCTCCTCTGGAGCCCTTCTCAGGGAGGCAGGGATGGGATGGGAATCCGTGCTACCTCAGCCCAACTCGGACACCTTCGACAGGCAGTCACGGATGGAGAGCTTCCTGTCAAGTTAGTTGGTTGGACTTTTCCCTCTGGCCAGTTCCACTTTGTTTAGGAAAACCCCACACTGCTACCACACCCACCACGCCTCTGACTCCAGATGTGTGGGGGTTTACCCCACACCAGCAGGGTGTGCTACCATTTAACTTCATTCTGACAGTGACTTGCTGGAGGTAGAATCAGGCCCCACGGGTTAAGGGTTCAGTCCCACAAGACCTCTCCCTGCCTCCCACTTCAAGTGCCCATTACAAGTCCACGTTGTTACCTGTACTTCTGACCGATTGGGTATTAATCAGTGGTTCTCGCAACCCCCTTCTTGGGTTCAATTACTTTACTAGAGTGCCCCACAGAACTCAGGGACACACTTACTTATGTTTAGCAGCTGAGTGAAGGATATGATGGAGGATACAGGTGCACAGCCAGGTGAAGAGATGCCCAGGGTAAAGTCCGGGAGGGACCTGAGCGAGGGAGCTTCTGTCCCCGTGGGGTTAGGGTGTCTCCCTCTCCTGGTATGTGGATGTGTGTTCATCCACCTGGAAGCTCCCTGAACTCCATGCTATTGGGATTTTGATGGAGGCTTTCTCACATAGACACGATCGATGATTAACTCCTTTTCCGGCCTCTCACCCCAACCTCCTAATCATGGCTCGGTATTTCTGGTGACCAGACCCTATTCAGACGCCATCCAGGAGCCCACCCAGAGTCACCTCATTGGAACAAAAGATGCCCCTAGGGCTATCACTTAGAAATTTACAAGGGGTTCAGAAGCCCCGAGTCAGAAGCTGGGGTGGAGACTGATATATATATATATTTTCTGTATTATCTCACATGCTTCTCTCCTCTTCCTTTCACAGATATTGGTTCCTAACTTTTGTATTTCAAGCTCTCTCTCAGCATTCTATTTCTGGAAAAATCATCCCCTAGCAGAAACCAATCTGAGAGCAAAGGGCAGTGCCTTCAAGGCTGTACACAGTTATTTAAGCATCTGGTTTTAAAAAAAACTTTAAAATTTCTTTAAAAATAGAGATTACTAGTATTTCAGCCCCAATCTGTTCACCAGCAAATTTCACCAAGCTTCTGCCCTTTCTTTAAAATAAAACAAAAATAAAAGCAAGAATATGATTAAGATTCGAGGATCACATTTCCTGTCCATTATTTAAAGCTTTGTCTGTGAATAGAAAAAGGGTGTCTAGCTGCATTGGTAATTTTGTGCATACAGAAAGCAATTTACCTGGTCTGGGTATTAACCAGTTGAGCCAAGGAGTAGAAACCCCATAGGAGAATAAAAAGGATGTTCTTCTCAGAGACAGGGGAAAGGGGACATGAAAATTCATCTCTTCGAGGGCTCGCCATTTGTTCACGTCTATGGATATTTAATTATATGATTTGGGTTTTATTTAATAAGCCATTGTGGAATCTCCACTTAAAATGTGGGAGCCACATTTATGTTCTCTTCCTTCTAAAACCTGACTCAAAGATAATAAAGAATAAAAAAGTATTAACCCACAAGGACAGAGAGAATGAAAGGAGAGACAACAGTGGATGGGAGATTTCCACGAATGTTGGGAGATAAAAGGCTGTTGGAGGGATTTCCAGTTACACATGGCAGACGCAATACCCTGCATTTGTCTTTGCTCCTTCCAGAATCATCCTCATTGAAACAATATTGAGGAATAAGAAAGGCATGTGTTAGACACGGATGTACTTCACCTGAGGAGAGAGCAGCCACCAGCTTTCCCATCTAGACATCTATGCCCAGCCAAGCTACCGCCGAAGAGCAAGGTCAGAACAAAGACATTTTCAAGCACGCAGAGACTTTTGTCCCTTTCTAGGAAGCTTTTGGAAGACTGTCCCAACGAAACGAAAGAGTGAAACAGGAAAGAGCAAGATACGATTCTCTTCTTTGGAAGAAGAGATTCGAAATGGGTGAGAAGCAAAGGGGATTCTGAGGACAATGGCAAAGAGATAATGCACCACGCCCTCCAGAGCTACTTGTCCAGGTTTGAGCAAGAAAGCGGACACTCTGGGAGGAGGTCTCCGGGAAAAAAAACATGAAGTGGATTCTTTAAATACAGAGACACTATCGATGGGTCTGTGGCAGAGATGTTGGCGAACTTGGAAACATATTTAGAAATGATACTTAACAAACCAGCAGGGATAAAAAAAAAAAAGCCAAGTCAATTATCAACTCTAGGAAAAGCAAGCAAAGGGCTGTACGGGCAGGGAGGTATGGTCGCGTGTATGTACTTGTTTGGGTGGTAACCAATCCTTACATGGTCACCATATAGACATTTCCCAGGCCCAAACTGCTGCGTGATGATGTTGGCGAGATAGGAGGAGAGTCGGAAGTAGTGTTAGTGTGAGAGGAGCAAGCCAATGCACATTCTGAATTGATAAATCAAGAAATCGCGGTAGAAGTTTCCTATTTAGAATGGTGGTAAGTACCGGGGGGAAAGGTCTAACTAAGGTGGAGGGGTGGCTGCCTCTGGGGAATTGGACAAGAAGAGTAAGATGGAGAAGGGTAGGAAAGAGGGGTCTTGTAGATTATGGGCTTTTTAATTATATTATTTTGAATCAATCATTTAATACTTTGAAGATAGTGATAGATACTAAAATATATTTAACTATACTAACGAAGTCAATGGTATTTTAAATGAAAAATAACTTGCTTTGGTGCACTTTTAGGAACAGTCAGAATCTTCTCATAAAATCAAAGACTTGACAAGTATTCTCAGCGCAGTGGTCAAGCTCGTGGACTTTCGAGTTTGACTTTTGGAGCTTTTTCGCCTCAACTCTGCCGTGTGCTGAGTGGCCTTGGACAAATCACCTAACTTCTCTGAGCCCTGGTTTTTCTTGCCAGCGGACTGGGATACCTATAATACCTATGTCATTGGAATAATTTGTAGGATTAAAAGAAATAAAAACAAAAATAACAACTAAGGACCCGTGCTAAGCTCTTTATACATATATCATCGAATTGAATCTTCATAATCTGTAAATTTTGCGAAGAGCATACTTATCACAATGTTTAGTTGTTTAATTATTAATTGTTTAATAAACATTGGCATTTTGTTGTTAGTATTTTTATGGGAATGAAGGTGAATAGGAGAAACAACGAAAAAAGACAAACTCAGTAACATTCTGCTTCCTTTGAGACAATATTTGCAATATCCTCTGTCCTCCTATTACACCTAGTTTTGAAGATGGAATCAGAAGAAGAAAGTCCCCCAGGTCATCGAAATTCTGCTCAGAACAGACACTTTTTGCCTTAGCACTGATACATTGTGGTAAAATATACTTAACATAAACTTTACTCTTTTAATAATTTATAAGCATATAGTTTGGTGGGATTAAGTCTTATTCACATTATGGTGTAATAATCACTCCCATCCATCTCCACACCTTTTCATCTTTCCAAACTGAAACTCTGTATCCAATTAACAATACCGCCTTCCACCCCACCGCATTGTCCTCTCCCCCAGGCCCTGGCAATCACAGTTCTACTTTCCGCCTCTATGAATCTGACCATGCCAGGTACCTCATATAAGTGGTATTTGTCCTTTTGTGTCTAAGTTAAATAAAATTAACATATGTTTTCAGGGGTCATCCATATGGATGTGTACTTCATTCCTTTTCATGACTGGATAATATTCCACTGCACGGCTATCCCACATTTTGTTCATCTGTTCATCTGCTGATGGATACTTGGGGTTTTCCCACCTCTTTGCTGTTATGAATAATGCTGCTATGAACATTTATGTGTGGATATCAGTTCAAGTCCTTGCTTTCAATTATTTTTGGTATATACCCAAAGGGGGAATTTCTGGATCATATGGTAATTCCACATTTAATTTTTTGAGGAACCACCATGCATTTTCCAGAGCAGCTGTGCTATTTTACATTCCCACCAGCAATGCACAAGCGTTCCACCTTCTCCACATTCTCACCAACACTCGTGGTTCTGCACAATCTTGGGCACACGTGGAAGAGACGCTGATGCACAGCTTTTTAGAAATGCCATTGCTGGGTCAGAGGGCATATGCTCTTCCGAAGGGTTTTAACCAACTTATACTCTCACCATGAGTGTACGAAAGTGCTTCTCTGTCACATTCTCACCAGCCTCAGATACCATTGCACTTTTTAGTATTTGCTATGCTGATGGACAAAAGATATGTCATTGCATAAATCTGCATTTTTCTGATTACTGTGGGAGTATCGTTTTGCATCTCTATTGGTCACCCATGTACTTTTCCTATGGTTTAATCAGTTCTTTATCGGTGACATTTAGCTTGGTTATCAGCCCACTGTGTCTGTGAAATGGCCAAACCGGAGGGTGAATATGGGAAGCTGTTTGAGATGCATCCAGGAACAATAAATGACTGCAGAGGCATTCAAAACGATAACCCTGAGTCATCAAGTAGTTACACTGTATTTAGGAAGTAGAATAGTGTTTTCCAAAGAGCTCTATCAAAAGCGGTTAAAAATATGAAGTCTTGGTAATTTTTAAAAGCCACCATTTGCTGAACATCAACCATGCGTCATCCTCCGTTAGGGCTTTTTGTACCTCATTTTATTTCCTTTTGGCTTGAACGGGTATCATCTCATTTTATGCTGCAGAAAGGAAGGGTTCTGGAGACTCATCCAAGGTCACAAAGCATGGGCAGTGAGCGAAGAGAGTTAAATCCTGATGCCCTCACCCTTCGAGAGTGACATGTGGGGCAGGTCCTGGCGACTCACTGAGGTGGCACAGACCATTCCTATCAGGGTCTTGAATGTCGGTAGGGCCTTTTTGTTGTTGTCCCTGTTTTTATTTATTTATGTGTTTGTTTGTTTATTTATAATTATTATTTTTTTTTTGCGATTTTGGAGTCAGTAAACTTTCAGACGAAGACTGCTTAGTTCTGCACAAAGTATGCACCGTGATTCACTAGGAAATGACTTGAGGCGGTGCTTAGACACAACATTAAACGACACTGAGTCACCCGGTGAGGAAGTCATTTGCCTTTCGTTTTCCTTCCAGTTTTCACCAAGGAGGAAATCTCCATGTGGTGCGAGTAGGCCTGTAACACCTAACACTGATTTTTTTTTTTTTTTTAATGAAGATGTTCTGCAGATTCAGAGCATCTACAGGTGACAGCGTCTAGGTAGAATTTAATAACATTATTTAAAAAAAAGTTGTATTTACTTCCCTAGTTGTCTAATTATGGCAAGATACCTATTTTCCATTTGCACTAAGGAAGTAAATTTCCCTTTTAAAATAAATTTGCTTTTGTAAAAGTAGTCACTTTGCAGAAAACGATAAGCATATGCTGTTACAGATTATAAAATAAGTGGACAAAATTGCGACCGAAGGTAATACTGGGATGAAAGTTTGGAGACAGCTTGGCTGGGTTCCTAAGAGCGGCATCTGAGCTCCACAGGTGCCACGAGTTCTTAAGTCTACTTTTCTACTTTTGTGGTCCTACTTTTGGAACTTTAGGGCACCTCACAATCCCATAGGATGCTACTTAAAATGCAGGACTTTGACCCCAGAGAGCCTCAGTTGGTCTGAGGTGAGATCTGGGGTTTTGCAGTTTTGATAAGCAGCCCAGGTGGTTCCCCTGCAGCTGGTCAGCTTAGGACACTTGCAGAAATTCTGAGCTGGGTCTTCTCATTTTAACTCATCTAGATTTTAGCAAACGGATTGGTGGGAACCCTACATGTCTGTAAGCCTGTCATGTCACAGAAGTGCTTTTCTGCCTTGGTGCTGCTACAGTGGGTTCTGTTTCCAGGAGCAGGAGAAGCTACATCTAATCTTCAGGCAGCATCATGAGCACTTGACCCACGCTGAGGGATTTCCTCCTCGGTGTCATCCTGGGAGGCAGATTCTATTCTGATCCTCATTTTTACAGGTGGGGAAACCTGGACACAGAGAGCTGAAATCACTCGCCTAAAGTCTGTCACGGGGCCAGGAGGTGGCAGAGCTGGGACCTGAGTCTGGCAGTGTGACTCAGGCAGCGTTCTCACATGCAGTGAGTGGTCGGTCTCCTGTCCACCCTCGGCTTCAGCTCTCCTTTGGTGATGAAGGTTCATCACCCCTTCTAAAGCTGCATCTCCTCGTCATCCTCTTAGGGAATCAGACTCTTTAGTTACCATCAGACACTAATTGATATTTGAATTGAATGAATAAATGAGTCGATGACTAGATAAATGTCCCAGGCGTGGGTAAGACTGACTTTCTAGCTCCATCAAAGCCACGGACTAGGTCTGTCTTGTAAAAAGCCAACATTTGTACCACCAATGGCAAAAATAAAAAGTCTTCTAAATTTACCAAAAAAACCCCTAAACAGATTTATCTGATTCTGTACACAAAAATACAAGATGGGGGGAAATCCTGTGATCTGTCCCACTCAGTACTTCTAATTTCCCCCCCCATTTCATCAAAGAAAAGGAAAGTCCAAAATTTGCAGAGGAGACTTGTCAAGGACCTTCAGTTCCATTTTCAGACTCAAGTACAAAAAAGCAGCTCAATGAACTCAGGGTCTGTGCCTTTCAAAAGGCAATTCAATTTTGGGCGATTTGAGGCTCACCCAGGATCTACGTGGGCAGTTTTGTTCACTCGCTACCTCCATTTCTGTTTTTCTTTTCCTTTTCTTTTCCCCCTCAAGTCGCAGATGGGTGCTAGAAGCTGAGCCAACACAGAGTGCCACGAGGGGAGCTGCAGACAGCTGTGTTGGGGGGGGACAAGAGCAGGTGCATTCTGCTTTTACTGGCCCGACAGATGGCCCACGCGTGAGCTGGAAGGCAGGTGTGGGCTTCACCTCTGACCCGGGCACAGCCGACTGTGGCCCACGTCTGTGCCAGGGTAGGTAGCTCGCCTTGAGTGTGTCCAGACTACGGAACAGGTTTTGTTTTTCTTTCCAGCAGATGCTTTTTTTTTTTTTTTTTTTTTTTTGTGGAGGAGCTCTGGTAGAAAACAGCACACAAGCCGGAGCACATGGAAAATGCATGGCCAGGATGTCAGCAACTGCGTCATAGCTGCACTTTGGAGAGGGGTGATCACTTTGAACGATGCTCATGCATTCACATGACCAACCATTAGGACTCCAGCCCGGGTAAACAGCATGTGCTCTTTATCAGATCTCCTCCTCGATCTCTAGCAGACTATACAGACTAGAGCCCGTCACGCCAATGAACAAAACTGGGGTTAACGTTTAGATTTTCTGAGGTGCTTTAGATGCTGTTTTTGATAATGAAGCAATGGGCTCCTCTCCAAAAAAAAAAAAATAATAATAATTAAAAAATAAAAATAAATAAATAAAATGATTTACTCATGTATTTCTTGTATCTTTCAAGATGACTGTGGGGCAGCTAAAGATATCGAGAATAACAAGATATTTTTTAAAAAAAACTATCACAATTCTCAACTTGTATACAGTTTAACCTGGAACATCTGAAGCCCCAAAAAGAAAGCTGTAGAGCAGTAGTTCTCAATTGGGCTGCACCTTAGAATTACCCGGAGAGCTTTTAAAGATCCCAGTGCCCAGGCTGCACCCTAGACCAAATAAACCCGAATCTCTGGGAGGGTGGGTAGGACCCAGCCGTGAATATTTTTTAAAATTTCCCAGGTGATTCCCTTGTGCACCTAAGGTGGAGAACCACCGCTTTAAAGGGAAATTCCTTACTTTTCGAAAGTCATACCACATCTTGGGGGAGATGATAGCCTACTGACATCTCAATGCAAAAGAATGAGAATGAAAGTCACCATACAGTTTGCCTGATGTCCATACTTTCTCATCGGCCTGTCTTCTAATTGCTTGATGTGACTTGCAAATCCTATGCTTTCACACCTATGGGCACCAGGCAGGTACGGCACATGAAGGAAGGACCCCAGGTGAAGGTGGGGTAAAGGGACTGGAGGGGACAGGAAAGCCTCAGCCCCAAAGTTGAGCAGGCACTCTGCCATCAACCCGAGGTTGCCTGGGCAGCTGCAGCTCCGCTGGGGCCCTGAGTTTTAAATTTTTCCAAAGAAACTGAATTTTTTTAAAAATCTAAAATAGGCCATTTTAGAAACGTTAGCCACAAATTCAAATTAAAATTCCATTCAGCCAGATGAAACTCATCTTCAAGTCAAATCTGGCCCTGCGGTCTGCCTTTCGTTCACCAGGTTAATGTACTTTTGGGGAACCAGGGATTCTTTCTTTCTTTCTTTCTTTTTTTTTTTTTTTTTGGTTAATTGTGATAACATACACTTAACATAAAACTGACCATTTTAACCATTTAAAGTGTTCAATTCAGTGGCATTACGTGCATTCGTGGCGTCGTGCAACCATCACCGTGTTTTCCATTACCCTGAACAGATGCCCCATACCTCTTAAGCAGCCACTCCCCATCCTCCCTTCCCCCAGCTTCTGACAACCACCAGTCTGCGTTCCGTGTCTACGATTTGCCAGTTCTGGACTTTTCATGTTGATGGAATCACACTGCATCTAGCCTTTCCTATCTGGCTTCTTTCCCTTAGCATAACGTGTTCAAGTTCATCCATGCTGTGCCACACATCAGTGCTTCACTCTTTTCTGTGCCCGAATAATGTTCCACTGTGTGGACCGACCCCATTTTGCTTTTCCACTCATGGGATGGTGGATGGCTGCGTTGTGTCCCGCACTTGGGTGCTGCGGATAGTGCTCCTGTGAGCCTTCGTGGGCAGGTTTTCATTTCAACATGGGGATTGTTCTATGTAATAATATATGCTCCCGTAGCACTTAGCCCACGTCTAAGCACACTGTGGGTGCTCAGGGCTTGGAGAGTCAACTATAGGGTGACTAAATTGTCCCAGTTTGTCTTGGACTGTCCTGGTTTTAGCATTGGAGTCCCCACATCCCAGGAACTCTCTCCGTCTCAGGTAACTGGGATGGTTGGGCACCCCACAGAGGCTGCCGAAGCTAGAGGAAGGTCTGATGGTACCACTGGCTTACGTCTTCTCAAGGCAAGGCCGAATGGTTTTGGTGTTTCGATTGTGACTTTAAAACTCATCGTGACAAGTATATGTTCCTTAACGTGTGTCATCACCAATGATTTCAGGACTCTGTGCTTTGGCACAAGCCAGTCCCCCCGGTGAACCTGGAGGATCCCCATTCCTTCTTTGGCCTCCGCTTCAGAAGCACCTTCTCAACAGAGCCTCCCCAGAGCCCCTCCCCCTTCCCTGGCCCATGGTTAAAAGTCTTCTCCCCTTTATTCCCGGGGCATATTAGAATTCCTGGACTTGTTTGCCGGGCTCTTCCCCATTCTACCACGATTCCCCAAGGTTGTTGGGATATTGCTGCTGATTTTGTTTGCTCAACACCCATACCCTGTTCTTCCAATAACAGGATTCCTCTTTTCCTTGCGGGGACCAGACCTCCTTTGAGCTCATTGTTAGTGTAGAGTCGCTGCCACTTCCTAGGCTCCAGGGGGGCTGCACAACCCAGACCTGGCCCGTCTGCACATTCCACCCTCTTGGGCAATGGGACTGGCTCAGGTGTAGGTAGGCCTACATCAGGTTAGCACATAATCAGTCCTGCAAGGGATGTTGGAACCAGCTGGAATTAAATTGCAATGAATTAGAACTTAGTTGGAACTAAGGAGAAAGGGACTGCATTTCTGATGAGTTTGCTAAGTTCTCTGTGGGCTTTTTTTCCTACATCCTGGGGGAAATGCTACCCAAAAAAGAAGCCAACATGGAAGAAAGCAGAGGTGAGCAAAGAGGAGAGAAAAGGTTAGTGCCGGGCCAGAGTGAGATTCCCTTCTTTAACTTTGTAATTTTGAGTTAGTTTTTGGCCTAAACTAGTTTGTGTTGGGGTTTTGTCCCTTGTAACTAAAAGAAAACTGGAGAATACATGTCTTTTACTGATATTTAAATCCCTTGCATGTCCTAACACATTGTGGGCACTCAAGAAATGTATGTGTAAATGCATATTTTCCTAAGTATGCCATTACTAGGTTGTTGGTTTTTGTTTGTTTGTTTTTTTTTTACTATTTGTTTTTTTAGTAATGAAATAATATCAGTACGAGAACAGTCAGGAGAGGAGGATGTGAAGAATTTAGAGCCCTCCCCCTTTGCTGGTGAGAATGTCAAATGATGCAACCGCTATGGAAAATGGTTTGGCAGTTTCTCAAAAAGTTAAACGTAGAATTACCATATGACCTGGCAATTCCACTCCTGGATATATACCCCCAACGACCTAAAAACAGGTGTTCAAACAAAAACTTGTCCACAGATGCTCATTGATAGCATCCCTATTCCCAATAGCTAAAAAGTGGAGCAAAACAAATATCCACCAACAGATGAATGGATAAACTGCAGTATGTCCACACAATGGAATATTATGCAGCCCTAAAAAGGAACGAAGTACTGCTACATGCTACGGTGCAGACGAACCTTGAAAACATCATGCTCAATGAAATAAGATAGACCCAGAAGGGCAAATGTTGTATAATTCCACTTACTCAAAACATCCAGAATAGGTAAATCCATAAAAACAGAAAGCAGAGTAGTGGTGGCCAGAGGCTGAGAGAAGGCGGGAAGCATGTGGAGTGACTGCTAGATGTGTACTGGATTTTCTTCTGAGGTGAGGAAGACATCCTGGAACTAGACAGGGTGCTGGTTGCACAACCATCACAGTGCAAATGTCACTAAATGTCCCTAGTGGTAAAAATGTACGGTGTGTATATATTACCACAATAGAAACGGAAGAATAGGGCATCTCCTCAGGGCTGCCACAGATGGATGCCATGAAGGTTGTTTTCTTCATAAGGTACCCCAATTTTGGGGGGTGGGGCAAGTTTGAGACCCAGACTGTATTCTGCTCCCCAAGTTGTGACCCAGAGTACCTCTGCTGAGCAGATGCCTTTTTTGGATTCATGCAAAGACACCATTAGGGGGAATGCAGAACTTCATAGACGAGAGGGCGTAAGAAGCAAGCAATGGATGGCGTCGCTTCGGTGCCATTTTCAACCATCCTCTTTCGCTGTGCGTCTCTTAAGTACTTAGAGAATGCCACAGTCTGCATCGTCTTCCATCCTGAGGGGGCTGTATCTGAAAATTCGCAGTGCATCATTGAGTGCTTAATTTGTAAAGCCAGCATAAATCACTGGACTAAATTGTCCATTACCGTGAGCTCAAATTATCTCGCCATCAGGATAAGTGATCTGGTTGTTTTGCTCACACTGGAAAATTAAGAGACAAAGAGGCAAAAGGCCAAAAGGAGAACTCTCGAAAAAGTCAGTTTTCTGCTGGTGGAAAAACTCCACAAGGTCAAAGATGGGAATACTCTGCCTGCACTCATCAGAAGTATTTCTTCAAAGCCACTTCTGTTTTGGGGATCAATGAGTTAGAACAGAACAGTAATAATCCTCTTGCAGCTTTGGAAGATTTGGGCATATCCTGAGGACTATTATTCGGAGATTTTTTTTTTTCCTCCTCAAAAAAGTAGTAGAAAAAGGAAAAAGAAACGCTCTGGGAAAGCACCATGTCGAGCCTTTCAAAGATACGTTTTGTTCAGTTCTTCTCTCTCCTAATCTGCCATCTCCCAATCTGGTTCCCCACTCACAGTGCAACATAGGAAATATTGGGGCCAGCTCATCGCTGATGTATCAGGATGTGGAAATGTGGAATCAGACCTTTCCTGATGACCCAGAACTTCAGCTAAAGCTTCAAAGGCGAGGGCAGTGGGTGACAACGCTTCCTCCTTCTGTTCAGAGGTGGCCAGACTGGTCCTTTGGCCATCAGTAACCATTGACCTCCAGTCTATGCGAAACAAGGTCGAGATTTTATCCAGAGGAGGTTTCTCTGACAGGCCTACTTTGCAGGGGGGTTTTCTTCTCCCCTTCCCATCCCCGAGCCAAGAGAGGAAGGTTCAAAAAAACAAAAAAATCACTAGTGAGATTGGAAACACCAAGGTAGGGGTGTGTGTGTGTGTGTGTCTGGCTTCTCACTACAAAGGCCGCTTGAGGCCATCTATAATGGCAGGGGGAGGCGAGAAGGTAGCAGGTCAGAGGTGCATTATGTTTCCCACGGGCCAAGGCATGTGAGCATCAGCTTGAGTCATCCCAAAAAGACTCACCCAAGAGGCCAGATTACCGGGCAAGGGGACCTCAGAAAGAGCATGTGGGGATACAAATGTAAAAGGGTCACCAGCATGTGCACTGAGTCCCCATGAGGTCCTCATGGAGGTCTCCAAAGATCCCCCAGAGCATCCCATGTAAGAGATCCAGGACATGGGGGTGGGGTGGAGCATCTGACACTCATAACTCACCCGTTCTCAGCTGAGGGTCCTTTTCCCACTCATGACTCCGCTCCTGTACTGGGTGAGCTAGAGAGGAGGCAGGAAAGGACACACCTGCCCTAGTCTCCACTGCAGGTTCCTGAGCCACCTGTGGGTCAGCCCAGTGGAGGTGGGGAAGAAGATATTTAACTGAATAGGAGAAAGAAGTTTTGGTTGGACTAGATCGGACTTCTACTACCTGAATACGAGGCTATTCTGAACCGTTGAAAACTAAACTCTGTGGGTTCTAGTGAGATCTTGCCAAGTTCAGCTTATGCAGTAAACCGGCAATAATAATTTATCCTTGCTATGGATAAAGCCACTCTGAGACGTGTCATTCAGAGGTAGTATGCCGTTTCTGGGATGCGATACAACAACAACAACAACAACAACAACAACAACAACAACAACAACACAATTCTCATCAGTTACCTTCAGTTCTCCAAGCTTGAAACTGGTGAGGTTTTTACTGATCTGAGGTGCAAACCCTGTTAAGAAGCTATACCAGGGGCAGCAAATGCAAATGCCTACAGCGGCCAGACAGAAAATATAAAAAATGATTGAAGGGGGCTGGCTGGGGACCACGGTGACCTGGAGAGCCTGTGTCCCATCTGAAAAGGGGTAGCTGCCTCTCGCAGCGGGGCATTGTTCCCCAATGTGGTCAGATGTTCCTGTTTACCCAGAAATGCCAGAACTCTCTCTCTCTCCTCTCTCTCTCTCTCTCTCTTTTTGCATCTCCTGATTTTGGTATCGTCAAGAATATTAGTCAGGGTTCTTTGTCGTAAACAACACAATGTACTCCCGGGAGTTTAAGGAGAAGTGCTTTCATCGGGCAGTACTATGGCCTGAATTGTGTGTCCCCCAGATTCATATGCTGAAGTCCTAACCCCCGTGTATCTATCTTTACAGTCTTTAGGAGCTAATTGCGATTCAATGAAGTCAAAAGGCTGAAGTCTTAATCCAACAGGGCTATGTAGAGCTATGTCTGCCATGTGAGGACAAAGAGGAGGTAGCTTCTGCAATCCAGGAAGGACAGCTCGCACCAGAATTTGACCATGCTGGACCCTGATCTCAGATTACCAGCCTTCAGAACTGTGAGAAAGATTTCTGTTGTTTAAGCTATCCAGTCTGGTGTCTTGTCATGGCAGCCTGCACAGACCAAGACAGGTGGTTAGGAAGCCTACAGGGTCTCTAGACGGAGAGGAGGGACTGGCCTGGACTGTGCAGCAGGAATGATGCTCAGACCACATCACGGGGCTGCCCTGGTGGACACCACGGTAGGCCTCTCAGCACGAACGCCAAGCTTGCACGGGGCAGGACACCTGGAAGCAGGTGCATTGGCTGCCATGTTCACTATCAGGTACATTCCTCCTCCTCTTGTTCACTTTCTGGTGGGAATCTCATGTGCTGCATTTCATGACGGAGCCGAGATCACATGAAGCCTGGTTGCAAGGAAGTTTCTGGAAAAGTGATTTGGTTTCTCTTATGGAGAGGTGGGACTCATAATGTGGGGGTATTTTCCAAACATAAGAGGAGACTGGGTGGGGGCGAAGCATAACACATGATAACTATAGTAATCAATTGAAAAATGGGGGGTGGTCAAACAAAGCCTTTGTGTGCTGCTTACAGCCTTGAAAGTTGACTTCTGACATGTGGGCTACTTTCACTGCTTAAACTTCCACTTCCTCTGGAAACAGCTTGAAAAGCCAGACCAAATCATCATTATTATCATCATCATCAATCATCATCATCAATCTACTTAAAGGCACTCAGAGAGCTGTGAAACAACCAGGACTGGAGGGGCCCAGATCCTAGAGAGAGAGGAATTGTGTTCAGGTGAGCTGACATTCTACTCTTGTTACTTTTTCTCGCTTCTGGGGGACAGAGACACCAGCAGAACTTCTGGCAGTCTCATAAGGCTGAAGAGATTGAGGACTTGGGAGACTAATATTCCCTGGAGAAGGGAGGGGCACACAGATGAACTTGATAGACTGTGGTTTTCTCTTAAGACATTTGGCAGATTCTGAAACAGTGCAGGCTAGGAGGCTAAAGGTCCAAGCAGAAAGTCCCCCCAAAACAGAGCAGAGCATTCAGTAGTCTTGCTATGTTATGGACACAAGGACCAGAACCAGGAGGGAAGGGCCTCCATGAATGCCTTAGGTTCCCAGTTGGAAACCCTGAAAGGTGCATTTTATCAAAATTGCAACCCAGCCTCCTCCCAGCTAGGCCTCTGATTGGATTAAGATGGTCAGTCCCCATGCCATCTGCCTTGCAGAGAAAGCGTGAACCCTCTCTAGAGTTAGATAATATCACCTGGAAACTCTGTTTTTTTCATGCACAGATCATATGGCATTCAACAAAAACTACAAGGTCTGCCAAGGGACAGGACTAAATTACTGAAAACAAAGAGAAAAATAGCCAATGGAAACGGGCCCCACAGGTGACCAAGGTATTGGAATTAACCAGGGGCTTTACATTAACCTTGATTAACACGTTCAAGGAAAACAAAGCAAAAAATGGAAAAAATAGATGAAAAGAGAATTTTCCAGAGAATCAAAATCAAATCAAAGATTGAGAGCATATAGAACTCATACCATCTTCTCGTTAACACTAGGATTTTGAAAATGCTGCTCCAGCTCCGTGTGAGCAATAAAACCCCATGGCCCCTAGTCTGCAATAAAGTTTGCCATGACTGGCTGTCATTCTCTCTACTTCTCAGATGGCTTCCTTTAAGGGACACATGTTGTATCATGTGTTCTGAGTCTACTGTGCCCCATAAGCCCAGTTCCCTGGCATAGAGCTGTGTTCACCTGGAGAAAGAGGTGCCTTTTGCTAATTATCCTAAGTACATTTTTGGGCAACGTGTGTTGGGAGTCCTGTTAGTCAAGATGGTCAGGGAGATGACATTTGAGCTGATGCTGAGTGATAAGGACACAGCCAGGAGAGGAATAGGGGGAAATGTGGTCCGGGCAGTGGGGACATAGAATGGTGATTTAATCAGGGGCGGCTAACTATTCTGCGAAGGCCTAGATATTAAATATTTTAGGTGTCGCAGGTCCTAAGTGTCTGTTGCCAGTCCTCGATTCTGCTGTTATCATGCAAATGTAAACACAGACAACACAACAAATGGGAGGCAGGGTTCCAATCAAACTGTTTATGGACACTAGAATCAGAATTTCTTGTAATTCTCACCTGTCACAAAATACTCTTCTTTTGATTTTTTTTTCCCCAGACCATTTTAAAGTGTCAGGAACCATTTTTAGCTCTGGGGCCACTGTGTGCTTATTATATAAGGCCGGTTAGGTAGGCTGGGATGGGATCATGCAGGGCATGTCAGACATGGGAGCAATCACAGTCAGGCGAAGGCCCTTTCCCTTGCCACCTGGAAGGCCACCCATCAGGGTCACCGCAGGCCAGGGTACCAGAGCTGGGAGGCAGCTTCCTGCAGCTCCCAGATCATCGGGGTTGTTTCATCCCCCCCAACCCCAACCGAGGAAGGACAAACGAACACAACGACACACACACACACACACGCACACACATCCCCGAGCCAGCAAGCCAGCGCGGACGACGCGCCCAGGGCCACGCCGACGCTTCTCGAACGCGCACCCCGCGTCCCAGAGCCGGGCGCACACCTGCTCCCAGGAGGAGCGCACCTGCCAAGCCGGACTCCGGCCTCGTCTCGCGAGAGCGGGGCTGGAGGAGCGGCCCCCACCCTCCCCCTCCCCACCCCTCCCCCACCCCCACCCATCACCGAGTCCCTCTCCCCGCCCCCTCGCACGCCCGGGAGGCATTCCACGCGGGGCCACGCGAGCCCCGCGTCCCCGAGAGAATCCCGCCCCCTCCCCCTCCCTCCCCCCGCATCCCTCCCCCATCCCCCCTCATCCCCTCCCGCCCCCCGCCCACGCCGGGAGCGGTCCCGGCCCCGGCCAGGTGCGCGCGCCCCGGGCTCGCTCTCCATCCCTCGCTCCCCCCGCCCCCTCCCCCTTGATTGACAGGCGAGATGTCGGGGCGGCGCGCGGCCGGGGCGCGGGCGGCCGCCGTCACCCCGGGGCCCGGCGGCCGGCGCAGCACCCCGGCCGGGGGCAGTGCGCGTCCCTGCCGCGGGAGCGGGGCCACGCCACGTCCCCCCCTTTTATTTTTGACATAAAAGCCAGCCCCCCCCCAACCCCCCAAATAGATGGATCATTTTGCCCTTGGCGGAGCCGGTGTGTACGGAGCGAGCGCTGTTTTCCTTCGCCGCCGCCCCCTCCCCCCCCTTTTCCTCCTCCTCCTCCTCCTTCTCCCTAAGTGTACAGACAGCATCACATCACCTGGTCTGCTTCTGAGGAGCAGCATCGCTCTCTCCTCGGCAGGGACCAGGGACTCAGACAGAGAGAGAGAGGGAGGGAGAGGACATTCTCATGGAGTCGGCTCGCGATCCCCCAAAATAAAATAATAAATTTTGGCTCTTGTCCCCTCCTCCCACCCCCCCTTCCCACCCCCCCACCTCAGCCCTGTGTGAGATGTTGGGTTTCTTCTTCATGAGACATTGTGGAGAAGTCGCAGTGGTTGGAGAGGCGTAGGGGGTGGACTACCTCTGCCCCCCCCCCACACCACCCCCCTTTTTTCTCTCTGGGAGGAGGAGGAGGAGGAGGAGGGGAAGGGGGCTTGCAGAGCAAGCGATGGATGAGGAAAACATGACGAAAAGCGAGGAGCAGCAGCCTCTGAGTTTGCAAAAAGCCTTACAGCAGTGTGAGTTGGTCCAAAACATGATAGACCTGAGTATCTCCAACCTGGAAGGGCTTAGGACCAAATGTGCCACCTCCAACGACCTCACACAGAAAGAAATCCGGACCCTGGAGGTAGGTGTCGCTGACTGGGGTGGCGACTGGGGGGTGGGGGGACGCGAGCCGGCCTTCCCTCCCCTCTCCCCCACCGTCCCCTGCTCTTTGATGCTGCTTGTTGGGGATCGGTGTGTAATTGTGTGTGTGTGTGTGGGGGGGGTGAGGGCCGCAGGGTCCCGAGGGGGCCACGATGTGGCTTTCTGTGATTGATCCCCTTGCAAAGCCTGCCCTGGATGTCCCTTTGCAGTACTGCTGGGTGGTGGTAGTAGTAGTAGTAATTGTTGTCCTTTATTTATTATTATTCTTGCGGCCGTTAGGATCCTTGGCTCCCCCTCTGAGGACTGAGTTCTCGCTCTTTTCTGCTGCTTGTGGATTTGTTTATATGCCACGGGGGCTTGTGTGCTGGGGTAAGACATGAAGGCGCTGCAGAGAACCCACGTGATCCTGCGCATTCTGCAGGTGGTCAAAAGGTGGTTTTTGCTAGCAGGATGGGGTTGCCTATAAATACAGACCTCCTCTCTGGGCCTCCTTCCCGGCTCTTTGCTCCTTGGATTTTGTGTGGTGTGTGTGTGTTTCAGAGATAGGCATGTCAGGAGGCCAGATGCATCGAAAAGATCCTCACTGAGTTACCCATTTCCAAGCAAATCATTTTGATGCAGGGAGCTGTTGCAGGCCTAAAACGAGTAAAAAAGGTTTTTTTTTAAAAAAAATATGCCAGGCTCAGCGCACACAAGTGGTGTGGGAAAATACTCTCGGATCTCGGGTGGGACAGCAAACCAGGTGATGCGATGCTGTCTGTAGCTTCAGGAGCAGGAGGAGAAAAAAAAAAGGAGGAGGGGAAGGAATGGGGTCGGAGGAGGAGTTATCTTTGGCGTGTTGTAACATTCTCTCCAACAGAACTTGAGGGGGAGTTTGAAGCAGTTTTGTGGGGGGTGGGGTGGATGCAAAGTTACTCAGAAAGAAGATGGCAGAGATTAATTCGTTCCAAAGGCCCTTTTGGTCAAAGGAGGAAGGTTTTGGAGAGCCTTGGAATATGCCCGGTGTCCACACAGTCATTGGGCATCCGCGGCCCTTTGAAGCATCTGAGGGGTTCCCTTCCCTCAAACGGGCCCAAGCAGACACATGACTTTATTAAATTTGGGAACTCCCATCAGCTGGCATTTGCCGAGGGTGGTGGCACTGGGGCTGGCAGCAAAGGAAAGAGATTCTTGCTGTGGCGGAGTGGGCATGTGGGGTGCTGGCAGGTTCTCCGTTTCCAGCCGGTGAGTTTTCAAGGCCTGCGCTTGGCAGTCCTTACTGAGTCTTAGCCCTCCTGCCCCCGGGTCTGGCCTAGAGAAACACCCCTCTCTCTCTGATTCACTCTTCAAGTCACTTTCCTCTTCCTCCATGGTTTTAGATTTGGCTGGATGTCAGCAGGCAGGAAGGTCATCGGTTTGGAAGTGGAGTTAGTGTGTGTTGAATATGCCGTTTGCTACCCTAGAATACACGTCCCCATGCACCTGTCATCTGGGAAAACGACCTTCGGAAATGAAATAAGATGAATGTCGAGGGGTATCAGAGGAGTGGAAATTCCGTTGGGGGGCACAGGCGTTTTCTCTCTCGGAGCTTTTGGAGAACCGGCTAGGCTAGGACACTGCTGCTGGATCAAAAAAAGTGTGGGATGCCCAGACCTAGCCTGCTGTCTGGCTGAGCAGTGCCCACGATGAGATTCTGTTCAGAACGGCATGTGTTAAATAAATAGCCCAAAGGGCCACCTGTGATCTCTTCTGTGCCTCCAAGCCAGGAGTCCCCAATGTGAGTTTGTGCATCATTATGTAAGTTTCTCCAGTTTTCTTTTCTTCTGTTCGCTGTGCCCCATCTGATAATTCCCTGGACAGTGGTGATGGTCACAGTGGGTCCTGGATTCTGTTGCTGCTTTTCTGCATGGTGGTTTTCTTTTTAAACTGGGGGATGAAGCCACCGATTGCTATGGTTGGAGGTTATAGTTGGAGGCATCTGTTTGTTAGTTTTCCTAGTCCCAATGTGCCTCAGCATGCCAACCACTTTATGCCTATTGCCCAAGGCAGGGTCTTGAGCAATATGCCAGTTTAGGCTTCCCAGGCATCTAGGGCTAGAGTGGGGACACTGAGGTGGGGCTGAGGACTCCAAGTCCTCACATAGGCTTTGAACCCACAGGGTTTTGGTTTTTTCATCCTAACAGTTGTCAAATTTTGCATATCAAAACCACTTGGGGAGCTTGTTAAACATGCACATTCTCAGCCTCTGACTCCAAAGAATTTAATTCAGTTGAGATTAAAGAGCGGCCCAGGAATCTGCATTAATAAACAGTCCAGATGTTTCTGATACGTGTTTTCCTATTGACATTTCGAGAAATCCTAATCTAGCAGGAGATGCATGTCATATCTCAGCTATTTCACGGTGAGAAATTCCTGCTCCAAAAAATTAAAGTATTATGTTGACCAGACCATCCCTGGAAACCTTGCTAATCAGCAAATTTTACTAACATGCATATACCCCCGTAGAAACAAAAATATACAACAGGTATTTAGCTTTCAAGAAGCGTACCTTGTGATTAGGGAGACCAGGCTAACAACATATATGGAAACTAATGATAAAGTCCCAACATAAATAATATGGGAAAAAGCAGTGGGCCCATTAGGAATGGGTGCAGCTGCACGAGATGGAAAATCCAACCACAGTGGTTAAGCAAAGGATGGTTTCTTTTTCTCCTGTAACGAGAAGTCGGGAGGTATGTGGCTTGCTTGAGTCGGCTCAATAAATTGATGATACCAGGGCTGGTGTCTTTGCAAATTCTCCTGGTTGCAAGATGGCCCCTGAAGCATCAGCCATCACACCAAGGTTCAAGGGTATAGCGGGTTCAGATCTGTGTTTGGTCTCTCAAGACACCTCCTCCTTCCTACCCCACGGGTAATGTTTAATTAAGTCTTCTTGGCCCGAATGGGCCAAAGGGCTAGTCCTGCCCCAAGGCTGGGAAGTGGACAAGTGGGAGCACTATCGTGACTGGTTTGGTGGGTCGTGTTCCCTTGCCTCGGTTGACCTGTTGCCACTGTGTACCAAATCGTGGTGCCACTAGCATGGAAGAGGGCATGAAGGGCTGTTGGGTGGATAGCCAGCACGTTGGCCACAGTATGTTCTGGGGAGAGACTTTGGCAGAGACCAAAGGTCATGAACTAAGGAATTAAGACTGACGTCATTTACTTACTTTATCTTGGTCTGGAGATTTCAATTTTCTGACCCATGGTTTAATTTTTGGCAAAAGGGCAATGATAGAATAACACGGCCCACCTCAGAGGTGGTCGTGAGGATGAAAAAAGATGACGTTTTCAAGGGTCTAGTGCTGACTCCAGCAGAGTGCCTGCAGGTGCTAAATAAATGATAGCTACGATGTCGGTGATTAGCATCCCCTGGTGTGGAATAGGTGGCGTGGAAGGAAACAGCTCGGATCAGGGGGAGAGAAGAAAGAACTCGAGCAGCATTTCCGAAGAACGTTCTGTGGATCCCTGTTTCTGTGGAATGTTAGTATTTTTCATTCTTTCAACAAATGCTGAAATCCAGGCACTGTATTGGATGCTGGTGGTCAACAGGTGTTCTGTGGCCAATGAATTCCATCATGAATGTGTTTGGAGTCGCTGAGTTAAGCAAAGGGAAACGGGCGTTTTTACTGCAGGACTTCTCAGAGCCTTTAATATGCCATATTCGTATTTGGCGACTCCAAGAGAGGGTAGAGCCCACAGTGTTTCCTTTTTCCAAGGATATCTTTGGGGATCGCTGTTCCATAGAATACACCTGGGGAAACATATGGCAGAGCAGTTAGGGAAGGCAGTGGTCCTGGTTGGGGACCTGGGGACTCTGGGCGGAGAGAAGAATGGGGAGGGTTTAGGTTGCAGCAGGTGGCTCGCTGGACAAGAACAGCACACCAGATGAAGGCATTTTCATGCCTTCATGGGCACCTTGGGGACCAGTTGGCGCAGAACGGAGAGTACCTGACACATGGCGTAAGAAGTGAATTCAGGTTGCTAATGCCTGGGATCTGACGTGGGGCTGAGGAGTCAGATCAGCAAAGTTTCATCCGTCGGAGGGAGGAGATAGAAGTCTTTGAAGGTTTGGGAGTGAGTACAGTTTTAAAAAAGATGTTTAAGGGTCAGTGTCTCGGCAGCCTGCAGCAGGGGCCATCAGATTTCTTCCGTAAAAGCACAGATAGTAAGTGGTCTGGCTTCGTGGGCCATGTGGTTTCCATCACTTGCATTCAGCTCTGCTTTCGTAGCATGCAGCAGCCATGGACAGACACATAAACGGACATTTTCCAATAAAACTTTATTTGTGGACCCTGGAATTCAAAATGATATCATTTTCACATGTTAAACAAAATACTATTTTTTTACTGATTTTTTTTTTTTTGACATTTAAAGCTTCTTAGGTTTAGGGCTTTACAAAAACAGGTGGTGGTCAGACTTGGCCCACCGGCAATAGCTGGTAGATCCCTGGGCTATAGGGTGGATAGGACAGGAAAGACCCTGGAGACACAGAGATCATTTGCAAGGTGAACAAGTGACACTAGGACTGGTGGGTGCCAGCCAAGAGCCGGTTGTTCAGAGCTGGATGCTATTTTATTTAAATGAGATGGGGAGGGAAATATCAAGGGTAGGGTCGGGGGCAGGGAGATAGGTACAGACTCTCCTTGCACAGCCAGGGCACTGCAGCCACACACACACCAATTATTTGTGCCTCATACGTTCCGTCTCCGTTATTGACTGTGACGTAACAAACCACCCCTAGACCTCATTATGTTTGAGAAACAGTGGACTTCAGACAACACCTTGTTATTTTCTATGCTCCTGTGCGTTGGGGCTGGCTGGGTGGTGGATCTGCTGCTCTTGCCTCCTGCGACCACATTCAGCTGGTAGGTGGCCTGGTGACCGAGACAGCTGAGCTTCTCTCTCCATGTGGCCTCTCCGGTGGGATGGCCTGGGTTTCTTCCATCTCTAGTGTTCCCAAGCGGGCAAGAGCGAAGGCTGCAAGGTGTCTTAAGATGTGGAGGTCACACGACGTCAAAGTTGTGGCCTTGTTTAATTTACAACAGGTGTAAATATTTAGCGGTCACTCGCTGGGTGCTCACCCGTTTTAGGTGCTGGAAGCACAGTGGTGAACAAGGCAGGTGTGGGGCCCTGGTCATGTGTGAATGTCAGGGTGGGGTGGGGGCAGAGAGACAATACACAGGTGGACAGAGAAGGCCAACATATTAACTAGGAAAGGCTGTACCGCATCCCTACGTGTGTAACGGCTCTAATATAGTCGAGGCCTTTTTATTGCTCACAAAACAGGTTAAGGTGGGTATTATTCGGTGAGCCATTCTCTCGTACTGAGGCCCCTTCCATTCTGCAGCTGTTTTCACCCAGAAAGGGAAGAAAACGTGGGGAAGGCAAAGCCCCTTACAAGCCTCATGCCCTTAGCAGCTCCACTCTCATTCCACTGGCTGGAAGTTAGTCTCTGCGAGGAAGATAGGGCAGGTGGGCCCAGGAAGAAGAGGAAGCAATTTGCCGAATAGCTAGGAGTCTCTATCGGACAATCCAGATTTCTTACAGGGTGGCAGCAGCAGTGTTTAAGCACGGAGAGTGGCACCCTGCAGCCTCTCTTTAGCCTCTTCCTGAACCTTTGCTAATGTCCCATTGTGGCCAAAGCAAGTTACATGAATGAGCCCAATCGCTGTGGAAGTTACTAGCTAAGGGTATGGATTCCAGCAGGTGTGAGTCATTGGGAGCCGAGGAACAATCTACTATAGCAGAGAACCACTGCTGTAAAAAACAAAAACAAAAAAACAGCAAACAAACGAAAAAACAGGACAAAAGAGAATAAAAGCAAGAGCATGGGAAAGAGGGAGAGGCATGGGATCATCAGCAAGGCCCCCGTGAGGAGGTTTTGCTGACTCGAGGGAGCAAGTTATGAAATATCTGGGAATGGTACCAGGCGGAGGGCTCGGCGGGTGCAAATTGCTTGGGTGGGAATGTGCTCGGTATGTTGTTGGAACAGCAAGGGGACCACTGTGGTTGGAGTGGAGTGAGTAGGTGGGAGGGGATGGGGGACACAGTGGGAGGCAGAAGCAGGTCCTAGAGGGCTTGCCTAGGATCCTCAGGTTTTGTTCTCAACCGTGAGCATGGAGGCGGGCAGGGACTGATTGATGTTTTTGAAAGAGCCTCGTGATTCCTGCAGGAAAGGGACTGTAGGGGGTAAGGCAGACAACCTGGGAGGGCAGCGTGGAAGTCAAAGCCGGGAATGACTGTTCTTTGGGCTAGATTGTCGCAGGAATGGGGCGACTGGCCGGATTCGGAAGGCCGAGTGCGTAGAAGGTGCCCATGAATTGGATGTGGGGACTGGGCGAAGGAAAAGAGAGAACTGAGGATTGTTCTCAGGTGTTTGGCCTAAGAACTGAGTGAATGAATGAATGGTGGTGCCATTGTTTGAGATGGGAAGACCGGGGGTGGAATAGGTTGAGATTGACAGTCAAGTCCTGTTCGACGTGTTACATCTGTTAGGTAGACGACTGGGTCTGTGAGCCAGGAGGAAGGCTGGAGATATGAAGTTCGCTTACTATGTCAGGACCATCTTTTCATATTACAGAATGTATATTTTCTCATAGCTGCGTGATGTTACATGGGTGTACCGTCATCTGTTTAACTAAAACCCTATCATCAGAGGTGTTTGTTTATAATTTTCCACTATTATAAACAAGGTTGTAGGAAGCATCCTAGTGACTGGTAGTGATCCTTGCCTTTAATTCCTAGAAGTGGAATTGCGGGATCCATGGATATGCAAAGTTTCAGGACATTTAATAGGTTTTGCCAAATTGCCCTTCACCGGCAGTGTGGGAAAGGGCCCGTTGCCCAGTATCCTCAGCATAGGTTTATGTTTTCTTTCCTTTTCTTATTTATCTATCTATCTATCTATCTTTATTTATTTATTTATTTATTTATTTATTTATCTTTCTGTCTGTCTATTTATTTATTTATTTATTTGTTGCTTGTGTTTTGATGACCAAGAGCTCAGCATTAAAGAGGCAGCTATGTCAGGTTAGCACATCATCCCTCCTGTTTGTAGTTGGAAGGACCTGGGAACCTTCAGTGACAGGAGTACTTATTTTATTTATTTATTTATTTATTAATTATTATTATTATTATTATTATTATTAACAAATTGGCCAGCCTGTGAAGACCTAGTCTCTTCTTTCTGCCTTGGTCTCATAAAAATATGGGCAGGAGGCGGTCTCACAATTTAGAGTTGGTGGAAAAAGTTATTTCTGGAGGGTTCACAGACCCTGTGGGTTTTTTAGTGGGTTCTACTAGAGAACTTGTTACTCTTCTTCCTCCAATGGGCACAAAACTGGAGAATCTCCCTCCTCCAGGGAATAATTTTCTGGGCTCCCAAGCACCATGCCCCAGCTGTTGGGACCTGGCCTTCCTCCTTGCCCGCAGTGTGCTGCTCTGGGGCTGGGGAAGACGAGAGACTCATGGCATTGAGGAGGAGGATAGAGAAGCAGAGGGATGGGAAGGGAAGAGGGACACAAATGAGATGAGGAAGTCCAAGCGTAGAATGATTTTTTTTCCCCCCAGCAGAGTTTCTGTGGCCCTTGGAATGTCTCTCCAGTGGGTACTGGCCACAACTGCGGCTGTTCCTGTCTTACCAGTGAGTTTACTGAGGTTTAGAGTCGCCGATTTGACCCAAACTGCAAATTAAGGCAGCCACAGATAGAGGAAGAGGTTTACTGCTCTACAGTGGATTCTCCGAAGGTGTAATGGCCTGGGAGAGAAGAAAGGAAGACGAGGGCAAAGGGAGGGCGAAGGGGAAGCGCAGACGATGGTGGTGATGTGATTAGAGGCGATAGCTGTAGGATTAATGAGGATCGTATCGGTGGCGTGCTCTGTTGCTCACAGGCTTTCGTTGGTGACGGTTACAGATGACAGCTATTGCAAAGAAATACAGGACTGATGGGGGCAAAGTAGGACATCCACAGAGACACGGAAGGATGAGAAAAAGAAAAGCAGGCGTTTTAGACCTGAGCGGTCGGTCCAGTGTGCTGGCCACTTGCCACATTGGCCATTGACCAGTTGAGATGTGCTGTCAGTGTAACATCCACACCGGCTCCCCACCTCTTAGTATGAAGAAAAGAATAGAAAATATCTTAATATATATATTTTTTATATTGACATGTTGAAATCATGCCATTTTAGATCATTGGGCTCACTAAACTATGTTAAAATAAATTTCACTCGTATCTTATTACTTTTTCCCCCCCGGAGGCCACTAGAAAATCTCAAACTACATCGATGGCTCACTGTATATTTCAGTTGGACGGTGCCACTTTAGAACACTGAGGTGATTTCTCCGTTTTGCTGTTAACAGAAATCTCATTTTGATAAAGATGGAAAGGCTGGGCCCCCTGCAGTTACTAGGCGGCCATTGATGAAGGCAGTGGATGCATTCCAAAGACAGATGCCTACGATTTCTCCAGACCGGCAGAAAAGTGAGATGAAGACTCGGACAAAGGAATTTTGAGCCCCTGGAAATTTTGAGTGGGCGCTTGAAACACTATAGCCAAATAGTCAGGAGGGCTCGGGCTCCCGACAGTCTTAATTCAGTAACCTTGGATAAATGAGTGAGTTCTCCTTCCTGAGCCTCAGTTTCCTTGCTTGTCAAATTGGATCATTTTACCCCCAGTTGTTACGCTGTTTCAATGGAACCATGCGTTGAAGAACTGAGCAGAGTTCTGGGCACATGGCAAATGCTTAACAATGGTTTCCTTTAGTATTTTTGATCATTATCCCCCCATTCTGGTATTTCAGGCCTGTGTGGTTAGCATATTTCAGCCATTCCTGGAGGTGCCATCCTCGAGGGTATCGTTCATTTATCCAGTGACTGTTCACCGAATCCCCAATGCTCAAGAGGCAGGGGACTACTCACAGAGCAAGGCGTGAGAAGAAGCAACCCAAAGAAGCCTTCTGTGGGATCATGGCACACCTGCTGGGCTGCAGGTGACATAAGTGAACAAGATTCTGATATCAAGTCTCGAATCTTTGAATTCGCCCACAGATGACTCACTTTCCATCAGTGCCTGGCAGGCTTTAGTCTTTCAACCATGCGCTCATCACAGCTCTAAGTTGGATAACAAAGTACAGTCATGTGCCACCTAACGAGGGGGATCCAGTCTGAGAAAGGCGGTGTAGGCAGTCTCGTCATTGTGTGAACATCACAGAGTACACTTACACGAACCTAGAGGCTACAGTTTGCCACACTCCTGGGTGGTGTGGTGGAGCCTACTGCTCCCGGGCCACAAGCCTGGACAGCATGTTGCTGTACTGAGTACTGTAGGTATCTGTGGTATCTGTGTCTCTAAACATACAGGACCATAGAAAAGGTCCTGGGGAAATAGGGTCTAAAGGATCAAAGTCGGTGCCCCTGCACAGGGCACTTAGCATGAACGGAGCTCGCACGCCTGGAAGTGGCTCTGGGTGAGTCGGTGAGTGCCTGGGGAGTGGACGTGAAGGCCTAAGACATGAGTACATTCAAAATGTTGTGCAGCCATTACCCTTATCCATCTCCAGAACTTTTTCATCCTCCACAACAGAAATTCTGTGCCTGTTGAACAATAACTCCCCATTCCCCCTTCCTCAGCTGCTGGTGACCTCTATTCTATTTTCTGTGTCTACAAATTTGACTATTCTAGGGATTTCCCAAAAATGGAATCATATAATATTTGTCTTTTCACGTCTGGCTTATTTCACTTGGCGTAATGTTTCTGATAGTCATCCACGTTGTAGGATGTGTCAGCCCTCCATTCCTTTTTATGACAGAGTAGTATTCCATGGTATGAGTAGGCCGCATTTTATTTTTTCCATCCTCTCTGGATGGACACTTGGGTTGTTTAGCCTTTGTGAATAATGCTGCTGTGAACACGAATGCACAATGATTTGTTTAAGCCCCTGCTTTTATTTCTTTTGCATATGTACCTAGCAGTGGAATTGCTGGGTCCTATGGTAGTTCCATTTTTAATTTTTTGAGGAACCGCCATACTGTTTTCCACAGCAGCTGTGCCATTTTACTTTTATCCCAGCAATGTACTGGGCTTCCAGTTTCTCCACATCCTGGCTAACACTTGCTATTATACATTATTATTATTATTATTATTAATTATTATTTTGTTATAGCCATCCTGTGGCTTTGATTTGTATTTCCTTAGTGAGTGGTTATGTTAAGCACTGCTTTGTGTGCTCATTGGCCATTTGTATATCTTCTCTGGGGAAATGTCTGTTCGAGTCCTTTCGCAAGGCAGTCTTTTGGTTTGGGTGAGTTATAATGGTTAGAATTACCCTTCTCTTGAGCTGGATCTGTTCCTTGATGACTTCTATCTTTTGGCTCTGCCCTCTGGAGAGGAGAATGAGGCCAGTCTTTCCTCTTGGCTGAGGAAATAGTCTCAAGAAGAGTCCGCATCTAGATCTGGAACCTACCACATAGAGACAAGAGGTAGCCATGCCCACAGGCTCCTGGCAAGTCTCTGCCCCAAACTTTGCAGCCCCTGTCTCCCTGCTCTCTCCTGTGAGTGTTTTATTCTTACAGAATTCTGGAATCGGGGGTTATTGTCAATGGTGAATTTCCCCTTGCCTGTGCCCCTCCCGTACCCAGAATATCACGTCAGTCAGAAGATGCGAATGTTCTATGCGTGCCCATCCACGAGGGCACGGGGATGGTGTTTGGGCAGGGTTGGGTGGCCTGGACTCCAGCAATGAAGCAAATAGGCATAAAGAAGGACCATCAAGGGGACATACAGGGGCTTTGTATTCATTAGTTAGAAGGCAGATCGAGTTTAGATGCCACTTTTTGTGTTTTTTTTCCTTGGAGAAACAGTGCTTTGTGATAAACCCCAAAAGCAATGTTATTCCTTTAATTCATGGCTGTATTTTAACGTGTTGCTGGATTTGATTACTCTTTTGTTGAAGACTTTGGTATCTCTGTTCTTGAGGGTTCTTGGTCTGTGGTTTCCTTTTCTATATTGTCTGTTTAGTTTCCGTATCAAGGCTATACTGGCCTCGTAAAATGAGTTATTTCCTCCACTTTTCTTTTCTGGAAGAGGTTGTGTAGAATTGGTGTTCTTTCATCTTTAAATGCTGGTAGAACTCACCAGTGAAACTGTCTGAACCTAGAGATATTTTTTTTTTTTTAATTTTCAGGAGATTTTTAACTAAAAAATAAATTAATTTATTCCTGGGTGAATTTTGATAGTTCCTGGCTTTTGAGGAATCGGTACATTTTATCTCAGTTGTTGAATTTACATGTATGGAGTTGCTGGTGATATTCTGTTATTATCCTTTTCATGTCTGTGGGATCTATAGTGATGTTCCTTCTTTCATTCCTAATGTTGGTAATGTGAGTTTTTTCCTTTTATTGTCAGTCTGTCTAGCTAGTGACTTACCGTTTTATTTATCTTTTAAAATAACCAGTTTTTGACTTTATTTATTTATTTATTTTAAGTAGAAAAATTTTATTGATTTTTAAAGTAGAATCAGTTTTATTGATTTTTGTTTTTACTATTTTCTTCTGCTTGTTCTAGTTTTACTTACCACTCTTTTTCTGTTTTCTTGAGGTGGATGCCTAGATTGTTGATTTGAGACCTTTTTTTTTCTAGTATAAATATTTATTGCCAGAAATTTCTCTTGAAGGACTGTTTTAACTGCATCCCATAAATTTTGATATTTTATATTTTCATTTCTCTTTAGTTCACAACATTTTCTAATTTCTATTGAGGCTTTCCCTTCAATGCCTGTATCCTTTAGAAGCATGTTTAAGTTGCAAGTGTTGTGGATATTTCTTGTTATCTTTTTGTTATTGATGTCTAGTTTAATTCAATTATGATCAATGAACATATTTTACATGGTTTAAATTCTCTTAAAATGTTTAGAGTTCACTTTATGACCCAGAATATGTTCTCTTTTAGTGAATGTAACATGTGCATCTGAAAAGAATATGTATGCTGCTGTTGATGAGTAGAGTGTTGTATAAATTTCAATTAAATACAATTGGTTGACGTTATTATTTAGATTATATCTTTGCTGATTTTCTCTCAGGTTAATTTATTACACAGAGGGGAGTGTCAATATCTTTTACTATAATGGTGGATTTGCCCATTTCTCCTTGCAGTTCCATTCCCTCTTGCTTTATTTACTTGGAGCAGCTTTGATAAGTGCATACAAATTTGAGATGGTTGTTTTCTGAGTAACTCGATCCTTTATCATTATGTAAAGTTATTGTTTCTCGGTAGTAATTTTCCTTGCTCTGAAAACTACTTTCTCTGATAGTAATGGAGTCGTCCCAGCTTCTATTTTTTTAGGCTTTAAAAAATTGAGATAAAATTCACCACATTATAAAATTCATCATTTAAACTATTTTAAAGCATACAATTAAATGGATTTTAGTATCTGCTTACTGTTGTGCAACCATCGCCCCTAATTCCAGAATATTTCTATGACCCCCCCCATACACACAAAACAAAACCAAAAAAAAAAAAAACAACAAAACAAAACAAAACCTTGTATCTGTTAGCAGTCAGTTCCGTTTCCCGGCTCTCCATCCCCTGGCAACCACTAATCTATTTTCTGTTTCTATGGTTTTACTCATTCTGGATATTTCACATAAATGAAATCATACAATACGTGGCCTTTTATGTCTGGCCCTTTTCACTTGGTATAATGTCTTCAAGGTTCCTTTATGTTGTAGCATGTGTCAGTACTTAATTCCCTTTTTTGGCTGAATAAAATTTCACTGTACAGATAGACAAGACCCATTTTGGTTCTCCATCCATTAGCAGACGTGTAGGTGGTTTTCACCTTGTGGTTATTATGAATAGTGCTGCTGTGAATGTTTGCTAAAAAAGGGGGGACCCCTTGGGAGAAAACTTTTTCCTATGTCCAAAACAAACAAACAAACAAACAAACAAACAAAAACCCCCAGCTTCAGGCTAATGCACAGTTAGAAACTCAAGAATTAGAAATTCCTTCCACACCTTTTGTGGTTGCACACGATGGTCTATGTGACAATTTCTGGGGCTCTTGCGGTTGCTTGCTTGGCTGTTCTGGATCTATATGCCAGGCTGTGAATCATTCACGTGGACTTCAGAAATGGAAGTCATTGAATAAAATAGTAATTTTAAAGACATTTCTAGACATCGAAGCAAAGCGTATTCACTACAGGAAAAATAGAACGTGTTTAATCAAAAAGCAAAACGAACACACTTTTAATCCCACCACCCACAGATCAGCGTTGTTAACACCTCGTTATAGTCTCACAGGCTTTCGCTCATGCCAGCGGGTATTTTTATGTGACTTTTAAGAATAACTGTATTATATATATTTCGTAGTCTCCACTTTTCCTCTTAAAAGTTGACTTAAGACATGAGTATCTTTTCCTGCCAAACCATTTTTAATAGCATTTAATGGCTGCTAACATTCCTGCATAAAGATATAGCATAATTGAGTTGACTTGACCTCTGTTGGTGAGTTACATTATTTCTGATTTCTTTTGCTCTCCTAAACACAACTTAATGACTACTTTCGAAATGAAGTCTTTGTAAAACATTCTTATTTGTTTCCTTAAGAAATATCCTTAGACGTGGAATTCCTTCATGCTCATAAAGGTTTTTCTCAGCTATGGGTCGATGGTCCTTTAGAAAGAGTATACCCATTTTTAATCCTCTTAGATTTTACAAGAGTAGTTTGTGGCTTTGCGTCTTCAGGAGAGAGAACTGTGAGAGGTAAATGTTTCCAATAAATCCGTGACAAAAAATTATATAAATTCGCTTTACTATATCTGTGAATCAACTTGTGATGAGCTAAGAAACTTGAGGGATGCGGAGTTTTTAAAAAGGCACGTTTCAGTTGAAATAGAATCACTGTAATGACATGGAAGCCTAATTTAAGATGAAATTTTTCTGAAATGACATCAGAAATGGATCTGAATTTCTGATTTCCAGGGATCACACAGTCAGGTGTTTTCTGGGACCAGGCAGGAAACCCACAGAAGGGAAATAAGTCAGAAGTGGGATACTTGGGAAGTGTTTGTCCTAGGGCCGTGGTGAACTGGAGGTCATATGTCACCTCTATAAGATGTCAGTGTTGCCAATGGAGAGGAAGTATTCGGGCCTAATATTGTCACATATTTCTATTTTCCAATGGAACCCAGAAATCAAAACTATACATAAAAAGCAAACATTGCCTCGTTATTATGTGATCAAGAGCATCACCATTCTCCCCTTTAATCCGAATGTGTGTGTATATGTTTTAACAGTATTGGGTGAGGAAAAGGAAGGCACAGATAATTAACACTACTGAAATAATTTGTGAATACCAACCAATGGTTTGATGATTGCTGTTTCAGATTTTCCCCCCAATCCTACTCATCTATGGATTGAAAAAAATTAAAGAGAAGATGGAGTAACCAATTGTTGATTTTATAATGTTTGCTTATTGGGTGGCTGTTCTCAGTCTCCAAAGTAAGAGATATGACTGGGATCAGATTAGCGACACACACACACACACACGCACACACACTTAAAAACCTATATAAGTAAGGAGAATAACTTAATGGACCCTTTGTACCCATCACACAAATTCAACAGTGATCAAATTATGTCCAGTAAGCCCCCTCCCCCATTTTCTCTAGATTGTTTCGAAGTATTTCCTAAAACCTTACTATATTTAATCCTCAAATATTTCAAGATGTATTTGTAACAAATGCTAAGTATTCTGTTTTAAGTATAGCCAGATTACTATTATCATACCAATAATTTCTTAGATATTTACCACTAATTCCTTAAATATTTAGATATCACACCAATAATCCCTTAGGTATTACATGTAAATAAGAAATCAAACAACTTTGCCTTAGCTATGTTGCATTACTTAAAACTTTATTTCTTCATCTCTCGCTTTCTCTTTTATTTATTTATTTTTTTTAGGCGAGGCAACCCTTAGTTGACCTCACAGATTGCAAGGACCTTGTCAGCTTACAATCCTTTATTTTTTATTTTTTACGCCTATGGCAGCTGGTCTGCCGAGGTGGTCTCTCATCCAAGTACTAACCAGGCCCAGCCCTGCTTAGGTTCCGAGATCAGACAGGATTGGGCTTGTTCGGGGTGGCATGGCCATAGACTTAAAACATTCTCGAAAACTGTCTTCAGGGTCACTTTACAAGAAATTCTCTTCATTTTTTTCTTGACCCCAAATGGTAGCCTTATGGTCTTTTGACAATGGCCAATGACTTTGTCCCTTTAAAATGTATAAAAAATCAAGACTGCTCTCAATGAACAAGATAAGATATGTTGCCATTGACAATGATCAGGACAGTGTTCTGGGCACGATGTCTGGAAGGAAACTCAGAAGAGTCAGAGCTTTGGTATCAGGAAACCTGGGAAAAGTCATCAGCCATTTCCAACATCTCCGCCAAAAAGGAGACCTGGTTGGTTCGTGTCAGGATGCACTCATTCATTATCCTTTGTGTTAAATGCATTATACTGGTATGAAGTCTTGCCCACATGGTCCCACTATACACACACACACACACGTATACATGTATATATGTGTATATATGCATGTATACATACACATACACACATATATACATATATAATATACATAATGTATATGTAGTGTATATATATACAAATACATATAATATATATAATATATTATATATGTTATATACATACATACATACATACATATATATTACATATATATATATGTTGCACACCAGGCAGTGTGGCAGTGTGCTAGGTCCTGGGACACAGAATATATTGCTCATGAATCTAGTGATATGACTTTAGAACTAAGACCTGAAGGACAATGGCATTAACTAGAGATGAGGGAGGGCTGTCCCTCTCAGAGGGACGGTATTTGCAAAAGCCTGGAGATAGGAGACAGCATGAGGCAATCAGGGACAGAGCGGAGTCCAATGGGGCTGGAGTAAGGATGTTTCAGGCCCATTTGAAGTCGCAGTGATAGGACAGCACCTTTTCCTTTCTCTAAACTGGTTTCCTTGGCATCTTTTCCCTGCCTCGTCTGCTCATTATAGAAAAAGGAGGCAGTCCTGTTGCTAAACTGGATCAAACTCTCTATGATCTCCACTTCTCAAATACGATTTGAAAGCATAACATGAATTTATTGGCCCCCTAAGGTGGAGGCAGGTTCTCGAACACCGCAAGAAGCACAAGCCATCCCATCATAATAATAGATGGGCAAGACCTTGAGAAGGGTCGGGTGAAGGGAGGGAAAATAAAGTCAGGAGAAAAGAGGAGGTGGTGAAATGGAAATGCATTTAAATCTTATGCTTTGTGGTTCATTATTAATAGCTGTGCAGAAGATGTCTCTGCAGAGTTATGAAAAATTCATCACCAGCATGCTACAGGTCTGGGACTGGTCATTCTTTGATCAGATTACCGATAATGAGAGTAGTCTTCTATTAACTCAGATTAAGCGGAGGACTCTCCCCCACTACTATTCAGTCATAGGCATATAATCACATTTCCTCATAGCCAGTTGCCCTTAGTCGTCTGCTAAGACGGGAGCCAGGGACTTTGCAAGGGCAGAACCAGGACCACAAAGGGTGGGCTGAGCCCAGATGCCACCTTGAAACTGGAGTCCATGGAGGAAGAGTCCCTGGACACGCTCTGGTGCTCCGGCTTGTGTCTAGTCTCCCTGACACGGCTCTTCTATTTTTCAGACCCATTTCCTTCTTCCTGAGTCTGCTTCACCCCAGCTCTTGATTGCCCAGTGTTGAGCACCCACAGCACGCCATGCAAGGTCCGAGGTGCTGGGGATACATCTGTGAGTAAGACAGGCCACAGAACCCTGCTTTAGGGCAGCTCACATCCTAGGCAAGGGAGGCAGACGATGAACAGATAAACCAAACAAGGGAGGAAACTCAAAATGCATGGTAGGAGGCAGAATTATTATGAAAAAGAGAAAGTAGAACAGGCTTCGTGGAAAAAGTGACAGTGAGCAAAGACTTCAAGGAAGTGAAGGAGTGCTCTGTGAGGATAGCTGGGGCAGGGGGTGGCCCAGAGCTTGTGCAAAGGCCCTGAGGTCTTAAAGGACAGCCAGGAAGTTCTGTAATTGAAGTGTAGATGTGAGGGTCGGGCCAGAGCAGCAAAGGCAGACCAATCAGCAGGGTGTTTTAGACCCATATAAAGATTTTTTTACTGTGCAAAATGAAGTGCGTTGATGGATTTGGAGCAGAGGAGCTCATGATTTGACTTGAGTTTTAATGACATCCTTCTAGGTAATGGTCCAGAATGGACTGTAAGGGGCATGAGTAGAAACAGGTAGATGAGTTAGAAGACTCTTGCAGGTGAGAGATGTTGGTGACTCACACCAGAGTGGTGAGCTGTGGTTGGATTTTGGATATATTTAGAAATTCCAGCAAACAGGATTCCTAGGTATTTTGGACCATGCCTGTTGACCAGTGTGAAAAAAGGGTGGTGTTTACTGGTTGGATTACTCCAAACTCTTTTGGTTGCAAGCGTCAGAAACGTACCTCAAATGGCTCATGCAAAAAGCGGGATTTCTTTGACTTGCATAACAGAGGTAGCATCAACTTCAGCATGGCTGGATCCAGTTCTTGGACCCAATTCCAGATCTAAAGGATGTAGGCAAGGACCTTTCTCTCTTTCCATCATCTCTCAGATCTGCTTTCTTTCTGTGTTGCTTTCGTTCCGGCAGTCTGTCCTTATGGTGGCAGGATGGCCCCTGGAAGCTCCTCACTCACATTCTGTCATCTTAGCTACTATGGAGAAAGAGCATGATATTTCCCCGTGGCCCCAATGAATGTCTGGGGTAGCCTTGTCACTGTGCAGGCGTGGTTCATTTCTCTGTTCATGGAGCAAGGACGGCACAGCTTTCTCATAGTCAATTCTGGAAGAGAGGTCAGCTCTTCCCAAGCCCCATGGACCGAGCAGAGAGGTTCTCCCAATGAAAGCTGGGATGCTGTTTCCAAAAGATGGTAAGCTTGGCTGGAGGCCACGGCAGGCTCTGGTGTCCCAATCTAGCTGGAATTCTTAATCCAGAATTCTGGCAAATGCAGGACATCCTAAGCAGGGTAGAAGGATTAAAAGGGTAAGGACCATATTCCTGGGGACGTCTGGATGTTCAGAGTAGGATGCTTAGAGGTCTTCTCACACAGTGTTCACAGAGTCAGCTGGTTTACGTAATAGCCTTACTCCACGATGCTATTCTGGGATCAAGAAACCTTGGCTTCCAGTGTGTGCTCACGTCTGGCCTCCCTCCCCTTCGAGATGGGCCATGTGTGTGTTGGGACAGGGAGTGGAGGGAGAACTGGAACACAGTGTCTGGGTCCCAGCCCCGCCACCCTCTTGCCACAATCTGACTTGGGTAAGTTACATAATTTTACGGAGCCACAGAGGATACTGGGAGGATCAAAGGAAAGGTTTTGAAAAGTACGTGGGAAACGATAGCCCCACATGGCAGGGCCTGGCTCTGTTGCTCCTGGTTAAGGAATGCGTTACGTTTGCTGGTCATAGGGTCACCGGATAAAATACAGGATGCTCAGGTAAACTTGAATTTCAGATACACAATGAATACTTTTCCAATATATGTAATTGCATGGGACATTATTCATTGTTTATGTGAAATTCAGGTTTAATTGAATATTATTATTATTATTTTTGCTAAATCTGGCAGCAGTAGGTGATCATAAGGAAACGTGCTGTTCTGACCAACCCCAATAAGCACTTCAGGCTAGGACCAGGAACAGTCTCCAAACTGCAGACATCACCAGTGTTTTCAGATTGGACACGAAGGAACTTTTTGTTCTCTTTGTGATTTTGAATTTACGGCTCGGTTGGAATTCTTGAATTTGTGTACGTAACATCAGTCCTGCAATATCACATTTTAAAACTCTGATTTCAAGATAGGTTTCAGATTTGGGTAACAGTGTTGGCTCCTCCAGTTATGAGCCATAACCTTGGGTTTTATCTTTGTGCCTCAGTTTCCCCGTACGTAAGAATTAGAAAATGATCGTACTTATCTCACAGCGTCGCCAAGAAGATTAGATAATGGGCTCGAATGCTTAGTCCTGCGTCTGGCACGTGACACGTGCCTGATAAAGGATAGCTGTTGCAGTTGTAGTAAATCTATAGAAATTAATCTGGCTGATCTAGAATAATCAGTGTTTGGTTTTTCCAAGTTAACTTCTCAGCTCCGTTTGGAAATTTTCCTGTCGAATTGTTCCTTCGGTTTAGGCTTCATGCCTTGCAGATCGAGCTCTCGAAGCTGACGAAGAGAATGCAGTCTTGAACTTGACACTTTGGGGCCACTTTCGGCTTCAAACCGGGGGAGGAGGAGGGACAGGGAGGGAGACTTTCTAACGGTGAAGTGGACCGGGCTGTTTTTAGGTTCGGTAGGTATGATTTTAGAAGTCTGGACTTCAGATTTTGCCCCAAATCTAAGCAGGCATGCCCTGTTTAGCAAGGAGAAGGGACATAGGAATCCAACTTAAATCTAAGCCATGGCGATGTGCTACTTTTTGAGTCATCCTCTGCAGCCCTTGTGTCTCTAACTATTTCTATTTATTCCTCACCTGCAGGCCCTGAGCAGATGTCAGGGATGCACGTAAAAAAAAAAAAAAAAAGAAAAAGAAAAAGAAAAGAAAAAGAGAAAGAAAAAGAAAAAAACCCCAACTCCTAGGTCCCCAGAAATGTTTGAAGGCTTGCCTGAGAATGGGGTGTGGGCAGGGCTAGACCAAAGTTCTAGTGTCTTATATGCTCTGTGTATTGTAGGCATGCTTCTTGTTGCCTGAAATCATTTAAAATGGAAATGTTTTTCAAGCTTGGTGCTTTTCTCCATATGCTACTTTGAGACGGCTGTGGGAGATACTCTCACAGCTGCTGAAGTCTCTGTTCCGTAAGACTGCCGTAGAAGAGTGTGTTCGGGGTTAGGAAACGTCAGGTCAAAGGTGCTTCCTTCTTCTTAAAATGAGCATTTACCAGTGAAAGTCAAAGTTGTCCGAAAAGTGTCTGTTGACTTCAGTGTTGATTAATCTTGTCGCTGTAGCTAGTATTTAGCCCGTGGTTACTGTATCCTAAGCACTCCCCCAAGCCTTGAGTACGTGGCATTGGGGCCACCTGGGAGTTGGTTCGAAATGCAGAGTCTTGGGCCCTGGCCTAGATTCACTGAGTTGCATTTTGATCCGATCAGGTGCGCACCAGAGTTTGAGAGGCACCGGTTCAATCCTCAGAGCCGCCTCAGTACTATTAGTTCCATTAACAATTTTTTATTAAGACATACATAATATTTATAATTTTAACCATTAGTAGGTGCACAGTTCCGTGATGCAAAGTGCATCCGCAGTGTGCTGGAATTGTTGCCACTAATACCCCAAACGTTTTCATCCCCAGCAAAACTCTACCCATTAAACAATAACTTCCTCCTCTTCTCTCCCCAAGCCTCTGGTAATCTCTGTTCTACTTTCTATCTCTGTGAATTTGCCCATTCCAAATGTTGCCAGCTATTTACCGATGGATGAACAGATAAAGACAAGGTGGCATATCCATACAGTGGAATATTATTCAGCCGTAAAAAAGGAATGGAGTGCCGATAGACACTACAACATGGATGATCCTTGAAAACATTACGCTAAGTTAAATAAGTCAGACATAAAAGGACAGATGTTGTGTTATTCCATCTGTATGAGATACCAGGCATGGTCAGATTCGTAGAGGCAGAAAGTAGAATTGTGGTTGTCAGGGGTAGGGAAAAGGGGCAATGGGGGTATTGTTTAATGGGAATAGAATTTCAGTTTGGGATAATGAAAATCTTCTGGAGATGAAGAGAGGTGGTACTGCACACCAGTATGGACGTGCTAAGCTGTACACTTAAAAAAAATGGTTAAAAATGGCATAGTTTATGTTGTGTGTATTTTACTAGAATATGAAAAAATAAGGAAAAGGAAGGGAGAAATGACTTTTCGGGTGCTAATTTAATACCGGAATACATTGATTCTCTTGCTTTCACATACCAGTGTTCGACTGATGTCTGAGAAAGGCCTGGTCCTTCAAAAAAAAAAAAATATATATATATATATTTAGAATGATGATAAAGTCATTACCTATACGTGATTGGTGTCGTTATTGGGTGCTGACAGTGTTCTAGGGACTGTACGAAGCACTTTCCATATATTATTCTATTTTCATCCACACAACAACCGTGAGAGGTAGGCGCCATCACATTTGACACATGACAAAACAGAGAGATCAAATAACTTTCCCAGGGACACAAAGCTGGTAATAGGTGGAGGCTGGATTTTAGCGCCAATGTCCACCGTCCTGCAGGCCATGCTGTATTCCTCCCAGGGTGCCCACCCAGAGGTGGTCTATCAAGGCCACCCTCAGATCTTAATTATGCTTCCATGTTGTAGGGCCACGTGTGGCTCTTACCGCTGGTGGATGCCAAGGGATCCTCCTCTCCTGAGTGGGTGTAAACACACGACACGGAGAATGGATGTGGAGGGAAACGTCCTCCGTGATGGAAAGAGCCCTTGGAAACAGCACCAGAGGCCCTCCTGGGAGAGACCGACCAGTTTCCTTGTCTAAAGCAGCCCCAGCGTATGCAAATCAAACTTGTAATTCACCTGCAAAGCCGCAGCTTCTAGATTCCTAAGTCAGGGGTGCTGATTAGGAGTTCTGGGGCGTTCATCATTTTGGGGGTGCTTTGCGCAGGATGCCTGGTGCTCACAGCATCCCTGTCACACAAGCCCCAGTTTCTGTTGCAGGAAATAAGATGGGCTAGTGGTGAAGCTTTGCACGGTTCTCCGAGAAGGAAACCTAGGTAGGATGGGGAGAGAGCGGGTGTGTCTTCTCTTTTCTCTGTTTGATTCCAGATCTACATGAGAAAGACGGGTAGACAGCCATTGTTTTGTTTCTGAAAAGGTGACGTTGGGCAGTGTCCCGTAAGAGGGAAGCACACACACACTTGGCATCCGTCCTGGGTTCAGATCTTGGATTGCTGTGGATTAGGTGTGCGTCTTTGAGCAACTCTGTATTTTCCATCTGTAAAATACAGATCATAATAGGACCTACTTCTCGGGGTTAGGATTTAATGAGATAATACGGGTAAAAGGCTCAGCCTTGTATCAAGCATGCAGCAAGTAATCACACTGACAGCTACTGCTGCTGTCATTATTCTGTGATTATCATGGAAAATACCACCAGGTGTTAAAATTGTCAGCATTCATTATCTTCCCCTTTAAGGAGCAAGGTCAGTAGGAGATAATTTATTATTTAAAAAAAAATCGTCCTTAATGGAAAATTTTAACATAAAAGAAAAAATAGTAGAATGAGCTCCTGTGCGTTTGCCACCCAGATTCAACAGTAATCAACATTTCGCAGTCTTGTTTCATTTGTCTCCATTCTACTGGGTGTGTGTGTGTGTGTTTTAAGGCAAATCTTAAAGATTGTATTCTTTTACCTGTAAACACTTCTGAATGCATCTCGAACACGTGAGGCCTTTGAAGGTAATACAACCACAAAGCTGGTACTCCAGCTTATAAAATAAAAACTGATTTCTTCGGATCATTTATTGCAACAACCTATGTTCCCATTTCTCCAGATGTTTTTAAGATTTTTTTTTTTCTTACAGTTTATATCTTTGAATCAGGATCCATTTGAGGATCTCATGTTGCCTCTGGTGTGTACGGCTCTTAGTTTTTTTTATCTCCATAGCTCCTGTTCCTTTTAAAAAATATTGCTGCTTTGTTGAAGAAACCGAATCATTTGTCCCGTAGAATTTTCATGCTTCCTTGGGGGTGTGCTCGAACTTGCTCCTCTCTCCCCGTATTTCTTGTCCCATGATAGCTAAAGCTAGAGATGTTTGATTAGGTTCAGGTTTTCTTATTTATTTTCTTTTGCAAGAACGCTTCCTGTGTATTTTGTGTGTTTTGTAAGGATCACACCCGAAAGCACAGCCTATCTGGATGTTGCACCCTTAGAGATGCTAAGGTTGCTCAGACAGGATTGGGTGTTGTCAGCGTGATCTATCCATTATAATGTATCCTAAGAGGCATCCACTGATGACCATATACTAGATCCCTTATTCCATGAGGAGTGATAATATGATGCTTTCCTACTTCTATCATCCTTCCGCAGCTTAAGTTATAATTATTTTGTCAGTAACTTTTACTTAGCACCTTTATGGTTACCCTGAAATCCAGTTTACATGGAAGTACAGGATAAATGCTGATTCTTTCCCCTTTTACCAGTTTTTTTTAATACAGAGTTGGTACCCTAGGAACACCCAAAGATGGCCAGTGATTTTTAAGACTATTATTATGAGCACGTGGATTTAAAATAATTTGCTTGATGTGTTTCAATCCACTGTAGCCATTACCCTTTTTTGAAGCTCAAAATGTCCCATTTTGGCCAGTAGGAGACATTTTAAGTTGTCTCCCAAGTTCTTAGGTGTCTTGAATGGTTTCCTTGCCTTCTGGCACCACAGGTTGTCCCAGGATTATTTTGTTCCCCAGGCCTGGAATCATTCGTTTCTTAAAGAATCCCTGATTCTTTCAGAGAGAATGATATTTAGAAACCACAGGTGAGCACTAGAGGTGGTCATCGCTACTGGGTGATCATTTCAGTAGACAGACTTAGAAAGGAAACATTTTTTAGAGTAAGGAAAGTGGATTCATAATGATATTTCCAACTTAAATATAAAATTATATGATTTTCCTTAACTTTTGATTTTATATTTGCATCTCTTTAAGCTAAGAATCTTGGTTTCTAAGTATATTGACCTAAAGGCTTATCACATACGTTTCAAAATAATGATATTTACACTGCTACTATTAAATAATACTGAATGTAATTACAATTTTTTTTGCAGTTCTCTGTCATTAGGATATGTCCTACTAGATGTAGTCAGAATGCTATGTTTTAAAGTCACATAAAAATTTTTTTTCCCTGTATAGTGATATCACCCACTTGATATACAGGTAGGTTCATTTGTTTCAGTTAAAAAATTTTTATTTTAGTTTTAACCTCCATTAAAAAGGAAACATATATAATAATATATAAGTGACCAATATAAATTAACAAATATATTAATTAATGTTACCCCCTTTTTTACACAAAGAATAGAATATTATACACACTATATATCCTCATTTAAAGTAGGGCACCCCTGTTTAGCTCCTTTTAGGCTTAGCTGTTTGCTGTATTGAGTGTATAGATTTGAATCACAATCAATTCTCATTGTTCTCAGTAGTTCCATGAAGGTATCATCGAATTCATCATTAATACCAAACTATTGCTCCGAGGGAGGTGCAAGCTTAGGTTCCTTTGAGCCTCTGGTCTTCTGGTCATGTTTTCATCAACTGATCAATACGTGACCTCGTTTATATGTGTGTTTTTATACCTTATTTAATGTATGTGAACACGGAACTCACGGCCAGTACCACAGCTCTGCCTGAACGCAGCCGATCTCGCACCCACATTTTCTTCGTAAGGCACATGGCAGCCTTCTCACACTTGGAAACACCCAGACAGCACTGTAGCACGACGCTTGGGGGCCGTTTAAAACCGCGAAACCGCACACACACACACACACACACACACACACACACACACACACACACACACACACACACGAAGACGCGGCTCTAAATGGGCCATGAAAAGGACACTTGTTTATGGAAAGAGCTGGAACAAGAAGCCAGGGTGTCACTTGTTTCGACCTCCACTGGCAACTCGGAATTGCCACTGCTCTGCCTGTGTTCCCAGATGACTGCACGGACAGCACGCGTATTGATTTTGGAGCCACGAGTGCATTTTAGCAAGGAGGCAGATCTGTGCATGATGGGGATAGGCTGTATTTCGTTTGCCTGTCTGTGTTCTTCCCCCTTGACCCCCCACTAACGTAGTAAATTCCGTGAGGAAAGAGGAGTCCATGAGGGTGGTGTGTGTCTTGTGCACAGTAGAAGCGTGCTGGATGGGCGAACCCGCAAGTGAGAATGGATGGTTTCTACTTCGGGTCTGATAGGCTCTAAGTATTTGCGTTTCATTCGGTTTAGACGTGTTTTCCTTCTTCTGAGATAGTAGCTCTTGGCCAACGAGGCTCTGTTCTGGAACATCAGTCGTCAAATCCATCAATTCTGTTGGTTCTGGATCCTCATGAAGTTAAGCTCCCATAAAATTCCCAAAGTGTTTTATTTGTGACCACTGTTTACCTTACACCCCCTGATCTAGATAGGGGTTTTCCTTAGGCAGGGGTCTCTGCTCCTGTGTACACACCGTGCTTCTGTTTATCCCAAGATGATTGACATATACTGGTTCAGCCAGGCCGACTCTGACCGAGAGGCTCATTATGGTGTCCCGGTAGGTGATCGGGAGCCATGAACTTTAGCCCGTCAGGGAGAACATCTCGCAGAATCCCTCTGAGAAGAAGTTAAAGCATTTGCGTTAGATTGCCTGATGAGATCTTGTAGGATGTTGCTAATTTGAGACTCCCTGGGTTTGCCCTGTCTTCAGATAGGTGGGAACGTTTCTGGGTGTGATTAGCAGCCTAAATATACCGCATCGACATGCCTGCCGAGGAGCTAAGCTTCCAGAGAGCTTGGGAAGGAGCCCTGGCTTCTGTGTGGGGACTGCTTCTATTAGAGTCTTCATCATCCTTTGTTTACGTTTAGTGCATCAAATTCTAGGCAAATAAAAGTGTGCAGCCTCCATACAGGGCTGTCACAGAAGCCGGCATTTGCTACACTCTCTGAGGATTTGCATTTATATATACAAGAAGAGCATCTACTGTTTACCAGTTACTTCTTTCGTTTTGGAAGGTTCAAACCACTTTTCCAGCTGTGCATCCTCTCGTGGATGTCATTAGACCATCATCCGTGGCGGAGAAGGAGGAGTAGGATTTAGCCCAGTGCAGGGAAATAGTTGTGATAATAATGATCGTCACTTAATGAGCCTTTGTTATGTGCGAGGCGTGGTGCTGACTGCTTGCTACTGATCGCATTTAGTTCTGAGGGGATCGTATCAACACCCACTTTACAGCTGAGGGAGTGGAGGCTCAGAGAGGTGAAGCGACCGACCCGAAGACACGCAGCTCGTTAGGAGCAGGAGCTAGGTCCGTCTGACTCCGATGACTGTGCGTTAACCATTTCGGTTAGAAGTGTCTCAGAAAGCCTCCCTAAGCTTCATTCACCTTGCTTCATGTTTACCGGACATCTGTCACGTGCCAGACACCACAGTTGGCGTTTGTGGCATTAAGGCTAACAGCAGCAGCCACCACTTGGATAGTATTTAATGTCCCCAATGCCGTTCTGAGGGTTTTCCACAAATCCGCTCGGGTAATTGTTATAATAATCATTTGGGGGGCAGTCTTATTGTTACTCTTGTTTCACAGATGAGGAAACTGAGGCCCAGAGAGGTTCAATAAGAAGTCAAAGCCACACAGCAGAGTCAGGATTCACACCCAGGCCCCAGGGCCCCTGACCTCAACCACGTCACTGTTGCCGGCTCGCAGAGATCAAACCCCAGTGTGGAAGTGAGCACAGGACACGAGTCGCTGTGCGTTAGAGTGAGGAGGGTTGTGTCCACCCACAGCGAGTGCACGTTTTCACGTTTGCCCGCTAGGAGATGGCCACGTGTTGGCTGCAAACCCATTGTCAAGCCGGGTGGGCCCCAACTCCAGAAACTCTGCTTCTCTGTGCTCCAGTCCTCTCTCCCCTACACCTGTTTTGTAGGAGTTACGAGGCTGTGTTCTAGAATGTAATCGTAGGAAAGGCTGCTCACCTCCCTGAGTCACCAGAAAATTCAGAAATCATTACCTCTCCCATGCGGCTCTGGTGAAGTTTCCCGTTAATGCATCTCAAGTAGCTGATTTAGTGCCCGGTATATAGGAAATGCTCAATCAATGGCATCCGTATGTTACTCTTATTCGTCTGTTTTTTTTTTTTTCCTGGTCTTACTCTTCCTTTATTCCAGTCCTTTATTCCAGGACTGACTTTATTTTTCTTTCAAGTCGTTAAAAAATTATTCACATATGCACAAACCATTTTTCTGGCAAAAAAGGGGGATGTGACAGATAGCACTAAAAGGCATCCCTCCAGTTCTGGGGTCGGGTCTGTCGTCAGCCTCCTCTTTCAATCAGAGAGCCATCCCCGATGGAGCTGCCATGGCCTGGGTGTAAGGGAATAAGGAGAGATGGGGTGGGGAGGAGACGGGGCAAACTGGGAAGCGGGGGCAGTCGCTGCCGTGTTCCGGCTGAGGTTTCCGTGCAGGGCTGGGGGCTCGGAATTGCCGAAGCTTCTGTTTATTTTTCAAGAGAAGCCACATGCAGCGTTTACATGATTTCTCCTAATTTTCAAAGGTTGGCAACTAACAGGCAATTGAAGGGACACGTTCGTGGGCTGCGTCTGGCCTGCGAGTTGCCCATTTTCATCCTCCAGTGCCAAGGAGAGCAAGGAGCACAAGAGAGGCCAGATACAGAAAGCACGTAGAGTATTGATTATGTTCCAATATATCCACGGATATATCAATTCGGGGCTGCCGGTACTATGCCAGGTGGGGTTTTTCTAATGCAAAGAATGTTCCTTTTATAAAGGAAAACACCTTTTAGATACGTTTTATAGACTTAATGTTCCTTAATTCTCTACCAACAGAAGACTAGTTCGTTCTTCACCAGGGGCGATTTTGCTTCCTTCCAGGGGGGTCCCTTGGCAATGTCTGGCGGCGTTTTGGTTGTCGTGACTTTAGGGGAGGATGGTGTGCTACTAACATCTAGTGGTTAGAGCCCAGGACACAGAACAATGTCCTGTAATGCACAGGACAGTCCCCCACAACAAAGGCTTGTCTAGCTCAAGAGATCAATAGAGCCCAGATGGAGAGTCCCTGTACAAGCCTAGAGGCACGTATCTTATGCTTGGAGATGTCAGACCACTTTGCAAACATTAAATACAGACTATTTTACAAACCCAGTAATGGGTGAAGTCAGAGGGGACCAGGGATGCTTTCCCGAAAATCAGTTGCTCATTGAAACTTGCCTGGGACTCGGCCTACTCCAGGTTGTTTCGTCTTTGGTGAGTGTCAGGCGTGTGCCGTTGGGGCCTTGGGTTTCCTGCAGTGTGTGAAGAGGGTGAGTGGCAGCAGTGATGTCATTTGGCCTTCACAAGGGGGACCCGTTACCTTGTGTATTAAAAAAAAAAAAAAGCCTCGTTTCTATTCTCGTTAGCATGTGATAATTAATGCCGAGCAACTTGGCACCCCCCAAAACCTGTAAATTACAGGCATGGAAACTGCCAGGCAGGACTGGTTTACAAGGTGGGCGTCCAGATGATCCAGGGGGTGCATGTACTGTGTACTAGTAAAAAAAAAAAATTACCTTCGAAGCGAAAACTCAACATTTAAACATTCTCGTATGGAACTTATAGACCTCTAAGAGTTTATGTGAGGAACCTCGAGGTTCCGTGTCTCCCAGTTTGAGGAACAATAATGTGGACCCTATCCGAACGCAGTGGATTGGGGGAAAAAATGAGAAATGATGGAAGTGGAATTATTTGCTAACCCTTCGCTGGGCACAATGATCAGTTGGCCCTTTCCTCAAAGCCTGCACAATGGTCGAGAAGGTTTTAGAAGTTCTGGGTGTGGTGGAGATGGTGGGAGGGCGACCGGGGGTGCAGGCGACAGATCTTGTTAGTCTTCCTCAAGTCTTGGAGAAGATTTCCAGGAGGAGGTATTTGAATCAGGTCTTGAGAACAAGAGGAACGCGTTTTAGGATCTATCTCAAGCCCAAGCTTCTCAATTTGCCGGGATCCATGGAAGACACTCGGGTCTGGCAATTTTCCTTGGATTGCCCAGGGCAAGTTTAGTTCGTGTTCAGCCTGATGGCAGAGGCCCTGTCGGTGTTGCTCACGCCTCTTTCCCCATCTCCTGGGACCTACAAGTGTGCAGTGAGTTGCATGTCGGTTAAAGGAGTGAATTGCCCATGTGGCCCTCTCGGCTGAACGTCGTCTGCCCCAGTGTCTTCTTCCCAAGTGCATTGGGGCTTATCAGGTCTTGTAACTCTATTTGAGGGTAGGAAAAATGTCACTGCAGACCTGACTGTTGCTGGTACCCTAATGGCTTTGGGTGACACATTCGAATGTGTCCTCAATCGGGCTCATCTCTCTGGCATGCTCTGCTGACCCACAGCCCTTTACAGTTTGAGATCCCTCAATTCCCATTGTATCTGGCAAAGGCACATGAAAATGTATCAGTTGCCACTTTCATCAGTATCGTTGAGCGCTTGCTGTCGTCAGGCCCTGAGACAGACACAGGGATGCAAAAGGAAGGAAATCGGAGATCTTATTATGTCTGTAACCTTACAAATCTGATCTGTAAGAAATTGGAGGTCGATGCCCGGTAAAATGTTAGTTGAATCTGAATTCACCTCTCAGAGCTGCTGTTTTTCCATCTGCACTATAGGGTTAACTGCTTCTGCTTTGCAGCGTTGCTGTGAGGAGGCATCACAAAGTGGAAGCAGTTCACGAACGGTGGCAAGATTTTCGGGAGTTTTTCTTTAGCAACTGCTCATTTTTCTGCATCATTCCGGGAACCCCAGAATCCTTCTCCATTCTCTTAGCTCCATTTCTATCCAAGGCTGTGCCGATCAGTTCAGGAGGGAGAACCAACAGAAAGGGCCTACACAGGGGAGCGAAGGCCTGACTGACAGTCGAGTGTTTCCTCACTGTTGGGTGCTGTGCCGAAGTGCTTTGCCAGATGGCTTCTTCAGTCCTACTGATAACAGTGCGCACCCAGCATATGATTCTTCCCAGTTTTCGGGTGGGAAATCTGATGAGCCAAGAGTTAGATGCAGGATCTATCCAGTGTCACACAGCCAGCCAGTACGTCGCAGGACCTCCCTGAACCCATTTGGAGCCAGTTGTCCCATGTAGAGTGAAGAGAGAGAGAGACAGATGGAGAAAAGTCACAGGAGAGTGGCAGTTAGGAGCCAGATTCAAGGGGTCAGGGTGGAAGTCTTGGGGGAAGTTAGGTGTCTGAGTGTCCTGGCAGCGCTGAAACAAAATTCCGCAAATACAATAGAAATGTTTTCTCAAAATCAAGGTGTCAGCAGGCCCGTGCCCGCTCCCAAAGTCGTAGAGGGAGAACTCTTCCGTGCCCCTTCCAGCTTCCGGTGGCGCCAGGTGCTCCTTGGCTTGGGGTAGCATCACTCCACTCTCTGGCCTCTGCCTTCCTGCGGCCTTCTCTCTCTCTCTCTGTCTCTCTGCGTGCCCTATTTCGGTCTCTCATAAGGACACTCTCATTGGATTTAGGGCCCAGCTCAATTTAGTATGATCTAGTCTCAATTTTTACCTTAATCACCTCTGCAAGGACCCTGTTTCCAAATAGGGTCACATTCTGAGGTTCCAGGGGGACGTGAGTTTTGGGGAGACACCAGTCTCTTCACTATGGTAGGATGGACAGGTTTCCAGGAGGGGAACGGAGAGGTGTGCAGGCTGCTTCCATGGTGGGGGTTTGGGGAGGGGGCTTTCAATGCTCCCTCACACCCTGCCACATGGGGAAGCTCGCAGTCGTAAGAAACCAGGTCCCCATGTCCTGGTCTAGAAACTCACTCACTCTACAAATCCCAGGACGCTTCTCCTTTGGGCCACGTGGGGATCTAGGACCTTGCTTCTGAAGCCAACCCGGGGAGGGGACAAATATGCCATTCGTTTTCTGGAGGACTGGGTGGCAGTCACCCCACGCCCATCCTCGGCGCCCGCGCCCAGGGTAGGGCCTCTCTCCTCTGGGCCCTCTGCAGACGCTCACCGAAAGGTTAATTTGGAACAAACTGTTTTCAGAACTGCTGGAAACAGTGTCTGCCCTGAAGGATCTGACTGCCAGTGAATTATGATTATTTTTTTTAACTGGGTGAACCTCTCTAGCTGGCATTTCACTACCTTTACAGGTCCCCGCTCGCTGTTTTTCTGAAACAGAACATGCAGGGCGAAAAGGCTACTCTCTACAATATTCAGTTCAAAATCTCCCCTCCTTTTAATCTGTGTTTTCCACTTTATATTTTAAAATCTGGCTCCTCGTTGAACGTTTGGACAGTATGCAGCAGTGGTAAGAAGTATAAAACGATTCCGTAATCCCACCACCCATAAAGCATTCGCTGAAACAATATTGGTATTTTTTTCCCCTTTTTTATATCGAGGTCATCTGCATATGATGTTTGTATCTTGCTTTTCTTGCTTAACCTTACATTAGTCGTGCTTCTCTGTCATTTCAAAATGCTCAGGCAACTTTAAATCCCTGTGGACACACAGAGCTGCAGTTTTTCATAAGGGCACGTATTCTAAAATAATTTTTTTTGCTGGCAATATTTTGCTGTAAGTTTTGCTGGTTTCTAAATGGTCTTCAGGTCACAAGTATATTTTTTTGCATGTTTCCCAGAAGAAAATAATGTACCATCATTTAGATAACATTAATCTCCACTTTTATTTTAATTCAAGATACAGCATTAAGCAGGGCTAGAGAGCCAAACAGCTAAATACCAGAGAAGCAGCTTTCCCCACGCAACCTGGCTGCTTCATTCGATCTTGGGGAAACTTAATTTTCGGATGTAGCACATAATGGCATTGAACATCCCAAACTCTTGTTTATTGCAACGCCTAGAGATGGAGGGAGATCTAGGTCACATTCATCCTTTTAGTCTCCCAGGATGTGGGGAATGAAGAAACGAGGGGAAGGCCAACACAGAATCCTGCGAGTCGGTGGTATATTTTAAATGTTTCCATTTAGGAAATCAGTATATATAACACGGATGACGTAAGGATTCATGGCCTTCTGAGTGGCATCAGATATCTGAATCTGAAGTTCTTTCTGGATTAGAGGCTCGGGACAAGTGGCCCTCTGGGCCCAAGCAGCGTAAGTCCCGGCTTCTTGCAGGGCAACGTGTTGGAGTGTTTGAAATCCTCCTTGTGTTGCTCCTTCAGGCCTGGAGTGATTGAGAGTTTGTGATCATCATGATTGGTCCAGGGAATACCGTAATGTGTTCAGCCCGTGTAGTCAACGCCCAGCGCATAAGAAACTGGGAGAGGGATGGTTCCTGCCCTCAAGGAACTACCTCGTGAGGACGTGGATTTCTAAAGAAAAAAACCTGGCGTCTGATACGTGGTCCTCAGATAGAGACAGGTTCAGGTCCTGCCATAGCAGCGGAGGGAGGTTTTGTGTGGAGACGGTATCAGTCACCTTTGGCTGCAGTGACAGATAATCCCGAACTCCATCGATTGACAACAGCGAACCCTTTATTTCTCGCTCGTCAGTCTGTGAGTTTGAGTTGCTGTCGCAGCTCTGCTCACGGCTGTGGCTTGGGTTCAAGTCTGCTCCATGGGATTCTCATTCTGGGACTCGGGCTGTAGGGTCAGCAGCTGCCTGGACATCCCCTTCTCATGACAGACCATCGGCGTGCTAGAGGCCCAACATCTTTCAGCTCCTTCCTCCTCCATGGACCAAAGCAAGTCACCTAATCAAGCCTGACGATTAGTGGGATGGGCAGGGTTATTCCTATGTGTGTGTGTGTGCGTGTGTGTGTGTGTGTAAGAGACAGACAGAGAGAGACAGAATATTTGCAGATCAATAACATGATCTACCATAGAGAAGATTTAACACAGACGATGACCTTTGAATTGGATTTCGAAGGATGCTTGGAAGTTCGCCAGGCGGGACTGATGCACGGAGGCATGGCAGCGCATGGTGTCTCAAAGGCAGAGTAATGAGGACTAGGACCACGTGCTCCGGTGTGTTCTCCGTGGCCTCTGTGGCAGGATTTCTCCAGTTGTCTCCAGGGGATCTTGTGACATCTTGAAGCTTTTTAAAGGCAACAGGAAGTTTAAATTGTGATAAAATATAAAAATAATAATGCCTTTGAGGACAGGGCCACTGTTCAGCCCTGCTTTTCTGAGCCTGATGTAAGAACAGGTACAACGTAACCCCCCACGAGCCAGCATGAGTTCTTTCTCAGAGCAGGCACCGTGCGGAGCACTTTTCACGTGGCATCTCGTTGGAACCTCACGACCATCCTATGAGGCAAGTTTTCTTGCTACGAATGAGGAAAGAGAGGCTCTTGCTTGGTTCGAAGAAGGAGATCGGCAAGCACCGGGAGTTGTTCAGGATAAAATAGCACTCAGCTGAGCCCTTCTTGGTAGAATCGTGATGTCATTGAAAAAAATGGGGAAGAGAATAAATTTCACACCTCGTGATACAGGGTTATTTATTTAATGATTTAATGTCCTGTGCAAGCGCCAGCTAAAATGTTCCCTGAGATTAACAGGCGTACATTTTGGTAAATTGTGCTGGAGGGCAAAGCCAGTTGAAAGGGCTGAGGGTTGTGGGGGGAGAACTGGAAATGCAGGGGAGCACTGTCCCCCACCTTGCCACTGTCATTCTGGTCAACGGTGTCAGGTGATTTAGACCTGGTGGGGAGGGAACCAGCTTCAGAGTGCATTTGTTTTGTAGAAGACAACAGTGGGGGCTAGTGACGTGCTGTCCAGATTTCGTTCAAGTGGTGGAGCCTCTTTTTTTTCAAGGGAAATCTGACTGCAGACGCCAGTGTGAAAAGTGGGTCAAAGTAAACTACTAGGCCCGAGTCGTCGGTGTTGAAATCCTGTCTGCTGGACTCTGGCTGGCGTGGGGCTCCTGAGGACTCCGTGGAACCCCTGTTTGAAAACCGTGGGATGAGGGCCATGCATGTTGACCTTGGGAATCAGGGCCAAGTTCGAGTCTTGGTGCCGGAGCTAACGTGTTTCTTGGCTTTGCACGTTCACGCCACCCCTCTCTGCCTGACATCCCTCACCTACACACTTGGGTTGGATGAGAGAGAGGTCCTCTAAGGCTCCCTTTTGGTTTCTGTGGAGTGTCGGGCTGCAGTGAATTAAATAGGGAGATGGAATGGGACCTCTCATGGACCCGCTGTTCCATTACCTTCACGATCCAAACGGGTCACCTGCAACGTGCTTTGGAAACTCAGGTGTGACTTAGTTGCAGCCCGTGACTCCTCTCTGTGTTGTGTTCCAACGTCTGTTTGCGGCAGGATGTCACTTGGAAGCTGTGCTGTGCACGTCCATTCGTGTAAGAGCCACAGCACACTGACATCTCTCCCACCTCAGAGGGACTGATAACCCAGAGCCTCTTGGGCCTTTGACTTCGGTGGATTCTCTACTGAGCTCCCAAAGACTGAGTATTGTCTGTGCATATTTGTGTCCTCGGGACTTAAATCGCTGAACCCTAGACCTCCTTCAGGTCGGAGAAAGGGCAGCTTTCGTGAATTGTACTTCGGTGGACTGCTCTAAGGCTGGTTGCTTAGGAATATTTTGTCCTGAAGGCCCTCGAAGGTGAAGGTGGGGGTGCATTTCCACGTCTGTTCAGATGGCAGAGGCCTGGTTCTCTCCCACAGCCGCAGCCTTTGCTCGGTAAACATTGCCAGTGTAATCTAGGAGAAAGCCAGACTCAGTCAATAATGTCTCGCAAAAAAAAAAAAAATAAAAAGCGTCAACAAAGCCAAAGATAATGAGTTTTCTAGTTATTTTTTTCCGGATGTTTATTTGGAAATGTATGTAAATGGATACATGACAAGCGCATTTAAATATCGTCTGCGCGTCGCTTTTTCCTACACGAATCATTTTCATTTCAACACGAAATGCAAGTGGAAGACACTGATCCCACACTGTCCATGGGTTGCCGTCAACCCCTCTCTCTCTAGTAAATACCCACCCCGAATGTTTCTTTTTTTCCTTATTGAATTCCTCTTTCTTGGGAGCTAATTATCTCTCTACTTCTCCCCGGCCCGAATCTTCCTGGATCTTCCAGTTTTCACTAGGAGCCTCCACATGATTCTTTTCTCTCTAGAAGACAGGGGGTGGGATTTTATCGAAAACCTTTGCAGTGAGTTGGCAGCTCCTGAAGAGGGGCAGCGAAAGGGTTATTCAGAAGCCAGTATTATGTAGCTTTATAGGAAGAAAAAAAGGAAAAATTTCAAGTGTTAGCGATGGAGCTACAGTCTCCCCTTTAGATGTTTCTGGAAAGCTATCACATTAGTGTCTCTTTATTTGCATTTCGTGGCTAAACAGTGTGAGGTTAACTCACTTTAACCTTGTCCTCTACAGGTGGTTGGTCTGCTTGCAGGTTTTTCCATTCGCTTTTTTTTTGTTTTGTTTTCTTCTGATATTCTCTCTCTCTCCCTTTCTCTCTCTCTTTCTCTCTCTGTTCTGTGCTCTCTTAATCTCTAAACAGGTCAGGGCAGGAGAGCAGTTTCCACTGTGGCTGACGTCAATCCAGCCCTGCAGATTAGTTAGCGGAGGGTGTTGGGAGACGGTGCAGCTGTTGTGCCTTCACCTGGAGACCAGATCTCACCTGAGATACCTGCCGAGTGTCATCCTGAGCTCCCAGACCGGGCGCATCCAGGTTCACAGGATGGAGGACTCGTTTCTTTTAAGTTTTCTAAATTCTGGCGGAAGGGAAGGACACCTGTCCAGTCTCTGCCGAGTCAGCGTGGCAGGGCTCCCCATCCTGAACAAAGCCCGCTTATCGCAGTGGCTGATCGCATCGCTGTTGTCCTTAGAACCAGGGAGTTAGAAAGACCCAGGTGTGAATCTTGGTGTTGTCACTCCCTGTGTTAATGACTTACCGAGTAGGCAATTTAACCTCTTTGGGTTGGAGTTTCCCCATCTGTTCGAGGAAGAAAATAGAATTGTGGCTCTCAAAGTGGGGTCCCTGACCTGCAGCATGAATTAGCATCGCCTGGGCACGTGGGAGAACCACTGAGATTCAGATCCCACCCCAGACCTACTGAATCAGCAACCCTGAGGGTGGGGTCCAGGGGGCTGTGTTTTAAGAAGCCCCCCCGGGGGTTTCATGAGAACTACTGCTGGAAGGGGTCCGTGAGAGAATCGTGGGCACATCAAAAGCTTACACCTCCCTAGAAGCCGTATAAAGACAGTAGATTTTTTTTAAAAATGTGTGTCATCCATGCGTCCCCAACACCTGGACCAGTGCCTGGCACATAGTGGATTCTCAATAAATATTTGTGGAATGAATGAATGAATGAATGAATGTTAACTGTCATCATGATCACCCAGTTGTTATCTTTTATTCCTAATTATTTCATACGGTCTTCCTGCTTTTTGAGTCACAGAAACAGATCAGGAAAAGGGGACCTTGGTGTAATTTAGTCCAGATTTCTTCAGAAAGATAAGGATGTACAGTTCCTGCTTTCTGGGTATGTCACTGTTTTTCTCAGTGTCTTGTCCCCAGGTGTAAGGCAGAGCTGAGATCCCAGCCCTTGTCACCTGCCCCTCAGCGGAATGTTTCCTCTGCTGCAAGGAGCTGTCCTTCCTGGGTTCTTGGTCCCACGTGGTTTTTCCTTGCTCGTGTACCACAGACATGGTGCACGGCCTGGACCATGGGTTGGCTTTTCTCTTTTCCCCTCTGAATGCCTAGCTACTTTCGTTGCTTTCGCCACGTCCGGAGTTCCACGCATCCCAGCGTGTGGCGTGTTGACCACCAATGGTGCACGTGGCGATTTGGGGCTGGGGTCTGGCACGTGGGCCAAACGTTTTGCATTTCAGTAGGTACACGTTTACTTTTATTTATATTCGAAAATATATAAACAGCGTCTCAAACTTACGGCTCACAGATATTATTGTGTAGGAAAAGGCTCAAATGCTAGTGCCAATAGGTCTGCGTTCACTTGAATACGAATTTTAAAGAAGTCACAGTGGCTATTTTAAATAAACAGCAGTGGTTATGGCAAAGATCAAAAAGAGCATACGCAGGTGACACTTTTGGGAAACAGTGGCCCACGGCTGAGAGCATCATCTTTGGGGTTAAAATTGGGTCTGAGCCCAGGGTCTGCCACTTACCTGCTCTGTGACCTCAGCTAAACCGGTAAACGTCCTGGTTAAAGAGCCTGATGATCCCACCTCTCCCTTCTCGGTGTAGCATCTGGGATGATGTCCTAGTCTTTGAAAGTGATTTTCCCTGATGTGACACCTGCTCCTTCAGGCTAGCCTGGGAATTACTTTTGGCAAAACATTTCAAAGTTCTTTATTTTTTTTTTTTCAATGTACACATTTCAAAAACTATTTTGGCTTCCTCAACTAGAAAAGACTGAGCAAAACGTGACCTTTCATTATTACCCCGGTCATCATTAGCAGTGTGGATTGTGCACGTTCTCCTGTGGTGGCGTCGTAGGGGTCAGAACTGAGATATTTGAAATATTTGCCCCTGGGTAGGGTTGCCAGATAAGCTACAGGATGCACAATTAAATTTGAATTTCAGATGAACAGTGTATCAATTTTTGGTGCAAATATGGACCACACGCTATTTGGGCGTGCACTGCTTATCCTCCACTTTTCAGCTCGGAGAGATTTAGGGATTGACCTATGGTCACACAGCTCGAAGGGTTCAGATCTAAGCAGTAGACTCCAGAGGCTGTGGTCAGCCTCTCTGCCGTGGTCAGTCTGTGTTTGGGACACATCCATAGTGTTTGGGATCTTTTGGAGGAATTTTTCTATCGTGATTGGCTTGGCAGAGGCATCTTACCAGGAGTCCGTTGGCATTTCCTTTCTCCTCCTGGCAGTTCACCTTGAGCAAGCACGGACAGACATTGCTGCATCTTGAATTGTCACATTTTCGGTCTGAGCTCAGAATCATGTTCCTTATGCGGGGCCGTTCCGTGTTTGTGAAGGTGGAAGTCCTTGACGGCTAAGTGCAGGCTGGGGGAAGGTGCTGACAGTGTCTCCGAGGGCTGAGCAGAGCCCTATTGGGGGACCATTAACGACCTTCATAAACCCGCCTGGTTGGGGAGGCAGTGACCTCACGGCTCCAGGAACTGTGGGCCGATCGCAAGTGACAAGTCCTATCGCACAGAAACGCAGGGTCTTCAACGGAAGGGTCAGCCATACTCCATCTTTTAAAAAATTCCGAGTGTTTTATTCATTAGTGTTTTTTTTTTTTTTGGCGTTGAAATTTGATTTTTGAAAGTCTTGCATTAAAATAGCGCGTGTTTTGTGTATGTTTTTGTAGATATTCGTGTGTTTTATTCACATTTCATTATTTATTAGATGCCTGAACTGTCGGCGCTCCTCAGACTTTGCAGGCCGCCCTCCACTTCTGTGACCCCCATGTGAGCTGTTCTGTTCTCGAGCATTTGTCACAATGTTTGTCTCTCCACCAATGTCAAGTTGACTTTTTTGGGAAGAAGCGTTGATGCTTCTGAATTGATTATGCCGACAGGCGCTCTGCTGGGGGACGATGAAACCGCATCTTGGCGTTGATGCCTTTGACATCTTGCCGTGCCGTTCTGAGCATTTCACATAGAAGAGATGCCTTGATCGGAGCCGCTGTTGGGTTTTGTAGGCACGGGAGCTTACTGGGTCAGAGCAAGCATGCACGCAGTCCAGAGCTTGGCCACCTTACACGGTGGCCCGTCACGTTGGCTTTTCACCGCCGACAGGGTGAGCTCATGCCGGCTGACTCAGCACCCTATCAGTGCAGGGCGCAGTCTAAGGATGGATTTTGGCCATGCTGCTGATGCTCTTATGCGAAGAAAGCTAACAAAGAGCAGTGGGTTGCAAGTTGTACGTTGGGTTTGCCTACCTGAAGCAATCTCAAAAACCCGAATAATGATAACTAACTTGTTATGCCCGCTGTGAAGATGCACACGCACACACAGAGTGCCTAACACTGAGCCTGGCACGAGCTGGATGTCCAGTCAATGGTACTCATTATTATTTAGAATTTTATGTCTATTTTCTGTTTTTCTCTCCTTTCCCTTGACGCATCCCTTAAACATCCCTTGAGCACCCACTGTGTGCGAAAGACTGGTCGTAGCACCGTGGGCGGCTTCCAGAGAGGCTCTTTCACGGAGTATCTGTTCCTGGTGGGTGTGCATTTCTTGGTGGCTGGGTTGTAGCAGAACACACACCTGGATCTATATATTGAGTAAGGATTGGCAAGCCTCTGTTTTGGAGTTTGAGTAAGAGTCAGTAAACCTCTGACGAAGTAGTTAAGGGCTTCTGTGTCAGTTTAAGTTGCTGCCTGCAAGTTATCACAAACTCAGCAGCTTGAAACGATGCACGTTTATTATCTCTCGGTTTCCACGGCGTGGCTTACCTGGGTCCTGCGTTTGGAGTCTGACAGGGCTGCAGTCAGGGTGTTGGCTGGGCCGTGCTCTCATCTGAAGGCTCGACTGGAGAAGAGTCCGGCTCCGAGCGCATTCCTGGTGTTGGCAGAATTTACTTCCTTGGAGCTTTAGGGCCGAGGGCCCCAGGGTTCTTACAGACTCTTGCTCTGGAGGCCACCCTCCTGTCCTAGAAGTCACCCATAGTTTCCCAACCAGATAGCCATCGCTGTAGGCAGTTCATAGCATGGCTGTTTGCTTGTTCTAGGTCAGCAGGGGTGTTCCCCCCGCACCCCCACCTGCTAAGATGAGTTTTATATAATAAGCCCTAATTATGGCACCTTTGCCATATTCCGTGGGCTAGAAGCATGTCCCATGTTATACCCACACTCAGGGGTGAGGGTTTTACCAGGGAGTAACAGATCATGGGGCCGTCTTAGCATTCTGCCTGCCACCCACAGTCTCTTTGGAGAAAACACTTAGACGTCAGTGTATGGGCTTTGCGAGATTTATTCAGTTTCTCACAGGACTTTATACAGTTTATTTTACGGTCGCGTGCCACAGGAGAGGAGGAGAAGTTGCTGGAAGTGTGTGGCCTTGGAATAAGTCGAGATTTTATGTTGTTCATCACACCCGAAGTACCCATGACATACCAGTCGAATGTATATAATGAGATCATCTGTGCTTACGGGATGTGGGGATCTTGTAGCAAGGCCCTGTGAGAGGGAGGGGATTTTAACAACAGTTTACACGAAATGGTGAGTCTGGGTTGTCTGATCCACACCCTGCCTCCTTACCCCACCCAAACAAAAACAAGCCACAAGACACAAAAAAAGAGCCCCAGCAAACCCTCCTACTGTTTTCTTAAAGACGAGGGAGGAAGAAAAGCTTCACTAACCTCTTCTCAAGCTGGAGGACTTTTCAAGTGTGATTGCACTTGGCTCAGTTCTAAGACAGTTGTTGAGAGGCGGGGACGTTGGGCTGTCAGTGTGTGCGCTCACAGCCCTAGCACCCCGTGCAAGTGCCATGCGAGTCTCCTAACCCTCCAGACGAGGAACCCGGTTTGCAGGAGGTGCATGTGCAGAAGGCAGACGTCCGCAGGAAGCCCCTGGGAGAGATGCTGAGTTGCTGAGCGGAGCGTAATCCGCGGCTGTTTGCATGCGGGACCGTCCACGCGCGCGCACACACGGTTTGCACAATAAACTGCCAACCCATTCGGGTGGGTGGCCGTGTTCCGGAGCCAACCGAAACTTCGGCGGGGGAGTTTTCGTAGGAGACTTCAAAATAAAACAATATTCCCGACCATTTGGGGCCTTGAGCCCATTTTATTTGTAGGGCATCTGCTGTGCTCATGATCTGGCATCACCAGGTTTCTCTGCAAAAAGCGAGCACCCAAGTCAGCTTGCTCACATTAAAAAAAAAAAAAAAATAGGAAAATTACCAGCCCGGTGCTTATTCTGGTACCAAAGGGGATTTCCATGGGTGAGGGTGCGGGGGGGAGGGAGAATTTTCCTCCCTTCCAAAGGAAGGCTGCTGCTACCTCAAAGGCATGTCTGTGCAGCCAGGCCATGGGGCCAGCACGGAGACAGACAGAAGCCAGCGTTTGGCCCCTTGCACAGGAATCACAGGAGACGCCAGCTATGCTTTGATTGTATTTTTGGACCCGGCAAAGCTGATGTGGTTTCCTAGTCAACCTTTCATGCTGCCTGATAATGAAGGCCGCTGGGCGGACTGGAGTGCTCGCTTTTTCTCTTAAAAGAAGCCGAGATCCAGACGCGCCGGTTCAGGGGAAGCAGCCTTCTTACCTTTCTGCCAAAGCTATTCTTAGTCCGCGTGTATTTCCTTGGTCCCCGTGCCTTGGTATTTTTTTCCCCCTCTGTGGATCGTTTTTTTTTTTTTTTTGCTGTGCATAATGTGTCTCGAAACTGGCATCTGCCACAGCTTTGGTGATGGATGCTAATGAGGCAGTAATTTCTGATGATGAATTGTCAGGATAATGCTGCCCTCCCTGCAAGCTGAGTTACCGGTGTCCGTTGACTTGGGCCAAGGGGAACAGGGCAGAGGGGGAAAGGGCCACTTCCCTCTAACACCTCCTGGTTGGCGGGGGCGGGAAATGCTACAGCCTTGCTGAACACAGCACCTGCCCTGCCAGGCTCCCCCAGTCTGGACACTAGTGCAGCCTTGACCTTGCTGAGACAGGGGGGATACCAACGTACCCATTTTATAAAGATGGAGACTGAGTTCCTTGGCTACGTGTTCGAATCACTTGGGAAGCTTTTTTTTAAAAATCGAGATAGAATTCACACACCACAAAATCCCTCTCCCCCCTAAAGTATACACTCAGTTGCTTTGAGTGTGTTTATAGGGTTGTGCAGCTATCACCACCACCTAATTCTAGAACATTCTCATCACCCCACAAGAAACCCCATGCCCATTAGCAGTCACTCCCAGCCCCTGGAAACCACGGGTTTACTTTCTCTCTCTCTGTATTTGCCTGTTCTGGACATTTCATACAAATAGACTCATACGGTATATGGCCTACACGCTTCTCATGTGACCGTTGAATGATTTAATTTTTCTGAAGCGAGGGGTGACAGTGCTTTAACCACGCAGCAAAGTGACCCAGTGGTAATTCCTCGTCAACAGGGGAATCCGGGAGCCCTTTGAGGTAGAAGATGGGATGGTGCAATATTCCACTTTGAGACCTCCGTCTCCCGTCTGCTGGAACCCAAGTCTCCTGGCTCCCAGTCCAACATTATTTCCATTACACCATGCAAGTGTGATGCAAGGTTTGGCAGAAAGATGTCCCTGGGTGGATCCAAGTGGGAAGAAAAGAAACCTATGGTTTATAGATATATAAACAACTTCAGATGCAATAAAATGGCATGAATGAAGCATTAGGGTGCGGTCCCCACCTATAATAAATCGAGCACGAAAACCAGGGATAAAAGACTTCTGTAAAACGTTTCTAGAACCCGCAAAAGAGAGGACCTTTAAATAGTGATCTTATTTAAAATTACGAGATTCATAAACAGTGTTTCCAGGAGAACACTGTTGTGGAATTTGGGGCTTGGTCCCTTACTTTGAAATTCATAAGCTCCGCTGATAGAGGAGGATCCCGGTTGGGAAAAATGCAGACCAGAGGTACCATCCCAGGCTCCTAGGACAGACACTTGGCTGAGCACCAAAGCCTATGGGTGCCTATAGAGGCTGGAGATTGTATAGACACGGATTCGGATACTGCTTCTGTCACTTAATAGCTCGAATGACTTTGGGCAATGCTTGTCCCCTCGTAGAGGCTCAGGTCTTGCATCCGTGAGATCGGAAGAACAGTTCTGATGCCTCAAGACTGTTGTGAGGGTGACTCGAGGTGGGGGCTCTGCACACGGTCATCCCTGGACCCGCAGCATCAGCATCACTTGGGAGCTGGTCGGAAAGGCTCCTCTCCAGACCACCGAGTCACGCGTCGGGGGGTGGGGCCCAGCAATCTCTGGTTTAACAAGCCGCCCGAGGGATCCTGAGAACTGCTGGAGAGGGTTTCTACACTCCGGCCCTGTGGATATTTGGGGCTGGCTGATTCTCTGTGGAGTGGGGCAACCTGTGTGTTGTCGGATGTTGAACAGCATCCCTGGTGTGTACCCACTAAGATACCAGCAGCAACCCCCCCACCCCCCAGGTAGTGACAACCAAAAATGTCTCCTGACATTGCCACGTGTCTCCTGGGGGCCCAAACCGCCCCCTACTTGAGGACCACTAGTTTAAGATAAAGCAAGGGCCTGGCCTAGGGCAGGCTCTTAATTGTTAACTTCCTTTGCTTTCTTCTGCATTTGCATTAGAAGAGGGGAAAAAAAGAAAGAAGAGATAAGAGGCAAGCCTTTCTCACTTGTTTCGCGAGGATGCTGTCATCGTGGCCCCGCTGTCTCATTTAAAAATAGTCACGCCCTTTAAACTTTCTAACAAAATTTTCCTTTGGGTTAAAGCTAAACATGGAAAATCTCAGCTCCGGGGACCTGCGTTAATTCTCCCCCAAGAGCTCAGTAGCTGCATGTGGGGATTTTGGTGGAAAGTTTCAGGTCCCCGCAGTGAGTGCAGCGTTTGCCGCCCAGATGCGCGGGCACCTGGGGTGCCTCTCCCGTGAGGGCCGCCCAGCTGTCGCCCTCCACACCCAGCTGCCTCGCCCGGCTAATAATAACCAGAAGAGATCTGTTTTCCTTTGCTGGAGAACAGCTCCCCGTGCCTGGATTTTCCTTCTACGTGTGGCCTGAGTTTGAAGGGGCGTCTGTGGCCGGGAAGGGGGGCATCGTCCCTGTGGGGTGTGATGGGGTCGCATGACCTGGCTTCTAGGTCAGCCCTCTGCCGCTGACTTGCATAGGAGGTGTCGGGTGGGTCATTTGACAGCCGGAGGGCTTTTGTTCCTACGTCTGGAAAATGAAATTTGTAATTGCCGGGGTGTCTGTGGGAACGTACTTAAAAAAAATTGTGATAAAATATAAACAACATAGAATTTAACGTTTAAACCATGTTAAGGGTGCAGTTCGGTGGCATTTAGTACCTTCTCACTGTTGGGCGACCATCAACCACCACGACCCATCTCCAGAGCTTTTTCATCATCCCAAACGGAGAATCTGTATGTACGTGGTAATCAGTTCCTCCCTGCCAGCTGGGCCTGCGTCTCTGACCAGATCTCCCTCTTCTCTCCCCTTTGTCCATGGGATTCCAGCTCCCAGCTCCTGAAACGCGCCAAGGATTTCCCACCTCAGGGCCTTTGCGCGGGCTGTGCCTGGCCCCCTGAGGTGGGAGACTTCCTTTGCCTGTTCCAGGTAACCGGCCGTCCTGTGTTAGGTGCTGTTGAGCTCTTTGTTGCAACCATAGCATTGGTCACAACCTGTGGCCATCTCATTTGTTGCTTACCTGTCTCTCTTTCTCACGTGGCGTTTTCCTGTCGAGGCCTGTAGCTGTCTCCAGGATTCTGGGGAAATGTCCTGAACAGGATTGTGGTACTCGGGGTGGGAGGCTCTAAGCCATTCAGTAGGCCTGTTCTCTCTCTGTTCTCTTGACCTTGAGTCATTTTCATTGTTCTACGATGCATAGTCGCTAAACTGACCCCGATGGACTCGAACCCACAACGTTGGCCTCTGGCTCCATCTCTTCCCAACTCAGCCGGCCGCCATGGTTTGTGGAGGAAGTACGGCTTGGAAGCCAGACAGCCAGCCCTGGGGTCAGTGTGGCACTGCTGACCAGGCAAGTCAGTGGACCCCCTGTTTTCTTCATTTGTAAAAGAGGGACGATGAGGCCGACGTCTCAGGGTTGTAATAAGGATTTGAGAAAAATACACATAAAGGGCCTAAAAACTGGAGACCGCTGTTGCCATTTATTAGCCACTGAGACGGTCGAGAGAAATGACACCACAGAGGCCGTGCGACAGCGATGAAGGGACAGCTATCGTCCTAAAGAGGGTCCTGCAAGTAAGAGTCTCCCTTCTCTTTTTTTCTTTGGAAAGAATAGCTTTGCACGTCCCCCTGCTGTCAACCCCGTCTCTGGGTTAGCAGCAGATGGTTGGAGTCGCCCGTCTGTTGTGTTTGTATATCTTATTCACCAAGCCCCCATCCGCATCCCAAAACAGACCACAATAAACAAACAAACAAACAAAAAAATCCAGAGTCCAGACTGGGAATCTGAACCCAGGACTGATGATGAGGCAGTGCTGGGTTTTGTGCAAGGAGAAGGCCTTGCCTTTCTTCAGTTTTGCCCACCGTCCATTCATCCGTAAATCTGTTCCGTTTTAATTACTTCCTAGGGGGAAGTCACTGTGCGTTGCAGGGAGAACGCAAAGATGACAAGGAGAAGACCCCTTGCCCTTGGGACACGTAAAACCTAGTGGGGGAATTAAGCTGCGAATGTAAACAACTCTAGTGCAAGGGAACAGATTTTAGGCGTCGAACATATACATGGGGGGTTTGGGGTTGAAGGTGTGGGTCCTCCTGGCTGAGAAAGGAAGGAAGCTTCCAGGGAGAGAGAGCATTGCAGCTAGAGCTTGGAGGATGGACAAAAGGTCAAAGGGCAGAGAGGTCGTTTCAGAAGCACAGAAGGGCCTAGAGCCGGGACTCTCAGACCTGAACGTGCATCAGAATCGCCTTGTGAAAACGCGTTGCCGTGTTGGCCTTGGACTTCCATTCAGGGCGTCCGGGGCCCGAGAATTTGCACATCTAACAAGTTTCCAGCTGATTTGGATGGTTTTGTCTTCGGATCCTACCTTGAGACCCCCTGGCGATGGCTAAAGGGCAGAGGAGGAACGTATAAGGGATCATTCACTGACTTCACCATCCAACAAGTGTTTATTAGGTGCTTCCTATGGGTCAGGCACTGGGCTGGGTGCAGAGATGCTGAGGATGGCAAGAGAGCCTGGTGCCCGCCCTCGGGGCGCTTACCGATGAGCAGGGTACGAAGGGTTTTAAGCAGCCAGACACCAGGGAACTACGATCGAAAGCCGTGATACGTGCTGTGAAGGACAAGAACGTGGTGATGGGGGAGAGAATAAAGGGTCTCGTTTGTCTTGTTTGGAAAGCACGTGACTTGTGAGCAGACCTCTGCCCGATGAGAAGGGGCCGGCCACATGTGATTGGGGAGGGTTTGTGATGAAGGGGCCAGCGTATGCAAAGGCCCTGGGGTGGGGGCCAGCGTGGTTCCCTTGAGGGGTGGAAGAACCTCCTCGTGAACTTGGAGTTAAGAGTTGTGGGGTTCAAGATGGGGAGAAGTGGGCAGCGTCCTGCAGGCCAGGGGGAGGCATTCGGATGGTACTCAGCGTGCGTTGGGAATCTGGCAAATGGCACGTCTGGAAGAGAAGTGGGGGGGAGGGTTTGGGCCACAGGAAAGGAAGGTGTTGGGTGGCAGTCGCAGGACCTTGGGCCTTCGTCCATGGCCGCAGCAGGATCTGAGTGGGAGGCTGCCTCACGCTCAGCCAGAGGGTGCTCCCTCCCAACTGTGAAGGGACCTCTCCGCAAACCCTCAACCCTTTGTTCACCCCCTACATATACCTGGCAGGTGGGGAAGAGCAGGAAACGGCTTTTTGCTGAGGGGGAGGACAACGGGGAGAAGAAACCCCGTGGAGAACGGGCTATGGGAGCCCGGTCTCTGGAACCGTTCCCAGCCCTGGCTCTTCTCGCTCCCCGACTTCACTTTGCCCGTCGATGGTAGCTGTGTGTGCTGGAGTCTCCCTGCTCGCGGTGGCCTTTGCTGCTTGCACGCAAAACCCGGCGGCTTACGCCTGACCTTGAGCGTCACCTGCCCGGCTAGCATTTTCTTCTGCACACTGGATGACCCCGTTGCCAAGGTACCAGGAGCATCACAAGCAGACGCACAAAATGCTTTTCCTCGCCCAGCAGAGCCGAGACTAGTGTGTAAACTCACGTCGGATGCTTTTGCCTTTCCCCCCCACCCCGCCATCAGGGTCCCCTCTATGAATGGTCCCGGAATTGTGGAACTTGGAGTCACTCCGGAGGGCATCTGCTTTTCTGACTTCTCCTTTAACCCTTGGAAAAAGAAGTCCTTGTGAGGTTACGTGGCTTACCCAAGGTCCCGCAGCTCTTTTAACTGCAGAGGAGGGTGCTGAATGCTGGGCTCTTGACTCCCATTTTAGTCTTTCATCGTCCGTGCATTCAAAGGTCACGGTGACAGAGGGTGGTTCATCTTAATGGGACCGTTTTCTGGCTACATTGAAACTTTCCAACTGTATTTTGGGGTCAGAGTCCTTTAGCTTGTGTATGAAATCGACTAAATGGAAAAAAAAAATCAATCCAACCACTCCCTGATTTCCCCTCTGAAGCTGCTGGGTATTGGACACGGCCAGGCTGACGGTCATCTCGAGGATTTGGCACGAATCCATCGTCAACGAAAACGGAGAGGGGTTAGGGAATGCGTTGGCAGCCTCCGGGCTTCGCCCTGCAGGTTTTTATGGATTCTCCTCATTCTTCGGTAAACTTCACAGGCCGCACGCCCCACACTGTTTCCAGCCCTCCCTCCCCCAGCCTCCCAGCTCTGTGCTGGGCTAATACCTCCTTTGGGAGCCCGCATGTTCCATTGGGACAATCCTGCCAGTCTTGGAAAGAGTGGTAGTGTCTGTTTGGGGGGAAAAAAGGGTTCTGGGGTATTCAGAAACCGGCTCAAAACTGGATTTGAGAGGAAGCACCCTTTGAGATGATGGGTGCATTCTCTATCAGCGCTGTCCAGCCAGCAGCCACCGCCCACACGCGGCCGTTCCGCTCCCGAAACGTGCTGAGACCCAGAACTGACTTTCCACTTCTATGGGCGTCGTCTTCGGTTTTTAGAAATGAACGCTGAGTCTATTAAAGCAAAGAGAGTCAATCCCCTTATTCTCCTTCCGCTTTTAATTCCACTTGCATCCAGTCCGATCCTGTCCACGTCAGTCTAGCAGACTTCGCAGTCACGGGGAAGGGGGTTTCGTGTAACGTTTGCGTCCACGGACCCCCTCAGCGGGTTAAACATCTCCAAGCGATTAAACTGTATCCGTAAAGTGAGGTAGTTTGCCCAAACGAGACCCGTTTTCATTATGTTTTTTTCTTGATTCATCCCGTTTTCCTTGACTTCTGGGTTCTTAGTTCTTTCCCTGTCGTTCGTGTAGTGAGTGAAAGGGCAGCCCATTGCTTAGGGCAGTTTTACCCACTGCCCTGCACAGATGTTTCACTGCTGCCCCCCCTCCCCCCCGATGTGTTAGCCGCTGCTTGGGTTTAGCTCCCACTCCCTGCAGCTGCCTGGGGCCCACAAGCTTGGCTTCCCAGTCTTCTGCCTCGCCTGTCCCCAGCCATGCCTTCTCCAGGGCTAGGCCGGCCCCACCCCCATCCCCACCCCTCTTTGTTACAGCTCCAGGTCACTAGCCAGGTCTCAGGGTTCAAAATATGGGTGCAGAGGGCGGGCCTCCCCGCTCTTACAAGCTTTAATTTCTCTGTACCGCTTGGTCCCTGGTGAATGATTAAGAGGGGGACAGGGAGGTGGGCAGTGTTGGGTCATTTAGCCAGCCCTGGGCAAAAGCTGTGTTATTATTTATTAATCTTCACGCAGGTCCCTCCTGGTCCAAGAGGGTTGGGAGTGGTTGCAGCTGGGGACACAGCTAAGTGCGCCTGAGGGGACCCTGCAGTGTTATTCCCCATGCCTCCCCCCCACCCCATTTTCCTCTTCCTTGCCAGGATTATGGGTCCTGCGTACGTCACTCTGCCCTCTCCAGAGTTTCAGCCCCTCCAGACTCATTCCATTTAATCCGATCGCCTAATTGGCACCCCAGCCCTAACTACTGATAAAGGACCCGGAGGTCGTAGTTCTAGACTTTTTGCCTTTGTTAGTACTGTCTGGGGACTTTGTTTACCAGGGATGAGAAGAGAAGCCCCCTGTTCCCAGGGGTCTGTGATTCCACACGTGCGGGTTGGGGGAGGCAGGGGCTCAGCATGTGTGTTCTTAACGAGCTCCCCCAGGGGCTTCCGCGGCGGCTCAAGTTCAACAGCTTTTAAGTGCTGTGGAAATAAGGAAGGGGACAGCCTTGGGGGCCACCTCAGTTCCCCGCCTGTTATCCTCGTGACCATAGGCAAGTTGCATGGTCACTCTGGGCCTCCATTTTCCCGTCTTTCGAATGGGCATAATAGGGTTCTTGGCTCTTGGGGTGCGCGTGACAACCTAATAATGTTAACATGGCACTTAGCACCGAGCCGGGCCCAGAGTAAGTGCTCAGTAAAACGTAACGACTATTATTGTGTGACAGTTGACGGATGATGGCATTATTATTATGATACCTCAAGCCATAGGCACAGGGCTGGCATATAAAAAGTATCGAGGAATGTCAGTTTTATTATCATAAATAGGTAACAGTGCTGCATAAAATTATCTTTCAAATGGTGTATCATGTCTCTGAATTCTTATCTATATGAATACACCTATGGATATATATTACACAATATTCGGATATTCTGTAGATGTTACAGCACAGTGCATTGTCACAACATAAATATTAACATTATAATAATGATTATGTGAGGAAGCGACCCGTGGGCCTGGCGTCCAGTAGGCGCCCATGAAATCTCCGAACTCTCCTCCCCACCCCTGTTGTTTGCAATATTGATGAGCAGTAATAACATGGAGAAAAGGAAAAGCCACCAGCAGCACTGAGGGCTTTCACCCCAAGCAGTGGGCAGTGGGCGGTTTCCAGCAGAGGGAGCCAGCCTGCAGCCTGCACTCCGGGGTCCCTAGGGGTCAGTCCTGACCGGGTGGGTCCTGCCTGCCTCAGCCAGAGGGATCCGGCTCTGAGATTCAGGGTGGAGAGAGACGAAGGGGCGTCTCCCAGGCCTCCAGCCCTCCGGGGAAATTTGTGTGTGGATGCAAATCTGCAGGTTACTTGAGATGGTAGTCAAATAATCCCCCCACCCCCCCAATTCCCCCGTCAGTCAGCTGGCCCAGCGGGGCGCTGGGGATGTTATGACAGTGGTTGCCCTGGCAACCGCGGGAAGGCGTGGGGCCACTGGCTGAGGAGTTTCCTTACTCTGATCCGCAGGCTCTGAGAGCCCAAAAGGCTTGGCTAGGGAGCCAGGCCCATCTCCCCGCCACCCCGATTCCAAATGAGCACCGACAGCTGGAGAAGGGGTTGGGATTTACGGCGAGAAGAGGCTTGGCCTCCACTCACCCAGGATGCTGGGTTATCGAGCCACCAAGAAAAACGTCTTGAGCAGCGACTGGTTGCCAAATACTGCTCTGAACGCGGGGATGGGCAGTTGGGAAGACAAGCAAAGGCCGAGCCCTTTGGGGCTGACCTTCTGATGGGGTGTGTGATGCTGGCGATGCCTGGGCGCTTGACCATGGAAACCAGTAAACAGGGTCATTTATGGGATAACGATAAGTGTGATCAAGGGAAAAAGTAGGGTGACACTGGGGGTGGTTCGGAAGGGATGACACCACCAGCTGGAGGTTGAGAGCTCCGGGCAGTAGAAAGTGCCCAGGCCGGATCCCGTGGGTTCATGGCTTTGAACTCTGCTGCTAGCCTGTGCCTCTCAAGAGAAGGCAGCGATGATGGGGTGCTTGCTGACGGGCAGCCCAGAGGGGTGCAGAGGCTCTGGAGCTTGTCTCATCACCTCTGTGGTTTTAAGGTCAGCCATGGCACAGCCCTGAGTCTCAGTTTCCTCATGTGTAAAGTGGGTGGGAGATGAGTAGCTCCCCTTGGTGTTGTCATGAGGTTTCCACGAGAGGGTTTGTGAGAATCACTAGGAGGTCCTCGGTCTCTCCTGCACTCCCTCCCAGCGCTCACGGACTCTGTGTTTGTATTTTCATTTTTATTTATTTATTTGTGTGTTATTTATTTATTTATTTATTTATTTATTTATTTATTTATTTATTATTTTATAAAAAACACCTAAGTGGTAATGCAGCAAACCAAACCCCAGGGCCTGGCCCATGGGTTTCTGGGTTTATCTTGGTTTAGAATCCGAGTGACAAAAGTTCCCAGTTTCACATTAGAGATTTCAGACGTGATTATTTATAGCCCCTGTCACATGTCTTGACTTTAAACTTTTTTTTTTTTTTTTGGTTTTGTTTATGCTGCTAAATTTACCATCATGCTAATACTGAGTACAGTAACAAGGCGCTGAAGATGCTCAGATCCAGGAGGGTCTGAAAAAAGGTTCCGTCTGCCGTGGAAGGTGCCAGGCTGCCCCCTGATGTGGAGACGGGAGAACTGCACCTCTGGGTTCCTGCACGCTCATTCAGGGGGCAGGGATCCACCTTTCTGACCCCAGGCCCAGGAGACCTTATTTTGCACCCAGGTGGTACCAGGGCTAGGGGTGGGCTCCGCGTGGGCGTGCTATTTCCAGAAACCCTGTGTCTCCTCACTTGACGATGGAACCTTTGGACCCTTTGCAGTTCAGCTCGGCATGGACTTGACTTGAGGGTGACCTAAAACTAAATTAGGACACCTGGCAGAGTGCGGCGCGACCAAGGCCCTTTTATTCTCATTGTGCTTCCTCACCTTCACCTCTAGGCTGTTTGGACCCTCTGATTCGGAAGAGAGAGCTACTGTGCCGAGGGCCTGAGACTTGGGACCAGATCCTGAGGTCAAATCCTGGTGCTGCTGTACTTAAATGACCTCGGCCATGATTCCAACACCTCTGAGCCTCAGTTTCCCCATCTGTTGAATGTTAGGGACAGTGGAACACCCATGCCGGCCTTGTCCTGATTTATAAGGCGGTGTCTCTGGAACCATTATGGAGAATTATTTATTTAGTGATGTAGGGGGATTAGCCAGTACTGTGTAAAATATAAGAAGAATGATTTACTAGAAAAATGAAAGGCACCAAAAAACCCCAAGAAAAATGGGGGTCTTCCTTTGAAAATATTAGATTTGACAAGCAGAATTTGTCAGATAGCTATCAAGGCATCTAAATGGTAAATGCTCTCAGTTTCTGCAGCTCACCAGAGGGGACTTGCGTACAGGCTTTTTTTCGGGGCGTGTGTCTTCAGCCTGCACCCACCACAGGGCACGAAGTGTGGGTGATTCTCTTGTATCCCTAGTTCTTTTTACTTAGGAAGCACCTAAAAAGATCTTAGGATGAGCGAGAGCTTCTCTTAGAACAAACAGAACTCCCATCATTATCATCCTGTGATCCTGGATCGTGGCTCTGTACGAGGCTGTTCTCCTAACTGTGCGTCCTTGGTCTCCACACTGAACCCTGGCTGCCCTCCCCTTCTGGCTCCTGTACTTGGGCCTCGTGATTGGCGTTGGCACAGCTGTCTCGTCTGACCCCCGGGAGCCCCTTCAGGCCTGGACCGGTGCAGACTGCTTTTTGAATTCTCAGGGCCCCGGACAAGGTCTCGTCCCTTCTGGAACTGCTCAGAAAATGTCTGCTGAGCACGTGAGCCCGAGAAGGGGGCCACACGCACCCTGGCTTCCAGAATGGGGATTCTGCCCTGGTTTTATTGCCCAGGGATGCCTAAGCTCATCTGAGAAACAAACAGCTTTCATTACATAATTCAGATAGTAGATGGATGCTGCTCACGCTCGCCTGCTCGTCAGAATCATCGGGGTGCTGTGTTGTTCCAGATTCCTGGGCCTTTTCCACATGGACTGGATCAGAATTTCTAGGGGATGGGCCCAGAGGATGATTTTTAACAAACGCCTCCAAATGATTCTTATAGTCAGGAAATCGGTGAAAGAGGGAACTAACACGTATAATTATCTAGTACCTTGGGAGAGCTTCTTAAGCGGCTCCTTGGCCCTCAGTTTCCTCCTCTGTAAAATGTGGATATCATGGGGTTATTGTGAAGATTAAGTCAAATAACATTTATGCAGTGCTCAGCAGAAAACCTGTTATATGTTATGTATTATATGCTATATATTTAAAGCGTATTTATTAAATGTATATAATATATTTAAAGCGTATTTAATGAAATGGTTATTGTGTCTGTCCCACATTTTTATTGTTGGCAAACATCTGGGTTTCATGAAATTTGTACGTAATTACCATATAGGTAATTCAGGATTATAGAAAAATTGTAAGATACACATGCACAAAAGTGAGCAAATAAATCTCACCTATAATAACCCAGAGTTGCTGACATTTTGAAGAATTAATTCTAGTCTGTGTGTATGTGTGTACATAGTAAATATATATTATATTATGTATATGTATGTGTTACATATTGTTTTATGTGTATACAATATAATATACATAAAACATTAAATATATATTATGTACATATATGTGCATGTGTATATATTATAAACATGTTATATATGTATAAATATGTAATGTGCCTATAACACAGATATACAATATATGTCTAATACATATTATATGTTATTAAACATATACGCACATACACATTAATTTTATATTCAGAAAATAGGATTATACTACACCCGTTATTGTGGCTGCTGTTTTCACACTTGACAGCAGATGATGACATTTTTTGTGTGTCAATAAATAAGAGCTTGTTAGACTTGGGATCGAATCCCAATCCCTCCACTTAGTCACTTGATGACCCTGGGCAAGTTATTCAACCCTTCTGGGCCTTGATTTTCTCATTTGTAAAATGGGGCAGTGGTTAGACCCCTATCTCAGTGTGGCTGTGGGGATTAAACAGACAATTCATAGGAAGGCCTATCAGAGAGCAGCCCTGCTAGCTGACAGCCGTGACCGTTCTGCACCAGCGGTCTTGGGGGACTGATGGGAACAGCCTCCGGTTCCCAGGGCCTCTGTTTGGGAGGGCGCTGCTCAATATTTGCCTGGTCCAGTGTCACACTCTGGGCAGTTTTCTGGGTTTTTCTCTATTAGGACCAGCTGTGCCCTTTTCCTGAAAGGAGATTCTTGGTTTCCCTTGCCTCAAGGGGAAGACCTGGGGCTGTGGCTGCCCTCCCCAGCCATCTTCCTCACTCCATCTGCGCCCTAAAGCCCAATATGCCACCCCCATTGCTAATGCATCACAGTGGGGATGCCCCTTTATTCTCGCTCCTGGGCAGGTAAAGGTCCGGTCTCAGGGTGACCCTGAAAACACCTCCCCAGCGTCCAAGCATCCCTTCCACTGTGAGTTAGAACACAGTGTGTGTGTCTGTGTGTGTGTGTGGGGGACTTGGCCTGTCTTCTGCACAGACATTATGTCACGTGATGCCTCAGCAGACCTGTGAGGAAAGGTGACATGCACCCATTTTGCAGATGAGAAAGTGGAGGCTCAGGAAGCTGATGCGACTTGCCTGCACCTTAGAACTGGAATTCAGAAACTTACTTCTCCCATAACACCCAGAAGGCTTCCCGGGATCGGCGTGGCCCTCTCTCTGCCCTGGAGGGGTCAGTGCCAGTTCAGTGGGAAGGACCCGTGAACAACTCACAGTGCAGCATCCTGGTAAAGAGGGGGAGCTTTGGGGTCCTATCCTGGCTCCCAGTCATAAATAGTTCTATGGATCCGGGCGAGTGATTTAACCTCCCGATGTCTCAGATTTCTTGTTTACAGAATGGGCTCAGACTACCAGCCTCAGAGCTGGCATCATCGCACGGATTCAAAATGAACAAACACGTTCAGAGCACTTATCCCACGGTGCCAGGCACACTGCAAGCGTCTAGTCAAAGCTGGCTGCTGTCATGGCTATTATTCCCCCCAGTTCTTTAATGTAGCTGACACAGATGCCCCCAGCAGACATCTCAGAATTGCTCGCATCATGGGCTTCTGACCCTGGTATCAAAGGAATCCCTCACGCGGAAGATTAAAAAGAAAGAGGCAAAGCTGTAGGAACCCACAGGAGAGATCCTTGGGGCTTACTACAGGATGGAAAAAAGCAAGCGTGCAGAAAAATGCACATCGCATGATACAATTTATGTCAAAAAAACCCCAGCCCTGTACATAAAACCACAGCGCAGTTTCCACACGTATGTGCGAAAATGCATAGAAAAAGATCTGGAAAAATAGACCGATCTCAGTAGGTTCCTTCGTTACTTCCAGGGAGAGGGCGCCGGCATCCGTGGGGGTGGTCAGAGGGAGCTTTGGCTTTATCTGAAATCTTCTAACCATTTTTTCTCGTTTTTAACAAGGAAAATATAGACATGCGTTAATTCAATGATGGACGTTATCTTTTCTGCAATGTTGGGGCTCTGGGATCAGACTCAGGTTGGAAGCTTAGCTGTCTGGTCCTGTGAGTGTGAGCAAACGACTTAACCTCTCTGTGCTCATGTCCTCACCTGCGAAGTGTGGATCTTAACAGCGTCTAGCGCCTGGAAATGTGGGGACGTAGCGACATGACGCGTGTAAAACCTTCAGCCTGGGCTTGGCATGTGGACGCGCTGGATGGTGGTACTTTCCTTGTTGTTCTTACCCTTATTTCATTTATTCCTCCCAATTTGGAAGGGGCTCCTTAGCCCTTTAAGTGGCCTTTATCATCAAGGCAAGAAAAGCTGTGATCAATTTTATAAGAAGAGTGCGTACGAATAAAATGCCAGGGGAGAACTGAGAAGGACTTGCCGGAGAAGGTGATGTTTGAGATGGGCTTTGGAGAAAAAGTCGGATTTCTACGAGTTGATGGAGTTGTATATCACTTAGCTATAGATCCCAGTAATAGGTACCAACCAACCACACCACCTTACATGTAGGATACGTACACTGCCCAGCCTGAGCACCGAGGGGACTGGAAACAATGACATCCCCATACAGTAAGCTCGCCGAGTACCCAAATCTTGGCTTCCAAATGTCATTTTTAGTGGAACCAGCACTAAAAATTTGGAGAAAAGACTGATTCAGAGTGGGGGCAGGGAAGGAACAGGTGACTTCCTGTTGTGACAGGAAGTAGGGAATCTCTCCAAGAATGATGGGGGTGTGTCCGAGTGGTTTCTTCTGTGTGGCTTTCTGTAAGAAGTTGGACCATAAAGGACAGACGTGAGACTTCTGTAGATACTTTGAGTGAGAATCTCACTCAGAAGTCTTGACAGGTCAGGCCCTGTTTGCAAATAAGTGAGAGGGAATATTGTCTCTTTAATATTTTCTATTCTAAATTCCAGTTTGCGATTTCAAAAGGAAAGTGGGGCAGGCAGCCGAGCATCCCGGGAATGTCATGCCACTGCTGGCTTCTCGAGAATGGCGACTTTCGTTTCGTTGGTGAATGAAATTCATGCGAACTTAAAAACCGGTTTTCTGATTGGTTGCAGTGGGTTTCGGTCTTAGATGTCAGCGGGGCTGGACAGGGCAGCTCTTGGCTTCTGTGGCATCTCTTCCTCCCCACGCCCCAGCAACCCCAGGGGGAAGGGAGGGCCGCCCTCTGAGTGCCCGAGAGAGTTCCTGGGGAGGCGTCATAGTGGCCCAGCCTGGCTCCGTTGTTCCAAATGCTGGTGGCCAGGCCTGGGTCCCGTGCCCACCTGCAGCCTGGGTGGGGTGGGGTGGGGTGGGGTGGGTGAGACCAGCCTTACCTGAACCATATAGATTAGGAGCCAAAGACGGAAGATTCCCCTCAAAGGAAGTTGAAGGATTCTTTTCAGCAGAAGGCAAATGAGAGCAGCTGGACAGAAGCAAGGACTGTCCACTACTGTCACCCCCGCTCTGAGTTTCGTGATCCCGGCATTGCAGGACTGTCTCGTGATGAATGATGGCTGACAGTGCTCGGGCACACCAAAGGCATTGACATACCCACGTGTTTTGTTTCTGTTTCATTTAATTATCTTATTAAATCTATTTTAAATGACATGTACATGAGACTGTGCTTTGGGTCACCGTTGAAACAAAGCAAAAATGTATGAAGAACATTTAATCATCTTTTTCTCACCCCGCGGATAGGTTCTTCCCGCCCCCGTTCGCAGCCCGGGGTGTGTCTCCCACACTTTTCTCTGCTCATGCAGACATGCACGGCCTTTGTTGGTGTGGCCAGTGTTTCCATAACTAGCAATCAGCCACTTTCCTTTCTGTCATGGGATCCCTCCACAGACGTGGGCCCGGGGCCGTCTCATTTTAAAAAAATATTTGTTCGTTTGTGAATACTTGTATGTGATTTAAGATTCAGGTGGTAACACTGGGTTTAAATAAGATATTTCTGCTACCTCTGTTTTCCACGCCCCCTTCCCTCCCCTTGGAGGCTGAGACTCCTTCCCCAAAGTGTCCGCATTTGCCAAGATAAATACATTTCCCACGTGAATGGGGAGGATGTTTGTCATCTGTCGTGGAGACCGTTCTCTATGGGCACAGAGCACGCATCCTCATCTTATTTTGTAGCTGCTCGGAGTGCAGGTGAGGGCACGAACCCTCATGTATGAGTCTTCTCCTGGTGGACCCTCAGGGCGTTTGCAATCTCTTGCCATCACCCACAGGACTGCAGGAAACCTCCTCCTACCCAGTCGTTTTGCACAGGACGGGCCTGCTGTCTGCAGGAGGAGTTCCCAGAAGTGGCATGGTGGGGTCCAAGGATCTGGGCAGTGGAGACGTAGATGGGCACAGCCCGAAGGCCCCCACCGGGGTGCTGCCGACGCGTGGCCCTGCGCCTCGCAGTCGCACCAGCCTTCAGAACCCAGAGTTGGTTGGGGTTCGCGTGGGGATGGGGCAGTGGGGAGATCCCGGCCGCCCCTCCTTGTGACGATGCCCTCATGAGACGTGTCCTCATCTGTCTCCGCAGAGCAAGCTGGTGAAGTACTTCAGCCGGCAGCTGTCCTGCAAAAAGAAGGTGGCCCTGCAGGAGCGCAACGCCGAGCTGGATGGCTTCCCCCAGATCCGGCACTGGTTCCGGATCGTCGACATGCGCAAGGAAGTCCTGGAGGTGACCCGAAGTGGCCCCTGCACCCCCCCAACCCCCCTGGCCAGCCCTTTTAAGGCAGCTGGGATTTGGCTGTGCCCGGCACACAGTAGGCCCCCGATAAATATGTAGTGAGTGAAGACAGAGGATCTCTGATGCCGTCTGATGGGTCGTTCAGAGTGTGGTTTAGATTCTGCAAGAAAACCACTAAAATGCACGCCAGCCATCAAAAAAAAAAAAGTGTGTTTCTAGAGTCAGAACTTTCTCTTCTTAATAAGCTCTGCCACTTATTAACCCAGGCATTTTGGCCAAATTGCTTGACCTCTGAGACCGGCACTGTCCAGTAGGGCTTTCTGCTGCGATGGGGGATATTTTATATCCGTCCCGTCTGATGCAGTAGCCTCTGGTCAGTTGCCTGTGGCCGAGGAACTGAATTTTAAACTGTATTTAATGTTAATTAAGTGGCCAGGGGCCACCACGTTGGACACCGAAGTCTTAAAAGGGATTTGATGGGATTTTCTCGCCGGTTAAAAGGGGGTAATGATTATCTCCTCTTCGTAGCTGGCGTGTGCAATGCGATGATCCATATAAAATGGTCAACCCTGCTCTGGCACCTTATAGCACGTAGTGAGTGTCACCTTGTTGGTATTGTTGTTATTGTTGAAAAACTTTGGAACCGGAAGGTTCTCTACAGGCAAAATGAAACGAGAACCGTCTTAGGGTGGATGGCACCTGTAAGGCCTCCAGGGTCGTGGGATTTCCTTTCCCTCACAGACCCCTGGGCCCTACTGTGTCCAGCCCTTCCTAATAACAGCAGCATCTGTGGTGCCAGGCGTTAAACTAAGGGCTTGACGTGCAGGCTCTCAACTACCGAGACTGGTCAGACCCTCACGACGACCTGTCGACCTAGAGAGGACAAATCATCCCCGTTGCACAGAGCAGGAAGCTGAGGCTCACATGAAGTGACTAGCCTTGCTCGTGAGGTAGGGGAGGGGGCTGGCTGGCAGGAGAACCCAGATCCCATGGCCTCTCTCCTGAGCCTAAGGCAGAAAGCACTTTGTTCTTCCCTCCTTTTCATGTTGCTGGTGCCTCCCCAAGCTGGGGAGAAGACGGGGCGCCCCTGCCTGCAAGGCCAAGCACCATTTCTCAAGGTGTTTCCCGCTTCTTGCTTGAAGGGGCCTGGACGGCTCTCTATCTATCACCTTTTGTTTGTTTTACACTTTGTCCCAATAGGGCACACGCCCATGCCCACTCCGCCCCCTCCCCTGCCCATCTCGCACACGCACACCAGATTGTGTACTGTCACATGTCCCCTCATTTCATTCCCAGGATGGCATGTGAATATCCTTAAAGCGGCAGGTCCTGTGTAAGTACAGACAGTACACTTTCCTCGCTTTCCAGAAGCTTCTGGGACCATTTATTTATCAAGGGGAACAACTAACGCAGACGTCTTCTAGACGAGGGGTTGAAGACTGGTGGCCCTCAAGCTGCATGTATGTGATGCACAGACATTTTTGTCGTCGTCGTTTGATTGATAGGGTTTTCAGAAAATATTTATTTTTTTGAGCCAATATTTAAAAGTTGAAAGAGTCTGCATCAAATCCCATATCTCTGGCTTCTCTTGAAAAACCAGAATTGCTGACCACACTGAACCGAATTCCTCTGCCGCTTGGATCCTGCGGGCTCCCAGGGTCACCACCGCTTTGCTCATTTACCTTTACCTGCCCTGCAGGTACCTGAGCTGGGCCCTTGAGAGAATCTTGAGAATCTTGAGCCCAAGGCCCCCAGCAAACATGTGAGGACAGAGCTTGCTCTCCAGCTCTCTGTCTGCAGTGCGTCCACCAGAAGTCCCCTTGCTGTTGTGGAATCAGTAGTTGGGAGAAAGCTCCAAAGCCAGACCGCCTGGGTTCAAACTTCACTGTGTGACCTTGGACAAGCGTCTAACCTCTCTGAATTTCAGTGCCCAAGTTACAGACTCATGATGATGATAAATACAAACATACCTACCTCATGTGGTCTCAGTGACCTTACAAAGAAAATCCATGGAATTAATGCTCCATCCCTTTATTATTATTATTATTATTATTATTATTATTATTATTATTTATTTTATTTTATCAAACTGAGGTGCATCTGCTCTTTTGGCCCAGGTTGGTTAAGGCTTTCTCCGTTTTCGATGTCATTCTTCTGTGATTTTTCTTCTGTGACTAAATGTCCGTGTAAATCGAATATTTGGGCGGGGGGGGGAGTAAGTTATAGGGTAAAATGCACAAATGAATCTCGCAGCACAGAGGAGGATTCGTGGATGTTGGCAGTCATCCCTTCTAAATGCGCTTCATTTTGTACTTCAGATCCTGGTCCATCGCCTTTCTCAAAGTGGGGCTTACCTTCAGGGTGTCCCTATTTGAGAAAACCTCTAAGTGACTCTGCCCCCCTGTCCTAGTGAGTTTGAAAAGCATCAGTTGGAAAGTCACTGGTGTGGCTTCGCGGCTTTTGCTCTGAATATATATATATACACATATATACATTTATATATATTTATATTTATATTTATTTATATTTATACTTTTATATTTATATTTATACTTTTATATTTATATATTTATATTTATATATTTATATTTATATTTATATATATATTTATATATATATATTTTTTTGGGGGTAGAATTTTTGTGCTGATGCAGTTTTCCTCTTTCTGGCTGTCAGGTTTAACGGGTGTGGGGTGGGGTGTGTGTGTGAGGGAGTCTGGTTTTGCTGTAATGCACAGCTATGGCCACGAGAGGTCACACCCATTCCACATGTGGCCCTAGAACCTCCCTCCTTGGTTATCGGAAACTCTTATTTAAATAGGAACAACAAAAATAAATGGGAACACGCTGGGTACCATTAAGTGCTACAAGGTGAAGCCTCTCCTTTTTGTGCGTGCGCAGATGGAGAAGTTTGACAGATTTCAAGGAGTATCCACAGATGGTGTCTAAGGACGTATCGTTTCAGGAAAGGGGGCTTGGTTGCTGGTGGCTGTGAAGAGACGCCTACCCAGCACATGGAGTAGAGAGTGGAGGACAGCCATCGGGGGGGACTGGGGCTCTCCAGTTTGCTCTGCTCTGGGTTCACCCTACATTTGGGACGAGTCACTGCAGTTGGAGCTGAGCAGGAGGCACGGAGGGCCCTCCCGAGATGAGTCCGTTGGAGCCTTTCCCGCAAGGAGTTCAGAAGTGAAATGGGGGGACCACATCATTCACCACCAGGATTTACGGAGCCCTGTGTGCCAAGCACACGTGCTTCCTTGCAAAGTATGTGCCCTAAAGATTCCCCTTTTATAGGTGAGTAGAGGGAGGCCCAGGCAGGTTAAATGATTCTCCAGCTAATGATAAAGCTGAGAGCACACCCAGGCTTCGCCCACCCCAGGATCAGACACCCAGCTAGTAGTAGGCCGAGCCCCCATCCACCCCTTGCGGGTGTCCCTCTAGGTTAATTTGTTAGAGGGCAGCGTGGAGGCTCAGACGGCGTCCATCCCCTCCAGGCAGGGGAGGTCTGCTTACCACCCATCTTCCCTCCCTAGGAAATCACCCCCGGCCGGCTGAGCCTGGAGGACCTCTTGGAGATGACGGATGAGCAGGTGTGTGAGACCGTGGAGAAATACGGGGCCAACCGGGAGGAGTGCGCCCGCCTCAACGCCTCCCTCTCCTGCCTCCGTAACGTCCACATGTCAGGTGAGCAGGCCCAGGGGGACGGATGGACGGACATCTGCCGCCGTTCGTGCAGCCTCCCGCACCCACACGTGCTGGCCAGGACCAGACCCCATCCACCCTGAGGGGTAAATGCCGCTCACGCGCGGAGGCGAGAGGGGCCAGGGATTCTGCAGCCGGGAGTGGGCTGGGCAGCTCCTGGGAACTCTGGTTTAAGGGGGACTTTCGAGGTTACAGATACTTAGGGTCCAGATGTGGGCATAGCGGGTGTGCGTACGAGACTCGATGGCTTTACCTTAGGTGTTCTAAGGTGCGTGTCTTTGTATTTTGAGTCGACATCTAGCTTACTTTTTTGTCCCCCCATAAATAATGTGCATTCATTGTAAAATAAATCAGAAAATAGGTAAACAAATATTAAATAACTACCCCGAGCTCCACCCCGTAGAGACCTACTGTTATTTTTGTATAATTTTGGTATAATTAATTCTTCCAGACCAATGGGTATGTGTCTACACTCTTTAGAAAATAGGATTACCCGTACATGTTATTTTGAAGTGTGTTTATTTTCCTCACCTAACACAGTAACCTCTGTGACCTGCTTTATCCGTTTGGGGTCCAACTATATCGTCATCTTTCTTTGCTCTTTCCCGTGCATTGCTATTCCCCTTTTGCCTTTCTGGCCAGGACATCAGACATCATCCTCTTGAGGCTTCCTGCTTCTTTCTAACCTCCTGATTTTTCTCACCAATTCTGAGGCCTTTTCAGTGTTTTAAGGGATTAGCTCTGCACACGTCCGCCAAGGAAAAGTGTTCTTGGCCCACCTGCCTGCACGGTGGTTTCAGTTCCCGCCACGACGTGTCACTGTGGCACGTGAGGCTGGCGCAGTCAGGCTGATGATGCTCTTCCCGAAAGGCCCTGGCTGGCTTTACCAGGCAGCGTTCAGCAAGGACCTGTTGAGTGACCGCCAACTTGGTGCCAGCTGTGCTGAGGATACGGCAGTGAACAAAACAGAGCATCACGAAGCGGGTCGCTGGCCCCGACTCCCCCTTGCACGCCCCCCTTTGTATTCTTTCTTCCCAGCGGACCTTGATCAGGGCCGTGAAAGCGAGACCCTGCGTCGGGGGCTGTCCTGTCATGGACAGATGCTGAGACCATCCCTGGTCTCTATCTACTCGATACCAGCAGCCCTGCCGCCCCGCTTGCCCCCATCTCAGTCCCAGTCATGACAGACAGCGACGCCTCTGGATAGTTTTAAATGTTCTGGGGTCGCGGGGGGGCACAGCAGAATTGCCCCCAGTGGACCGACTATGAAGGTTGTGTCACTCCTCCCTCTTACTGTCGACCACTCACCTGACATTTGCGTGGCGAAGAGGGGCCTCTCAGTCTTGCAACACAGACACCTCCTGCCCCCAGGTGACATCTCTCTCTGTCCAGTGAGGAGCGTCTGGCACTGCATCACAGTGTTAGATCGTAAACATCGTCTTTGTCAATCAGTATATTTCCTCCTCCCTTTCAAGGCCTGACTCCTGCCACCATTTCCCAGCCGGTCCCCTCGTTTTAGGGATGTAGGCTGTCCCCCTGCTCCTCCTGCCATAAGCCGTGCTGCAGTGAACAGCGCTGGGTGTGATCTTCGGGGTACCTTCGTGGCGCTTCGTTTCGGGGGAACTCATAGGAGTTTGGCTCCTGCCGCCACGGGCTTATGTGTTTTAAGACTCCCGGTGAGCATTGCCTAAGATGCTTTCCAAAAAGTTTGTACCAACTTGTGCCTTCACCCCTGACCCTCCACAGTGCATGAGGGTGAGCATTCGAGGTTGGGCTCTTCATGGCCTGTCAGGGGTCCTCTCTCCTCCTCAGAGCTGGGTGACTGAGTTGGGCAAAGTCCTTACAAGTGGAGCTGGACCCCAGTTCTTTCCGAAAGGGGTGTCTGTGGCAGCCCGCTGCAGGCTGAGCCGTCATCCTGGGCGGGGCGGGCCTCTCCTCGGTGGTTCTCCAAACTTTTATGATCAAGACGCACAGTGACAGGTAGGATTTATGCCGCACCCTGTACACACACACACACCAGACACAAACGCGTGTGCACACACACACACACACACACACAGCAGAAACGGGTTTTATGAGGCAGGACTCGTTCTTACTATGCACATCTTCGTCTTTTCCACTTGATTCTGCATCATTGACCAAATGCTGGTAATGCGCTGCCGCTTTCATTTCCCACCTCACCTACGGGTTGAAAAACCCGGATCCTAAGGGCCCTCCCACCTCCGTCAGCTCTTGCTAGGCACTCGCGCGCTCGTCTGTGATGTGCTGCTGCTGCTGCCAGATTTAGAGCCACCGGGTCCTCGGAAACAGCACCCAGTGCTGCGTTTTTACCCAATTCCTGTAAGATCTGAGCGGAGAGAAGCGCAACTCCGCAAAGCCTTGTCCCTTCGGCTCCGAGTTTCCTTGTCATCACACGTTCCTTCTGCCCTTTCTGTGCATAGCGGGGACACTTTTACATTTTAACCTTAACCTTTTGGGGGGGATTTATTATTTTTTTTAAATAGATGCCCCTCTTTCTCCCCGACTAGAGCATAAGCTGTGGGAGGGCAGGCATCGCAACTGGGGCTGCTCCTCATTTTATCCCCAGCCAGGATTTCCCAGCTCAAATCGGGCACACAGTAGGGACTCCTTCCATGTTTCTGAATCAAGACGCTTCCCCCTCACGTAGCCCAGGAAGACTCACCAGAGGCTTCCCATACATCGCCTTCCCCACGGATGACAAAGCCCTTCAGGATGTGGCACCTGTCCAGAGCCCCATTGGCACCTTTCCTCCTCGAGCCCTCCATGTCGGATCGATCGCCTAGGGATGTAGGGTTTCCTACGCCCCGCATGGGTTTCACATCTCGGTGCTCACCCCAGTGCCTAGAATCCCCTTCCCGCTCTGCCGCTCGTCCTCAGGCCCCCTCCTTCAGAGCCCCGGCACTTGGTCGAATGAATGAATGAATAAGTGAGTGAACGCTTCGGTCGCCAGCTGTTCGTGCCGTATCGTGTCACTTTCCTTGTCTCACTCCCTCGTCTGCCTGTGACGTCCCTGAGGACAGGCGCCCATTGCTGAGATTCACCCCCCTGTTCACAGCGCCCGGCCCGGGTCGCGTTTGCTGAAGGAAGTGCAGGAAAAGCGTGCGCTGTGCTTGCTGCTGATGTCCACCAGGGAGAGCCATCCTCTCATGGTCCTTCTCGTTTTAACTCTTTTTTCCCCCCAAAATGACCACCGGTTCCCTTAAGCTGCTAACGTTAGGTGGTCGCATCATTGCCTGCCCTTCACCTTAACCCAAAATGTTATCCCCAACTAGGGAACAAGCTAGTGTCTTCCCCACCAGTCTCTGCCACCTCGAGGGTCATACCACATCCATCTCGGTATCCCCATCTTCAGCTGGAGTCTCCTACGGCGATAAAGTCAGATATTTTAAATTCCAGTGTGTCCCGAGGACTCTGCGTGTTTGTTAGTTGACGGAGGGAACACGAGTCGTACTGAGTAACTCGTGGAGACGAGGATGCTTTATACCTGCCCAGGAATATGCATCATCCCTGCCTGCCCCGTCTCCCCAACTTGGAGGACAGGGGTGGCTTCAATTTAGAGTTTTGACTCTAATCTGAGTTTTCTCCTTGGGTTCTGGGGATATCTTTATCTTCCAGTGTCCGAGAAGCCCCCCAAATAGGAAAGCTTCACTCTTTATTCTCTTCTCTTAGCTTGGAAGGTCATCTTTACCCTGGAACCAAAGAATGCTTAATCATTCCTTCAACAAACTCAAGGGGCCCCAAAGCCAGGACTTTTCCTCACTGTATCAGCTATGGCCTGAGACCAAAACCATGCATTCACTCATTTAACAGAATTTCCTGAGTGTCTGCTGTATGCCAGGCGCTGTGCTGACCTCTGAAGGTGAATGCTCAGATGTCTGTCCTTGTGGGGGGCAGATGGCCCACTGCAGCCGTACTACGCATGCGCACTCTACAGCGCGTTAGGATGAGAGCTGCGGAGGATGGGAAAAGTGGCCCGGCCATGGGAGGCCAGCAGTGTCCTCTGGGAAAGCGGGAGGAGGGACAGGCTGTGAGGTTACCTAGAGTGGTCCAGGCAGGCCTCCATCCTCTACCTTCTCCGTCTCTGGCCTGAGTCGTTTGCTCAGAGTACGGCATTTGGAGTCAGACTCAGGTTCCTCCAAATTCTGGGTCTGCTGCCCATCAGCGCTGTCATTTTGGGAACATGGGATCTCAAGATCTGAGCTGAGTTTCCTCAGTGGTAGGATGGAGAGGGTGGTCATTTCTACGCCATTGGTAGCTGGAAGGGTTATGTGAGATGAGGCAGGCAAAACCCGGGGTCTGGCCCGAATCAGGTCCATGATGACTCTTATTGTTACGGTTTTGGTCATCTTCATCATTGCACCGTCCTCACCCCCTCCGACAGCCACCATCACCACCATCGCCAGGGCTCTCGAGCCTTTCTTCGACTCCATCTCACTTTCCTCCACTTTCTTTCCATCCTCTCCTCTCTCGTTCTTTCCTCCAAAGAGTCCCTGGGCCCCAGCCTTTCTGATCTCTCTTAATTCTGTGTTTCTCTTTGATTTCCCTGTCCTCTGAGCCACCGTCTCTCTTGACATTGCTGCTGCTTTAGAACCTGTTTCCCCTCCGTAAGGCTTGATTGTTCTCTAATGGTGACCCGCCTTTCCCTGACCAAAATAAATAAAAAAATAAATAAAATAAAATAAAATAAAATAAAATAAATAAAGAAATAAAATCAGAACCCCAAGCAGTTTTCCCATGGCACACAACCCTGTTCTCCACCGTCAGTCGCTGAAGAGCTTAGGTCCGGAGGTGAAACTGATTTGGCTGCCGGGAGAGTGTGCTCCTTGGGTTGTTTTCAACCCCATAACATGTGGTCATTTGCATTTTCACTTTCTCGAGGAAAAAACTCAGGTGCCAGATAATGGCAGACCTTGCTTTCCTCCTTCCCTTCCTTGCTTTCCTTCTCTTCCTCGCCTTCCTCCTTCCCATTCACATTTGTCAGGCACTCGCCGTGCATATGGCACTGTGCTGCTGGGTTCCAGGGCTTGGGGACGTTCTCGGGGCTTCAGGCTGGAGCCGAGACCTAAAGGAGGAGGAGGAGGGATTCTAATGACTGGAGTTGGGGTGGTAAGAGCATGTGGACGTGCCTTGTGGCTCTTTTCATAGGAGGGAACCTGAGTCAGAGACCAGTGTGGCCAGCCCCCTGGGAATGCTGGGGGGAGTGGTGGGGACTGGGGTCAGCAGACGGGCGGGACCAGCCCCCTGTGGCAGACCACGGCACCAGGCTGTCATTGCGGGGCTTTGAGCAGCAGATGTCTGGGTCACTCATCCCATTTCACACCAACACCGGCTGCAGAGTGGGCGGGTAGCTTAGGGCGAGGGGCAGGTGAGTCTAGGAAGAGGCTTAGAGGGTCACACAGCGGAGACGGAGAAGGCCCGGGTCCCCCCACACCCCGACAGCCTCCCAGGGGCTTGCTCTGTCCGGCCTCCTCCAGCTTCTCCTCTTCAGCATCTGGCAGAGGGGAGAGCTGGCAGCCAGGAGGAAACAGGATGCAGAGTGGCCCCAAAATAGGACAGCCTCCCACGCCGCCTGGCTCCCTCCCTCCCTCCCACTCCGGGCATTGAATGAAGCCCACCAGAACCTGCCTTTGACGAGAACAAAGCCCCAGAGCGTCTTGATTGCCCCATTGTTCCAGTGGCTTCTAACTTCGGGAGGGCTGGCCGCCGAGGGAGAGCCCCCTCTTCCGAAGCCCACGGCGTCTGGTGTGTTCCAGCTCTGACGTCCCCCAGCTGTCCCGTTTTGTGGGTTCTCAGGAATCTCTGTCGCAGATGTGGGACCGCGTGAGCATTCGCCTGTGCGAGTGACAGGAGCCTAATGCAGCCACACTCACCCACAAATGGCTCATTCATTCGCTATAAATATTGATCGAGCTTCCTGTTTTGTTCAGTGTTGGGGGCCCAGGGACATAGGGGTGGCTAAGGCTAACCAGCTTCCTGCCGTCATGGACCTTGTGTCCTAGACCTGAGCTGTCCAGGGGAGTGGCCTTCAGACTCATGGGGAAATGAACCTTATGTTTGTAAAATAAAATAATAAAATAAAATAAAATAAAATAAAGTAAAATAAATAAAATAAATAAAATAAAATAAAATAAAATAATAAAATAAAATAAATAAAATAAATAAAATTAAACAAAATAAATAAATTAAATTAAACAAATTAAATTAAATTAAATTAAATTAAAAAATAAAAAAATAAATAAAATAAACACGTCACCTCTTCGGTCACACTCGCCACATTTCAGGTGATCCACAGCCCCGTGGCCAGTGGCTCCCCAGTTGGATCGGCACAGTTCTAGAACATTTCCATCACCACAGAAAGTGCTGCTGGCTGCTCTAGAATATATCGAGAGAGACAATGAATAGGAAAAATATCACATGGCAGTCAGTTTTAAGCTGAGAATTAATACCGAGTGACTAGGTGGTTAGCTTTGATGGGGTGGTCACGGCAGGTGCGTGTCGGTCAGGGTTCCGCAGAGAAGCAGAACCAGTTGGATAAACATGTAATTTAAGAGATTTAGTGCAAGAATTTGGTTTATGCGACTGTGGAGGCTGGCTGGCTAAGTCTGAGATGCCTAGGGCAGGCCGTGGACCCGTGGGCATGAAACGAAGTTGCTGTCTGTGGGTGCAATTTCTTTTTCTTCAGGAAAACTTCAGTTCTGCTCTTATTGAATCAGGCCCATCCAGGTTATCAAGAATAATCTTTACTAAAATCAGCTAATTATAGACTTGAAACTGCATCTATTTAATACCCAGATTCATCGATTCACGTTTGACTGAATAACTGGGGACGGTAGCTTAGCCAGCTTGACACACTGAACGGACCAGCTCAGGGGGTCTCTCTGGGGAGATGACACTGAAATTAAGACTTGAGCGACAAGAAGGAACTGGTGATGAGAAGACTGAGGAGGAGGAGAACATTTTGAGCAGAGAGAGTGGGTCAAGCAAATCTCTCAAGCGCTTCCAAGGAGCAGAAAGAAGGCCCACGTGGCCGAACCACGGGCTGTGTTCGGGTGGCTCGTTGCCGTGAGGACGATCCACTGCAAAACTGAGCGGCTCCGAGTGACACACCTGCTCAGTTATCTCTCGTGACTTCCAGGGCTGGCTGGGCTCCGTGGTTCTCTCTGGTTCCGTGTGTGTTGGCTTGACTGGGTCGGAACATTCAAGATGGCACACGTGCATGGATGGCAGTTGGCACTGGTCGTTGGGTGGGAGTCCAACCTAGACGATGTCCGGGGGTGCCCACCTGTCGCCTTTCCACGGGGCAGGGGCTTCTTACAATGGGAGGCGGGAAGTGGAAATTGCTAGATGTCTCAGAAGCCAGCCCTGGAATTGCTTCTGCTGGTAACTGTCAGTGAGGGGTCGACTGGGGAGCAGAACCACTGTGGGCGAGTGGGAAAAAGAATCTCTTATAGGCGTGTAGACCTTATACCTTCACGACGAGAGATAATTCTGAAACAGGGGTGGGCCAGCTACAGCCCACTGGCCAAATTCGGCCCTCTGCCTGCTTTTCCAAATAAAGTTTTATTGGAACACGGCCACACCCACTTGTTTCCATGGTCTCTGTGGCCGTTTTCACATCACCACGGCAGAACTGGATAACGAGCCAGAGACGGCGTGACCCAGAAAGCCTAGAATATTTACCGTCCGGCTTTTTACAGGAAAAGTTCGCCAAGGCTTGTAAAAGACCACGCGAGAAATGATGAGTGTGAACTCAGACCAGTACACACGTGCTCTGAATTGGGAGAGATCTCAGTCCAATACAGAGAACTCCCGTTGGGAGGAGGGGAATGAGCACGTGGGGGGCATCCTCCGGGAGCCCTAAGGGGAGGGCGAGTTTCCCTGCACACAGTGAGACAGCATTTATGTGGACCTTCCGTGTATGAGCATTTACTGTACTAAGCGCTCAGGGTAAGTGAAAGGCAGAAGGGTGGACGTGCCCAGAGAGGTTAAGTGACTTGCCTAGGGCCACCCAGCAGGTACTAGGTCAGGCCTGTGCTTGAACTCACTTCTGTCTCACCCGAAACGCGTGCTTTCACATGGGCTCTTTGGGGTCAGGAGTGACATCTGGATAGTGGCCCCGGAGGGTCACTCTCATTCGGGTCTGTGGTTCTCTTTGGGGGAACACGTCCCACCGCCATCGCAGTGGGGCTCTGAATGTGAGGTGCCTCTCATTCCACATTTCCCTACGACCTTGCTCCTCACTGCACCCGCCCCTGCACCCTGCAGCCACACAGACACCTGTCCATACTGCCCAAGGCCGTGTTGGCCCTGCCCCTGGGGAGCAGAGCTGCGGTTCAGCCCCATCACCTGATGGTGTTCTTCCTTTAGCACGTTTGTTTCTTCTCTTCTCCGTCTGGTGCTTTATGGAGGAGAAATGAGGCAGACGGACGGACGAGCTTTGTAACCGGATCCCAGGCTGCCCTGAGTGACTGGGGCTCACAGGTAGTTTTTCAAGCTCCAGCTTCTACAGACCTTCTGCCTCGTTGCCACGGGGGGCCGAGGAGCCGCGTGGCAGGCCTGTAGTTTTGCTTTAAACCCCAGGCTCCCTGCTGGAAAAAGTTAGGCCCGGATACCTGGTTGGCTGCAGAAGCTCCGATGCTTTTTCCTCCTCCCGGTATTGATGTTATCGCCGTGGACTCCATCCAAACCGGATCCTCATCTTGATGACAGTCGATGGCCACCAGGAGGTGCTGCCTGACAGTCTTTCTTCAGTCGAGAAGCCAAACGAATTTGCTCAAGGGCCAAGGGGAAAACAAGAAAAAGGGCTACACGGATGTGCAAACTGGAAGGAACCTCGGTCTCATCATCTCAACTTTCCAATTAGGGGAAACCGAGTCCCAGAGAGAGAGAGAGAGAGAGAGAGAGAGAGAGAGAGAGAGAGAGAGAGGGGAAAGGCTGGACCCAGTGCAGGGGACGAGTGTGGGCTTAAATGCTGTGTTCCGGACACAGCACCTTGGGCAGGCTGGACACTTGCCGGCTGGGGGTGGGGGACACTGCTGGTCCCTTTTCCGGGCTGGCTTGGAGCGAGCTGCACGCATCATCGCAGCTCCTGCCGCCCCTGAGCTTCCCGGACTGCCTTGTCACCGAAGCTCTCGCGCTGGTCTCCCTGCCACGCTGAAGACCCTCCACGAAGAGAGGGAAAGGAGTTGTAACAAAGAAATTTGCCAAGCATGCTCCAAATGCTAATAACTGGTGGAGACACAGAAAGGGCTCTGAGGAGACAGTGGCTTCATTCCCTGGAAGCACTTGGGGCTGGATTATAGGGGACCCCCCTGTGTAGGAGCCCTCCTGGAGCCCGTTAACAGAAAGGCTACGAGGAGGAGCAGCCGGACGTGGTTCTGCTGAGATGAACCTCTTCACCTTTGCCATGTGTCCAGCCTGGGGCATGCAGATAAGAAAAGACTTGGGTTGCAGTTAGCAAGGGGCTGGGCTCCTCCCGGACCTTTGTCCCGCTGGCTGGGTGGGGCTGTGGCAGTCAGGAAGGCGTGTGAGTTCTTGCCGGACCATTGGACTATAGTGAGCTTGGTCTAGCTCCTTCCCCCTCAGAGCCCCAGCCTCTGAAACAGACATAAACACACGGAACCGTTTGGTGCCGTCCCAAGGAACGAGTGGGGTGATGTTCGCTTTTGCCTCTGCCTGGGCTGCCTCCCCCATCCGAGCAGGATCTGAGGCTGATGCTGCTTCTGGCTGGAGCCACCTGGAAATCAGACGACTTAAAGGCATGGGCCGAGCCACAGGTGTCACGCTCTGCTCCCTTGTGCAGCCTCCAGCCTGCTTCTGGGAGGCAGAGTCCTCAGGAGCCGAGTGGGGGCCGGGCTCAGAGCTGGTGAAGCCCACTCCGGGACGGGTGTGGGCAGCCGAGAGCTTTCCCAGGACTTAGATCGAGTGCGTGAACTTGGCGGAGCTAATGCCCTGGGCACGAGGGCAGTGTAATCCTTTTAGTATTTTGGAGCGGGAGAGAGGGGACAGGCCATCCCAGGCTTCCTTTGATGTCAGGGGAAGAAGGATGGAAGAGTTTTCATAGCCTTTTAGAGAACCGTGGGTCTCTGTATGCCCCAAACTGAGCAGGTGTGTAGGCTTACGGGTCTTTGAGGCAGGGGATTTGTGGGTTTACATGGGTCCTTCCTCCCTGCAGACCGGGGGCTGGGGGAGCCATGCTTACGAAAACGATCATTGTCTGTTAACGCCATCACATGTCAGGCTCACCAACTAGGAGATTTTCGTGGGGGACCCCAGAGACAGCGTGAAAAAGCTAGCTCAGGGATTCTCAGCCTCGGCACTATTGGCACTTGGAGGTGGACAGTTCTTTGTGTGTGTGTTTTGGGGGGCCGCCCTGTGCATTGTAGAGTGGTCGCTACCCATTAGATGCTGGTGGCATCCACCCCTCCCTCGCCCCTCAGTCGTGACATCAAAAATGCCACCAGACACCAGCTGTTCCCGGTGGGGGACCACCACCTTATCCGAAGGGCTCCGGGCTTCGCCCAGCTGATGATGCTCTGGCCCGGATGAGGATGGTGATAACGATGTCGACAACGATGACAACTCAAGTAATTCCGAGGCCAGACGAAAGCCAGGAAATTTCGCGAAGACCGGGTTTCTGTAAAAGCACAGAAAAACGTAATTGAGTTGGACTTTGGCTTATCAGGCCCACGGCACGATTTCCCCAGGGGTCCTTAGTCAGATTTACAGGAACCAGATGAAAGCGAGGAGCCGCGTTGTGCTGTCCTCCCTGCAGAACACGCACACGCACACGCACTCCTACCCACATGCGTTCTCTCTCTCTTCCCAGGGGCCTTGTTAAACCTTCAGTTTTGCAGGTGAGCAGCTGCCGAGCACCCTTTCCCTTGGAGAAATGCTCCACGCACGGGGACAGCAGTGGCGAGAGCTCAGGCCTGGAGGCCGCCCGCGTGGGTTCTGCCCTGCTCTGACCCCTCTGGCTGCGGGAGCCTGGAAGAGCCCCAGGGCCTGGCACGTCCTGGTGTCCTGGTCTATAGAATGCCCGGGGACAGGACAGGAAGGATGGTCCGTAAACCCTCCCCCCGTGATTCTGTGTCTCAGGCAGGGTCACCAGGCCGACAGCGTAGTCACGTCCCACCCTCACGGGCAGCTCTACACGCCACACCTCGCCTTCCAGTTATCCTTACGGCCTTGAGCCCTGTGTCCGCTCGGCCGCCCCTTCCTTGCATTCTTTGCATCTAATTAGTTCCCACCTTGGCACTTGGTGTTGCTTCTGCCAGCCACACTGTTTCAGGGGCTGGCTCCTTCTCCTTACGAGGCCTCGGTGAGGAAGCCGTGGGAAGTGCTTCTCCACTGCTCTTCACAGACTGGGAAGCGTGGGGGTTGGGAGGGCCCAGGGGAGGGGCCCGAGGCGGCCGAGCAAGGTCAGGGGACCAGGGATGGCTGCACTGAGTTCCAAGGATGACGGGCTGCGTTTGGCTTCTTTGCTTTCCTCCTGGGTGGGTGATTTTGTTTTATCGCCCGCCAAATGCCGACATCTCAAATCTGCTCAGAGTGAGGGTTTTCTTTTCTTTTCTTTTTTTGCTGCTGCTGTTCTCTTTCATGTCATCGTAGCTCAAAAAGTATTCTTTTTTTCCCCTCTTTTTGCAATCTACTTTGGACTTCTTATTTTTTTTTTTCAATATCTTTTTGGACCATTTTGTGTTGTAAAAGCAGCCGACAGACTTCCAGTGCTGAAGTCAGAAATCTATGTGTTTTGGGAAAGGTGGACTTTTCTTTTCTTTTCTCTTCTCTTCTCTTCTCTTCTCTTCTCTTCTCTTCTCTTCTCTTCTCTTCTCTTCTTTCTTTCTTTCTTTCTTTCTTTCTTTTTTCTTTCTTTCTTTCTTTCTTTCTTTTTTCTTTCTTTTCTTTCTTTTTTTTTGATAAAGAAGGCTCTGGGACATAGGGAAGATGCCACCACCTTACCCAGCTACATCCCTTTCCTGCGAGCCTTGCACCCATGACCAGGAGGCGAAAGAGGAATTACATGGATTTCTTCGTAACCCCTGCCTGTGGGCTTCATAGGCCTTCAGGTCCCCGCTGATGCCATTTCTGTGATGAGACACGGGGATTTCGACAAAGGGGAATTATGACACCAGGGTCGGGCCAGGAAAGGTTGGGGTGGTGGAGATTGGAGGTTTCTTTATGAGGGAAGAGCTCGGTGACCAGTGGATTTGTCCAAATACTCACGGTGCCAGTGAACGTGGAAGAGGATTTAAAGTGCCCCCCCCACCCCTGCCTCTCTCTCTGCACGAGCATCTATTCTTTCCTTCTCTGTCTAAGGCATCGAATCATGTGTAGACATACTGCGTGCAAGGACTTTCCATGGGTAGCCTCCTTAATCCTTATAAAAAGGGAGGAGGTGGGTTCGGAGAGGTGGGTGAATTTGGCCAGGGCTGCACAGCTTAGGGGAGTCACGAGGCAGCATTGCATTCAGGAGACGGCGTGTGACCACGGCTTCACACCACGCCCGAGACTCTGAGGGAGAGGAAGGGAGGGAGTGGCGTTTGCTGAGAACTTAGGTGCTCTTGGCCAAGGTCACTGAGCTGGACTCAGTCGGGTCGCCCAAAAGCCTGTCGTGCTTCATGAGCTGAGACACGATTTTTGAAGACCGTGAACCCACCGGGTGGCAGCGACATGTTGGCTCGTGCCCTGGTGATGCTGGTGGGTGGTTTGGTGGCCCAGGACTAGGGAGGACCAGGGCCACTGAGCAGGTCACACATGCTCGGGTCCGGGGTGAGTGGTAAGTAAGAGGGAGAGAGAAGTGAGGTGACCCCAGGAGGGGGTGGGTCAAGGCCTGGAGTCTGAAGGGGGGTCCTGCTCTGTGGTTTCGGGCAGCTGCCTGTTTGTCCTCTTGGTCAGGAGCACTGTGAAAGGACCCGTGTTATCCCCGAAAGTCAGGGCTGCAAATGCCGGGAGGTGATGGGTAGCGTGCGCTCGGTAAACGGCAGAGGCCGCTTCTGCTCTATCGTCCAGAGGTCTGGCTCCAGCAGGGGTTTCCCAGGGTCTGGTAAGGGTGGGGGCTGCCTGGGAAAGTTTCAAATTCTGGGCTCTCCTGCAACTTACCTGCCGGTGGCCTCGGGAGGTCACTTTACTTCTCCGGGCCTCAGTGTCCCCATCTGCACAATGTGGACGGGGCTGGGCATTCTGGATGAGGCCTTGGGGGTGGTCAAAGGGCTGTGTGAGCGGGGAGCATGGGGTTGGTAGCAAGCTGGAGGAGGCCCAGGGGAGCTGGTAGGGGATGCGGGTCAGGGAACAAGTTTGGGTGCCAGAAAAGCAAAAGGAGCAGGGACGAAGTTCGGCGTCGATGCTACTGGGCATCTGCTCTGCGTTTTGTGCCTGCATTGTGGGTGCGATGGCCTCTCGGGCCACAGGATGTCCTTGGATTCCCTGGCCACCAGCTGCCTCTCTCTCGGGCCTCTACCTCCTCACGGACGTGGGCGGTGGGCCCAGCCCCTCATGGTGGGAAAACAGCTCAGAGCAGGGAGCCCCGGAGCTGGGCCCGTGAACCCCTCTTGCCTACTTCCCGGGTCACCAGGGAAATCACGTCACTCGAGCCTCAGTTTCTCTCTCGAAGGAAGAAAATCCGAATTCTCGTGCTGACCTGCTGGGGCCTCAGGATGCATGGAACAAGGGGAGGTCCAAAGAGTGTCGGTGTCACGTGCCTAGGGTCGGGACAGCACAGCTGAGTCTGCAGCACCAGCTTCGTCTGGGGCCCTTAGCGGAGCGGAGGTGGACTCCCTTTTATCTCTGTTGGAGTAAATTCCCTGGGGCTCTGGCGCCCTACCCCAGACATGGGCATGCGGACCTGATGCGAACGTTGCAGGAAACACCCAGACGTCCCTAATGACGGGCCTCTGAACGCAGAGCCCGCTGAGCCGTCTGCAGAGGCTGCGGCCATCAAGAGATGGTGCTGTGTTAGCGTGTAGTTCACTAATAAATAAATCAGCATTTATTAAATACCTACTGTGTTCCTGGCCTCGTGTGAGAGGTGCCAGCCTCGGGGCCCTGGGGGAGTCATTTCATCTCTCAGGGTCAACGTTTCCTGGCCTGAAAATGTGGATCCTAATTGTCCCTGCTACTTGGCTTGTGGCGAGGATTAAATGAAATAAATATGCAAAGTCCGGGGCCTGGTGGGGGAGGTTACCATGGAAGCCTGATAACTGGGACCTCGGGGTTGTTGTTGTTGTTGGGTTTCTTCACCTACCTGATGATCTCTCTGAATGCTTCCAGCTCTCCCGCAGGATCATTTCCCTTGTCTTTCAGCACCAGTTTCCCACCCTGTCTGTCTTCCGTGTGAATTAAGTGCCTGGCGTGTGTGGCTCTAATGGATGGACGGAGGAAGAGGCACAGGCACCAAAGCCACGAGGTCCAGATCTCAGGGAGGCAGCGATGAGGGGTCCTGGGCTGTCCCCCTCCCTGGCTCGGGTGGCTAGGTTGGAGATTGCTGCCAGGGAGATGCTTGCACCACACCCCTCACCTAAGGCAAGAGATGGCCAACATACTGGTGGGGAGAGAGCCCCAGTCACAAAGAAGAACGAAACATTCTTTCCAAACGCATTTATTGGGAAAAAGAAAAAAAAAAAGCAAAATGCAGCAGGTTCTGTCTGAAAGGAGGTGATTTAACGTGGCCGGGGCATGCTGCTGATGTCGGGGAGTTTCTTGCTCCGGGGGAAGGACTTGGATTTTCTTTTTTCTGCTCTGCCTGTTCCCGGGGAGACAGGGGCAAGGGAGGAAGTTAGATTTGGGGGGACATGTCACAGCTCTTTTCTTTCACAGTCCAGACATCTATTTATTTAATTGAATTTCCTCTGAGTTTGTTTTTTAGTTTTCCCTTGAGCACATTTTCTCTTCTGTTTGGTTTTTTTTTTTTTTTTTTCTTTCCCAAGATGTCAGTCAGGGCAGAATGGATCCGTCGAAATGACAGTATTAGTAATAATCGCAGTAACAATGGTAAAAAAAAAATAAAATAAAATAAAAAAATCAAACCCCAAACAGTACCACATCCTGTTCTCTCAAGTTCACGGCTGAAGTCACATCTGTCTCTTCAGAGGGACCTGTCACTAGCTCCTCGCTTATTTAGAGTTTGTTCTCCTTATGTCTGCCTCGAGGGATTGAAGCTTGAGAGGCCTGAGAGAATCCTGAGAAAATCTTTTTAATCATCCAGAAACTATTCAGGCTCCCGTAGGAGATGGCATATCCTCCCTCCCTCCTTCCCTCCCTCCCTCTCTCCCTGATTTTTTCTTTCCTTCCTTCCCTTCTCTGTTCTAGCCTGGCCAGCTTCTTCAGGGGAAAATAGAGAACATCTTGCTAAGAGCGGGCCCATCTCCTTCATGCCACTTTGAAATACTTTAAATCATCTAATCCCGGGGTCAGCAAACGATAGCCCAAAGGCCAGATCTGTCCCACCTCCTGCTTTTTAAAATAAAATCACATTGGACCAGAGCCACACCGACTCGTTTGTATGCTGCCTGCGGGCCGCTTCTGCGCTGTACCCGCAGAGTTAGGGAGTCGCAGCCGACGCCGTGTGGCTCACAAGTTGGCATGATGACCATCTCGTCCTTCACAGAACACGTTCGCCAGCCTCAGTGCCAGTCCCTGCCTCCGATCCCCTACTGTGTGTCGTTCGTTTCTGCGGTGTCCGCTGTGAAGTGGGCTCATTCGCTTGTTCGTGCTGCAGACATTTAGGGACCCCCTTCTTGCTGTCGAGCCCCACGGAGGTGCAAGGGGCATTCCTTGTCTTTAAGGAAGCTCCGCGGTGCGGATGCAGAGGGTCACGTCCGTGCAGTGGGGCCCTGACGGAGGATCAGGGAGTGTTTCGGAGGCTGAGTGCGGGAGAAAGCTAGCAACGCCGTCATAGACGGGGAGACGCTTGAGATGGGTATAAAAATGGAAAGTTATCCCAAGGCTGGGGAGCCGTGACCTCCTGGGTGTGAGGATAGCCTGTACAGAGGCGCGTCGTCGAGATAAAGCATGACCGGTCAGGGGGTTGGGAGTCAACCTGGAGAAGGGTTTGGTGGAGGAGGGAAGGAAACGAGATTCATGGGATCGGTGAAGAAGGGCTGTGTGGGGACCCCTCTAGGGACGGGAATGGCGACTCCTGTGTCCTCGTGCCGTGGTGATTAAAGCCACAGCTTACGGGCAGTGGGTGGTTGACTGGATTTATCAGACTGAGGGGTATCCCGAGGTCACCCCCTCTGCAGGTGGCTTTGGAGCTGGCTGACCGGGATCCAGGTTGGCGTTTCGTTTTTATACGCATCTCCAACGTTTCGGATGTCTCCCTCCAGAGCTCCTTCACCGTTTGGGGGTTTACAACTCGTCTTCTGAGGCGAATGCGACTGTTGGCACTAGAATTATCCAAGGCACAGCTTTTGTTTTCACAGTGGACTGCAGATGGCGGTTGGGAGACTGGACGGCGGGGGAGCACCTGCCGTCTGGTGCGTTGTATAGAGTGTCTGAGCCCGTACAGCAGGACAGCCAGGTGATCTGGATACTGGATGCCCTTTGAGGGCCTGAGGTCAGGGACGAGAGGGCCCAGAGGTCCTCAGAGGGGCCTGTTGACCTTTGGACCCTGGCTGCCTTTACAGCTCAGGGCAGCTTGGCCACGAGGGCAGGTCCAGGGTGTTTGCATCTGCTTTGATAAAGAGGTCCAGAGATCTGCACTTCCTCATCTGTGAAATGGGGATGATTATAACATTTATGCTTTAGGATTATTTTAAGAATTTAAGGCATTATAATACATAAAGCAAATGCTTGTACACAGGAAGCACTTGACAAGATGGCTTAGGAATTAAATTACTATCCAGGGCAGGGGTCCCCAACCCCCGGGCTGCAGACTGGTACCTGTCCGTGGCCTGTTAGGACAGGTGCTGCAGCAGCAGGTGAGTGGTGGGTGGGAGAGTGCGGCTTCATCTGTATTTGCAGCCGCTCCCCAGGGCTAGCATCCTGCCTCAGCTCCACCTCAGATCATCATCCATTAGGTTTTCATAGGAGCATCAGTCTCTGGTGCCAAAAAGGTTGGGGACCTCTGGTCCAGGGCAACGTTTTCTAAAGGATGTTGAAGGGTTTTACAAAAAAAATTAAAAAATCACACAGGCTTCTCGGTATAGTCAGTCAGCTCCTCTGCACTGTGACTTTACCTGTAACTGGGCTGTGGCTTCTCTTTCCGCCGAGTGTGTGGAGACGGCGTCTTGTGAAGCAGGCTTTGGGAAATGCTGTTTAAGGGGCGAGCTGGTGTTGGGGTGACCACTGACCGAGGACGCCTTTAGTTCCAGGCACCGCACTAGGCTCTGGGGACACAGAGCGGCTAAGAAGCGCATGGCCCTGGCCTCTTGGACGCTGGTGAGAGCTCTTAGAATTAACAGAGTCCTGAGCTGCTCTGCTCATCGGCGTTAGAGTCTGTACCATGGGAACAATGGGGATTCCTGCTGCATTTTATCTCGCCAGGAAGATGGAGAGATGATAGGAGATTCGGGCTGGGGCAGGGGTCAGTAAAACTGGACTGTGGAAGGGTCTCAGTTAAGCACCATGTTGGCGCTAGGAGCACAGACCCTGCAGTCAGTCAGGTCTCTGCCACCGGGGGACCTTGTGCAAGTTACTTACCTACTCTGGGTCTCCGTCTCCTCTTCTAAAGTCAGGAGCTGGGAAGGATCTGACAGCCTTGGGTTTGTCACTTCCCAGATCTCCCTAGACCCGTCTTCAGACTTTTGGGGGAACACCTCCTCCTCCTTCCTTTTCCCCTTCAAATAGGCGGATTTGATTCTCTTTCCTCCTCTCTCTCTCTCTCTCTCTAGCCTTCGTAATGGCTCTTTGAAGTCCGCAGTAGAGTTGGGGGCTCCGGAGAACAGGTCTGTGGGAGAGCTACTCTCCACAGGGTTAAATGAAATGAAAAGTGTGGGAAAAGAGGACCCCCTAACACTTTAATGAGTGCTCTGGGTGCGTGTGGATGTATTTGCAAAAGGAATTTGCCAAACGCTGATACCTGCCTCTGCTGACGTCAGGCGGTGCTTCACAGGGGTCACCCCTCCGACCTCAGGTGTCGCTCGCCTGTCATCTTCTGACTGTTCTGAGTGGGGACACTTGACCCCCTCCCTAAGAAGCAGTGTGTGTTTGTTGTTTGTTTGCTTTTCTTTTTTCCTCCTTGTCTTTTAAAATTTCCCTTTTTCCTCCTTCCCGGAGCTTATTAGCCTGACCCTGCCTTGCTGGTCTAAGAAGGTAAAATGGCAACGGGCTAATGGACGTTGTCGCAGCTTTGACCAAGGCCGCACAGTAGACTTGCCATGCAAAGAGGAGAGAGTTTTAGTCCTTCAGCAGTTGGGAGGGTTTGGCGTCTTCTCTGCAAGCACCGTGGGCTTTATCAGCTGGTGGCTGAGAAGAGGCGGAGAGAGACTAGGTCAGGTTGTCCTGAGTATAGGTTAGAAGGAAGTTGGGTTCGTTCGTCCATCCATCCACCCACCCACCCACCCATCCACCCACCCATCCACCCATCCATCCATCCATCCATCCTCCCTCCCTCCCTCCCAATCTTTTCTCTTTCTATCTTTCCCTGTCCTCCTTCCTTCCATCCATCTGCCCGTCTATCCATTTGTCCACTCATTCACCCACCCACCTACCCAACTATCCATTCAAACAAACATTCATCCATCCATTTGTTGACCTACCTACCCACCCACCCATTTATCCATCTATCATATAGGCACCGAGTCCCTTCTGTGCATCAGGCACTCTGCTGAGTACTTGTGGGCTGAACCACCTAACGAGGGAGACGGACCTTTAAACAAAGAGATGAGATGGGCTGAGAATTACACTGTGCAGAAAGCAGTGAGAGAGCCATGCCAGCTGGAGTGGACAGAGACGGTCTCTCTGCGGGAGTGACATTTGAACCGAGGTCTGAAGAGTGTGAAGGGGTGAGAAAGTGACGCGAAGAGTTCTCAAGGCAGAAGAAATGGTTGTATGGAGGGGAGAAGTAGTTCCTTCCTGAGGCGCGAACCAGAGTCCTCTGCGGCTGTGGCCACTGCATCCCTGCTTCCGTCCATGTACCCTTCCATCTGTGGACACATCTGTGCGTCCATCCATCGATCTGTGCACATCCATCCGTGCACCCACGCACACATCCACGTACTATCTGCCCATCTCCGTGTTCATCCACCAGTCATTGCATCCAGCAGGCGTTCACTGACAACCTAGCACATCAGACGCATCTGCCTCCTCTCACTTCGTCTCTTAGCAGCACATACAGCCACTGACCACTTCCTCCTTCGGGGAACATTCTCTTCCCTTGGCTACCAAGAAAGCACGTTCTCCTGGACTCACTCCTACCTTTCTGGTCCCTACATGCATAAAATTGAATTTACTCCTTTCCCCCTCCAAATGCTTTTCTACTGGATTTTTTTTTCTCCTCCTGAGCACATGGCAGCCCCATCTCACTCGCTGCTTCAGCTGGGAACCATTCTGATTCCAGGGCCGTCCCTACTCCTCTCCTGCTGTGTGTCCCCAGCCATGCTAACTCTGTCTCTAAGCCTATGTCAGCTCTGCCCACTTCTCAGTCTTGCTTGGATGACTGCAGCGGCCTCCTGTCTGGCTTCCTTGCTTTCATGCATATTTCCCTCCAATGCTTTCTCCACTTGGAGCCAGATTAATTTCTTAAAATCCCGAGTCAAATCATGAAACTCTGCTGCTTAGAACCCTGCATCTACAAGGCACCATCTTATTTTATTTTCTCTCTCAACAACATCCAGTCATGCTGACCTTTTTTTTCAGTTCCTTAAATGCCTTCCTTACCCCAGGACCTTTGCATATGCTGCACCATCTGTCTGGAGCATTTTCTCCCTTCTTTCCTCCTTGCTGAATGCTACTGAACTTTCATATTCTGGCTTAAAAGTTTTTTCTCTGGAGCGTCTTTTAGCCCTCCCCCCCTGCACCTCGCCCACAACCCAAAATAGCTTCCCTCTGTTTTCTGTTGGGTACCTGCTCTTCTTTGTAGCATGGGTGCCAGTCATTATGTATTGATTTCTGTGCTTATTCGTTTCACATCTGTTTCGTAATACGGTAGGATTCCTGGAGGCCAGAGACAAGCCCTGCTCTGTTCACCCTTGAGTCCCTATCCTCTCTCCCAGAGTGTGGATCTCACTTAATAGTTATTAGACTAAAATCGAAAATGTTCTCGGGGAGCTTATATCTTAGGGGGTTATTGTAAGTCCACATGAAGAAAATGCTAAGCAGGAAGTTTGCGAGAAATAATTGCGACAATAAAAGCATCTGACAGGGATCGATTACTCTGTGCCAGGCGTTGTGCTGAGTGCCTTGTGTGGATTATCTCGTTTAATCCCCCCAACAGCACTGTGAGGTCAGTCGGTGATGTTACTGTCCTCGTTTTCCAGGAGAAGAGACTGAGACGCAGAGGGGCCGAGTCACTTGTCCAGGGTCTTGCGCACAGTTAATGGCAGCGCTGGGTTTCGGACCTGGATCTGTCTGGTTTTTAAGTTCTTGTCCCTCGGACTCAACTCTGCAGGACTTTGGCATAGCAAAAGCGCAATAACGTGTTTCCAGGCTTGAAAAGGGGTCATGCTGGTTCTTCTGGATGTGTCTTAGCTGAGAGCTCGAAAGTTCTTTTGCTTAGAAGCAGGGGGTGGACCAGATGAGCCACATGGGGGCCTCTAGCACTGGTGCCCTTTAAATGATCCTATATTTCAGGCGGCACCCAGACGATTTTTCACCCTTGCCCCAGCTGCTGCTCCGTTTTGCTGCACATCTGAGGCCCGTCAGCAGCTGATGAACATCTGGGTTTGGGGGGGGAGCAGGGGCGATGAGCTGCTTCTCTGCCTTTGGTGTTGGGGGGCCTTGGGTAGGAACGTGTCCTTGCCGTCCGCCCGAAGCCTTTCTGTTTCCTCCTATCCTTCCTTCCCTCGGGATCTGGAGCCAGAGCCTGGTTTTCAGATTGCAAGATAACGATATGATTTAGCGATTTATCCAATTAGGCTTAAATGTATTTATTACATGCTTAAACATATTCCAGTGAGCTCTGAGAACGAACGGCAGGACCGTCCTGAGCTGAATTTCCGGGACCCACTGGAGCAAGTTCAAGAAAAGCATAATCTACTTAGAGGAAAACAGAACCAGGCACTAATCCAATAGGCAGCTGCACTAGGCAGCACATCCCCCACCTTCTGCCCACAACCTCAGTGCTCCCCAAACCTTCCCCGGGAGGTTGGAAGGGGTACTGGGGCTCAGTCTTCAGGGGCTCAAGGTCACCTTGACTTGAAAGCTCTTCTGGGTCTCCCTTCTCACAGGACTGGTGTGGTGAGAAGACCTCACACACCATGCCCTCGATTTATTGTTTTAAAGTAACATTTCTCCTTGATACAAAAACCATTTTTTATTTGCAAAATCCTGGAAAAGAAAAAAAGTATAAAAGAAAACCAAACTCACCTATACTCTTGCCCGTATTTACATTTTACGGTGGGTCTTTTCAGTATTTAAAAATGCTTTCATAATTACCCAGGCCACACGGGATTACACCTTAATTGTGATAGTTGCCAGGCTCTTTTTTCTTTTTTCTGTGCATTTTTAACAAAATCAAAACGATATCGAGTTAGATAGATTCTCTTCTGTCCTCTTCCTTCAAGTACGTTGCTTTGGGTTGTGCTCTTCCTGACGTTGCTACCTTGAACATCTTGGTATCATCTGGCCCTTGTATCTCTCACTCTCATTCCACTTCTTTTAAAGATGGTATTTTTTTTTTTTTGAGAGCTTTATAGGTAGAAGCAACATATAACAAACTGCACAAAACATACAATTTGGTGAGTTTGGACATATGTGTACATGTCGTCAACGTACCACGATTCAAAACAGGGCACCTCTCTGTCACCCCCAGGCTGTCCTCGAATGCCTGTGTTCTCATTGCTCTTTAAGATGACCTCACGTGGTCCAGGATGCTTTCAGCATCCTAAGTTGATGAAAGATGCCTTCGTAGATGTAAGAAGGCAACTTCAACTCCTGTCCTGTCCGGTGAAGAACCCCCCTGCCATGGACGCCCTCAGTGACAGGGAGCTCACTCCCCAACAAGTCAGCTCCCTTCCAGGGCGGCCTTGTTCTGCGTGTCCCGCCCGTGATCAGTCAGCACAGCGTGCACACTCTGGCTCTGATGCTGCCCTCCAGACGTCCTGGGGTGCATCCTTTCCTGCTCCTCCCTGGGCACGGCTCCTTGTCCCGTCCATCATCTCCCTGGGCCTGTTTTGACCCCAGTAGTGAGTGGGACACAGCCAGTCCCAAGCCCCACAGAACTCACAGTTTGGTGGGGCAGGTACACAGTCATGAACTAATTATGTCAGTAATGATTGACCTCCAGGCTGAGTGGTGCTCTGAAGTGGACGGATGTGGGAGCTATGTGAGAACAGATAACGGGGAGCTGACTTCTTTTACGCGGGGATGCCATGGTCAGGGAAGAACCCCGATGTTTCATGTGGCTTCTGATTCCTGGAAAATGGCACCTTGTGCTTCTTTTCAGTTTTGTCTGTTCTGGACCCAGCACCGGGCTGGACTTTCAGGCCTGTCTGTCCCCCACCTGCTCCTTGTTATCCTTTCACCCTGTGACTGGGGAACGCTGAGCACCCCATCTCTGAGGACAGTATTTGCCTAATTGTGCAGCCAATGACTGTATTAATTTTCCCTCCTCGAGTCACAGGAAATTTCCAGCAGGATCAAAGACGGGCTTAGAAGCAACGAGAACCACAGCAGACCAAGAGCACCTCCAAACATGCATTAATGCTTTTCACGTGGCGGGCGCTGTGCTTAGCACTTCCCACGCCCACATTCACCTGTTTCTCTCACCAGTAAGAGTCGCCCTGTCACTGCACAGGTTGTGCCAAGGCTCTGCCATGACTGGTTTATGCATCTTACCTCACGTAGTTCTCATAGCAACCCTATGAGGTAGGTCTTTCTGTTATTCCCACTTTACAGATGGGGAAGTTGAGGCCCAGAGAGGTTAAGCACCTTGCCCCAGGCCCCAGAGCCAGGCTCAAACCCTGAGTCGGTGGTGGGAGCCGCCAAGCACGAGACTGCCTCTGCTGTGGTAACCATTCCAGGCGAGGAAGTCAAGGTTTGACAGGTTTGACGGAGTAGGGAACCTCCCTAAGGGCAAATGGTGACAGTGGCAGTGCGACCCAAGATGGCATCCTTTATCCCTCTTGTGTGCTGTCTCCTCTTTGGAGGAACAACTTGAGGAAAGGAGGTTGGGTGGGTGAGGTCCCAGATGCTTCAGGGGAAAGAAATCTCTCTCCATCCACCGTCATCGTCCCCTGGAGCCTAGCCCAGGTCGGTGAGTTATGCCCGTGTGGGCCCTAAATGCGGAGGGGACCGTAGTAACGAGGGCCGCGGCACACATCTGGCGTGGCGAGCCTGCTGAGTGGAAGGGACCTCGTTACCCTCCAGGTATGTGTTGATGATCTGGATGGAATAAGTGCAGCACCAACCTCTTCCCTATTTATGGAGTCATTAATTAGATCCACCTAATTTCCCGAGGCGTTTCTATTTGGAAACGCGAGGAGGGCGACTGAGGGAGGGAGGCATCCGATCATTATCTTGCGCCACCCTCAGAGCCTAATGAAGTTGCGCTAGGATGGTTTGGAAATTGAGATGCAAGCAGACAGGAGGTCTTAAGGGACTTCTCTCTGTCAGCAAACTTTCTCCTCCAGGGGAAGGGACTTTTTCACAGACAGGCTCCAAAAGTCGTTAAACGGCTCATTAAAACTTTTGCACGTAAAGAGCTGAACTGGGTTGAAAGCTGAGATCTGGACTCCTGGCAACATTTGGCAAGAGGGCATCGTGCCCCGTGCGTGACCCAGGCTTTGCAGGCAGAAAGGTCGGTGCTGGCTTTTGCCTGAAACCTCAGCTGGGGTCCTCAGCGGAACGCCCGGACGTGGCCTTGTCATGTGGCCGCTGGGGCGTCTTCCCAGCACGACACAAATGCAGTTTTTGAGGAGCCACATTGAAGAAGACAAAAGGACCAGGGAACATTGATTTTTCCCAGCTTTGCTGAGATATAATCGACATAACGTACCTTTAAGGTGCATGAGGTGATGGGTGGATACACGTACACAGTATACAGTGATGACCACAGTGAGGTCAGCTAGCACACCCTCCAGCTCCTTACGTGCAAGACGGCAGCCTTTGTCTTTCTGTGTCTGACTCTCTCACTTAGCTGATGCCCTCAGGGACCATCCACATTGTTGCAAACGGCAGGATTTCCTTCTTTTTCTTTTTTTATAGATATATGTAACGTTTTCTTGGTCCACGCATCCACTCATGAACACCTTCCAGGTCTCGGTTCTTGTGAGTGATGCTGCAGCGAACACGGGGACGCAGAGATCCCTTAGAGATCGTGACCTTATCTCTTTTAGGGATATGTGCCCAGAAGTGGGGCTGTTGCATCAGATGGGAGCTCTCTTTTACATTTTTTTGGAGAATTTCCATCCTTTGTTCCCTAGGGGCTGCGCCATTTACCCGCCCGCCAACAGTGCTCAAGGGTTCCCTTTCCTCCACACCCTCATCGGCATTGATCATCTTTTCGATAATAGTTATTCTGACCGGGTGAGGTGGTATCTCCCTTGGTTTTGAGTTGCATTTCTTTGATGATTAGTGGTGCTGAGTGGTGGGGAGTGGGCTTCTCATGTACGTGTTGGCCAGTAGGATACCTTCTTGAGTTCCTTATATATTTGGATATTGACTCCTTATCAGGTGTCTGATTTACAAATATCTTCTCCCATTCTGTAGGTTGCCTTTTCATCTTTTTGTTTGTTTCTCTTGCTGTGCAGAAGCCTTTTAGTTTGATGTAGTCCCATTTGCTGATTTTTGCTTTTGTTGCTTGTATGCTTTATGTTTGGTGTCAGATTTTAAAAAAAATCGTTGCCAAGACCACGTCAAGGAGCCTTTTCCCTACGTTTTCTTCCAGGAGTTTTTAGTTTCAGGTCTTGCATTTAAGTCTGTAATCCATTTTGAGTTGATTTTTGTGAGTGGCCTAAGATAGGAGTCCAATTCCTTTTTTTTGCATGTAAATATCGAGTTTTCTCAGCAGCATTTATCTTTCCTCATTGAGTATTTTTGGATCTCCTGTCAAATATTAGTTGACCATGTATATGAGGGTTTAGCTCTGGGCTCTCGATTCCGTTCCGTTGGCCTCTGAGTCTTTTTACGCCAACACCACACTGTTTTGATGACTGTAGCTTTGTGATACAGTTTGAAACCAGGAAGCACAATGCCTCCAGCTTCATTCTTTCTCAAGATTTCTTTGTCCATTTGGAATCTTTTGTGGTTCCATTCAAATTTTCGTTGTTTTTTTTTTCTATTCCTGGGAAAAATGTCATTGGAACTTTGATAGGGAGTGCGTTGACTCGATCGATATAGCATTCACTTTAACGCCTGTTATTGAGCCCAACATAGAGCCAAGATAGAATCATCGCAGTGTGTCATCAAGATAAAAATTGTTGGGATACGATACGTTATTTTTGCTGTCTTCAAAATCGGGTGTGTGTTTTACACCTGCAGCCCATCTCGCTTTGATGGGCCACATTTCTAGCGCTCAGTGGCCATCTGTGGCCGGCGCTTACCCTGCAGGACAGGGCAGCTCTGTTGTTTTCAAAATGTGTGTGTGTGTGTGTGTGGGGACGTCTCACACTGGGGGCTTTAACCTATTCCACACAGAATTCTGCCTGTTCCCCAAACTCAGGCTTAGATCTCTGACCCCCAGTGGGGACTTCCTCTTGACCTTCTCAGTTGATCCTCCAAAGGAGGAGGCGACAATAACCCTGCCCTTTCCTGAGCTCCAAGCATGGCCTTGAAGCTTCTCAGTGCAGCCCAGGAGAGTCTCCAAAACATCTCCCTTTTGGAGGAGGCGAATCGAAAAAGCCCTCAACCAAGTATAGGTCCCACCCTTTCTGTGGCTGCCAAACCTCAGCAAACAGGCGGTTGCAACACCAGTAACTACCTGTTACTGGTCCTCTGACTAGACTCGGCACCGACTCAGCCCCATCCCATACCTTCTCTCACTAATTCCTCACGACCGCCTTGTGATGTGGGCACGGCTAATAGTGCCATTTCATAGAGGGGAAATGGAGGGGGAGAGAGGTGGAGTCACTTGCTAAGCTCTGTCTTAATGTAAAAACAAAACAAAAAAAAACCTCAAAAAACCAACCAGTGGTTTTTAAACTTGACCGGACATCAGAATCTCCCAAAGGGCTTGAAAAAGCACAGGTCACTGGGCTCCACTCAAAATTTCTACCCCTGTGGGTCTGGGTGGGGGCCTGGGGATCTGCATTTCTTGAGGCCACAGCTAGAGATGCACTGAGATGAATTATTTCTCCCCCCCCCAAGTTGCTTCCCTTGCAGAGTTGTTGGAGGAACTCAAGATATTGATGCAGAAGTGGAAGCAGGGACGACATAGTCGGATCCATTTGTCACATGGGAGAAGGGGTGTCACTGGGCAGAGGGGGTCGAGCTGTGTGCCGTAGAAGGCAGAGCAGAGCTGGGAGGGTCGAAGTCACCCAGACCAGATTTGGGCTTCCATAGAAGGAGCTTTCGGTCAGCCAGGCCTGCCCTCCACCTGAGCTGCTTCTGCAGTACCTGCTGCGGAGAGGGTGCGGCTGGCACCTGACTTTGGTTGGAGAGCTGGAGAAAACAAATCCCTTTACTGACTGATTCCATGAAGACTCACGAATTTACCAAGTTTTTATATATGTATATATATATTTAAATCACAGCACTTTTAATTTAAATGTAATTTTATTTCGTTCCACTACATTATTCTCATTTATTCATTTGTTTAGCTTTGTAAGCTCATTAACTTCACTCATTTTTTCCCCCATTTCTCTTTTCCCTTTAAAAACATCCAAAAATATCCCCCAAACAAAACAAACAAACCCAAAAACCAGACTAGCCAAAGGTCTGGAACGGATGGCTTAATCATCTCCATGCTGCGGGAGCTGTCTCTCATCTCTCCTGTGTGTTATCTGGGGATAAGATGTGACGGTTCAGTTGCCAGTCAGGTGTCACCTTTAGAATGGAGAGAGGATCCATTTACTGCGAAACTGGCATTCGCTAGCAATACTGCAGGGTCAGGATTAATGAGAGTCATAGCTTGTGGATTTTAAGGACCCGTTATTTGACCAACTGCAGTGAAGCAAGAAAATAAAAATAAAAGAAATCAGTTTGCTAGGTTCTGCCTGTCTGCAGCTCCCTCTGGGTCAGTCCTTGAGGGGTCGTGGCTTTGGTGACGCCTCAGTCTGGACTCTCCTTCCTTTCAGATGACGCTACTGTTGATAGAGCTACGGTAATTGAGCCTCACAAATGCCCCACAGTCTCCAAAACTGAATTTTTTCCCCTTTCTTCCCAGTCACTTAAAATCACCTTGTGATTCCAGAGACACTGAATTAATTAGGGTCACACTGTGCTGCCCTCCATCCCAGCCCATCTCCCATCGCTGGGATCCTATTCACCTCTCATTTATTCAACAGTTGTTTATTGAGCCCTATTAGGTGCAGGGCCCTGGGCTAGGTGCGAGGGATGAATAGAGAAAATGTGGGTGAGGCCCCTGCACAGGTGAGAGCTTAACTACGAGCAGGGAGACAGCCAGCAGATGCCTGAACTGATTCACATCATAATCCCAGCTAGCGATGAGTTTTATGAACAAAAACCAACACACAGGAGAAGAGAATCGTGAGTGATGCTGGTGAGGTGAGGGGGTAATTTTAGGTTGGGGGCCAGGGTGGTGCTTTCCGAGAGGGTGACAGTGGCTCACCTGGGCGTGATTTTTGCCATTTCTCCCCAGTGGACATGGGGCAATTTCTGGAGGCATTTTTGGCATCTATTGGGTGGAGGTCTGGGGTGCTACTCCACGTCCTGGAATGTATAGGATGGCTGCATGACAAGGCATGACCCAGCCCACAATGTCAGCAGAGCTGTGATCAAGAGACCCTGGTATAGAGGTAGAAATAATAGGAACTTCATCTCAGGAAAGAAGTTCCCAGGGAGAGGGAGCAACGCGGATAAACCCCTAACGTGATGTATGAGTTAAGGTGACGCTGGTTTCTGCAGAAGATCGGCCTCACAGTCTCAGTGGCCAAATATCAAAGTTGATTTCTAACTCAGGAAAGTCCAGGGTGGATGCTTTTAATTAGAGGTGGGGTGGGGGCTTTGCTTCTCACGGGAACCCCAGACCCAGGCTCCATCATCTTCATCATGCAGCTGCCAGGTTGCCCTGAATATTGACTCCCAGAGGGTAGATGGGAGGTACGGGGGTGAGAGGTTTTTATGCACCACGTCTAGAAGCGGTCCACCTTGCTGCTTCTGTCCATATTCCATTGACCAGGCCCCTCACTTCAAAGCAGGGAAATGTGTGGATGTGGGCCCAGGAGGAAGAGCGGGGCTTTTTGTGTGTGTTTAGCCAGCCAGGGTGGGAGTGAGCTGGGCATGTTGGAGGCCCAGCAAGGAGTTCACTAGGACTGGAGTGGGTGGGAGAGAGAAGTGAGTGCGAATTGAGTTTCGAGAGAGAAGCAGGCATCTCAGTTGGAGATGCAATAAGATGGACACGCTCTCTTTTCTTAGGAATACTGGCCAGTGAGATCGAGCAGGGATTGGGCCCTGGGCTAAGCCTCTTTCAATGAAAATTCTCATCTAACCCTTACACCGAGCCTCTGAGGTAGTCACTTTTATTATTTCCATCTCAGAGATGAGGAAACTGAGGCTTAGAGAGGTTGAATAACTCGCCCACGGTCACACAGCTAAGAGATTTAATGCCAAGGCCGCAGAGGCAGTGGTGGAGACCCTAGGCTAGCGGTTCTTGAACTTGAGTGTGCATTGGGATCATCAGGAGGGTCTGCTGAAACAGGCTGCTGGGCCCCAGTGCTGTGGTTCTGCTTTGCTAGGTCTGGGGAGCCCAAGGAGAGGGCCATAAATGTAATATGGACTCATCGTTCTCTGCCTTCTAATGGGGGTCGGGAGTGGGAAAACATAGACGCCTTGCCTTTGCCCCCGAAATTTGCAAGTTGGCTGAGAAGACAAGGCATAAAGCAGAACATTAACAACCCAAGAGATTCTGAACGTTCAGCATGATGGTTTGGGAGCCGTTGCAGGGGGAGCATAGTTATTACCTCCTGAATGGCACAGACCGTGGGAGACGTCACCCCTGACTGGCTGGAGGAGGCTGCGGAGGTTTGAGTGACGACGTCTTCGAGGCAGGCCCCGAAAGAGCGGATTCCCCCTGTCGTCACTCTTGCTTGCTTACTCACTCACTCACTTTCCGCCTCCTAGAATGAAAGGCCTCTGGATGCAGACTCATAACTGTCTTTTGTCACCAACACATCCTCAGCCCCTCAAAGCGTGCCTGGCACATAGTAGGTTCTCGATAAACATTTGTTGAACAAAGAGGTCGATATGTGTAGGGACTCCTGAGATGCAGTGAATAGGTGAGGCCTCCCCGCACTCCCCCCAGAATGTTTTCCCTGATCAGGCGCGTTAAGTAAAACGAGTAGTTTTCTTTCTTGCAGGACTTGTCAGAGCCTTTACTTTGAAACCTGGCTTGGAGAATCTCCAAAAGGGGCAGCTGATATTCAGTGATACCCAAATGTATCAGAGCACCAGGCCTCTTGTTCCCACAGCAGCCGTGAATGCACTGTGGGGCAGTGTTGTTTCGGGGAGCCCAGCTTGGGGAATGTTCCAGAGTGATAGTGGTTTTCGTATGGATCTTCTCTCCCTCTCTCCCTATCTTACCCACCGCACTGAAGCCCTCCCTCCGTGGTTTCTTGGTGGCTGGGGGACACGCTGGCGGTCGGCTAGAATTCAGAAGTGGGTTCCTAAAGTACAGAACGGCCTGCATCTCCCAGTGGAGACCCGGGAGTCATCTGCTCGGGCTCCTCCCGGCTTCGGTTCTGCACAGGGAGTGGGGCGAGAGTGACACTGTCTCTCCCATCAGCTGCCCTCGCTGTCAGGATCCATCAGGGCCTCGCAGCTTCCCGGTGGCACTGCCGAGTCGCCACCATGAAAAAGAAGTGTCACGGCGGCCACGGCTGAGTGAGTGGGACCGAGCGGAACAGGTTGGCGTGACGTGCCCTCTTTGCCCGCGTCCCTCTGTAACGGATCCTGATGGGGGGAGTGGTGGGGAGAGCTGGGGAAGGCGGGTGTGACAGGTGATGGGAGGGGGGACAGTCAGCTCTAGGAAATGAAAGGCCCGTTGCCGAGGTCCAGCCGCTACCTTTAAGCCTCTGCAGGGATGAATTCGAGTTTGGAGTCTTAGAGCACTTGAGTCTGAATGGGACTTAAAAGGAACGAGGTTCCCACACATGCTGCAACCTGGATGAACCTCGAAAGAAGCCAGGCACAGAAGGCCACACGTGTTATGTGATTCCATTTCTCTGAAACGTCCAGAGCAGATGGACCCACGGAGGCAGAGGGCAGACTGGTGGATGCAGGAGGAGGAGGACATGGGAAGTGACTGTCTTCACGGGTACAGGGTCTCATTCAAGGACCATCGGAACGTTCTGGACTTAGGGGCTGGGGTCGCACAACATAGTGTACACGTTAATATGGTTGATTTTGTGCTATGTAAGTTTTACCCCCTTTTTTTTTAAGGGTCTTAGTCAACTCCATTAACTTACAGAGAGCAGAATGGATTTCTAGGGGGTGTTTGGGGATCTGGTCTAGACTGGGACAGGGAGTCTCCCCGCAGGCTGCGTTTAGAATCACCAGGGAGATTTTAAAACTCTGGCTGCCTGGGCTCCATCCCCAGAGCCTATTTAGTTGCTCTGGGCTGGGGTCTGGGCAGCAGGAAGCAGGGATTAGCAATGATGGCAGGAGAAGCGGCCATGCCGGGGCCAGAGCACGCGTCTCCTGAATCCCACACTCTGTACGGGTTTTGTCTTCACACCGACGTCCCTTTTGGGTCCTGACTGTCAGGAAGGGGACGTTTGAAACAATGCTCCTTACACTTTAATGTGCACACAGATCAGCTGGGGAGCGTGTCCCACGGGAGGTTGGGGTTCAGAAGGTCTGGGATGGGCTGTGAGAATCTGCCTTTCTGATCGGCCTCTGGGATGGGGCCAGAGGGAGGCGAAGGCCTCTGGTCCAGGGCCCACACTTGGCCAGAGTCTAAAATGCCAATAAATCAACATGGCGAAGATTCAGGTTCAGGCTTTTTGTTTAAAGCACGAAGCACAAGGCTGTTATCGAGTCTCGAGCTCTGTTTGTGTCTCCTGGTCCATTTTAACTCATCTAGGTCAGTCACCAGCTCTACGACGCGTGTGTTTCCATTGCCCCTTTTTCACAGATGAGGAAACTGAGGCTCAGAGGTAGGGAGTAAGTAGCGAGAGGGAGAGCTGGAGTCCGAACTCTCATCCCCCGTCCTTTGCTGCCTCAAGAAGACGTGACAGGGAGGGCCAGCTCTGTGTGTTTTGACCCTAATGATTCAGAGATGGCCCAGGGGGGATATTCAGAGTCCAAATTCGGCACAGCCAAGCGACTCCTTAGAAGGTGTGGTGTGTGCAGGTGCTGAATCCAGCCAGCAGGTCCCTTAAATGAAGAGTCCCATCTGTTTTTTGATGGGATGAGCACCAGATTCTTGGGGCAAAGAGGACCAACTCGTGTGCTTTGCCTGAGTCTTCCCTCATTTGAGCATTGAAAGCCCCACGTCTCTGCAGACCGAGCTGTTTGGCCCTCTGACTTGTCAAGAGTTTGGGAGCTCTTTCATGACTCCCGAGGATGCTAGGTTTGGGGTGGCCAGTGGGGTAAGAAGTCTGAAAATGGCCCTGTTCTGACCGTTCCGGCCACGGCCTGTCTTGGTCAATAATGCCGACCCTTGTCAGCCGTGTGCCTTCGTCCCTGGAACTGTCCTGTGATGGGAAGGAGAGCGGCTTCCATTTTTAGATGAGCTTGTTGCCCGGCCGCAGTTGCGATTTCAGTTCTCACTGAGAACTCGGAAAGTCTTAAGGGAAGTTTAAGGAAAGTCTTAAACGATCATAATAGTTGAAGGATCTCGGGATTTACTGCAGGAAACACCACACTTACTGCCTTGAAGGCTGGTTCTTTGATGGGTGGTGGCTGGAAAGGTTTCTTAGTCTTTTCTCCAGCAGGTGAAGGTGGTCAGAGCCCCATAATAATGACAACAGCAACAGTAAAACCACATCAGCGACAATAGTGCTGATTTTGGCTGCCATTTACTGAGCACGTGGTGTAGGGCCTCTTGCTGACTGACACTTGCTGACTGACAGATGCTGTGGTAGCAGGCTCAACACACTTCTTCTTCGAGGGCCAGACAGTAAATATTGGAGGCCCCTGAAGGCCACAGGCTGTCTGTGGAAGCCACTCCGTTCTGCTCGTGTGCGGTAAAGTCAGCCATAAAACAGTCCGCACATGGATGAATGCGACCGGGTTCCAGGGGACTCAAATTTACAACAACAGGTGGCCGGCCCCGGGGTTCAGTTTGCTGTCCCCTGGTGCAGTGGAAAGAGAAGGGTCTTTGGGAGTCGGACTTAGGGTCCAGACCCAGCCCTGCCGCTTTCCAGCAGTGTGACCTTGGGCGCTTATAACTGACCTCGTTGGGCCTCACTGCGCTCATCTGTGAATGGGGCCAAGGATGGGCCCGATGTCACAGATTCGGAGCAGCACAGCCAGTGCTCAGTAAACGTCAGCTCTTATATAAGCTCTTTGGCGTGGGGCGGGGTGGGGGGGGACACAGGAAGTGTCCTGGTGTCGCTGTCAGATCCTGGGGCAAAAGGGTGACATGCGTTGTCCAAACTCACTCTTGATGGCCTGCAAACGCCACTCTCCACTGGACGCTCCCGGCCCTGGAAGGGAACGCTGTGTTCCTTCCCCCAGGTGTTCCTTAACGAAGGAGAGGCTGGAGCCCTTCTCTCTCTCTGTTTTCATGCCCAATAAATCTCTCTGACAAGGTCTTGTTATTACTTAACTCTGTCCGTTGTCGTGGCAGTCGCTGGTGGGAGCGGGGAGGGAGGAAGGCGTCGTTTCGCCCGGAATGGCCTCAGGAATGGAAATATTTTTTTTTTGTGTGTGAATTAATATTCATCAAATAGATCAGGTAAACATGCAGCAACGACAGTGCCTGGGCCATTTATCAATTCCAGCTTCGGGATGCAGTGATCAGTCCGATGGCACTGAGACGCAGTAATGAGGCCTGCCTGAGAGGTTCCATTTCTCCCCGATCGGGGCGTGCGAAGACCCATTTTTCACCGTGATGGGGAGAATGATGCCCTCTTGTCAGAGTTTGGGGTTGAGCCTCCAACTTGGACGAAGAGTTTGGCAAACCCTGATTCCAGAGATACAGTGGGCTTTCTGGGGTGGGGGGGGTGGCATTTCTGGTAAAGAGTGGGGATAGGAAAGAGAAAGGGACAAACCCCGATTGGCCCTTCTGTCCTCACCTGCTCTGCCCCAGGTGCCATGCTAAGAGATCTTTCTATTCTTTCTGTCACCCTCACGGACATTTAGGACATTGGTGCTTTTATTATTATTATTATTATTATTATTATTATTATTATTATTATTAATTATTATTATTGTCATAATCTCCGTTTTATAGGTGAGAAAACAGAGGTTCAGAGGGAGAACGACTTGCCTGCTCACCCCCTTCCATCTCTGAGATCCTTGCCCTAATCCCTGGTACCCGTGGATATGTGACCTTACATGGCAGCAGGGACTTTGCAGATGGGATTGAATTAAGGGTCTTGGGATGGGGAGACTCTCCTGGATGACCCAGGGGGCCCAATGTCATCACAGAGGTTCTTGTAAGAGAGAGAGGAAGGCAGGATGGCTGGAGTTGGAGAGAGGGGTTTGACGCAGCTACTACGCTGCCGGCTTCGGAGATGGAGGAAGGGGCCAGGAGCCAAGGAGTGTGAGTGGCCTCCAGAAGCTGGAAGAGGCAAGGAGACAGGTTTTCCCCTAGGGCCTCCACTCTGGTGACGCCTTGATTTTAGCCCACTGAGACCCATCTTGGACTTCTGATGTCCAGAACTCTTAGGAGGCTGCCTGTGTGGGGCCCGAGCCACAGCGTGCGTGGTAATTTGTAAGAGCGGCGATCGGGAAGGAGTACATTTGCCTGAGGTTACGGTGAGTGGCTTTGCTCAGCATCCCTTTCGGAAAGCATAGCCTACGCCTTTCCGGTTACCCTTTACTGGGGGACAAGTTTCCATGGTGAGAAAAACAGATCAGGTAAAATTCGTCTGTCCCAGGGCCTCTCAGGAATCCGAGGCCAGCAGCCTGGTGGCCTTTGCTCAGCCATAGGCACCTCCTGCCCCCGGGCCCTTCCCGCCCTCCTCTCCAGCCTGTTGGAATCTGATTTTCTCCTGCTAAGTGGCCAGTGGGGCTCCGCCTCCTCAGCTCCCCAGGGAACATGGACCCAGGCCTCTGTGACTCTTGGGGGTTTATGCTTTTGTAGACAGGAATGGCAGATGAGGAAGCACTAATGGGAGCCCCATCCTCTGAGGCCTCCCCCGCCTCCCCCAATTCCCTGCGACCATTGGAAATGGTGTCCAGGAGGCCACCAGAGCTTCTGCCCTCCCTTTTTGTTCCTGACTCTGCCCGGAGGTGAGCTGTAGGCCTCCCATAGCAGTCTGGTCACAGGTGGGGTTTGGGGGCCTGTGAAGGCTGACGCTGATATATACCCAGGCTCAGAAGATGTCCTTTGGATGTTCCTTTTAAGTCTCCAGGTAGAGCTATTGTCATTGAGTTATCACCTCCCCTGTCATCCCTCAGGCTCCCGAAGGCCAATTACTTGCCCTCACCCCGCTTGTGCTTGTCTTCTCTGTCAACAAGGTGTAGGTAGAGGTGGAGGAGCGTCTTGGTGCCTCTTAGGCACCCCAGGTCCTTAACAACCATCACTATTTTTTTTTTTTTTTGATGCTAAGAGCCAGGCATGTGGTTTGCATCCACGTTCACAACAACCCTCAGCACTGGGTCCCGTGGCAGATGAGAAAATAGTCTCAGAGATGTCAGGCGTTTCGTCCAAGGTCACACAGCTTGGAGGTGGCTGTGCTGAGCTGCACCTACCGATCCGCTTGCTTCCTGACAACCAAGCCTCTGAATTTTGCTTTTGGGAAGAAAAGGCCAAATGACTGCTCATCTTCTGCGATTTTTTTTTTTTTTTTGCATCGTGGTCTAAGATACATAATTTCCAATCAGCATTTTAACCAGGTTTCAAGTGTACAATTCAGTGACCTCAAATACATTCACCATGTTCTGTGGCCACCACCACTGTCTAGCTCCCAACGTCTCCATCCCCCCAAACAGAAACTCTGTACCCACTTTCCATCCCTCTTTCTCTGTGGCTCGTCTGCTCTCCGATTTTCTGTCGCTGCGAAGTGGCCCACTCTGGGTCTTTCATGTGCATGGAATCGTACAGCATTTTTGTTCTTTTGTGACTGGCTTCTCTCCCTTAGCGTTTTCCAAGTTCATCCGTGCCGTGGCATGCACCAGCACTTCACTCCTTCCTTTTCATGGTTGAATCATTATGCCATTGTCTGGCTAGACCACATTACGTCGATTGATTCAGCTATTTGCCTATTCTGATTGTTTCATATACGTGGAGTCATTCTATATTTTCCTTTTGTGACCGGTTTCTTTCATTTAGCAAATGTTTTCAAGGTTCATCCACCTCATAGCATGGATTGGTACTTCATTCCTTTTTATGGCTGCATAATAGTCCACTGTCTGGACCATTTTACTTAGGCCACACCTATTTAGGCATTCATCTGTCCATGGACGTTCCGGCTGGCTCCACGGTTTGTCTCTGGTGAATAATGCTGCTCTGAACGCTCGTCTACAAGGACTTGCTGGAGCACTTGCTTTCAACTTTTGGCATGGATCCGCAGGAGCGAAATTGCGGAGTCGCGGGGTAATTCCACGGTCATCTTTTTGAAGCATCGCCATCCAGTCTTTGTGGGACGGTTTCCCACACTGTCTTACACTGTGATCTGGGAGAGCAGCCTTGGTCCTGCCGGTTCTGAACGTGACCCGTGGTGGGCGCTTCACAAGTCCCTGGCCTGTGAGAGAACAGTGAGTCAGGTGGCACGTTGGAGGCTGAGCAGCAGGTGTGTCGGCAGACGGGCTGGATCGGAGATCGGCAGGGAGGTCACGTTGAGTCAGAGTGTTTCTCACCTTCCGTAAGCCACTTGGTTTCGGGGAAGCAGAGCCACCTCTTATCTGCACCATGATGAGAGAAACTCTTCATCTTCACACCTTCTCCGGGAACTAGTGTTCTCGGCTCCATTGACAGCTGAGGAGACCAAGGCTTAGGGCAATGAAGGGCACAGGCCTGGCGAGCGGCAGGGCTGGGATTTGAACCCAGATCTGTTTGACCCTGAAGACCACACGCTTTGCCCAGCACAGTGGTGTTCTCGGGGGTCAAACGCTTCGCCGTGTACTCTCAGGAGTGTAACCGGGACCTAGAAATGCATGGGGCAGTTTACATCCCTTCCTCATTTTGTCCGAAGTGGTGAACCCCATGATGACGAGGACGATGTGGTCCCTGCTCTACGCCTGACGTGGTGCCGAGTGATCTTCTTATATTAGCTCATCGAGTCCTCACCTGTATCACCTTACCTGGCAAACAGATTTTATTCTCCCAATTTATGGACAAGTAAGCTGAGACTCACAAGTGCCTGATGAGTAAGGGGCAGAGTGCGGGGTCCTCGATTGCAGGCTTCTGACCCCAGCGTCCAGGCATCCTTACCACACATCCTCCTGCCTGCTCGCTGGCATAGCCTCCTTCCTGCATCTGGGAGGCAAATGTTATTCCCTGGGCTCCTGGAGCATCTGTGGGGACTCTGGATCGCTTCCAGAGAGTCACCACATGCTGGAAATCCAGACCTTATCGTGCTTCCCTGGTGTTCTAGCTTGTTCCTCTTAGCACGCGACCTTCGTGTGGAAAGGCGGCATTGTTTACCAGAGTGGGTGTCACGAGGAAGCAGGGGAGGGTCCCATCGCTGGAAAGATGACGCTGCCAACAAGTGGGGCTTCCCCTATTTTCGGAAAAGACTAGAGATTTTTAACCTTGTGCCCGTAGCCCCTGAAGTGTACCGGGGAGAAGTAAACAGCCCAGCTTCTCGGGCACTTTTAATGGGAAAGGGACGCATTTCCAGGTGCTGAAGGATGGCAGCGTGGCCCTTTTGTGGTGCAAGTCAGGATGCTCTATCTGGGGACCATGTCTCTGCTCCAGGAAGGAAGCAGGACACCAGCCTGGAATAAGGAGGAGCTGACTTTCCCCCGTCTTGGTTCAAGTTGGTGTGTTTTCCCACCCTATATAAAGTGACCCTCGTGTGTGTGTGTGTGTGTGCGTGTGTGTGTGTGTGTGTGTGTGTGTGTGTGTCCGTGCCTGATGCAACCCAGCATTTGCCACGGCGCCTTCGCTTCCAAGTCACCCGGTTATTTTTAGAGATGACGCACCCGACATCAAAATAACCGGTTATTTTTGCGATTGGCTGCATCAGTCACATCATGACATATTCCGGCTCCGGAGGAATCGTGGCCAACCAGCAGTCAAGACACGGAAAGGGAGCAGAGTGAGTCAGACACGGAGATGGAGCCGGCAGCCCCGGGGCCGAGGGGCTGTGAGCGGCCGCCGATCTCATTTAAGTGGCCGGGATCCCCAAGACTAGCATCCTCGGTCGAGGGCTTGTTCTGTGCCAGGCACAGTACTGAGCCCCCTGCGTATGGGGTCCCATTTACCCTGTGTAAGGCTCTCCCGGGAGTGGGGTTCCCACTCTCTCTGTCTGGCCGGTATGCACGTTGGGTGCTATGTGGAGTGTCCCCAGCTCTGTCCAGAGCATCTTACTCCCCTTGTGTCCATTGAAGGAACATTGGGTCCTTTCTCCTTTGTAAGCGCCACGTTGTGGATAGCATGGTCACGTGTTGTGGACACTGAGTTATCTTTTGGGGGTGGAGAGAAGCATGGAGAGAGAGAGAGATGGAAAAGGAGTTTCCAGTTCGTAAATAAGCAAGGAACGGTTTAGTCGGGGAGACAAAGTGTTGGTGCCTGCCACAGCACGGTACAGGCATCCTGGGAAGGCCCGAGATGGGGGTTTTGATCCCCGAGGCCTCCTTTCTTCAGCCTTTTCTACATCTCGTCAGTCACACGTCTGGTCCAAATGGCCTCTGAGTGGATAGATGTCACTCCTCCCTTCCCCCCCCCGGCTCAGCTCGCCGCCCTTGTCTCCCTGCTGGATATCCGTGTCAGTCTCCTCGCGATTTTCCGGCTGTCAAACCTGCCCGCCCACCCGCTTCCACCAGCGGCCGAGTGATCTCTCTAGAAAGCACCTCTGATCCTGTCACTTTGGGGCTGAAAATCATTCAGCCTTGTTTCCGCAGACACACTGTTCGGTCACACTGCGCTGGTTTTTGTTTTGTTTTGTTTTGCCCTCTGTCCCTCCCTTATTCAGTAAATATTCCAGGGCCTGTTTCGTGCCTCACCTAGTGCTGGGTGGGAGAAAAGGAGGGAAACAGATGCCTTTAGGATGATTCCTAGGTTTGGGCCCCAAGCAGCTGAGTGGGTGGCGGTGTCATTTGTGGAGTCGGGAGGCCGTGGGAGAATGACGGGGGTCCAGGGGTGACAGTGCAGGGTCCAGTCTGTCCAGGGTTCTGCTCGAAGACTGTGCCTTCCTCCAGCTAACTTGACGTCCCCTCTAAGATTCATCTAGGACCTCCTCTCCTCCCAGAAACCCTGTCTGAACTTTCAGACGCTCCACGTGTCCGTGTGGGGATAGGTGCTGCTCCTTTTATGACCGTCATTTGTCGGCGTGACTTTGCCCTGACCCCAGCAGGGATGGGGACCTTGTCTTTCCTGTTCATGGCTGTGTGTCCAGGTACCTGACATCTAGCAGCTCCTTGTGGAACTGAAAGGAGTCGCTTACAGGAGGGGCTTCCCTCAAAAATGAATTCTCTATAGCAAGATGGGGGTCGGCGGATAGGAAAGAAGGGGGGTGGGGTGGCCTGCCAGAGGGCAAGAAGAGAGCCACGTAGTAGAGAGAGTTCCGAACGTGGTCTCAGATGACCTGGGTTCACATCGCAGCTCGGCCTCTTGCTGCCGTGTGACCTCGGCCCACCCCCGCCACCTCTCCGAGCCTCAATTTCGCTGTCGGTAGAAAGGGAATCGTGGTGGTTTTCTGGCCGGGTTGCTGCAGTGCATAAATGGGACAACAGGAGTGGAAGCATCTACATCGTGTCTGGGAGTCTGGGCAGGCCCGGCTGTCATCAGCCTCCGCTGGAAATGTCACCTGGGTTTTCTGTGGTCACAGTGACGGGCAGGGAGGGCCTTGCAGATCGTATCTGTGCCATCAGTGAGGTCAGACTCTCATTTTTGTCCCCCTTCCCCCCAATCTCCCAGTCATGGGATGAGAAGAAAAGGTCAGAAATCGAAAGGCTTGGAGACGAACTCACGGTGAGATATGTGACGCTTTCTGACTCCAGTTCGGTTGAACCGCTGAAGGGTCTGAATCTCAGAGTCCACACCAGTGAGATTCCTGGACCAGGGGCATGAGCACCCCCTGGGGACTTGTTGGAACTGCAGAATCTCAGGCCCCAGACCCGAGGCGTCCGAACCTTGAGGGTAGGCCCCACCGTTGCCTTTTTAACAAACCCTCCGGAGAATTCGGAGGCGTGCTCAACGTTGAAGATCCCCTGGTCTAGAGCTTCCAGCTTCCGTGACTTCCCTTCAGTGGAGGAGGGAGGACCAGAAAGTTCAAGTTGAAGATATCAGAGTTATCTTTTAGCCCAGGCCATTTGTAGAACATCATTAGACACTCGATGGTGTCCTAGCTGAGTGTTAGTGGTGGAAGTTAGGGAATTTGGGTTCCGTGATCATGTAAGTTTGAGAGATGCTGAGAGTCATAGAGCCCGAGTCCTCTTCTGCAGGACTTGTCAGAGCCTTTAATACCCAGTGAACTTTGTGAATCTCCAGTGGAGGGGGATAGCAGATGGTCCTTCTCAAATTCACTTTCAGAACTCCTATTCCGTGGCACAGAGTTTGGGAAACACGGTTCCAGTTTCATGTCTCATCAAACGGGCAGTCCTCTCTGGAAATTTCTGGGGTTTCAGCCTTTCGTACAAAGCTTTTAGACACAAGGAGTTGTTGGTGACTGACTGTTAGCATTTGACTTCTTCTAAGCCGAATCTTAGACGTGCGGAGAGCCGTCTTTCTCATCAGTCCGTGATGGTGCGGTCCTGCCGTTCTGCTCATCTGAGTGCTCCTTCTGGGCGTCACCACGTGGTTCACTCACCCTGTCTTTCTTAAACTGTTTATTTGCACTTCACGCTGGCCAGTGAACCCGTCAGCGGATTCCCTTCCTTTCCTTTATTCATTCATCCCAGCCTCTTTGTGCCAGGCCCCTACGAGGTGCGAGAGAGCCAAGGCTGAACGAGACCAGTTTGGTCCACACAGACCTTCCAGCCGACAAGGAAGAGAGCAATGATAAAATGGAAAAAGAAAAAAAAAAAAAACCATAAATACACATTTTAAGCTTGTGCTAAGTGGAAAGGCGGTGATGGAGCGTAACAAGCAGTGGGGACCAACCTAAAGAAGGTAGCCAGGGAAGGATGCTTGATGCCGGAGCGGAGCTGGTGGCGTAATTATAACCCATTCGTTTTGGTGTTTAGCTCCGTCTGATTGTTCAGGTCGTTACAATCAGTCCCAGGCGATAAGGACCCAGAGGGAGGGGACCAGGCTTTCATATTGTGCTTAGCACAAAGGCCTGGGTGTCGTGGCTGATGTTTAGAAAGACCGGGATGTCTCAGGTGGGGTTGGAACAATTCTCTCTGTGTGGACAAGCAAGCCCTTGTCAGAGTCCCTGTTGCCCTTCAGTACACCTGCTTTCGTCTGGGTTTTCGTTCCCCTTCCTTTTTGTTTTCGTTGTCCTGTGTGTCGCATCCGTAAACACTGGAGGAGTATCGCCTGGACATGTGGAATATCCGCTGTGAGATTCTGGGTCTCGACTGGAGAAAATTGATTCTCGTGTGTTTCTTTTGTTTTGATTCCCGATCTGGTGAGGTTCGGGCTGCACGTCCCGTCTTGCCTTCTGTGAGTGGCGGTCTGATGCCAGAACATCTCAAGGTTTTTGCTGTTTTTTGGTTGGTTTAGAGCCTGTGCAACGTCTCACACACAGGACGAGAGATCCCCTTCTCCAGCTCTCTCTTCAGGGGATATTTTCCATATTCTGGTTCCCACGGATTCCTTTCTCCCGGCCAGAAAGTTTTAGTCTCCTGCCCTGTGGCACAGCCTGGACGAGTGATCCCGTTTTGGAAGTGAAGCAGTGAGAGAAAAGAGAGAGGGAAAATGCCCCCCGGTCCCTCCTCACAGGAGCCCCGGGACATCGGGCACTATTCCCACTTCCTCTGTCCAAAGGGATGGGTTTTCTCTCGGGGTCCGAGGTGCGTGTGTCGTTCCTGGGAGTCTGAGTGCAGCTTTAGAGCTAGGATGGGGGCAGGGCTGGGAGAGGAGAAAGAAGAAAGGAGGGTTCTCCCCACATTCTTCTGCTTACAGGGCCCCATTTCTCCATCCTTTGGCTGGAAAGATGGGTTACTCTGGGATGTTTATTCTCTGTGCTCGGTGCACACGCACCAGATTCAAAGCAGAAGTGGGAGATGGAGGAAGCTCACTACTGCCTTTTGGTTTTCTCAGAGTTTTGCCCTTCCTCTTCTGTTTGCCAGCTGTTATCTGTTTGAATCCTCGGGTAGTTGCCTTTTGCATTTTCCCCAGAGGTTTTGGCTATGATCCGTGGGCGAAATAGGCTGCTAAGATGGGCTTGCTCCGTCACGGCCAGACCCAGGACTGAGATGGCTGGACGGTTTGTAAAGACGCACTCACTAGGCCTTCAAAACAATCCTATGAGGTGGGCGACATCACCCCATTTTACAGATGAGGAAACTGAGGCTCAGAGAGGCGAGGTCAGGGTTGAACCCCTCACCTGACTGCCATCGTCATGCTACCTGGTGTCTTGCCTAATGCACCTGCGTGGTGTTGAAACTGCTTTCCTGGGCACCTGATTTCCCTTATTACACTAAGGGACGCTTGGGGTTAGGGGCCATGTCTGCCTTGTCCGTCATCTATAAAACGGGGAAAATATTAGTATCTACTTTGTAAGGATTGAATTAGGTGGTGCAAGTATTAAGAACAGTGCCTGGCACCCAGTAAACTCTTAATGGAGTGGAACGGCAATGGCTGTTGCTGCTATTATTAGTTTTTCGTTGTATATTGAACCCCAAGCAGCACAGAGCCTGGCATACAGTAGAGCTCGGTAAATATTTATTGCGTTTCGTCATTGCGAAACCCTTTTATCTTTAAACACGGCGGATTTTATTCTGCCATTTCTCTTCCAGAAATACGTGAGCCTGCTTTGCCATTTTTCCGTTTACTCCCCCATCTGCTGACACTGCCCGTAGGATGCTCATAGGGGGCCTGGGTGTCCTGTTTCCATCCTCACCTGTCCCGGTTTTCTTCTTTCTCGCTCTCTTGAACTTCTCCCACTTCTTCCTCCTCATCCCCCACCACAAGAGGAACAAGGAGGAGCTCTGGGTTCAGATTTGGGCTTTCCAAATCTTAGTAGCCATGTAGCTCAGAGCGAGTAAAACAGAGACACCCCCCTGGTGCCACTCTCATCTGCACCTTGTGAATCGTTTCTACCTCGCAGTGTTGCTGTGAGGATTAAACGGAGCTCGACCAGGCAACAGGCCTAGCAAAGTTCCTGGGGCATAGTCGATCCTTTAGAAATGTTAATTTCCGTATTAGCCCTTGATGGCATGATCGCCAGAAGTTCCAACGGCCATGTCAGAGGAGTTACCCCAGATCTAAGACAGGAGTTCCGGTCCAGATCCAGGCAGCCCGAAGCTGACCCCGAGGCTCCCAGCGTCTCACTGGTACTCACTCCACAGCAGGTGCTCGGTACCCGCTTGCAGGATGCGTAAACCACCGAGCAACTCCAGCTCGGGCCTTATCTGCTCTCCTCATTCCTCCCCATGGGGTCAGTAACTCGGCATGGAGGGGTGTTAGCCGTGAGCATCGCTGACGTGTAGCCTCGCTTGTTCCGCTTCAGTCTGTGATTTTTATCTGTTTAAAAGGTTTAATTCTTGTCTGGACCTGGAGGGATGCGTTCAGTTTTGCGCTTGTTCTTTTATCTCTGGCTTGGCAGCGTCTCCTTTCAGAGAAATAGCCTGTGGGACCATCGTCGATGTGATATTTGGGCTCCAGCGGCAGCCTGGGTGCCAGGAAAGGTTCGCTTCTAGGGGGATGGACCCACTGGCGTTGGCCTCCCTTAGAGCAAGCTGCAGATATGTATAGGTGCCAGGGGCTGAGGTGGTGTGAGGGGGTGGAAAGCATCGAGACCGGACCCTGCTGTCCAGGATTTCATGGTTTAACTGCAGATAGGGACAGGCCCCCAGATCAGATGCAGTGGGCTCGGTTCCCAAGGGGTGGTCATCAGTGCCATGACATCACCGATGTCACCGCCCTCCAGATATCAATCCACAGCTCCCCATCTTGGCCTGCAGGTCCCCACTCCACTGCTCCTGCCTCGGTTGCCCATCACCCCCCATTATCTGTCCTCTGGCACCACTGGGCCCTTGCATTTCCTCCAGTGGGTCCCATTCTTGGACATGCTGAGTCTGGTCGGGGCACTTGTCCCTCTTTCTCTGCCTAATCAGCTACCCCTCTTCATCCTCCAGACTCCAGCTCAAACGCTATTCCTCAAGGAAGTCTCTTCCCAGCCCTCAGCTCTCTCTGTTCTGCCAGGACTAAATAAATTAGAGCGTGATGCCATGGCTAACGCCCGCCTCCTCTTCTCCATCTATCCCGGGTGTGATAAGTATGAGGGAAACAGAATGCGAGCCGTGTATGTAATTTGAAATTTTCTAGTTGCCGCATCAAACGACGTGCAGAGAAACAGGTGACGTTATTATTATGGTAAAATATACGTAACATAGAATTTCCCATTTTAACCATTTTCAGGGTGTACTTCAGTGGCAGTAAGTACATCCGCAGTGCTGAATAATCGTCACCGCTGTCCCTTCCTGGACGTTTTTTTTTTTTTTTAATCATTCCAAACTGAAATTATGATCTTTCAGTGACCCCAGCCCCTGTCAGCTGCCATTCTGCCTCCTGTGGCTACTTTAGGTGTCTCACATCAGTGGAAACATCATGATATTTGTCCTTTCGTGTCTGGCTACTTTAACTTAGCATCACATTTTTGAGCTTCATCCATGTTGCAGCAGGGGTCAAAATTTCATCGATATTTACGTCTGAATAATATTCAGTTGCATCTTCAGACCACGTTCTGTTTATCCGTTCTTCCACCGATGGGCACTTGCTTCCACCTTTCAATGATCGTTAATAATGCTGCCGTGAACACTGGCGTATAAGTATCTCCTTGACTCCGTGTTTTCCATTATTTTGGGTAAATTCCTTCGAGTGGAATTCCTGGATCATATGGCAATCCGATGTTGAACCTTTTGAGGAATGGCTAGATTTTGCAGTGAATTTTATTAAACCCAGTATTTCAAAAAAAAACAAAAAATGTCGTTTCAACAGGTCCTCAACGTAAAAATGATTAATGAGCTTTTCAACTTGTTTTTCTTGCTAAGTCTTCATCATCTGGGATGTAGAGTATAAATCCTTTGTGGATGGAGACGCCATCCATCCTGTGGGTCCTTTTCCCTGTCCGTGGCGTCTCATCAAAGAAGATGCATGGACATGGGAGATGGAAACACAGCAGTGACAGTGGCAATAGCCACGGCGGGCCAGCTATTTATTTTCACGAATTCTCAAAGCAACCCTGTACGGTGGTTACTTTTATCCTTCCCTTTTTAGATGCACAAACTGCAGTCCAGAGAGGGTAAGCAGTTTGTCCCAGGTCACACAGCTCGTAAGGGGTAGAGCTGGGATTCAAATCCTCCCAATGGCAAGGAGTTATCTGAGGAGGGGCTAACTCCAGACGCCTTGGAAAAGCTTTCTGGTGCCCACGGAGGCGTATGGTTAAGACAGGCGAAGAAAGGTAAGAACAATCTACTCAGCACCTTTTTTTTTTTTTTTCCTGGATGCATCCTCCTATCTTTCTGCCTCTGGGTCAAGACTTCGTGGGTAACTTGAGCAAGTTTACCTCCTGCCACACCAGGTTCCAAGGCCTCCACACGCATGGTCCCTGTAGAGGGAAACTGGGAGAGAAATTGAGGCAGATGTCAGTTCCCCTGAATCCACACACGAGGGAAAAGACAGCAGGATTAGGAAAGCCTGCTCCCCAAGGCAGGCGTCTGGATATAAAAATGGGGCACTTTGCAGCACAGAAGGTCATCTGACGCTGCTTTCGACTTTCCTGAATTCGCCCACGCCAGAGGTTATCAGACTCATAACACACCTGTCACTCAAAAAGAGGCAGAGTGGTGGAGCGACGGAGAATTCTGGAATTAGAAGAGTGTCAGAGGTCCGCCTCCTCTTAATGTGGCTTCTGCAGATGCGGATTCTCTCCTGTCGCATCCTGGGTGCTGGTCTGAGCTGGACGAGCCTCCCCAGCTTCTCTTCTCACCTCCTCCTTTTTCCTCAGAGGCCCGTGGGACGGCCCATCCTTCTGCAGGGGCCGGAGGAGACAGAGGCATGGCTGTTTCTTAGAGGGAAGCAGGACCAAGACACGGACATCTTCCTGTTCCCTTGTTCTTGTTCCCAGAACCTTATTTCTAAAGGCGTTCTCCACCCAGGGCAGCCCTGGGCGTGAAGGGGATTTGGCTATGGCAAGGCATTTCCCAACGCATTCCTGGCCTGCATTCAGGTTGGTACAAATAATAGTATCAGTCACGGCAGTTAGAACTGATGAGTGTTCAAGAACCGATTCATCCCCTCCGATCCCTATTGAAGCAACATATACTTTCTGCACCGTGATAAAGATGCGTCCATTAATTTTTTTCCCCAGCTCTGTTGAGGTATCATTGGCACATACCACCGTGTAAGTTTATGCAGTGTGAGGATTCGGTATACAAAAGTGTTGCAGAGAAATGTCTGCGGTTATTTATCACCAGGCCCGGCCCTAGGTGCCGGGCGATTCAGGGGTGAGAAAGTCAGCCCGGGCCTCGGCCTTCGTAGAGTGAGTATTCCAGTGGGGCAGACAGATGGTCAGTAAAGACAAAGATCCTTGCCATTCCTGGATTCCACGTTTGCACTTCCACGTACTTGCTGAAGTATATTCATCACCTTTAAATCAACCCTCGCCTGTGCAGGGTGGTGAGTAGTCTGGGTCACCTTCCACGCACGTTCTCAGCCGAAGCTGGACAAGGTGACGATGTTCTGTCTTCTGGGTTCAGGTCTCACAGGATAAACCACTGTCCTTTTCGAGGCCTTAAATTTCCTGCCGTGTGTTTCACAGTTTCGTGTGTGTGTGTGTGTGTGTTGGTGATTTCACTGTTTTAAATAACCCCCGAGCACGTGCTGGCGTGCTGTCCAGTGTTTCTCAGGAGACCGGGATGTGCCTCATGAAATAAAAAACACGTGTGTTAGATAAGCTTCTTCCAGGCGTGAGTCGTAGCGGCCTTGGCCACGAGTTCAGTGTTAATATACATTAAGTAAGGTGTCTTGAAAGGGAAATGCACATGACACAGTTGACAAGAACATGACCAGAGGCTCACGGGAACCTCACCCTCTATTGCCACCAGAAGCAATGGTTCGGTCTTTGCTAATTCAGTGTTTGCAGCGACTCTACAGACTCTCATAGCTGAGTTAGGAGCATTGACTATGGAACCAAAAAGTCCACTGAGTGATAAGGGCCGAGAGGAGGAGGGTGAGAGGGTAGGAGGGTGGAGGTGGCTTAGAGAACCACAGTGAGGACCGGGCTGTGCCCAAGGCCGAGGGGGAGCCAGGGCCCGTGACGTCCAGTGCACTGTGCGAACCCCTGTGCCTGCTGTCCGTGCCGGGCCGTGCAGAGCTGCAGTGCAATGCTGGGGTTCAGAACCACGTCTCTCAGGAGGCAGCTGCCGCGTATGGTGTTGGACTCAGGTGCCAACCGGCAAGTGGTCAGCGTTGGAGATGTCGTCCTGAGCACGGCCTCTGTCCTTGGTCCCCCAGATCTGGCCTCGTGTGGTTTGGGGCCTCAGCCAGTACTTCCAGAGCTTGGTGCTCTGTCAGGCCACAGGATTCTCTGGAAGGTGTGTTGTTGCAGTATTTCTGATTCTCACTGTGATTAACCGGGAAGGGCTTTTTCTTTTTCTTTCTCTTTTTATTTCTTTTCTTTTTCCAGTTTACAATGTCCAACAGACAGTGGCAATTGCTCTGTCCCTTCTGGTGATTGGACGTGGCCTTGTCACAATTTTAATTGTCCTTGATAATTAAAAAAATCAATGTTGTAAAAGAATATTTACCCGGTGGAGGGGAAAGAACGTGGGGTGCAGAGTCAGATGGACACGGAACTTTCTAGATAGGTGGATGTAGGGAAACTCCCTCCTCCTGTCTGAGGCTCATTTTCTCCGTCTGAAAAATGGGACTGGTACTCTGTATCCCTGCGGGAGGCTGTGAGGATGAATTCGGGTGTATGTCAGACGTCACGTAGCAGCCAGGAGAACACACTCTGTGGTCCGACTGCCGGGGTTTGGACCTGGGCCTTGAGCAAGTGTTTCAACTTTTCCAAAGCCCTAATGTGCTCTCCAGCCTCACAGGGCTGTTGTGACAATTAGGTGTGGGGATGGGAGGGAATGGAGCAGAAGCATGGCTCATGCTAGTGAGTGTTAGTTGTCACCGTTAGTAAAAGGGCTTTGTCAAATGCTCATCAGGATGGCAATAATAATAATAATAATAATAATAATAATAATAATTAATAAAAGAAAAACAACAAGAGTTGGCTGGGATGTGTAGACGTCGCATCATTGTGCTTCACTGGTAGGAATGTAAAGGGGGACAACTGCTGTGGGAAACAGTTTGGTTGCTTCTCAGAAGGTTAATTGTAGAATCAGCATGTGAACTCCTAGGTATACAGCCACCAGACTAGCAGCCGTTCGGACAGACGACTCGCGTGCAGATAGATGTTCATGGCGGCACTGTTCGTGGTAGCCAACAGGCAGAAACAACTGGAATGTCCATCTGCTCAGGAGTGGATAAACGAAAGGTGGTCTGTCCACACAGTGGAATATTATTCAGCCAGAAAAAGGAATGAGATTCTGAGATATGCTACAATGTGGATGAACCTTAAAAACGTTATGAAAATGAAAGAAGAAGGGGATAGGTTAGCGTTTGCCAGAAAGAGGGGGTGGGGAGTGACTGCTTTAATGGGTGTATGGGGTTTTCTTTTGGGGCAAAACAATTTTTTTTTGAAATTGATAGAGACAGCTTTGTGAATGTGCCGCATGCCGCCTGAATTCCACACTTTTACATGGTTAATGGGAACTTTGCCTCAAGGAAAAACAAATTAGAAATAAAAAGAGCTTCGTTAAAACAGAAACGCTATCTTAAAGTTAGTGATTGAAGGCCAGAGCTCCTGATGGGTGATAAAATCACAAATGCCTTACGGAGCAGGACCTGGGACGCATTACTGGGTCAGAACCCACGCTCCCTGCCCTGTCCAGTCTCCCAGATGACCGACCTGCACAGACGGAGGTCAGTGCATTTGTTTGGTTCTGCCTTGGGACGTCCTGGGGCGGGGACAGGGCCCAGTGGGACCTACGGTTTGGCCAGACGCCAAGTTCATTAATGAGGTCAGATTAAGATTCTTGCCAGGGTCGCATTGCTTTGGCAACTGTATGTTTTCCGTTTGTCCCTGTTCGCTTCTTTTTGCAAGTACAGCCGACTAGAAACTTGGACATTCTTCCTCGATTTCCGGTGTCACCTTTTCAGAGGTTGTGGTTAAAACAGGTGCCATGTTTGAAGGGTCAGAAGGCCTTCCTCCTGGGGCTGGTCCAAAAGGTCTGTGTAAGAGTGTCCAGGCTTTCATGGGGCTTTCTGGATGGGCCTCTCAGTTCTCGAGGGATTGGAAGGGTCCCAGGGGAGCTGCGGGGGTGAGGGGTGCACAACCGGACTGGGATCCCAACTCTACCATTTACCAGCTGTGCGACCTTGTGCGACCTTGATCTCTTAGCTCATCCTTCATTCCCTTCCCTGTAAAATGGAGACAATACCAGAATTTTCTTTGCAGGGTCTTTTGAAGATCGAGAGAGGCGATGCATATAAAACACTTAGAATACTGTTGGTGCATAATAAATGCTCACTGCACCGTAACCGTTAACAGTGTTAATAACCTGTGTTCTTGCTGCTCCTTTTTGCATTACCAAGGACTCCGGTCCAACGGTTTCAACCAGCATCTAAAAATCCTGCTTCTTGCTTCAAAGTTATGAGGATTAAAGGAAAAACTACTTTTTCGTTCCATCAGTGACTTCAGCCTAATATATTCAACCACCATCTCAAAGTTCTTTTTCCTGCCGGAAAGTTTTGAGGGTTAAATGAACAAGTGCTTTGAAATAGTCACAAACGTTCCAAGCAGCGGTGATTCTGGAACACTAGACCCTTTGCCAGTTCTTCCTCCGAAGGGCTAGAGCGAATGCGCCTCTGAGGCTGGCTCTGAAATTCAGACAAATTCTAAGCCACACGTTTGCCCGTTTATAAAATTTTAATGGGAAGGCACAAAGGAGTTAGACACTTGCCTCGGCTTTCCGAAATGATTTTCTCCCTTGAGAATGCCTTTTCGTTCTCTCCGTCCCTTATCAGAGAACGTCCAAAGAAAAACCCCTGCACCTTGAAATGTCTTTAATCAATCCTCAGACCTTTCATTTCTTAAAACCTATTCCTTTCTCCCCGCCCATTTCGAGACTTGGACGCAAATGGTTTTCCAGAAGCGGATGACAAGATAGCAAGGGTTACGATTAATAACCCTCAGAGCGCCGCAGTACACACCTTCCCTATTTAAAAATGAAAAATTACCTTTTTTTTTCCCCCTCAGACTTTATTAAAAAGAGGATCAAAAGAGAGAGGGGAAGAGCTGACAGAATTCAGCCCATCAGTGGAACACTTCTGAAGCTTCGGCAGCGAGAAGTTGAATCCCCGTCAATTGAGCAGCGGCAATTTGGGTGATGAAATGAGGCTCTGCTCGTTCATCCTCAAACTTCTGGTTCTGAAGTGTAGGGGTGGAGAAAAGGGAATTTGATGGAGACGAGGACTGGCAGGGGTAAAGCGCTCCTTTCTCTCTCTATTCATCTCTCAGACTTCGAAACACCTTTAGGGCAGGTATTCTTGGGGGCAGCTCAGTGCTTCCTTGAATCCAGTAGAGAAGGGGGTGCGTGTGTGTGAATTGTAGGCTTAGTGGGGCAGGGGGTCCTGGCTCCACTGCTGGATGCCACGTGATAAAGGGGGAAAGAGCGAGGTGTAGGGTACTACCTACCAGGGCACTTTAGCCCACTCCTGTCACGCATCTGGACCTCATTTGTAGAACGGATCACTAGCACCTACCAGACAGGACAGGAAGATCAGCATCAGTCCCCTAAAGGGGCCTGGCAGGGACCATCCAAATGCAAACTTTTATATCCTGACTCCCCAGTCTGCAGGCTCTAAATGTCGTTGGGCCCCTCCCCTGTTGAGGGCTGTCTCTGTCTCCTTGGCTGTGGTAGCAAAGCTGCCCCCCTAAAGCAGGGGATTTAAAACAGCAGCTGTGGGGGCTTGAAGTTTAAAATGAAGATGTCAGCGGGGCCAAGCTCCCTCAGAGACCGTGGGGGACGATCCATTCCATGCCTTTCCCCTGGCCCCTGGTGGTTGCTGGCGGTCCTCGGCGTTCCTGGCTGACAGCGGCATCACTCTCGTCTCTGCCTGTTTTGGAACGGCCTTTCCCTCTGTGTGTCCTGTTCTTTTAAGAACCCCAGTCAGTGGGTGTAGGGTGCTCCCTAATCCAGGCCGACCTCGTCGTAACTTGATTACAGCTTCAAAGACCCTGATTGCAAATAAGGTCATGTTTGCGGGTATCGAGGGTTAGGGCTTTGTGATGTCTTTTGTGGGGATGCGGTTCAACCGCAGTAGAGGCTCAGTGGCTTTTGGTTCATGGGTTTGCTTTCGGTAGGGCAAGGTCAGGGGCATAGGCACTGAATACAAAACAAGGTGTTTTATACGCGTATCCTAATTAACCCTCACCAGCATCGCGGAAGATAGGTGCTTTTGCTTCTACTTGACATGAACGTTTGTGCGGCGTCAACGGTGCTTGAGATGATGCTAAGTGCTCCACTTGCTTGGCTTTATTTAATCTGCAGTGCAGTCCTAGGGGAACTCTCTGACGTCATCCCCCATTTTACAGAAGGAGAAACTGAGTCACAGCGAGGCAAGGTTGGGGTGAGTTCATTTCTCAGCATGACGACGCAACGTTTGGGGTGTCCTGTGCACATAGAAACGGTTAGTTGCTTGCTTGACGTTTCCTCAGCATGAAATCTTGTTGTTTGGGTTCAGAAAGCAGGTCTTCTAAGTGCAGAGGTGTCTCACCTCCTTCTGGGGGAGTCAGGCAGTGGGCGATGCGCTCCGACCTCCCCTTCCTGACCTGTAATTCGGGGTCGTGGAGACTCGGGGATCAGATGGGAGAGGAGACAGGTGGATGCGATGAAATCGTGCCATGTCTTTGTAAAAAAAAAAAAAAAAATCTAAGATGAGCCTGATGCTCCACGAGAAAGACTCGGAAGGTATTAGACCTTCCGGATCAATTTTCTCAGGCTAGAAAAATCCTTCTTCTCAAGGGGTGACCCCAGAATCCCAGGGAGAAGGAGGCTCAGGTGAAGCTCTGCTGCACCCCAGGCCCCCTCCCTTCCATGTCCTACGGGATTCAGGGTCGGTGTGTCTGACCCTGAGCTCTCAGCTCCTCTGTGCTCCTTTACCTTCTCCTGTGTTTCCTGTTGCTTTGACGGGTGCTACCAGCCAGGCCAGACCCCAGGATCTCACCCGTGGCTTAGGGCCTTGGTTCGGTGTGTGGACCCAAACCCCAGCTGTCCCTCTGGGCTGTATGGCCTTGAGTGAGTCACTGAACCACTCTGTGCCTCAGTTTCCTTGTCTATAAAACAGAGTAATTTTTGTCTCTTTGGTGGGATTGTTGTGTGGCTGGATAATCTGATACAAGTAAATTACTTGGAATAACAGTGTCAGGAACATCATAAATTCTCAATACATGTTAGCCTGTTTTTGTTTTCTCCTCTCCTACACTCGGTCGAACCACTTACCTCCACCTCTGCTCCCACGGCCCGACCCCAGGGCCTTATCACCTCCTGTCCAGCCGTCTTCAGTAGCCTCAGCCTGGATTCGTGCTGCTTCCTTTGACCAAGCCTCTTGCAGAGCTCACATTCTTAGTGGGGAGACAGAGGAGAACCAGGGGTGAACCAATAAATGACGTAGATATTATCTGTAAAATGTCATATAAAATATATTATGTTTGATGTGTCAGTGATAACGAGTGCTATGGAGGAAGAAAAGCAGGGCTTGTTCATAAAAAAGGATAGTGCTGGGGGTGGTTGCTTTAGTCAAAGAAGCATAAGGAGATGACAGTGGACATTTGAACCAATATCAGAGTGAAGCGAGGAGTGAGTCAACGAGATAAAATGAGCAAAGCCATCGCACGGAGTCTGGACCAGCAGTGATGCAGATCGATGGGCGAGTGATGGAGGATGGCTGAGACAGCCATTCTGGGTGCCCGGAACTCATCCAGTTTGCCCCTCAGTCGTTCGCTGTGCCAGCCTCTGGGATTTGAGATCTGTCATTCCCCTGCCTTCAGCACACTCACAGTCTGGTGGGAAGGTCAACAGTGAAATCCCATTGTGTCTGTTGCAATTCCACTCCCAGGTGTGTAGACCCAAAGGAACTGAACGCAGACACTCAGAAGTCCATATGTGAGTGATCGTAGCGGCACCAGTCACAACAGCGGAAAGGTGGAAGCAGCCAGAATGTCCATTGATTGACTAAAGGATAGAGAAAAGGTGGTACGACCATACGGTGGAATAGTATTCACCCATAAAAAGGGAATGAACTCCTGATACACGCTACAGTTTGGATGAACCTCAGAAACGTCATGCTAAGAGGAAGAAGCCAAACATGCATCATGCTATGTGTGTGTGTGGTTCCGTTTATAGGAAATGTTGGCAGAGGCAAATCTACAGAGACAGAGAGCAGAGGAGTGGTTGCCAGGGGCAAGGGAGGAGGAGGGAATGGGGAACCACTGCTAAAGGGCACGGCATTTCCTACTGAGGTGATAAACATGTTTTTGTAACTTTGAAAGAGACGCTGATTGCCCAACAGAGTGAATGTACAAACTGCCATGGAACTGTTTGCTCTAAAACGGTTCCACTGGGTGTCTCGTGAGTTTCACCTCCAATAAGTACTGATCATCTAAGTACTCGATTGTGAAATGGAATCCAGTGTCAGAGAAAGCACAGGTGCGTGTGAGCAGAAGAGAGGAACCCAGAAGGGCATCCCGGAGGAGGTGGTGCCTGTACCCAGACCTCGAGGATGAAGAACTTCCCAGGAATAGGGTGGAGTGGAGAGTGAAGAAGGAAGGATGGCAAAGAGGACACAGCAGGGTCAAGGCCAGGAGACGACAGAACATGGCGAGTTTGGAGAATGCAGGGAGGTCAGTGTGACTGGAGATATTATGAGAAAGCACCATGCAGGGGTTTTCTCTCCTAAGTGGAAGGGGACGCTCAGAGGGAGGGGACCGATCCCCTGAGACTGGCTTCCTCCAGAGCTCCTGGAAACCACGGAGCCGAGGGCTCACAGCTATCGAACCCGGCAGCAGGCGAGGTGGAAGCTGTGGTCCCCCACATCATGCAGCTATTAGCTCAGGCCCATGGTCATGCAAGGGAGGGGCTGGCTCTCCCCATGGGCAGATACTGGACAATGGGACTGGGACTGGAGGCCAAGGTGCTGCTCATAATATCACTGTTACATCCCAGCCCCTGATCACACCAGGGGGTGGGGGGCTGGTGCTTGCCTGACGACGTGGCTTGGAAACCACGGGGTCCATTTGCCACAGATTTTGCTGGAGTCCAGGGTGCTGGCCCAGAGCGCATGCACCCGCTACTCCTCCTGTTCCTGTGCAATTAAAGGTGTTCCAGAGACACAGGTGCCGAGGCGTGTGGGCATCCGTTCTTGTTGCTCAGGGGGACCCACTGTGTGTAGGGGAGAGAGGCGATCAGAGGAGCCTTGTGGAAAGATACATGGAGAGAGGATCGGACAGGACAAGGGTAGCAGCAGAAGCCTGGCCTGAGGCTGCCAAGGGCAACAGGATGAGAGATGACGGCCTGGAGTAAGGCTGTGGTGGTGGAGATGAAGACATGTCTTGACCGGGGGTAAGGGGAGGAGGAAACGTGGCTACCATGTATTCATTGCTCTGTCCTGGTGCCTAGGCCAGTGCCTGGTACGTGGGAGGCGTTCAGATATTTGGGAAGTACTTGGATGAGAGAATGAATGCATTTAGTCCTCACGGCCCCCTCCATGGGAATCACGATCATTCTCATTTTACAAACCCCCAAAGTGAGGCTCAGAGAGAACAGATAACCTGTCCGAGGCCACAGAGCTGCTCCGTGGTGGGACCAGAGTTCTAGGCCAGAACCCTGTGAGTCCCAGTCCCTTATTCCACTGCATTCAGGGAGGCCACGAGCCACAGCAATAATGCCCAGAGTCGCTTCTTCGTGGCCTTGGGGTGCAGTGTACGATTGAGATAACTTAATAAATTTACTTTCCTCAGCGTGTTTTACTCAGGCCAATTGGACGATGCGTTTGCATTCCCTGAGCAAATAGGTGATGGAGGGGCTGATCGAGGCTTGGTTTTCTAGCTGCCCCCGGCGCTCAGAGCCATTCTGCCTTTCTGAACGTCAGTCTCCTAGAAGGACACGGGATGATCGTGGCATCTGTCGCACAGACAGCCCTCAGCCCAAGGGCGCACCCTCTTTTAATGGAAGGTGGCCCCGTATTAGCTTCTTGTTGAGAATCACAGTGAGGGTAGCTCCCGTTTAGGGCGCGCTTGCCGTGGACCCGCTGCCGTGCTCAGCGCATCGCTTGTGCTGTTGCATTTGATCCTCACATTCCCCCGAGGTAGGTCCCGTGACTGCCCCGTTTCACAGGGGACAACGCTCCGACTCAGGCGGGTTGCATGAGTGCCCGGGGCCACACAGCCCGTAAGTAGCAGAGCCGGATCGAGGGCCAAGGCAGCCGACTCCCCAGCTCGCTGTCTTAGCCGCTGGGCTGGTCTGTAGGCGTTTGGGAATAGACATAGTGATGGTGGCCTTGCTAGAATGTCCTGGCAGAGTCTGAGAGGAAGGAAAAGGGTCTCTCTTGTAGGGAATGTTCCAACGTCTATTCCCAATTGGCTGATGGGTGCGGGTTGCTGGTCTTCAGGAACTGCAGGCCTCCGCTCTGTGCCACAGACCCCTGTGCCCCGGTGGTCGAGGTGGCCCAGGTCCTCGGCTTGATACCTGGCTACCAGTCCCCACTGTGGCTGTGTCTTCCTTCCTCTCTGCACGTCCATCTCCTTATCCACCAAAGTGGAGATCAAAACGGTCCTGCGCACGCAGAGTTACGAAAATTGAGTACGGTGTAGAACGGTCTCAGAGTAACAATTGAGGAAAACAGACGACAAACCGTGAAATAAGGTCTTAGGGTATTTCTTAAAAAAAAAAAAAATGCACAGAGGACCATCTGGCAGGTCTACGCAGCCACATGGTGATGGGGACGGTGGCCACAGAACATTGCCTTTTTCCTTTTCTGAATTTTCTAATTTTTTCCAGAATGAATATGCAATAGCAAAATGAGTGGTTTTACTTCAAAGTGGGGCAGTGACTCAGGGTTCGTGGAAGCGCTCTGTAAACTGTCGGACACCCCAGCAATTAGCGCTCAGCATGGTCCTTATAGTAATTATTATTGTGATTGCCGTCGGCTGTGAGTCGGAATTTCTTTCTGCTCAGGTCTCCTACCTAGACATGGGATGGGAGGGCCCACCCCATCACCTTCGGGCCACCCCATCACCTTCGGCCAGGGAGGGCCCACCCCATCACCTTCGGGCCACCCCATCACCTTCGGCCAGGGAGGGCCCACCCCATCACCTTCGGCCAGGTGACTTCCTTCCATCTTTGCTGTCACAACTCAGGTCGGGGCCAGCAAACCCCCAGTGGACTGAACTTGGTAGAAAATTCACATTACCTTGGCCCTTGGGTCTGGAGGTATGTCCCTCATCTGTCCCTTCAGCCTCTCCTTGAGCCACCCTCCCCGTTGTCACCACACCTGGGGCACACTGCCATTGAGAAGGTCCCCGAAGAAGGGACCTAGGGAAGGGCCTGCCCTCCCTTACAGGGTGTGGAGCCTGTGTGTTTGGTACCAGCTGAGCCGTAAGCTTTGCCATCTCAGTGGGGAGGATGCAGAGAAAGGCTGCACAGGGCGTCTCGAGAGTCTGAACATGTAGGTCTGGATTCGTACTCTCACGACGGTAAAGGAGTGAAGAAATGTTCATGCACTGTCGGATTTATTTTAGTTTATTAGTGTACGTCAGGCCCGACAACCTCTAGTTTTATTCATGACCGTGGGGACTTTTCTAATCTCTCCCTGTTTTCTAATAAACTGTTCTAGGATTTTCTTTTTTAAAGGCCCTTCCTACGTCTGCTTTAGCCCTTGCTGTCACCCTCTCCTGTCTGCACCCCACTCCCCTCTCTCCTTGGCTTTCGGCATGGCGATCCCCTTCTCGTCATCACCTTCAGTGCCACTTCCTTAGGAGGCCGACCGCTTTACCTGAAGGAGGCCTCCCCTCACTGAAACTTTCGTGGAGCGCGTTGGGGAGCCACATGCCGTTGTAGGAAATAACACAGAGAGATTCCGCCCTAGCTCGGGCGGCTGTAACAAATGTCCCCGGTGGGGGCCTTGAACTGCAGACATCTCTTTCTCACCGTGTGGAGGCTGAAAGTCCAAGGTCAAGGTGGTGGCAGATTCGGTTCTTGTTGAGGCTCTTCTTGCCGGTTGGCAGACGGCCGCCTTCAGGCCTCCCGTGGCATCTCCTTGGAGCTCTCATCTCTTCATCTCCTCGTAAGGGCCCTAGTCCCCTCAGGAGGACCCCACCCTCACCACCACATCTAAACCGAATGAACTCCCAAAGCCTAGTTAATTAACCTCCAAATACCGTCACCTTGGGGGTTGGAGTTTCAATGTATGAATTTTGGGGGGGATAACAGACATTCGGCTCATAACGGATCCCTTATGTAGTTTGCTCAGTTTCTCCCATGGTCACTTTTAACAAAATGATGGGACAGTGTCACGACCAGAATATTGGTATCAGTGCAACCTGTTGATCTTGTCCAATTTCTCCATTTTTACTCGTGTGTGTGTGTGTGTGTGTTTCTGGGTGATTTTTATCACCTGGGTGGGTCCACACGTCCACCACTGCAGTGAAGGTACTGGATAGTTCCAACGCTACACGAGTCCCTCGTGTCCCCCCTGTCCTCATCCCTAACCCCCCTCTAACCACCCATCTATCCTCCATTTCTAAAAAGTTGTCATTTCAAAAGAAACAGCATATAAATAAGAGCCAGCAGTCTGGGGCCATTTGGGCCTGGCTTTTGTCACTCAGCGTCGCGTCTGGAGAGTCACCAGGTTGCTGTGTGCGTCGCGGCTCCGTGTGGCCGGGCAGTGTTCTGTCGTTCGTACGTGTCACGGTTTGGTTAACCACTCATCGCGTCTCTTCTTCAGCAGGACAGAACTTTAGGGACCGGGACCTGGCTGGGGTGGTGTTTTTAATGCACAGGACCTGGCGCGTTCAGAAAGTGCTCTTTGGAGGAACGCGTGGTTGACCCACAGTGGCGTAGAGGGGGGGGAAGGATGCAGTGGCAGAAGAGTGGACAGGGAGAGGCCGAGGTGAACTTGGCTTCTGCAGAATTCACGTGCCTCACACGGGACTTAGATATCAAGATCGTTATGTCAGGGAAAGGTTATCCTTGAAAATCCTTTAAGTCACCTTGAAACCGTTGGAACCAGGACCCTTGGACGCTTGAAAGGCAAGAAGCAACTTCTTCTGCTTTTCAGGATGTTTGAGTTGGGGGCTCGCCAGCCCTGGGACAGTGGGGGGCAAGGCCGTTGAGTGGAGATTGGGGTGGGAGGGCCCACAGAGGGGTTTCATTCCCTTTTGGGGGGGCCAGGTGGTCTATGGTTGAATTGGGGTACGTGCACACTGTAACCCGCGTGGGGTGCACACGGGGGACTGCGTGTGCACTGTCACTCGCCTGGCTTTCTCATCGTTTATCCGTGTCTCTCTGCTCCTCTGTCCCAACTCAGGAGGCAACCTTTCCAAACAAGACTGGATCATCCAGTGGCCCACCACGGAGACGGGGAAGGAGGACAGTCCCGTGTGCCCCCCGGAGCCGACCCCGTGGGTCCGCACCCACCTCTCCCAGAGCCCCAGGGTCCAGTCCAAGTGTGTCCAGCACTCCTGTCACACCAGCCCCAGCCCGGGGGCCCCCGTGTACACGCACGTGGACAGGCTCACCGTGGACGCCTACCCGGGCCTGTGCCCGCCGCCACCACCAGAGCCGGGCCACCGCTCCCTGCCCCCGTCGCCCCGGCAGCGGCACGCGGTCCGCACCCCGCCGCGCACCCCCAACATCGTCACCACCGTGACCCCGCCGGGCACGCCACCCATGAGGAGGAAGAACAAGCTGAAGCCCCCAGGGACCCCGCCGCCCTCCTCTCGGAAGCTGATCCACTTGATCCCGGGTTTCACGGCCCTGCATCGGAGCAAGTCCCATGAGTTCCAGTTGGGTCACCGTGTGGACGAGGCCCACACGCCCAAGTGAGTGCACGGTGGGCGCCCCGGGAGAGCGCACCCCGGGGTGACCAGGGGCTGTCTCATTGCCCCAAGTCAGGGACGCCTTACACCCACCTGTGTGTCTCCCCTCTAGTTGAATGAAAGGCAGTTTTTTTTTTTTTTGTTTATTTGTTTGTTTTTGCCGAGGGCCTGCGAGAAAATGAACAGAATGGAATTTTCCAGAAATGGTCTTTCTTAATGCTATTCTAAAGTCGAGGTGGACAGACTATAGGCTGAGGGACCAAATCTGAATTTCAGGCAGCACAGCCAAGTTCGTGGTTGTACGTAGGACCTGCGGCCACTTTCCTGCTGCATTGGCCCCGTTGAGCAGGGCCCACAATGCCAGAAAGATTTATCATCCGGCTCTTGGCGGGAAAGGTTGCCGACCCCTGCAGGGTCCACCCTGGTGTGGCCCTAGAACTAGGGTGTGGGCCGCATTGCATTTTTTAGTTGCTTCTGTCCCGGACAGCTCGAGACTGACCCTGTGCAGGGGACGTGCTCAGAGTTTATAACTAAGACATTCGTCCAGTTCTGCTTGGGATGGGGGTGGCTCAGGAAGTGGGGGGCAAAGGGCATCATACGCAAGTTTAGGGTGAGGCCACAGGCGCCTGGGAGAGAAAACCGTGAAGATGGGTGCAGTGCGTGCCTGGCTCCGGTTTGGGGGGTCTTGCTGCCAGCGGAGGGTGACACGCTCCGCGCTGGTTGTTGGGAGAGACGGGGTGGGCCTCGGCAGGGCCTGACTGTGGCCTGGGTCCCTTGCATTCTTTTGAGGTCCTAAGTGTATGAAAAACGGAAGAAATGCGAAACAGGGTTACAGAAGTGGGTAGCGTGCTTCAAATATTTACACTGAACAGAATTGCCGTTAAGACGTAGAAGGTCAAACGGTTATGTATAACCCGATTAGGAGATATGGTAATGAGGCTAACTTTGTTGTGTGCGAGAGGCCCGTACCCCTGCTCTGGGAGCCCCACGGCGTTTTCATGGCGTTTCCAGTGTAAGATGTTTTTCGGTATGTGTAGACATATCTAGTTTTCCCAGCACTATTTATTGAAGAGATTATTTTTTTCGTTATTACGTATTCTTGACTCCCTTGTCAGATCACATATGTGTGGGTTTATTTCTGTTCTCTTGGTCTCCGCGTCTGTTTTCATGCCGGTAGCACACTTGTAGACATGAACCTTTCCTGAGACCCCTGTGGGATTTATTTTGTCAGGGCGGGGCTGAATCACCCACTTTCTCAAGGTCTTCCACATTGTGTGGGCTGACAGACCCCATCAGGGAGAAAGGTTTGAGAAGCCAGGCCTTTCCAAAATTACTAGGCTCATTTTGGTTTCCATTGTCTGCTTCATGTTCCCCCTCCACCTCTCTCCTTCAGCCCTATAGCCTGCCCTATAGGCTGGGCATGGTTCTCTGTTGCCAAGTTAGCAGTCGTAAGTCTACTTTTATCTCCTCTGAATGGGACGAAGTAGAGTTTCGAGGACACAGGTGTTTATGAAACGACCTGAATCATTGAAAACCAGTGGTCTCTGTGGGTTTCTAAGCACCAGCATTGAGGTAGCTCTCGGGCTGGAGGAAGGGTAGTTTTACACCCTCGATTCTTCGGCCTCTCAGGCATGCTCATGGTGGTGTTTATCAAATGGTTTGTTTGGGCTTCAGTCCTGTCCCCAATAGTATCTCAATGGCATTTTTAGAAATAGTATGACAAGAACACAGGAAAGTACTAGCTATAGCTTCTCTCTCATCTCCACTGGGAGCTTTGCAGTCCAGGTGTGTTGTAATATCTCAGAACAACTGGGAGCGTGCTTAGTCCATGCCATTGTGCTTGCTTTTTTTTTTTTTGGCATCTGAATTTAAACATGCAGTTTTACTGCGTTGGCATTACTGAAACACCCCCCCACACACACACACACACTCACACACACACACACACACACACGAAAAGACGATAGCAGCTTCCGTTACCTGTGGTCAGTCACAGACAGGAAATGGTAAGTGGAAAATTCCAGAAATAAACAATTCACGAGTTGTAAAGTACGTACCATGCTCAAGAGCGCGTTGAAAGCTTGGGCCGTCCCGGTCTGTCCTGCCTGGGACGTGAATCATCCTTTTGCCCAGCGTCTCCACACTGTATATGCCCCCTGCCCATTAGTCACTTAGTAGCCGTCTGGATTATCAGCTTGGTTACCAGAGACAGAGAGAGACTGTATTCACAGAACTTCTATTATAATATATGGTTGTAATGGATCTATTTTGTTATTAGTCGTTAATCTCTTACTGTGACTAATTTATAAATTAAGCTTTATCATAGATATGTACGTGTAGGGAAAATATATATATATATATACACGTATATGTACACACATAAAATTTCAGTACTACTTCTGGTTTTAGGCATCAGTGGAGGCTTGGATTGTATCCCTTGTGGATGAGGTACTACTGTATTGTTTTTTTCCTGGTGTTGAGATAACACGGGAAAGAGGATGAAGAAAGTGGAAAGTTTATGCTGGTCCTTTGTTTTATACTCACAGACGCACACACTGTATACTCTTGATAGAGGTGAAAACGCCCCCACGGGGGCAAAATGGTCTCAGGGGGCGGGAGACAGAAAACTCCTGCTGTTGCAATAGTTAGTGACCCCCCCAGAGAGCCACGTGCATAAACATATACAGTATACACGTAGCAGTAATATTTTGCTGGGAATTGGGGGGTGATGATTAGGATGAAAGCATCCGAAAAGGTTCCTTATTAGGTCATCATGGGAAAAAAAAGTTGAGAAACACATATATCCAGGGATGTAATTCTATAGATTATATAAACTTTTGGGGGTGATCAAGAGTCTCCCCGGCATTCCCATCAGCCTTTCTTCTCCCTCTGGCGTTGCGGCCACGCTGACGTGGGCAAGCTAGCAGCGTTTCCTCGCAGACAGCCATCTGGAGAATTAAGAGGGAGCGGGTCGCAGGGATTCTGGTCATCGTGACCCTTGGTGTCCACGGATCCCAGGGCCACGTGTTGGGAAGAGAAACACCTACCAGTTCTTGTGGGTGCAGGGAGTCGTATGTCTGCAGATCCCCCCGTTTGTCTGCCTGCGGTACTGACGACTCGTTCTCTCCCGTCAGAGCATCTGGAAGGGTGAACTGGGTTTCTGAAAACAGATCCCATTTTAAAGTTCTCTAAGTGGGTCCCATTTTAAAGACGTATGAGACACTCAGCATTCAAAAGGAGTTCTGTTGTAATTCCCCGCGCCCCCCGCCCCGATCCCCACTTTCGTACACGCTTCTTAAAGGTAATTTCCAATGGCAGCTGTTTTTAGTACGGAAGGAATTCCAAGCTATGCCTTTATTTTGGAAATGCAAGCAATGTGAAATGTAAGATCAAAGCCCCCCTTCCCCTCACCGTGGAGAGGAACTGTAATGCTCTTAATACTTCAGTGTCATCCTTGCACGCGTGTACAGCGTTTGCATGCGCGTGCACAGTCCCTCCACTTTCCTTTCTTCATAACCGGAGCCACGCTTCATGCCTTCACGAACGTGACTTGCCTCTGGGAGCCCTGCATACATGCGAATATTCCATTTATGATCTTCTCACCCTATACTCCTTTAGAAATGCTTTCATCCCCCCTGCCAGAGCACATCTAGAATGTTCCTTCGCGCCCGTCTCTGCTTCCAGACTTCTGCATCGTGTATGTGTGAGCACGTTCCACCTCGGCCCTTCTGAGGGAGAGTGTGCAAACCCTCAGCTTGCTGGGGAGCAGAGACAGCCAGGCTGGACGAGACCCACACGCACTCCTCACTCTCAATTCCAACCTGTTGGGATTTCCGTCGATGAAATCGGTATCATTGGTAGCGCGAATGAGAACAGCTTTCGCTCCACAGACTCACCGTGCAAATGAGATTCCAAATGGGAGTCTTTTTGTTTATTTTAGAAAAGTATTGATACGTCTCTGCGAGCCCTCACATTCACTGACCCACACCTCCAGATCATCGTGCTAATTATTACAACGAGCTCAGTGAAGTGTTGGTAAGAGCAAGAGTGGAGTGATCAATGGTATAGTCATTAGTAGGAAGGCTTCTGCGGTGCTCACGTGGGGGGGCCTTTTAGGTCTAACTAAGCATTCGGACGTGACGAGATTAACACAGGGCCCGCTCAGCATCAGATCGACCTAGAAGGATGCGGGGCCTCATCCGACGTCTCTTCTGCACGTCTTCACGAGTTCCTCTTCCTTGCCCCCTCCTCCACGTGGCAGTGCAGGCACCAGGTGATGAGCGCCCATTAAGCAGGCGTGGGAACCATCCTGGCTTAGGGGAAAGGAGCTCCATCAGCATAGCTCCCAGGGTCCCTGCAGGGGACATGCCTAATTATAATAGTCCCGCCACTCAAGGGTCCCCAAGGCTGTGGATTCCTCGTCTTTTCAAGTCCATCCCGAGAACTCCCAGTCCATATGTAATCTGCCCTCGGCAGTTCTGCCGTGAGCAGCGTGGCCTACTCACTCCGGCGTCAGTTCCCCTTTTAACAGTGTTCAGAGGGTTGGAGCTAGGAAGTCAGCCCAGGGTCAGATTCCCATCTGCAGAAGGTGAAACGATGGTGTTCCTCCGTTTCCACGGCTTGGCTTCGAAACCTCTCGTCATGGGAATTCATCACCGGTTCCCTCCGAATATCTTTTCATTTTGGATGGGCGAGGTGATGAACAAGGTCTTGCATAATTCCTGCATGTAATACACATTACATAACTTAGGGTTCTTTCTCATAAAACGTATGCCTGTCGGTTCTTAAATACGGTCATCACTTCGCATGAGGAAGTTCCATTCACAGCTCCGTTCAGCACTGACCTGGGCTTCCTAGCCTAGACTCCAGGCCACCCTTCCTGGGCCTGGAACAACAACAAAAAATAATAAAAATAGATAGGCCTCTCCCTCCACCGAGACCTCGCCCTTTCCCTCAAGCTGCTGAATCTTTCAGACCCTAGAGGAGTGGCACGAGACTCGTTTAAAATAAATGTTGCTTTCTAAATGCCACAGGGACCATCACTTGGTATTTGCCCCAGAGTCTTATGAAAGCACCACAGACGAGTCATCTGTTGCCACCTTCATTCCGACATCGCAGCTCTGAAGTCCCACAGTGGAAAACCAGCTCAACAATGCGCTTTTTTCTTTTTCTTTGATCATGGATTGCTGCTGCGGGGTGCTCTGTGAGTTGGCTCACGGGGCAGTTCCTTCGAGGTGCCTTGTTATTGGCAAGGAATAACCGAAGATGTTTTTCTGGCGAGATTTGTTCCGATTAAGTGTAGAGGCGTTGGGCTCACCCCGTGCCTGCCTCCGTCTCTCTTTCTCTCTCTTTAAGGAGTTGAGAGTTTCCTCGGAGCCCAGGTGAGTCCCATCTCTGCTGCGCACTAGCCTTGCGACTGGAGGCAAGTCACACGGGTGTTGTTGCTTTTCATAGAGAAGAGCCTGTGTCTGCCCAGGGCTGGTGAGGTCCCACCCATATCTTCTAGGTCCATGCTGGGTGTCACCAGCTTCGGTGGACAGATCCTGTGCACACCGAGGCCCTGCCTGTATCTCTTTCTGGGAGCTTTTCTGGGCCAGTGGAGCATGTTTGGCCTGAGTGCCTGGCAGGCAGGAGATGCCAAAGAGTTTGTGTCTTCAGGAGCAAGCCTCAGCTGGAGAGGGACGAGGGTTAGGGCCATTCTGATAGGCATTCTGCACATTCTCTTGGAGGGTCCTCAGAGGGGCTGAGTCCCAGTTGCTCATGGTGGTGGTACGGACCCCTGCCCCGCCAAAAAAAAACACATCCTTCATGACTTTCCTTCCTTCCCTGTCTCATGCTGTCTGGCACCACCTCCAGAATACACTACTTGTACCCCCAAACCTCTCTCAGGGCCTGATTTTGGGGGAACCCAAACTAAAAAATTAAGATAATCATTAATATAAGTGCATTATGCTCTCTACATAACTGTGACCCGTTTCACTAAATTAAAAGGTTTGTTGATTGAATGATTATTATAATAATATGAACGATAATTGTCACTGTATTGTATTGCTTAATGCGTGCTGGTCCTTCACATGGTTTATTTTATTTAATCCCCCAACATTCCACTTTGCAGGCAAGGGAATTGGCTTTAAGAGAGGACATGCCTTGTCTAAACTCATCCAGACTAGTTAGGGTTCTTGCTCACCCAAAGTCCATGGTGGCATCAAAGGATGGCCTGGGCCCTGAAGCCAGGTGGCCTGGGTTTGCATCCTGAATGGAACATGAATTCAGCAGTATTCCCTGGGCTCCTTCCAGGGACCAGGCACCGGGATACAGAGATGAGTGGGGAGGCAAATTCTCCTAGTCCTAGAGAAAGCAAAGCTGTGGAGTTCACAGCTTTGATCGCTTCACATTGTTTTTAACAGACAAGGGGGGTGTTCATTTTGCAGAAAGAAAGAGTATCAAGGAAAATAGAAGTGAGCAAGTGACTTTGGGGTGGCATTTCCATGATGATATCTCATGGGATGCGTTTGAATTGGCTGGGTACAGAGGATAGGGAGACATTCCAGTACCCGTTTTGACCTGATTCAGCTATGGCCAGATGACCAAAGGCAAGGCTGGCACAGCTGGTACGTATCAGGCTGGCCATTTTTCCTCCAGTTCCAGAGAGACACCTCTCTCACTGACTCTCGAATGACTTCTGAATCCTTCTCAGCACAACACTCTGGGAAAGTCAGTCTCAGTCAGTCCAAACCGGGACGTTCCATTAATCTGATTTCCATCCCTTCTCAAAGCCCTTCGTTCTGTTGGTTGGAGCCAGTGATTCTTCTCTTGCTGGAGGTGTGAGTTAGAATATGACACGAAGGCAGGTAAGGAAAAGCTGGTGCAGGCGGGGAGAATGTCATCTGTAAGTTATTAGACATATTTCTTAGCCGCCGTTATAGGCACCCTGTGGTTTTACGGTGCCATGAGTACCTTAAAGCTTTACTGTCCCCAAATCATCCAGAAGTGTCATCCTACAGGCCTGTTCATGCCAACCACGGGCTGCTTAGCCACAAGTGGAATGATAACGTTTCGCGTGGCCCTGCTATCTCAAATGCGGAATTAAAGTTACTGTTATTACCATAATAAAGGGAAGAGCATTCGAATCAGACCCAGGATTGAGGTGCTTACAAACAAAGACTTTGTCTGGCGTTCAGAAAACTGCGGGGTTTCCCGAGGGGCTTCATTCTGGGAGCAGAATTTATGGTTTCTTTTTATCTCCCGTCGTGGTAATCGTGTTGAGTTGTTGCTGCTTCCCCTCGCTTTTCTTTGTGGTGCCGTTGGCAGGCGCCAGCCTTCTGGGGGCAGGGGGGACTGTCACTTGCTTGCCAAATGAAATGCCCAGAATCTATTAACTCTAGAGGGCAGTGCCATTGCCGGAGAAGACAAAGAGAAGGCACTGTTCTCTTATCTTGATTTTCGACTGACTTGATAGAATTTGAAATGAACCTTTTAGTGTGATGAATGGGGGAGATAAAAACATTCCTTCCAGGGCCAACTTCTCCACGGTGCCTTGGCTCCTGGATGGCAACTTTGAGTCATAGAGGGCAGCTGCCCAGCACTTTGATTTAAGATAATGGGACGAGGATGAGAGAATGATATCAGCGTGGAGTGGCACAGAAGCAAGCGGTAAGTGAGGCCTTCGAAAGCCAAGACAGAGGTTAGGAACAAGGCTGGGGACAAGCTGAGACCCCAGAAATGCCTCCAGAAATCGGAGTCCGTGCTGGAGAAGTTATTCGAAGCCAGATGTGTGGCCTCAGTCTGCCAGATGTGAGGTAGACTGTCCTTAAATAGGACCCTGCTAGGTCCCCAGCTGGATTGCGCCTGTCCCGGGTCCACCCCAGAGTGAAATCAGGCTCCTCCTGACATTCTCTACTGTCGTATGCTGGCTGGAAGGATTTGATGATTGAGTTTTATTCATTCATTCCTTCATTCGTTCGTTCATCCATCATACATTTTGGCCTACACAATGCCAAGTCTGTGGTGAGCAAATACCTCTGCTTCCAGGAGCTTACAGGTGAGCAGAAAAGAGTGTTAAGTCAGCAGAAAAAGGCAGTAATGTGTGCTGAGCATGATAAAGAGGGCCAGGCGGGCCATGGGAAGCAACATCAGGATTTAGAGTATGGGTCCCACCTTGGAATATAGTCTGGACCCAACCGTTGGTGATACCTTCCTCTCTTCTCCCCTGGGTTTGGTCTGGGCGCAGTTCCCCAGGACGTAGTTTGGGGCCACTTTGTTCACTGGACAAACACTTGGGCCTGCCCACTTCTCTCTGTTTGTCCCAAGGAAGCAATGCTCCTGGCAGATTCCTCCCCAAGTCATCAACAGCCTGAAGGGGTTGTAGTCTGTTTAGTGGTGTTATCGGGTTCTCCAGTGCAGCCTCAAAACTCACTCTGTGAACTCATTATTCAGTGCTTGTGATATGCAGGGTCTGCATGAGAGGCCTGGGTTGCAGAGTTGCAAAAAAAAAAAAAAAAAAAAAATTAACCAAATAAACAAAAAAATGGCTTTCGTGTCAAGGAGCTTGGGATTTAGAAAAGATAGACCTAAAACATCAATTTCGAGCTCAGTGGGGAAAGGTCTGGAGTAGAGGAAGGGAGATGAGGGCTCAGGGAGCACAGACAAGGATCACCTAAAAACCCTTGAGGCAGCCGTGGACGGCTTCCTGGAGAAACCACCCTCTAAGACAGGAGTCAGAAAGCCCTTTTTGTACGGGCCCAGGTAGTAAATAGACCAGGCTCTCCTCTCCTGTGGTTTCTCTTGTGTCCACCCAGTGCTGCAGTTACAAGCGAAAGCAGCCGTAGATGATATGCAAATGAATGGACACGGTGGCGTGCCAATAAATCTTTATTTACAAAAGCAAGTGGGGGGCCGGATTTGGCCTTGGGGCTGCAGTTTGCCAATGCCAGATGTAAGCCGAGACCTAAAGAGTGGGTGAGAGTTGGCCGGATGAAGAGAGAGGGGAAAATGTGCAGGCAGGAGAACAGCAGGTTGAGGATCTCAAAATAGACAGTGTGGGGAGAAAGGGGGATTAAGGAGGCACCACTGGCAATTTGGGGTTTATCTTGAGGTTATCCAGTAGGGAGCATCTGGAAGGGCTCTCAGCGTGGAGGAGCGTGACTTGTCATGTGCCATTTTAGCCAAGGAGCACTTTGGCCTCAAGGCCCCAGTCCAGTTGCTGCAAGCCCTTTTATTTCTGTTTTCCATTAATTAATTCTTTCAAGTATCCAGCAGGCCTTCTAGGACACAGGAGAGTGTGGCTGTGGCGACGCAGCCAAACAGAAGTCAATGGGAGGCTCTGCCATCTGTTCCTGGTGGCTGATGGCACCTTCTGGTGCTGCTCATTTCCCCGCGTGCGTCACCTCCGATGGCCTCCTGACCTACAGCTCCTGATGGGCCCTGTTGGGACTCAGTAATTTAAATTGGACATGGCCAGGGGCTGTCTGGTTTCTAGCAATGAGCTCTCCACCCCGTCCTCCTGTTCCCCTTAGGCTGAAGGTATTTATTAACTTGAATTAATAGAGGAAGAATAAATGTATTAACCACTCTACGCTTCCAGCTGGGGCCCCCTTTCTCCATGGCCAGGCTCCCAGAAGCTGCAAAGAGAGCAGGCGAGGTTCATTTTCTAGAGTGGGACTTAATGATTTTCAGGAAGCAGTCACCGAGCCCTTCCTTCCAGCCCTGGTCGTGTTTCGGGATCATAATTCATACATTAGAGAGATGGATGGCCCTTCTGTGTCCAGCAGCTGAATCAGGCACAGGTAGACCAGAGAGCTCCTCACCTGGGTTTTGACCACTGCATCGGGCCAGATGCATCTCAGGGTGGAGATGGAGATGTGTCAGAATGCCGGCTCATGGGACCCGAGGTTGACACCGGCTTTGATTTTACTTTCCAAGATGTTGAGACTCAAAACTTTTTTTTTTTTTCAGTGAAGATGAGGGGGAATATCTAAGAAACATGCTCTTTGCTCAGGGAAGGTACAGACTCATTTTCTCATACCCTTTGTTTTATTAGAAAGTCTTGTGAGGACCTGAGAGTTTTCCGGTCTTCGGAGAGCTTTGGGGGAAGTCAGGTGGGCTGTCTCCTTGTTCTCACAGGTGGATAGAGAGAGGCTCTCACAGGTAAAATGAGCTGTGACTTTCTTCATACCCAACTGACCCTCCACTCCCTTCTGATTCTGCTCACATACTTCTGTTACTGTCCTGTCGTGCAATGAATAACAGTAATGGAGACAGCTTACCTTTATGGCATCCTTATCATGTTATGGGCAGGTACCACGTGCTTTACATGTAGAACCAGCTCTACCTCAGCATGAAATGGGTATTTTCACCATCTCCCTGTCGTAGTGAAGGAAACTGAGATATAAGGAGATGATATAACGGGCCCAGGATCACATCTTTCTACTTGGGGATTGACAAGCTACTGCCTGAGGGCCAAATTGGGCCCCCCACCTGTTTTTATAAATAAAGTTTTATCGGAACACTCTCTCACTCATTCGCTGGCATATTGTTGAGGGCTGCTTTCACATCACTGGGGCAGAGTGGAGCAGTTGCGATCGAGACTGAGCTCTGCAGAGCGTAAAGTGTTTGCTGTCTGGCCCTTTCAGAAGATGCTTTCGAGATCCTGTCCTCAGCTGATGAGTGGCAGACGTGCTACAGATCTGACCCCGAGTCTGGCGTCGTCACCACACATATGCTAGGCTGTCTCTGTAGTTGCCATGCCCGTGCCTGTGACTTGTTTATCCAGCAGGCTTTGAGTCCCTGTCGTTTTCCAGACTCCTGGACCGTGAGTTCTTTGAGAGTAGGGACCCTATCTTAGTCATCTCTTTCAGTTCTGTGCCTCATACAACGCTGGGTACATAGTTAAAGGTTCAGGGTATGTTTGCTGGAGGAATGAATGAATGAATGAATGAATGATGGATGGATGGATGGATGGATGAATGATTGACTTCCCTACCGCCCTCCTGCCGTCAGCTTTAGAGACCATCCCTCCCCACTGTCAGTCGAGTTTTCTATGTGAGAAAAGGAGGGCCCATGTCCAGTTAAGCTCCTTGAAGTTGGGGATGGAGGCTGAGTGACACTGTCCCTGCTGAAGCCCCCTGTCTTGTTTCCAGCCCTAGTCCTGCCGGGCTGAGTAACGTGGAAGCACCTGGACGTGCCCGAGGAAGCATTCTTTCCCGTTCTTTTTGACACATCTCTTAGAGTTGTCCTCGCCTGGAATTCAGATCCTGAGCATCCCTAAGGATGAGAGAATTTTCCAGTCTTCGGAGGACTCTGTGATGTTTACCAACCCACATGGCAGGCACAATCCTGAATATGTATTTGTGGGGCCCCTGCTTAGAGCTGCTGTCGTAGGTCTGCAGGAGAGGGGTGCTCTTTTACCTGGTCAGCGGGGTTCCAGGGAGGGCCAGAGCGGCATCACTCTCTTTAAAGGGTTGTCACGAGGCCGCACTCAGTGACATTGTACAGAAGCGTTTTGTCAGACGCCCAGGCTACAGAAAATGCAGGCTCCAGCCGGGAACTTCTTTGGAGCAAGGACTATACTTCATGTGGGTTTACAACGTCACCTCAAGGGTGTTGCTCATCTCATTTCACAAAAGGGAACCAGCACTTACTGAGCCCCCCACATCCTTACATGCAGGCGTCAGGGGTCTCTTAGCCCCATTTAGCATTTTCCCCATTTCTGAGATGGGAAAAGGACGGTGTAAACAGCTCGGGTTGGAAGCAGTCTTGGCACTTGACTCTTGATGTCTTATGCCACAGGTAATGATCTCTGCCTCTCCCCACATCTGCAGTGACCCCCTGCCATGGTTTGGCCATGGGTGGGGGCAGCCTAAATGACATTGGCCTCAGGCTGTCACCTCCTACCTGAGCCCTCACATGTCCCCAGCATCACATGAAATGAGAACTTGGTGTCTGGGTGGTGAGGACTGCACAGTCGCCCTCCCCATTCTGAGTGTTTCACGGTGCTGGGGGGACCTCAGGGGTTGCTCGCCAGACACTGTGTTCCAAGCTTTTCTCTGTTGTCCATTTAGGTTTGCAAGAATATTCCTCAAGTGTGGGAGGCTAGGGACCCCTCTCGGAGCCGGAGGGACCTCTCAGAAGTTAATGTTCCATTCCGGTTCTAATGGACAGCAGCTGGGATGTCCGCCTGGGCCACTTTGCTGGGAGCAGCTCTGCAAACTTGGCCTCCAGTGAAGGATTTGTGGGTTTACTTAACCATGGCGAGCGCAGGTGTATCAAAATGACAAAACTTGCTGGAGGTGGGGACAAAGTTGCGGGTGTATTCAAAGTTGGCCATTTTTTCTTATATAATCCCTAGTTTCCTTTATCTTTTTAAAAATCTGCCTCCTCTTATTGTGCAAGAGTCACATGCTTCTCAATTTTTCCTTTCTCTTCCTTGTAGCCTCTTTATTTGTAGTTTTTTAAATTGAGTATTTATCTATATACAATAAAAAAATACAGATTTTATGTTCAGCGAGTTTTTAGAAATATGTATCCCCAGCGACTCACAACCCCAGTCAAGCTTTGGAACATTTCTCATCCACTCTGGAAGGTTCCCTCATGTCTCCTTTCCAATCATCTTCCCCACCTTGAAGTCAACCACTGTTCCAGTTTTTATCACATAGCTGTGTCTCCTGCAGAACCTCGTATAAATGGAATTATGCACTATGTACTCTTTTATGCCTGCTGCTTTCGCTGAGCATGATGTTTTTGAGATCCGTCTATGCTGTACCAGCAGTTCCTTCTTTTCAATTACTTTGTTCCTACTTATTACTAATAGATTATTCCACAATTTATTTGTTTCCATTCTCACTGTATTAGTTTCTGTAACAAAGTACCAGGAACTTGGTGGCTTAAAACCACTAAAATGTATTATCTCCCCGTTCTGGAGGTCGGAAGTCCAAAATCGAGGTGTTGACTGGGCCTTGCTTCCTCTGAGTGATAGAATTCTTCCTTATTCTTCCTTACCTTTTCCAGCTTTTAGGGACTGATGACAAGCCTTGGTGTTTTTGGCCACACCATTCCAATCTCTGCCTCTGTCTGCCTACGGCCTTCTTTCCTCTGTATGTTCTCACCTCTTCATCTAAGGGTACCAGTCGTTAGATTTAGGGCCCACTCTAATCCACTGTGACCTTATCTTTATTTGATTATATCTGCAAAGACCCTATTTCTAAATAAGGTCATATTCACAGATACTAGGGGTTAGGACTCAAAATATTCATTTGAGGACACAGTTCAATACTCACAGTGATGGACATTTGGAGCTTGGGGTTATTGAGACTAAATAGGCTATGAATATCCTAGTGGTTTTTTTTTTTTTGTTTGTTTTTTTGTGTTTTTTTGGTCTACAAATGTTTTCCTTTCTCTTTTTGAGAGTGGTTGTACATTTTGCATCCCCACCAGCAATCTGTAAGAAGTCAGTGGATAGCTCAGGATCAGTGGTTCTCAGCGTGGAGCAATTTTGTCCCCCATGGGACATTGGGCAATGTCCAGAGACATTTTCAGTTGTTGTGATTTGGTTGGGGGAGCGATGCCTGGATAGAGACAAAAGACGCTGGTAAACACCCTGCAATCCACGTAATAGCTCCCGGTTTCATTCCCCAGGAAAGAATGATTCAGCCCCAAATACCAGCAAGGCTGAGGCTGAGCCTGCTCTGCTTCTAATTTTATTTTTTTTTTTAAATAGGTATGAAGTGGTAGCTTGTTGGGTGTTAATTTGCATGAACTAAGTACTTTGCATTTCCACGGTGACTAAAGATGTCGAATGTCTTTTTGTGGATTTACTGGCCATTTTTCTTTACGTGAATCATGTGTTCAAGTCTTTGGCCTAGTTTTTAATTGTGTTATCTTCTTATTGCCAAGTTGTAGGTCCCGTGGCACATTATGCCCTGTGGCTAGTTTCTTTCAATCTGTAGCTTCCCTTATCACTTGCTCTGGTTTTATTTCAAAGAGCAGAAGTTCTCAGTTTTAATGGAGTCCAATTTAGCACAATTTTTCTTTTATGCTTAGTGCTTTTTATAGCCCGTCTAAGAAATCTTTGCGAACCCCAGACGCCAAGATACTCTTCTGTTTTCTTCTAGAAGCTTTTTAGTTTTCATTTTTACGGCTGGTTTATTATCCATCGCACGTTATTTGGTGCCTATGGTGTGAGGTAAGGGTCAAGGCCCATTATTTTCCTCGTGAATACCTAGTTGTTCCCGCACTGTTTGTTGAAAAGACCACCTCTCCTCCATTGGATTACGTGGCATCTTTGTAGATTGTAAATCGGCCATGTATGTGGGTCTATTTCAGGACTCTGTTTTCTGTTCTGTTCTTATGCTAGTACCACACGGCCTTGATTACTGTGTGCTCCTTGCTTCCTCTCTCTTCATCTGTCTCTTCTGTTTCTTTTTCCCTCTCTCAACTTCCCCTCTTTCCCTGGGCTTGGGATGAGGACAGCTGGGACAGAAAAGCGAGGCTAATTATTTTCCTTTTCCTTCTTTGATGCCTCTGCAGTCTGTCTTCTTTGCCATCCTGTGTGTGTGTGTGTGTGTGTGTGTGTGTGTGTGTGTGTGTGTGTGTGTGTGTGAACTGATTTAGCCAGGAGTAAAAAGCATTAGATGATGGCACTCAGCATCCTTGTTCCAGTTTTCATGTTTCTCACTCAACTCTTTTAGTTCTCACTTGCCCCAAGAACATCCCATCTCAACAGATTGGTCCGGCCTAATGCCTCCCCTTGTTCTTGACCCTTGGCGTTCTTGAAATCCCCCTACACTCACTCCCAAATCTTCCCGGAATCGGTAGAAAAGGTCATGTTTTCTTCTTTTCTAATGAGTGACTCATCAAGCCAGGGCTGAACACTCACAAACAGCCATCCCTCTAAGGAATCGACAATGTTTCTTGTCACTGTTGATTCTTACATTTATTCTTGGCCTGTTCTGTTGCTTCTGGGTTGATGCTGTTGCTTATGTCCTGGCACTGCAGACCCCCTGCTGCTTGGTGTGGATCATGGAGCATCCAGCAGCCTGGAACTGCATAGAAGGGGTGGGGGCAAGACTCTTTCTTTTGCTAATGGTCCAGAGAGATGATGCCTGTTGTGTAGCCACCAGCCCACCTAAAGTGTCATGACTATTTAGGACTAAATTGAAAGGTTATTTTGTTCATCGCATCACTATTTAGGAAAAGTCTAGTTTTTGCATTTGCGAATGATAGGTCAGAACCTGTACCGAATCTTTGGTATCCCAAGGGGCATTGCTGCTCATTTTCTGATAGAATTTAAAAGATAGACACGAAATCCTATCTCCACACATATTATGTTTTAAAGAGAAAGTTCAAATAAATAGTAGGAGCAGGCTTTAAAGACAGCTTGAATCTGGAATACTTATGTAATAAAAATTTAGGAATTTCTTAGTATCTTTAAATGATTTCCTTACGTAAAGCATACACTGGTACTCCATGTCAGAAACATACAATAAACATCATTTTCCACAACTTAAAAAATCCCATCTTAGCTTTTTTAAAAAAAACAAACAAAAAAACCTCTTCATTTATAAAATAGTTTGGATCTCCCAAGAATTATCTGTAGTACAGAAGTTCCTGTGTACCCCTCGCCCAGCTTCCCCCAGTTATAGAGCCTTGCATAACCTTAGTACAGGTTATATAAGGTTATGTCAAAACCAGGAATGTCAAAACCAGGACGTCCTCATTGTACAATACTGGTGACACGGGTACAGTTCTTATTTGGATCTCATCAGTTTGACGTTAATTCTTTTTATTTATTTTTTTTTTGGGGGGGCCTACTTTTTAAAAATAATTATCTTATTGTCCAAAAGAGGACTTAACACAATTCAAGAAGCATTCAGAGTAAGAAAGACTTGGGTTCGAATTCCAGCTTTGCTGCTTATCTGTGGGATCATGGGTGATTCACTTAAGCTTTCTGAGCCTCAGTTTCTTCCCCCATGAAGTGGGGGTGGTAAGAGTTGCCGTGTTAGGGTTGTTGTGAGGCTAAGGTAAATCATGTAAGCGTGTAATGCTTGGAAATGGTTGTGATATGTTTGCTGAAAAGTCTAAACTCATGGAACTATAGACAGGAAGGAAGCAGTTTGTGTTTCCTATAGTTAAGATACACTGAGTGTCTTCTTCTCCATCCCTGATGATAACTGGGACAGAGTCATTCACATTTGGTTGGTAGAACTTAAACCAGACTGGGATCCTGTGGAAATGCTCTGTTTTGGTCAGATCCTCTGGTTTCGGTGGTTTCTGTGCAAATGGTAAGCGTGGTCTTCTCTGGCCTGTCTTCAGGTTCATCCTGACGGCTTCCTCTGACACCAAGGGCCACCCTCCATGGAGGATCCCACTGACCCCATCAGCGGCATTACCCGTGGCCCCTTCTCCAGTGGCCACCTAGATAGAGATTCCATGCATCCAGTGACCTCCACGCTTCTTCCTCTGCAGCCATGGGGATACTGGGGTCCTTTCTCACACTCTCTGAGAGGATGGACACCTGGGATTGAATGGGACATATCCCCATTTCCTCCCCAGGCTCAGCACGTCATTGTCCCCTCAAGCTGTTTGGATGTGATAGTGATCTCCCACCTATGGAAATTTCTAGGCCCGTACTGTCCAATATAATAGTCAATGGCCACAGGTGGCAATTATTTAAGATTAATTAAAATTAAATATAATTAACTAATTATATTAATATAATTCACAGTAATTTACATTTGTATTAATTTAATATAATCAACTATATTTAATTTTAATTAATCTTTCAGTTCCTCGGTCACACTAACCACATTTTAGATGCTCAGTAGCCACACTATGTTGCACAGTACAGTTGGAGAACATTTCCGTTATCACAGAAAGTTCTTTTGGACATTGCTAGCCCTCTGTCTCACAGGTACCCATTTACCCTCCTCCAAGAACTGTCCCGCCCCTCTCTGTGTGGACGGTGGCACCAGAGCATGACTGTAGCACCTGTGTTTCAGCAGTCACCTCTGGGAATCAGGAATGCACTCTCTTTGTGAATCTTATATCCTCACATTGTCCAAGACCCAAACTCAACCCATCCCTTCCTTCTCCCAGAGGCCGGGGAGGAAGTGGCAGTGGGAGTTGGGGTGTGAGGCTGACTCTGTCCCCTTGTTGTTACTCTTGTGGGAAGGAGCCTGGTCCCCACTCTGGCTCTTGAGCAGGTCTCTTTAGAAAGTGGAAATATGTCTTTTGTGTTTAGCTCTGAGTCGTAACCATAATTCTGGGGTAATAGGAGAAATCCCACTTAATGTCCTATTACACTTATTAATGGACTATATACTTATTTTACACTTATTATTATGAGGTTATTCTGACCTCGTAACCTTTTAGACTTACCTACAAGTATGAACATATACTACCTTCTGTTTCTTGTCTACATTCATGTATAGCTGTTCATTTACTGTATTTCACCAAATCGCTGCTTCATCTATAATTTCCATTTTTAGATCAGCACGTGAGAGTGCATTGTGTTGATGCCCATGGTTCTTTAGATATTTCACTTGTAGTTGGAGCTCTTCATTATTTCCAGGACTTTGATGTTACAGATAGCACTGCCACAAGCATCTCGGTGCATATAACAAACTCCTTGCTTTTGATGATTTTTTTTTTCCTTTAGAGACATTTTCCCAGAAGGGGGAAGTGGGATTGAATTTACGAACCTCTTAACGCTCTGTCAGAGCTTAAATGAGCAGGCCTGACTCTAATCATCGCAGTCTGGTGGCTGAATGGTACCTAAAGGGGTTATCTAGTCAGTACCTCTGCATTTCACCTGGACTGCATACACACATCTTTCTTTCTACTTCTAGCTTTCTCTCACTCCACCTATTCATATACTCATATAGGGCCAAAGTTAGAAGTTAGCATCATCTTATTTCACTTCCTTGCTTGTTTGGTTTTTACCTAAACAATTTACTGTGCAGTTCATTCATGTGTACTTTGCAGAGCTTGCAAATACCATTACTCAATAGGGCCAGGCAGGAAACTCTGATAGACAAAGAGGGCCTGGTGTAAGATAATCAGTGACGACTGACATTCTGCTTTAGTTTCAAGGAGTCACATGGGGCATGGTGGAGAGTGGGGCAAACAGGCCAGCCCACACCCCATCTACAGAGAGCTGCCACTCCTCGTCTTGGGCTGACTATTGTCACGTAGGATGCAGGCCCTGAATTGTTTCAATTTATCAAGACAAGCCAGAGGCATTGAATTTTTAATGTGAAATTTCTGTATTTAAAGACACGTTGCCAGCAAATCCAAATTTAGGCCTCGTATGAGCCAGATAAAATTGGTCTGCTCTCCAGATGTGTGACTCAACAGGTCACTGCTTTACATACTAAAATTACAACGCTGCGAACCCATTTAATAAACGTTTCCCTTGAAGTCCCCTAAAATAGAAAGCCTGCTGGGTCCATTGTAGGGCAGTTGCTCGGAAGATTGGAAATCCTCTCTTTTTGGGAGATGGTGACACTATGCCATGCTTTGCCAGGGCTGCTGTTGGCATGTGTATTCAAGCCCCACGCAGAAGAGGCTAAAAATGGTCTCAAGTGTTTGGGTGGCTGTTTTGTTCTAACCACCCCCAGGCCTTTGACGAATGCCAGCTCATTAATCTTTATGGCAGGGAGCGTGGCTTGGAGGGCAAAGCTGGACTTGGAAGTTCATACTTCTGGCCGGGTACACGTGACCCTCAGTTTCCCCATCTGCTCATGAGCCACCCACTCACCAGCCTCATGGGCTGGCTGATGAGGTGATCAGAGCCAGACTTTCAGAGTAAAGGTACAGGTTCCCCGGGCAGGCATTCCAGCAAGAGGTTTCTCTTAAGTAACAAGAATAAAACCCCGAAGGCCACGTTATTTTAAAGCTCCATTAATCCAATCGAAAAGTGACTTGTTTAAAGTTTCGTTTTGTTGAGCAGTATCTTTGCTTCTGCCTACAGTGAACAATTGGGTTTTAGTAAAATGATCCCAGCGAAGAGGCCCTCCTCGTGAACCTCTGTATTCCCAGGGACTTTAGAAGAGCCTCATTTATATTTAATTTAGAACCTAGTTATGAAAGATACTTAGCAACACCTCTAGACAATACTCAGTTAACCTAGATGGAGCGACTGCACTGAAAAATCATAAAAATAAGCTGCTTTTTGCCTGTGTTATACTTGATCTCTTTTTGCATTAGACAGCATACTTTTGGTTGCGAGTGAATTAAATCTCAAACTGGCTCTTCCCACAAAATGTATTTGTCGGCTTTTGTGATCGCAAAGTTTAGAGAGATGGCTGGCTTCAGGTACAGTTGGATCTAGGCGCTTAAATAATGCCAAAGAGACTCTGTCTGTCTTGATCCCTTCTCCACGATAGCTGTGTTTTCTTGTGGCCCTTTGCTTCTCGCAACTCTGTGTCTCAAATAGTTGTCAGTTTACAGCCCAAATGGGAAAAATAAATCTTCTTTCTTGAGGCCTCCCACAGAAGTCTGGCATCAGCTCCTCCTAAGTCAGCTTAGGTCTCATGCCCATCCTTGAGACCGTCCCTGTGTCCAGGGAGGTGGAAAAAGCTGACTGGGATAGGTACACATACATCTGTTTTTTAAAAAGAATTAAAACCTCACCCCCCAGTCGGCCTCAATTAGACGTGGCTCTCTCAGAGGTATAGCGGGCAGTGTGTGGTAACAGGACAAGAGGAGGTTGTCGGAATAATCAGGTTTTCCTTGGTGCCGTCTTTACCTGAATGATCACCCGAAATCAGGTGGGAAGGTGGATTTCACACGACTCTGCTGGACTTGAGGCACCTGCCAGTGGGCTCGTCTTGCCAAACTCTTCAGCCTCTGAAATTCCATCCTCGAGGCGGACCAGGAAGGGGCTGTGTCACTCGGAAGAACCGATACTGACTCCAGAAGTCAGATCAGGAGGATCAGAAGTTGGGAAAGATGGAGGAAGTTACGTCCGATCCAGGAGCCAGTGAGGGAGAGAAGAAAACACTGGGGGCTTAGAGACAGAGTCAGAAAATCTCATTACCGAAGAGCGTACGTCGGTATAGATTTCTTTCGTGGGCACTTTCATCCATTATCTCATTTGAGCAGCACCACAAGCCATGTGGTTGGCAGGTCAGACATTTTTACATTATTTGTTGCATAAAGAAACCAAGACCTGCTGAGGTTAATTGACTGGACCCACTTGGTAGAACTAATTAGTAAGAAGACTGGGAGTGGAATGGGGAAGGTTCTAGACCAGGCCTCCTCAGGGGACGGGTAATGCAAAACACACATGTCGTTTTAAAAGCGTTAATAACCACATTTTAAAAAGTAAAAAGAGATGAAACTGATTTTCATCATTTATTTCATTTTACCCAGGAAATCCCAAACATCATTTCAACATATAATCAATATACAAGCTTGAGGTGTTGTTTGGTGTTGGTTTTTTTTTCGGTATGAAGTCTTTGAAATCTGACGTGCGTTGCACACCTACAGTACAGCGCATTTCCGACTAGCTATATTTTGGGGACTTGGTGGGCCACATGTGGCCAGTAGCTGCCATATCGGATGGCGCAGTCTTGGTGTAATGAGCGGAAGCCGTACTTTGAAACCAACTTTTTGGGGTCAAAACTCATCAACTCAGTCCACCAGCTATTTACCGAGCCCCTGTGATGTGCCAGATGCTGAGGCTATCATGGCAAATGAGAAAAGCTCGATCCCTACCTTCATGGAATTCATGTTCTAAAGGAGGAGGCTGACACAAAATACATGTACAACGAAATAAATAAAATGATTTCAGTGTCCCGGGTTCTGTAAAGAAACACACGGGGTGCTATGATGGACCGCCCCTCAGTGCCTCTGAGGCTGAGCTCAGAAGGATCGCAGGAGTGGCTGTGCAGAGGGTTGAAGTTGAGGGTGGTGGAGGAGAAGGGTATTCTAGGGAGAGGAAGGTCACGTGCAAAGGCCCTGAGGCACGAAAGCACCTGCATCTTCCCGTGTGGCCGAAGCTCTCTGGAAAATGGCTTGGAGGAGACTCATGTGCCTTGCTATCCAAAGTGCCTGACAGATGGCAGATTGTCTGAATGGATGGGTGGTGGCTGAATGGATGGAAGGATGGAAAGAAGGGTGAATTCTTGGTCTCGTCCATGGCTGCTTTAGTGCTAAAATGGCAGAGTCGAATAGCCGCAGCTTACAAAGCCTACAATATCTACTCTCTGGCCCGTTACTGAAAAAGTTTGCTGACCTCTGATCTGCAGGATGGGGACAACAGGAACATTAAGTTCTTCAGACAGTTGTCAGGTAAATGAGAGGAGGGTGTCCCTTGCCTGCCCCAGCGACTAGCCTCAGAATACACACCACAGAGGGACATTTTCTCCCCAGTATTTCCCCGGGTCCTTCTTGGAGCTCTGTGTTTAGTACTCCCGGGGACCTTCCATATGCCCCGGCAGCCGAATGGAGGATAGCACTTCCTCTTAGGATCCCCCAGTTCTTCCCGAACATCGCATTGTTTGCATGGGGGCGAGGGTAGGTGATGGGGTGCTCTGTGTAGCTCAGAGGCCCTGAGGCCGGGGTCCCAAGTGGGTGTGGGCAAGTGGGCCGACTTAGGGTTTCATTAACGCTGATTATGGCCGTGCTTCGTTTCAAGGGAGCACAGCTTCTTCCTGCTCTACTGGAGAGAAACTGGATCTCGCCCCTTAATGAGAAAGCTGTGCCTCTCTTGCCACTGTGAAATGATGAGCATGAGCATGAATTTAGACGAGAATTTATGTATCCAGGGGCAACGCGGAGAGGCAAGAATTCCCCAAATACCGGCTCACTACCAGGTGAATTGCGTCCCAGGCATTGGGCAAAAACATAAAGACCGCTGGGCGGAATGTCTAGATTCCCAGAACGAAAGCCAGAAGCTAGGACACGTGGGGCCATGGCACATGCCCTCCCTGTAGTTCAGTTTTTTCACCTCGACACTTGACCTTTGGGGCTGTGTTAATTCTTCGCGGCGGCGGGCTTTCTTGCAGTTTAGAGGATGTTTAACATCTTCCCTGATCTCCAACCACTAGATGCCAGTAGCATCCTCTTCCCCAAGCTGTGATAACAGAAAGATGTCTCCTGACATTGCCCAGAGTCCCCTGGAGGGCAAAAGTGCCCCTGGTTGAGAAGCACTGGTAACAGAGGGCCCCATGCCTGGGTGGGTCAGGAGGCAGCTGCTGCAGGACACAGGGCTTAGAGGTTGACTTCAGATCCCTGGCACGTGCTCTGCGAGGTGTGTGACCTTGGGCAAGTCAACCTCTCGGGCACAACTGCTGTTGCAAAGGCGGCTGCGGAGATGAAACGGGATGGCGTCGATGGAAAGTGTACGTGCAGGTAGCTTCCTGGTGAGCGTTGAGTTCTCGCTGTCCCTCTGTCCCTCTTCCCTCCTGCTCATCTTTCCTTTTTTCCAGGCTCTGAGACTCTTTCCTGCTCTGAGCTGATCCCGAAGGGCCGGTGGGCGTAGGCCTCCCTCTACGTTGCCCCCTGCTCCCTGTCTTACTCCTCTTCGTGAGATTCATCGTAGGAGGGCACAGGTGGAGGCGAGGAAAAAGTGGCCCTTGATTACTTCAAGTTCCCTTCAGAGCATGGCGCGGCCTTCTCATTTGCAGCTGCATGAAAGGGTTCCACCTGCAGCTCCAAAAGGAATGAGAGATCAGTGAGACCCGAACCTTCAATCGGCTCACCTCTCTGCGTCCGTAACAGGCGTCGGAATGCAGAGGTAACGCGCTGGCTTTGATAACGAAGAGCTGCTGCCCCTCCCCAGCAGGAGATAATTTCCCTCCCCTTCCTTCTGACCTCCTGGCTGAAAGCAAAAGGACAAAGTAAGATATTGGGGAACAATGTGCCCTCCCCGCCCCCTAAACATCACAAATAATGCGGTGCCGAACTCATTTAGATTCTTTCTTACACGCGCTGGGTCGCCGGCATCCACGGAGCCCAGGTAAGTAGTTGAAACTGAGTCAGCCCCGGGGAGTAATTTGTGTTTGTGCCTCATCCCTTGGGAAGCAGCCGCCCCCCCATCGCACCTGTCACTCTAGAGGTCTTTCGGCTGGTACCTGCTCATCAGGGTGCACGGATAGAATTCCCCAGAAAGTAGCAAGGAAGAGCGGGCTAAGGCTATGTTTGTGGCGGCCAGACGGACTTTATTTGTCCCGTTTTGTCCTGTCCTCCCCTCTCTTCCCCTTGCTGTCTCTTGCTGTCCCTCACCTCCCCCTATTTTAAACGATGAAGCTGAGCTGTGCTGGCGTACCCCAAATTCATATTAGGTAAAAACACACAGAGTGAGACGATGAAAGGCCCCCATTCTCTTCTGCCCCAAGTCGAGTCCCAGAGTCACTCTTCTTGACTTTGCTGTGCATCCTTTTGGAGAAGGTAACAGCTAACATGGCCAAATCTGTATGAGTCGGGGTTCTCCAGGATGAAAGCCAGAAGCCAGGATACGTGGGGGTGATTGCAGATGCCCTCGCAACGGGAGTGGATGCTGCAAGCTTGAGTCCGGAAACAGTTTGGAGACGGAATTCTTTCATGTGGGACAGGTGCTGTGTTAAGCCCTTTAACAGCTTTTTCTTATTTACGCCCCTAAGCACTCTAGCACAGCAGTCCCCAACTTTTTTGGCACCAGGGACAGGTGCTCCAATGAGAATCTAAGGCCTGATGATCTGAGGTGGAGCTGGAGCCCTGATGCTCCAGCTGGGGAGTGGCTACAAATACAGATAAAGCTTTGCTCATTCTCCTGCTGCTCACCTCCTGTGTGTGGCCTGGTTCCTAATAGACCAATGACTGGTACTGGTCCGCTGCCCAGGGGTTGAGGACCACTGGTCTAGGAAGATAGAGACCAAGCTCAATGCCCCATTTTGTAGGTGGAAGGAATGAGGCCCAGGCAGGAGCCAGCGAGAGTGCTGCTGGGCTGGGAAGAACAGGCCTTTGTCTGCCTCCAGCCGGTGGTATTTTTGAGGGTCTTGGTGCCCATCCCCTGCTCTGATGGCTAATAAACTCCAGATGCCCTCGAGGCCTTCGGTGTCACCTGCCAATTTTGCCGTTGGTCATTTTTTTTGTCTCTTTAAACAAAACAGAAGCTGTGGTTTGCTGGTTCGGAGCAAGAGGCCCTATTCCAATGGCATCGTTACCTGTCGGGCCTCGCCACGTTTTATTCACTCATCTCTCTCCCCAGATTCGGGGCTCGAATTCAATGTTGCAACTTCCTTGCGGACCGTTTTTCAGACACCTCTCGCATGCCAAGGTCCTGTCCAGATCCACACCCGTGAGCGGTGGAACCAAACTCACTCCGTGAACTTCCTTTGTAGGATGAAAACTGGGTGTGAACCGAGACTCTTTATGAGCAAGTGCATTTCGTATCTGTCTCTCCCATAGGCGGGTGGTCCTCAGTCAGGGTGATTTTGCTCCTCGGGGACATTGGGAAATGCCTGGAGTCAACTGTGGTTGCCCCAATCGGGAAGGGAGTGCTCCTGGCGTCTAGTGGGTAGAGCCCAGAGATGCTGCTCCTCATCCTACAGATACCTACAGGACAGCCCCTGGCAACACAAAATAACCTGTCCCCAGGTAGCCAAGGTGCTGAGGCTGAGAGGCCCGCAGTTAGACTGTGACCGCTAGGGGAAGCTTTCTCGCCCACTGTCGATCCCCAGCCTGGTGCCTGGCACTCTGGAGAGACTCAGTCAGCGTCGGTGGGATGAGTGATCTTACTCGGCTGCTCTCCCCTGGGGGTTTGGGGATGGATGGCCCCCTCTGCTTCTCCGTCTGCATCTCCCATCCTCCCATGTTCATCTCCAGCCACCCCTAACCACGTGGTCTTCTCTTCTTCATGCCCTTCCCTGTCACCCTCCCCCTGGCTAACTTCCATTTACTCTTCCGCCCTCAGCTCAGGTGTCACCTCCTCCAGGAAGCCTTCCGCAGCTCCCCTAAGCTCCTGTCCCTCCTGTAAACCCCATCGCACTCTCCGCTCACCAGTCACCACGCTCATCACTATGTGAAACCCATCGACTTGTGGAGACGTGCGGCACCTCCTTCCTCTCCAGTGTCCCGTCTGTACTGTCCCCTACCACCTTCTGCCTCTGCTTCCCATTCCTGCTGACCGCCGTCCAGACAGTTCTCTCTCAGGGGACAGTCACATGCAGATTAAGCGCTGACGTTTCTGGAGTTGGAAGTTGTATTTGTCTCCCAGGGCTGGTGTGACAAAGGACCCCAAAATGCATGATAACAAACATTTATTCTCTCACAGTTCGGGAAGCTGGAAGTTCAAAATTCAGATTTCTTCAGGGTGGTTCTATTCCTTCATTCCTTCCTTCCTTCATTCATTCATTCATTCTGGAGGTTCTGGGCTCTGAGAAAAACTCCATTCCGTGCCCCTCTCTCAGCTTCTGGTGGTTGCCAACCATCCTTGACGTCCCTCGTCCCTTGGCTGGTTAGTACGTCACTCAAATCTTTGCCTCTGTCTTTGCACGGCCTTCCCCTCTGTGCGTCTCTTTGTCTCAAAGCTTCCTCTCCTCTCCCTTATGAAGACTCTCGTCGTTGGATTTAGGGCCCCTCCTAAATCCTAGATGGTCTCAGGCTTGAGATCCTGAACTTAATTACGTCTGCAAAACGCTTATTTCCACATAAGGTCTCAGCCATCAGTACTGGGGTTAGGGCCTCGGCCTGCCTTTTGGGGGAGGGGGATACAGGTCAAACCAATGCAAATGCTTGGGGTCAAGCCACCTTGCTCCCAAGTAGCCTGGTGACGTGAGACAAGATATGGGACCTCTTGGCGTTTAAGGGCAAATGGTGTTCCCTCCCCTGGGTCACTGAAGTAGATAAACTGAAAGATCATGGAGACCCACTAGGTATGAAAGCCGGGCGCCTTGAGAAGCAGCTTCTGAGATGGAGAACGGGGCAAACGGCCTTTATTAGGATGTGCTCTTGGGATCAACCCCTGGGAAGGAGAAGGGTGAAGGCAAGATGGGTGTGCGAGGCAGACGAACGGCCCCCTGAAGATAACCACGGCCCCAGAACTTGCGAAGGTGTTGCTTTACGAGGTGAAGTGGACTTTGCAGACGCGGGGAAGGTGAAGATCTGGGGACGGGGCTGATGCTGCCGTGAACGTGCACACACAGTGTAGGTGTGGACGTGCGTTTTCACATCCATTTCCATCCCCCGGTACTTACTGTGTGCATTTCACCTCTACAGCCATCGGCTGGTCAAGCCAGATTTGCATGAAGCAAAGTCACGTTTTACAATTGATATACCATACAGGTCACCCCTTTTAAGTCCAATGCGATGCATTTGATTAATTTTACAGAATCGTGCCACCTTCGCCATACCTTGCTTTAGAACACGGCCGGCACCCCAGAAAGAGTTCTCGTGCCCGTGTGCAGTGAGTCCCTGCTTCCCCCTCGGCGCCGGGCGGCCACTCATCTGCTCTCTGCCTCCTACGTCTCCAACTGGGCCGCGGTGAAGGCTGTTTCCCAAGCGGCATGGCTAATCCGGAGAGAGGAGAGGCTACACTCTCCGAATGTCCCTCCATTACGGGAATGTGGGCAGGGGACAGGTGGCCTGGGCAGGCGATTTGAACTCTCTCAGCCTCAGTGGGGTTGATCATCGCAGATGGTTTACAGGCTCAGAAATTGTGAGCAGCGCGTGCATTCGCAACACGCTCGTAATGCGCTTTGCACGGCGAATTCTAGGCACCGTGGTCACCATGTCACTGTGCCCTAACGGCGGTGTGAGGCAGGTGCCCCCCACCCCATCTCACGGATGGATACACTGGGTCTCAGAGCAGTAGGGGCAGGTGCTGAGCATGGAGTCCAGGTCGGAGGCTTCCGGAGCCTGGGCCCTCCCCGCTCACCAGCCGCCCAGACTTCCGAAGGGGACAGCAACCCCTGGACCCTGCCTTTGCCTGGCGGGTTCTGAGTGCTTTGTTATGACCCGATCCGTCAAGAACCAATTAGGGATGAGAGCACTTAGCTGCAAATGTGGTTTCTGAGTAACGGTGGTAATGAAGCAGATGGAAACTCTCACCCAGCAGCAAGAGAGAGCTGTTCGCCATCAGACCGAGGCGAAAGCTCGAGGCTGGGCCATAGGACCTGAAGTGTTCGCATGATAAGGGCTGGGTGAAGGATGGACCTCTGCTTGGTGTCCCCTGGGGTCCCATCAGAGCACCTGCCACTGTGCATGGAGGAGCTAGGAAAGGGTGTCCCGAGCACCCAGTCCTCCGAGCACCCAGTCCTCCGAGCACCCAGAACTGTTCTCCTGTAGCACTTTCCAGAGCTGTCATCAAGCCATCCGTTACGGCATAAACTCTGTGCCCCTCAGCAGCCATGTCCAGCTGGTCTAGTTCAGAGCATCCAGCCCAGGGTCTGGCACAGAGTAGGCTCTTCAGGAATCTTTGTGGGACAAGTGACTAAATCAAAGGCCAGACACGTGAGCCCTTCTGATCTTACCCTACTCTTTACCCCTCGACTTAGGAGCCTCTAATTAAAATCATCCCAGCTCAGGGTCCCTTTTCCATGATGTGATGCAGAGAGAGGTCAGCAAGCCTTTTCTGTAAATGGCCATTTAGTAAAACTTTTAGGCTTCGCGGGCCATGTAGTCTCTGTTGTAACTAACTCTGCGTTTACCACGTAAAAGCGGTCATCGATGATGTGTCAGCGAGTGGATCTGGCTTTGTTCCAGTGGAACTTGATTGACAGAAAGAGGGGGTGGGCCGGCTTTGGCCAGAGGGCTACTGTTTGCCGACCTCGGGTGTAGAGGGCTGTGATGAAAATTTGGAAGCTCTGACGTTGTTTAGGCTGGGCGCACGGGAAACAGGTGATGCAGATCACGTCTGTGGGTGTAGAAAGGGGTCATTTTTGGGGTGTGTGTGTGTAGGGGGAGTTGTTTTCAACACAGCAGACCCTCTGCAGTGACTTCCATTGCAGAGGCTGGAACAAGTGAAATGGACCCAAGTGACACAGGCTCTGGTTGGAGAGAAAGAATTCTTGACCCTAAAGGACCAATGGCTTAGAAAGGGTTGTGTCTCAATCAAGACTCTGAAGGAGAAGGGCACCTCAGAATGGCAGCCTCACCCCCAACTTACGTGTCCTCAAGAGCAGTGTCTGCACCTAACCAACCAGGTGCCCTGGGTCCCAACTCCACATTTCCCAGAGGGAGAAGCTGATTGACCCATCCTAGGGCAGCCACCCACCCTCATCCGATCACTTGTTCCCAGGGGGGCCGGTCCGTGTATTACAATCGTGGCTGCAGGTGGTGGGGGAATGTGGGCCGTGCAGGTATCTTGAAAGATGTCTGCTGAAAGGAGGTGCTAGGACCTCTTCCTGGTGATTTTTAGGATTAGGAAAAGCGTGAGTGTTGAGAGGGTTGAATAGTGTCCCCCTCCTCCCCAAAATCGTGTCCACCTGGAACCTCAGAATGTGTCCTCATTGAGTAGAAGAGTGTTTGTTAAGATGTCAAGTCAAGATGATGCCATTCTGGATAAGGGCAGGCCCTAAATCCAATGCCTGGTGTCCTTATAACAAGAGGAGATGACATTCAGACGCACAGAGACACTCAGAGGAGAAGGCCGTATGAAGACCAAGACAGAAGTCGGAGTGAACAGAGACAAGCCAGGCAATGCCGTGGGTTGCTGGGAACCCCAGAAGCCGAAGGAGACGAGGACGTGTTCTCCCTTCGAGCCTTTTGAGGGAATGGGGCTCTGAGGAGGCCTTGGTTTTAGATTTCCAGCCCCTAGCGAGGTTAGACGGTACATTTCCATTGTTTTAAGTCGTGCAGTTGGTGGCGCTTGGTCACAGCAGCCGGAGGAAACGAATGCGGGCGGGCGGAACATCCGCCTTGCTCAGGGATGTTAATAGCTGACACGGGCAGTGAGCGCACTTAGAGGCACCGTGCATTATCCCATGTGACCTTGACAGTGGCCCTAGGAGGTACATGTTCTGAGATCAGGGCCGATTGCATTCTTTCAGCTTTTCCTAGAACCACTTTTCCCTTCCACTTGCCCACTGGGCTGGAGTTGGTGGCGGGCGAGCGAGATGCAGTCCTAGTGCTTGTGGCCGTTGGCAAAGCCCTAAGTTTTCCCCTCTGAAATGGGTTGATGTGAAAGATCTCGAAGGGGCACCTGCGGCTCTGGAACCAGTCGCCACAAAGGCGTGAACACGAAGTTCCTCCACCTGTCCACATGAAACGTCCTCCTTGAACATAGATAACCCTGAAGACGACAGGTCCTCTGTTCAACCCCACAGGAGGCAGGGCAGAGATCGAATGAGCCTCAGCTTTCACCCCGAATCGCCCCCAGTGCCTTCTGTTTTAGGGTAACGAATCTTGGTGGTGAGAACGTGCTGTTCTGCCCTTTTTCTCCTCATTTTCTTTGGAAGGTAAAGAGACTCGCTGATTTCACCTTGTGTTGTCCACACCCCATGGAACGTACAGTCTCCTGGCCGGGAGGATGGGCCCCCCCAGCAGAGCAGGTCGGGCAGAGACTGGTATTTGTGGGGTCTGTTTGCAGAAATTTCCTTCGGCTTCTTTCTAATCCTGCTCCCTGGGAAGACTGCGAGGCAGCTGTGCGTGTTTGATAAATTCAGCCTAACCCGGGACAGACAAGTGGCTTTCCAGCGGGAGGTGGAATTGCCTTTTAAGAACTCCGAGGTGCAGTTTCTTTGCCATTTTTATTGTGGCCGGGGGATCAGTGTCAGGAGGTGCAGACAAGCTTCCTCCCCTTCAGCTCGCAGACTTCGTGGCAGCTCCGGGGGCCTTCCTTGGTGGAGGTCTCCAGGGAGCCCCACACCTCGCACCGGGGGCTGTGGCGAGGCAAGTGAGGGGTGCAGGGGCCAGCGTTTCAGGTGTTCACTCTTGTGGTTGAGCAAATAAGTGCCTGAAGAATCGGTGCTGCCTTAATTCTCACCCTCGTCCCGCCCGCTTCCCCCCCAGCACGCTGTTGGTGCGCCCTAAGTCCTTGGTGAGCAGACAAAATAATTCCTGCTCTACGAGTGAGGAAAAGAGGTGAAATGACACGCCCAAGGCTTGGCCCACGGCAGGTTCCGATTTTGTGATGCGCACTCGGCCCTGACTCCGGAGCCATCTATACTCCCACCTCCCACCCTCCATCCCCCACCCCGGCCCCACTTGATCCTGGCTTTCTCCTCTCCCCTTTCATTCCCGGCCTGGCTTTGGGTAGGGGGTTGATTTGATGGTATTTAGAGAGAACGAGAAAGAAACAAGTCCCTCGCGGGAAATCTGTCCTGCCTCACTTTTTCTGTGCTGGAGCCCCCCGGGGCAGTTGGCTGATTTCCCCTCCACTGGAGCGTCCAGCTGTGAATAGAGAAAAATGGCCCCGAATGTGTGATGCTGGAAGATCTCATTCTGAGCTAAACACCTCGCTAGCCGGAGAGGAGCTTTTAAAGGGGCCGCCCTCTTCCAGTGCCCAGCTCCAGGAGTTCCTCCGAAGCCCTCTCTTTCTGCAAGCCATCGGAGCCTTTAACTTGGTCTCTGGGACTATCCCAGTTTGGAGGCTGCATGGATAAAAAGGATCCCTAGTGAGGAAATTAGTTCTGCCAGCGCTGGGGGGTCTGGAAGACAAGACACCCTGGTTTGGCACCTGATTCACAGGCTCTGGAAGTCGTTTCTGGAAACTTTGATGTGGTTTTGGGGAAGATGCATCAGGCTAACCTGTTTGCTCCGCTGGAGACCTTTCACCCCCACCCCTTTTATTTTTAATTGACGGGTCTATTCGATGTCTGGTTGTAGAGCCTGTTTTTGAGAGTCTTTAAATCACGTCTCCCTTCATTGGGTGTCTGCTGTGCATCGGGCACTGTGTGCATAGCTCTGGGGATCGGAGTGAAGAAGACAGATTTTGATCGGGGAGATGATTGAGTCCCACAGCTTTGCATGGTCGCTGATGGGCTACCAGGGACCATCAGGGAGAAGTGCTTGGTGTTGGGAGGGTCTGCAGTGGAGAATCACGTGTGGCTGGTGAGGTCAGGAAAGGCTTCCTGAGGGGAGTTATGACTGAGTTATGATTCGAAGAGACAGAAGAAGTTAAGGGGGGGGCAGACAGAGGCGGCAGCATGTGCAAAGGCCCTGGGGTGGACCCAGGAGCATGTTGCATTTGAGTGAGCGAAGAAGGGAAATCTGGTGGAAGGGAAAGAGCAAGTGAGAGGGGCCCGCTCACATGCAGGCTTCGGAGGCTGCAGAACAAATTGCCCCAAACTGGATGGCTTAAAACAATACGAATTTATCCTTTCATAGTTCTGGAGGCCGTAAGTGTGAACGAGGCGTCAGCAGGGCCATGCCCCCTCCAAAGGCTCTCGGGGAGAGTCCATCCCAGCCTCTCCCAGCTTCTGGTGGCTCCAGGTGTTCTTTGGCTCATGGCAGCATCACTCCAGTCTCCACCTCCATTTTTACATGACCTTCTCCTCTGTGTCATCTAGGTCAAACCTCCCTCTGCCTTTCTCTTGTGAGGATGCCTGTCGTGGCATTTAGGCCGCCCTGGGTAACCCAGATGATTTCATCTCAAGATTCCTAAACTTCATTATACCTACAGGGAACTTTTTTCTGAGGAAGGCAACATTCCTGAGTCCCAGTGGATGTATCTTTGGGGGAGGGGTACCATTCAGCCCGCTACGGAGGTAATGGTCAAGAATTTGGTATTTATTTTATGAGCCTTGGGAAGCCACTAACAGGTTTCGAGCAAAGATGCGGCGTAAGCAGATAAACTTCTAAGAAGTTTTTGCTTCTGTGCTGCAGAGGGAGGGCTCGCGAGCATTCAGGTGTAGCTAAGAGGTTTGTTTCTCAGTCACCGGGCAAGAGATGACAGTGGCTTGTCTTGGAGCGGTGGAGGGAGGGATGTTGCAAAGTGAATGGAAATCAACCAAAAGCTCCTGTTTATCATCTAGAATCATGTAATCAGCGTCGCCCCGCATGATGTCACCGACGTTGAGCGTCATTCAGAAACCCGATGAGAGGTTCGAATGAGCCTTTCTCCCCCATCTGAGAGATGCCAACGTGTGCGCCTGCGCTGACGGTTCCCCTCGTGTTGTGGCTTTCCTGTGAATAAGGGTTTTTTCAGCGCAGGTGATGGCATCCTCACCTAGCGAAGCACACACAGTGGCAGGAGGCCAGTCGAAACATAAACAGGCTCTGTCGATCTCCACACATCTCCATGGCATCAGTGCGGCATCATCATTTTTCACCGACTCACTTCATTAATTTAAAAAAAAAAAATAACAACCAGGCCAGTCCTGTGCAGGAAATACAAATAAGAAAGGCCATTTGGTACTCACCGTTGGTCGCATTTAGTTTGCATGTACTAAGGACCTCGCTCTACTGTAATGCTGAGGTCAGATTGTGGCTGGGGGTCGGGGATGGGGCAAAGCGATAGGTGGGCCATGATAGTCACTGTCACAAAGAACGCTTAGGCGGTGAGCAGAGGGAGCGAGGCAGATGGTTCAACCCACGGGCTCTGGGGTCTGACGTCCCGAAGTCAGATCCCTGCAGCTGGATAGCCTTGGGCAGGTCACTTAACCACTCTGAACCCCGCCTATGGAATGGAAGGATGAGAATACCTGCTTTCTTGGGCTGTTGGGCGACTAAGCGAGATAATGCACCGGTAACAGCCAGTCAGAGGGTGATGGTAATCATCGCTGACGCTTTTCAGAAAAGCTGTAGCGTGGATTGTCCACAGGTGTTTATTGACGGCCTGGTATAGGCCATGTCCTGTTTACGTGCTGAACCGAAAGCAGAACAGAACACCCGAAGGCCCCATCCTCACATTGGCAGGGGAGGTAGACAGTAGGCATCGAAATTAATGCACACGTGCGGTGTCAGGTGATGAAACTGCCATAAGGAAATGAGAGCTGAGGTTAAGGGGGGAGGGAGTGCTGGCGAGAGAGGGTCGCTGTTTTCGATGAGGTGGTTGGGATGGCTTCTCTGTTGAGCATGGAAGCAAATGAAATGATGAAACGAGCTGTGTGGGATTCTGTCAAAAGAGCCTTTCAGATGGCGGGAACAGCATGTGCAAAGGCCCTGGGGCAGCCAGTTAAGACCATGATGGCCCCAGTGAGGACAAGGCAGAACATTAATAAATAAGAAGTGCTATAATGTCAGGTAGCACGAGGGGAAAACCAAAGTGGGTGAGGGGACAGAATGTGACAGACGAGACCCCTGGAGGATTTGGGGGTTAAAGGGGGGTCAGGGATGGCTTCTTTGAGGATCTCGACATTGGAGCTGTGTGTGCTCTAGGAAGCTAGTGATTTGTGATTGTCGTCTCAGATGTGGGGTGCTGGGTGTCGGGTGCTGCTTCCAGCTGTGTGGTGGGGCTGCCTCGAAGGTCGCACTAGGCTCCACTCTAAAGTGGGCCGAGAGCTCCGAAGTCGTGTGTGTGAGCACCCACGGCAGAGCCGTGGACAAAGCTAGGAAGCGATGACAGCTGTAGTGACCAAAACGACCTCTTTGGGAGGACACACAAGAAGCCATTAGCAGTGGGGACCTCTCGCCTGAGAATTAGAGGAAGGGACAGAGGGGCTGTGTGAGTTTCCTCGGGCTGCCATGTGAAGTGCTGTGCTCGGGGTGGCTTACCCGACAGAACCTTCGTCTCCCACTTCTGGAGGCTGCAAGTCCAAAATCAAGGTGTTGGCGGGACTGGGTCCTTCCGAGGGCTGGAGGGAGAATCTGGTCCAGGCCTGACCTCCAGGTTCTGACCATTCGTTGGCATCCTTTGGCCCATGGAAGCATCCCCCCCATTTCCACTGTGTCTCTTCACATCATCTGCCCCCAATGTGCCTCGGTGTCTACGTTTCCTCTTTTCATAAGGACACAAGTCGTCTCGGATGAGCGACCAACCCTACTCTAACGTGACCTCCTCTGGATTTATCGAGTTACTTTTGCAACCACCCTATTCCTAAATAAGGCCATTTCCTGAGGTGCTAAGGGTTAGGAATTCAGCATATGTAGGAACTGAACACAATCCAACCCCTAGCGAGGGGACTTATCGGAGCCTAACATTACACAAAAACGCACCCTAGCGAGCGTCTGCAGCTCCTTCAGGTTTCATCAGGTGAACACAACCCTGTGACCCGGGCCCAGATCACGAATCAGAACATTTCCAGCCCCTTCGAAGCCCTCCAGAGAGGGCCTAGCGTTTTTCATTCGGCACCTTTCTACCCTGTCCCTTTAACGTGTTCAAACCGTGTGGGCGTATTTTTACCATAAAACCAAATCGAACTTAAAAATAGAGCTCCAGCCTGTGGGCCCCCACGGGGAAAGAGCTGGCACGGCTCCTCTGTCATGGTGGATGGAAGGTGAGCGTGTCATTTGCCCTCTGTGCTGGGTGCTTTTCAGTGGCACGTCCCCACCTGCCACCTGCGGAATCGTTAAAGGTGCCTCAACGTGTTGAATCCGCTTTGTCCCCTGGGTTCCCGGCACAGGGGGAGCCTCCTCATCTGTCTATTCCGGTGCCCAAGTTGTGTCCCTTTCTGTGTGTGCCACGAGGTGGAAAAGGTTGAGGCGCCCAGCTTGACACGTGCCGTTTCAGGAAACCCTCCCAGCAACCCAGGGAGGCAGGGACGGCGGTTAGTCCTGTCCTCCAAGGTGCGGAGGCTGAGGCTCTGTCTTAGGGGTTTTCGCGATGTCACCTGGACGTGGCGCGGCTACCTTTTGGGAATGGCACTGTCTTCCCCAATCCAGCCCCTTTACAAGAGCGATCAGGCCAGGCGACCTTGCCGAGATGGCACAGCTGGTCATCAGCAGAGCCGGCTCCTACACCTGAGACCTCGCTCCAGGTGACTTCGAGATGCGACTTCCAGTAACGCTGAGATGTAGGTCGTCCCTTCTTTCCAAAGAGAAGTCCTCGGTGCAGAGAAGCACACCGCAGGCGTGTCCGACTCCAGTCTGCATTTTTCTTGGTGTTTGCTCCGAGGCTTAGCTGGAGGGACCGCTCAGGTTATATTCTGGGGCGACGGTCGCTTCCGAAAGTTTGCGCGAGTCGTGTGTCTGAGCCGTCCACTCTCCTTTGGGGTTCACCGCTCACTGATTCTCTTACGACCCAGATAATGGGACCCCAAAGAAACCCAAGCTGGAGCCTCGCAGCCTCCCCCGGGGGGCGGGTGGCAGGTGGCATCGTGCTGGACTTCAGCGGGCCTGGGTTTGATAGCTCCTTGGCTAATGGTCATAAACTTGGCATTTGCTTTTTTTTGGTGCTTGGGGAGCCCTGAACCTCTAATTAAATCGGATCTGAGCAGGTGGAGAGCACAGAGCTAGAGGAGACATGGAATAGCAGTGGAGAAGGTGGAGGGGAAGCGGGCTCAGCCGGCCGATGGCTTCTCTCGCCGCGCTGGCTGCCAGTCCCCACGCCCGCGAGCTCAGCTTCCTTTCGACAGGGAGTGGTGCCCTGGCCCTCCCTTTCGTTTTCTTAAAGAAAAGCAGTGACCTGTCCCAGCGTCTCTCTTTCTCTCCCCTTCTCCCCTTCTCAGGGAGTAAATTCTCCACTTGCTAACACATTTTTGTTTTTAAATTTAAATTGTGATAAAATACATATCACATCAATTTTGTCATTTTCACCGTTTCCAGGTGTACAGGTCCGTACCACGAAGTGCATTAGCGTTGCTCTGCGGCCATCACTGTCGTCCATCCCCAGAACTTTTTCCGTCTTCCCAAACGGAAACTCTGTACCCATTAAACGCCCTCTTCTCCCCTCCCCCAGCCCCTGGAAACTGCCATTCAGCTTCCCGTCTCTGCCACCTTGTCCTCTCCAAGTACCTCATGGAAGTGGAATCTTGCAAGCTTTGGCTTTTTGTGCCTTTCTCATTTCATAATGTCTTCAGGTTCATCCATGTTGCCGCATGGATCAAGCTTTCCTTCCTCTCAAGGTCGGCTGGCAGACCACTGCACGGACACGCCACCGTTTGGTCACGCACCCAGGCCCCCGATGGACACCTGCGCGCTTTCTGGTCGCTCTCGTGGATAACGCGGCTGTGAACATTCCTGCGCGTGCATGCGTTTGCGTGCCTGAGTTTAATCCTTTCAGGCTCATGTCTAGGGGCGGAGTTGGGTGCTTCACATCAAGATGTTCCCGTGAATTGTCACCTGGCGATTCTGTTTAGTTTGGGGAAGGACCGCCACTGGTCCTCTCCGCCGCGGTGGTTCCTTTTTCCATTCCCGCCAGCAGTATGTGAGGGTTCCTGTGTCTCCGTGTCCTCATTTAACAGTTGTTATTTTCCATTTTTTTTTTAATTAGAGCTGCCCTGGGGGGTGTGAAGTCATATCTCACTGTGGTTTTAACTTTTCGTTTCCCGAATGACTAATGATGCTGAGCGCCTTTCCACGTGCTTGTTGGCTGCCATTTATACATCTTCTTTGGGGAAATGTCTGTTCAGGCCTTTTTGGATGTGTTTTTCCATTGGGCTGGTTGTCTTTTTGTTCCATCCTTTTCATCCACGTTCGTCATCTCCTCCTCTTGAGCCCCGCCAGCCTGAGTGCAGCAGTGACACCCTGCAGAGGTGAAGATAAGCACAGACTTGTAACTAGCCAGGTCTGGGGGGAATGTCACCTCTGTGGGCCCTTGGGCCAAGCAGCTTCGACTCTCTGTGCCTCAGTTTCCTCTTCTGTACACCAGGGACATGATCCTCTACCTCCTACATGGTCTTAGACGATGGGAGGTGATACAGTGGAAGCGTTTCCCTCAGTGCCCAGCTCGGGGCGACACCCAACCGACGGCAGAGCTTTTTATTAGCTTGAGTTTTGCTCCTGCTCCTCAGTTTAATTTGCAGCTCATGGCTTCGCCCATGACACATATTACCTTTTCTAGATGCTTTTGCATCCTTAAGAGATCTGGGATGCCTCCCGTAGACAGTGATGGACACAGCCACACAGCGTAGGGATTTTGTACCCAGGCAAACGGGGGGGCAGGAGGGGGCCTTTTGAAACATCGTGACGTGATGGCTTTGTCTGCACCCAGCGTGGCCTTCAGTGGGCAGCTGTCTGTCTCTGTCAGTCTGCCAAACCTGATACATAATTCATCTGGACGCTGAAGTCACAGTGAAGGCAGCAGAACCCGAAGGGCAGGCGCGTTTGCATATTCAGGAGGAAGAGGGGAGCCTTTTACCGGTTTCCCAGGTGCCTGTGGAGCAGGGTGAGGGCCCGTGGCTCGGTGTCCACTGCTGCTGTCTTCCTGTGCAGCGCTGAGACTCCAGGTCGTGTCACTCTCCAAACGCTCGAAGATTTGTCTCCGACGTTGCTTCTCCATTCTGCCAGTTGCGATGCCAACGGCCCTTGATTCCAGGGTGTCAGGGAACAAAGTGTCCAGAAGTGCAGCCATAGTCTTTCTCCACGGGCAGATGTGGAAACAATCTTTAAAAGATTCTCTAAAAATCCACTTGCTCGGCTGCCCATTTCTCCTTCCATCCCCTCGAAAACACGGCCCTGCTTCTTTGGAAAGTCACCCGTGCCGTGTTGCCCACCCATGCCGGGTGCTCCCTGAAGCTCCGTTCCTTGGTAGATTTTCCTCGGAACCAGAATGTTTGCCTGTGGTTGGAAAACATCGTGTGGCATTTAGAGATACAGTTTCCTTGGAGATGGAAATATCTGCCCGCAGATCCGGGAACCGGCAGGGCCACAGACCCGCTTCCGTGCCTGGTGCGGACTGGAAAACAGACCTCTAGGTGCAGAGCTGAAGCCGTCGGCCCTGTTCTCTTTTTCTGAGCCACCGAAGGAGACCGCTTTGCTGTGATCACGCGAGCATGAGAACTGATTGTTTTTAAAGATCACTGCCATTTAACGTCCCTGAGTGCTGGCAGCAGTTAGATTAAGACATTTAAATGGGTGACTCGGCCAAATTCCCCTTACACGTGGCCAAGCCAAGGGCCTAGAATAATAGTTGAATCGTTAGTTTTTCTGGTTAATAGAGTGGGTCGGGTTTAATTCATTCTTCCAACAACTATTTCTTGAACTTCTACTGTGTACCAGGTGTGTTAAAGACACCAGGGATAGAGTGGTGGGCAAAACCGCCATGACCCTGCCCTCCTGGAGTTGATACTCTAAACCAGTGCTCAGAAAATTATGGCCCACTGCCTGTTTTTATAAATAAACTTTTATTGGAATGTGTCCCTTCTTCTTTCCTTCCCTCCTTCCCTCCTTCTTCCTTTACTTCTTTTCCTGCCTCCTTCTCTCCATGCCTTCTTCCCTCCTCCTCTTCCTTGCTCCCATCTTCCTTGCTTCTTTCCTTCCTTCCATCCCTCCTTTTTCTTTCCTTACAAATTACGCGTGCACGACACGTGTAGAAGTTCTACAACCCCTTTACGCCCACTGTCTTTCTCAGTGGAAACCCTTTCCGTTCTCTTCTGTGACCTTAAATACATCACAGGGATATACAGTAAATATATTTAATCATTGCATATGCATATACGTATTTGTTTACGTATATTTATATTTGTATAGATGAGATCACACTCTATGTGTTGGTTGGCAGTTTTTCTTCCCACATCAATGTGTCTTGGACTTTTTACACATCTGTTTGTAGAGAGCAGAAGTCAGCAAACCATGGCTCCCTCCCGGGGCCAAATCTGGCCCACTCTTTGTTTTTATAAATAAAGTTTTATTGGGACACAGCCATGCCCATGTGTTTATTGCCTAGGATGGCTTTTGTGCCTCAGTAGCGGTGTTGAGCAATCCCGATGGAGACTGTGTGGCCTGCAAAATTCCTAATGTTGACTCTCTGGCCCTTTACAGAAAAATGTGTTGATCCCGGCCCTAGAGCCACCTCATTCTTTTTAATGGTTGCATAGTATTCTAAAGTGTGGATGCACCATATTTTATTAAATCACTCCCTTATTAATAGTTGGTTAATTGCCCCCTTTACATCTCCTGCTTTACTCTGTCTGCATGCTCCAGTGTGGACCCAGAAAATGGGGCTGTCCCTGGGGTGCCTTGATTTTGATATAATCACAGTGGACTTTTCTGATGGGCGGGGTGGTGGACCCTGGGCAGCAGTAAAGGCCTTTGTGGTCTATGCAGTTGTGCCTCTGTGGCTGTCCTGGAGAGTGTCCTTTGGAGGTACAGCTCTTCACTTTTGGCATGTTCCCACCCTGACCTGGCCCAGACTTTCAGTCTGGTTTGTGGGGAGGCCAGCCTCGTGAGTGGTATTTTGTTCCAGAGCATCAGGTTGTGCTGAACCTGCAGGTAGCAGTACAGGCAGGTGTCGCTGAGGCAGAATTACCGGGCGGAGCAGTGGTTCTCAGGAGGGTGGAGGCATTTTCAAGGAGCTTGTTAAAATGCAGATGAGATGTCTGGATCCTACCCCAGAGATTCTGAGAAACTCTGGCATTGAAGGTATTAGTCTGACTTATAGAAAAATGGAGCTTTAGACTTTTTTAAAGGGGAAATTCAGCTTTAGGGGTCTTCAAAATGCATTAGGGGGTCTCTGGTTGCAGAGAGCAGAGGCCACCTCTAGCTGGCTTAAAGCAGAGAAAGAAGCTACATGGAAGATTCCGGGATACCTCTTAGGATTGACCAGAAATTTTGGAAAGAAGCAGGATCCAGGGTGTCTCGGTGCTCTAAGTAGCAGGAATGACTTGACAGTTTTTTGGGGAGAGAGGGGGGAAAGCCACCAGTAGATAAACTGAGCTTCAAAGATTTTTCCTTCATGTGTCACTCCGCTAAGATTTATATCTCCTAGAGAGATTCAGATGGGTCTGACGTGGTACCCAGTGACTTGGGGAGAGCAGGAGCATCTGTCCCCTGGGGGACACTCCCAGAAAGATGGTGGGAGGAGAGAGATTTCCCCAAAGGGTGCATTCATGGGTGGGTGTGAATGCTGGATGGTCACAAACACATGTCCCCTGCAAAGCAGCAATACGGGTCACAAGCAATACATACGTGGATGAGCTTGTTGAGTTACAATTCCCAATAGGCCCGCCCTATTCGATCCCGAATGAACACATTTTGTGTCACAACAAGTGGTTGCCGGAAGCAAACGTTGAAAGCAGGTCTGAGGCCTCGGTAAGAAAAAACAACACTGACTTTAGGCAACAGCTCTTAAAACGCACGTGGAGAAAGAGTTTCAGACTTTTTTCTTGGAGTCGCTGTGTGACACTCGCGAATGACTTGTTGGAAATTCCTCACCACTGGGATCGCCCTCGCCGAAGTTTATCGTGCCCTCTGTTCAGCTAATGCTGACGCATTTGCCCCCCTAGAAGCAGGGGGCAGAGGGAGGGTCCAGAGAGGTTATCCCATTGTATAAAGAAGAAGACGCCAAGCCTTGTAGATTCTGACTCGCCCAAGGTCATGCTGTAAGTCTGAGGGGAGGGAGCAGCATCACAGTGAGGATGGATGAGCCTTTAAGGTTGATCTGCTCTAAGCTTACACGTGAGGAAGCTGAGAGCAGCCAGCATCAGGGGCTGGCCCGGGGCACCCAGCAAGCCCAGTATCGCCTGAGTGCTCCCCAAGTCCTCAACAGCTGGTAGATGCTGTGTCTGTCTCGCGGGCTGGGATGGACACACTTCAGTGTGGGTCTCAGAACTACTGGATTGAAATACGTACCTCTTTGGGCATGTCTGTAAGGATTCACTCTCCGTTAATTTTTCTTAGGGTAAAGGAAGCTTCTGTGAAGTATTCCAGAGATGGCAGAATAGTTTTCTGAATAAGTATTTCTGGCTGACCTCTCCCTTGCAGAGAGAAGGTTCTTGGCTGGCTTGCCGCGTGAGCGGACGATTGTCAGTTCTGCATTTTCTGGGGCTACTGACCTTGGATGTGTTCATACGGAGATGTCAGGGTGATGAGAATCCAAAGGGTAGTGCGCTTCCTTGCCAAAGCATGCCAAGCAGAGCCAGGTCCTAGGGGAGCAGCAGTGTATTTTAGGACTAAGAGCACTAGGGTCAGGCAGAACCTAAGTTCCAGTCTTGGCTCTGCCCTTTACACGACCTTGGTGAGCCACTTAGCTTCTCTGCCCCTTTGTTTCTTCACCTGGAGATAACGATCCCCATCTCAAAGAATGAAATGAGTTAATGCCTATAAAATACCTAGCACGAGGCCAGGTACGTAGTAAGGGCTCAGTGACCGTCCGCTGTCACAATTAGAACCAAGATAGGTGGAGCAGAAAGGGGCAGAGACCACTCAGCAAATTTCTGCTTCTGACAGGAGGGAAAGCAGCCTCCTAGGTGACCTCCTGGGTAATGAGAGAGCCAGGTCCGCAGCGTAGCCTCCTGCTCCCCCACCCAGTGATCTCATCAGCTCAACACGTGGCCTCCCTCGGAGTCACCCTGGTCGGGCCAAACCACCCCCCAGTAGGGTGGGTGTCATGGGCTGATAGTTGCCATGTCGCCCTGTTGCCTCTTCTCAGTCCCTCCCCTACACTCTGTCCTTAGAGTTTCTGATTTTAGGGGATGTTTGTGAGTCAAATAACTCCCTGCTCAGGGGGAGGTCAATGAAGCGGGAAGAAGCCAGCATGAACCATCACTTACTGGCCTGACGAAAGCCCACTTATGTCCCACTGGCCCCAGGGGGGTAGCAAGAGCAGACCTCTGTGCCACTTTATCTTGGAAATTGTCTTTTTGGGCAAGGGGAGGAGAAGGAAACCTAAAATGAAAACATCCAGCCACATGCCTACGAAACTTCTGCCCAAAATCAGTCATCCTGTTTAATAATGAGGCCTGTCATGAGCCCTGGTACAGTCGGAAATGACGGCTTGTGTAAATATTTGGTCTGTAACTGATTTATGGGTTGGGGAACAAAAAAAAATAAGATTAGTCGCTAATCACTAGGATGCAGGGAAATCAGCGGGCCTGGATGCCAGTACAGATCAGGCCTGGGAGGCAGAGTCGAGGTTGGCTGTCGGGGTGAGCTCAGGTAGGGGTGGGAGGCAGGGCCAGGCCGTGCGGTGGGGTTCACCTGGAGAGGGAGATGTGGATTCTAGATTATTCCGTGGGGCAGAGGCAGCATTAGAGTCCAGGTTAAGAGCTGGCCAGTGCCTTCTGGTAACACGGCCTGCCGTCTGCAAGCAAAGGGTTGATTCTCTCTGAAATTGATACCCTGACGGCTCCAGGCCTGTGCGGGCACATATGTAAAATGGGAATATGTGCGATGAGCTCTTTTGGTGGGATTAATAGAGCGATTAAGAACAGGCTTTGAAGTCGGTGATATCGTTGATCACTCCCTGGGCCCTTGCTGAGTTATGACCTGGGTGGGTACGTTAGCTGTCGAGAAACCCCAGTTACCTAAACTGCAAAATGTGGGTCCGAATTGTCCTGACCCCAAATGAGATAACACGTCCCAGCCACAGGGCCTGACCCCTGGCACCTCAGCCAGATGGATCTTACTTAGTGTTGGCGTTAGCAGTCCCGTGAGTATGGGAATTCACTGCCCCCGGTGGGCTAGTACAGGCACTTACCTTTCCTGTAGGTTCATGACCTCCTCCCCCACCACGCTATGGAGCAAAGGCCTCCTGTTAGATATAAACATACAGGGTGGGGTGCCAGCCCGGCCCCTGTCCATTGCATCAAGGCAGGGTGGAGGTCTCAGAGGGTCGGCCCCTCCCCAGCTCCCTTGCACGAGGAGCCCTGCTGGCTTTCATGTGATGGTGCAGTGGAAGCCCTGGGACTTTCATGCATCCTTGTTGTGAACTGCGCTCTCACTCTGTGCCTGGTCCTGGGCTGGATGCTGGGGATCCACAAAGAACAAGTCGAAACACAATCCCTGCCCTGATGGTGCCTCTTAATGGCCGGGAGAGGCCCATGCTCATCAGACAATCAGAAAAAACATGCGTGGACGCCAAAACTGTGGTCAGCGCTTGCAGAAAGATATAGATGCTATGGCAAGACCCAACTGACCCCGGAGGTGTGGGGTCAGAATGAGGAAAGACACCACCAGGTGGCAGGGTGGCAGCTCTTGGGGGTGAATCAGGCGATGGGAAGTGGGATTCGGGGTTACTTTGGGTGGTTTGTTTCAGTTTTCCTGCTTCCAGATTAGTCCAGGCCTTGCTAAGACAGAAGTTGACAGGCGGCAGCCTGAGGGCCCATCCTGGCGCACCGCCTGTGTTTGCAGGTGGTTTTCCTGGAACACGGCTATGCCCGCTCACCCACAGGTCGTCTGTGGCCGGTTTTGTGCTACAGCATCAGCGCCGAGTGGTTGAGACGGAGGCTGTCCAAGGCAGCGCTATTGACTCTTGGGCTCTTTGCAGATAAAACTTGCCGACCCCCGCACTAGAACATCTTTCCTTTCCTCTCCTGTTTCTTTTTCTCTCTTGTACTCACCCTGGACCTGAAGCCAGTGTCTTAGTGGACAAGGATGGGGAAGGGGAAGAGAATAAACAGAATAATATGCTCTTCCCTCAAGTCAAGTCTTGGTAGAAGGTCTGTTTGATGTTGAGAGCTGATCTGTTCCCCAGCGTAGTTTAACCTTTTAAGAAACACTTTATATATTTGTTCTGAAGACATTTTATGTGTTTTTTGAGTACGTATGTTTATCTATAATTATATGTGACGTGTATAAATATACACGTCGTTTCCTTTCTAGGACTCTATAAACAACCCTATTTTTGTATCTGTCAACTGAATTTCAGATCCCAGTTACCAACTGACTAATAAAAGACATTTGGGAAGCAAAATCCATCTCAAATTTGATCTTTAATCTAATAGTTCTTGAAAAATAATGAGACATCATGGAAATATTAAATAATGATTGACCACATGATTCCATGCCTGCATCTCTGGTTTCTAGAGCTTTTTTAAAATTTTAATAAAACCGAGGAAGAAGCCAGGCAGAAAATACTCCATGCCATTTTAAAATTGCTTTATTTTCATAAAAGAATACTCCTGCAACGAAGTTCCAATGGCAAAGTCCAAAAGTAACTGAGTATCGAACTCCCGCAATCCACAGGCCCCTCATCTGCTTGCTAACTGCCTCTTGCGGATCCTTCTAGAAGATATTTATACACATGTGAGTGGATCTACCTGAGACTGGGTACCTATATGACGAACCAGTTTAGGAGAAATCTGACGTCTCTCTCTCTCTCTCACCTACGCCACCTTGACTTGGCCAGCAAGTCCTGGGAGGACTGTGTTCCAGACGCCATCCTCCCTCCCCCTCCGTTGCCCAGACCTGGCTGAAGTCACCATCAACTTTCGTCTGGGTGACCCCAGTAGCCTCCTCTCCTGATCCCTAATTCCATTCTTGCCTCCACCATAGTCAGCTCTCTATCTACGGGGCAGAGTGGTCTTTTAAGAAGAGAATCAGATTTCATCATTTTCCTCATTCGAACCTTCCAGAAGGTTCCCATTGCTGTCGGAGTCAAACCCCCACCCCTTACAGCGGCAGGAACGGATCCTCGCTGACCGTGAGTTCACCTGTGCTGGCCTCTGCCCCGGCATTGACCTCGCCTCACTGTCCGGGCCTCTCACCCTCCATCCAGATCCTTGCAAATCTGGCTTTTTCTCGACATCCTGGTCTCGGCCTAAACGCCATGTCCCCAGAGAGGCCTGACCGCCCACTCACTAGCACACCACTCGATGGTAATTCTCCATGTATCTCTCATTATTGACCAGGATTTCCTGAGTGTTTCATCCGGTCGTCTGCCTCCCCCACCAGGTCACCAGCCCAGCGAGCATGGCCCGCTTGGTTGCTGGAGTCCAGTCACCTCATCGTCCTAGTGATACTGATTGGATTAAAGTTTTGAATTAACATATGCTTTTAAAGGCACAAATGGGGTCGTACTGTGTACATGGTTTTCTCCTCTTCCTTCCATCACCTAACAGTGTTGCTATTCTCTCTCTCTATCCCGAATGTTTAAACACCTACATAATTCCATTAAGTGGAATTGCCATAATTTAATTGACCAGCCCCCCCTACGATGAATGTTTTGACTGTTTTCAGTCTTTTGCAAAGTAAAGTTTATTTTATTGTTGGGAGAGGGAGGGTGAAAACCAGACTTGAAGAGAGAGAGAGAGAGAGAGAGAGAGAGAGAGAGAGAGAGAGAGAGAGAGGGAGAGAGGGGGGTGGGATGGAGCAGGACAGTGCATCACATTACCCTGCAATGCCAGCCTCAGGGCTTGTGTGTGCAGTGACATCTAAAAAAGGTTCAGCAGTGATGGAAATACCTTCTTATCTGCTATGTCCAATCTGGTAACCACTAGCCATGTGTGACTTGTGAGCATTTAAATTATGGGCAGAATTAAGCATTATACCCTCCTTAATTTAAATGTCAGTAGCCGCATGTGGCCGTGGCTACTGTATAGAGCAGCATAGACTTAGGCCAAGGACTTCATGGTCAACCACTGAAGGGGTTACCCGTGCCCAGCTCTGAACGATCCAGGCCATTGTGTGTGGTAAGGCCTCTCCGCGGACATGGGCTGTGGGAGGGGAGGGAACAGGAAGGCAGAGTGTTCATTATTTAGACACAAAAGGTCAGGAGAGAAGCTGTCACTAGAGGGAAAATAAATCCCGAGCAGACTCTGATTCTTTTCAGGGTTGTTTCTTGATGAACGTCCGAGGACAGGGAGCTGAAAACAGGCATTGACAAGCCTTTTTGGTTAAGGACAAGACAGTAAATATTTTTGTCTTCTCGGGTCGGGTGTGTGTTGCGACTGACTCAGCTGCTGTCGAGCAGATGCCATAGATAATGCGTAAATGACTGGGCATGGCTGTGTCCCCATAAAACTTTATTCACAAGAACAGGCTGAGGGCTAGATTTGGCCCAGGGTTGGCCCATCGTTTGTCAATCCCTGGACCAGAAGACTCTGTCTGGAGCTGCCCAGTTCAAACTGGTAGGTGACCTCCCAGAGAACAAAGGGAGAACAACGTCTCAGCCATAGCCCAGGGTTTCTTGAATTTTGCACACCCAGATGGGGTCTGAGACAGCACGGGTGACCTCCTTCCAGGGAATGACAATTTCTGGTGGGTCACACCTGAATTTGAGATTCCCATCATACCTCGGTGAGAGGCCCACAACCATACAGCAGATGTCAGGTAAACTCCTGCCTGTGGCCACGTCCGGGCCGGTGCAGAAATGGTCCTCAGTGGGGCCTGCTGAGAACAGCGGCTGTGTTTGCCGTTTCCCTTCCGTGCCTCTCGGTGCCCAGCAGCGTGCGTTGCACTTGAGTGTGCTTGGTTGGCATGCGCCGAGGTGGCAACCGAGGCCACATCACCTCTCTGAGCTCCGGTCTCTCCATCTCTAAACTGGGTGTAACCCATGTTGAGTCAGAGCTTTTAGTAGGAACCGTCAGATAGTTTTCAAAAGTGGTTGTACCAGTTTACGATCTCATGGACTTTCATGAACGTTTTGTGGAAATTCTCATTGCTCCATATCCTCATCAACATTTAATGCTGTCAGCTCTATTCTGATCTTCCTGATGGGACCTATACTCGGATCTACTTAACGTTTTTTCAACCCATGTCTCCTCTTCCTTTCCTCTTTCTCCCTCCCTCTTCCTCTTTTCCTTCTTCTTTTCTGTATTTTTCCCCTTCTTAGCATATCTTGCATAAAGCTGTATACCCAGGAAAAATCGCTGTGACATTATGGTGTTGATGTGCAAGTTTATTTTTCAGATTTGAACTACTAGAATACAAACATGTCATTCCTGCCTCATGTAAAAGCATCGTGTGCTCCTCCAAACCTGGAGAAATGCAGCTTGTGCTGCGAGCTCGTGCGTGTGCCATCGGACCAAGTCACCTGGGCCCTGGTTGGTTAAACCCATGCTTGGGGTAGGCTCAAGCCAGAAATGAGGGTTGTCCCCTGTGCCAAGGAGCAGAGTGGCTTCTCACTACACCTCCTCCCTCTGTTAGACGTACCAGGCCCTTGTTTTTCCAAACCTCCCCGCTCCCTGGCATCTGAGCAGCTGAGTCAAGGACTCCATAGTACCCTCACCCCTCCCTTTCACCCAAGAATTGGTGCTTTTCCTTGATTTTGAAGAAAGTCTTTCCTGGAGGCCTCCTTTTAGTCCCCAATTTGGTCATCAGATTGGCCACCCACAAAGGACTTACATGACCCTGTGTAAGGCCAGCAGGCTTTTTTTTTTTTTTTTCCTGTTTTGGGAAATGGTTACCGGATCAGCACTTTGCAGCACAGGGCGGCGTGCAAGAGTATGTGCTTCTGGTCGCCTCTGAGAAGCCTATCTGTTCCCAGCCCTGTCATTTCCTCCCAATCGGCTGGGCCACATGCTCCAGACACCATTAATGAGACGCTGAGGGATTTGGCCGGGTGAAGGCTTTGGAGTTCAATGGGACACAACCCCACATTCAAGGAAGCTGAGGGTAAAGAGGCCACGTGAGCCAGTGGCTCTGCTTAACTCAAAGCCCAACAGATTTTTGGAATAAGACATGATGCAAAGACTGAACACCAGTTGGGGACTTCCCTCAGTGGGCTTCATGATGAGGCCTCTGCGAGGCCAGCAAATGTGTGCTGTTTAAGAGCCTTCCAAGTGCACCCCCTAAAGACCTAGGCGGAGGGTGGCCAGAGGCTGGCAAAAGAAGTACGATGTGTCTCTGCCCTGGAGGAGCCCATAAATGAGAAGTAACTGAGGGGGTCCTGCTATATACCAGCCCTCTTGACTCCCAGATTGTAACTGGGCCCCACCGCTTTAGACTTTCCCCGAGACTGGACTATGCCAGTTTGTCCTTGTTCGAGTTAGGGTATGTGGGAGTCTGTCGACCTGGCTCGTGGTCTTGGCTTTACCACCGTGGGGTGCTTGCTTTGTGTTAGGTGCTGGGGGTGCACGCCCTTTGCACGCGTACGGTAGGCACAGGCCACGGGGGAGACAGACATTCATTCAGTAACCACATAAGTAAATGCAGACTTCCCATTGGGATGCATGAGGAAAAGCAGATGGCGCTGGGAGCACGTGTAACCTGAAGATCTGACTGGTCGGAGGGTTGAGACTGCATCTCTCTGAGGAAGCGATTCCTCAAGGAGGGGTGAGTCTCCACTGACAGAGAGGATGGGGAGTAGTGTTCTAGGTGGAGGGGACAACATGTGCAAAGGCCCTGTGGTAGATGAGAACTTGGTGTGGTCAGGGACCAGAAAGATGGTCAGAGTGGCCAGTGTCAGAGGGTGACAAGGTGATGATGGTACAAAGAGCAGCTGGGAAGTGGGCACTGAGGATCCTGTGTAGCTTTTATACGCCACTGAGAGGCAGAAAGATAGGAAAACTTTGGAAGTTTTAAGCAGGAGAGTGACATGATGCGATGTACACGTTGACAAACCTGACGTTGGCTGCTGCGTGGAGAATACATTGTAAAGAATCAGAATGGATGGAATTGTCCAGCCATAAAAAGGAATGACATTTCGATTCACGCTACAACGTGGACGAACCTCAGAAACATGACGCTACATGAAAGAAGCCAGATGGTTAAAAGGTTAATTTTATAGTATGTGAATTTCACCTCAGTATAAACCAAAGTGGGGAAAAAAAGAGAGAGATCAGGAGTCTGAGTAAGAGGCAGTCGCGGCAGCAGCCCGGGTGAGGGAGGAAGGTGGCTCGGACTAGATGGTAGGTAGTAGGGGAGATGGACTGTCGTGAACTGATTTGAGAAGAGGTGCTTTTCTAAAAGGTCTCAGGATCCTTTTAATTCGGATATTCTATGCAAATTAGGCGTCCTGAAGGTTGGAAGAACTTCCCTAGATTCCAACACTGAACAGTCCTTCGCTGTATCCGGTAAAATAAATACCTTTTCCTAAAGCACAGGTGGTGGCCCCAGAACCGAATGACTTTTTCTAACGTGGATGTGCAGCTTCCGCTCAGCCTGGCTCTGAGACTGCCGTTGGCACCGCCTGCCACGCCAGGGGCCCTGGCTTGCCCCCCCGCCACCCAGAAAGCAGCCTGGTCCACCCAAGACGCACACCCAAGACCCAAAGGGTGGAGCTGCCCTTGCCCGTGTTTCCCGCCACCTCGCTTCCCAGCTTCCACCAGCAGGGCCCCATTTCCAGAGAAAGACGTTTGTGTCCTAGATGTCGAATATCCTGTGAGATCGCGGAGAGGATGTTCTTTTTAACTGCATCTGCAGGACACACTGCGCAAGAGTCGCTAATCTCAGCACACAGGCCCAGGCATCGGACGCGGGCGTTAGTGTCTGTTTTCCTCTCTGAGCATAGCCGGGTAATGAGGGAGGATGAGAACGGCGAGTCTCCCACATCTTGTCCGTGAAGCCTTCCTTGGTCGACGGGAAGCAAAACAGGATTTCCTTCTACCGACCCTGATCGAGTAGCCGTTCATTTTCCCACTTTCTCTTCCTCCTGTCCTCATTCCTCTCCTCCATCTGTTCATCCCTCTCTTCATCCATCCTGCTTTCCTTCCTCTCATCCTCCTCCATTTCTTATCCTTCTGCCCTCCCATTCTCGTCTCATTAATTCCATTCGTCCTCCCATTTTCATCCTCTCATTCTCCCCTCTCTTTTCCATTCTATCTATGATTCTACTCATTTAATCCTTTTATTTTCGCTCTTTTATTCCATTCATCCATCCATCCATCCTTCCATCCACCCATTTTCCCATTCATCCAGGTTTCTTTCCCTCCATCTGTTCAACTAACACTTATTTATACACGCCCCTTCTCTACTCCACCTGTGGCCATGGGTTGGTACGGTACCCGGCTTTCATCGAGCTCCTGTTAAACTTGCTCTGGGTTAGACTTGGCTCTTTGTGTGAGGATCTGGCCTCATCACTTGGTCTCCCAGTGTCTCAAGGTTCCCATCCGTGGTTTGGAGATGACAATGGTGTCTGTTGCTGGAGGACAGAGAAGTTGACTGCATCCTCTTCATTTGTCAGAGGTGGGAGGTGGATATCTCAGGTGAAAATCATAGCTTGGCTTCGATTTTTTGGCTTCTTGAAGCTTTTTCCCATGCTAGACACGGTACCCGACTCAGCCTGGTCATCGCGACGTTAGTAACAGGTAACCTGAGCCCTCATTCTGGCCTGGGTCCTGTGCCAAGCCCTCGATCTCATAGCATCGTCGTCATTATGCTTCGTAGGCAGGTGCCACTATTCTCCTTATCGTCCAGGTGAGGAAACTGAGGCTCGAAGAAGGAGGATCACTTTCCTGAAGTCCCAGTCAGGACCCGAGCCCTGGTCTCCCTGACTCCAAAGCCTACAAGTTTAACTCCTAAGTCACACTGTCTCAGTGTAGATGCCTCTTGGAGTACCCGCCACTGGACACTCTCGTGGGACGAGGTGCCACGGCCTCTGTGCTTCCCTCTTGTCTCCAACCACGGGCAGGGAGAGCCAGCCAGCAGGTGCTGCGGTAACAGCGGTCGCTTCCTGGCCTTGCCGCAGGCCCCTGGGGAGGTGACCAGCAGGGTTGCCAGCCCAGGCTCGGAGAGGGGCGAACCCGACAGGCACACTTGAATCCCATACAGCTCGCGGGTGGGCTGCACACCTCCTGGGGAAGGGAGGCTTTTAGGCAGCGTGTGTGGGAGGCCTCCGGTTTTAAATGAACGCACACGTCCCGGGCACCCCGCCCCGAACTGTGCAGACTTGCAGGGAGGGTTCGTGTTGGCCACAAGAGGGCACCCAGCTGCTGGCCAGGTCTGAGTGGGGCGTGGGGGATGGTGGAGAGCCGTGAGGGTAGTAGTGGATGAAGTTGTCAACCCAGCTCTCTGAAGCCTATCACCCAGGATCCGTGCGAAGGGGAGAATTGTTTCAAAACCAGCTGGAGAGATTCATGCTGTTCAGCTGGGACTGAGCTAGGGGCCGAGAGAGCCAACAGTGGAAACCAGAGTTTCCTGCCCTCACGGAGCCCACAGCTGAGGGAGGGAGACAGAGTATTAGGATAGAATGGGATAAACGCCAGAGTCCTGATCCAGAATGGTCACTGAATGAGCATTTCATGAGCACCTACTGGGCGCCAGGCTCTGCGCTGATTGCCAAGGATAGAAACAATGAACAACACAGACTCATTGTCCTCAAAGGCCCACAGCGCATGTGGGAGACAGAAATGGAAGCGAAGTTGGGAAACTAAGACACGACAGCCACAGAGATACATCCAGAATATTTTAGGGAAAAAAAATTGAGGAGGAACAATCGGCCCAGGCCAGGAGGGAAGGGGCAATATCAGGGAAGCCTTCCTAGGGGAAGAACACTCAGCCCTGGCTGGGAGGGATTTGGGGTATCAGGGAAGGCTTCCTGGAGGAGAGGACACCAGAGCCGAGTCGTGAAAGACAGATGGGGATTAATAAGGCAAAGAAAGGGAGGGTATTCCAGGTGGTGGGGACAGCAGGAGCCAAGAGTCGGAGTTGAGAAACGGCACAGGTTATGTGGCTGGAGCTCAGTGTGAAGGGAAGGAAGAGGGATTGGGGGCCAGTTCGAGGTGGGACATGAGTGCTGGGTGCCATGCTGAGGAGGTTGGGTCTCACCCAGCCTGTATTGGGGGCGCGGGAACTGAAAGAGCGAGGGGAGGGACACAAATTGACTCTGGGGGGGAGGAAGGGCACATCACGGACGTGGTGACGTTTAAATTGGCCTGTGGAGTATGCGTAGGAGTTCCCCAGGCAGAGAGATGGAAGCATTCTGTCGGTTTCGCTATTCCTTGGGAGTCAGGCATTGGGGTCTCTCTGGGTTCCTTGCCCCTCCTGCTTCCTCTGTTACAGCATTTTTCCTAGTATCTGCAAGTGGGATGGCTCAGAACTAGAGGGAGAAGGGGATTTGGAAAATCTGTGGCCCCTAGCTATGTCCGTGCCTCTGGCCTGAACGTGTCCACAGTCGAGCTCCGCGGGACAGCCAGCCTCAGAGTGGACGGTGGTCTGGGGTCAGGATCGACCTGGAGAAGCTGGGCACGCACAGTCCTCATCATCATCCTCATTCCTTCGCAGTGCTTCGGTGCTCTCATCAATGGAGAGAGAAGATCACAAAAACGCCCCCCCCTCGCCCCGTAAGATCACTGTGATGCTCAAACGAGACGACACGGGAAAAGCGCGATACCCTCGTGGCAGCACTCACAGCGGTAAAAGCAGCTGCTGCCAGTAATGCGATGATCAAGCCTCCCGTTTGGTGAAATGAAAATTGAAAAAAGAAAACAGTGTCCCCGTTGCATGTTTGTCATCTCAGAAATGCACGCCCCCCGGTCCATTCAGATCAGAGCTTTGGCAGCAGTAAGTAGGCTGGAAACCTTCAGCCTCCGGTGTCTGCTCCTCATCCCTTTCTCAGCGTGAAGGATCCTGTTGGGAGTGGGAGAGCTTCATCTTCTAATGATCTCTTTGCAAGGAAGATGTCCAGGAGACAAAGTACTAATCTCAAGAGAGTCTTGAAATCCCCCTGGCGTCTTTATTTCGGCTTTGGCCTCTGCATAATGGCTAAGCCTCCCCACGTTTTGCCCTGGATGCTCCGTGCTGTAGGCAGAATGCTCATCCCTCCGGGCAGGCCCGAGCCCGTGTACGGGGTTGAGATGGAGCATCCCCCTTCTCTCTCTCCCCTTGAGTGGATTCGCAGCTGCCCGTGGACCACAGGCTGTGGGCTGAGGGCAGGCACCCTTTGACCCTCCTCCCTTTCTCCATTTAGAGATCATTCAACAAATGTTTCGTCATTTGCAGAGTCACTTTGCTAGGTGCGGGGTGTGCAAAGAATGCCACTTAATCTCTTGGGTCTTGAAGAGGCCCTAGAATGACCAGAATTTCTGGAAGCTTCCACTATGTATAGCTTCAGATTCTTTCTTCTAAAGGAAATGCCAGACAGATGTTCCCCTTATATAACAACATTAAGGATAACCTTTCATGTTTACACTTAGTATGAAGTAACTTACAGGGATTATTTCCTCTAAACCTGCCCACAACCCTATGAAGAAGGGCTCTCATAGGTAAGGGAGCTGAGGTTCGCAGAAATTTAACTTCCTCACCCCAGGGTGGCGAAGCCAGTGTTTGAATCTGGAGAGTCTGGCCCCAGAATTGTGTCATTGAGCACCAGATTGCGAGACCCACTCACCACCCCCCACCAAACGATACTTCTATAGGGTGCAGGGGTGGAGTAGGGGTGAAGGGTGGGGAGCACCCAGAGCTCCTTTGTAACATAGGCCCCTTGCAGCTACCCCTGAGATGCCCAGTGTGATCCAGCTCCTGCTTTGGGCGAGCACCCTTCCTTCTGCACCCCTAAGGCAGGCACCCTCTGGGGCACTGGTAGAGTCTGGAGGGAGAACCAGATGGGTCCGTGGGTGGGCCGCACAGAGGGTCTCGGGGCCAGAAATCCTGAATAAACGGGTGCTGGGGTCCTGCCTAAGACTTAGTCTCTCTCCTTGCATCTCTTGGAGTCCTCAGGCTTGACTTCTGCAGAAATGGGTTTGTTGTTTTTGTGTGGGTGGGAGGCTGTGACTGTGGAGAACAAAAACCTGTAGGGGATGGATGCCGCCTTGATACAGATCCCTGGACTCTCTGAGGTCTACCTAGATTTGCTGCCCCATAGCCAAAGGGCGAAGTACAGTTGGCCACATAGGTTTGGGTTCCTGGGAACTCAAGCTTAGAGCCTGGAGCTGAACTTGACCCTGGCTCCCTAGAGCTTCTCTAAGGACCCAGGTTAAAAAGAAAAATTGTTCATCTGTTTGTTTGTGTCCTACGGTAGAATGGGCCTTTCCAAGGGCAAGGCTAAACCCCCTTGGCCAAGCCCCTTTCACACTGCGTACCAGTGCCAGGAAGCTGGTGGGCTCTTTTCAGAACTTCTCTGCGTGGGTCTTGGGAGTATCAGGGGTGGCTTCCTGGAGGAAGAACACTCGGCTCACACTCAGGAGACCAGGGCTCCGTGCTCTCCTTTCACGTGCGGATACATGTCCCTCTCCTCTTTTTCCGTCTCCCTTGCAGAGCCAAGAAGAAGAGCAAACCCCTGAACCTCAAGATCCTCAGCAGCGTGGGCAGCTGTGAGAACATCCCTTCGCAGCAGCGCTCCCCGCTCCTGTGTGAGCGCTCCCTGCGCTCCTTCTTTGTGGGACATGGGCCTTTCCTGCCGTCCACCCCTCCCGTCCACACCGAGGCCAACTTCTCCGCAAGTAAGTCACCCGGCACCGAGGCACGCCGTGTCCAGCGAGCGAGCCAGGCACATGCTCCCTTTTCATTTTCTTTTTGGTGAAAATGCTCATGAAATGTCTGCCAAAGGGGGGGCTTGCTGGATGCTCTGGAGGTCGACTGGCCGTTGTCATGGGCCCCTGTGTCCCTGTGCTTTTTGCCTGTGGGTGTGTAGGGATGACAGAGGGAAGGAAGCAAGCAGGCAGGGCCTTACAGGAAAGGAACATCCACGTTTTCTCTCTTCTGCGTCCCAGCCGCCTGGTCACAGGTTTTTTTTTCTTTCTCTGCTGTGGCTCAGGCCTCTGTGATTACGTTTTGTAATTCTTTCCCCACCCCACGCAGGTCAACACGTATAACCTTTACATCTCAAAGATGTATTGGAGTTCAAACTGAGCTGAGCACGGCCTGGGGTGGTTTACATTCTGCTCCCGCGACTTCTGCGCCAGACAAAGTGGTTATTGCTCCGAGTGCAAATGGAACTTTCTGGTAATCAAGGGCTGAGGTCTTACAAGGCATTTAATCTTCTCGGCCCAGAGGCCCATTGTGCTGAACAGGCATAGACGTGGTCAGAGGGGGGAGCCCCTGAAGAAGGCCCAACCAGTCCTCCGGCGGAAGATAAGGGTTGCTACTGACTGGGAGCTCAGGAGGGCAAGGGCCTCTAGAGTGTGGAGGAAATGACCCCAGGCCCTTAATACAGCCCCAGGGGTCCCTGTCATGTTGCTCTTCTGAGCAGTGACATTAGTGTTTCCTGAGCACCCGTACTTGCTAATGGCCCACATGCAGGATCTCACTCAGTTCCCAGAATAACCCAGGGTCCAGACCGACTGTGCCCATTGTACAGATGAGGAAATCGAAGCTTATCGACGTCAAGGAGCTTGCCCCGCATCACTCAGCCATCGGTAGTTGAGCTAGGATTTGGATCTGGTTCTTTCTAACTTCAGGGTATGTGGGCTTAGTCATCACATGCGTGATTGGGTAACCCAGACCCCCCAAATATGCGGCCGGATGCCTCGCTCTAAATGTGGGGTTCTGTCCTTTCCCTTTATATAGGGTTTTTACACGTTTTTTAGGGAGGTTGTGGAACCTTTAAGAAATCTATTAATTCTTTCCCCGGAGAATTGCACATGTACTAAGCACCTGGCTTATGTGTGTCCGATGTCAAGGTCGTTGGGTTGGGAAGCTGTGCCTCGGTCCAGCGGGATGGTTCACCTGGGGCGGAGCAGAGAACTCCCTTTACAGCCCACAAATGTAGATTGTGTATCCACTGCAGGGATCGGCTGAGGGCCTGGAACCAGAAGAGACCCAAGGGGACAGTTAGGAGAAGTGCCAGAGCCTGGTTGGTTTTAGCACCCACGGGGGGCAGGCCCTGAATCAAGCAAATCACATAGCACTTCGGGGTTCCAATCCCAGCTGTGCTAGTCCTGAGTGCCTGCCCTTGAGCAAGTGAAGGGCCCCTTTGAGCCTCAGTTTCCTCGTCTGTAAAATGGGGGTAACAATAGATTCCTCTTGTAGATGGCGGCGAGGATTTGATAAGCTCCTGTAGGTCAGATCGTCTGCACCGAGCGTGCCTGGCACACAGTCAGTGCTTCCTGAAAGGTAGCTGTGGTTGTGGTCTCTGTTGACACCTTTTCCCTAATGGCATTTACACCCTCTGGCTCCATGATTAGTTTGGGGGCCGTGGCTAAATGCCTTTCAGATGGCCCCCCCCTCGTCCCCACTTCCACATGACCCCGAGGGTGCTTGGAATTTACTTTGGCGTGATGCTGGGCGGCCGTCTCCGGCAGCCATCTGTCTTTGGCCATCTCCACGCTGGGAGCGAGTGGCAGCCTGGCCACCTCCGAGGGTTTGGCCGCAGCTCTGCCCTTTGCTTTTGCCCAGAGCGGAAACATCTGTAGCTTGCTGGGAAAACAAAAACAAAAACAAAAAACAAAAAACAGAACCCAAAGACTTGCATTTGATACCCCTGGTCCTTCCCAAAAGTGTCGTGAAAATTCACCAAGGCTCCCGGCTGTCACGCCTGCCCTGGTCTGCGTCTGAGAGGAGTGACTTCTCCATCTGCCTGTGGGTGGGAGGAAAGTCCCTAATTAAAACCAGCTTTTGGCACCTTGGGAGCACAGCTGCCTCTTTGGACAGTCCTGGCCTTTGGAATGCAGAGACGGCACCCTTTGACCTCCCAGAAAGGAAAAAGGTAGCGTTTGAGTCCCACTGGGAGAATGGGTGTGTGACCCCATGGACGCATCCCATTTCTGTTGGTCCTAGATGGAGGCTCCCGGCTGGGAATCGGGGAGCTCTCTGGTGGTTGGCCCGCGTGACCTTTGTCCCTGCCTTGTCACAGTTAAGGCTCACCACAGCCGTGGAGGCAGGCATTGCTATTCCCATTACACAGATGAGGAAACAGAGGCTCAGAAGGCGAGGGGTCTTGCCCATCCTGTAGGTTTTGAACCCAGATCTGACTCGAGCCTGCATTTCGTCTCTTCAGGGCAGCAAATCCCTTTCTCGATCCGAGTCTCAGTTTCCCCAGCTGCAGCGTAAGAGACTCCATGATGGCCTATTCCAGAGCTTAGAGACTCTGCGATCCTGAGACTCACCCCGTGAGCTTTTCCTGGGCACACAGTATGACCCACTTCGAATGCTGATTTCGGAGGCCCTGGTGGGGGGGGGCTCCTGGGAGAACACAGGTGCCAGGTGCGAGTCCCCCTTGCTTGTAATAATCCCACTCTCTTGCCACTCTGAGTTTCAGAGGAGAACCCTCTGTGCCACCCTGCCTCCCGCCGACCCAGCCAAGGGAGCCCCTGAGACTGCGTCAGGCTGAGCCTGTCGGCCTGTTTGTCACTGTCAGCTCGGGCTGTGGCTTTGCTGTGAAGAGAGGTGATACACCACCACCTTGTTACCCCCGACCGTAATGCCCGGAGACAGCATTAGGCCGATCTGACCATAGAATGGCTGAGCCTCAGGCCCTCAGGGTGCCCGGCCACCTCGGATGGGCTGGGAGAAGGACTTCACATCCTTGGGGCTTTCTCTCCTTCTCTAGTGTGGGGGTGATGAGCAGGGGAGGGGGGGGGTGGCAGGAGTCCCAGCCACCTGTCTCCAGGGAGGCACCCGTCTCCTAGGATAGCCATGGACAAAACACAAGATGCCAGATTCTGCTGCTCAACGTGGAGGGAATCTGCCTCCTGGAGGAGGAGAGAGCAGTGGACTTAGCACATTTGTGTCATGTTTATCCCGTGTTGCATTCGGGTGCACCACGTCACCCTGGTGCTGTCTGATTGGACGCCGTCCACCGATGGACCATTTTTGGTCCAACAGACTGTGTGCTCGTGGGTCCTTGTAGGTTATTGCTGATCCCAGAGCTCAGGCAGCCTCTGCGATCCCTGTACAGAGGCTTTTTGAGAGTGAAAAAAAGAAAATGCTGCCTTGCTGGAAGGTCATTATCCCTTACCGGTGGATGGAAGTGATTTGGGGTTTATAGCAACTAAGTGGTTGCTGACATGTCACTGAGCAAGTCGCCAGACTCCTGAGTCGGTTTCTGTCCTGCAAGGGTGTAGCGAGGACGAAACGAGGAAGGCGTGCAGATTTCCCACCACAGGCCTGGCGCTGGGGATCCTGGGCCTCGACAGAGGGTAGCCTTGGGAGCTATCGGCGTGTGCGATGTGATGGAAGAGCTTGTAACAGTGATGAAAACGGACGTCATAACAGCAACTGACGTTTATTCCGAGTTGACAATGTTCCCCGCGTTGTCAATTCGGGCAAAGCAATGACGTGATTTCGCTTGCGCTTCGCAAAGCTCCGCGAGGTGGGTGCTGTGATTGCCCCCCTTTGACAGATGGAGAAACTGGGGCTGAGAGATCACAAAGTCAGGAAGGATTCGTACGAGTCCACCAGCCTACCCTCTTGCAGGATGAAATCCCACTCTTGTCTCCACTGAAATTTGCTTGCCCATCGCGTAGGGGCCTTATCTTGTTCGGGTTGTCTCTCTGGCACCCTTGGGAGATCGTGTTTGGGGGACAGCCTCACTCAGGGAGCAGCACCCACGCCGGCTCCCCCGTCACCAGGCCACAGGACTGCAGTGTGGATACTCAGGGCATCCATTGTCCCAGGTACTGGCCGTCCCCTTGCGGGCCGGGGCAGCTGCAACTGAGTCGCGGCAGCTTCCCTTCTGCGCCTCATTCATCCTGGACACCTCTGGGGCGAGATGAGAAATGACCGGGTACTTTGGCCACCTGCAGTCTTCCAGGCGTTTCTCTATGAGCTTGCCCGTGCAGGTTGAACACATCAGGGCGGCAGCTACCAAGGGGAGCAAGTGACTGATGATTCCTAGACCTCCCGATCCTGGTCCTAATGACACCAGCTGGGGTTTTATATGAGGTCCCTGTCTCAGGACACACTGTCCTTCACGAGGTGTCTTGAAAGACGCCATGCCCTCACCTGGCTGCATCTCACCCTGCTCTCGCCTCATCTCTTCTCCGAGCGACTCCTGCTCTTTGTCCTGGGGCGCAGGCGATGGGTAGTTGACCCCCAGCTGACCCTCGAGTGCCTGACGCTGAGTCAGAAGGCTGATTCGTTGAAGGAGGCCGCGGCGAGTGGCAATAAAGACTGATGACGCCAGACTCTGTACTCCCAAGAAACCAGCCCCGGGAAGGGTTCGAAAGAGGCTCAGGATGGGGGTGATTATATAATGGGGTTTAATGAGGCTTGAAGCCAAGGTTCATTACCCACCTTGCAAGAGGGGGAGGACCGGTGCGTGTCTTGACAGAAGTTTGCTGCCCGAGCCACACGTTCTCGTCTCAGCATTAGGAGAGATTTTAAGACGTGTGGGTGGTGACAATCCCATATGTACCATCAGAGGAACCCAAAGAGCTTTTCTCCTCAAGGATGAGGCAGAAATGCTGCTCCCCACCCTCACCCCTCACCCCTCCCCCCAGCAGCTGCAGAGAGCACCTGTGTCGCCTGGCGTCCGTGCTGTATTTTAGAAACGCAGGGCCCAGCCGGTCCCTAACCTGTACTGTCTGCTACTTGCCACTGACCTAGGTGCAAAATGTGACGTTTACCTGGAAACAAACAAAATGATGCCGAAATGTTTATATTGAAAAGCGTGAGTCCCTTGCAGCACCCCTCTCCCAGCTGGGCTTCTAAAAAGCTGTGCCTGGGCCTTACTCTTTCGGTGGTCACTTCCACAGTTGGAACTAGATGGCACCAGGCTTTCTCAGCATGTGTCCCAGACGGGCAGCGTGACAGTCACCGGAAAGCTTGCTAGAAATGCAAATTCTTGCTTTCCTCCTTCCAGACCTACCGAATCCGAAGTTCTGGGGAGGGGCCCAGCTGTCTGAGTTTTCACCAGTCTTCCAGAAGATTCTGCAGGTGGAGAACCACTCAGTGGCATGATGATTTTTATTTATTTATTTTTTTAGATTTTTATTTTGATTTAATCCCAAACTTACAAAACAAGTTGCAAGAACAATACAAAGGACTCCCGAACCCCCTTTACTCAGATTCACCCCATTTTCCGTCTCTCTTCTCTTTACGAACCATCTGAGACTGGGTTGCATGCTCTCTTACGTAACCAGTCAGAGTGACCAGATCTGGTAAACTTGACATTGCATTCAGACTTTTATCTAACCATATTCCAATTTCAGCAATGGTCCCAGTAACCTCCTTAGTCTTTATTTTGTTTGTTTGTGACATACCATCCAGCGCAGGATCCCATGTTCCGTTGAGCAGCGGTGTCCAGCCCAAACACTCCCTTAGCCTTTGCCGTTTGTGACTTGGACGTCTTTGGACGAGAGACACCAGCTGCTTTCCCGAATGTCCCTCATTTTGGGTTTGTCTGATGTTTCCTTGTGGTTAGACTCAGGCTGTGCATTCGTGGGTGGGACTTCTACGTAAGTGGTGCTGTGTCCTCCTTGGGACACCCCTTCTTTGAGGGACCAGGGCTGCCAGATCTTTGACTTTTTCAGAAGAAGGCAGAGACCGTGACTTTTATGAGAAATCACCCGGTTTAAAGATGGTGGCAACCGATGGAAAATCTGTTCGCATCGCATGATGCGGTGCTAAACAGCCCCCACAGCCTGGTCGGTCGGTTGCATGTGATCTAGAGGCTTCCAGTTGTAGCCCCTGCCCCAGAATCATAGTGGGCAGAACTGGCAGGGGCCTCAGAAAGTATCGAGTCCAACCTCTCGTTTTACATGCGGGAAAGCTGAGGTCAGAGAGGAGAAGGGACCTGCTCAGAGTAACAGAGCTGGGGTTTGAAGCCAGGACCCCTGATGCCCAGCTAATGGCTCTCTCCACGACACCAAGATGTTTGCAAAACCATAGTCTTTGCTGCTGCTAAACGTGCTCCAGAGGGAGGAAGCGATGTCTCTGTTTGACAGGTGACACGCCTTGTGTGTCTGGAAGGCTAAGGGTGTGTGTGTCGGGGGGGGAGGGTGTGCACGTGGGCGTGTATGTGCAGTGCAAGGCCACTCCCCGGGTTCTCGCCATCAGCTCGCCTCTGGTCTGCCCGCACGCTTTGCCACTCCCGCCTCGCACAGTTTGGGCTCAGCACGCAATCGACAACCGTAGACCTTTTGTTGTGATTGCGCCCACCAGGTAGCATAGCAGCAAAAGCTGGTTGCTAAGTGGTTGGCGTTAGGAGCCAGGGCGGGGGAGGCATTTGTATCTTTTGGAGCGAGTCCTTTTCCTCCATCACGGGCAGCCACACAGTCAGCGTGGGCCGCCCCATTCCCTGTCATCAGGACCTGCGTCTGGATGTGCCTCTGTCCCAGTCACACTCCTCGGGGAGGAATTCTCTGATTTAAGCTGATTTCACAGCAGCAGGAAAAGAAACAGCAAGGAACACAGCTGTCGACCTCTGCAGTGGAGGCCGGGCATTCACACTCCTCATCCATGCTCCTGCAGATGAGGAAACTGGTAGTCCGCGAGGAGAAACCCATGCTTAGCGGCTGCACAGTGCACCAGTGCCGAGAGTAGAAAACAGAGCACCGTTAGATGACAAGTTGCATGTAACTGGCCTGCCCTAATTTTCTTGAAATCGTGGCTTGGGGCTTAGTGGATTGTTTTAATCAAATTTTCTTTCCCCACAGCAGCAAAATCGGGTCTTCCCTAGTGGCCCCATCTTGCATATCTACCCCGTTGGGCAAATCTGAATTTTATTTAGGTGTGACCTTTGGCCCTTCCTCTCCATGACACCCCGTCTCCGTGTCTTGTTGAGTTAACCTTTTAAACCAGAGGTCAGCCAACTTTTTCTGTACAAATAGTAAATATTTTCAGTTTTTCAGGCCACATGGTCTCCATCACAGCTAGTCAACTCTGCTCTGGTAGCACAAAACAGCCACAGACAATAACAAAGCGAGTGGGTGCAGCTTCAGCAACTAAAAGGAAACTTGCTGGCTCGTGTACTAAAAAAAAGAAAAAAAAAGAAAAAAAAAAGAAAATCTAGGAATAGATGAGGGCCTCAGGAATGGCTGGATCCAGGAGTTCACTGTCATCAGGACGTGCCCTTTCTCTCTCCATCTCAGTCCTGATCTCCCTCTTGAGGGTTTCATTCTTAGGCTCCCCTTTTACGGTGGCCCTTGGCTACTGCAAGCTCCCATTTCAACAGGTCTAAGTGCATCAGAAAAAGGTCCTAGTATTAGCTAGGATGCCCTAGTATTACCTAGCATTAGGTCTGATGGGGCACACTCATGTCTATCCTGAGCCAGTCACTCTAGTCAGAAGGAAGACGTGCGGCCTGCAACACGGGCTCACTCCCAAAGCTGTGTATGGAGTCAGCTCCACCGAACCAGCCTGGTTATGGTCCGGGGGAATGGATCTCCAAGAAGGCCAGGCTGATGTAACTCCCAGAATAAGGATGCTGAGCGGGCAAGGGCAACAGCTGCCCCCTAGAAACATGCACTGGCCTTTGGGTTTGGCACCTGTGACTCCTGTGCTCCCTCATTGCTCCCCTCGGTGAGTAGCTAGGAAGAAACATGAATGACGATTAACCCCGAAGAAGAGCGTGAACCGATTCGCTGAGATTCCCACTTTCGGAAACTGTCAGGAATCCCTTTGTTCCCCTTCGCTGTCAGCTTTCACTTGGCCATGAAACAAGAACAGCTTTTAGCCCGGTGGTTCTCAGCCTTGGCCGTACATTCAAATCACCCGGGGTGGGGGTGGGGAGGCTTTTAAAAATTCTGATTCCCAGGCTGCACCCTAGTCCAATGACACCGGAGACCTGGGAGGGGGGGGCCCAGGTGTTGGCACCTTTTAAAGCTCTCTGGGTGACTGCAGTGTGCAGCCCGGGTCAAGAACCACCGACCCAGCTGGCGTCACCCGCATGTTCAGAAGCCGCCCTAGGCAAAGCGAAGCCCTGGTAGGATTTCCTGAGCTCCTGTGACTTCAGTGTAGGTGCTGCGAACGTTCTCGCCTCGACTTAGAGCCGTGGACAGAAATAGAGGACACGTTTTGGACTGCGATGCCGTCTCCCGTGATGCGCAGGTGCTGAGGCCCCGCGGGGGCCCACTTACTCACTCGCTGATTGACTGTCAGATAGATTATCTGGTCCCCTCGCCGCATCTTCGCATCTTCTTGGGCTGAGCTGGCACCGAGGCGTCTGCCCGGGCCCCTGAATGCACGTTTGCAGGGGCGGAGGAAAGGGGTGGGCAGGCGGGTGTGACGTACAGACAGAACTGCGGTTCCTGGGGGGGACGACGGATCAGACGGCGGGGACGGGGCCAATGAGGAGACTTCGGCAGCTGTCCAAAGGGGCCTGAGACATCAGCATTCCCTACTCAAGGGTCATTCATTCATTCATTCATTCAGCAGATGCCGGTGTAGGACCTGCAAAGTCAGGGGCTGTGGGTCTGAGTCAGAATAAAAGGGCTGAGCCGACACCTGAGGTTTGAAACAAGAGACTTAGGGCTGTCTCAGGAGCATCTCTCTCTCGTCTCCTCTCTCAGGCTGCACCCGTAACCTGGGTATTGAACAAGCTCGCAAGGAATTGCAGCACAGAGACCCAGCCCCCGGACCAGGGTGGAGACTTGGCAGTGTTTTCAGCCAGCTGCTAGCAGGACTAAAAAACAAACAAACAAACAAAAAAACAAGAAACATACACCGTTTCCAAGAGGATGCGAGTGAACCTGATGATAATCAGCCCTTTAGTCTGAGACCGTGTCCTTCAGATCTTTTTGGCGTTAAATGTCCTTCGTAAAGTGACACGATGGGTAATTCCAGATGGCAGTGTCCTTACTTGGAAAGAAAGGTCGCCGACCCTAGGCAGTCCCCTGCTTATTAAACCCACTGGCCCGTAACATTCAAGTCAGGAACCCTTTTGGTAGTTAGGAGTTTCAAAGGTTGATTATTAATATTATTCGGGAACAATCTCTTTCTTCAGAAAGAAGCTCATGTAAACCCGCGACATCTGAATGAGCAGAAAAAAAGTGGACTTTTTGTGGGTTTCGTGCAGCAGGGGGCCTGGTGTCCCATCCCCTGGGCCTCTTCTTCCTCCCGTCCCTTGACAGTGATGACCCCTGAGATGCTTCTCTGAAACTCAATTTAGAAACTGCGATCCTAGAAATTTCTTTGAATGTTATGAATGGGAAACCTGAGGCCCTGAGAGGAAAGTGTTTCCTCAAATTTCTGATTTCTAATTGGGTTCAGTCATCTCAAGGCTGACATGTCACTGATGCATTAAAAAGGACCCTGCCCCGCCACCCCCAGTGTGGATTTAGCTCCTACAGGAGTGGGGCTGGGGAGGGGTGTGGGGTCTCCCTTGTAACAACCCCAGGAGGTGGGGTCTGATTTTCTCACGTTGGAAGAGGAGAAGGTCATCCGGGGGGGAAGTTCAGTGGCTTTCTCAAGGTCGGCCGCCTGTGGGGACAGGCTCTTCAGATTAAAGCATTTTCCTGAACCTCTTTCTGACCAACACGGAGGGAGGACTCTGGGTCAGGACTTGCTTTACCTTGTGGTTCAGAGAGAGCCCTTTGGGGCTTTTCTCGTGCCTCAAAGCCGCCGGCTCCAAAGCCTTGGGGGCGGGGGCGGACTATGGCTTTTCCAACGAGTCATTCTTCCGTCTGTCCATCTGACGGAAAATATTGTTGTGGGGACCAGGGATATGGGGATGAATAGATATTCAAGATCTCCATCCTCCTGGAACCTCCAAACTGCGGGGGAGACGGGTAAAGCAGAGCTGCTTATGTCGGTGATGAGAGCTGCAAAGCCGGTGTCCAGGATGCCTTGAAAATTGAAACAGGGAGCGATGATTAGAGGGATGGGGGGGTCATGGAGCAGGGAGGCCTAGTCTAACCAGAGGATCAGGAAAGGCTCCCACAAGCAAGTGGCAGTTTACACTGAGACTTGCCGGCTCCACAGGGCCAGCCAGGTGACACGTGGGCGGGACGTGCATCTAAGGCCGAAGGAACAGCCTGTGTCGAAGGAGTTGACCAGTTTAGGAATACGGTGCTTGTGGATGGAGCAGGACAGAGAGAGATGGAGGTGAGACTGGAGATGCGAGCAGTTTTGGGGCTTTGGCATCAGGGTTTTATCTGAGAGTCGGGGACGCTTTTAAGCCTCAGACTCAGGCACCGACTCACCTGTGCTGTTTCCACCCTCCCCTTCAGTGACATCGTCTGCCGTTTGACACAGGTGCGTCTGCCAGAGGTCAAATTGAGCTCCCCCAAAACGTATGTAGAGGTCCTAGCCCCCCCCAGTACTCAGAATATGATCTTACTCGGACACGGGTCCATCGCAAAAGTGATTAGTCACGTTCAGACGGGGTCATACTGGACGAGGGTAGGATCTTAATCTAATGTGGCTGGCGTCCTTCTAAGAAGAGGGAAACGTAGACACAGAGACAGAAACCCAGAAGGAGGACGTCGTGTGACCATAGAGACAGAGGTCGAGGGGAGCAGATGTGAGCCAAGGAGCCACCACCAGAAGCCAGAAGAGGGAAGGGAAGGCTCCTCTGCTCTTAGATGGACACCTGGATTTGGGGGCCCCCAAACTGAGAGGACGCATTTCTGCGGCTTGAAGCCACCCAGTTGGGGGCACTTTGTTACGGTGGCCGGGGGACACTCACGAGCGTCTGTGCGGGGTCCGTCTTCAGCCCTGGAAGGATGCGAGCGCCGCGTAGATGAGCCGGTCTCCCGGTGACGCTACTCAGTCTGGGAGTCAACTGGGTCCTTTTTGGGAAAATGACATGAGCTGTCTCCTCAGCTGTGAAATTGCTCATCAATCGATGCGTTCAAGCGATCGCCTCGCAGAGGGCCCCCCAGTGCCCATAAAGCGTTAAGTGCTGCTGCTTCCCCAAAATGGCCTGGGCTCCCTGGACGGCTGTTTGCCGGGAAGGAGAACCTGGACACGCAGCCCAGGAGGGTTCCTGGTGGAGGAGGGGGTGGGAGCCAGTTAGACACAGATGCTGCCGCCCATCCTCAGGGTCTACACGGCCTGCAGCACTGTGGGAACAGGCTCTTAGGATGAAACCGTTTTCCCAGCCAGAAGAACGTCATCAGGCCCCCCTTTGCTTACAGTTGTCCCCGCACTTTGTGCTTTAATAATAAACGAGGTGTAAGGTACTTCTTCATCCACCAAGGCCACCAGTCACTTGCCTGTGATAGATTGAATGTCGAACGCTCTTGAAACCCCCCGTACGAACCAGGTTCTGCCATGCTGCCCTGCGGTGGGGGGCAGGTTAGCCAGTCGCCCTCTCCGAGACCCAGTGTCCTCATCTGGAGGGTGAGGGTTCTTCCACGTGCCCCACCGCAGTCATAGAAGGATGAAATTCCAGAAGGGATGGCAAAGCGGCTTCTCATCGGAAGAGTGCTGTTCCAGTGGGGAAGGCGGAGTGAGAAGGAGCCCCGGCCAGGCACGTCGGAGAGGCCTGAACGGAGACCCCACCCCTCTGTCACCGGTGTTCTCACCGGTTTTCCCTTTCTATAAAATGTTTCTTTAAATGGTATGTTTACATACATATAGGTAGTTGTTGATGTAGGTATGTTTATAACCTATCGGCACTTTAAAGAAGAATAATACAATTTTAATGCAATCTTTAAAAAAAATCAGTTGGACAAGCTATGGCCTGTGGGCTGGACGCCTGTTTTTATTAATAAAGTTTTATTTGAACGAGGGCCGGGGTTAGAGAGTGGCAGGTGTGGCAAGGCCATGTGAGTGCAGGGCTGTTTCCTGTCCTCAGATAAAAGTTTGATCTTTTGTTCATGGTGGATTTTTTGCATTCATTTAAAAAAAATGTTGCATTAAAATGTCTTGACCTTCATACCTGAGTGTTTCGGCCTCCCTCTTAAATTTTGTGCTGGAGGCTACCTCCCCCTAGTCCTGGCCCTGATAAAAATACTCAGAAACCGAACTTAAACTTGGGAAACAGAATATTCAAAGCTCCTGGAAGCTCTTTATTGTGCCTCTCCCAAGCGCATCCCCCTTGGGTCCCCCGGAGATGGCACCACCCTGAAATCGTCTTGATTTTCTTTGTGGAATAATTCCCGCGCGCATTGTCTCCAAACACTACACAGTTGAGTTTCGCGTGTTTGTGAACTTCATAAAAATGGGATTATACTTCACACACTCTACAGCCCTTTTTTTTTTAAATTAAATCTTCTGGTTTTGAACTTCATTCAGGTCTGTGTGAATCGTGGTTCATTCTTTTTTCTTTTTTTTCTTTTATCTTTTGCTGTCACGTACTGTGTTTCACCGACTCTGAGATTGGGCCGTGCCTTGTGACCTTTGGCATTTTACCGTCACTGCCTGCCTGACAGCATCAGGCCGCAGTCGTCATTGCTGGCCTGTCCAGTGCACACGGACATGGCTCTTCTTCGCTGTCGTCACTCGCGGGGCATTGTGTGTCGTCGATCTTCCACGAGTTTAATTGGAGTTTAAAAGGGCTTCGGAAAGATTCCGCTGTGGCTAGTCCTTGGGACAAAAAACTGTCAGTACCTATCGCCTATACAGAAAAGCATGAGAACAGAGTGACACGATATTTGCTAAAATGTGTCCAAATCAATCTGGAAGAGATTCAAAACTAACACCGACTGTAAAATGTTAAATATAAGAAAACACTGTGTCGTAGATTAATTGGCAGCCCCTTTCTCTCTCTCTCCGTGGTTCACAAATTAATGAGGGTTCTCTCCCGGTTTTTCACTTCGAGGCATCCCTGGGCATTCTCCTGGTGCCGTTGCGCATCTAGAATCATTTCCCCGAACTTCTCTGGTGGTACCAGTCATCGGAGCGCGTGTTTAAAAATCCTGATGGCCGGGTCTCATCCTGAGCCTTTGGAATCAGCCTTTTCAGGGAGAAGCCTGGGGTTTAAGCCTTGGATACTCAGTCTGGGAGTATTTATTAGTAAAGCGTTGGAAAGGCTGATCAAGGAAACACTCCAGGGAGTAGATCTTTTGGGTCTGAGAGCCGGCTCAAGAGTCATCAACCTTGTGACATCAGATTTTCCCAACTTCAGCGCCACGGACACTTGGGCATGAACAGTTCTTTGCGGTGGAGACCACCCCGTGCATTGTAGGATTCTAGCAGCATCCCTGGCCTCTGCCTGTGAGATGCCAGGAGCACCTCCCCGCCAACAAACGTCTTTAAGAAACCAGGCTTTGCCCCTTGACCTCTGGCAATGTGTCCTTTGCTCATAGTCTTCCTCTTGCGATGTCTCTTTTTCTTCCCGACTTTTAAGAATAAAAATGTATTCTGGGTTCTAATTCTCTGTAATATGTGTGGCAGATACCTTCTCCTGATTCGTGCCGTGTCTTCTCCTTTCTTTGTCGTCTCTCTAGATGAATAGAAGTTTTTTGTTTGTTTGTTTCTTTGTTTTTAACACTAACATAGTCAAATGCATCATTTCTTTTACAGTTTTTGGCGTTTCGAAAAAATCTTACTTAATAAATTCTTTCTGCCCTGAGGTTATGAACGTATCGTCCTACGTCGTCTTCTAAAAGTCGTGATGAAGTTTGCCTTTCACATTTGAGTTCTTAATTCATTTGGAATTGATTTTGGTGCATGGTAGAAGGTAAAGTCCTATTTTTTCTCCCCAAAATAGGTAACCAGTTCTCTAGCATCACTAATCAAATAACCTTTCTTCCCCACAACCGATCTGCCGTATCAGTGTGTCATTTATCAGGTGTCTAAATTCACTCAGGACGGTTCCTCTGTTTTTTATTCTTTTCCATTGTTTGTCCCTTGTTTCTATCCTTCAGTTTTCCTATTGCATATGTACCTGGGCAGTGGATTTTATTTTATTTTTTGCTTTTGTTTTTTTTTTTTTAAATAGTTCTCTCTTAAATGCCTTGTGGAATCCTGAAACAGAAAAAGGACATCAGTGAAAGAGCTAGCGAAATCCAAATAACGTCTGTTGTTTACTTCATCACAGTGCAGCAGCATTGGTTTCTTAGTTTATATAAGATGCCAACACGAGGGGAAGCTGGTGAAATGTGTATGGGAACTCCGTACTATTTCTGCAATTTTTCTGTCAATTGAAAAATATTCCAAAATAAAAAGTTGATTAAAAACTTTTCCTTTATTTTTTAAAAAAACCTTCTTTTTTGCCTTTTCTACTATTAAAACTCCTTCTCTAAATCCTTAAACCTATCACTTTTATATTTTTAAATCTATCATCTTTTAGGTTTATACCATTTATCTTAATCTTTGATCTCTTTTGCCCTCTATCTTTTAAATTTTTGCTTCATCAACTGGCCGTCTTTTTTATTTTAAATCTCCTTTCTTTTATCTCACCATTTAAGGTGAAAATTCTTAATGTTTTTTATTTATTGGAATTCTAACGCGTTTTTACATTTTAGGTTATTCATCTCTTTTAGTTTGCTCTCAGCTTTAATCTCTTCAGAATCATCTACCCTCCCGTCATTATTCAGAACGTACGATGCTTCCCTCCTCTGCTTCTTTCTGAATATATTTTCTTATTTTTGTTCGTGTTTATAAAGGCAGAAAAGCTTGACCATGGGAGCCAGCCCTCGTAGCGAACAGGGGAGACAGGAGGTCTGCTTCCTTCTGCCCCTGAGTTTAAGCAGCAGGTCCTGACTTTTCCAGAAGGTCTCCCGCCCAGGAGACTGGCTAGGAGTTAACTCCTAACTCCAGGCTGCAGTTCTGTGTGTACAGGTGGTATGCTTGATTTTTCTGGAGCAGTAATGCCTTGGGCAGGTCTTATCTGTGGTGTCACATCCTTGAAAACCCGTGGCTCAGTGTCTGGAGCCATTACCTGTGGGTCTCCCTCACTTCTGTCGGATGGGCCTGGGCTTACTGCGCTTACACCTCCTGACTTCAGGGTGTTGAGAAGGTGGCATTCGAGCTGAGACAAGAAGGTGAAGGAGGAACCACATGTGGGAAGAACTGGTCAAGGACTCTTTTAAGCAGAGCAATACGGAGCTCTAGGGAAACTGAGGCAGGGAAGAGCTTAGCATGGTTAAAGGAGTGAAAGGCAACCCCTATTGCTGGAGGAAAGCGGCGTGGGGGTAACTGAGAGCAGGAGTTGATGAGAAAGCTCTTTGGGTAAATCCAGTCGCTACCTTCAGTAGCCACAGAAGAGGGGGGTGTACACCAGGCTTTGAAAAATGGTACCTGGGTGACTTTGCCACTCTTAGAGTAGTTGGATGGCAGCTGCCTTGCAACTAAGAATAGCATGAGCAGCATTTTGGTGTCTAGCATATACGAGGGCTCAAACATTGGTTAAACAAACTACTTGAATAACACCGTGGTATTGCTGTCCATTGAGAATGGTCTTACTAGGAGCTAGTCCCTCTGCCTAATTGTAGCCGAAATCAAGGGCTGCTGGACAGCTATGAAAATACTGATCAGTTATTTGGGCAGATGACTCTGATATTAACTGATGTCAGTTAATAATCTTTTATACTGTGCTAATCCATTCAGCCATCTAGGCTTGCACTTGCAACCAGCTTGTATGTTGTGGGTATACCAGGAGGCTCAATTTTGCTGCTCCCAAATAAATGCTTTATGAGGGCTTCCGTGATTTCTTTTTTAACTTTGGGATTTTGTTCAATGATAGTGATAATAACAGCTCGCATTTTGCGCCGCGCTTTTTGGCTTAAAAGCACTTTTTGTGTATTAGCTCATTTGATAAATAATGGTAATTATCCCTATCCTACCCTGAAGTAACTTGATTGATCTTATTTATGCACGCACAGAAAATATTGAGGTTTCATTAGGTTCCGGGTGTTAATTAACACTTAGTATGCTTAGAAAAGGAAGGAACTGACTAAGGATTATCTAGATTTATTATCATAATATTTAGCATATTGGAATATAGATGAAGAAAAATAACTAGGCATGAAAACTGGAGATAAAAGTCAAGCTTTTTTCTTATGAAGAAGACCGAGATTAATGATCATCATAAAGAAGCATCACAAAGTTGTTTTTTGATCATAAAATAGGAGCCTAACCTATTTTTCAAACAGCCGTAGTTATCGGGAGCCAGACCATCATCATGGAGGCTTGTCGTCCTAAAATGGCATCTCCCTGCAAGCTCGTGACTCAGATATTGGTTCATTCTTTCCACAAACAGTCATTGAGATTCTCATTCTACCATCTCTCATCTGCCTGGGACACATTTTCATTTCTCATGAAGCCCATGGTCCTGCGCTGCAAATCCCCAGGTCTTCGGTGATTCAGTACCAACCTGGAACAGCACCCTTGTCCTTTGCCTGCAGGGGTCCTGCTTTTTTGCAGAAGACACAGTCCCCACCGCCACGCTCTCCAGCTGTCGGTGACATCCACTCATGTGCCCATGGATACCGTTCTCCTGCTCCCAGTCAGTGAGCTCATGCACAACCCCCAAAACCTTACGTCCCAAGCTCCTGTCCGTTTTCACTTCCTAGTGAGTCCTCAGATTGCTTCTCCCCAGCCACCTGTCCACGGTCAGGTCAAAGCCATTCACCACCACGGCCACGGCCTCCTAACTCCTCTTCCCCCTTTGCCTTCTTCCAGTTCCTTCCCCACAGTGCAGACGAGAGGATGTGTGCAGAAGGCCAAGCAGAGCAGTTACTCCTGCTCATACCCCTGCCACGACTCCCGTTGCCTTTTGGTCAACGACAGGACTCCTTAGCATGGCCTCCAGGCTCTGCATGCTCTGGCCCCCACGTCTCCAGCTTGGTTTTGGCCGTACCTCCCCCATCTCACCAACTCCCCCCTCCCATCCTCCTCCCCGCCCCCTTCCTCCCCTCTACCCTGCCTCTTCCAGCCACACTGGTGTTTCAGTCCCTCTTACCCCCATATTCTCTCCGACCCCAGGATTTCTGCACATGCTGGTCTCTCAGTCTAGAATAACACAGAGCACCCACAATATGTGCCACCCCTCAGTCTGCAGTGAATTCGTGTTTCCATGAGAGACATTACTCATGGGAGTACATTGGGCACGAGGAGCACCACTCCCTCAGGACTTGAGGGTCTTCCATGCTCCCTCTGTGCTCAGGTGGGACCCAAAACTACTGAGAGGAATCTCCTCGGCCTGTCCGTGAGCACTTCCATGACCCACTTCTGTGGGGGCCCAGTGGGCTGAAAAATAAAGCACCTGGTAGCACACTCAGTGAAGCTTTGATCCGTCAGCTTGGAGGGGACTTGCTGATATCCCTTATTTTACAAAAAATTTGACTGAAGAGAGAGGAGTTGATAGAAGATAGATGCAGTTCTTCTTGATATGCCAAATACGTCTGTGGTGACCCCAGCTGCATTGTTGGGGCTACCCCTAGAATTACCTTCAGCGACCTCCATTTTGATTCTCACCCTTCCTCATCATCAAATGAGGGACATTTTAGGATAGTCCCAAAGGGTTTTACTGAGGATGTTGATTGTTGTCATAACAAGTGTCCTGTCGAGGATCTTCGGGGAGATTCTGATAATGGTAACAGGAAGAGTTGGGATTCTTCCACACTCGTGTTTTTTAGATGATGGAACCCGTGACTGAGTTAGGTGCCTAGTTATGATTTCCTCTTTGCTCTGGCCATCAGGAAACTCACAACCAAGTCTCTGGCCAGCTTCCCGCAGTTGTCGGCATTGGTGTTGTTATGCCTGTTCTCCTTGGCTTCGCATTTGTGGCCTGCTCTCATTCCTTCTGGCCCAGCTTTCTTAATTCACTCGTTCAAAAAAAAATGTTTTTCTTCCTTCTATGGATGTAAACAGCTTTAAGTCCTTTCTGGAATATAGGAAGGCATTAATAAATCGAAGTGCAAATGCGAGGTATCATTGTACAATTTAATCCTTGTTATGGACCCCTGAGCGTCCATGAGGAACCATGTGCCAGCCACTGGGCTACGTTATCACATTCTCATTATGACATTTAAAGGAATGAGAAGTGAGGCTCAAAGAGGTTGGGCGGCTTGCCCAGAACCATGGACCAGCAATTGGCAGACTCTCGTCTTAATGTCAGCTCTGATTTCTAAAACCTTTGCTTTTAACCTTAAACTTCCCCCATTGGAGGACGTGCCCACCTCAATGCATCGTAGTTATCTGGCTTCTCCTCCTTCAACCAGATCTGCGTATTCCAGGAGGGCAGTGCTCACAGCTTGTCGCTTGCATCCTGGTGCTTGGCTCCACATTTGGAATAAAGAAGAGGTTCAATAAATATTTGATGAGTGGGTATCAGTGTGGGCCAGGTGTGGGGAACAATTTTATTTCTAAAAGTAGAATAAGGAACATTTTTGGACTATTAAAAGTTCTTAAAATTCTATTTAATTGAAGCTTTTAAATATATGATGGACCTGGAAGTTTTCTGCAGGTGGGTGAGAAACTTTTCAACCAGCCGGAGTTAGACGTGGCGCAACCTTTATTTAAGGCCATGGAGGGTACTATGTGTTGAATCCTGTTTGACTTTGTCTCTGGGGACAGGGAATTAGAGCATCTTGAAAGCTAAATTGTACAGCACTCAAACTGCACACACAGGTTCATTGAGAAGGAAATGCCAGTTGAGTCAAGTAACTTTTGTTGTCTAACCACAGTCGTTCTTTGTGAGAGAATCTTTCTTTCGCTTGGCAGATGTTTTGGGTACAGAGTCTGGGAAGGCTGATTGAAAAATCTTGACAGTGTTGACGTTCTGAGCTCTTTAATTACACATGTGAAAGAAGATGCAGGAAATGATGATTTAATCTTGAGCAAATCACATCACGATCTCTGAATTCCGAGAGGACTGGGTATTTTTTTCGTCCTCTCCCCCCCCTTTTTTTAAATTTTTTTATTTTTTAACTCAGAAGTGGAAAGAGGTATGATGACATGCCTAAGGTGGCGTTAGAAGTCCTTGGTGGAAATGGGCTCAGATGCTTCCATTGAGATGGGCTTGAGTGTGCAACTGGCCTCATCTTGCTTGTGAGGCCAACACAGTTATGCAAGTTTCGTGTGCTGAATGAGGTCATCCCTTAGCTCCCTAAACTGAGAGCATAGAATGTACAGATGCATCCTTTAGGATGTCCGTGGGATATCTGTGGGCCCTTCAGCTATTTCCCTTTGCAAGTTTGTGTTATGAAAGATAAAGCATGGAGATGTAGGTGGTGGTGGTAGAGGATGACCATTATCCCCATTTTACGGGTGAGGAGACTGAGGCGCAGAGAGAGTAAGTAACCTGCTTAAGCTGCTAAGTGGTGGAGTTGTGACACACACCTGGAGTCTTGACTCCAGAGCCTATGCTTTCAGCCTCTTCTCTGTAATGCCTCCTAATCCAGGAATAAAATTCCTTAGCAGAGGGACTTAGGTTATATATCCTTCTACTCTTACGGCAGTGATTTCTAGAAGGTAAGGGCTCTCTACATGTTAGGTTTTGTTTTGAATGCATAGGTAGGGATTAAGGGGTATGACTAGACTGGATCTTTGTCTTTCCCTACTTCCCTAGAAGTAGCTGATGAGTCTGAGTCGTAAGAACTACCTTTTGCCGCCCATGCTGGAGCTAGGGGCAGACCCAAGTTATTGCTCTAGGGCACAGATATATGCTCGTCGGGAGCTCTGGAGTGCACAAGCTTCAACAGCAATTAATCTACAACCTATTTGCACTGGGTTTACTTCCATGATGTCTATACTTTTCCTTCCTTTGTTTTCCTTTATTCAGCCATCACACAAACGTGTGGTCCCTAGGAATACCAACGAATGGCAGGCAGCGTGAGGTCATTCAAAGTGGTACCTGGGGATCGTGATTAGGGTGGGGGCAGGAACTGAATAGGATCAATGGACTCCAGTTCAGCAAATAATTACTGTGCACCAGTGATGGGCCAGGTGCTGTGCTCACCGCTCAGGATCTAGGGGCCCGTGGGACTAGCTTTGGCTCTCAGGCAGCTTGAATATAGCAGTGGCCATTCTGTGAAAGGAAAGAGCTTTCAGACACGGGTTTAAATCCCAGTGCCCTTGTCATTAACCAGCTGACCAACTTGGGGCAAGTTTCTTAACCTCTCTGACCCTTCATTTTCTCATCTCTAATGTAAGAATAAAAATACCTTCATTAAAGATCAACTGTGATAAATGAAAGAAGACAGATGGAAAAGATTACATGCTGTACAGTTACATTTGTACGAAACGTCCAGAAAAGGCAAATATAGAGAGACAGAGGGTAGATTAGTGGTTGCTTCGGGCTGCGAGTGGGAACAGGAAGTGCTACAAATGGGCAAAAAAACGTCTGGCGAAGTGATGGAAATGTTCTAAAATTGGATTGTGATGATGATCACAACTCTGTAAATTTACTAAAAGTCATTGAACTGTAGACTTAAAACGAGGGAATTTTATAATATGCAAATGATACCTCAATGAAGCTTTTTTAAAAAAAAAAATTCAGTTCTGGGGCTCAAATGAGATGATGAATTGGCGTCCCTTAGGATATGACGACACGCTGTACATGTGTGCATTATCATGGGAATTTTCAAAATTAGAAGTTCATTGTTCTCTGAGAACAAACAGCAACGCACAGCAAACGTTGCTGGGAGGAGCAGTTGCACCAGCGTGGTAGCCTGGTGGTTTAGCAGACATCATTGTAGTAATTCAATAAAACCTGAAAGTTGCCTGTTTCTTAAAGAGAGAGGCGGGTGTTGGATCTGTGCCTCCATTGGGTCCTGCAGAAATTCCTGCACCCAGCAACGCCGAGTCGTTTGTCTATGGACCACTCCTCCTGCCAAGAATAATGAAAATGCTGGACGAGATATTTTTGAAAATACATTTAAAGGCATCAGCAAGCTACTCAGTGAATGAGGATCCCAGAGAGAAAGGAGGCACAGAGAAGAAGTTAAACCCAAGTTCAAAGCTGCTTTTTCCCCCTCAAGGTTTCGGCTCCTTGCCAAATGGCAGCTGAGAGATTGAGAACTGAGAGTTTCCTGCCCCTCGTGGAGCTGAGGGACAAAAACTGGAGCTCAAGACAAATAGAAGGGGACTCTGGTAAATACCAGTGTGTGCAGTAGGGACCGACAGGGCTACATTCTCGGAGTTTAGCCACTAGAAATAGACCAGTGCTTATACAAAGAAAGCCGAGCTTCAAATCTGCTCGATTCCTGATTGGATTACTGTGATTTGCCCCTCTGTGAACTGCCTGCCAAGAGCAAAATTTCAGTCCTCTCTGGAGAAAGATAACATTAACCAGAAACGCAAATTATCTCAATTTTCATACACAATTTTGGGAATCCAACAAAACAATTACCAGGCCTATTAGGAGGCCAAAGCACATAACTTAAAACCAGAAGAAAAAGACGGATCCAGAGGAGATCCACACATGTGAGTTATGAGACAGGGACTTTCTCGTTTATTTTGTCCTGATTTCATTTCTTAATTCGGAGGCCTTGGGATCTGCTAGGATTAGGAATTGTCTTCCCAACTGGTCTAGCTGTAATTTAGATTTTTTAAAAAATAACACTATGGAGGCATAGTAAATTGCCCCCATTTAAGTTTGCTGTTGGATGGGTTTTGGCAAGTGTATACGCCGGTGTAACTGCCATCGCTGTGAAGATACAGAACATTTTCAGTGCGCCCAGAAGTTCTCTCTCATCCCTTTGCAGTTATTTCCTCTGACCCACAGTCCCATCAACCACTTATTTTCTCTCTGTCACTGTAGATTATTTGACATTTTCCAGAGTTTCATATAAATTCATTCATACAGCACGTTCTCTTTTGTGTTTGGCTCCTTTCACTCAGCATAATGTTTTTGAAATTCATCTATATTGTTGCAGTTAACGGTGGTTTTTTTTAAAAAAAAAATGCTTGTATTTCATTGTAGGTCGTGGACTTAAATACTACGATTAAGATATATGAGAGACTAGATGACAAGGTGGATATTTTCAGCCGTGATCTGGAAACGGCAGAAAAGTCAAATGGAGGTTATAGAGCTGACAATATATAGTAGCTGATATTAATAATTTAATATGTGGATTTAACATCAAATTAGATGCACTCGAAGAGAGAACTAGTGAACTGAAAGATGGGTCAGAAGAAGATACCCAGACCGAAGCACAAAGGGAAAGTAAAGAGAGAAAACACTGAAAAGAATTGGTGTGAGACACGGGGGGCCTCTTGAAATGATGGTTTAAAGCATTTGTAATTAGGACTCCGGAGGGCGAGGAGATAAATAAAGGAACAAAAACTGAATTTGAAAGGAAATTTCAAAACTGACAAAAAAAAAATCAAGCTATAGCTTCCTCCCAAACGGAATGAATGCAAAGAAACTACATCCAACCACATCTTAATAGAATCGCTAAGCCCCAGTGGGCTCCATAATCAGTTTCTACTTCACGTGGGGCTTTCGGCCACTATTCATGTATGCACATGGGAATGAATGAATGAATGAATGAATGATGAATGAATGAATGGAATAAAGCAGGGAAGGAATTTAAAGTGGAAGAAAGTTGAGTCATGGAGCCCCAGCTTGTTTTTCCCCATTCGCCTGGTATTGCGAGTTGTTTTCTGGGAAGAAAAAATCTGAGTTGGACATTAACAGGACGTTTATTAGGGAGCCAGACTCTCGGAATGAAGAGCAGTGGGGGCGTAGAGGAGGCAGACTTGGACGGAAGGAGAAGCGTGGCTGTGATACAGCCTCCGGAGCAATCTCATGGAACCTCACACGGTACTTGGGAGCTGGGCTGGGATGGGACTGTGGGTCAGAGGAAGGCCTTGGGGCAGACTTGTTCTGAATTGGAACAAAGGCCCAGGTAGTCATATTGCTTCGCTGACTTAAGTAACGGGGCTGATCTCAGGGGAGGGGGTGTGGTTTGGGGCGAAGCTGCTTTCTTTAGTCAAGGGAAGTTGCTGGGAGGAAAGGGTATTTGCGTCACAGCGTCCATCAGCTTTCTGATCCTTCCCTTTTCCTCAGAGAAAAGAACAAGTATGGGAACCAGCCCCCCGAGTTCTGTAGCCTTCTGGAATTTTCCACTGCTTTCACACCCATATACAATAACTTAAGCTCTCATACTGTGTGAATGAAGAAAATGCATTTTTCTTATGAGCCATGGGGCCTGGAGGGTTACTCACCTATTTATTGTTGCTGACGCTTTTCTCCACCCCCCACCCAAATTTGCTTATTTAATGATTTGCCATTATTAAAATATTTATAAAATATTTTTGAGGCACTGGACTCGGCACTGAAGTTTTTCCTCCTTAAAAGATGTGTTATCTATTGATGAATTTTCTCCAAACTCGTGGTTTAAAACAGCAGACCTTTATTCTCTTACAGTTCTGTGAGTGATTTTGAAGGAGCCAAGCTGGGCCGTCTGGGATAAGCGTCTCTCATGAGAGTATATTCCAGATGTTTTTTGGGGATGCGGGTGGCAGTCCCTTCTGGAGGCCTAACTGAGGCAGTCGGTCCGTTGGGGCTGTTATAACACAACCCCACAGACTAAGTCGTTTATAAACAACAGGTATTTAGTTCTCACGGTCCTGGAAGCTGGAAGCCCAGGATCACGGTGCCAGCATGGTCACAGGAGGGCCTGCTTCTTGGTTCGTAGCCAGGACCTTTTTGCTGTGTTCTCTCACGGTGAAAGGCTCCAGGGATCTCTCTCTGGTGCTCTTTTTATAGGGTGCTAATCCCACTCACGAGGGCTCGACTTAGTACTCCCCAAAGGCTTCACCCACTAAAACCATCACCTATTTTGGAGGTTAGGATTTCAGTGCATGAATTTGGGGGTGGAGTGCGGGACACATTCAGATCATAACGGAGGCAGAAGGATCCATGTCCAAGACGGTGTACTCACATGGCTAGCAAGCTGGCATTGGCTTTGGCAGGAGGCCTCCATTTCTCCCCACGTGAATCCTTCTGTAGGGGCTGCTTCAGCGTCCTCGGGCAGCAGCTCTCCTAGTTTCACTGGAGCGAGTCACCATCTCCCCACATCGCATTGGTCTCTCCAGTCTGCTTTGTCCCAAGGTGGACACCATCAGAAGCTGATGCTTTCCTGAAGCCTGAAGACTTGGGCATCCATGGGGTAATGGGGGGAGATGGAGAGGGAGTAGCAAGGAACAGCAAAGCGTTTAACATTGGTCAGCCGATACCACTGTTCCCGAAGGCCTTGGGTCATTGGGCAAGATCGAACTCCTGAGCCTCTCTAGTGTCTTTAAAACTCAATGGATTCTTCTAGACAGAAATGAAATATGATGCCCATTGGGGTGTGTATAACTGGAGAGAAGGGAACCTACTTTCTCAGCACTCCGGGTGTGTCTCACCAGGAGAGAGAGTGGCAGTTGGTCACCCCTACTGTTACCCCGAGATTCTTTTACCCGTAGCAGGTAGAATGGAGTGGGGAACACCTGAGAGTCCAAGGGTACCCTACGTATCCCCTGGGTGTATGTTGGGGTGGGAGGAAAAGAGAACTGAATAGATTTCCTTTTTAAGAGAAATTTTATCTTAACTGCAACCACTAGTATCCAGTTCAGGCCGGATCTCAGCATATCAAAATAAAAAAAAGATGTCAGGACAGGAAGCAGAGCAAAGTCTTTCCACACTCACATTTTAAACAGGGAGGGAACGCTTGGAGAATATCAAAGTAAATTTCAGAGGCAGTGGTGACATTTCCAGAATAAATATTAGTTAAGCACTTAGGAACGACCGTCAAAATTATTTCACGGGTGGAAATTAAAAGTCAGTTCTGCAATGTTGATTCATTTCCTTCTCCCCAAGTTGCCACAGTTTAACGCCCAAAAGTAAGGCAGGAAGATATTAAGGGACCTTTCTCCACATGGAGATGTCAGCAGCCTTCCCTTTTATCTCTGGTTAGGTTCCTTTTCGATGGGATCAGTCTTTTACTCCTAACAGCAATATGAAGGTCACTTTTCATCATATAACGAACTAGAGTTCTGAGCAGCCCACCCAGAGAGATGTATTCTGGAGAGTTTCAGAGTATTTTCTTTTTGTCTAGCCTGAACAAGTCCCGTCTATTCTTAATTATCCGTTTGTGCACTTGCTTCTGCGTGTCTTATCACCAGAACGAGTTTTCTGTAGATTTTACAACTGAATTTTTAATCAAAAATCAATGTATGTTATTGCAAATAATTTAAACAATCAAGTACATGAAGTAAAAAGGACACCTCCCACCACCAGCATCCAGAATATGTCCATTTAATCCAGTCTAAGCGTGTATCCTTCCTGAATATTTTTCTATACATCCAGGGCCGTTCTGGTTTTAAATTTAATTAAATGTGTGTTTTTCTATACCTTGCATATTTTTATTTAATGCAGCATTCCCCATCCTTTTTGGCACCGGGGTCCAGTGCTCCTATGAGAATCTAATGCCTGATGACCTGAGGTGGAGCTGAGTCGGTAATGCTAGCGCTGGGGAGCTGGGGAGCTGTCGCAAATACCGATGAAGCTTCGCTCCCTCGCTTGCCCTTTGATTGCTCACCTCCTGCTGTGTGGCCCAGTTCCTAATAGGCCACCAACCTGTACCTGTCCACAGCCCGGGGTTTGGGGACCCCTGACTTAATGTAAATGAAAGACATCTGTTCGTATTAGTACATACATGTTTATGGCCTCAGTGGTATCAATATTTCATGCGTTGGGTGCACTGTAATTTATTTACTCATTTCCATATTTTATTTAACTTTTCCCTGAGTCGGCGCCACAATGTTTTGTATGGAGGTCTCTGAGCAAAATGCTAGTAGCTGTTTTAGCCTGCCTCAGAACATGGAGCCTGAGGCAAGGATTAAGTGCTACAGCTTTATTTGGGAGGTGCAACCCCAGGCCGCTAAGAGCGAGGGATGAGGGAAGTGGGACAAGGAAGAAGCAGCAGTGGAAGGTGATGCATTACAGCCTGGACACGGATTCCTGTGAGCCACAAAGAGACATTCAGCAGGTGCACCTGCTCTTCCCCATGGGACGTGTTAGGACGGTCTGCATGGAGAAGCCATGCCTCAAGGAAAGTCCACTGGAGAGAGGAAGGAGGAGAGAATGGATCTCCGCAGCTGCTCCTCACAGTCTGTCTTCAGGGGTCACGGTTCACCCCACAGTGCACTCATCCTCCCGTGCTTCTAGGGTGTGTCATCCAGCCCATTTGGCAGTTGCTCATAGAGGCCGGACCCCAAAACTCGCGATTTGATGTCTCATCTGAGAACAGTCTGGGGGGTTCCAGAGACTCTGGATGTGCCATTGGTCAGACTCATGTAGCTGAACCACACGGGCCACGTGGCATCGGCCTGCAGTCTGGCAGCGGAGGCAGAGCAAGCCTCTGGGGGTTCAGGAGGCAGTGAGGCTGGGAGAATTTGAGGAGGCCAGTGAGGTGCACGTGATAAACTAGTAATTCTGTAAGATGTGTTTTTAGAAGTAGAATTTTTAGGTCCAAGGAGGGGTGCATATAGAATTTTGATGGATTCCAACACGTTGCTTTCCAAGAAGGTCATTTACCTTCGCCAGTCGTGGACGCTGTCAGCGTTCACCAGGGTTTTCCAACTCGATGGGTGAAAAATGGTTTTCCTTCAGTCTGCAATTATTTACTTATTAGTGAGGTTAAGCATTTTTTTTTTTTTATCAATGTATTGGCCATTGGATTTTCTTCTGTGAATTTGTCACTCATATGTGTTAGAACAAGTCAAATTTTCTGTTTTCTGGCAAGCTACTGGATGCTTTTGTTCTGGGGAAGACAGGGGCATTTAGGTGTTGTCCTGAGCGATCCTAGAGTAAGGAAACTTTTTGCCAAAAAGAATTGCATTGTTCTTTCCAAAATCAACACAGATGTGATTTAAAAAAAAAATTATTATGGTAAAATAACATAAAACTGACCATTTTAACCATTTTTAAATGTACAGTACACCCATGTTTTCGTGCAACCATCACCACCACCCATCTCTAGAACTTTTTCATCTTCCCAAATCGGAACTCTGTACTCATTAAACACCAACTCCCCATGCCCCGACAACCATCATTCTCTCTCTGTCCCTGTGGGTTTGTCTACTTTAAGTACCTCCTACCAGTGGGATCACACATATCTCTCCTTTTGTGAAGGGCTTTTTTTCACTGAGCATAAGGTCTTCAAGGTTAATTCATGGTATAGGGTGTGTCTGAATTTCCCTCCATTTTAAGGCTGCATACGAATGGGGTTTCGAATTGCCACCGGTTAGGATTCCCTGCAGTTCTCCGTCAGACCATGGGTTTTGGAAACGGCTAGTAGAAGAGGCTTCAGATTCTAACTTGAGCACTGAGTTCAGCGTCATTTCTGCTCAGCCCCTGTTCTTGGCCAAATCATGAATTATGGCTCCCAGGTCCCCAAGTGGCCACTCACTTTCTCTGTCCCCTTCACCATGACCATAAGCTTCACTGGTGCCTGCCTAAGCCGTGACCCATTCACTTGTCACCCTGCTTTCTGATAGCAGGTAGTTTGCAATGATTGTGTGTGTGTGTGTGTGTTTGCACACGCATCTTTTCAAATACTGACAGATTTGTCAGGTTCAGGGACACACCATGATTTGACCAATTCGGAAACTTTAACAGGGGCCATATGCTAACCCTGGCCTTGCTACACACCCTGTGTGATCTTCTAAGCTTCCTTTTGTAAATCAGAGCCAAGTCAAGCTCGCTCAAGCTTCCTTTTAAGACCACCCCACCCCTACCAGGGATTTTTCCTTCTTCCACGTTCCCTTCATTTCACAGCTCCAACCCACATGTGATGCTGAGGGTAGGAGGAGAGGTGATTTTTCAGGCTCTTTAAAAAAATTGCTTTAATAATATTTATTTGTTACAGAAGGTCTATTGCAGAACTAATTTCACTTCTTAGAGTTTTTATTAGTATTTTGAAGTGTGCTTCCATCTGTCTATCTATCTGTCTAGTTTGGAGTGAGTGAGTGTGTGTGTGTATGTGTGTGTGTGTGTGTGCGCGCGTGCGCGTGTTTTCTAATTGGGATAAATCTTAATGACTGCCTAATATCGTACTATGCCCTGTGTTTTATTCGGCTTGTTTTCTCATCTGGGGGCATTCTAAGTAATTCTGTGATTGCAGAACCATCTACATAACTACAGACCTTGGTGTGCAGCCATAATCATTTCTTTAGGTGGCAATTTTAGAAGAGAAATTTCCGTGTCATGGAGTGTGCATATTTATAAAGCTATTGAATTATATTGCCAAATTACTCTGTAAAAAAATGTACTGATTTATATTCCCTAAAAGCCAAAAATCTTTCTACCCTGGAGGCTGGGTAATGTAGTAGAAAGAACGCTGAGAATTTAATGTAAAAATAAGAAAACCATTCAAGCAGTCTCTGCCCTGCCACTGTCCAGCTGGGTATATCTGGGCATGTCACATCCCTCTCCCTTCCATGACTGTTTCAAGGAAGTTGCATTAGCTCAGGAATTGGCAAACTTTTTCCGTAAAGGGCCACCTAGTAAATATTTTGGGTTTTGTGGGCCATATGGGGGTAATTTTTCTCTCTCAGTATCTGGAGATACTGACAGCTTTGGCTGTCACAAGTGGGAAGGGAGTGCCGTGGGTATCCAGTGGGTGGAGACCAGGGTTGCTGCTCAGCATTCTCCAGTGCACAGGACAGCCACAAAAATAAGGATGCAGCCCCAAATGTCAGTGGGGCTGCAACTGAGAAACGCTGCCATGGGGTCCTCATGGCGCTACAGCACAGAAGCAGCTGCAGACAACACAGAAATGAATAGGTGTGACACTGAAATTTGAATTTCACGTAATTTTCACGTGTCACAACATATTCTCTGAATTTGTTTTCATTTAAGAAATTTGTTTAATTGAATTAAAAATGTTTAAAATTATTTAAAAATGCAAAGATCACTCTTAGACTGAAGGCGTACAGAAGCAGATGGGGAGCAGGCTTTGGCTTTCAAGCCAGTTGGGTGAACGATACTGCTTGGAGAGTCTGTCAGATGGAGGCCACAGATGTTGCTTATTGAGCATTTATTATGTGCCGGGCATCATACGTGGGTTATTATCTTGTTTACTCTCACATCAGCCTTGTGGAAGGTTCCTATCCCCATTTTAAAGGTGAGGAACTTGAGGCCAAGAGAGATGCAGTCGCCTGTGTGAGGCCTCTCGGTTACAAAGTGGCAGAGCTGGGATTTGGACCCAGGTGTGGGCCTTTCTGCAGCCAGGACATGCGATCAGCCGGCCACCACCTGGCTCCAAAATTACATGCCTTTTCCCTAAGCCTGGATGTCTCTGTCTGAGGTTGGGACCAAGATAAGAGAAGTGAGATAAAGTGGGGGCGGAGGGAATAATGGGGGAAATCCTGGGGGCATGTGGAGGGGAAAAATTGGGGCGAAAGCCTGGCTTCCTGTTGACAGGAGATAGAGGGGAGGCTCCCTGGCTATGGGTGGCCTCCTGTTTTCCCTGTTTTCCCCCAGTTTGAGCTGTTACTCCCCAACCTTGCCCATCTCAGGCCTCACGGTGCTAGCCTCCAGTCAAAGCTCCATGCTGTTTCTCATGTGTGTGTCTTGACAGAGATCCATAACATCCAGCGTGGGCCTGAGGCACTTCTGCCTTCATGAGCCCCCACTTCTGCCATTAAAAAAAAAATCAAAATTATATTTTATGACAACTTTGGCATCAAGACAGCTATAATCCATATTGGGTTATTATGGACTCATTATTATTGACTCGTTATTTACACATTCATTTTTTTTCCAATTTAAAAGAAAAAATGAAAGAATTTCCATGGGCTCTCGACACTTCCTGTGCTGAGTCGAGTAGCTGCGCTGTTGCTGTTTTCCTCCCAATTCCGGGATCAAGTCACAGCTGGAAGGCTCTGAATTCTTGAGTGAAGTTCTTTATTTTCTAAGCTGAGATTCCTTGTTTTTCTCTTTTTCAAATTTTTTTAATATTAAAAAAATATATTTTTTTGGTGAGGCAACTCTGATTAACCTCACAGATTGCAAGGACCTTGTCAGCTTACAATCCCTTATTTTTTAAATTATTTTAAAATTTTAACCTACTACACCTGGTCTTCCTAGGTGGCTCCCATTTAAGTACTAACCAGGCCCGACCCTGCTTAGCTTCCACGAGAGACCTCCTTGTTTTAGAAGTAATAATGGTGCCTAATAAATCTGAATCTGGAGGTGATGATACAACGATCTGAGGTTTCATTTGTTCGTTTGCCCTTTCCTTTATTTGGCATATACTTTTTCTTATTTGAGCAGCTACTATAAGCCCGATACCTCTCTAGGCACTGCATAAGACGGCCGTGTCTTCAAGGAGCATGTGGTCTAGGCAAGCTTTTCATAAAACACTGGCAGATGTTACACATCATTAGGCATTTGATAGGCAATTTGCCATTTCACAAGCCCAGGATGTAGGGACCTTTTTCTGCTCCACTTTACGGATGAAGACACTGAGGCTTAGGGGAGGTTAAAGCTTGGTTCCTGTTGGCAAGCAGTCAACCAGGGATTCAAACTCTGATTTTTTCACTCCGACTCCTTGCTGTGTCCCCAGAAGTTTGGGAAGCATCGTGGGGGTGTCCCCCTTACAGAGTACACCTGGCCTGTGTGGCAGTGGTTCCCGTGGGCCAGGCCTGAGGAGCCATCACTCACACTTCAGTGACCTCGGGGACAGCTCAGTCTCACATGTGGCAGCCACCGTGCCCAGACTCTGCTCTCCCCAGAAGGGCACAGTGGTGTCAGAAACCCTGTTCGCTTTTCTGTCATACCTGCCTGTCGGTCTCAGATCTGCAGAAACCCTGGGTTAATCTCCCGTCAACCGAACACCTGACACTGTCACCCACTGCCATTCAAGCTTGCTCTTTGCTTCTCTCCAGGAAGGTCTCTGGATGCAAGGGGGTGGCAGAGCATGAGATCAGGCAGCTTTGAGCTGTGTCTGACTCTTTTTTTGCGGATTCCCCCCATTGAGGGAGGGAGCAGGGACTCGGAGAGGTGAGCTAGGGCCAGAATTCCAACCCAGGGGGACGTGCAAGCCCCTCGAGCATGGTGCAGACCCAGTCTGTGGACCGTGTCGAGGCTGCCCAGCCCGAGTTCAGTGCTGGCTTTGCCGCCAACCTGTGCATCTCTCTGAACTCCATTTGCTTGTCTGTGGAAAGGGGAGATGTGTGCCTTTTCCCCCAGTCACTGGGAAGACCGAAGGAGGTCATCCATCCCAAGCTCTTAGTACGACGAATGCGTCTCAGTTATGGTTATTAATTAAAATTAGAGAGAGTCCCCCTGTGTGCAGACTGGCCTAGCTCTACCTTAACTTAATGCAGCTAGATCTTTAGTAGTGACCACTCTGAGCCACGTGGGTCCTGGGCCAGCACAGGGAGGCTGAGATGAACCAGACACATCCCTTGTTCTTGAGGAGTTCACTGTCACTGAGCCCAGTGAGCCAGCATGACCCTGTGAATTGACCCTGTGAATACACGAAACGCTACTGAATCGTGTACATCAAAATGGTTTGTTTTGTCTTAGGGAATGCCACCTCCATGAAGAAAAAAAAAAAAATCTGGCCCATCGCCTGTCTTTGTGTGGCCCACAAGCTGAGAATGTACTTTTTCCACTTTTAAATTAGTAAAACAAATAAAAATAAAAACAAAAAAATATTGAACCATGTATGAACGCTATATGAAATTAATCTTAGTGTCCACTCATACAGTTTTCGTGGAAAACAGCCGTGCCTATTCGTTTACGCATTGTCTGTGTCTGCCTTCACGCTGCAGTGACAGGGAGTTGAGGTTGCGACAGATCGTATGACCCTCCAGGCTAAAGTGTTTACTGCGGGCCCTTTCCTGAATGAGTTTCCTGACCCCCGCTCTAGCGCCTGCTGGACCAGGGGAGGGAAGTCAGATTGTGAGCCTGGAGTGGTTCGGGGGCCCGTCCTGTTTGGGGGCAGAGGGGTGGTCAGACAGGCTTCCCTTGATGTTAGGTGTGAGTGTCCCAAAGCTTCTCTAACAAAGTGCCACAAACCGGGCGGCTTAAACCCACAGACATTTATTCTCTCCTGGTTCTGGAGTCTGAAATCAGGACATCACAGAGTCATCCTCCCTCTGCCCATTTTAGAAAAAGGATCCTTCCTCGCCTCTTCCGAGCTTTTTTGGTGGTTGCCTGCCACCCTTGGCATGCCTTGGCTCGTCGATGCCTCGCTCCAACCTCTGCCTCTGTCATTATTGTGTTCTCCCTGCGTGTGATGTCACATCCCCCTCCCTCTGTGTTGCCTCTGTGTCCATTTCCCCCTCCTCTTATAAGCCTCAGATTATTATCTCAGCTCGGTTACATCTGCAAAGGCCCTATTTCCCAATAACGTCACATTCTGAGGTTCTAGGTAGACATGAATTTGGTGGGGGGGGGGACACTCTTTAACCTAGTAGATCAGGCACCCCCCGCACCCACAAGATCCTTGATTCAGGAGGAGCGAGCATAGACTGTTCCTGCACTCGGAGGCTGGGTGGAAGTCAGCGCAGAGGGATAGCAATTAAATATTAAATATTCATTAAGCGCCTTCTAAGTGGTAGGCCCCGTTCTAAGCGCTTGCTTAATCCTCTGAGGGGCTAGTGAGGCACGAGGAGAGGAAGCAGGAACTCGCCCAGAGCGTTCGAGCTGACAAGTAGCAGAGCCAGGATGCCATCCCGGGCCGCATGACTCGAGAGCCTTCTTGACTGTGACAGCCGCCTTGCAGGGGTGCTGTTTAGATTCTCCTGCTGTAGGTATGTACGTAAACAGTCTCACAGAGGGTGAGAGGCTTGGCCAGGGGCAGAGCTGAGATGTGAACTCGGGAAGCCGGACCTTGGCTCTTCCCACACCCTCGCCACAGCCCCCATGCCTGTACCATCCCCCTTTCTTCCTCACCTGTGTGGGGACCATCTTTTGCCTGCCATCACTCAAGGGGAATATCTAGGGATGAAAGAAGCCAGCAGATGCACAAAAAAAGAGTCACCTGGAGGCTTTGAGCGGGGCTCCGAAAACCCTGAGCTGGCTCCAAGCATTCACCCATGAAAACCCCTTTCAGTCTTTAGAGAATCAAGGTCCTATTGACAAATGCAAAGACGTCGACGTGCGCTTGGAGGCCTTGCCGCTGCTCCAAGGTAAAAGGCATAGATCAGGCTGGTGAATGCGCTTCCCCGGAGTTCATCAATCCCGCCTTTGTTCTGTGCATAAGCAGGAATGATCACACGGCACAAATCCATCATTAGGCTGTGTTCCTCTTTGCAAGAACAGGAGCACCAGGTAGAGAAGACAGAGGGTGCGGTCCAGGGCCACGCAGAGCCAAACTCCACAGAGAAAGGGGGCAGGTGTCGGAGCACAGAGGCTCTAAAAGCGCGCCTGATTGCACCCACACCCATCCATCAGGCCCCGGGTCGGCACCTCTTCCTTTCCCCGCCGACTGTTAATCACCTGGCTTTTGAAAACCCCGAGAAGACTGCGGCTTGGGATTTGATTTGCCGAGCTGGAGGACTGGAAGCCGGGGGCCGCGGGGTGAATTTATGGTTCCCCTTTGATATTTGCGATCAAACCGTCTCAGCGCGTTGGCCTTTGCTGCCTCCGACTCCTTCCTCAGTAATTAGCCGGGGTTGGCCGTTCTGTCCTCAGCAACTGCGCTGAGTCACTGCCCTTGAGGGCGGTGGCTTCTCTGAGAACTTGGGGAAACTTTGGGAAGACAGAAAGCCATTTGGCCCTAGAGCCTGTGGCTGTTCGACCTCACGATGCCCACAGGGGTGACAGGTTTAAGTAACTTGTGCCAACCCCTACGCTCATTACTCGACTCTTGATAAATAATTGGGACCATGGTCAAGAGCCCCAAGGTGTCTGAGGTCCCATTTTATGGTTCCCTCTTTCTTGTGCACTTTGGTAATTCTGATCTAGAGCAGTGGCTCTCAACCAGGGACCATGTTGACCCACTCCCTGGGGGACACTTGGCAATGTTCGGAGAGAATGTCACAGCTTAGGGAGCCAGGTGCTGCTGACATCTCGTGGGTAGAGGCCAGAGATGCTGCTCAATACCCTAAACTGCCCTTACCACAAAGAATTATCTGGCCCCAAATACCAACCATGCCAAAGTCAAAAAAACTTCATTGAGAGCAGTCATTCTTAGAGTACGGTCCCCAAACTTACAGAAGTGTCAACATCACCTGAAACTTGGAAGAGGATCGTTTCTTGGTCCCCTCGGTGAATCAGCAGCTCTGGGGTCCAGAAACCAGTATTTTTACGAAGCCCTCCAGGGGACCTCAGTGCATGAGGTTTGAGACCCACCAACCTGGAGCAACCGGTTGACCTGTTCTGAACGTTTCATATAAATAGAGTCATATAGCATGTAGCCTTCTGTGTCCGGCTTCTTAGCATCATGTCTTCAGGACTCATATAGCAACGAGAACTTTGTTCCTTTTTGGTGGCCGAGTAATATTCCATCGTTTGGATGGAGCACATTTTGTTTATCCATTCACCAGTTCGTGGACGTCTGGGTTGTTTCCGCTTTGGGGCTGTCGTAAATAATGCTGCTATGATGCCCAAGCTGGAGAACCACGGCTGTCGAGAAATCATCAGAACCGAGAAATCTGGGTCTTGCTTTGCCAGTTCAGAGCACAGATTCTCTTCGAGTCAGATTCACGTTAACCAGACTTTGGAGACTGATGTTTAAAGCAGGAATGTCTGTTTCTTCATGTAGAAGGAGAACTTGCGGTCACAGGTTCTGCAGTTCTCGAGGGCCAGGGGATTTTGCCCTTGTCCTCTCTGCAGTCTGCCCATCCTGAAAACCAGATTTTCTCTGGGAGGTTCCCTGGTGAATGTGGAATAATACCTGTAAAGTATTTAGTACCAGTACCTAGTTCGAGGCCAGTGAATGATGGGTGCCACCACCTTCACCATGAATAACCGTCTCACGGTTGGGATGGGGTTGCCTCAGGGACTGGAGGTATCAGAAGTCCACTGGCTGTGTCTGTCTCCATGACCTTGGATAAGGTCACCATTCTCCTGCTTGTAAGTATAACAGCTCAAACTACTTTTAATACTTAAAAATAAGGATTTAATTATAACTGGAGAAGCTCCAGGGCCTCAAATGATATATCTGTCCTTGGCTTCTCTGGTCTGTCTAGTGTGTTGGCTTCTGTCTGAGGCAGGTCACTCCCACAGGTGGCCCGTGGATGCTCAGGTGTGCAGCCCAACACCTTTACTACTCCAGGGGGTAGAGAAGACATTTTTGTTTTTTAAAAGCCCCATGGTGTTTAATGGACCCTTCTTGGCCTATCTTGGATTCAGGCCCACCCGTGGACTGATCACGGTGACTGAGGAGTTGGAACGCTTTCAACTAACCACGCCTGGGTCAGGATTGAAAGGAAGGCTCAGCCTGCCCTTGACCTCTAGGATTGAAGTACCAGAAGAGTAATTTCCCAGTAGAAATCCAGGCTGCTGTTACGAGAAGGACAAGGAATGGGCTGTAGTGTCAAAGAGGCCTGAGCCCTGGAAGGCTGGGGGGTGGGGGTCAGGCCAGCATCCACCTGTGACTCTCTTTGTGTCTCCTTTCATGGTTGACTGGGTCCTTCTTTCTATATATTTAATCTGATTGTATCAGGCTCTGGATCTAGGTCTCTTCTTGGCTTGTGGGCCAGGGGTTCTCGACTATAAAACGATTCCCATTCGGATCTGGATAATTCTTTGCACTGGTGCCGTCCTGTGCATTGTGGGATGTCTAACGACAACCCTGACCTCTACCTACTCGATGCCAGTAGCACCCCACCCTGAGCTGTCACCCCCCAAAAGGTCTCTAGATACTGTCACATGTCACCAGGGGATGCCATCTCACCCACCACTGAGAATAACTGCTTTAGGTCGATGTTGTTTCTCTGTCCTGTGGTCCATGAGGGGTTGGGCGAGTTTTACTCTTGGAGGATCAACTTCCTTGTCTCCAAGTTCTTAGGGGTGAGGCTCCTCCGTACTCCCAATGCTGACAACACTTCTCGCTGACAGACACTTTGCCCTGTTGCAGAAGTCCCCCTTCTCACCGGCTTCACCTTCAGAGCTGCCACATCAAGACCAGGACCTGTCACATCTCCGTCATCTCAGCCCCACTCAGGGATGCTTTGGATTATATAGACCCCTATGTTGACCTTGGACTATGATCCATCTCAAGGCTGTCTCCACCATGTCTGCGAACTACAGACAGTGTGACACCTCTGGAATGGCACTTTGAGCATTAGGACACGGAGCGGGGGGAAACCTGTCGCCTGAAGTTCAGACTTGAGGATGGCTCGTGTCTGGGTTTCTTAAAGTTGAACTGGGGTCTCTCGTAGCGAGCCTGCCGGGTCTGTCCTGGCTGAGCCCACTCAGGCAGTAAATTCTGTCAAATGACTCTGTGTGGGGAACGTCTCAGCAGCCCTTTGTTCTATGGACAATTAACTTCCACTGAACATTAGCTACAGGGCGGCTGCATAATTAAAAAAACACCACGTTTCCATTGGGGGAGAATTTCGGCTCAGACAACTCCGAATGTCTCTGATTTAAGATCCATAAACTCAGTTCAAGGCAATAAATATGAAAGTAATTGATGATGTAGTATGCGAGGAACTTAAGACCCATCCATCACCGCTGGGCGAGCAAGGGCTATGAGCGTCGAGGTGATAGGAGGGAAATAAATGGCCAGAGGGACCTAGACAGCTCTGCTCCCCCTGTAACTCACGGCTGTCTCTCCGCAGTCTCGTGGCCTCATTCCCAAAGGAGCCTTTTCCCCCAGGTTTTGTCTTCTCAGGCCAGGAAGAAGAAGCACCAAGGAAATCTGCAAACGAGTACCTGGATGGCTCAAGGGAAGAGCTGCCTTTAATTGCATACCTACTATGTGCCAGGCACTTGCTTCGTTTTTTAGTGCCCAATTCTCAGGGAGACTGAACATATGGGTTTATCACTCCCATTTTATGGATTTCTGAAGAAAGTCAGACATAAGAATCATAAGGACAGAATCAGGGTTGGGACTCAGGTCTGCTGCACCTGTAAATTAATTCTGTCTTTGTCCCCCGCTTCCTAGGCCAGGACTATCGACCCTGTAGTCCACAAACACCTCTTTCCTCTTGTTTCTGGGTCCAGATGGCAAGCCCAACTTGCAAATCCCAGCCTTGTGGTCTGCGTATCCCCCACCGCCCGCTGCCTAATGCCTGTCACCGACACTGCCATCTCCATGGGCTTATTCCAACAGGAGACCATTTACAATTGAAATGGCTGGAGCACAGGGCTGGCTGTTTTTCTCCCTTCACGGGGACATGTGCGATGAGGGCAGCATGGGGCCTCTGTCTGTCAGCTCTCGTTTCGTCTTCCCTTAAGCCTGTGCTGAGCACAGTGAGCCGGCCTCTCCCAATTAGCATTTCCTTTTGGGCCAGAGACACGGGTTCTGTATCTCTGTGGTCTGCGATGGCTCAGCGTTGCTGGCTGCACCCCCGACCTTCTCCCAGCCTCTAGGCTGCCTCTCCTTGTTCTCAGGTCTTCTCTCCCAGGAAGATTGCACAAGGAGACCCCCTGGCCAGCTTTGGTGATGTTCCCAATCTGGGATCTGGGCCCGGAGGTGTAGGTGGGTGGTCAGGGCAGAGTGGGACCCAGGCCGCAGAGGGCATGCACAGGTGAAGTCTCCATTCAGAGAGTTAGGCCGCTGATGGCTTATTTTTGCTGGAGTTAGCAGGAAAAACCTTTCACCTCTCAGGTCTATGCCAAACTCTGCTTGAGACACTGAACACGTACAGATGAGTGATTGGCAGCACCAGGAGCTCACGTTCAAGGGTTGTGGGGAGAACAGGTGGGTAAGCAGAGACTCTCTGTGTGATGAGGCAGGTGGCCTGGTGAGGTAAGCCCAGGATGCCATGGGAGGGACATGGCAGAGGTGTCTGCCCCTGTGCATTCAGGGAGGGCTTCCTGGAGGTGCAAAACAGCAATCCATGGTGTGAATGCGACTCAGGGAAGGATGGACCAGAACCGGAGACAGCGATGGGGCCATCAGCGATTTTAAGCCCAGGACTGGCCCTTAGCTCTGACCTGCTGTTTTCTCGGGACCCTTGGGACCCTTCTTCCATTTTGGCCTGGGATCAGCATGTCCTTCCTCCCACGTGACCTTTCTTGGTCACCTGAGTAGATGTGACACTGTAACGGAGGTCTTTGAGACAGTGATTTTGGGTACACACAGCCCGCTCTTAGGATGGTATTTAAATGCTCTACGACCTCCTCCCGACATTCCAGAAGCACCACACATTTTTCCTTATCGATAATTTATCTCCAAGGCACTTCCCAAGCAAACCAAGGTTCTTCTGTTTGTTTGTTTTTTTTCTAGATGTTAAGATTTTATTTTCTTTTTTATCTTCAATTTTATTATCCTATTCCATAAACCGATTTTGACATTTCAATATGATCCCCTCCTCTTTCCAGACCTTAGCAGTAATGTTATGTCCAGGGGAAATTTAAGGGGAAGGTTCAGGGTAGAGATACAGGGAGAGGGAAGAAAGAGAGATTTCCTAATACGTCTCATTTTTAGAATCGAGGGAAGATTGATAATTAATGCCACGCCCCCCCCTCCAGTCAGCAGGGTGGTGTCTCATGGGATTAGAGGCCCACTGCCTCACTCTTCTTGTCATGTGTCCCCCATCAGCCTCCACTGTCCCCACGCCCCCAGCTTGTATACCCGACTTACTGTTAACGTGTCGGATTCTCCATCTATCATCCCCACAAGGAAGATAATTGCTCATGAGGCACCCAGGTCTCTCACTGTTTGGTTATGAGGTTAAAAATCCCTGAAACACTTCCATAAATTCAGCAAGTGAGCACATTACAAAAAATAATCAAATGCCTCAGCCCTCTTCTCTTTCCTTACCGGCCGTGGAATTTAATCGAGGCCGTCTAAGGGGGCTCAGATAAATCACAGGTGATGACTCCGGGAGTCACGTGATGCTATCACTGTCCACACATTTGATTTATGGGGAATTCAGGGGATCCCAGCTCAGGAGTTACCTGCCAGGACTCAGACCCAAGGTGATAGTCTTTGAAAAGGGGGAGATTGATTCTGGAGGGGCCTATATTGGAATAGACAATGTTCCCCTTTTTCCACTCGATCTTGAAGGTGCTTCCAAGTTGGCTTCACCATATTTAAAAATTTGTAACCGGGCCTGGGGCCAGGAGGAATGGGGGATGGAGGAAAACTTTGACTCTGTAATGTCTTCCCCTCACCGCCCCTGCACTCTCCTGCCTCCTCCCTTGCTGTGCACCTGTTTGCTCAGTGTCCTCATTGCTCACCTGTCTTCCCAAGGTAGGCACCTACCTGGAGACTCTTCCGGGAGGGCACTTTCTCTGTTTATTCCCCATCAGCCATGACCAGCACCACTCCCCGTCCAACTGTAACTTCCACATCCTCGAGGTCTTCCCTCTGCTTTGACAAAGGGACAGATGAATATTGTGTTAATTAGCCCCGGCAGACGCAGTGAGAGGAGAGAGTTAATTTTCCTTTCCCTCTGCTGTCATGGATTTCAGCAGGGGCATGTCATCAGGGACCTGGCAGGGGACAGTGAAGGCTAGAGAGAACAGGGAAGGGATGAGGCTGGTATGAATTAGGGCCTTGGCTGGACCCCTGACAGGCCCTGCTGGGCCTCAGTCCTCTCTTCTGTAAAATGGGCGTGGACGCAACACACAGGGTGCTAGGATCAGGTGAGCGATGGGGCGACACCCCATGGTCCTGCACATTTTGGCTTGGAGAATATAAGTCCTAGGATTCTCCCTGTATAAGTGGATCTTCAACTCAGGTCTTCTGACCTCAGAGGAAAAGAGCTTTTATAATGTGTATGTAAATCAAATCATCACATTGTGTGCTCTAGCTAGCTTGCAATTTTATTTGCTAATTATGCCTCAGTAAAGCTGGGGTGGGGGACGAGGAAGAACAGGAAAAAAACCTCTGCCAAATAGCCGAGTGAGTTACACAGCTGTAAACCAGGGGCCGACTCACTTTTTCTCCACAGGGCCAGGTCATAATTATTTTCCGTTTCGTGGACCATATTGTCTCTGCCACGGTGACTCCATGCTGCTGTCCCAGGGCCGAAGCCCATATGGAAAGAGTGGGCGTGGTGTGTGCCAATCGGATTTCATTTACGACGGCATGTGGCTGTGGCCCGAGGGTCGTAGTTTGCTGACCACGGCTCTGAATCATAGTCCACGGAGGGTTTTGCTATGATCTAACGGGTGCGTTAATTCTAGAGGCGGAGTGATGATGACAACGACAAAAACAATAATAACGGTCATATGTCAGGCACTCAGCCGAGCCCGTTCCAATTCATTACCTCACGTCATCCTCCAAACAATCCTATGAGGGAGCTATGATGGCCCCTCTTTTTATAGGAGACAAAATTGAGACTCAGCGAGGTTAAAGGGACCACGGTCTCACGGCTAGTACGTGGCAGAGCTCACGACTGAGCATAGGTGTGCTCACTCCAGTCCCACGCTCTTGCTCGCACACCCTGATGGCCTGGATGGCCTTCTCGTTAAGAAACGAAGTGTATGCTGCTCTGACACGAAGGGAGGTCCACACTCAAGATCTCGTCTCTGGTTTAAACCTTACCCCATGTGTGCAGAGTGGTCTGCCCCCGCCGTGTTCCTGTTTCTAGATAGGTTGCTTCACCGTGGCCCTGAGCTTTGCCTCAATGCCAGGGGGTCCCTAAGAATCTCCCGTGAATGCCGCTTCCATCAAGAGTGAGCAGCACAATCCATCCTCACCCCTAGCATCTCTTTTCCCCGTTGGTCCCCTCTGCATCGTTGCTTCCCTCGTGACAGGACGCCCGGGCCCCCCCACATCGACACACTCCCCAGGGCCAAGCGGTCCTTTGGACTCCTCCGTAGCTGTCACCGCTCCCAGATGACGAAATTTGGATCTCGTAATTGTCTCAGGGAGAAAATTATGTCCATCTACACAAAAGAAACTCAATTTGGCCTTGAAGAATCACGGAGCTGTAACCTTTAGACGTCGCGTGTAATTAAAATACTTTTTGATCTATTTGAGTTGAATATTAAAGCAAATAGAGTCATTCCCTGCTAGGCGAATGATATCACGAGCGGCTTTAGTCAAGGATTGGTTGACACCTTGGATAAATCAGTGGGATTTTAGCGGGCGACTGGCCTGTGGTCTACATTTGATCATTTGGACCCAAAGAATTTGCTAGTTGATTTGAATGCAGCACCGTTGCTGAGTTCTCACTCAGTCTGTCATATGTCTGAGCTGGAAGCTTAAGGGCAGCTTGAAACGTCCGTTTTATTTGTGGTATTTCTGAGACTGAGCTGTGGGGTCGCCTGTCCCAGCGCGACCCCCCGCTCTACCTCCTAAAATGAAGTTACCGAGATTAGATTAAATAATCATCCAAAGCATGTCGTCTGAGTCCTGCCGTGCAGTAGGTGCTCACGAAATGTTAGCTGTTATTATTCAAAGTCTTCTGGGCTCAGTGGTCTCGATCCCCGTGGCAACATTTAAGGATGCGGTCACGCGTCTTCGAGAAGGTTTAAAGGCTCAGACTGCCATCGGCAGTTTCCTGTGGCCTTTTCCAACTCCAGGACTGAGTGATCTAAAAAGTAACTTGGACACGTGTCTCCAAAGAAGACATGGTATCGGAGAGGAGTACGGTGTGTGTGTGCGGCGGGGGACAGGCTTTAGTTTTGTAGGAAACTGGGTTCCACTCCGAAGTCCGCCAAAGACTAGCTCTAGGACTTGGAACCATGAAGTCCGTATCTGGAAACTGGGGCTATAACTTCCTCTGATTATAGGAATTCAGTGGGAAAACAGCTCCAAGAGGCAGACCCCCACTTGGGATATGAGCAGTGAATGAGACAGCATTGCTCCTGTGCCAGGCAGTGTGGACCAGTCACTCTGGGGTGTGGATTTTTTCCTGGGGGCTGCAGGTGGCATCATGACAGCTCAAGTGGGCAAGGCCTGGGCTGGGAGACAAATGACCTTGGGAGGGTCAGGACTGATGCTGTAGATCGGGTGGGGGTGGGAGCTGGGAGATGGGGTGGGATGGGGTGGGGTGCTCCTGTTCTTGTCACAGCCTAGCAGGCTACTCTCCCCTCCCCCACCAGAGGAAGCTCTTCCATTTGTGAGCTCGTCCCTCCCCCCAACACAGGTTCCTCGCATCCTGCCTTTGTTCTAACTTATCTCAAGGTTGTTCCCCATGGACTTAAAACAGACCCCAAAGGATGACTTATTTCTCTCATGGAATTGCTCCTAGAAATTCTAAGCTCCGAAAACCTGACTATCCTGTTCACCATACCCACGGTTCCCAAAACCATTCCCGGGCAGTATAGCTGTTGTGTCGGTTTCCCGTGGCTGCTGTAACGAAATCACCAAAACTCCGTGGCTTAAAACACCACAAGGTTATTATCTCACCACTCTGGAGGGCGGAAGTCCGTACTGGTCCCTTCTGGAGGCTCCACGGCAGAATCAATGTTCTTGCCTCTTCTAGCTTCCGGAAGTTTCCACCTCCCTTGGCTCTTGGCCCTCTTCCGTCCTCAGAGCCAGCAACCGTCCCATCTTCTCTCTCACTCCCCTGCCTCCCTCTTTCACTTATCATTACACAGGGCCCACCTGGGCAATCCAGGGTACTCGCCCCCATCTCAGGATTTGTACCTTAATCACATCTGCCAAACCTCCTTTGGTCTGTTAAGTACCATATTTACAGGTTCTAGGGATTAGGACGTGGACATCTGGGGGTAGAGGGCACATTTGGTTCTGCTCAACAAAATATTTGTTGCATGCCTTGCAGGAGTGACAGAGAGAATGAACAGCATCACCCTTCGGGCCTCCGAGGCTCTTTCCTGAACTCCAACAGGCGGACACCCTTCCTTCGCTTTCCTCCGACAGAGGTGGGAGGCATGGACAACACGGGATGGGCTGAACTCCATGTACCTGGAGGGCGGTCTGGGCGAAAAGCACCCGGTTTGTTCCTGTCTGTGATGCAAATCCCCACTCAGCCACTTGTTAGCTATAGACAGTTGCTTCTAAGCCTCAGTGATCCCATCTGTGAAATGGGGGTGAAATATATTGCATTCAAGACCCCAGTCCTGGCCTTTACTTGCTGTGTGACTCTGAGCAATTTCCTTGGTGGTGAAATGGGGCAAATGATAACAACTGATACGTCACCTACATGCATACAGTGCAGTGTATGAATTAACTGAGATAATATACATATAAAGGGCTTACTCGGCAGCAGTGCTTGGCACATGATAACACTCAGCAAAAAGCATATCTACTTTTGGTTTCTTCTTTTCTTATTTTTACTCATTTCTTTTGCTCTGATACTTTTTCCCCCTCTTCCTTAGCTTTACCACCATCCATGTTTATTATTGCTGGTGTCTCTGTGTTAAGGGTTTTTTAATTTTTTCCCTTAGGCCTGACTCCTCTGTTAGCCTGAATTCTGTCTCACCGGGTCAGAGCCTGAGGTTTCCACTTTAAAGCTCTGCATAATGTGAAGCCTTGATTAACGCCAGTTCCTTCTGTTGAGGCCTCTGTTTCTCTCCCAAGGCGATTTCAGAGTCCAGGGCTCCTGGTTTGTCATACGGAGGCATTTTCGAGAGGGCATCGACAGCAGGACCTCTAGGAGGGAGAAGAACCCTCCTTCCCACCAACATTTCCCTTTCCCGTCACTGGAAATGAAAATATCTACGAGGAAATGTCTGTTATTCTCCCCCTGGGACCGAAGGCACCAGGGCTGTACGCAGTTTTCTGCCTCTGTGTCTGCGTGACTTGTTATCAGAAAATTAGAGGAGAAAAGACTCTTGTTCGGCTATGGAGACATCGTAATAGGCACTTTGATTGTTAAGCAGAAGTTTCTGTATCAGTTTAATTGCTCTAAATGCTGTTTGCTGTCTCTGTTATGATAAGGCCTGGATGTTCATAGATTTCCACCCCCGTCCCTTTAAACAGTTTTCCTTTGCTTTAAGTCTTGCATTGGCAAGTTTAATGAAATCCAAATGAAGAAAGTAAAGAGAGGATCTCAGAGTTCAGATCTTCACACCCACGAAGGAAGCCGTGTGGAGGTGATTGTTGCCGGAGACTAATGATGCTGCAGTCGCTTAATGCAGTTGACAGAATTCGCCCCTTCCACCAGATATGGGGGCATGAAGCCGAACTACTAACTTAATTACTTCTACTTTTTTGAGAAAGTGCTGTAATTGAGAATAACGGAATAACTGGGATGTGACTCTAGCAGTGAGATGTGCACATAATCAAGGCGGATTTGCTCTCTGCTGACTTGCGTTTCAGAAGGACCGTCTCGGCCTTGTTGGATGGAGGGCGATGGGGTTAGAGAGGTGGCTAGAGAAGAAAGAACCATCTTGCTGGATCCAGGGTTCTCATCCTTGGCACTCCCGACTTTTAGGGCTGGGTTAATTCGTCACGGGTGGGTCTGCCTGTGTGTTGTACAATGCTGAGTAGCATCTCTGCTCTCTACCCATCAGATACCACTAGCAGCCCCACACCCGAGCACGACAGTCAGAACTATCTCCAGATATTGCCAAATGTCCTCTAGGGGCCAAAAGCGCCCCTGGTTGAGAACACTAGTGTAAGGGCTTTTAGGGGGTTTGCAAACAATTGCAGTTGCACCTTGAGGTTCTGCTGGTGCCAGGCTACGCGACCTTTAGCAAGTCACTGCACCTCTCTGAGCTCCCCCGTCTCCCTTTGTACGGTGGGAACGATGAGAACGCCGCGTGCATGAAGGCACAGCTTCGGAGCACAAACTTCACAGCATAGTGCTGGACACGTTGAGTGATCAGTCACCTCGGTGTTTATCATATAAATATCTTGGATTCCGCAAATATGTATTCAGCGCTTCCTTTGCCCCTGGCAGTGAGGCACAGATGAAGATGGGGTTTCTGTCCTTGCAGGAGAGACAGGTCTATGCAGACTTGCAGGTCCGGCCTGATTCTTCACCCCTGGCAGACGTTGCTGGTCAGTCTCTGTGCTCTTTCCTGTTGAGCCTCAGAACCCTCAGCACCTCCTTCTAGACGGCCACTACTAACGTCCCACGAGGTGAAACCCATCGGGCACTCCTCGTTTCGTGCATTCCCCAGGAGGAGCCTGTGCTTCTGAGCTCACTGTCCCCTCCAGCGGGGCTGTCCCACCTCCGCCCACCCCTGGCACTGGAGAAGGCATTTGAAGGCGTTAGCAGGTAGATTCCTTCCTCCCAAATTGGATTTTAGTCCCCAGAGGAGCTAGGAACGGAAAGAATGTTCTTTCTTTCTCTTGTTTGAAAATCGTTTTTTCTTTTTTTATTTCTCAGAAACTGAAACAAGTAGTGAAAGGGGCTTGGACTGGGTGACGTTTCGTTTGTGGTTAAACTAGAGGAAATTCCACTGGCTCGGATTCTGTTTGATGTATTATGCTGCTTTCCTCTTGGGTGTTCTCTGCCCTTTAGGGCTTGGAGAATCATTAGGTCTCCCCGAGAGGGTCTCAGCTTCGCAGGGACCGCTTTCGCATGGCTGCAGACAGTGTCATTAGACAAGAGGAGAGAATGGGTTGGGGGTTAAATGCTCCCGGATCGGGTCAGCCAAGCCCGGCTCCGCCAGGAGCATGCCGCTCCATGACGATTGCTGTGAAGAATGAGGCGGGTATTTTCAGCTCGGAAAACAGGGAGCTGGCTCCCCACGTCTGGCCTGAGAAATGGGAGCTGGTGTGTGGGTCAGCCCCTGGCTGCTCCTCTCCCTCGCGGGTGGAGCTTTCACAGGCCGCCCTCGCTCACGCCTGCTGTTGTTTCACACCTCTCAGGGGCCTTCGAGGTCTGCCAGGAGGGTGGTGCTGTCAGCCGGGGAGTGGGGTGGAGGTGGGGGCTGGTGCAGAGGGTCTGTGAGAGGAGTCCCACAACTCGGTCAGTGGTGGAGTGATAGTGGAGGTGGCGGGGACTTAGCTCAAGGCTAAATGCAAGAAAAGACAAGATGAGGACAGTTATCCAGTCTGAAATCTGTGTGATTTATTGTTTCTTCCTTTTCTCATTCATCCACCGATCCATTCATCGATCTGTTCATCCATCCATCCATCCATCCATCCACCCACCCACCCATCTGTCCAAACATCCATCCATCCATCTAGCCATGCACCTACCCACCCACCCACCTATCTAACAATTCACCGGTTCACCTACCCATCCATCCATCCATCCATCCATCCATCCATCCATCCACCCACCCACCCATCTATCCAAACATCCATTCATCCATCTAGCCATGCACCTACCAGTCTATCTACCCATCCATCTATCCATCCATCTACCCCCTCATCCATCCACTCATCAGTCCACGCCCTTATGCTGGCATGAGTGGAGATGCTATATGGTAGGATGTATCTTAAATAGTTACCTACAACATGTAGAGAGTGATATTCATTTTTCATTTAGAGTTCGCTTTTAAAATAAATGTATGTACACAAAGAGTCGACTTCAAATAGGAAGGAAATAACTTTATGAGTTAGACAGGGCGTAACAAAAATGAGGCAAGTGGTACTCGCAGGAATGGCATTTGGAATGTGCCTCATTAGAACGGTGCACGTAAGGTCAAATGCTCCATTGCAGGCCACAGACTGGTACCCGTCCATGGCCTATTAGGAACCCGGCCGCACAGCAGGAGGTGAGCAGCGGGTGAGCAAGCAAAGCTTCGTCTGTATTTGCGGCCGCTCCCCAGCACCAGCATCGCCACCTTAGCTCCACCTCAGATCATCAGGCCTTAGATTCTCATAGGAGCACCAGTCCCTGGTGTCAGAAAGGCTGGGGACCGCTGTCTAGAGTCTCTCAAGCCTGTATCCACAGCTGCCGTGCAGCCTCTGAGGTGTATGACCTCGAGCAAATGACATCCTCTCTCCAAGACTCAGTTTCTTCATCCGAAAGGTGGGGATGCTGACAACCCCCATCCTTAGGATTGTTTCCATGATGCAGCAAGCCAAGGCACGCGAGTCAGCACGTGCCTGGCACACACTAAGCACTTTGTTAATGAAAATGATGCTCAATATTTGCACGGCTGGCTTCGTGTAGGGCACTCTCTGGCTGCCCTACCAGGGAACCTTGCATGGGTGAAAATAATGCAAGTTGGCCCAGTTTTCCACTTGGTTTTGGTGTAACGAGTGATGTGGTTAGTGTCCTTCCTGAGGCCAGTAAGCTTCCATCTTCCTTCCAGGGTTTGGCTGGAGCCCACGCCAGTCTCAGACCCTCTGTGTGACAGTCTCTTCCGCGCTCTTCTCTCCCTGCAGACACACTGTCCGTGCCGCGCTGGTCCCCGCAGATCCCTCGCAGAGACCTCGGCAACTCCATCAAGCACAGGTAGGCTGGATTTCTGCGTGCTCTGGGGCCTGCCCCCAGCACCGTGAGGGCTGAGGGCTCTGGCCCCCGGGGAAAGGCTGGGCGGATATGTCGTTCCAGTCCTATGTCAGCATGCCCCTCTCTCCTCTGCCAGGCTAAACCTCAGGGAGGCAGCCAGGGACGGGAATGTCTGCTTCTTGTGAACCTGGCCCTTATGAAATTAGCACAGGATGGTTAAAAGCCAGAGTTTTGGAGTCACTGACCTGGATTCCCAGCCCAGCTAGTAAAGCTTTGCCACCTCGAGATAGTTACTCATCCTCTCGGAGGCTCAATTTTCTTTCTCATCAGATAATTCTGTCTACCCATAGGGTGGTCGTGAGGATTAAATGAGATAATGTATTATATAAAGGCTCAGCAAAGGCCCTGGCCTATAGTGACCATTCAGTAAACAGTCTCATTGTCAAGACAAATACGTTCTGTCCTAATTTTGATCTCCCCTCCCAGAAGGCACACGATTGCAGGCTGAACTCAGAGATGCTCACTCTCTGCTCAGACATTAAGTCAGTCCAGAGCTCCAGCCCTGCTGGGAGCACGGAACAGCCTCTCCATTGGGTACACACATCTGGCCTTTGTGGAAGGGAGATTCCTATCTCCGAGTCATCCCTCACGAGAAATTCCTTCACTTGCCAGATTTGACTTTCCCCATTTTATCTCATTCTCCTCGCAAACTCCTCACAAACTCATGGGGGTACGCAGCATGGTCACGTCCATTTGACAGATAGGGAAACTGAGGCCCTGGACCATTAGGAGACGGGTCTCCAAGCTAACTGACCTCAGCGCCTTGTGTCCTTTGAACACCGCTGCTGAGAGTTTTCATTTTTGTGCCGAGGCCTCCCTGAATAGCTGAGGGATTGGTCCGCGCGTTTGTGGATCCTTCCCACGCGTACCGAACTTCTGTGCCAGGGCGGCAGCTCTGAGCGAGACGTGAGACCTGCACCCCCGGGGAGCTCACGGTCTAGTGGCGGGTTAGGCGGTTAACAGACCGTGACAGCGTGGGGAGATCAGGGCCATGGCAGGGGCGGGGGGGGGGTGTGCAGTACCAGCGGCAGACACATCACCAAGGCTGGGGTGAGGCGGCCATGGGCACGCTCTCCCGGAAAGGCGTCTATCTCATCAACAGTTCTCGAAAGAAATGTGTTGACAGGAGAGTTGTTAAGTCTCAGAAAAGAACATGGTGGAGGAACCAGTGAGAAATATGGGACAGGCATGTTGGTGAGATGCGGAGAGCAAGGCACCAGAAGGGAAGGGTGTTTTTGTTTGTTTGTTTGTTTGTTTGTTTCTTCCGCACTGCCCCTTGGCACAGCTCCACTCCTGGAGAGGCCATGCCCCCAGCTCAGTGCCACCCCCTGGGCTGGCCACACCCTGGCTCAACTCCATCCCCTGGATGAGCCCCATCCCTGGCTCATCTCCACCCCTTGGATAGGCCCCACCTCTGGCCCAGTGCACCCCCCTGGACTGGCCACACCCCTGGCTCAGCTCCATCCCCTGGATGAGCCCCATCCCTGGCTCAGCTTCACCCCCTGGGTGAGCCCCACCCCTGATTCAACTCTTCTCTTTGATTTGCCATTTCCTCAGCCCCCACCCCCTGGTTTGGCCACACCCCTGGCTCGGCTCCTCTCTTGGACTGGCCTTTCCCCTTGGTTTAGCTCCACCTCCTGCTTAACCCCCCCTGGATTGGCTGGCTATACCTCAGGCTCATCATCCCCACCCCGTAGCATTAGACCTGCTGGTACCTCAGATGGAAAAGCTGATGCTTAGAGGAGGGAAAGGACCGGATGATCTGGGGCATCCGGCACCTCTTGGAGAAGCTGGGACTTGGGTTGTTGCCCTTTTCCTCTTTCGTCTGACCCTGTGTTTCTCCCTGGGCTCCATGTTACAAGGGAGAAACCTGGATGCATACAAACCTTAGTGAACAAATGAAGTTAAAATCCCCTTCTATTCACTGTCCTGAGCATCCTGTCAGCCGGAACCTGGGAAGAGGGAGAGCGGACCCCAGGGATGGGAGAGGGCTGGGAAGGAGAGAGAACTCCCCCCTTCCCCACCCCACCCCACACACAGGGCCTGCTCTTGAGTCCTGTGCTGCAGGTTGGTGGGTGAACATCGTCCCCCACAGCTGCCAAGCCCAACTCGCTGGCCCTGCTGATGGGGCTGAAAGGGGCTTAACCAACCCCCAGCCCAAAACTGGAGAGAGACTCCTCTTGGCCTCCAGTCTCTGTCCAGAATATTGCTGTTTGCTTAGATAAGGAGGCTTTGGGCTGCGGCTTCTTTTGTCAGGAGAGCGACTGACCCACATCAGGCCGGAGGGTGCAGCAGAGGAAGGCAGACTTGCCCTCGGAGTTCTCAGGCTCCACGTTACATAACCACCCCCCGATTTTCATTTGACACCGCCAGGCGGTGGAGATGAGACTCAATTCCTGCCGAAAGTGACAGAAATTGAAAATGAAAATTAAGTCTGACCCGGCAACCTTCCAGTCCTTTTCTTGAGCCCGGCCCTGCCGCTGCCTGGTATCTCTGGGAGAAGAAAGCACCCCGGCAGCAGTGGGGGGCCCAGGAAAGTGCTCTGACGTCCCCATCCGTGTTCCTGGTGGCTTGTGGCTGCGTGTCGGAGGCCTCCAAACTGCCTCGTTTGCAGCCAAGTGATGGTGGTTGGGAGGGAGAGGAGCTGATGGTCTCTCACTTTAGGGGACTCTGCTGCTAACGTTGGGGGGTCTCAGCTTTTTGGGGGGTGGTTGGCCCCCCTTGAAGCTTCCCAGGTGACGTGACTAGCAGTGATGAGGAATGGCTTAGCTGGACTCCTGGGAGGCCCCACCTTGCTTTGTGGTTCTCCAAGGACACTTCTGATCCCACCCATTTGCTGTGTCCAGACCCAAACTTGGCACACAGTAGGCTATCAGGTGGGATTTCTGGAACGAATGCATGACTGTCATGAAAGATGGGTAATGATAGAGCCATACCCAGTTCGTCGAGTGCTTACTGGGTGCCGAGCACTGTGTGAAGCCCCCGCTGTGCACGACTTTGCTCAATTCTCCCAGCAACCTATGAGCTTGACACGGCCATGATCCCCACTTTACACGTGAGGAGACGGAGGCTCCGGTGGGTTAAGCCACTTGACTAAGTCCCATAGCTCGGAAGAAGCAGGACTGGAATCCAGGACCCCGTGTGCTTACCCACTACGTGGTTCATCCTTTTGGGGACGGGTCGGTTGCCATGACCTTGCCCTGGAACGTTTTCTTTCTCTTTTCCACAGGTTTTCCACCAAGTACTGGATGTCTCAGACGTGCACAGTCTGTGGGAAAGGGATGCTTTTTGGCCTCAAGTGTAAAAATTGCAAGTAAGTGGCTGTACCTGGGAGCATCTTTTCATGGTGCCCGATGTCGCCTAGAGCCGTCCTGGGCTCTGAAATAGCTGGTGGGAGTTTGGTTTCTTGACTTTTCGGAGAGTCGCTTGCTCTGTTTTTCAGGAATAGGTCTGGAAGGCACCCGTAGCATTTGGGGAAGGGCTCGGGAAGAGCAGTTCTGAACAAGAACCTGAGCTGAGGGCTGATGCTTAAAGGCCCGGTGCTGTCGTCTGCTGAGCACGGTGGCACCTTGCATTTTCACCATTTTCACAGCATCTAAGGTCAGGGGTCGGCAAACTTTTCTCGAGCTGACCGGGTAGTAAATATTTTAACCTTTGTGGGTCATGCGGTCTCTTGTCACAACGACTCAGCTGTGTCGTGTAACTCAAAAGCAGACAGAGGCAGTACACAGACAGACGAACGTGGCAAATGTATTTATTCCAAAAATGCCTTATTTAGATAAACATGCTGCGGGCTGGCTTGGGCCCTTCGGCCATAGTTGGCTGACCCCTGGGTTAGTTTGCAAAGTGTTTTTCTCCTTTATTTCTTCTCTTCCGAGGAGGAAGGTGTTAGGATGCTCCCCATTTTACAGATGTGAAAGCTGAGTCCCAGCATGGACGCATCACCTGCCTGAGGTCACCCAGCTGGGAAGTGGCGGTGAAGACTTAGATCCTCGCCCCCTAACTCTGTCCTTGCTGTGGTGTCATGTGGGTCTCGAGGTCTCGCCCCTCTCCCCACTTCTGCATACCCATTCCAGGTCGTGGCCGGTGACAGCTGGGGCGGCAGGAGAAAACCTGTGGTGCCCACCGCGGGCTCTGGAGTCAGACTCAGATGGATTCAGATCTGGGCTCTGTTACTTTCTAGCCGGGTGACCTTGGGCGGTCAGCTCCCATTTCTGCTCCCAGTATTCTCCTCTGCACGAAAGGAATGATCCTCACACGCGCCCGTTGTGCCAGGCTCAGAGTTCTGTCCTCGGTCAGGGGTCACAGATGCTTGGCCTCCGTCTCTTTTCCTATAAACGTGTATTAAATACACGCTCTGGTCCAGTTACTGCTAAATAGTCAGTAACATTCAACTGTATCTACGAGTTACAAATGAAAACGCATCTGCTTGCTTATAGCAGCCTTTAATTTTAAAGATTATGGGAACCTTCCTTCCTCTGTCGCCTTGTTCCTTCTCCTCCTCCAGCCCAGGCTGGGAAATCTTATTTGGGCTCCTTCGGGCCTCCCTATATTCCTGCCTAATGAGGCAGGGGTGAGTGCTCACTCTCCCCGCAGCCCGGAGGTCTCACCTGACTAAGGAAGGTAAGGCTGAGGACTGTCTTCCCTCCAGGAGGTGTGGGCAGGATTAATTAGTTCCAGCTCCTGAGGCGCCTTCAGCTCCATGGCAGAAGGGAGGGCAGGGGCAGTAATTACCAAATGTTTACGATTGGAGACCTGCATCTCCACCTTGGTCCTCTGTTGACCCAGGCTCTCAGGTGATCCCCACGGTTATGACCCCTGGGCTTTCGGACTCTGAGAGGCACAAGGCCAAGCCCTTGCAGCCCGACTGGAAGGCTCTCTGACTCCCCGCACGTGCCAGGTGCTCCTGTCTCATCCGAGGGTAGCCATGCTGTGTTCTGCGGGGGAAACGGCAGCTTCCACATCCTCACACCTGCACCGTGGAGGCTTTGAAGTCGGGTAATTAGATGACAGGGACGCAGCCAGGAGTCAGCAAGGCCCAACGCTCCCTGAGCCGTTTTCATTTTCAGCACTCGAGGCAGAAGTCTGAGGTGGCCTTGGCTTCGACTCCTGTTCTAGAAATAATGAGCCAAAGGTTCAGACCCTGCCTAGGTGTCGGGGAGGAGCCTGGGGGAGGGAGCAGGACCTGGGGGAGAGGGGTGGCTGCGAGAAGCACAGGCTCTGGGAGCAGCCAGAACTGAGTCTGGGCCCCAGCCCTATCGCCCAACTCCCCGTGTGAGCTTGAGCAAGAAAGACGCTCGTCACTTGGGAGTTTGGTTTCTTTATCGGCAAAGTGGGTGTGACAGTTCGCACCCACCACCGGAATATCGGAAGGAATGGTCCTTACCCCAGATTCCAGTTTTTTATCCCAGAACTTTCCTCCTCTCTCCACCTTGTGCACAAGTGGCTCCTGGTTTGAAAGGGGCAGAATTCAAACCAGGCCGTGGTTGGACTGCGCCGTGGCCACGCCAGTTTGCTTAGTGCTTAGAAAAACTGCCAGGATGGTGGAAGCAGAGCCTGGAGCCGCCTCGAAGTCCGAGGATGCTTCGGGAACTTCGACAGCACACCTGTGTAACCACACCAGAGTTTAGAGCTATCTCTAGGACATAATCATTAGCCCGCGTCACTGATGTCATCACATGAAGTTGGGCTCATTCTCCTATTTGATGAATGAAATCCTGCAGCTTTTGCGTTAATTATAGTGAGGATGCATGGTTGTCTGTCTATATGTGTTTGCAAAGATGGGCAGAATTTTGGGCACACGTACGGGTAGATGGAAGGGTCGGGTGAGGGACAGACACAGGCACCACACAGACCCCAGTGTCAAGGAGTTTAGGGAAGACGCACCAGAGAGAAATGAATTTCCGTGAAATGAAGCGCCGGCGGTAGATGGGATTTCAGAGACGTGGCTCCCAGACCCGAGAGGCAGCTTCTCAGAACAAACTGAGCCGAATCGTTCATTCCTCTTCTCAGCTAACGCTCGTCGAGCACCTGCTCTGCACCAGGCACTGTCCTAGGCACAGGGGGTGACAGCGGATGAAACGGACGCATTCTCTGCCCTCATAGAGCTTACGCGCTGGTGGGACGGGGCGATGGGATGGGGCGTGGACAGACGGTGAACAAAGCAGATTAGTCACGTGGATCGTCTGTTCCAAAGATGCTTAAGTGCTAAGGAGAAGAGCAAAGCAGAGAAGGGAGACAGCAGGGGCCAGTGGTTTTAATCAAAGTGCTCAGGGAAGGCCTTACACCTGAGTGGGAACTTTGGGAAAGCAGAAATGTGGGGTTCGGGTCATTTCCTGTTTTCCTAAAGCATTTCTGGAGGCTTGGATTGGAATCTGTCCTGAAGGCAAGGATTTTCTTTTCTTCTCTTTTTTCTTTTCTTTTCTTTTCCTCTTCTCTTCTCTTTATTCTCTTCTTTTCATCTCTCTTCTCTTCTTTTTTCTTTTTTTTTCTTTTTCATAATAACTTACATCAGTCCTGGTTCTCTTACTACCAGACACTCCTTGGGTGACAGGATTGGGTTAGACCCGCGATACTCCGTGTGTCATTCCTGGAGCATCACCCGGGAGCGGCTCAGAAATGCAGAGCGCCAGGCCCCACCCAGACCTGCGGCGTCCGAATCTGTGTTTTAAGATTCTCCTGGCGGTTCTTGTGCACGTGAAAGTTTGAGAGGCCCTGCCCCGAAGTGCCCTCACATTCCCTGGCACAGCTGATTTTCTAGAGTTTGGGTCTTCCATGAGGAAGCGTGCATCAGAAGCCCCTGGAGTGTTTGTTGAAACAAAGCTCCCTGGGTTCACCCCTAGAGTCTCTGCTTGAGCAGATCATAGGTGGGCCCCAAGAATTCGCATTTCTAACAAGTTCTCAGGTGGTGCTAACTCTGCCGGACCTGGCATCACATTCCAGAGCCACTGCTCTGGGTAAAAATGGGAGTCTGGCAACATAAAAGGAAGTTTATTTCTCAGCCTGACGGTTCAGCACGTGAGACTTTTCTTTACGGGCTGGTCATTCATCGCAGTTTCCTTTTCAGATTCTCCTGCTGTTCACGCCCCTTAGACTCATTTTGTGAAACTGAGCCTTGTTCACCCTCATCTCTCTAGTAAATCCATCCAGTAAATACTTGTGTGGGGAATCACAAAGACGAGGACCGGCTAGGAACCCAGGCTGTAGGTCAGACACACTTCACCTGTCTTCCAGTCCTGACTCTGCCGCTAACTGGTGTGTAACTGCTTCCGAGCCTCCGTTTTTTCCTTTGTGGAAAGGGCAAAAAAACTTGATTGTTTAAAAGAAATAACTCAGGGAGATAAATGAGGTAAAATGTTCAGCCTCGTACTTGGCCCTCTATAAGACCTTGAACAAAAGTGAATGGTGTTCCTAACTTTATGAGTTAATTTTGGGGTGCCCCTCCACCCAGGACGCCAGGATTCTACTGAACGTCCAATCCCCTTCCTTCCTGCTTTGGTTTCATGCCCACTTCCTCCAGAATTATCATCAGCTGTCTTGTTGGCGTTCTGAATAGAGAGATTAATGAACTAATAGGAAATTAGGCTCAGAAAGCAATTTGCCGTTATCTAAATTGCGGCGTTTTCATCTAATAGGTTCATGAGCGAGGAATGGAGTCTCGTTCTCAGTGGTCGGATGTCAGCACAATCCAAGTATTGTCTGGTAACCGTGGATTCAGCCGGATGCAGTTTGCTGTTGCAGTGAGACGCTGATGGATTTCCCAGCCCTGCAGGCCTGTCTTATCCACATCCTTCCTCCCCTCAGGGTCCTTCCACAGGTTTCTGCAGAGTGGAGGTCTGGCTCCTCGCAACCTCTCTGCCCCCATCTGTATTTCTTGCAGGAAAGCGCATCCCAGCGATCTGAGTGGCGCGTGCTGCAGGAAACAAGAGCTTGAACCAAGATGCTTTTCCTTCTGCACAGGTGGGGGTGTGGAAGGACGGGGTCGCTTGTAGAACCATCCCCTTAGTCGTATTTTAACATCTCTTCCCCGTGTTTGAGCCACCCCAGGGGCTCCTTTCAGAGACTGTGCTTTGGTTCCGGTTATTCTGGTTGGGTCAGCAGCCCTGGCTGAGCATCTGCCGCGTGAAGAATTCTGTGTCCCCTTTCCAGATCCAAGGGGATCAGTTGCCCTCCCGTTGCTCACGGTCACTGCCAGTTTCAGGCGTGCCCTGGCCCCTCCTGAAACGATAATTCAGTTAGGCGTCAGGTCCAGGATCACAGTAGAAGCTTCGAATTGTAGCTTCTGAGCCCCTCCCCAGACCTCCTGGCCCAGACTCTGGGCATAGGGCCTGGACGTCCACAGGTTTTAATAAGCCTCCCATTTGGCTTATTCACGTTTATACTAAAGTGTGAGTGAAGAACATGGATCTACTAATAGCCTACCGTTGACCAGAAGCCTCAATAATAACATAAACACTTGATCAATACATATTTTGTATGTTACCCGTATCATAGCCTGCATTCTTACAATAAAGTCAGCTAGAGAAAAGATGTTATAAGCCGTCAAACACGTTGGTTTGCCTGGGACTTTCCGGGGTGGAGCCCTGGAAGCCCCTTGTCCCAGGGGACCCAGGTTAGTCGAGGCAGGTCTCTGCTAGTTGGAACATTTCACATGTTCCAGTTAAGGTCACTGCTCACTTCAGGAGAATTGAGACCCATAGCATTTTCCTAGAAAGGTAAAGAGTGATGTGTGGAAACCTGAGTTAACGGGCACAGAGTTCCGACCGAGAGTGCACTTTCCTCCTCCTCCTCCTCCTCCTGCAGTAGGCCGGCTGGACGTGCCTGCATCTCGCTTTTTTGTGGAAGCCGTCACTTTACTATTCTTTGTGTGTAAATGAGTCATGTTTTCCTTCACCCAGTTTTCCTCTGTGAATGGATCTTCTCCCTTGGAGTTCGTGCGTTCTTTGGTTCGTTTCTTGCCCTGTTTGTCCTCCTAGCCTGCGCTCTTGCAGCAAACACGTGGTTTATTTGCAAATGTCCTGTTTTTGCAAAATGGCTCCAGCCACAGTTGATGATGAGGAGATAAAAGCGTGAAGTAAGCCGTGGTTGGTTGGAGCCACTGGGCACACGCGTTTTTCCAGCTCCTGAAAACCTGGGAAAATGACAAGTGCTGATGTTGCAGCTGCTCCACAGTTGCTGGAAGCTTCAGGAATTCGTGCAACAGGCAGGATATTAGCAGGATGTAATTATGAGCCTGAAGCCCGAACTTACTTCCCCATTAATAGAAACACTTCAGTTTTTGCCATAATCATAATGGGAATTAATGGTCCCTGAGAGGCGTCCTTGTCTGTTATAAGCAAATATGTGGGTCTAGTGACTTTCGTGTGTGAGGCTGAGGTGGAGATCGGATGTGATGATGGTGATGGTGGTGGTGATGGTGGTGCTGACGGTGATATCAGGTAGTGATGGGGATGCTGATGGGGGAGATGATCGACATGATGGTGATAATGGTGCTGGTGCTGGTGCTGGTGATGATGGTGGTATTAATAGTGATGGTGATGATGGTGATGATGGGGGCGATGGTCAAAACGATGAGGATGACATCACATCCCGAGGGCTTCCTAAATGCCAGGCGTTTTGCTAAACACTTTCCGTGCGTGATCCCATTTCATCTCTGCAGCAGCCGTAGAAGGTAGGGTCTGCGATCATTCCCCTGTTACAGATGAGGAAACAGAGGCCTTCAGGAGGAGGTCGCTGGCCCAAACTCCCATGGAGAGTGGATCTGCTCCTCAGACTCACTGATCCCTCTGATTCAAGATCCCAGACTCCTAGCCCCATTCCACGGGCAAAGGGCCGGCCACACAGCGCGGTGGCAACAAATGCCTGTGCCCCCTCTGCTTCTCCTTGAACTAAACAAGCAGAACAGAAGGTCAACCAGACCCCGCCTCCCGCCTGCCACCCTCTCCCATCAGCCTTTCTTGACTTGAGAGATGACCATTGGTTCTTGGTGCTCTGATCAACACCTCTAGGTCCTGGGAGCCAAGACCTAGGTGCTGGTCGCTTTCTCCTCTCTCAGGGAAGTGGGGGGATGAGGCGCGGGTGGGTGTACCCCCAGCAGCTACTAGGTCTCCAGCTTCCTCACGGTGTCCTCATATGGAGAGAACAGTGCCGAGGATTTCCTGATTGTTTCTTATTATGCCACGGGAGCCTGTGGTCTGATTTATACGTTCAGACTCCCCGACACCCTGCCTCATTTTTGGTATCGAGTTTTTCTTCCTACGCGTTGTAGGCCCAAGAGTTCAGCCCCACTGAGTTGTCAGCAGCGGGGGAAGGGGTGTTTTGATATCCTTCACTGAGAACCAACCTGTGGAGGCATTTCCAGAAGCATCTGGCTCAAATGAGAGGCCAGGGGAAACAAATTAAGACAAAACTGCGGGGTTGGGCCATTCAATGAAACGAGCCCCACGGCAGAGGGGGTCATGATTTGGTTTAGTGATTTCACAAGAAGTCTTAGGGAGCACTTTAATGCAGTCACCTGCAAAAAGGCAAGCGGAGGCCAAAAGTAGGAAAAATAGAGAGCTCTGTGCCCTCGAGTAATAAATGTCTGAGCTGCCGGGGTGGGGTGGGGGTGGGGGTCTTTGCAAAATGCTTATCTAGCCTTCACCTCCCTGTTTAAAAATCCTTCGTTGGTTCCCCCCTCGCTCTCAGAATAAAAACCCTATCCCATGACGAGACGCCGCACCATTCCCCGCTCACCTCCCCTTTCTTCTCTCTCATCAGCTCCCTCTTCAGGTCTGGGCCTGACTTGTCCGAGGGCGTCAGCCTCTGTAGCGGGCCCTATGCCCACTCATTGACAGATCTTTGCACCACATGGTCTCAGCCTGGATCTTTCCTGCACATGTCTGCTAGGTCTCGTTTACCTTTCAGCCTCAGCTGAGTGATCACGTCCTCCTGGAAGCCCTCCCCGACTCCGCTCAGATCCAAAGTGCCAGCCCCTGCCCTTCCCTGTCATTCCATATGGCCCGCCACCCTGTGTTTGTCTCCTACCTGCCTGTCGTCTTGACCAGACTTTTAACTCTTTAAAGGTAGTAGGGCTGTTTCTGGGTCATTTCCCAGGGCCCGTACAGTGCGTGGCACATAGTGAGTGCTCAGTAAATATTCATTGGTGGGATCGATCTCAAAAGCCCCAAGAACCTGGTTCCCATCTACGCGGGATCATTTCGAGGAGGCAATTTTGAGGCAAGGGGATGAGCGGAACGATTTTCATACGTGCAGTGATGAGCGATGGGTTTACACACCTAGATGGTCAGAACAGAGACTTAAAAGAGAACTCTCACCCCGTGTTATCACACACCTCAGCGCTTCACACAGCACCAGGCGCAGAGGCCAAGGCAGTCACGCTTTCTGTGTGCGCGAACGAACGCGTTATCCTGACTCTGCCCTCGACGGTCTGCGTGATTGGGCTGCTTCCTGAGCCTCGGCCTTCTTGACTTCGAAATGGGTGCAGCTAGATTCATCCCTCACGGCACTGTTGTTGAGAGCAAAGAGGTCATGTGAGAACGCCTGGCCCGAAGTTGGCATGTTTTTACCATTTCTTCAATTGGTCCTTAGGGGCCGGGTGTTTAAAACAACGTCCCGTTTGCACTGTAAGGAAAGGCCGTGTCTTGCTCAGATGGATCGCAAAGCGAACTGACGTGGGACGAGAGAAAAGTGGGAGGAATCATGGATTTGGGTTGTTCAGAGCAAATTTTTGATCAATCGGTTAGAATGCACCAGTGACTCTTTGAAAAGGACATGACTGTCTTCATCAGCAAGAGTCTTGAGCCTGTCCCTCCTCTGGGAAGGCTAGTTATGACCCCAGCCCCACGCCAGGCCCTGGGCTTGCGTCAGCTCCACAGGGCTGCTGGGGCCATGGAAGATCCATTAAGGGAACAGCGGAGCTGCTCATAACGGGGCCATTTGTCCCCAAAGTTCCCCAGGCAAGATCCATGGAAGTCCAGTTTGCTTCTGGTCACATCCCTGTCCCCCATCCTCACATGAAGGTGGACAGAGGGCAGAGAGGGACATATTGGCATCTCACATACTTAAAGGGTTACAATGATAAGAAATAGAAATAATTTTTCAAAAAACGATTTTCGATAGACACTTAATGCTCCTACATCAGTAGCATTCGACCGGGTCCTTCCTTTTTCTTTTCTTCCTTCTCGCTCCCCCATCTCTCCAGTATTTATTCAGCATGTTATGCACCAGCCACCAGGCCAGGAGCTAAAATAGGGGGGGTGAGTGGTGGGAAAGGGAGCTGCAAGGATGAGGAAGACCCAGATCCTGCCCTCCAGATAAATTCACATATTTAATTTTCAGACGGAGACGATGTCTCATTTAGCCAGCGGCTCCTCTGGGGACTGAGAAGTTCCACGTAAGCAACTTTTCTCGATAACTGAAGCTTATCCTATTAGCCTTGGAAGTTAAAAAAAAAAAATGAGCCATGTTCAATGAAAGTTTTAAATCTCTTCCAAGTTTCCAGGCTGCATGTGGCCCGCCTGGCACTCTCTGTGAGCACTCGGGGTGTTCAGCCCCGCCGGCAGCAACCTTGGCCGTTGGCTGCCTACCTGGGCATTGCTTGGGCCTTTTTTCTCGTTTGATCCTCGTTGCAGTTGGACAGTCAGAGCTCAGCGAGAGACAGTTGGTTTGCAGCTAGACCTCAGCAAGGCGGACGGATACCCGCTTGGTCTGAGGAGGGTAGAACTGTATGTCATTCAAGCTCAGGTCGGCCTGATTCCGAAGCCCAAGCTTTTCTGCTTCTGGAACCAGGGACGGTGTTTCTTTGTGCCTGGGCTGGGGGCTGCTCAGGGCCACTGTCCTCAGTCACGGCGCTCCTCTGGGCTGTGTGTCTGGGGCTGGGATTTGTCCGAGGCCATCATCAGCTGTGCCCTCCCCAGCTCTCTTCTTTCCTCCTGTGAAACAAAGCACCTGGAGAACCAAATTTCCTAAGGACTATGGGCTAAGGTTGTGGTGCGAGAGCTTTGGGACAGACCACGTGAGTGTTCTGAGCCTCTTGCAATGATCTCGGTGGGCTCCTCTGGTTTTATAGACCTTGAGACAAAGATTCAAGGGCAAAAGGTTGGTTTATGGGCGAGACAATCGCAGGCCCCACCAGCAGTGGAGGACAGAGACTGGGAAAGAAAGGCCGCCAGCACAGGTGCCTCGAAGAGCAGTCATGACAGTCATGGTGGCCAATCCCACGTTGACACTCCTCTGACTCGTCCCACCCAAGGGAGAAGAGACTAGGATGTGCATCACCCGACTCCCACCACAGCTGTTTCAAGGCTCCAGGCATTCCAGCCAGCCCACACTTGCAGCCAGAGAGAGTCGTCCAGCAGAGGGTCTTAGGGGATTGGCACACAAACTGGCAATGATAACGATAACCACCATACTGAAAAGGCCGGTACCTGCTGGGCATCTTATTTGTGTCTTATCCTTAGTCCTCGCCGAGCCCTGTGAGGCAGATGCTAGGACTGTCCCTGCTCAGAGCAGGTCAGCCACTTATCCAAATTGCCACGGCCAGGACGTAGCGGTGTCAGGACTCGAACCCAGATTTGTTGAGTGTACTATCCTGACCTCATTTCCCCCATTTTTTGTTTGGGGGGGGGCGGGATGCTGTATTCTGCAAAGTTTAGGTTCCCAGACATATCCCAGCCTCTCATGGTTCTCAAACTCGGTAATACGCTTGCTAGAAATTCATGGTCACTTACCGAATCAGAACCTCGGAGGGTGAGCCGTGGGGACCTGATTCCGAAGCAGGCGGTCTGCCGGTAACTTCTAGGCTAGTAGCTCTTTCTTCCCTGGGCAGTGAGAAGGAAAAGTCTAATTTGGGTGGAATCGTGCATATTTCCCACTGGAAAAATGATTTTTCGTAAGTGGGTCACGTGGAGTGTCTGCACTGTGGAGAAATCCGGCCCCGGTCGCTGGACCCCTGGTCGATGTCATCCCTAAGCCAATCCTGCCGACCTGATAAGCAGGTCCTAGACGTGTGGGTGTTGGTTCTTGACATCGGAACCTCCGTGCAAAGGCGAAGTGTCTGGGCATCGGAGATGGCTCTCTGGGGCTTTCTGCGTGAGCCGTGGCTCTGCTTCCACTCCTAGCACTGCCCTGGGAAGCTCCATCTCCCACCCCTCAGCTGCGGGGAAGGAGGGCTTTTCCGTTACTGCAAGAGGAAGCAACGAGGGCCTTGCCTGGCTTGTCCTGATTCCGATGTGGTCCAGAGATTACACTGAACGGCTGGCCCCTGCTCGCGGTGCCGCCGCGATCGCGGTTGGGCTTCTTCACATCTGCACGTCATCCTTGCGGCAGGCTTGTTCGAGAAGACTCGTAGGCGGGGGGTGGCTGACAGGAACAAAATCTTTCTGGAAGCTTCCAGGGTGGAGTCAAGCTGTTTCAAACAGGACAGCATGCAAAGCTTCTTGCTTCACCTGTCCCCCAACTCAGGGCTTCCCAAACATCCATCTGACCGTGTCATTGTCCAAAGCCTCTAGTGGCTTCTGTGCTGTGGAATCAACCACCAGGGCCCCTGCCCGCCTCTCCTTCCTCCTGTCTTGTTCTCTTCCCTTCAGGCTTATCCACCCTTAACTTCCGACCCCTGAACCTCCCAGACTTAATCTTGCCCCGGGCCTTTGCTCCTGTTGGAAGTCCTGATCCCATTCTGCACCCCATTTCCCTGTATTATTAGTATTTTTTTCGGTGCGTGTGATCTTAGCACCCCTGCGATTGTCTGATGTTTGTTTTCCCTTTTATTATCCCATAGTGGCTTCATCTGCCTTGTTCAGTGCATGTCCCAGGTCCCGGTTAAGTGTTTGTTGAAAAGTGAAAGGCTAGCTTCGAATTCTGCGGAGCCTCGCACCAGGGTTTTGATGTAACACGGATCATCTCCCTTGGAGCTGGGCCCTTTGCTGCTACAGGTCTGAGGGTCTGGGGGCCTTAGAGAGGGAAAAAAAAGACAAAGTCCGTTTTGCAGTAACGTGGGATGTTCATTTTACTTGTGAAGTCAGGCAACTGTAGCGCGAAGAGCAAGGTGACGTCACAGGCTTGTCTCCAAGGACATTTCGACGCGGCTGTTTATAGACCCCAGAAACGTCCCCTTTATTAACCCCGAGATGTGGAAAAAGAAGAGTGGATGCCTTGGAGGCCTCTGCCCGGTGGTCAGAGCTGGTCTAAGGGTCCCTGTCTCTTACTGGCTATTTGACCTTGGGCGAGTTCTCCAAGTTCATTGAGCCTCTGCCTCTCTGTAAAATGGGGATAATAGCAGTTCCTGCTTTTTAGTGTTGCTACGAAGTCTGAGCAGATTGTGTAAAGCATCGAGAGCATGGCCCGGTGCGTCGTGAGCATTGCAGAAGTGTTGGCTCTTGTGTCTCCGAGGCTCACAGTCTTAATGGCATTCCTGACCAGGGGCACCTGCTCATGATTTCCAGCCACCTCACTATGCCTTGATCTCAGCCAAAGGGCCAAGAGGCGATTTTTTTTTTCAACCGTTGAGACTTTTGGGTGCCAAGAGCTGCCACCGCTTTCTGAAGATTCAGAAAAGCGTCGAAGCCAGCTTTTTCCAGTCCCACTCAGCCATTGGCTCGCCACTCTATCGTGGTTTTGTCATATTGACATAGCAGCCCTGCCTGTGTTTATTTACTATTTATGGCCTTTTTAACTTAATAAGTGATTTTATTTAAAGATGAAAGCCTATCTTATTATCAGCCTCACTTGACATTAATATAAAGCAACCAGAAAAATTAGACATTCAAATGGAAAAAATTAAATGTATTAAATTCTCTGTGGATGCTGTGGTCCGTCCAAATCTGGGCCTGGAGTTAGCACGTGGGAGAGAAGGAAAGACACGTTAGCCCGAGGAACCTCCCCGATGCAATCGGAGTGAAGGCGAAAGGGAGATGGACTCACGTGCTCACGACGTGATTCGGCATTTTTCTTGCTTCCCCTGTCTCTCTTTGCACTTCCTCTGCACTCCCGGTGGCCCCAGGTCTGACTCTTCCATTTCAGAGAGGAATGCAGAGCCCTTTAGGTCCGTACAAGACGGAGCACAAGAAAAACCAGGAAACCGTGCACAGACGTTCCAAAACCATCGGCTAGACCCGTGGTTCTCACACTCGAGTGCGTCGGACTCCCCCAGAGGACTCGTTAAAACAAATTGCTGTCTCGCGGCCCCCGAGTCTCTGATTCGTCAGATCCGGGGCCCGGAAGGTGCATTTCTAACAAGTTTCCAGATGGCGCTGATGCTGCTGGTCTAGGGACTCCACCTGGAGACCTTCTGTGCTAAACTGATGGGGAGAATCAATGTCAAGTCTGTGGGCATTTGAACTGAACCATTCTGTCCAACAGAACTTTTAAACCCATAGAGAACAGGAGGATCGAAGGCAAATCTAAAGTTCCCACGTCTCAGTATAGAGTGTGTTAACATTAAACCTTTATGCGGCCTGAGAGCAACCTTGTTGGCATAGGTGTTGGCCGTTGGAAGGTAGGCTGGGTGCACACAAAAATGGTAAGGGGGTCCAAAAAAATATGGGTGAAGCGCTGATAGCATCTGCCATGGAGGGTATCCATCCTATTGACATAAAATTCTAAAAAAAAGTCAAAACCAGGCATAATAACTTGGGATTTTTATTATCTTTTTCCACTTTGGCAACGGTATGGGGAAGGGTAAGGTGACATCTCAGACTTGTCTCGAAGGAAGACTCTAAACTCTTAAACTTATTACCTTTGGAACTTAATACCTGTTACTGACTCACCCTAATTGGAAGTCTTGGTTGGCTGTCTCCTGTAGCGAGAGCCTTTATGAAGAATGAGAGGCCACCTCTGGCAGCACCAACCCAGGTGTCTGTCTGCCAAGACAAATGGGTTAATTTTAGTTTTTCCATCCGTAAAATGGGAATGATAGCAATACCCGTTTTGTAAGGTTGTTGTAAAGATCCGAGGGCGTAGCATATGCGAAATGCTCAGTGCAGTGGCTGGCACGTGAGTCTTCAGGTAAATGGTAGGTGATCGTTAGGGTTGTACGGTGGTGATGATGATGATAAGTGCAGACTGAGGGGGGAAAATGTCTTTCAAAGCATGAAGTGGGCGCTGTTAGTGAAACAGTTGCTGCCCGTTCTTGGGACACCCAGGACTGACCTGTAAGTAAGGGTGGGATGGCAGCAAACTCTCCCCAGAGTTAATTCTCTGGGTTCCAGGGATGTGCCTTTTAGGTAGCTGCCCCATCTTATGTCACATCTTGGTATCCACAGCACTCAGAGCCTTCTGAGCCATTGGGACATTCCATCCATCCATCCACCCACCCACCCACCCACTTACACATCCACCCACCCACCCACCCACTCATTCACCCACCCACCCACCCACCCACACATCCACACACCCATCCATCCATCCACGCTTATTCACTCACCCACCCACCAACCCATCCAGCCATCCAGACATCTGTCCATGTATCCATCCAGCCAGCCATCCATCGCCCTTCCCTCAGCCGCCATCCATCCATCCATCCATCCATCCATCTCTCTCTCTCTTTCTCTCTCAGGTTAAAGTGCCACAACAAATGCACCAAAGAAGCCCCGCCCTGTCATCTCCTGATCATTCACAGAGGAGGTAAGTATTTACCCCTTGCTGCCCTAGGGGTGTGAGTGGAGTGGGGGCTCCTGCAGGCCATCTGAGCAAGGAGTCCGGTCTGGGCCGATTCTGCATCCCTCCTGACCCCCTGATGCCCTGATGCCTGCCTATCTCATTTTTTTCCTCTGATACCCTTCTTCCCGACGTCTGTCTCCTTAATCCACGCCCTCATCCCTGCTCTTCCTATTTTTTTAGCCCCAGATTCATTTCCTTCTCCCTAAGTCTTTTTCTCTCACTCTCGTCTCCAATCTCAATGTCTATCCTTCTCTCTTTCCCCCAATTTCATTGCTTTTCCTTCCCACTGGAAAAGAGTGCCGAGTGTGTTTTCATTATGGGCTCTTTAGACTCAATCATTTGACCCTGCAGAAGTGGGCATAGGGAAGGGTCTGGCTCTGAGCTGTTGGTTTGGGCCATCCGTGTTCTGTCCCCTGGGGTTCTCGGAGTGTCTGGGCCAAACTGCACAGGCAGGGCAGGTAGCAGCTACCTATGGGTCAGCCACTCCAGCTGTCTCCTGTGAAAAAGCAAGACCAATTAGATGGAAGGAAAGACTAGAAAGAAAGGCCAGAGGCTCCATAGGAGGCACCTCCTTGGGAAGCCTAACAGTTCACCCTTCAAGATAGTTGCCCTGATCCTTGTCCAATGGGGTAGCTATCCCCAGACACCATCGTCCTCACGACAGTTCATCCACTGGGGAACCTCTGGGCCTGTGCTGTTCGTTACAGTAGCTATTAGCCATATGTATTTCATTTTAGATTAATTAAACTGAGATAAAAATAAAAATTGAATTCCTCAGTCTTACCAGCCACATTTTAAGGGCTCATTTGCCACATGTGGCTACCATATTTGCATAGTGCATATGACGAACACTTTCATCATCACAGAAAGTTCTCCTGGGCATTGCTGGTCCAGACCCTTGCTATTCGAAATGTTGGTCCAAGGACCAGCAACCGGAATCATCAGGGGGGCGGAGGAGGGCGTGTTAGAAATGCACGCTTTCTGGCCCCATTCCTGACCTATTGCATCGGCAGCTGCATTTTTAATGGGATCTGCAGGTGATGTATGCACAACGAAGGTCAAAAGTGCAGCTGTGGAGTAGGAGTTGCAAACTCAGGTGCCTTCCAGGGCCAGACAAGGACCCAAAATGAAAGAAGCTGGCCCGATGGGCGTGAAAAGTAGAAAGAGCATCCCAGTGGCGTCTAGAGAGAAGAGCCATGCCAGCAGCTATGCGAACCCGCACTGCAGCACTTCTCGGGTTTCGGAGACGAGCCCCAGTGGTTTTATGTGCCAGATGCTTGTTTTAAAACGTTAGCTACTTATTACAAGTTTAAAAAGCTGGCCGGCCTCCTTCCCACCCCCTCTCTACAGGCCGGGTGGAGCGAAGGCTTCCACTTGGGGGTACGGCGACTTGCTAATCAGAGACTGAGTCCCCCCTGGTCCTCCCGCTGGGCCCCTCCTACACCCTGATCTTGGTCAGTGCACACTCAGGGGCATCAAACCCAGGGGAAACCTAAAGAAGGAGGCAGATTGGCGCGGGAAGCGCTGGGCTGTGCTCTTAGTTTCCGACGATCTTAGCTTTGCTGATCTCCACGATGAGAGGAAACTGCAAGTGAAGGGAAAGTCTTCAGTTCTCTTCCAGTGCCCCTTCCCACCCCACATCCTCGATTAAGAACCATCTGTGCCTTGAACAACCGCACACACTCAACGAGGCTGTTTAAAGCCTGAATTCTCACTGTCCTTGGGTCGGCTTCACTGGGGAAATCGCCTCCCACCGGTTTCCACACCCTTGTTGGTTCCCCCAGAGCCCACTTCCCATGTGGGACCGCAGCCGCCTGCTGGAGGGACCCTCAGTCAGGGGCTGATGTCTGGGGAAGGGCTCCCTTCCACCCCACTGCAAGGCCGTGCCCCATTCGAACCTACAAAGCGCACGGAACTTTCCAGAAGTCCACCAGCTTCTTGCTGCACCACCCCCCTCCCCATCTTTAGTAGGAAGTTGGAAATACAGTCGGTTTCCATGGTGATGGCAGGCTCAGGCTGAGCAGAGAAATGAAATCCCTGGGTCAGTCCAAAGGTTTCACTTTTCCACCAACACCCCTGCCCCACCCCCACGATACAGAATAGCTAACGAATCACACCACCGGGCATCAAATCTGAACGTGAGTGGCTCGCTTCTGCCCGCCCCCCTCCCCTGTGGTCCCTGTAAGTGGTAAAATAACAGAACGGTGATAGGAAGAGGGCCTTGGATGATGTGGTTTGGATCAGGAAGCATTTATGTCGCATCAGCCCCGGGCCCAGAATTTGGGGCGGCTTTGGGGTGATGCGGTAGAGAAGGCTGGGAGAGCCGAGCCTTTCCTTCAGGGACCCAGGGTGGCCTGGATTAGGACACATGTGTTTTGATGTGCGACAGGCCGCTCACGCCTGAGGAATCCCACAAGTAACGAAAGATGATCCGATGGGGACAGGGATAGGTGGCCATGGCTCGTCCTCTGATTACGGGCCCGGAAAAGTCGGGAGCCTCTTGTAGAGCAGAGGAGGTTAATTCTGAGGTGAGCAACACTTATGGTGTTGAAAACAAACAGAGAGCTGCAGCTTTATGATGATAATTTGTCACTGTCAAGTCCAGATTGGCAATATGAAAAAAGAAAGAAACCCATGCACAGAAAACACTCCATGTCTCTACTGTGACACAACAACTGTTGTTTTCAGTCAACTTCCTTCTGGTCACGGGTGGGCCTTCGAGGTGGGTGTGAGCTCTGCCCTCCTGACATGCACTATAAAGCTAAAGTGATACTTAAATTCCCAAATCGCTGTTTTTGCCCCTACGGATCCAGCAAGGTTAGTCCGGACAGAGTCGGTCCCATGTGACATCAACAACCCTCTGCGAAAGCCACCCCGCTATTCGGACCTGCACATCAGTCAGACGCTCCCCAAAACCAACAAAATCAACAAGGTGAGGCTGGGGTCCTGCTGGGTTGGGGCGAGCCCGGGCTGCCGCCGCGGGAGGAAGGTTCTGGAACAGGACCCGGTGGCGTGATCTGGGAGCCCTGCCCTCACCTCCCAGGCCGCCGGGCTCTCCGGATTCGGTGCGGTTGGAGTTGAGCCAGGGTTGGGGGGCATCCAACCATCCGTGGAGAGCGAGTGAGCCAGGAATCTGTCGAATCTAGGGAGCGGGCCCATGGAAACGAGAATGAATGAGTGTGTCGAGGAGGGCACAGTAGGGACAGCAGGAGAGCCTGAGAGGGGCTCCTTGGTGGTCCAGACGCCAGACTCTTTGCTCTGTGAGATGCTTCACCATCTGCCAGGATTTGCTTTGCAGATGGTCCTGGGCTTCCTGACACATCTGTGGAATCAAACCACCGAGGGGCAGGGATCTGTTTCTGAGCTCCTGCCGGCGACGGGGTGGATGGATTCGCGAGGGGGCCCTGAGCCGTGGAGCCGGTTTGTGTGACTTCCAGCTGGTCCTCAGGGGGTGGTCCGCGGTGGGGCCCCTCTGTGCATCTTTCTTTCCAGTGTGGCCTGGAAACTTCCAGTGTGGTTTCCACACCCTTTGTTTGTTCAGACTACACAAAAGCCATCCCAGGGCTGTGTCCGGCCCCATGGTGGAAAGCGAGAGCTGTGCGTGCCAACAGGTGGCTGCTGAAGGCCCTCAGAGTCCTCCGCATGGCGTCGAAGGGAGATGAAGTGCGGATCAACCCAAGTGCGTGGCAGGTCGCCAGCCCGTGTTCGGGACCTGAGTGGGCATCCTGATGGCTGTCTGCCTTCTCACTGGCAAGGCAGGGTCTCGCTTCTCTGCTTAAGGCCGGGGTGGGGGGGCATGCCCCCAACCCCCCAGTCTATTCCCCATCCAGCAGCCAGAGTGATTCTTAATGAATTTAATTCGAGTGGTGTCACCCTCTGCTTAAAAACCATCCGGTGACTTTCTGGTACATTTGGAAAACAAACTCTCGCTGCAGCCTGCCAGGCCATGCATAATTTGGTCCCTCCCTCCATCTCGGAGCTCCCTTGCCATGCCGCCCTGCCAGAGCCCATATGTTCTTTTCCTCTCGTGCCGTCACCCACCATTTTTACTACCAGATCCCAGTCGTTCACCATCTGGCCCCTCGTGGCATCATCTTCTTAGCAGTTGAGAGCTGGGCCTCTGAAGTCAGACCTAGCATCCAGCCTTGACCTCCTCCACGTAGCAGCTGAGACTCTGGGCAAGTAACTGAATGTCTCTGAGCCTCAGGTGTCCTCGGTGTAAAATGGGTGTGTTCCAGGTGTCTCCTGCACGAACAAACACCTCCATCTTACTGGCATACAATGACAGCCCTTTAGTCACGCTCGTGGAGTCTGTATGTCCTTCTCCGAGATTAGGGATGGGGATGGGGGGCCTTTTTCTCTCTGCTCCATGACATCCGGGACTCAGCTGGGAAAACTCACAGAGCCAGGGGCTGGAATCATCTGGAACAGCCATCGGCCTACTATGGCTTACAGGCCAAATCTGGTTGACCACCTGTTTGGGGGAGTAGAATTGTATTGGCACAAGCCACCCCCATGTTGTCTGTGGGGCTTTCGAGCTTCAGTGGCAGAGCTGAGTAGGTCCAGCAGGGACCACGTGGCTCACAAAGCCCGAATATATTTACCATGGGGCCATTTCAAAAAAAAAAGGTTGCCAACCCCTAATCTAGAGACTCCTTTATGCACAAGTCTGGTCCCTAAGCTGGGACAAGTTGAAAACTGAGCTCAGCAGGTGCTTGGCAGGAGTACGTACCTGTGGACTCGCCTCGTGGCTTGGACCTCCTCACACCGTGGCTGCTTCGGCGTCGTCTGGCTTTGTGCATGGCAGCGCAGGGCTCAGAGAACGACTGTTTTAGCAAACGAGGTGGGAGCTACACGACTTTTATAACCCAGCAGTCTAAGCCCACGCATTGTCTTGGCTTGCCACTAGCCAAGCCCTGGCAGTGTCACTTCTGTCATATTCCTCCGATGGAAGCAGTCACGGCCTACACGGATGCAAGGGCAGGGGACGTCGATCCCATCCTGTTGATGGGAAGAGTCCGAGGACTTTGAAGCCATGTCTAAGAATGTCTGGGGGAGGGGGGTAATAAAAGCACCCCCCTCAGAGACCTGTCGTGGGGGTGAAGTGAAATCGTTCACGTTGAAAGCGCTTCGTGTAGTTCCTTGGCACCTGGTACGTATCCAGGATATTCTAGCTGTCACCATCAGCTTAAATCTCGGGGCTTCCAGCCAAAATGTCAGGGTCCGTTTTTCCTTTGTTATTTGCAAAAAATATATAGGTCTCTAAGCGAGGGGATCCCCACCTCTGGAAGGAATGAGGGGGCTTGAATGGTGAGGCCCCTAAGAAGTGACTGTGCGTGCTGCTAGCCCATCCTTTCCTTTGTGGCATCTTGGGACGAGGAGCTCAGAGCCATCTCAAAGCCTTTCTTTCTCTGGCTTTAAAGGTGCGATGACCCCCCTGGGTGCCAGATGGGACAGAAACAGGGGTCAGTCAGGCTGTGACACTGTTCTGCTTGTCTCCGAGCAGGAGAATCTGATGAGAGAAATAAATGGACCTCTGTTTAGGAAGCAGCTTTGACGTGAAGGTGGACAGGCTCCCGCATAAGGCCGGGTTATGTCCCCCGCCTCTTTCTCTTCTCACTGGCTTCACGCAGATTCTTTTCGTCAGGCCATGATGCGGTTAGTGCAATAGATTTCTGAGCCAATTTGGTCTGAAGGTTTCCTTTTCGCTGCTGTCTCCTCTCTTGTCTAGCCCAGTCAATCCAGGCCCACAGAAGCCCAGCTTTTCCATCCGGCGTGATGGTTAGAGTGTGCATCCTGGAGTCAGAGGGCCTGAAACTTGGTTCTTTCACTGGCTGGGTGATCGGAGCAAGACCTCCCTGCCTTGGTTTCCCGCTCTGTGAAATGGGTGGTCTAATAGGAGATGTTATTGAGATTGTGGAGAGGACTGGATGCGGTGATCTGTGTAAAGAGTGCAGTCCAACATCGGATGCTCAGGGCCTGGAAATAGCTGGATGATGAAGAAGACAGAGAACGAGGAAGAGGGAGGGGAACAGAGAGAGAACTTGGAAGAAGGAAGAGGATGGACGAGGGAGAGAAAGAGAAAGATGGAGAGGAAGAGGAAGAAGGGGAGGAATAAACAAGAGGCGGAAGGAGGAAGAGGAAGAGAAGGGAAGGGAAGCAAGAAGGAAGAAGAGGAGGAGAGAAAGGAGGTGATGGAGGAGAATGAAAGAGAATGAGGAGGAGGAGGGTGGAGGGATGGACAAGGATGGAGCAGCACCCGTCAGCCCCCTGGGAGACCCGTCTGCAGCCCTATGCTTCCACACCCGGGCACCGCAGACCCCGTCTGCAGTGGTGCCCATGGCTGATGCCCTGTTGACCGCAGCGAGCGATCTGACGTGGCCACCTGCCACCTTGCTCTTTCCGGCTGATCGCAAGGAACAGGGACCCACCTCACTAACTCAGCAAAAAGAGTCGCCTATGACGAGGCAAGACCTGGGCCTGTAAGCGAGAGCCTGGGAGCCGGGCCTCGTGACACCAGACGTGGAGGGCGGTGTTGCACCCAGGCCGGCCCCTGGGACCTGCAGCGAGACCGTGGATGGCCCTTTGGGCCTCCGCTATGACAGTGACTCGGCAGCTGTTCGTGGCTCTGCTCCGGTCTGGCTTCCTCATCCTCCCCTTCCTCCTCTTTCCTCTGTGTCGTTGCATCTGCCGCCGTATAGTCCCCACTCCTCATCCCCTCAGCTTATTCGTTTTCTGGTTTGTTGTGGCTCCTCTGTTCTCTCTGAACCTCGTCTTCTCTCTACCTTGGGTCCCCATGCTTTCTGTCCTTCCTCCTATTGGCCCGGGTCATCTTTTCGTTCAGTAGCGTAGGTCACTGGCCACCTGCCCTTATGTCCTGACGCACGGCCCTGTGTTGGGAGTGGGCTGCGGCGGTCAGAACCCTTGGATGGCTGTCTGAACTGTCCATTCACCATGAAGTCTGTTGCGTTGGAGGGTGGGGACCGTTTCCTTAGGAACAGCCCATGGGCGAGGCAGCGACTATCACCGCCGCGTCCAGATCAGTGCGCAGCTGGGGGAAGGGGAAGCCGGGTCGACAGACAAGCTTCTGTTTGATTTCTCTTTGCAAATGTGAGTTTCTCATTACTTAGCACAACCCCATGTTTCTGCTTCCGGGCCAGGGGTCAGGACCTGGGCCTCTGACTCTCAGTGTGACTCCGACACGTCACTCTCCATCTCCCAAGCCTCAGTGTCCCCACCTGCAGAACGTAGGGGTTGGGCTGGCTGGTCTCTGAAGGCTGTCTCCACACCTTGGCTGTGCTGAGAAAGAAGGATGATGTCCCCAGGTCTTTCCTACACCATCCGACGGGGGTCGACTTTCCCTCCGATGGACACAGCCTCCAGCCGCTAGTCCCACTGGGACACGGGCCTGGATCTGACCTGCAGAGAGAAGCTCCCTCCTGTCCTAGCAGTTCTTCCAGGGAACGTGGGCGTCTTTGGACGTTTCTGTGTGTTCACGTCAGCCCTGGGCTGCACAGATGAGAACGACCTGATCCCTACCCTCGAGGAAGCAGAGAATTCCTTTCTCCATAAAGGCAGTTCTTCTGTTCCTCCCTTCACCTTTCTATCCATCTTTTTTCCTTTTCATTCATTCATTCATTCATTTATTCATTCACGTATGTGGCATTGATCAGCCCCCTCTGATGGTTTCCATTTCCATGCTGAGTTCTTCAGATTCCAAGATAAGTCTAGGAGGAGGCGGCGGATCCTCTGCCTTCCCATCTCTCTCATTCCACTCCTCCCACTCTCCTCCCTTCCTTCCCTTATTTCTTCTTTCCTTTGTCTAGCACACACTTATTGAAGTCCACACTGGGCCTGGCACGTGGCTACTCCAGACCCCGCTTATATCCTGCTCTGGATCCTGGCCCCGCAGTAACAAATGACCACGAACTGGGGAGCTGACGCAGCGGACAGTTGTTCTCTCTCACAGTCCTGGAGGCCAGGAGCCTAAAATCGAGGTGTCGGCTGGACTGTTTCCCCTCAGAGGCTCAGGGAGGATCTTTTCCTTGCCTCTCTCCTGACCTTCGGTGGCTCCAGCATTTTGGGGTTCTTTGACTTGCAGAAGCATCAGTCTGACGCCTACTTCTGTCTTCACACGGCACTTTCCTCCGTGTATGCCTGTCCTTTTCTGTTTCCTATAAGGACACACGACATTGGATTTAGGGCCCATCCTAATCCAGGATGACCTCATTTCAAGACCCTTACCTTAATTGTACCTGCAAACACTTATTTCAAATAGGGCCTCATTCTGAGGTTCATGTGGACATTGTCCCTTGGGGGACACTATCTAGCCCACTACACAGCTCCTGACCTCACCCCCACCCGGGCCATTCTGAGGGTGCACATGTGGATTCCACCCTCATCTTTGAATTTAGAGCAGGTTCAGGGGCCGGAGAGACAGCGCTGGTTCCAACCGAGATGCGAGAGAGGATGCTGAAGGCTTCTCTCGTGCTCCCTCTTGAGCTGTCAGGCTGTTGATTCTTTAATAAACACTCGGGAGGAGAGGTGCTAGGATGGGAAGAGTGCTCTGGGCACCTCAGCGTGGGGCTTTCCAAAATCAAAGAGGCACAGGGCGTGTGGCTGTCACCTACATGGCTTTCATTACGTGGCTCCCTTTCACGCTGGGGTCCAGACCGTGGATGGGAATGTGACTTTAGAAACTGTTCCTTCCACAGCTGGATGCAACCTGGTGGGGATGAAGCAGGAGGCAGGACTTGGAGAGGATTGGGGGGCTGAGGAAGGGAGGGCTGAGGCTGCTGGAGTGGAGTCTCTTCCCGCTCCGCTCACTCTCACTGTTGTGTCTCTGTCCCCTGTTTGTCCCCTACCCCCTGCCTTTGTTTCTTTCTACAGGACCACATCCCCGTCCCTTACCAGCCAGACTCCAGCAGCAATCCCTCGTCCACGACGTCCTCCACGCCCTCCTCGCCAGCACCGCCCCTCCCTCCCAGCGCCACGCCGCCTTCTCCCCTGCACCCTTCCCCGCAGTGCACGAGGCAGCAGAAGAGCTTCAACCTGCCAGGTACCTTCACGCTTGGGGAGCCGAGGGGGGTGTCAGGTTCATGCCAAGGCCATTTGGGGGCCTGTCCACGCTCTTAGGCAGCAAGTCGAAGGCATGTGGATTGAGCTAAATCCCTTGAAATCGGCAGGGGACCTGTGCCCAGCATCTCAGGCTACACGCCTGAACAGGGCCGCGTTCTGAGTCCTACTCTGGATGTCAGGATAGGGCTCCGAATGAGTGGGCCGGGTTCTGGATTCTGTATCTAGCTCTGTCATGGCCCTGCCTCGAGACCTCTGACTTCAGCTTACTCACCCCTGAAAGGATGTAGGTGGGAGACAGGACCCCGAAGGTTTTTCGAGCTCACGAAGGCCCGCTCGAGGTTCACGCACTGCCCAGGGCTGCCGTTTTTTTTTTTTTTTTTTCCCTTCTTTGAATTGTCTCCTGGCCCTTAAACTGCATTTGTCCATTTATTTCCTTACCATGTGTTTCATGAACATCTACCGTATATCAGGTGCTGTGTACGGAGCAGCGCACAAACCGGACGTGCCGTGTATGAGCTTCCTGTTGCCGCCGCAACAAGTCACCCCAAGCTTAGTGGTGTCAGACAGCACAAATGCATTACCTTATTCTTACGGAGGTCACAGTCCTAAATCCATTTCGCTAGGCTGGAAACCGAGGTGTCAGCAGGTCCGCTGTCCTCGGGAGGTTCTAGAGAAGCATCTGTATTCTTGCCTTTTCTCCGCTTCTGGTGGCCGCTAACATGCCTTGGCTTGTGGCCCCATCCGTGCCACTCCAGCCTCTGCTTCCGTCCTTACATCTCCTTTTCTGACTCGCTCTCTGCCTCTGATCCCCCTCCCTCCGTCTTATAAGGACCATTGTGATTGCATTTAGGACCTACCCAGAGAATCCAGAATAATCTCCCCCCTCCTCAGATTCTTAAATTAGTCACATCTGCAAAGTCCCTTGTGCCATGCGAAGTAATGTAGTCGCCGTTTCCAGGGATTAAGCTGTGGACCAGGGCATTATTCTGCCGACCACAGGCTCTGCCCTCCTGGAGTTTAGAACTTAGTGGGACAGACAGGTGTTAACCCAGCAAACGTCCACACGAAAATGGAATTAGAAGTTGCGGTAAGGGCTGCGAAGGGAAAGAAGGTCACTATGAGCAAGTTCAAGAAGAGAACAAGTTTAAGTTGATAGGACAGAGGCAGCTTGAGTTGTGAACATGCAGTGGACGTGTCCAGGCAGAGGGGGGGGGCACGTGCAAGGCCCTGCCCCAGGGAAGAGCTGAAAACCTGTCCCACTGGCCTGAGTGCCCCAATCAAGAGAAGATGGCACCAGGTGAGACTCTGGAGCTGCAGGGGTGAGGCATGGCAGGGCCTGGTAGGATGTGGCAGGAATTTAAATTTGGAGACGCGATGGGAAGCAATTGAAAGGTTGAGGTAGGGGATGACTTGATTCTTCTTCCTTCTAGATCTTTCCTTTCCGAAGACCCCCTTAGGCTGCTCGCTGGGGAGGCCATAGGTAGGGAGTTGGGGCTCCAGAGAGGAAGTGCCTTTTAAGTGGCCTCCTGGTCTCTCTGACCTCTGGTCCCAGGAAGCCTCCCGGTCCCAGAGTCCTCTTCTTGCCAGAGAGCCAGGGGCCACTTGGGTGCACCAGGTCCCCCCTGGAGCTGCTCCTCCGTGGTGTCTGTCATCAGCAAGAACAGGGCCCAGAGTGATGCCCCGTCCTCTTTCAGCCACTCCCTCCCTCTCAGTCATCAGGAACAGCTGTGCTCTGGCACAGGGTGGGGTCGAGGAGGGGGTTGACTCTGGGCAGGCGTTCGCGGGTGTCCCATTGCCTGACACCTGTCCCTTCTGGGAGCAGGGCTCGCTCTCCGTGGCCCAGCCCTGCCTCCTCAGCAGGCTGTCCCGGCCAGCTAACCTTTTCTGCAGACACTGAATCCCCCATGCCAGCCGGGGAGGGAAGAGATCAGCTAAGCCTCTTGAGAGCCCCGGCTAGTTTCCCTTCTTTTAATTTTAGCCCCTTGTTGACAACAAAATGTCTGCGTGCAGTGAGACAACCCTGGGTTACCTAACAGAAGAAAGGCCCCAGAAATCACGGAGGCTGCTTCTCTTTCAAAGCTTCGCTCTGTGACCTGGAATAAATGGTTTCCTTTCCTGGGTCGCCTCGTTTTCCCGAATCAAAAGTGCATCCATTTGGACTCCAGCGGCCTGGGAGAGGTGGGAACTGCTGTGCTAAGAGAGAGCTGATTAATTCAACGAACGCTAGTTGCACATCCACCGTACAAGGCTCCAAACCAGGGGCTGGCCAGGGATCCTGAGAAACTGAGGTTGGAGACAGTCGCCCAAGCTTTGAGAAGCCGCCAAAGCGAGAGCAAGGATTCACCCTCGCAGGATCAGCTTCTAGACCCCAGGGTCAGAAACACTGTGCTCATTCTTGGTGAGCCAGCTGTCAGTTGTGACTCGTCTCCGAATGAACAGAATAGTTTCTGGAAGTATCTTCACCAGCTCAGACTCCTAACTGACCCCATCCCTACTCATTTCCTTGACCTGGGGGTATAAAGCTCTGTGTGACCTGCCCACTGCCCCTGACCCCCCTTGTCCTCCTGCTCCAGGCCCTCCACCCCACTGGAGTAAAACCTGAGGACTGTCTGGAAGAACTGGCCCGGGAGAGTGGGCTGGAAGTGAAATGAATCGTGGGGGAATCAGCAGTGAAGTTGAGGAACTGCCTTTTACATATTTTCCCCTAAATACAGAGATTAACCCATACTATGGCAGGCAGAAGAAGGGTCCCTCAACGATGACCACGTTCTAATCTCGGGATCTGTTACTTTATGTGGCAAAAGGAGCTTTGCAGCTGTGACTAAATTAAGGCTCTTGAGGTAGGAAGATTAGCCTGGATTATCGGGGTGTGGACTCTAAATGGAATCGCGAGGCTCCTTAGATGAGGGAGGCGAGAAGGTCAAAGGCAGTGGAAGGCCGCGGGAAGACAGGAGCAGAGACTGGAGTGATGGGGCTGTGTGAGCCCACACAGGCAGGCGGCTCCAACGTCTGGAAAAGGAAGGAATGGGTTCTCCTTTCAGCTTCCAGAAAGAACCGGCCCTTGCCGACACCTCGATGTTAGCCCGTTAGGACTTATTTCAGATTCTGAGCAGTAAGAGAGTAAATCTGTGCTGTGTCGAGCCCCCAAGTTCGTGGTAATTTGTTACAGCAGCAGCAAGATAACAATACGACGCTCCATGCAGAGAATTGGGAAAACACAGGAAACTCATAAAGCTTTTTTTTTTAAGTCAGGTAATCCCTTCCAAAAGGGGGAAAAAAATTAATATTTGAGATTACGGCTCTACAGACGTTTTCTGTGTGTTCTTATGCATTTGCCGCCCCCACACCCGCAAAGGGGATTGAGCTCAGGATGACTCTCCGAGTTGGGGTGCTCGGTTTTCAGGGAGCATCACATGGGAGGGTCGTCTTAGGTGTTTAGAGCTCTGGTTTCTTGACACATGTTCTCAGTCTTTTGGAGTTCGGTGGGTCTGCAGGAGTCTGGAAACCCTTGGGGATGGGCAGAGAATACACGTGGTGGCTATGGGAGCCAGGGTACCAGGAGGGGAGCCCCAGGGAGGCCCTCACTCTGGCATTTCTTTCTCTCCCCAGCATCCCACTACTACAAATATAAGCAGCAGTTCATCTTCCCAGGTGAGCCTCCTGTGAGCAAGCCCGCTGATGCGTGGGAGTGGCCGGGGTGGACAGAGGCGGGGTCGACCCCAGCATCACCCCAGGCTCCGAGAGGGTAGAGCTGGGATCTCCAGACCCTAGGGTAATGGCTGGGCCTGGGATTGGAGAGGGAAAGCGAGGCAAGTCTCAAGGGCACCAGGACGCCAACAAGGCCCCCCCGGAGGTCTGCAGAGGAAGGGAGGGCGAGGGGAGAGGCACCCCAGAGCCACGTGGCTGGGGAGAGCGGGGGAGAGCGGCTTGAGTTGGGCCCTGGGAGACGTGAAGCTGAGTGTCCTCGCCATTCCAAAGGGACTTCAGGAGTGAGAAGGATTCAGAGACGACCAGTGGGTGCTTCAGGCCAGAGGCTTTGGGGTTCTGGCAGCCCCCGAGGTAACTATAGGAAAATTTAGTCAGGATGTCATCTAGAACACTGGTGGATCTAAACTGGGAAAGCTCAGGTGGTCCAGGAGGGAAGAGAAGCGTTTGGCCAGCCCCAGGCCCCCAGGATCTGGTGAGGACGTATTAGCTGTCAGCACCTTCCAGGAGTCGGGCTTTGGGGTGGTTGTGGACGCTACGTTTATGTCCTGTCTGCCTCGTCTCTGGCTCACAGATGTGGTGCCGGTGCCGGAGACGCCGACCCGGGCGCCGCAGGTCATCCTGCACCCAGTGACCTCGAATCCAATGTAAGTGGAGCAGGGACCCCCTTGCCCTGCCCTGGCCCTTCAGTCCTCTCAGGCTCCCCATCCTCTTTCTTCCTCTTCCTGGAACTGATGGGGTTGGGAGGCAGGAGGAGAAGATGTAGGGGGACAGAGACACATACGGTATGTCTCAGGCAGAGAGAGGGAGAGTGTGACAGCCCAGGCCCCCACGAGCCAGCTCTGCCTTATGTCCCTGTTGGTCACGTGTGATTCGCAGGGGCCAGCCCATTTCCTTAGACACCCCGACTCCCACGATCAGAAAGACAACGTGCCCCGGGCAATGCCTAGACCTTAACGGGAGGCCAGTTGTGCTGTGTCCTTGCTCCCCTTTTAAGTTAGGTCTATACCAGGGGTCAGCAGATGACAGCCGACGGGACACAGCCAACTTGCTGCGTGCTTTTATAAATAAAGTTTTATTGGAACGCAGCCATGCCCACGTGGTGACAACACACTGTCTGGCTTTCAAAGGACGACGGCAGAGTGAAGTCATCGCAACTGAGGCCATGTGGCCCGCAAAGTGTAAAAGACTCTCTGTCCCTTTAGGGAACAAGTTCGCTGGCCTCTGGCTGATACCATTGTGGAAAGAAAATAATCTAATTTTTGGAAACCGAGGACTGTGCTCTAAAGAAAAGACAGTCACGTGTCATCACACCACTCTTAGATGTGTCTCTTTCCGTTCATGCTTTACATGCTTGTGATCCACGACACACACCGTTTCCACCCTGCGTTTTCCTTTACTGCTATAACATCACATTTTCGGATTGTTCCAGACTCTTCGTACATGTGGTTTGCAATGATAATGATGGGAAACTATCATTCCAGTGCGGACTCATTTCCTTCACCATTTCCCTGTGGCCAGATCTCACATCTTCCCAATGTTTCACGGCTGTGAACACCACCGCAGGGAACGTGTTTGTGTGGGGCGTCTTGAGCACCTGTAGGATAGAGACCCTCTCTCCAGCCGGTTTATGCAGCCAAAGTGAAATCACCTTCCTTCTTGGGTTGTGACCGAGGTCCTGGGGGCACACTCAGGACCTAATTTCCAATTAACTGCTTTCCCAACTCACGTTTTTGGCCTAGTTGGTGTTCCTCCTGACTCGGCTAGCTGCTCCATCCTGTCTGACCCACGTGATGGACTTTGTTAAAGACCCAAACGGTACATCTCTGACATCAAAAGGAGCAGCAGTTTGCCAGGGGACATGGCGCTGGCGTGTCGCTCCGATCATGTCCCTGCTGCGCATACACCAATTCCACAGTTTGTACAAGACAAGCTCCGGGTTATTAACTGAGAGTCCAGGAAAAAGCAGTTCATAACTGCTTGCGGTCTGCTTAAATGTGCATGTGCAGAAGGGAAATAACAGCCTTGGCTGCTGTCATCATGCCCCGATGCAAGCAGAGGAAGGCCCCCGTTGTGGAGGTGTGAAGAGGGACTCCAGCCGCATTCATTGTTCCGCCTAAGTGTCCCCCAGGGCACCAAGCTCCCAGTCACTGTGGTTTCGTTCTGCCTTCCCGGCCTGTACTGTAAATAATTGGTTAATATGATGGCAAATACCACTTTGTGACCAACCTTCTTTCTCCTTCTTTTAGTTCTTTGTCGTCTTTCAGACTCCCTCTCGCCAGGAGTCCCTCCAGCAAGTGGATTGACTCATTCTGTAACGTCAGCAGCAGCTTCCTGGGGTTTGAGGGTCAGGATAGGGGAGGCCCCCCCCACAAAGGGAGGAAGGGGGAACCTGCGAAGCTGGGAAAATAGGAGGGGTGTGGTATCCATTGTGATTCCTCCCTCCCACCAGTTCCAGCTCACCCCGTAAATACATACACGTCCTCTACTCCAAAATAGATCCCCCCAAATCCTTTAACACACATCATGCCCCACATCCCCATCGCATACCATGCACTCCAACACCCCCCTCTCATCCCCAGTGCACACGCAGTGACACCATCAGCATACGTCATATCCCCGGCATGGACACACAGCTCCCATGCACGGAGCAACTCCTGCATAGAGCACATCCCGTGATGCACCCCAGTACTCCATACACAACTCGGTTCTCTCTCTCTCTCTCTCTCTCTCTCTCTCTCTCTCTCTCTCTCTCTCTCTCTCTCTCTCTCTCTCCCCCCTGCATCTTCTAGTTCAATACAGTTGTGCTTCTCCCTCCTCATTCTCACTCCATACTTCTTGATTCAGTGTGATCAGCAAGGTCCAGCAGGAACACCATGAACTACCAAATACATCCAGGCATCCTCCCTCCTGGGAATTTCTATCTCCCTCCATTTGTTCAGTCCCTGCCCTTCTGCACACTATCCGCGTACTTGGCTTTCCTTCTCTCAGGAATAGCATAATGTTCCCCAAAGTCAGAAGCCAGGCCAGCTTCACCTCTGCATTCCTCTGAGGGTCTAGCACTGTTCCTGGCACATAATTCTAACCGAATGAATGAGTGAATGAATGAATGAGCAAACAAACGATCCAGATTTTGAGTGAACTTTAGAGATCTGATCAGTCCTTTCCTAGGGACCACCTAGAGCTCCGAGGATTCTTCCACTCGTGGCATTTAGGCCAGGGTATAAAGAAGCTGCTAGATTAGTGGGAGCCGAAGCCATAAAGAAAAATGAAAGGCCCGGAAAATCTATTTTTTAAAACAGCGTCCCTGCACACAGCTCCTTGATGGCAGGGTTATAGATGATTTCAGACACAAGTGTGCAAATGAAATTCGAGATAAAGCCTCGGGGGTGAACGCTTCTCATTTGGGGACCCTTCACACGGGGATAAACTCAACAGGTGGACCCCACCCTTGCACCCGAGGGTCACATTTGTTTATTTATTTTTCCCCTTACAGCTTGGAAGGAAATCCATTACTTCAAATTGAAGTGGAGCCAACCTCAGAGGTGAGAACTGGAGAGCGAAGTAGCAGCTTTGTTTCCAGGGGCTGCGTCGAAAGCGACAAAGTCAAAGTGATATCTTTGGTGAGGCAGAAGGCTGGGGCAGGTGGGAGGTGCAGGGCCCTGAATGATGGATGTTCTGACTCAGGGACAACCAACAAGGGGTGGGCCCTCCCGGCAATGAACCTAATGGGCCGTTATATGATGCGCATCATGGAAAAGCTAGTTGTGCGGAAATCGGTGAGTGATTTGCATTCTTAGTTGGAAAACCAGTTCAGGGCTGGATGAACCCCCAGGTGGATGTGCCCCGCTGCCTTCTAAGAATGCATGGGAGGAGGCGAGGGCCTCAGACACACTGGGCTTGATGGGGTGTTGAGAATGTTCTGGGGCTTCTTCCTACCTGCCAGAGCCTCTGGAGGAATAAATGCCGTGTCCAGCGTGAGCACGATGAAGCCCTGACCCCTTGAAAGGAATAGAATCAGGGTTGGCAGAGAAAAATCATGTCCTTTTTCTGATACTACATGAAAAATGGTTCTGGGAGAAGCTGGTGTGTCCTGTGTCCGTTCTCCCTGATCGATAGCTTGCTCAAGTTTGGGGTTATGAAGACCTGCATCCAGCCAAGGGACTACCCCGTCAGGCTATCTAGTCAGGCCCCACACCCCTGGGAGTCCCCACTGGCTCAGGCATCGGCCACTTCCACATTCCAGTAAAAAAACTTAGGGGGCAGGCACCCCCCAGCCCCAGGCACCCCCAGACCCCACGCTGGGAAGGCGGGTCCTTAGAGTTTGGGGTCCTTAGAGCTTGAGCCTTTAACTCTCGTTTGGTCACGCCTAAGTGTACCTGACTCTCGTGGGCGTGCAGGATGGAAATGCAGATTCCTAGCCCTGGCCTGCTCATGTTCGGATTCCGTAGGTCTGGGTGCGGCCCAGGAATCTATCTGCATGTTTCCAGGCATTTTAGTCCATGTTTCCGGTAGGTGGTCAGGTCTGTGCAAAGGACTTAACAGGCCTTTATCTCACTGAAAACTTCACGCCACCCCCAGGGGTAGATTGTATTAGGCCCTCTTCGTGATGACGAGAGTAGGGCTCAGAGAAGTAAAGCGACTTACCCATAACTTACGGAGGCCAGATTCCAGCTCACTTGGCCTGAGGAGTTCCCTGAGGCATGGGACTTCCTATACCAAAACCAGGGAAGATCTAGCAAACCAGAGTGAGTGGCCCCCCTAGCATTTCTCCTCTCTGAACCTCAGTTTCCCCCTTTGCACAAGGGAGTTGAATTATCACGATGTCCCTTTCGGATCCTTCATTGTATATGATTTTTAGGCAAATCAGGAGACACGTGTACACACCAAACTGAAGATGCACCTGGAGACGTGTCCAGACCCTCACACGCACAACGGGGACCCAGGGGGACCTCGTGGGAAGGTGGGCCAGTGCAGGACCAGCTCTGACCTCTGTCCCCCTTCCGACCACAGAATGAAGAGGGCCACGATGAGGCCGAGGAGTCAGAGGACGACTTCGAGGAAATGAACCTTTCCCTCCTCTCGGCCCGGAGCTTTCCACGCAAGGCCAGTCAGACCAGCATCTTCCTGCAGGAGTGGGACATCCCCTTTGAGCAGCTGGAGATCGGCGAGCTCATCGGAAAGGGCCGCTTCGGGCAGGTGTACCACGGCCGCTGGCACGGGGAGGTGGCCATCCGGCTGATCGACATCGAGAGGGATAATGAGGAGCAGCTAAAGGCCTTCAAGCGGGAGGTGATGGCCTACAGGCAGACGCGGCACGAGAACGTGGTGCTGTTCATGGGCGCCTGCATGAGCCCGCCCCACCTGGCCATCATCACCAGGTCAGTCCCGTCTGGGCTCCCCGTGCATGGATCCCTAGAGCTCTGCTTCCAGCAGGATTGAGAAATTGGGGGGTTCTGGTGAACACAACATTCTAGTGAATAGAGCATCCCCGGCTCAACCGGTCACGCTTTGTGTGGTTTTAGGATTTGCGACTCTAGAAAATACCCTTAAGGCTAAAAGTCTTTGGCAGAGCAGTGCCATGGGGAGCCAGAAAGTTGGTTGTGGGTTCCCCTATGCTCCAAGTATTTGGGAAACTACGTCTCTGAGACACACGTCCTCCATATGCAAACTGAGTGGAGTAGACTTGAGGGGTCTGCACACTTTTTCTGAAAAGGTCCCAGTAGTGAATATCTTCAGCTTTGCGGGCCATACAGTTGCTGTAGCAACTATTCAACTATTCAGCTCTGCTACTGGAGCCACAGACAAGATGTAAATGATGTACGTGACTGTGTGCCAATAAAACTTTATGTGCAGAACCAGGCAATGGGTTGGATTTGGCCCACAGACCCTAGAGTGCCAATCCCTAGACTAAGATTCTGATGACTATTGTTCTGCTTGTCATTAAGGCAGCAGGGCATGTTTGCAGGGCATTATCTTGTTGTTTTAAAGGTCCGGGTCTGTGATCAGTAGCTGCACAGAAGGGATAGTTAGTAGAGAATGGACATTAAGGAAATGTCTGAGGATAGGAACTTCCTTGGACTTGCTCCCTCACCGTGCCCAGGGATGTGGGCGTTGGAAATGGGTCACGCTGGTGTTAGTGGAACCGCTGTGGAACCATCCTTTGGCGTGTTTTTAAACTCTGGCATTTGCTCTCTTGTCACATTAGGACTGGCCACAGCAGTGGCATTCTGAGTGTGGCCTGTGATGCCAAGGGTCCTTTCCCATACTCAGCTCAAGCAATAAGATCCCAAATACACAAGCCTCGCGTCTTGGCAGGTGGGAGCTGTGGGCTCAGGGAAGAGCTGGTGTGTCTCTGATCTCCCTTGTGATACAAAGCCTCTTTGAGTCCATTCATAAGACTTTAGCAATTGGTAGAAGGTGTGTTCTCATCTGTCACCACTGATCATGCAAACGGTGGGTTGACTGGAACCCACACATCAAATCCAAACGCTTGTAAAGGACTGGAGATCTAGGCATGGCCCTTCAACTGTCCTTAAATCGGGGTAAAAGGAGTGGTTCTTGACTCTGCCACAGAAGTGGTTCTCGGATAATCCATCCGGGTCATTCGAGGGCTGGTCTGTTCTGATTACGTGAGTGTATCAGGACGCTTTTGCTGAGTAACAAACTACCCCAGGACTTTGTAGTTTCCCTCTATTCTGTGGACAGTTCTGCGCTGAGCCAGGCTCGGTAGCGGGGCCCTTGGATGTGTCTGTGGTCAGCTGACAGGTCCGAATGGGGGCTGGTCAGCCCTGGATGCCCTTACTCATGTGTCTCTGGGTTGGCAGATTGTCAGCTGAGGTGCCTCAGTTCTCTTCCACATGGCCTCTCACCCCGCAACAGGTGAGCTTGGGGTCCCTCCCGTGGTGGTCTCAGTGTTCCAAGTGCAGCCAGAGATCAAACCCTAATGGACCAGTGCCTTTCCTGTCCCTGTCTGTATTGCATGGGCTAATGTCCGCTGGCCAAAGCAAGTCCCGTGATTAACCTCCATTCAAGGCATGAGAAACAGACTCTTCCTCTGGATGAGAGGATTTTCAAGGTCACGTTGCAAGGGCGTGAATGAAAGGAAAGGAACAATCCGTGGCCGTTTTTACGATCTACCGTCACTAAACTCCAGCTTTCCTTGTTCCCCGTCTTATCCAGTAGGTACCGTCTTCACTAGCAGGTAGTCAGAAGCCCTTTACTTTGGGGGACATAAGTCTGGTCGGAAGGCGGTCTTTTCCCCACCACTGGCCTTCTGCCCAGTGCTCTTTAGTCTGTTCCCTCAACTTTCTGTCTGGCCTGCTTCTCACCTTCTGGCCTGCTAACTCTTTTTTATATCCCTAAATCAGAAATTTGAAATCTGTCATCTCCTTTTTTCTGCCTGGCCTAAGAACCTTCTGCCTCCTTCCCTCCGACTTTTCAGTGTCATCAGTGGAACCCTGTTAACCCAAGCCTCTCTCACCCCTTCCCCAAGTGCTGGCTAATAGGAAGTGGCTGCCTTCGGGTAGCAGCCATCCTTGAAAGCCGAGTGGTCATTATGAAAATGTGTCGCTCATCCTGCAAGCCAGCTGTGTTTGTGGCCCTTTTCTGTTATGTGCAAAATTCTGAGTCCCCGCCCCAAGCACCATAACTGCCTGCAGATTTCACAAATAGCAAAGCCTTTTCCTGGCACCATGATAAAGGCTCTGCAGCTTTGGGGCCTGTAATTGGGCTCTGAAGTGTTTAGGATTTTGCGTGAAGAAGCCAGATGAGCCCCAAAGAAGTGGCATTTATGCCACGTTATTGTTTCATTATATGTTTATCTTGAGGGGGCTGCGGGTACCCCTCTCTCCCAGTTAGCATCATCCACTTGTTGGTTATCCAGGTTTCTTCTCTGAACGTTCATTTTGAAACCAAATATTTGAGTAATTTGATTAATCGCTTGCATTCACACAATTGGCTGGCAGAGGTCGATGACTGGATGTTAGCCAACCAACTGGAACAATTTTCGGACCCTGGATTTTTATTTTACAGGGAACATGAGACCAGATAATTACCTGGCATATTCCGGATAAATTCACAATGGCCTGTTCTAGCCAATTACTTAGTAATTATCATCGAAGTTAACAAGTATTTCTAAGATTAGCTTCCTTGTATTGCAATATGTATGGCTCTTGGGGAATGAGTAATCACTGACTAGTTACCCAACGGCTGTATCCCCAAATGCAATTAGCAGGATTGCTAAATCGTTTCACGATTGGGTCATTATGAGATAGCAAAGCTATTGACAGCCTGCAGAATAGCTCATTTAAAAAAACTCCAAATGGAATTGGAAACCCAGTAGGGACAGAGTGGAATGAAAGCCTGTCTCATCCTTCTACCCTGTTGCAGTTTCCTTGGCCTCAGTTTTCCCATCTGTACAATGAGCAGGTAGAAGCAAGATACAAAATACGAAGGTACAAGATACAAGTGACACAATACTTTAGTTCTCTTCGCACGGCTGTGCTTGGGAAGCAGACTGGAGCATCTCTGGAGTCGTGCTTCCCAAAGTATGGGTCCACATGGATCTCCTGCATGAGAGCCAGCGAAAGGGCGAAGGTCACGAAAGGCAGATTCCTGGGTGCTGCCTCTGTTAGTTTTCTGAAGCTGCTGTAACAAGTTAACGCGAACTTGGTGCTTTAAAACGACTTACATTTACTCCCTTAGGGTTCTGGGGGTCAGAAGTCCAGAGTGGATCTCGCGGGGCTAAAATCAGGTCCGAGCTGTGTTTCTTTCTGGAGGCTGGAGAGGACCGACCATCTGTTGCCTTTTCCAGCTTCTAGAGCTGCATTCCTTGCATTCCTTTGCTTGGGGCCTTTTTTTCCACCTTCAAAGCCATCAGTTTAGCATCTTGTTTCCATTGTCTTATGGCCGCCTTCTGCAGTAAACTCTCCTTCTTTGTAAGATGCCTTCTCCCTTTCATAGAGATACTTGTGACTGCATTTAGGACCCAACGAGGTAACCCAGGGTCCTTGCTGCTCAATTGATCACATCTACAAAGTCCCTTTTGCAGTGGAAGGTAACATTCACAGTTTGCAGGAATTAGGGTTTGGATCTCTTTGCAGGGGCTGTTTTCAGCCTAGCACATGACCCTAGGCCCAGTGAGACAAGCCTCTTTGTAGATGAAGCCTTTTTACCAAGCTCCCCTGCCCATTCTCATTTAACTCACCTTGGGGAATCATACCCCAGGAAGTATCACCAGGGAGTGCCCAGTGTCAATGCTAGCAGTGTCCACGCAACGACAAAGAAAATGGAAACAGGGAAGTTTTCTGAGGAAAATAAACCAGACAGAATTACAAAATAATTAGGATCTCAGTGGGAGATAATTCGTTATTTATCTGCTGAAAAGAGCACGGGCCAAGCTACCTCAGTTTGGTGCCATGGAGACAGAGACAAAGCAAAATTCGGAAATCGATGTCTCTGAGAGGGCCTCGTTAGGGGCAGCCTGACCCCACTGAACCCGCACAGCCGTATTATGGATGTGGAAGCCGAGACCAGGAGAGGAAAGCGAGGCCAGTACAGGAACACAGGTATCCGTCGGTACACCTCATCTCCCAACAGCTCGAAAAATCCCATCCCCTTTCAATACTTATTGATTGATTGATTGATTGATTGATTCTTTCATTCAGGTATTTAGTACAGACGTATTAAGTTCCAGGCACTTTGCTGGTTGTTAGGAGACAATGATGAGCAAGACAGACATGGACCCTGTCTCTGAGTTGCCGTCATTCTGGTGGGGGAGGCACCAGTACTAAAGTCGGTGTGTGTGGGGAGAGGATCCTGGCAGCCTCTCTGAAGTGAGATGTGGGTAGGGGCCTGGATGCTAGGAGCCTGTTGTGCAGATGCTGGGCAGCCCGGGGGTATGAATGAACAGCAAGGACCAAAGACTGTGGTGATGGAACATGGTAGGTGAGGCCACAAGGGTAGATGATGAGGGGTAAAGGTGCTGGCAGGAGCCAATTTGGGATGAGGGGAGACTCCCAAGCCTGGATGGGGTGGGGGGATTATTAAAATAGTACGGGGCCTAGAGCAGTCTGTCAGCCTCAGCTCTGTGACATTTGGGACCAGGTCATTCGTGTATAGGGGCATGTCCTGTGCATTGTAGGATGTTTAGCAGCATCCCTGCTCCCTACCCCCTCGATTCCAAGTCCCTAGTCGTGTTAACCAAAAATGTCTTCAGACTTTTTTCGCCGAGTGTCCCCTGGGGGCAGAGTGACCCCCAGTTGCAAACCATTGCCCTATAGTCTCTAACTTAATTAGCCTAGATGGGGCCCAGGCCTAGTACCCATCCTCCTCCCCATGTGACTTTATGAGGCAGCAGGGAGACCCTCCCAGACTCTGCTGTAGGACCCAAAAGCCTCATGAGAGATCAGGCGGCCATCAGAGAGTCACAGCAGGGGCAGGACCCGGACCTTTTGAGGGCAAAAATTGGCAAACTTCCAAAATAAAGGCTATAGACCCAAAGGGAGTTTTTTTTTTTCTTTTCACGTTACATCCATATTGCTCTTCCCCAGGTAACCCCAGAAAGTCCCCGCGTGCCTCCTTCCAGCCAGTCCGTACCCCCTCGTGCCCACCATTCTCAATTATTTCCCCATCGGTTATTTTTGCCTGTTCTTTTAACTTTATGTAGATGAAATCATGCTGCACATATTCTTTTGTGTCTGGCTTTTTTTACTCGTCGTCACGTTGAGATTCATGCAGTGTTGTGTGTATCAGCAGTCATTTCTTTCCGTTGCTGAATAGCAGTTCATGGCATGAATACACCACAATTTGCTTCCCCCTCCCCCTGGTGATGGAGATTTGACGAGTTTCCCGTTTCCTAACTCTCCGTCTGACTTCAGTTTCACAGACAAAGATAACAGCTCCAGTCCCCTTTCTCCTTTTTAGCCTCATCCCATCATTTTCTGCTTCAAATTTCCACCCATTGTGACACAATTACCCTTCTATTCATCGATTCCCTTCTTTAAAAATCGTGAACCTTTTCTCTGGGATGACTCTGTCTTTATCCAAAACAGTTGCGGTTACACATTTTCCGTGCATTCTCATAGTCTCACTTCAGTTGTGTCTAGCCCTAGAAAATAGATAATAAAAGTCAGCTAGATTCTTTTTAAATTGGGAGGAAGGGGGAGCGAGAAGCTGCCTCATTCTTCCCACAACAGTTAGTGACAATGTTCCGATGCCCTTCTTAGCTTCTGCTCCAGCCCTTCCTCTGGAGAGGGAGACAGCGAGCCGGGGGCTGGGCAGACACTGTGGTTCTATCACGTGTTTTTTTTTTTTTCTTGACGCCGAAGAGGCAGAGCTAATGCTCGTTGCTGAAACCATTTCCTGGGTGAGAGGCATTTATTGAATGTTGATAACTGCAGAGGCCCCCAAAATACACCAGAACATCAACAGACGTTCACCCGCCTTCGGCACGTGCTCAGCTTCAGGCCTGACACAGGCGTGCTCCCCTGTGAAATCACTGTGCCCACTCGACAGATGGGAAAACTGGGCTCAGAGAGGCAGAGGGAGGAGCCCTTGGCCAGGCCACAGGACAAATAACTAGCGGAACCTGGATGTGGGACAACGGACCTCTGACTGTTCATCCAGCCTGCTCCTTCTTTGCCACAGCTGCCTCAGCCAGGTCAAGGGGAATGGACGCAACTGGTGAGCAAGAGCATGGGGTGGGGGTGCTCAACCTTTGGTCACAACAGGATCACCTGGGGCCTTCATAACAAAATGAGGCCTAGGTCCCTTCCCGTTCCTACAAGCCTCTGTCTTTTTTATTGATTCCCGGAGGATTCGATACGCCACAGTTCGAGAACCACTGGCTTATTAAACTGAGTTTCTTTCATTTTGGAGCTTTGGCTCTCTGCTGTTTAGGGACTTCTGAAATGCCCTGTGAACTCCTGTGGGGCCAGCGCACGTGCACACACACACATACACACGTGCACACACACACACACCTAAATCACACACGGATCTCTCCTCTCCCCCATGATCTTCTCGAAAACACATGCTTTCTCACTCTCACTTCCCCGGCAGAAGACTCATTTCATTAATATTATCAACTCACACACACAGTTTCCACGGCCCAAAAGCCCTCACCCCACCCCCAAATATTTTTCTAGAATCCCCAAATTATTTAAATCCGTGCTTTGTAGTGTAGACCCCTGTCTAGCACCACCTGGGGACTTGGCTAGAAAGTTTTATTCCCTCCCCACCCGATCAGAAGCTCCGGGGGTGGGGCCTAGCTCTGTGTTTTAAGAAGCCTTCTGGGAGATTCTCATGGATGCTCAAGTGCCAGCCCACTGCTTTGAAGAAACTTGGGCCTACTTCCTTCTTATCTGCTGCTCGGAGCATCCTGCACACCTCGGCAGCCTCCTGGTCCCCTCACTGAGTGATTCTGCCAGGTGGCACTGAAGGGCGAGCAGCTGAGTCCAAAGTGAGCAAGGGTCTGAGACCCAGCAGGGCCTGGAGTCACTCTGAGCTTCAGTGCTATCGAGAGTTCACTGCTGTGCTTTCCACAAACATTTATCGAAATCTGGCCGAGGGCCAGGCTGCATGGTAGGCACTCAGGACATCCTTCCCCTGGTTTATACGGGGCTTGACATTCCAGCAGAAGAGACAAACAGTAACAAATTACGCAGACAATTAAGTCGGATAATTAAAGCATTGCGTTAAATGCTGTGAAAGCTACAAACAGGTGGGGGGAGGTGTCAGAGCAACGGAAAGGCAGGACTACTTGGGGGAGGGGCTCAGAAGAGGTGTCTTAGAGGAGGTGACATTTGTTCTGAGACCTGATGAGGAGGAGTCAGCCATGCAGAGAGGCAGAGAAAAGGCAATCCAGGCAGGGGGTGCAGCTGGTGCAAAGGCCCTGAGGCGGGAATGAGATGGGCATATGAGGACCCAAAGAAAGCAAGGGGTTGATGAAGGATGATAGAGAAGGGGCTGCAGGGCCTCAAAAGTACAGATAAAGACACGGAGAACATCCTTATGCAATGGGAAGCCAGCGAAAGATTTTAAGCAGGAGCTGCTCTCCCCACCCTGGAGGTGCCCTGATGGTCTGGCTGCTGCCTCCCCTCACACTCAGCTAGTTGGTTCAGTGTGTCAAACCTTAAGAGCAGTGACGGCAGCAACCAGGCCCAGCACCGAAGGACACAGCCGAGGAAATGGGACTCTGGGGACTCCTGGCTGTCAGGGCAGCCTTTCCACCTGCGCGTGGCTTCAGAAAACACGTCCGAATGGTTTCTCTGCACGTGGGAGTACAGGGACCTTCACTGGGATGCTTTCCCAGGGGTGGGAAGGAGGGAGCGGGACTTGAGGTGTAACATCTCGTTGGGCTGTGCACCTTAGGAGAGAGAAGGCAGGACGGGATTTCCCCCACTGTCCTAAGGAGACTTAAGTTTCTCACTTGGCGAGTGTCCTCACTCCCTCCACCGGGTGCCTGAGTCCGAATACAATTTCGCAGCCATGCGAAATGGACCGTATTGCCCCTGTGCACCATGAGACCTCCAACCCCGACTCGTCGTCTCCCAGGGACAGAGCAGTCATGAAATCCCCGAGGGCCTCGTTTGCATGGCATTTAAAATCTGGTAAATACCAGGAGCTGTTGAATAGATTATCTCCTTCCCATTCCAAAACAGCTCCCATTTTTCAGGCTTTCAAATAAAACAATGCCAAGCGGCTATATTTGACCGGCGACAAATAGAGGACCCTGCTGCCTTTGGCTAAGACAGTCACTTGATGCCCGAACGAGATCTCCACTTGCTTTTCCTGTAACTCTGTGCTTGTGGGCTGTCTGATGACTCTCCTTTCAGGATGGTTTAATTGTGCTAAATATAACATACAAGAGTCGGGGGGCCTGAGCACATGAAGATTCGATGCCCACCCCCACAGCCATATCTCATGGAATCGGCTTCCTTTTATGTTCAAAAAGCTGAATTGCTTTCCCTTTATAAAGCACAGCTGAAAAGGTTTTTTTGTCTGCGGCTGCCTTTAATCGTGCTGGGATGGAAAGCGCCCGGGACTTTGGTGAAGAAAGCGCTATAAATGGACTGCTGATCATTATCAGTATTATTATTAGCAGCATCTCATGTACATTGCACATGCCCGTGGGCAAGCGATCATATGACCAGCAAGAGGACTTGCATGGGTGAAGACTCCGCCACTGGCTGCCACTTCACGTGACCCTCCAGGACTCCAGATCAGCACGTGTGACACTGGTCATCCGCTCAAAAAAATGAGTTCTGTGTCTTACGACACAGATGATAACTCATTTGTCATTAGAAATGCAGATCAGCAAAAAAAAAAAAAAAGAAGAAAATGAAATTCACCCGTAACGGCTCCACATTTCGGTGCGCGCACTTCTAGAAGTCTTCTCAGCGCTCGGCGGGGCCTGAAATAGCGTTCCGTCCACGGTCGTTTCGCTGTGATGTTGATGACATGGCCTCAAACTCGGCTCTTGTTTATATCAATTAGCCTGTGGTACGACTGGTTTCAGGAAACACTGTTATGCTCGAAGTCGAAGAACCTACCAGCAACGCTAAGCGAAGGCACACGGTGCGTGCAAACCCGCAGGGTGTATCTGTCAGGAAAACAGAAGCTGCTGTAACAAACAAGCTTTCCACCATTAAGTGGCTGGACACTTTAGAAGTCCATTTCCATGACATACGAGTCCAAGATGGATGTTTCTGGGTGGTTGGCGGCTTTTCTTCGTACGGAGAGGGATCTAAGAGCGAGCAAGGCCGCATTTTGGGACCATCCTTAGAGCTCAGAGTCCTCTGCTTCTAGCTGGGAAAAGAGGAAAGAGCGTGGAGGAACTCGTGGGAGGTTTCCATCACGCGTGGGAGAAGTGGTACCCATCATTCCTTTCCTGTGTGATGGACTGGCACGGTCCCTTGACCACCCTCAACCACAACGGAGGCTGAGAAATAGCTCCCTGTCATCCCAGGAACGAAATAATGTGGATTTGGGGGAAGAGCTAGCATGTCTTTGTCACACGTTTATGGATGCAGAATAGATGCGGTTACACATCGTCTCCACTGAGGGTGAGTTCATCCAGCAAACCCCATTGTACAACACCCTGTTTTCACTAAATACTACACATAGGAACGCTCCGCCTGTGTTTTTTTTTTAATTTGAGTCTCCTACACATTTCTTCACGCCGAAAGACTGATTCAGTTTCTTCATCTATAAAATGGGGATAACATTTATTTCTCCTGCAAGGTCACGATACAAATTAAAGATCTTAAATGTAGTTAATGCCTCTCATCACTGGAGGTGCTTGATGCCTTGTATCTCCCAGTTGCTATAGGAATCATGATGCTTTTCCAACGACAGCAGTCATGATGGCAGCAAGAAGGAGGCTATTTCCTCTTAGGTGCTTTTGGCACTACAAACAGCAGGTGTTTTGTGTTTTCTAGAATATCAGATGATATGAGGGGGTGGCTGTTGGTTTGACTACTCGGACTTATGTCTCAGCTCCTGGCTTGCACCTTTGCCGAGTCACTTCCCCTCTTTAAGCTTCGAGCCATCCAGGAGAAAATGTTGAGTAGGGAGCTGGAGATGCCGGCCTCAAGCTCCGATGAAAGGTTGGGGCTGGAAATAACCAAGTGTGAGTCATCTGCATAGAAGTGGTGATTGAAGCCGTGAGGGCTTCGATGGGAGCTGAGGTTATCTGGGGAAGAGGTGGGGGTCACCTGAGGATGGAGCCTGGAGCACCTCTAGCATTGGGCGGCCTAGCGGGGAAGGGTCACCCTGCACAGGGGACTAAGAAGAAGCAGGCAGGGCAGTAGAAGCAACCAGAAGAGCACAGAGTCACGAAGCCAACCCATGGCAGGCCCCACCGCCCATCAGTCCCTCCCATGATATCACTGTGCTTGCTGCTCATTGGGATACTTCTCACCATAAAACAATTCTGCTGTTCCTCGATTTGTTTGTTTGCTTCGTGTCTCTGTTCCCTACATCTCCTTCTCCACACCTTAGAACATAAGCCCCAAGAAAGCAGGACCTCAGCTACGGACCCACCTCTGTATCCCAGCCTCTAAAATATCAGGTCCTCCTTAAATACTTGTTGAACAAGTGGATAACAATTTCCAAAAATACATTCACATGCGTTATCACAGCTTGCTCCTCTAGGCACATCTAGCAGCCAGCAGTGAAAGGGGCTATTTACTTAGAGTCACTGAGAAGTGAGTGGGACCCACGTGGAATATAGCATGAACTGGTTGAGGAGTGGCTGCAGGAGGCGGGAGAGTTAATGGTGATGAATAAGAAAAAGGTGCCAATTATGCGACGTAAATTGGATTAATACAGTAAAGAGGCCGAGAGGTTTAGGGTATTTGCCCCAGGTACTCATCACGTGTCAGGTCCTTCAGTGCGGTGCTGGGAATGGAAAGAGGAAAGCATGGCCTCTGCCCTCATGGAGCTCGGAGACACACCAGTGACTGGATGATTCTCAAACGGTGCCGTAATCTCTGCAGTAGGATCACAGTGGGGGCTGTGAGGACCCAGAGCCGGCCCCTCATCTAACCAAGGAATGGGCCATATGGACAAGGAAGCATTAATGTTCCCAGTATGGGGAACAGCATTTGCAAAGGGCTAGAGGTGGGAGGGATGAAGACATGGGTTGGTGGGGGAGCTGTGAGCTGGCTTATAGTATCTACACGGGGAACAGCAGGAGCTAAGAAGCTGGAGATGATCGGAAAGGACCTTGTGAGCCAAGCTAAGGAATATGAACGTTTCTCCTAAAGTCACGTGGGAGCCATGTAACCAGAGGAGCCATACAGTCTGGTTTGCATTTTAGAAGGACCACTTTGGGGGCAATCCCTTTTCTTAGAAGAGCTTGCATCGGGATGGTTGCCGTATTCGCCTCCTCCAGGAATGGTGTGGACACTTAGTGGTGGCCCCAATCAGACATCGGTGGGAACAAATGTGGGTTTGAACGCCCTAGGTCCTAGAAGATACGTGCCCGGACTCCCTAAGGGCAAAGCCGCAGCGAGCTGGTCCTCCTTTGGAAAGGAAGATGTTTTTCAACCGTGTTCACTCTTTACCCGAGCTAAAGATAGCCGGCTGCGCTCCCACGTCTTGAAGGCAGGTAGGGGCAACATCAGGTCCCGAACATGTGTCTCTGCAGCCAGAGGGATGGTTTCCTGGGTATTGCTGGCAGGCAGTGGTCAGAGCAAGGTTCAGGAACACGTGGGAGGCTTCGCGGAGAGAGATGAAGCTGTCAGTGAAAGCTGGTTCCTTGCAATCGGGTTAACCTGGGTGGAAATACTTCTTTGTCTGCATTTTGAATCATTTTAACAACCCTCTGAAGTAGGCACCAGTCAAGCACCGTGCCTAAGGTCCTAAAGCTAAGAAGGGGCAGGATCTGAACCTAAGACTGTCTGATTCAGACCAAAGTGTGCACCAAACCGTCCTTTTGTCCTCTTTCCGGTCCTAAGTCTGTCACCTTAGAGCCCTGCCCTGCAGAGACAGACTTACCTTCCAGTCACTTTCATCGTCCGAACCGCCACACTTGACTGGCTTGTGGCCTGTTGAGCTGACAGCATGTGCCAGTGGAAACCCTGGCATTCATCCCTTTCTCTCCCTCTGTCCTTGCAGCAGACTCCAGGGCCCGTGAGTGGGCAGGGAGCGAGAACTGTAGGATCAGTGTGTTTTCACCGCTCCAGGGGCTGACCGGCCCTGGGGTTGGGTCTGATGTATTCCCAACCCGATTCCAGTCTCCTGGGCACTGCTCAACTTCTGCCTTGTCCCTGCCTGATCGTGTTTAAGATAATTAAGCCCATAAATCAAATAATAAATAGATATTGACTCTTTGTCATAGAGTCTATCAGGATTGATTGACCGCTGGGAATACTGCTTTCCTCAATCAATGGCGAGCCCTGGGGATTAATAAATCTTGGTAATGACTGGCAACAGGAAAATCAATAGGTACATTAATTTATGCATTGGGAGCATATATCTTCGAATGTGAACTAAGAGTTTGTTTTAGGAACAAAGGGGAACAAGAGAGGAAGGGAAGACAGACAGAGCGAGGCTATCAGTGTCCTTAGACCCAAGCATGGTACCTGGCACACTAGTAGGTGCGCGTCGATTTTTGGCGAACTGCAGAAACCAAACAGAGGTTTGCTTTAAAGAGAAACTATATTTTGCATTTTTTTCTTTTTGCTGGGTGTCTGAGAGCCCCGAAATCACCCCTACCCATGGGCTGTATTGTTCTGTTAATATTCGGCCTCCCAGGAGGAAGGAAAGAGAGGAGGGAAGGACTGGCTATGAGGGTGGGTGGAGGAATGGAGGGCGACCAGGCAGCTTATGTGCTGGCTAACACTCACCAAGAAAGAGACTGAGGAACTACATCTGGTTCGGGGAGCAAAATCCAGAGTGTGATTGGCATGTGGAATACAAGAAGAAGTGCCGCCGAATCTTCCAAGAGGAGATGTTAAATGGGTATTGAGAGGCCTCCCTGTTCAGAGATGACTTCGAGATTAGGGATATAAAACTGGGAGCCATTCGTGCTGTGAGATTTTAGGAATCATAGGTCTGGGGAGATGGGCTGGGGCAGAGCTGCTCAAAGCTGACCATGTGTCAGAATCCCCTAGAAGTCTTGTGCAAACCACAGATTACCACCTTCCACCCATCCCCAGAATTTCTGATTCAGTAGCTCTTGGGTGACGACCTGAGAAAGTGCATTTTTAATGCCTGCGCAGGTGATGCTGCAGGTGTGGGAACCCCAGGTTGAGAACCAGTGGCCCTGGAGCAAAAAAAAAAAAAAAAAAACAGTGTGTGAAGGGGACAAAGTGTTCCTTCAAGGAAGACTGATAAGCCAGGGCCTGAGCTTCAGAGGAAAACCAGGAGAGACCACTATCATGGAAGCTGGGGGTGTGGTCAGCAGTGTCAGAAGCTAGTGTTGAAAGGACAGGCGAGATGCAACTGGAAGAGTGTCCCTGGGAGGAGCTCTTTCACCCTTCGCAGTGTGTGCACCTGTGGCCTGTGCTTTATCCCTGTTTGCGACTTCCCTGTTTACCTGCCCAGGGACATTTGACAACCCCACCTGTGATCCCAAGTGTCTACCACGTGCATTTCCAGGTTAGGGCTAAGGTTCAGGTGGGGCTGGAGCTCTTTGCTCTTCAAACCGAAAGGATGATGCTGGTGACGGTCATCAGAGGGGTCTGAGGCACAGCTGGAGGATGATTCCCAGAAACAGTTCTCAGCGGGAAAGAGCAAAAATCCATCAGAACGGAGGCTGGAAACAGTAGACGTTCTCTCTGGACACGGTGCAGTTACTGTTTTCAAAACCAGCGGTTGATCTTCGGCCACCACAATCCCGGGACAATAGGAAGGGAAGTTGGTCACTTAGTTGAATCGCTTCTTAACGTGAAAGAGGGCTTTGTCGTGAGATGGCCCTGAAGATCTACTGAGTGGAACATTGGTTGAGCATCTGTCACCTGTTGGGTTCTGTGCTAAGGACTTTATAGATGTTGCTTCGTTTGACTGTCCTCATTGTACATGGGGGGAGCCTGGGACTTAGGGACATGGGGTGGCTTCTCTAAAGACACACAGCTGGTGCGAGCCTGAGCCGGGAGATGTTTGGTTTGCCCGTTGTCTGCTTATGAATAGGTAAGTGTTGGCGCAGATTTGCCAACTGGAGTTTTTTTTGTTGTTGTTTTTTGGTATTTTTTGTTTTTGTATTGACAGTCGTTTAGCATTTCCAAGTTTCAGTTTCTGCATCTATACTCAAGAGGTCATAAATGGGACTGAGTTCATATGCATAAGGTGCGGAGACTAGATCCTGGCACAGATCAGTGCTGTGAAGGTTACTGGCATTTGTCATTGCAGTGGCTGCTGTTACGACTAGCCCTACCCCATGGGTACGCAATGGAAGTGACCCAAGTTTAAAGCCGGGACTGTGACGAGGGGACCCACAATCAGTCTCCACTTCTTGGGGCTCGGGCCCTTCAGTGGTCTCCGGGGCTGTGGCCATCCTCATGCTGTGAGTGACTAATGAGAAGCAGGGTTCCCTCTCCCCGCCTCTCTTATCATCTCCTCCTTTGACAGACACACAGAGTCTCCTGGCTGAGAAGCTGCTCTTGCTTCTAATCAAAAGGTTCCTCTCCGAGTCCTCTTCAAAAGAGGATTCCCTTTCTTCCAGGTGTTCAAAGACCCAGCGGAGCGCCAAGCAGGGAACAAACAGATCAACTCCTTCAAAGGCAAGGAAGGGGTCGCAACCGTCTTCAGAATTTCCCAGTCGAGGCCAGTCCCTTCCAGGTGGTTATTAGCGCGGTCCTTCGGGACGTCGAGGTGCAGATAAAGGATTCTCAGCAGGCTTGTTTGGAAGAGTTTGTAGACCACTGAGGACTGTCAGAGCATCACAGTCACTTGGGTCTGATCGCTCTCCCAGCAACAAGGGGTGCTTTTGACAGGTTCTAATAACGGGAGATGCTGTGTGCCAGCCCCGTGCATTATTATTCTATTCCGCCAATAAACACTCTCCGCCGGCCATGCAGCCCTTCCTTTGGCAGCAGCTCTGCTCTCTCTGGCCTCCCTCCTGCCTTTGAGCTCTCCCTCTTCCCTCCTGCTTTCAGCCTTGGTGCTGGCACATCCCTGGGGCTTAGAGGCAGAGATGAAAAACAGGTGCCGTTTACATGACATCAAGAGGGATGGGCCTCCGTCAGACAAGGAAAGGGCAGGGAAGGAGGAAGGAGCCAAGAATTCAAGTCCTTGTACTGCTGCGTGACCTTAGACAAGCCTTTGACCTTTCTAGCTCTCAGTTTTCTTGTTTGCGAAACGATGATAACATCTTTCATCCTTAGCTGGGTCATTTGCCATCTTGTCTAGGACTGGGTGAGCTGAGCCTTTAGGAGTGAAGGACCACCCATCCATTCATCCATCTGTCTTCTCATCAATTCATTTGTCTGTCTTATATCTCCATCCCCCATCACAGATCCATCTCCCTGCCCCATGCCCTCCACTCGCCACTTTATCCATCCATCCATCCATCCATCTATCCATCCAGCATCCACCCACACACCTCTTCATCTCCCCAGCCATCCATCCACCCACATATGTGCTTTTTCCCATCCGTCCATCTATTCAGCATTTACCTGCTCAACTTCTCATCCATCCACTCACCATTTCATCCTCCCACCCTTCCACTTACCCATTCATGAACCTAACCCTCACTCATCATTAATCTAGCCATCTAGTTATCCAGCAAATAGACATGGAGAGGGAGCCTCCTCGCTATTGGGTCCTGCTGGTTGCTAAGAATGAGTATTGGGGGCTTTTTCTTCTGGGATGTGGTAGAGACGGGTAGGGTCATAATTAAAGTCAACCCCTTGAAGCAGGGCAAGAAGGCACGGTAGATGGAGGAGGCTGTCTCAGCATTATTCTTGTACCACGGGATTAGAACCCACAACATGGAAGCATCGATAGGCGGGAATTGGAGCCGACCACACTTCTCTGGAAATGAAATGTAGGTCACGTTCCCAGACACGAAAACAGACGACCCAAGTGAAAAACCCGGCAGCAAGGCTAACAGAATCAGAATCATCTGTCCCTTCATGTTCCCTTTTCTTTGTTCTAATTTTTCCGGAATTTAATGCGGACGAGCATGGAAACGGAGACCCCGGTACTAAATGGAGGAGGAGAGGGTAATCAGAGGATAAGTGGTCTCAGGCTGTGGGGTTGGGGGTGAGGGTGCCAATTTAGTAGGCTCTGAAGTGGCTTAGCACACTTTCCAGAGGTGGGCGGTGTGGCGGGGCCTGCAGACCCAAAGGCAGGGATAGCCACTGTTTACTTTCCACCCCATTAACTCGCAACTCATAATAATTTATCAGCCGGCAAGCTGGAGTTTACTTATTCATTATTTATAGAGAAAGTGTTTGCTAAGCAAATCAGTAGTTCAGACAAGGTTGAGGGGGGCGGGTAGGTTTAACTCACTCCGGGAAACCAACCAGAGTAAGGTCCTCAGCGTGTTCAGATGGAGCCGCGGGTGACAGACACCCACCAGCCTCAGTGCTTTCTGCCTCACGGCTCCAAAAACCTTCACTTTACCTTAAGACGGTCCCTTTCTAAGGAGCACATCTCACTCCCTTTCCTGTCCCATCCGGTCCAAATCTGACAATTGGATGTTGCCATTTCAGTATCACAGTAAAAGCCATCGGTCAGCCCTAGCAAGACTGTCTTTTGGGGTCAAGTATCAAAACTAGGTCCCTTGAACTCCTTGTGTGAGATCAAGGGCCCTGCTTTTCCTTAAATGTCTTAAGATTTCTTTAAATCTCTGGTTACTTTCGACTGAGGAACGCCTCTTGGACTTGAACTTGGGAGACTTGGTTTTCCGTCTTGGTCCTGATGGCTTCAGGCAAGCCTTTCGGGCTCTGTGGTCCTCAGCTTCCTCATCTGTAGAATGGACACACTCATCCCACAGAGTTGTTTCGAGTGGGAAAATGAAAGTGGGAGCGAAATAAAACAGACGTGAGGGCGAGGAATCGTTTTGGAGAGGAATTTCAGTGAAAATGAGGTGTGTTTTTCCTTTATCGAGCCAGAAAGAGCGGTTTCAGTGTCTCCAATAGTTCTTAACGTTAGGATGACCTGAAGAAGAGCTTTTTAAACATGAGTGGTGCCTGGGCTCTACCCTCCACCCCCAACACACCCTGACTCAGTAATCTGAGGCGGGGCCTGTGCGTCATTTTGCTCAAGCTCTCCAGGTAATTCTTCCTGGGAACCAACCACAGTTAGGAACTGCTGTACCTTCCCAGAATGAGCCACGTGAAACGTCTCCTTCCCCCTCTCAGAATCAGATGAGCATCGCGACAGGGCCCCTGGTATCTCACAGACTCTGGTGCAACCTGCCTCCGTCACCTCCTTCTCGAAAAAGGGGAGACTATGTCTGAGTTACCAGAGTTACTGAGAAGAGTAAGTGGGGTGACACGGGGAAAGTATGCGTCTTTGATACCTAAGACACAGTTCGCACTCAACAGTTAGTAGCTAATGTCGCTGTTGTTATTTGTGAGGTATCTCAGGGGCGAGTGGCTTCTGGGGTTCTCTGGGACAAACTTCAGTTTGCAAGGAGCAGTGGAAGGTGTCGTGACAGGAATGCTTCCTAGTAGGAGAGGAGGAGGAATAAGCATAACGATAGTTAATTTTTATTGAGTACTTACTAGGTACTAAGTCCCCATCGGTCGTTTTACAGCTACCGTCTTGAACTAGGTGTGATTTATTTCCATTTTACACGTGAAGGGCCCAGGTAAGTGCTTTCCGAGGCCTCCGGGGAGGAGGCGGGGAGGCTGTGATTCTAGGCCCAAAGCTAGGTTCTTGAGCCTCTGCCCTGGGAGTTGGGGGAGGTGAATAATGGCCCTGGTGGTCCCACCCTGGGTGGTCAGACACATGCCTGGGATCTTTCAGGTTCTGTTGAAGCGAGAGACCATCTTCACACCTTTCTTCTCAGAAGAATCTGGACCTGGGTCCCAGGTTGGACTCCCTGACTTAGTGCCGGAGAGGAAGTCCCTTCCCTTCCCTGAGCCTCAGTTGTCTCCCCTATAAAATGGGGGGAATGAGAATCCCTACATCACAGGGTTCTGTGGAGGATGGAGGGGGACGATGCTGGTAATGGACTTCCAACCGTGCACCTCAGGAGTGCTAGTGGAAGGCGGTGATTCTTTTAGCCTTTTCGTTTCCATGGAGGCTTGTAACAGACCCGAAGCTCCTCTGTGCCTCTTAGCTGTGCGTCGTTGGGCAAGCGACTTACCCTCTGCGTGCCCCTGCTTTCCTCACCTGCATGATGACGACAGCGTAGAGCCCACCTCATCAGGCTGCCATTGAGGATTAAATGATGTAAAATAGACGGATGCTTCGAGGGGCACAGGGCACATCTGAGCATAGCTGTTGTTGTCATTAGTAGAGTCCTAATTGGTTTGGTTTTTCTCCCTCTATAAAGTGTGAGCGGCCCGAGGGCAGAAGCTTCCTCTACCTCGCTGTTACCTGGAACTACCTGGCACCCTCGTAACTCCTTGAACGTTATGAACGTGACTTGGGAACTCAGCCCCTGGCCAAGAGTTTGCCCACTTTGTCGGTCTGTCTGTCTGAAGACAGAGCGGCCGAACCTCCTCTAGAAGAGGTGTCACCTCCCCCAAACCCCCACACATTGCCCAGGTGTGAAATCTGGCCGTTTTCCCCTGGATTTGGGCATTGCCCTGAGTATCGCTTCTGTAGCACTCAGGTGATTACCTGCACGAAGCCCATAAACCCCTCTGCACGGGCCCCAGACATGGGCCCCCCTTGAGCCTCTAAGCTGCTGATACTGGGACGATGTCTAAGTGAGTCCCCAGGCCAATGCTTTTCCCTTTGCCGTCTCTGCACATCTCTGCTGGCCCTTCCCCAAGCAGCAGGCTCCACCCCCTCCCCTGTCCCCATCCTCACATGCACCGCCTGAGCTGCATGTGGGTGTTGACACATCGGCCTCCCCCACCGGCCTGGGAGTTCCAGGACGTCCCCGACTTTTGCATTGAACCGTGTGACCCCAGAGCCTAGCACTCAGCCTGGGTCCCGGGCGACAGTCACCCCGTCTGTTATATTAATTCACGCCTTCGGTGGTTATTCAAAGAGAGAGAAAATGAGCACGTTTTTATTGTTGTTCTGGGTGAATAGCTGTGCTTTCTCCGCACTCTCCATAAACCAGGCACAACAGTGAGCACTTTAGATGGGTTATTTAATTTTTCAGAACAGTGAGGCAGGTTGATGAAATCCAGCTTATGGATGGGAAAAAAAAAACAAAACTGAGGCTTCGAGAGAGAAAGCAGCATATAGTGGTGGCGCCAGGATTCACATTTGGGCATTTCTCTGATTCCTTGTGAGGAAGGTATTAGCACCCCGATTTTACAGAGAAGGACGCTGAGGCACAGAGAGGTTAAATAATGTACCTGGGCAACTCAACCAAGACACGCCCGAGCCTGACGGACACCAAAGGGAAGGTATTTCTGAATCTCTGAAGTGGACAGACCCTCACCCACATGCTCCAAGCAGGGTTAGAAATCACAACCTGGAATCGACTCGTCAGAAAAAAAATACATGCATGAATGTCTGTCAAGTGGGGAAAGAAGTGGCACTGGCTGGGGGGAGAAATGTCATTTTCAGGCTGCCGAAAAGAGTGTTGATATGTCATATGGAGAACCGATAAAATCCAGAATCTAATTCTTCGGGGCTGCCGAGTTGGAATACTTTATGAAATTGCATCTGAGAGCCCTGACGTCTAGCTTCTAATTTGGATAGAGATGCTTTTTGTGTTGGCCCCGTGTGATGGCGTGTGTGTCCACTTTGAGGGTTCTTTCCCGGTCGTAGCGGCTCAAGACCTGTGTCCCCAGTCGAAATGCTCAGACACGGCTTTGCTAATAATTCGCACGTCCCTTCATTCGCTCGTCCAACCACCTGACATGCAAGAACCTCAGCAATTGTACCAAGCGGAGAGGGTTGAAAGCGAGGTATGTGAAATTTAGCCATGAGAACTCAGGGAGAAGTGAGGTGGGCTATGTCTTGAAGACTAAAATATTTGGGAAAAGATGAGGAATGGGAAAAGGGTGTTCTTATTGGAGATGTCAATAATAGGCGAAGGGAAGAAGGTAGAAAGAAGATGTCGCATTTGGGAAAATACTAATAGTTCAGCTGAGTTGGAACAAAGGGTGCCAAATGGGGGGGGTGTGCAGGGCATGGAGGCCCCTCGACCCTCAGAGGTGAGTAATCGTGACGAAACAAGGGGACAGTGATTGAGGCCTACTGTGTGCCAGCCACTACAATGAGCATGTTATTAAAAGCTCATGGCCACTCTGAGAGGTGACTGTGATTATTTGTCCCCTTGTTATAGATCAGACTCCATCCGAGTCCATTCAAGCTGCTGTAACAAAAGACCACGGGCCGGGTGGCTTGTGAACAGCAGACGTTTATTTCCCACAGTCCTGGAGGCTGGAAAGTCTGAGATGCAGGCCCTAGCAGATTCAGGGTCTGGTGAGAGCCCGCTCCTTGGTTCAGCGACAGCTGTCTTAGCACTCACATCTCATGGGATGGAAGAGGGTCCCTTGTATAAGGGCGGTAATCCCACCCAGGGGGGCTCCACTGTCATGACCTAATCACCTCCCAAATTTCCCACCTCCTCATACTATCACGTTGTGGGGTAGTTAGGTTTCAACATGCGCATCTGGGGGGGACACAAGTTTTCCATCTATAATAGGTGCAAGTTACTTCTCCAGGGATCCCGGAGTGTAAGCAACAGAAGCACAGCTCAGGTTGAGCAGGAGGCTGGGCTGCTCTGATGAAAAACAAGGACACGGAAGCAGAATGTCTTCGTTCTGGTCTTGGCGGAAGGGGCAGCATCACCACGTGTCGGCCCCAGGATTTCCATTAAACCCCGAATCTCAGTTTCCTCGTTGTACAATGAGGCCACCTGTGCCCACCCATGCACGCACAGTGTGGCTGAAATGGTGTGACGGCTTCCACACGGTGGGAGAACAGTATAGGGACCGACATGAAGTCAGGGCTCTGGTTCCAAGCTGTGTCGAGTGAGGGGCCTGGCTGGTCCTAACTTTTCTACTATACATCCCGGCCTCAGGCCTGGACACCCCCAGTCATGTGAATCTTGGATGTTGAGGTGGCTGGGCCTTTGCTTGTTAAGATCTCTGCATCTCTGTCCTTGAAGCTTTGTAGGTAGAAGCCAGAGCGCCTGTAGGATTTAAGGAGGCCTTGGAGGATGAGATTCCCCAGGCGAACACTGGGTGCCCTGGAGTTAAGAGCTTAAGGGAACGAAGAATCCCGGATGAACTTGAGTGACGATTTTCGTCCAACTCCGAGAACTTGGTACGAACTTAAATTTTGTTCCTGCACCTTCTAAATTGGATTTGGGGGAATGACAGGACTTTCCATCAAAACGAATTACCAAAGTAAGGCTTGGCCACTAATGGAAACAGTCATAATAGGATTACAGGGAGTTGTCATCTCTCCCACGAAGATGCTACTTTGTCACGTGACGACCTTTGGGGGCACAGAACCTGTTTTATCTAATCTCCGCGGACATTCATTTTCTGTTTTTAAATGATTCAGAGGTGAGGTCAGTCCCTGGGGTGACTCGCTTTTCTATCTGTGAAAAGCAGGAGAAAGCTATTAACAAAAACATGAAATGGCATCTCACCGAGCACGGGTTCCCATTCGCCTCTGGTTCTTTAAAACCTCGGTGCTGCCCAATTACGGACGGATGGAAGCGTCTGTGGGAATTCAGAAAGGGCCCAGTCGTCTTCAGCACCAAGGGAAACACAGCTCCCATCCCAGAGACTTTGTTTCCCCTGGTGATGCTTACTGAAGAAGCCTGACCCTAGCCCAAGTATCTTATTTTTGCTTATTTTGTTATTATCCCTTTTTTCTGTATTTTCCTCTTATGACCTCACTTTGCTGCGGCGACAGATGACCCTCAAACCTCTGTGGCTTACTCAGAGTTGGTTTCCCACATAAAGTTTGCTGTAGGTCGGGCAGTGCCCCAGGGGAGCTGTCTTCCATGCAGTGGCTCAGGGATCCAGGATATTCCAATCCTACAGCTCGACCTTATCATCATGTGGCCTTCAGGGTCACAGTAGCACAGAAGAAGAAGGACTGCGGATTCGGCAATGGGCTCCTCAGTGCCCCGACCAGGAGATGACAGGGGTGGCTTTCATTGGCCAGCAACGGGGACACGATGCTGCGTTATTACAGAGAGACTGGGAAGTGAGGGCCCCAGCAGGCCCGGGGGGGAGTACCATGGAGCACAATGTGGGGAACACGCCGGGGTTTCCTAATGGGCTCCCCACACACGTGTGAGGTCGATTCTGATTTTAAGCATCTTACCCAAATGCTCACAGTTTCGGGCCTGGATCGGGAACCCAGTTCTGTCCGACTCCAGATCCCAAGATCTTAACCACTAGGAGCTACTCCCCTCCCTGCGAGTTCCTTCTCCTCTCCACTCTTCTTCTGTTTCTGCTTCTGAAAGAAACAACCCCTCCCAGCTTCACCCCTCCCTCTAGATTTTCTCCATTTCTTTTGGGGCGACGAAATGGTAATTCAAGTTCACTTCCCTCCCAGTGTTCACCCTAGTCCTTCAGCACACCCAGCCTGCCTTGAAGCCCCCAGGTGTTGTCGCTTTATCTGTGAAGCTTCATGTGCAAAGGACGGTGTTCTTTGCCATCAGGCTGGCAGAGGCATAGGTCGTAGGAATTGGGGGAAATTCCTTCTCTGGTTGGCTTGGCAAGGTGTGAAATCAGGGAGTGTTCGTATGGGCTCTGTTGCAAGTGTAATAGGAAGAAGTCAGTGGGGATTTTTGTGAACCTCCGGGTTTTATTTTTCTTTTTTAAACAAATATGTACATATACTTGTTTGATATTTTGAAAATATCCTTTAAAACATTGAACTGTATGAACATTTTAAGCCAGTGGACTTTATGAGATGTTTGATATAAATATATTTACAAAATTGGGCAATTATCACCAAATGTAATTTTAGAACACTTTATTACCTTAAAAAAAAAAAACAATCTGTGTCCATTAAAGCTCCCACCCCATTTCCCCATCGACCCTCAACCTCTGGCGGCCTGAGCATCCAGGTTTCAGACAAAGACTGTGTTTTTATTGGAGTGTTTCAGAGGCCAGGGGGAAATACAGACAGACAGCTGAGGGCTGGGAGAGGCTATGGCCGGTTCTGCAGGTGGCATGACATACCTGTATTGCTCTCCCAGCTCCATACTAGACAGAGATGTACATACAGATGCGGAGGCACCGGCACACACATACGTGATGCACACGTGTAAATCTGCATGCACACATGTATTCTATCCATGCGTGCCTACCTGCACAGATTCACTCGCATGTCTGTGTACACGCCCATGAGCATGTACACATGCACTCAGAGAGGCACTTGCACCCGTAGAAGCAAGAATCCACGCACGTAGATCCGTATGCACAGATGTGTCGTGCCTGTGGCTTTTGATCCAGCTACAGGGACCCTTCGTGTGGTGGCAGCAGATCAGGCGACTCCCCACCCCCCACCCCGGTAGCCCTGGCCAAGCCAGCGGTCTGTAAGGAAGGCGTTCTAAGGCAATTTGGGATTTGTTGCACTTGGATGAACAATTTGTCCAGCTAATTTAGTGCCTGAGGGCTGCCTGGGCAGGCTGCGTTACGGTGTATGTAGGAATCTAGATGCGGAACTGTGGAGGAGAAGAGGCAGGAGACTGAGAAACATGTGAGTTGTCTGACATCGGCTTGACAGCGCTTCTGCGTGTCCTTCACTGGAGCCTCTTCTGTCCGGGTGGCTTGGGCGTATCCTTCACTGGAGCCTCTTCTGTCCGGGGTGGCAGCGAGCAGCTCAGCCCATCCCCATGGCTGTGTAACACAGGCTTGCAGGCAAGTTCTCGGCCTGCGTTTGCACTAGCCCCAGTTCTTTTTCCTTCTCTCTCACGGCCCAGTTCATTCCCGAGCAGAGCTTCGTCCCTGCCCCTGTGACGCCGCATTTTCATGTATACTGTTTGCCTCACGCACTAGAGTCAGCATCCCACACCTAAGACAGCACCTGGCGGTTAGGGGCTCTGGGAGTGCTGGCTCGATGAGTGCATGGATGGATGCATGATTAAGTGAGTGAATGAATGAATGAATGAATGAACGGACGAGCAAGGAAACGAATGGAAAACCCACTTGGTCTTGACCATGTCCAATTCCCAGTGCAGAGGAGAATGGCTCGAAGTTATCTACAACCTTCTAGATCTAGCAGCCCAATTTCTGTTGACGCACTCCGATTTCTTAGAATAGGGGCCAAGAAGCATTTTCTGTAAAGGGCCAGACAATAAATATGTTTTTGGTTTTGCCATGCAGTCTCTGTCGTGGCTACTTGATTCTTGACATTGTAGCAGGAAAGACAATATGCAAACAAGGGACGTGGCCATGTGCCAATAAAACATCATTGATGGGAATTTGAATTCTATGTGATTTTCACATGTCACAAAATAACCTTTTGACTTTTTTAAACCTTTTTCTACTGGTGTAAAAACTAGTCTTACCTCACGGTCTATACAAACACAGGTAATAGGCCGGATTTGGCCCATGGGCCCTAGTTTGCAACCCTGGCTCGAGTAGGCCTGTGTGTCCACCCTCTTCCAAATACCCTGCAAACCTCTGAAATAGAGCAGTGTGGACACTGGGCTCATTGGGCGTGTGCTGGAGAGTCCCAGCACCAGAGGCCGTCTCAGAAAAGAAGGGGAGACAGTGGAACGGCTAGCAGCTCTGATCCTGCATCCACATCCTGGCCGAGAAGGATCCTGGGCCGGTTATTCATTCTCATGAGTCTTTGGCTCCTCATTGGAAAAATGGGAGGATGAAAAGTTCCCCCACGAGGCTCTGGGGAGGGTGAAATGAGCATCAGGCTCTCAGGAGCTTGGAAATTGTTGGTTCCCTCATCCTTCAACCTCTGTTCCTTCCCAAGGAGGCCGCCTAGCCAAGAGGTTAGGAACAAGAAGCTGATGTCAAACAGACTGAAGGTAGATGCCAGTCCTGCCTCACGTCCCAGCTGCATGAGCTCACCTCTCTGAGGCTCAGTTCCCCCATCTGTGAAATAGGAATTAATTACACCTCCCTAATGGGGTCGAGGTCAGGGGTACAACCACCTGGGATCTTTCATAGGAAACCCTTAGCAGAGTGCTCATGGGGAAGTTCATCGATTGGTGTTTATCATCCTTAGAGGCCAGAAGGGCTCCAAGGCTGCCCATCCCCGCTTGGTCCTCAGCCTGGTCTGGGTTCAGGGCAGGCTCTGCCCCTCAAAGCAGGACCTCGGGAAATTCCGTCATTCTTCTGTGTTTCCATTTCTCCACATCCTCCATGAAGGAGGCAGACCCAGGGATCTCTAATACTAGTCTATAACCCAAATTCTAGAAATATCTATACGTGTTCTTTTACACTAGAAAAGTTCCATGCTCAGGTGTATTCCCATCACCCCCTCCCCTGAGCAGACAGAACGCCCCCCTCTCCTATCTCCTTCCCCTTCTGCCCCTCCCCACCCCTCCCTACAATCTCCTATCACCCTCTTGGGCCCTGTGGATGGAAAGGACACAGCCATCTGTGGGGGACAGGGGTGTTATGTGCACAACCGATCTGTCTATCCCTCCTCCTCTTCCCAGCCAGACAGTTATTTTCAAAAATCAAGAGTCAACTGTCTTCCTCAATAGCGATTGAACTTTTCCAGGGAGAGGATGCTCTTGGGGCTTTCACGTAGCCCCTGTGCCCACCCCTGTGTAGAAGGCAGAGCAGAAGTCGCTTCCTGCTCTCAAAGAGTCTCAGCCAGAGAGCCTTTTGGCGAATCTGAGCGACTTAGAATACGAATTCAGTTCCGACTGTACTTTCTCATTTCAGCTTGTCGCCCGTCCAATATTTTCCAAACTGTCTATAGAAGAAACGTGCGTGTCTGGTTTCGTTTCGGCCTGACTCAGAGTTGCTTTTTTCCCTCTCATTTTACAAAAGTGACACGTGTTTGTGGGAGAAAAATTAGAAAAGAGAGATAAGCAGCAGGAAAAAAAAAATCTTGCAAAGCTTCTAATCTCACTACCCGGGAATAGTTCTGCTAACACTCTCAGAGTCGATCCTCTCCGTGGATTTTCAATGCATATAAATTAGGTGGTATGTGTATACGATTTTAAAACAGGAATTCAGTCTACTGTTTAGCTTTTTTATATATAAAAAAAAATAAAAAATGTGGTTTTGATCAGGGAGCAACAGGAGTTGATGTGCTTTGAGATCCAGCCCTGGCGGGCAGGGCCACTGGTCTCTGGTCCTTCGGTGCCATGGGGTGCTGGGCTCAGGGATGAGCCTGGAAGCTTCATTGCTCCCTCGGTCTGGTTTGGCTCAGGGTCAGCTTCATTCACTGAGGCAGTAGGGAGAGACCTTCCTCAGCATCAAACATCAGGCTCCAAGCTACAGTGGGCGATGGGAAGAAGGAAGGTGGTAGGAGTCGTCGAGTCCTCATTTATCCCTTTGCTTATTTCTGAGCACTTGCCTGGACCTGGCCAGCCATGTGCCCCCCACCAGACCTACAAGGAGGCATGCAGACGCTCTCAGATGATCTGGCCCTCTTCAGCCTTCCTTGCTTCTTTCTCTCTGGGTGGGGGGGGCAGCTAGGAACCCCCAAACCGAAGCAGGAAACATAGAATGAGACCAGCATGGACTAGCCATGCATTTGGAGGGTGGAAAGGAAGGCCAGGAATTGGGGCGGGGGCTGTCCCCACTGAGCTCAACGGACACACAAGGGTTTCAGAGGTCGGGCCGTCTTGACTTGGGCTCAGCCAGTGTCTCTTTGACTAAATCGTCTGTTCCCAAGGGATCTTATGCAATCCTGGTAAGATGTGATGCTTTGAGACCTGGACTCAAAGTCTGACCCTGGCGCCTACTTACTTACTGATCGTGGGCCCCTGGGTGGGTTACCTAACCTTCCTGCACATGGGCATCCTCGTGCCTCCCCTCCTAGGGATGCTGGCATTGATAGTTCTCAATTCAGTGCCTGGTGGAAAGAGCCCCATAAATGGAGGCTGTTGTCCTACCTCGCTTCACCTCCAAGCTGACAAGAAGATGCCTGCTCTTCTCGAAGAGGTTGGACAGGAGCATGTGGTTAGAAGCTGCCGGAAATCAGCCCAGAGTGTTTGCTCTGAAGCAGTACGATGCGGTGTGAAGGGGTCCCTGCCGTCCCTTTCGGAAGTGCTGACCCCGACGACTACCTTTTGATGGGGGCACCCCACCTCTGTCCTCTTATTTTCCACCCGACCTCATGCTTGCTTCTCCAGGGTCCTGCTCATAACTTGCTGCTGTCTTTCTCCTCTACAAGAAGGTCAGCTCCATCAGAGCAAAGAAATGGCCGTTCTGCCCTCGCCCCCACCTGACCCGTGGTACCTGCTCATAGTAATTGGCAGGAAGGGAGCGTTGGCAGGTTTGGGGATGAAACGAGTCCAGGTGTCCCACATGGAAGGTCGGGTACAACCAGCCCCATAGTGAGACAACGACTTGCCTCTCCAGTTCCCCATCCATCTTTTTGGTGACGTTAAGGAGAAAGTTTCCAATCGGGGCTACTATTTAACGCCTTCCTAACCCATATGTACTAAACTTTTTTTTTTCTTTAACAAAAAGTGAGGTCTTGAGCTCAGACTACTCCGGCCACAATGCCAAGCTAGGATTTATTTTTATTTTTATTTTTATTTTACTATATTTGTTAACGTTGTATTTTTTTTTTTTTTTAATTTATTTGGGACTGGAGAGTCTGGCTTTTTCTACTTGGTAATGATGGAAGGTCATAATAGAAAGGGTTGTTGTTGTCGTTTAATTCACTTATGTTTCAAAGTCAGTGCATCCTAAAGAAAACGGTTAGCACGTGATAAATAATACACGTTGGTTGATCTGGCAAAAATCCCAGGGTGGGTCTGGGATGATTGCAGTGGGAGGGATACCAGTTGAGACGCACACTCTGACCCTCAGGTGATGCTGAGGGTACGTTCTGCAGAGTTAGGGAGGAGCGTGTTCTGGGGTGTCTTTGGACAAGTTCAAGAAGAAAAGCAGGTCTTAGAGGGTGACGGGACCATGCCAAGGGACGAGGCGGAGGACCAGCCAGGCTCCCATTCCCTGGAAGTTCTTCCTGCCGTTGGCTGGAGGCCCACGCCTGCCCAGCTGGCTTACCGTGCCCTTGGACTACTTCTTCCCTTGTAAAGCCCAGACCAGGAAGGGTAGGTAGATGTCACCAGATGCCCAGAGTCGTGGGTCACAGTCAGGGGCAGGAGTGCCCCCTAATGGGCAGAACCCCCATCTCAGCCCGTGCAGGGCACAGAGAAGCCAAGCCTTGGCCTCTGGATTTAGTGAAATGGGATCTGGCTCTGGAGAGAAGAATCCAGGGAGGATGAGAGTCTGGGCTTCCTTTCCCCTCCCCACTCCTTGGAGATCTGCAGCCATAGGACAGGCTGGAAGAGGACAGGGGGGTTGTGCCTTAGCAGACACTAAGCCCTGCTCTCCTGGGCAGCAAGGCTCCTGCCGCTGTCATCTTTCTGGTCTGGCTGGAGCACGAGGCTTCTCGAAGCAACTCCTTTACGTCGTGGAATCTATAACTTCATTTCCAGGGTGTACGTCGGGGTTAAGCAGGTGGCAGATAGCCGGCAGGTCTCCCTTGCTTTCTGGTACTTCCCACTTTTAGAGGAAGCTAACCTAGCCTTTATTATTATTATTATTATTATTATTATTATTATTATTAATTTATTAATAATAGTAGTGATAATAATTATTAATTATAAATAATAAGTATTAATAATAAATTATTAATTTATTGTTATTAATTTATTGTTGTTGTTTTGTTATTATTATTATTGTTGTTGTTGTTGTTGTTGTTATTATTAGAAAGCCCCAGAGTCCTAAGGTTTAACATCCTCAATGTTCGAGTCATGAAGGACTTGGAAGTTAGAGATTGCCTGCGGCTGGTATTCAAGGGAGCACGCAAGTTGTCACTTGGAATAGGATCTAGTTGCTCAAGGGAGGGGGAGAAAGAACAGGGCCGTTAAGTGGGGTTTGAGTTTTGGGTGGTGGGGCATGCTGAGCAGCCAGCAGGTGGACGAGGGGCTGTAAATCCCTTCTGACAGATCCTGTTGTTAACACACCAGCTGCCTCGGGGGCTCAAATCAGGCAGAGCTGTGAAGTCCCTTTTGTCATGCAAAGTCACATATTTACTGGTTCAGAGGATTGGGACACGGGTGTCTTTGGGAGGGTCACCATGCAGCCAACGCCCTGTCTGTCGTTCCAAGTGTGGAGGTTGTGGGTATCCTCACCCTGAGGCAGAGTGAGTCCCCAAGGCCAAGTGGGCACAGGGAGGGCAGCGCCGGGCTGGGCGCTGGGCTGGCTTCAGAGTCGATCGCCACTGGGCTTGGCAGTGAGCAATTGGGAGGAGGGAAAAGGAAGTGGCTGCCTGGAGCTTCCAGATTTCTCTCCTCGCCACTGTTTTGGCAAAAAAAAAAAAAAAAATGAGTCCGTTTGGACTGAGGCCCTTGGACACAAACACAAACAGTTTTATTTCATTGTTTCTGACAGCCTCTTTCCGTCTGGTTCCAAAAAAAAAAAAAATGTCTTACACTTGCTGCACCATCCTGGCCAAAAGGTTCTCTGGGTCGCCTGTGACATGGGGTTGACCACAAGCTCATCTGAGCTGCCCAGGGCCAGGCCTGAGAGGGATGGTGGCCGGAAGACGAGGTGAGAAATTCCCCTTTGGTGGATGAGGCAGTCAAAGCCCAGAGAGGTTAAGTAACTCACCCAGAGGCACACAGGAACAGAGCCGGGATTCAAACTGAGATGCCTCCGGTACCAGAGTTCTAGCTTCAGCCACATCATCTTGGCAGACGACAGGGCTCAGATGCTGAACGAGGGAATAAAACGCCTAGCGTTGTTTCGGCAGTGAAGTCTTGGATTACAAGGAAAATTCAGGCCCTCGTTGTGACGCAGCAGGAAAATGTCCTTCCTCCTTTCAGTGTTGGATGCTGTGAGCCAGACACCGTGCTAGGGGCCGGGGACGCTCTGGTGGCTCTAGAGCTCACTCATTCACTCACTTGCATCACGTCCCCGTTCATCTCGTCGTTCATCTTAAACCTGGAAATGAACGCAGTGAGGCTGGACGTAGTTTGAAACCCCCTCTGTCGATGCAGGCACCTGGTTGGGGGGGCGGGTATTGTGGGTGTTACACGCCCCTGCCTAAGAGGCTCGATCGAGAGCATCGTTTGCCGGTGGCACTCGGGGCACATCAGCCACCACTGCTTTGCTGGGGTTTTTACCATTCTCCCCACACGCCAGCAGCTCCCAGCGAGCGGGACCCGCTGGGACAGGCGGCCAGCAGGAGTGCTGTCTGGGTGGCATCTGAGACTCCAGAAGTTGGTGGCTCATAAGCGGCTCCCACTGGAGAGACACTGGGATAGATGGAGCGTGGCTGATTCCCCAGGTATTCGTGGGTGCCAGCGATCGATGGCGAAGATCCGGAAGAATCCAGAAGAACTTGTTCCCAGACCTGCACCCCAGGACCAGAGCAGATCTGGGGTCCAGTCAGTCCCAGGCCTAGTAGGACGAACAGGGGCACATCCGCGAGTCCCCGCTCTTATCTGTCACTTCTAGTCGCCGTTGCGGGTCGCCTTATCTGAACGACGGCCGACGACGTCTCTTGTCCTTTTGCTTTGCAGCCTCTGTAAGGGACGGACGCTCTATTCGGTGGTGAGGGACGCCAAGATCGTCTTGGATGTCAACAAAACCAGGCAGATCGCCCAGGAAATCGTCAAGGTACCAGAGGGGCTGGGGCCTCCTCCCTGAACCTCCAAAAGCCGATGTCCCCTGCTGAGACTTGTGCTCTGCTTTCAGACCGGTCATGTGGGCTTAACAGAAATTAGACCTGACCCGAACATGCCAGCCTGTGTGTGTCTGAGGATTTTGCTGAGATAAGGACCGTGAGGGACGGTCGGCCAACATTTGGTTTCAGTCTGATGCCTCCTCGTCGTGATCATTGGAAGTGCACAGGGGCGGGGGGAAGAAATTCCCCGTCGTTAGAATCCCTTACCCCTCCAATCCTTGAATTCCCGGGTCAGCCACCGCGCCCCACACCTACGGGGAGCTGTTAAATTGTTGGGTGCTGTTTGGGACACCCTGTGTTTTCCGGCAGGTGCCTCATTGGTCCGTTGTACTCTGGCTTTTATTTCCATGGGACGTGTCGGGACTGAGCTGTGAGAAGGAACAGGAATATGACTGCTCATAAAGGCAAACAACAAACAAAAACCCCTATGTATTCACCCGTGAGCTAGACCACCGATAGGCCCTCCACGTTCTTGATCATCGTGTCATATGTCCCTTGAGGACCACAGTGCACTCGGCAGTGACACGGATTAACTAGACACAAGGAGCAAGTCTCCCCTGCGGAGAAGAGGTTTTTCAAAGAGCAAGTGGGGGAAGGTGGTGGATGGAAGTTTTTCCTCTGGGGACCTCAGCTGAGGTTTGTCCCTGCTCTTTTCCCTCTAGAAGCATCTTCCTTTGTTTTTAATTCAGGAGGGAGAGGCGCTAGGTGGGGATGGTTGGCAGGAGTCTGAGGGTGGTGGCAGATGTGCGTCTTGGGGACGCTGCCTCTTCCCACTGGCCGTGCCTCCTCCCACCTCACCTGCAAGCTTTGGCATTTGGGCCCCGGCTCTCCAGCTGTTCGACGTGGTGTCGTTGGCAAAGCAAGGACAGTGAACCGGGAACCCGAGCCAGGACGGCCGTGCGTGCTCGGGTTTTCTCTGGCAACTGACTGTCACCTTGCTTCTTGCAGGGCATGGGCTACCTCCACGCCAAGGGGATCCTTCACAAGGACCTCAAGTCCAAGAACGTCTTCTATGACAACGGTAAAGTGGTGATCACGGACTTTGGGCTCTTCAGCATTTCTGGGGTGCTGCAGGCTGGCAGGTGAGACGTGGTGGACAGGCTTGGAAGGGTCGGGGTTTGGGGGGTAGGAAGTCACCGCAAACAGCATCAGTGACCTAGACTCGGTGCTGGGCCCAAGGTCGCTTGGCTGCGTGGCTGGGCTGCTGTGTGACGATGCCGTGCTAAAGCCTAAGACGCATGCTGATTCCCCTGGGGCCTGGCTTGCAAAGGGCATCTTTCAGGGAACACAGCGTAGCCCCAAATCCTACAAAGCCCTTGCCCTTGAACTGCGCTGGAGGACTGTTCCCTTATTCCAGGTCACTACCTGGAAGCGAGAGTCACCGGAGAGCTTTGCTCCGAGTTTTCTTATGAATTCATTCATTTTAGTAGAGCAAGAATATAGGGAAGAGCAAAGGGAGCAAAGGTCAGACCCGCTTGGCTCTGCCACTTATTCACTGTGACTTTTTTACTCAAGTCGTGGAACTTTACTCAACTCGCTTCCTTGTCTGTAGGAAAAATGATGGGTAGGATGATGCCTGCCTCTGGGGCCCCGGGGAAGGTAAAATCAGATAACACACATCAGGCACCCTGCGCAGGGCCCAGAGCACAGGAAGCACCACAAGCAGTAGCTGCTGCTGGGTTGCTGTAATTAGTCTTAATTTGCATATACCTCCCCAGCATCACCCGGAGAATTAGTAACCATCGTTAAGTAATTAACTCTCAGGCCCCTCTCACCCTAGAGCAGGCCGCCTTGCGATGACCGTGTGGAAAACAGCTTGATCCCAAATAAACAACCCATAATTCAGAAGGTCTGCCCTGTGGGACTCACAAACACACACACCCTAGGGCTTTAAACCCTGCACCTTTTCTCTAACCGTGCCTCCTATAAGGAATGGCTCGCCTCTTCAGAAAGGCAGATTCAGTTTTTCTCATTTCACGGCACTTTCAGCTGCTTTGAGAACTACCGTGCACACCAGGCCCCACTAACCCGGTGAATTTTGTCCACTCGCTGTCAATCATACCTGGAACCTAAGTCAGACCATCTACAATTCGGTTCCTGTGTGATGCAGTGACAAACAGGAACTTAGATTTCTTTTTCGGATTTCACTGCGCACCCCCAAAATTCACCACCGTCTCCAAAACCACCTACAGCACCTAAGTCAAGAGAACACGTGGGCGGGAAATGAACGAATAGGTCAACAGACAGAGACCTGGAGTCAGACTGAGAAGGCAGGAGGGCTGGACGGTGCAGGCTTCTGTTTTTCCTTCCTCAGCAGCACTTAGGCTCGAGGCTTGCTGGGAGGGGACCAGCACACCCCCCTGCTGCCATCTCCGCAGGCCAAGGGCAAGGGAAGCCGTTGGTGACATCACTATGAACCCCGGTATTCGTGTCCAAACTGAAAGAGGCCCAGCAGGTGTTTCCTTTAACCTGGTTGAAGACGAGGTTCCTTTCTCCTAGTGACATGTCACTCTCCCCTCCTTCCTCCCTGCCGGTGGATCCTCCCCAGGTGGAGGAAACGGGGGGCGGGGCTTCTGATTTTCTCCCTTTTGATATTTGGTTTCCTGAAGCCGAAGGAAGAGGAAGGAGGAAGACAGGATCTGGAATGGCGTGGGCCTCCTTTCCTTCAGCTCATTCGTGGAGGCCCAGTGCCCACCAGGAAGGGAGTTCAGGCTGGGGGCAAGGTGGCTTCTGGCCTGGTTATCCAGACAGCGCCCCGTCCTTCCTCCGCCCCAGCTGGTTGTCAGCACAAACCCAGTTGTGTCTGCAGGGGACAGGGAGCCCCCAGCGTCAACTCCCGATGAGAAACCCACGTTTCTTGGTCGCTGACGAGTAGCCATCAGTGGCTTCCTGGGTTTGTCATTCTTCTCGCAGTCATGCATAGGGCTTGATGTAGAATGCTACTCCCTGGTGGTGCTGTTCCTCCAGGAATTCGTGTACCATCCTCCGGGGCTTCAGAGACTTGTCATCAGGTGGCTCTGAGCTCTGTCACTCATTACAAATTCCGTGGCTTCGGGCAGGACTGTTCGAGAAGGAGTGAGAAGGGCAGAATGACGATTCTGGGGTATGAACGAGTACAGTTACGGGGGCGTGCATCACACCTTACGTAGCTCAGAAGCCTGCCCTGGGAGAGCCAGTTTCGAGTCCCCACCTGCTGGAGAGTCTGGTCCTTCACGGTGTGGCTCTTGATGGTTCGAGAGATCCATCCCCCTCCCCGGCTCCTGCCTTCTTCCTGTATCAACTGGCCCTTCCCTGGGCGTCTTGGATCAGAGACACCTCGCAGGAGGTCAGATTTTAGTCCCAAATAGAAGGTTCTGGCTAAAGACGTACCAGTGTGTGAAGAAAGTTCCTGTCCCTTCTAAGAATTGATTCCAAGGGATACTCAGATGTGGGCGAAGGGGTGTCCTTACAGAACCTACCCCCAAATGTTCACGGCCTCGTTGTTTATAACGATGAAAGGAAGAACCACCCAAGGCCCATCACAAGGAGCTGGACGCATGCGTTTTATTGGATACGGGTCTTCGTCCTTTTCCCTTCTGCTTAAAATATTCTTCTCCTTGGTCACGTGGCTGAATCCTCTATGTCATTTTACCCAAAGCAAACTCCCTCTTATCTCGGACATATTCCCTTTTAATTTTTCCCTCTAACACTTACCACTGCCTGCGTTTTTTTTCCTGTTTATTTAATTCATTCATCATCACCTTCTCCCACCAAATTTCAGACTCCATCCAGGAGGGCAGGGCCCCTGTAGGTCTTATTCTCTGCTCTTATCCCAGTGTGAGAACAGAGCATAGCGGGTGCTCCATAAAAATACAGGTGATTCTCATCATTCCCAGATGTCATCGTTGCACATGCGCCCACTCACTCAGATTTACTTGTAACCCCCAAGTCAGTGACTCGGGGTATGGTCACAGTCATTCTCAAGTGTGCACAGGGTGGGAATAGTAAAGAAAGAAAGCAGAACGTACTAGGATGAGTTGTTTTTAGGATTTAAGACGATAATCAACATGAGAGGTGTGCGTGCACACCCGTGTGCGTATACGTGTTTCCCCTACGAGCAGCGACTTCGCGTTTGCTAATTCATTGTTCGCAGGGTCTTTATAAAATGTGATGACCACACATAACGAGAATCGATTGTATTTGTGGAATAAAGATGGAGAAGGGGGTGCCTCAGAGGTGAAGGGACCGGATGGTGGTTCGGGTGTTGCATGTATCTCTCTAGACCGTCTCCCACTGGGTCTCAGCCTCAAGTACAAGGTCAGGCAGCAGCAGCCAGCAGAGGGATGCAGGAAAGCCAGCGCGGATGGTCCAGGGACTTAGGGTCCACGCTGGGGACTGGGCTGTGACACGAGGCTTACTCTGTGCTTTGCTTCTCCAGGCGGGAGGACAAGCTACGCATCCAGAATGGCTGGCTGTGTCACCTGGCACCAGAGATTATCCGCCAGCTGTCTCCCGACACGGAGGAGGACAAGCTCCCCTTCTCCAAGCACTCGGACGTCTTTGCGCTCGGGTAGGTGGCCCACCCTGGACCTCGACGCTCCCTCCTTCCTTCCTTCCTTCCTTCCTTCCTTCCTTCCTTCCTTCCTTCCTGCAATCGCTGTTTCCTGGATGCCTACTATCAACAAATTATCCAAAATCTAGTGGCTCGAAACAACATCTGTTATCTCAGGTTTCTGTGGCCGGGGATTTGAGCGAGGTTTTGAGCTGCCTCGCCATCTCTCGTGAGGTTGCAGTCAAGATGCTGGCCAAGGCTACAGTCTCGCCGAACGCTTGGTGGGCTGAGGGCCCACTTCCACGGCTGTGGGCCGGAGGCCTCGGCTCCTCAGCACGTGAGGCTTTCCCTAGGCTGCCCGAGTGGCCGCACATGATGGCAGCTAGAAGCCACATCCCCTGGCCTCAGAAATTGCATGTCAGCACTTCTGCCGTATTTGTTAGAAGCGAATCACTCAATCCAGCCCACGGTCAGGAGGAGGGGAATCAAGGTCTGCTTCTTGCAGGAAGGGATATCAAATCAAATCGTTTGTGGATGTATTTTAAAGCCGTCGCAAGTCCCGACTGTGTCTTGTCTCATGGAAGACAGGCAAGGAGACGGTCAGTTTGAACAAAGTGTGATAAACACAGGACTGCGGGAGTCATGGAAGAACCAAACTCATCCTGGGAGACTAGAGAGGGCTTCCTGGAGGAGGTGGCTCCTGAGCCTAAGTGAAGGGTTCCATTGGCCACCCGAGTAGGCCAGGGGAGGGGAGGGCAAAGTATTCTAGATAGAAGGAACACATGAAAAGGTGCAAGAGTAAAAGGGAACAAATTGCCCATAACGGAGGAAACTTGTGGGAAATAGGGGCCAGGGAGGAAAGAGAGTAACAAGAGGCTGGGGCCAGTGAGATGGGAGACTAGAGAGGGAGACAGGGGCAGTGCTGCCGGGACTTAGAGGCTGAGCTGAGGAGTTTTCACTTCACCCTCACGGCCCTAGGGACCCACCGATGGTTATCAAGCCGGGGGAATGGCCTAATAACATTTCGAGTTCTAGAACAGTCTCCTACGTCGAGAATGGAGAAGAGAAGGACAAGGCCGAGCTGTCATGGAGATGGCCCGTGGAACCAAGAAGGTTCCGTGCACACATAGAGTTCGGGAAAGGGGAGTTTAGGATCATCAGTAAAGAAAGAATGGGGGAGAATGGGGTGTCTTTGAAAGTGTAGAGTGAGGAGAGGGTCCAGGACACACAGCCCCAAGGTGCAGGGCAGAGCACGATGAGAAGGTGCAGCTCGGGAGGCGTCTGTGCTCCCATCCCACGGCCGTGCCGATCCCCACCTTACTCGGCCACGGCTGGTGGCAGGGCCGGTGGCCATAGTCCTGAGGAAGCCGGGAGGCTCGCAGGCCTGCAGATGTGGCATTAGACTTAGCTCCGCCGAGAGGAGTCAGGCCATCTTCAGGGAGAAGCACCCCCTCTGGGGAAGGCGGGGTGGGGGCGGGTGGGTTGCTGGCACATCAGGAGTCTTGATGTCTGTCGCTTGGATCTCACGCGAGGCTTTCATTTGTCCCGCTTAGCGTGTGCCCCGTCTTTATCTAGAGGTTGTTATCCGAGGCCGAATTGCAGCAATTAAGTTGGTATGTGTGTTCGTATAAATTTAGCAAAAGGAAAAGGAACGTAATTAATAAAATGTGCCAAAGGTAGTGACGGGTCTTCCGCTGGAGTTTTCATCGTTAGCAGTTTGTTTTTTCCTTCCTTAAAGTGAGTTTCTCTTCGAAGTTGGGTCTGAAAGGGAGTTTTAATGAGGCTTTTGTTCCTGTCACTGCTGCATTCCCAAGCACCCGGCGCTCCTGGTTTCCTGGTGCCAATTAGGTGCGCCTGGTTGCTCGGGGACGTCATGCTCAGGCGTGACTTAGAACCAAATGGACTTTTAAGAGTGTGCTGAGCGCCGTGTGAAGGTGTTCAGGGTGCCGTCTCATGGCATCTTCGCAAGTGCCCTTCGAAGCGGGTGTCGCTGTCCCCAACTGCCAGGCGAGGAAACTGAGGCTCCAGGTGGCTCCGCGATCTGCCTGATAGTAACCCACGGGGGATCTGGGGGTCCAGCTTGGATGTCCTAACTCCAGAGTTGGTGCTTTTCACCACAGACACATGAGAGCCCGACTCCCCTCAACCCTAACAGGGAGATGGGAACACCCATTGAGGAGCTGAGTGGGACTGAGAGGGAAAATGCCTGTGAGGCGCCCAATGGCCTCCCTTTCCGCTTTCACATGAGCAGAGCCTGCAGCCTGTCTGTGCTTTCTCCACTAGGCCCCCACCAGCACCTACGGGGTTGCCCGCCCAAACTGTTCCTGAGCCCCTCAGTGAATAAGGACTCTCCACTAGGTCAGAGTGAAGGTTTTCCAGTGCAGTCTAATGGCCAGAGGTGCAAATCTCTAGCCAGATGAACTGGATTCAGCCTCTGATGTGCGTGCAACCCTGGGCGAGATCCACAACCTGCCTGAGTCTCGGTTTCCTCATCTGTCACATGGGGATCTGTTTTAAAATGGAGGTTTTATGGTTATTCAGGTATGATGAGGCCAATAGGTGGGGAAAGGACTGCCATGGAAAAGAGAGATTGTTCTTCCCAGTCCCCATAAGGAAGGGGCCCGCCACACCACCGGTGTAAAGCCTCGTTTAGCGTTGGTGTCTCTGATGAGGGGAACAGTCATCACCCAGCACCTTCCCTCGAGAACTTCCTGACCATCAGCATCCCAACACCTGACATCACCATCCATCCCCACCCCAGCAGGATGCGGGTGGCAGGGGAGACGAGATGCCACCCAGGATGTGGAACCCGGCGGAAAGTAGACGTCGTTGATTTGACTCAGTCCTCTGATCAGTAAAGAGGATAACAGGTGCTCCGTGTTCTTTAAAGAACTTTTGTGTCCATTAGAGTAGAGGAATCAGCTCGTTCCTGAGTTGAGGACTCTTGTTCTCAGTGAGCTGAGACCTATCTTCGTGGTCCAGGTCAGCAGCACCCCAGCATCCTGTGAGCACCCTGTGGTCCTCACTGCCACCCACACCTGCCAACGTCCCTTAAACACTGTCCAGCCCGGCCCGGCCCGGCCCCAGCTGCTGCTCCTCCCTGGAGCAGTCCTCCCTTCAATCATGACAGTGTTGGGATCTATGAAACGATGACAATACAATCGTTTTAGAATAATCCTGGCATTGAATTATGCTGGCACTCGGCATTCCAGATAAATGTTCTTCCGCTGCAGTCTGACCGTTATTCTAACTTGGCGGGTAAGAAAACCTAGACTCAGAGAAATGTCAGGAGCTGCCCAGCATCATCATACTCCCGGCATGGAATTAAATCAGAACGTGAACCCAAGGCAGTCTGACCCTCAGGTTTTTCTTTTTCTCCCCTTTCTGCTATTTTCTGAGATGAGTCATACTTAGTAAACAAAAATTCAAAAGAGAAAAGAAATCCTGTTCTATTCCCCAGAGTTAGCCACTGTTCGCATTTTGCTGTGTTTCTCTCTATCCTCTTGTCCATACATATATAACGGTTTTTTAAAATAAGTGCCATCATGCCTTTACATACAATCTTGTGCCCTGCTTTTTTTCACTTAAAATTAGATAGTAAGAATTTTTATTGTGTCAGCACAATTTTTCGACGTGTTTGAATAATATAGTTATACCGTGTTCCATTTCATTTTATGGATTTACTGCAATACATGCCGCCTGCTTCGTTTATTGAACAATTGCATTGCCTCTACCTTTCTCAGGAGTGTGTATCATGCAGTAGAGAGCATCCTTGTAAGTAATTTTTGCATCCCTAATCATTCCCTTGCCGTGGTCTTCTAGAATCGCAGGGGTCCTAGCCACATTATATTACGCTATTCGAGTTCTAGGTTTCGATCCATGTTAATCGACACCAGAGGAGGTATCCTGGGATGAGCTTGACTTCTAAGACAGCGAGAAAGCTTTAGGTACTGCCCAGGTAGAGAAACACCAACCCTGTGCAGAAGAAGCCAGGGAGCAGGGTGGTCAGCCTGCAGCCCGGCCGAGTGGTCGGTCGTAGGTTGATAAGGGGACACGAGCGGCATATCACACCAGGTGCCCTTGAACAATGTCTGCCGACAGGACAATCTGGTATGAACTCCACGCCAGGGAGTGGCCTTTCAAGACCCAACCAGCAGAGGCAATAATCTGGCAGATGGGCAGCGGCCTGAAGCCCAACCTCAGCCAGATCGGCATGGGGAAAGAAATCTCGGTAAGTTGGGGATAACGCCAGGTCTGGGGGGCAAGGGGAGACGCAGACTCTGCTCTGGGCCTTCGTTTTCCTGCATGTTATGGTTACAAATGCTTTCCCAAAGCGTGATGGGAAGCAGGCCCCGGGCCTTGTCCTGCAGTGACTGGGCAAAGCCTCTGCCCTATGCCGGCAATTCGGGTTCGGGCCACGAGGGCCGCAGTAGCACTTGGCCAGGTCTTTCCGAGCACCTGGGCTGCCCATAGAACCAAAGAATCCCTCTTCTTCCATCAGCTAAGAAGGTGTTCCCTAATATCACCCATTTAATAATTCTGATTTTAGTTGCATCTACATAAAAACAATTTCGAGGTGTTATCCAACTCTGAACAAGAGATACAGAAACAGAGAAGCCCGAGTATAAATTAATAATCAATCGTCTTCTAAAACCACGGCAGGAGGAAGCCCCCCTTTCCTGCAGAAGGCAGATGAGTCAGGGAGGGAGTGAATGTATGTTTTTAAGGATGACCTGCCTCTAGGTTTCCTTTCTCAGGTGAGGAGATTTACTAAAAATAATGTTTCCCCTTTGCGGCTTTGAAGGGCACTTATAATATTGGGATGTGGCGGGAGAGAGAGACCTCAGGATTCCCTTTTCTCTCTCCATGTTGAGAAAAAGGCCCAGAAACTCCTTGAAAAGAGCTTTATTTATCTCAATCTATCCCAGACCTTCTAGAATAGGGCCTACCTCTGTGGGCTGTGGCGGGGTACACTGTATGGGCTCAGAAACTGGATGAGTGGATGGGTGGTTGGATGGATGGATGATAAATGCATGAATTGAGATGTACAGATAGATAAATGCATGACGGATGGATGGGAGATGGAGGAATATGGAAGGGGGGGGATGGATAGACAGATGGACAGAGCCAGTGAGGTGCCAGGAAGAAATCAAGGTCACCATCGATGCCACATCGCCTCGTGCTGGTTTCTTTAGGACATTCTTCTCTTCTGTTGGGCCTTTGAACAAGAAGAGAGGCCCACCTTCACCAAGCTCATGGACATGCTGGAGAAACTGCCAAAGCGAAACCGCCGCCTGTCTCACCCCGGACATTTCTGGAAGTCTGCAGAGTAGGTGTTCCTTAGCCTCTCTTGTCGCTGCTCTTGTCCTCTGGCCTTGGTCACCTTTGTGCTCTCCTCCCAACTCCTCGGCCACCCTTCTCCTTCGCATGTGCCTGCCCCCTCCCCCAGCCTCCATGCTCTCCTCTCAGATTTCTGTGCAGGGGAGTTGGCACTGGGGTTTGGTCCCATGCAGGGCCTTGGTCCCCGTGGCTGTCATGGTTACCTCGTTGCCTAATTCTTCCTGCTGAAGGTTGATGCCCAGTGAGTCAGAGCATCCTGTGGTCAGGGGGTGCCCTGGACCCACCAAACCTCATGTGTCGGGCATTCAGCATCCCTGCACAAGGCCTAGCTCTCAGGAACTCTTTCCACTTGACCAGCAGCCTGTGCCTGTCAGCTTCCAGCATTCTCTATTGCACAAAGGCAAGGCAGGTTAGGCACTCCTTGCCATGAGCGTCTCTCTGGCTTCCTCCTTAAGAGGCTACATGCCACTCCTCTCCCCTTATTCCTGGCTAGAGATCAGGGCTCTGTCTGAGACAACTACATATGTCATCCCTCTGGGGACCTCCCTCCTGGGCAAGCCGGAGATGTGGTGTCAGAGCTCTGGGCAGGTCCCAGGAATGCCTGGTATTTCAAAACTCACATGTCACGGAGGCCGTCACCCAGTGGCCTCTGCTCTCCTCGGGGTCAGGGAGGAGAAGGCAGGAGTTCACCTGAACAGAGGGGCTTGAAGCTCAGGGGTTAGTGGGGGCACAAGGAGGCCTTTCTATGGTTTTCTGTGGAGTTGGGCTGAGGAAACAGAGGGCAAGAAACTGTGGTTTTGTATGATGGGACTTTAAGGTCAGTCATTCATTCATGCGTCCACTTCTTCCAGTTTTTTTATTCAGTCTTTGTGTATTGAATATCTACCATGTGCCAGACGCTGGTCTACAAATGAGAATACAGAGGGGAACAAAATTAATTCAGTTCCTGACCTCATAGAGCTTCTATTATAGAGCAGATACAATAAGCAGGTAAACATGGTTTAAAGGATCATTTCAGTGTTGAAGTCAGTAAAAACTACTGTGTGATAGTGATGGTGGGGGCTGTAGGTGGAGGGAGGGGGTCAGAGAAAGCCCCTCTGAAGAGGTAACGTTAAAACGAAGCCCTGGAGAAGAACCCAGGCCCCCACATCAGGAATGAGAGCCTCCAGGTCGGAGTGAGATGCAGAGGTAGGAGGACAGGTAAGGGGCAGGAAGGACAGGACTGTGGTGAACAGGAGGGAGAGAGGTAGCAGGAGGTCAGGGGTCAGGTCAGCATGGCCTTTCAGGCCGGGGTAGGAATCGAGGTGAATTCAAAGGATGACAAACTTTCCAGAAACTTTCCCAGAACTAGAAGGCCCCCGAGAAGCTATGAGGTCCCACCCTTGCTTCCCCCAGAGTCACCCACTGAAGGCTGTGGGGACCAGGACACTGGGTCTGGGGAGGGCTTTTTCTGGGGGGAGCACCTGAGATTGGGGTTGGGACGCAGAGATCTGAAGGCACCGCCCACCTCTGTCCCTTCCCACTTGGTCACTTTGAGCCCTGATCCTTGCCTGGAGAGGCAGTTTTCTCTTTCACATCATAACCCCTACCTCAGAGAGAGGGAGCATGAACTAAAGCCTCAAAGGAACAGGAGTCATCTTTGCGTCTCCGTGTCAAAGCAGGGAGGTCCTGGGGGTTACCTGTTGCATGGATGACAAGCGCGTGCAGCCTGGGCCTTCCGCCTGCACCCGTGGCAGGCGTGGCTGACCTGTCACAGCACATTCGCCATCACTCAGCGTTGCTGGCAGCCCCAGCAGCTACTCAGAGTCAGTGCGTGAGATGCCCTCACCGACCATTCCAGATTTGCTCCACCTCCTTTTTATTACCTTTGGAGGAACGGTGGCCCAGAGACATTCAGAAACTCAACCACATCCACATGGAGTGTCGATGACCAAGCTGGGAACACAGGTCAGGCTTCAACAACTTAGTCTGGAGTTCACTGTCCCCACAGCATCAGTCCCTGTAGTCTCCTCCGTCACACTCACCTGGCTCTGAGATGGTCACTCAGGGGTGAGGGTCAAGGCCAGGGTCCTTCCAGAAGCTGCCCAGGCGGGTCAGCCGGGGATTCGGGGAGGGCTTAGTTAGAGTAGGCCCAGGATGCAGGTTCCGTCTCGGGCTTTGTAATCTGTGGAGGGGACCCACCGAGACGTCTCAGCTACAGCTGACATGCGGGCGGAGAACTCAAAACTCACCCCTGGGGTCTCAGGTTTGCCTCTGCATTGGGTCACACCTGAGGAGCTGCGATTTCTCGAGTCCCAGAATGGCTTAGCAAGGCAAAGCTGGGACAAGCCTGCGTTCCCGATTAGTGAACCTCAGAATTCAGAGTGCGTGCACGTCGTCTAGGGAATATTTTTTAACGCAGACTCTCATTCTGTAAGTCTGGGGTAGGGCCCAAGATCTTGCATTTCCGACTAACTCCAAGGTGATGCAGTGGCTGTGGTCCACGGACCACCCTCTGAGTCATGAGGGTCCGGACCTTGCTGCCCATCAACAGCCACTTGCCACGTGTGGCTGTTGAACACTCAAAACGCGGCGAGCCTAAGTCGAGATGGGCTGTAAGGGTGAAATCCACGCGGGAGGTCAGAAGCAGCGTAAAGAAAAGGACGCGACACGATTGGTTATGTTACGTGTACAGTGTTGGTTACACGTTAAAATTGCAATATGTTGGGTTACATAAAATATACGATTGAAATTAATTTCACTTTTTAGCTTTTTGAAGTAGGACTAGAAGGCTTGTAGTGATGTGGATGGATGACTTACATGGTACTCCTTGTTTTAAAGGACATGTGAGAGAGAGTTCGCGTGTCGTATGACTCTCCCAGGTAAAAGGAACAACTAAGGGGCTTTGGGTATGGTACATTATTAATTTTTTAATTGGGGTAAAATATATAGAACATAAAATTTGCCCTTTTAGCCATTTTTAAGTGCATTAGTGCCATTCACAGTTATCACCACTTTTCTAAATTTCTTTTTGTCACCCCAAACAGAAACTCTGCAACCATTAATCAATAGCTCCCCAGTCCCTTCTCCCCCCAGTCCCCAGTAACCTGTCATCTGTGTCATCTCTATGAATCTTATATGAGTGGACGCTTACAGTGTGTGTCCTTTTGGGTCTGGTTTCTTTTGCTTGGCATGGGATTGGCAAGGTCCGCTGCCCTCGTAGGCTGTATGAGAGCACCGTTCCCTTCTGTGGCTGAGTCATGTTCCGCTGCGTGCACGCGTGTGTGTGCACGTGTGTGTGCACGTGTGTGCACGTGTGTGTGTGCATGTACCGTTTCGTTGTGTGTGTTTGCACATTTACGGACACACACGCGCACACACACATACCACACCTTGCCTGTCCATTCCCGTGTTGACGGACGCCTGGCTTTGCCTGCGCCTTCTGGCTGTTGTGAACGATGCTGCAGCGAATACTGGCGTCTAAGTACCTGTTCGAGCTCCCGCTTCCAGTTCTTCTGAGTTGCATGTATGTCTGCTGCCTGGCCCTGGCCTAGATCGTGACCATCACCCGCACAACACCCATCATCTGGGTATCACGCATCAAACGCGTGTGTGACGGGCGCTGTGTCGAGCATCCTGTCTGCATCGTCTCCCTGAATCCTAAGAGCCCCCCGGAGAGGTAGGCACTGCTGTTGTCCCTGTTTTGCTGATGAGAAAACCAAGGCGCAGAGAGGTTTTAATGCCTTCCCAAAGATCACGCAGCTAGCGAGGAGCAGAGCAAGTCCTGGAACCCAGGTTGGTCTAGACGCTACATTCACGATCTCGATAACTCCACTCTGCCACCCTCTAGGCAAAGGTGCACCCTCTGAGCACCTTCTGGGTCTCCTTCCAGAGCCATCCTGGGAGATCGGGCACAGACTCCTGCCCCGATCACCCAGATCTCGGCTCAGCAGAAGTCAGCAAAGCCTCTACCCACAGCAGGAGTCTGTGGTGTGGGTCCTGGTCTCACCCCCTCTTCCTGTGTCTCCTGCCCTCGCCAAGCATTCTTAGCACGCAGGCTCGTGCTCCAGCACCGCGTAGCCTACACCTAGCCCTCACGCTGGGTGACCTAGTCGGAGGGCTGCATGTGCCCGTGGAAGAGGTATGAGTTCAGACCTCGTCTCTGCTGCTACCGCACTGAGAACCTGTGGGCAAAGCACTTACCCTCTCTGAGCCTCAGTTTTGTCATCTGTTAAAAGGGCGCAATGCACCGATCTTGGGTTTCAGTGAGATCGGGTATGTGTGACACTTGGCACAGAGCCTAACACGTAGTAGGACCTCAACAACGAGAAGTCCTTTCTACCTTGCCTTATAGAGGACAGAAGCAGCTCATCTCACACCACCTGGGCCTCTGAGAAGGTGCTGGCTCACGAAAGACGGCGTTGTCATATCCGTGTGACCTCTTGCCACTCTCTCCCTTCTCTCCCCCCTCCAGGCTGTGACCGTTGGACAAAGGGACGGCGCTCAGCTGCCTCAGCTCCCGAGCCACTTCTCCTTCCCTTCTCTGTCCTCTGCCAGCCCAGGAGGCCAGAGACTCACCATCAGAGGGTCTGACCCTGGCCGGCCTGGGAACACTGCACGACTGAGCTCGGTGGCTTCCCTGTACCCCGGACTGTGTCCTTTCGCTCGGGCAGGGTCGGGGACCCCTGAGCTGGGTGGGACTCAACGGAACCAGCCAGGGAGATGTGGAATTGATGGGCAAGGCACGGGGTAGTGTAGAGAGGAGAATTGCAGGCTGAATGCAGACCCCTGGGGCCGTGGAGACTAGGGCAGGAGGCCCTCATGGGCATGCTCGTGGGACCAGTCTGTGTGTCCATGTGTGTCCCTGTGTGTCTACGTGTGCGACGCCATCTGCTCTCAGTTCCCCTTGACCAACAAGAGCCAGGAGGTCTCGGCTCCGAGGCATTTCCTCGGCTGTTCTGGTCTCTGCGGAGTGGGTTCCAGCTGTGCTCTGCGGGGAGATGGGATGATGAGGGTGCCGAGCTGAGCCCCAACTTGGTGGATGGAGGCTTTGGGGCAAAGACCTGGGTGGAGGGTCCAAGCTGTTCCTTTGTAAGCATCAGTTCTCAGAGGCCCCAGCCCAAGCCTGTCATGCTCGGTGGTACACTTGCACATAGCTTCGAAGTACAGCTAAACGGACCTGCATGTCTTTTGAATCGAGTCTTTCTGGGGTCTGGTTCCCCATCGCTGCCGCCGCCGCCTCCTGTTTTGTGAGAGCATCGTCCCTTTTTGCCCCACCCTGTCCCTGCCATTTCCAAAGCACAGTGGTGCCCTAGCCAGGATGACTTCTGGGGGGGCTCTCGACAGCTCACCTTCATCCATGCTACCCCCTGACATCTGGGCCCTGAAAACAAGGGCTCCGGGGAGGGGATTCTAGGACATTCTTTTCCCCTCCCTCTGCTTCGGCCCTTACACCAGCTGAGATTCTCCTCCACAATGGCAGATGAGGATTCCTGGGATACGTGTGTGTCGGGTTATGTGTGTACACAGAGCATCCTGTTAGCAAAGGATTTCCCCTCCCCTGCACCCCGAAACCGTCCCGTTGAGCAGGCAGGGAGGGAGGCTGTCTGCAGAGTCTCTCTGCATCTCAATCCAGCCTGGTGCTGAGGCCCAGAGCGGCTTCCCCATAGAGGTCTGTCGTGCTCGCTCAGTGCCCCTGCGTTCTGTCCCTCCCCGTCGCCCCCCATCTGGGCTGGTGGCTTTCCCCCACCACTGTGGGATCAAGTATTCCTCAGGAAGGATGCTGAGAGCTGGTCAGCAGTTCAAGATGACGGCAGGAGCCTCTGTCTTCTGTTCCTTATGTTCCATACCTTGTAAGGGTGGGTCTTACATTCCCAAACCCTAGACCCCTTTCGTCTGACCTGGTGCCGAGGGCAGTCTGTCCCCCGGTAGAGCAGTAGCAGGGCAGCGGGCAGCACATCCAGGGGCGGCCCCCGGCCTCTATCTTCTAGGCGTTGCCCAGGTTTGATTCCTTCTGGTTGCTACCTTATCCGGACATCTCCCTCCCCAACGAGGGCACCTAAGACTTCAGAAACCCTATCTGAGCTCAGACGCAACATCCAACCCGGTGTCAGGGTGAAGGGTCTTCCCCACCTTGGATGGCCTCCAGGCAGGGTTGTGTTCTGGGGGCCAAGCCTGCTTCTAACTTGGAAAAATAATGGGATCAGCCGTGTTTCCCAAGATCCTGGGCAAGGGAAGCCCCCTTTGTGCCTCGGCAGACCTTCTCGAAGGCCTTCCCAGCGAATGGGAATGGGAACAGACTGCAGGTCCCCATGTGGGCCCTTTTCAGGTGGACGTGCCCCTTCTGGGGACTTGTGTAACTCTGTGGCTCAACATTTGTGTGTCTCGGAGGCATCTTACACACATTGGCACGAGCCCCAGCCTCTCTCATGTTGCTGGGGGGCACTTGTCAGAGGCTGCCTCCAGTCCCAACAGTCACCCGAGGGACCAGGCCTGGGCCTGGGCTCTTCCCAGCGGCCTCCTGAGGGCCTGAAATCCAGCCGGGACTTCTTGGGGCCCTGGACTCTGGTCTTTGTCATGGACCTTTGTGCTGCGACAGGAAAGGATAAAGGGAGAAGCAGGCGGAATGCGGCTGCCGTGAAGCTGAAACGCTCACCGGAGCGGCAGCCCGTGCCCCCTTGCCTCTCTCGCTTCCAGAACTAACTGCCGTGGTCGCCCAGCGCCTTGGGCCAGGCCCAGAAGGGTCTCCAGAGGCTGCTTTTCCTCTCTGTTCACTTGCACAGCCTGAGGTTGAGGACAGGGCCCAAGGGACCCAGGGAGACACTGTGGCAACTCCTGTGCCTTTGAAGCTTCTCTGCTTTGCCGGAAAGGGTTCCTTGGGTCTGTCCTTCGGTCCCATGTCATTCGCTCCTGACCTCCCCCTCTTCGGCACGTCCTTGCTTTGTCCCCAGCTTCCTCAGTCTCTGCTGTCGCCAGCCTGCACCAGGATCCCAGCCCCTCCCAGCCCCTCTCCTGCTGCCTACCCCACCCTGAATTGTTCGGAGGCCAGCTTGGAGGTTCAGATATGTCAGCCCCGCTTTCCCTGGGGCCTCCAACCTCTGTTCACTGGCAAAGTGTTCGGAGGAGGTCACGTTCGTTAATCTCGCAGAGAAAGGAAAAGGGGGTATTTGTGTTTTTTCATCATGATTTGCCAGCCTCGCCTGTGGCTCCTTCTGTAAAGGCCACATCACAGAGATGGTGTGCGCGCGCGCATGCGTGTCCCGTCACAGCCACATGCGGGCAAGTCTTTTCTGTCTGTGCCTCCCTCCAGCGAACCTGCATCTTACGTGGGCTCCCAACGGGACCAGTCCACGTAGACAGAAGGTTCGCCGGGAAGCCTTGACCTTGCCTTCTTTGAAGGGCATGTGGATTTGCACACTGAATTGGAACCCAACTCTTGCAGGCCACAGGGGTTTCACAAAACATGGACTCCTCGGCCAGGGAACACCCCTTTGGCCTTGTATGGGGATGTCCCCATGTGTCCTCATCCCCAGAAGGAAGCTAGAGACTCCGAGTCACCACTTACTGCCGTCTTGTCCTGGTTTTCCTTTTATTGCTCAAAGAGAAGCATCTCCCCTTGCCATGGAGCACCCCCTCTTTCTCTCCACTTGTATCTTGGATTCCTCGTCCCCGGATTGATCTCTGGGGACTAGACTCTTGCGTCCAGGAAACCTGGTTCTGTCACTTGCCCACCTCCCACTGCAGGTGCACACATCCCACCCCCATCCCTCCCTCACCTTCTGCAATTCTTGTCCCCAACGATGATCATCTAAGGAGCATGAAGAAGAAAGTGCTTTACCCTTAGCCCGGTGCTAATCACCATCTTGAGACATCTAGAGCTGGGGTTGGCAAATGATGGCCCACGGGCCGTATCCAGCCCCCTGAATGGCGTTGACATTCTCTAATTGGGGTAAAAAATAACAGAAGAAGGTTTTATGATATGTGCAAACTCTATGAAATTAAAATGTCCCACAAAATTTGGGGACCGTGCTCTCTGTTGTGCTACCAGAGCTAACTGTTTGCAACGGCGACAGTGTGGCCCATACAGCTGAGAAGATATCCCCGTCTCGCTTTTTACAGAAAACGCTGGCCAGCTTCTGATCTAGAGAACTGTCTGATTGAAGAAGAAGAAACCCACTTGTGTGTGGCCCCCACGGGAGGAACAGGAGCCAGGGGTGAGAGTCATGGGGGGCAGAGAACTTGTTCCAGCAAAGGAGGCGTCTTCTAACAGCCTGGCCCGAGGTGCAGAGGGTTGTCCCAGAGGTGGAGAGCCCCCTGGCCCCGAGAGGTGGGAATGAATGTCGAGACCACTTGGAGAGCATGATCTGGAGGGAATTCCGGCACTGGGGGCCGAGGCCTAGCTGGACTTTGAGGCTGTGCTCGTTCGGGCAGCCGTAACAGAATTGCCACAGGCTGGTTGGCGTCAACAAGTGAAATGTATTTCTCACAGTTTGGGTGGCCGCGAGTTCAAGATCAAGGTGTGGGCAGGCTTGCTTTCGCCTCAGGCCCTGTGCTTGGCTTTCAGACATGGTCCACTTCTGGCTGCGTGCTCACAAGGCGCTTTCTCTGTGGGTGCACGTCCCCGGGGTCTCTCTCTTCCCATAAGGACACCAGTCCTATTGCAGTAGGACCCCACCCTTAGGACCTAATTAATTGACTCTTAATTACCTCTTTAAAAGCCCTGTCTCTATTGGCAGTTAGGACTTCAGCATATGAATTTGAGGCCTCAGGGGGTTGGGGTACAATTCGGTCCCTAACAAAGACCCTTGAGATTTCTAAGACTCTGATTTGAGGGGCCTTTGGGGCAATATTCCCATCCCTGGCTTGCTTTCCTGTGCTTGTTTCCAACCTTGAGTCTCCATGTTGGTCTTGCCTATCCTCATCCCCTTCCAGCCTTCACTTCGCCCACTCGTCTCCCCAGGACTGGCCTCATTCCAGACATTTCACCACCTAAAGCCTCCTTCCCGCTGTCTGTTCGCTGGCCAGAGCTGTCTTAACAAAGCGCCACAAACTGGGCGGCTTAAAACAACAGAAACTGGTTCTCTCTCAGTTCCGAAGGCTGGACGTGTAAAACCCAGGTGTGGGTGGAGCTGCACCCCCCCTGCTACCCTCATAAGGACGCTCCTCGCGTCCTCTTCCCGTGGGGGTTTGCTGGCAGTCTTTGGCATTCCTCTGCTTGGAGCTGCATCCCGCCCTGGCCACGTGGCCTCCTTGTGGGTTTCTGTCTCTGTGTCCGAATTCCTCTCTTCTTAGGACACCAGTCATGTTGGATGAGAGGCCCACCCCTCTCACGTTTGATCTTCATCCTAACCTATGACATTGCGATGACCCTATTTCCAGATAAAGTCACGTTCTGAGGCCCTGGTGGTTAGGACTTAGTGGTTTTTTGTTTGTTTGTTTTTTGATTTGGGTTTTTTTTCTTTTGGTGGGAGGCAGTTCAACCCCTAACCTCCTCTACAAAGCTCTCTCTTGTGCCTTGACAGGCCACCTTGGTCCTTCCATGGCAGACACCCTGGAAGTGAGGTTCCCAGAACCCCTGGGCCACAAGAGTCAGAACATCACTCTCGCTTTTATCAACGCGGCCCCTGACTGACACCTCCCTCACTCGCGGCCAACAGCCCTGGGCTTCGTGGGTGAGGGTGGGCGGCCTGTCTACAGTGTGGCCATCACTTGACCGTTGAATGAATGTGTTTCAGCCCAGTCTGATGGGGCGGGTGGCACAATGTTTGCTTTGATTCATACTGTCACTCAGTGGCAAAGGAACAGACCTTGGTGGGATGTGAGCTTGCTGCATCCTTTTCGGTTTTGCCCGTGAAGTGAGGAAGTGGCCTGAGCAGGTGGACACTCTCCCGGGCTGCCAGCCTCACCTCATCCCCACCCCAGCCTTCACCTGCACACGCCTACCTGTAAGGGGCTTGAGAATGCAGCAGGTGTCAATCTGGGCCCCAGAACATGGGGACGCAATGTTTCCAAGGTTCTCATTCATGCTGACTCTCCCCATGTCATGCCACAGTGGGCCTCATTCCTGATTCTTGACCTGCATGCACGACTCCTGTCTCAAGGCACATCCCATGCCCATTCTCTAACCCGCTGGGCCAGAGAGTTGGTGGGGGAGCTTCAGCACCCCCAACCTCCTCAACTGGTCTGTGTGCTGCCATCTGGCATAGCACCTGGCATGTAGTAGGTGCTCAGTGAACATTTACTGAATGCGGAAAGGGGAAGGTTGCTGGATAAGAACAAGGCACTGTCCCAGGGGGCCAGATGCCCTCCCCTGCCAGCCAGAGAGGTTCCACTGGCAGGGCCGGGCAGTAACGGGAATCCCATAGCCAGGCCCTGGGTCATGGGTTCCAAATGAATTGGCCACGTTCAAAGGATGTGACTCAGAAAGAGACCTGCTGGTCAGGTGTCCCCAGGCCTCTGGGCTTTGGGAAGCGGAACAACGATGAATCTCTAACAGCCGCTGTTCACTGAGCATTTATTAAGTGCCAGGCCAACCGAATCCCCATGATGGGACAGTCCTGGGAGGTAGGTGTCATTATCTCCATTGCACAGGCCAAGAAACTGTGGGAAATAGATGTCAACCAGCCTACTAAGTAGTGGAGCCAACACTGTAAATACGAGTCTTTGGACTTGTCTCGTTCCCAGGAACTCACCGCCACGTTGAGTGGTTTATGCCCCCCTGCCTGTCGGGATGTCACAGCCCCAGCCCCTGACAGTCTCTGGAATCAGGGAAAGATAGGAGGTCACCGAAAGGGTGTAGGGGAGTGTGGGGAGTGTACGTGGACGCTCCCACTCACGCTCCCAGACTGACAGGCTGCCGGCGACTGCTGGGTTTCCCGGAGGTGTCCATCTGGGTCAGCAGAGCGACTCCTGGTTTCCTCTAGCACCCCTGCTCCAAGCAGCCTGCTCTGTTGGTTCGACCCTCTCTCTCTTCCTCCCTCACACTGGGAATTTAACGGGTCTGCTGTCCCAAGAGGCTCGCCAGTGAGCACTCCTCATCCCAGGGTGGGAAGGGGCCTTTCCTTCCTGCTCCTTGGGCTCACACAGCCCATTTCTTCCACACACCAAGGGTAGGAAGGATTCATCTCCAGGGGGTGGAGGCGGTGGCTCTTTCTCTGTTGAGGACTGAGTTGGAGGAAATAGGCTTTGGCGCGTGCATGATCCAGGTTAGACTCAGTTTACCAAGCATGTTCCACAGACCTGAATCCTATGGTGGACTAGATGGATGAAGATTAGATGGATGAATATTAGATGGATGAAGATTAGATGGATGAGTATTAGACGGATGAGTATTATTGGAAGGGTTCTGGGACAAATGTACATTGAAAACGCTTAAGGCAAAACAAGGTTAAACTTATTGCTTGGTTGCAGGACTTATCAGAGCGTTTAAGACACTATTGTATACGTAAATCTCTAAAAGGCCATTAGCAAGCTACTCTTCCCCAACTTTCCCAGGCTGGTTGCTGAATCCCTAGTAAGATCAACCTCTGAGAATTCACCTTGCATGGTGCTCTAAGAGCAAAGGCCCCCAAATGTCCTGGCCAACAGAGAGAAGAGCAGCATTTACAGACTACTTTCTGGGAACTGGGAAAGACTGATTGGCCCCATGAAGCCCTAAGTCCCCCAGAGGCTGGAACTGTGGATGATGAACCTAGAAGCTGATTGAGGTACATCCAGGCAGAGAGAGAAGGCTGCGGTGGCTGCTGGTCACCAGCTGTTCCTGCGTTTCCATTTAATGTTGGTAGGAAAAGCTGAGCCCCAGGAAACTTAAACTGTGTCCCTGCTACTTCCCATTCCCTACCTGATGATGGTAGACCCCAGTTCCCTTCACGTGACAGTGGTACCCTGCACAGGGATGCCATACGGGAAAACTCCGGCTGATCTTCCAGCGGAGGGGTCAGATTTGCCGTGTGTGGGTGACTTCACCATCATGGCTTGAAGACCCGTGAGGAAATACTAAAGGATGTCATGTCCTCACGAGGTCAGTCGTGTCTTCACCTGAATTTTTATCTTCAACCATGTTACTGAGATGAAGATCTAGAATGATCTATATCTGGGAGATCTAGAAGGGTGATCTAGGCCAGGGAGGGCAGATAGGTGACATTTCTGCCATCCTTGTCCCCCTCCCGTAGTCTTGGCAGACGTTGCTAATGAATCACGCACGCCTTCCCCCTGACCACAGATGCAGCCTCAGGGCAGCCGACTTGCCACTTGAGATGGACCTGAGTGACCGTCTCTGACCTCATGCCTTCACTCCTTTCCCAGAAGAAAAGACTCAGGCCCAGAGAAGGAAGATAAACTCTCCCAAATTGCCTCACTTCTTAGAAGCAGAGGTCGGTTTAGATCTAAGGCCTCGGGAACTTCCAGAAGTCCAGTCAAGTGACGCCTTGCCTGTAGCTGGTGGAGCATCTCTGAGGGCCCTGTGAAAGTTTACGTTCAATCAGGGAACTTGGAAAACGCAGAGAGACTTTGTCCTTAAGACCCCGTGTATGATCCTATTTGGTAATCTGCCTGCTTGGAGAGAGATCATTTATCTTCCAAGGAAGGGCTTCTCCCCAAGGCCTGAATGCTCCCCCAGCCATGCAGCAGCTGGGCTAGAAGCCTTGGGGACCTTAAGGAAAGATGGTGTGTGTGTGTGTGTGTGTGTGCTCATGGGCAGGGGAGCAGCAAGGGTGTTCCTTACTGGAGGTGGTTTGTACTCGTTTCCGTTGTCCATCTGGACATCTGTAAAGTTATGGAGTCTTGTCCACGGAGGGGAAGAAAAGGAACCTGAAACTAGTTGCTTTTCAGAGTCTTCCTGGCGTGAAAGGCCCCAAATCAAGTTTTCACCCAGATAAAAGCCCCTGGGGTCCTAGTGGACCACCAGCTCGACTCCCCAGCTCTTGAAACGCCTCCAAGAACCAGCTTGGCGGCTCAGAGTACTTTCCATCCGCTGCCTCTTCATTTCCTTCCTCCCCTTCTTCTCCGCCACCTCCTGCCAGATAACATCTCCCCGGACCATGAGCGGAGGAGAAAGTTACACAATGGTAGAGATGAAAAATAGCTGCCATGGATTTAGCTTAAATTAGCTCAGAAGAATGGCTCCATTCCGCCACTGAGCGGGCAGCGATTGTTGATGCCAACGTGCTATTTGCATCGTGCCTTCTTAGATCTGAAAGGCTAATGATTGGAAACAAATCTTGGTTTTTCTCTTCCACCACGTAAAAAAAAAAAAACAAAAAACAGCTTGGTTAGTTGTTTTCGTTTAAAAATACTCTGACCTGCAGCTCTTAGAGTGAGAATTCTGGAAAGACTGATGCCAGGATAGCAGAAAGCAACACAGGCAGGCAATAGGCAGAAAAGCCTTTGCGGAGGGTGAGTGATTGGGCCAGTCGAGGTGGGGGGGGAGGGAGATCTTTGTATCCTCGCACAGATGTGATGTGTGGGTCGGTTTGGGATTCTGGGGGCTTGTTTCTTCATCAGCCACGTATCTAATGGGTATTCATTGAGCATCTCCCGTATCCGAGACCCTGGGCATTTGGTGACGAGTGAAAGTGTCCCCCATTTTGAAGCGTAGAGCCCAGTGGGGGAGGTAGACCAGAAGCCAGCCAACGACAGTATAGAAATTACCACGCACTAGGCCCGTGGAAGGAAAACCGGTGGCCAGCAACATGAGATGGGGACAAGGGGAGGGAGCAGCTGGCAAAGGGCTTTCTGAGGAGGAGGTGAGATATAGGCTGAGATCCAGAAGTGGGGATGATCTCTCTGGGGCAGGGTTTCTCAGCCTCAGCACTGGTGGAGCCAGATAATTCATGCGATGGGGACTGTCCTGTGCATTGTAAGAGGTGGAGCAGCATCCCTCGCCCCCACCCAGTAGGTCTCTTTCCCGCTGCCCTGAGTCATGACAACCAGAGATATCTCTAGACATTGCCAGTTGTTCCCTGGGGGGTAGAATCCCCGCCCCCCCACACACACACCCAAATTGAGAACCACCATTTTAGGCAGAGGAAGCAGCCTAAGGGACAGCACAGAGGCCAGAGTGGATGGGCTGGGTGGACAGTGGGTGGGGTGGACAGTGGGTGAGCTGGGCTAGGGGCTGTGGGAGGAGGCGCATCCAGGTTTAGGAGGGTCTTGAAGGTCTTCAGAGGGCAGTGCATAGATCCTGGGAGGTTTTAAGGAAAACAGTGGCCCCACCTGGTTTTCACTGGTTTGAGACAAAGCACGAGGTCTTGAGTTCGCTGTCCCCAGGCCATGTCACTAGGAGAAAAGGAAATTGGACAGAGGGAAACAGGAAAACTCGAGGAGGGGGCTCCTATGGCATGCAAAAAGGTTTTAAAGCAATATTTAGCATCTTCAATTGCTTGACGCCTTCCCCAGAGAGGAGAACGTTGACTGGCCCTTTACTATCTACGTGGACAAGACAAGGTCTGAAACCCCAGCTTACGGGGTAGGAAGTGACCCACAGGTCACCCACCCTTGGCCTGGCTGTCTCTGCCATGCTCTCCCCTGTTCCTTCCTCAGTGGCCCACTCCCTCGTCCCATGGTCCTTCTAGGCAGTAAATCCTCTATTGGACAGAAATCTTAAGACCGGCATCAGGCAATGCTATGCTGCTCTCGGGGGCTACTCAGGGCAGTCCCCTCTGTCTTCCCCAGGAAGGAAGGAACGTCCCCAGTTAGCCAAAGGCCTTTCCCACCCGTCCTCCAGTCCCTAGTTAACTGTGGAGAAGAGAGCTGTAATGGGTGTCTGGTAGAGATGAAGCAGTAAAGTGAACGATATGGACAAGAAGTGGCCATGCCATCCCGTCCCTGGGGACAGAGGTGGGCAGTGGGTGTGGACGAGCTCTCTCGTTCTAGCATCAGATCCTGGGGTTCCAGCAGGCCCAGGACTGGGGAGCAGGCCAGTCAGGCATCGCAAAGGACTGGGGCTGGGAAAGTTTTTGTCCAGAAGCGTGGACACTCAGCCGAGCACCTTCTAAGAAGGATGTTGAGTCAACTGGGGGCCCCATTCCCTGGTGGGTCAACCTGACCCCAACCCCAGCCCTGCCCAGGTTGGGGCAGTGGCAGCTTAAGCGTATCCTGGACAATTAATGCAATGCATTGGTCCTCCAAGGATGTAGCCATTCTCCTGTATTTATTTTTCTATTTGTGTTGCTATTAATAATATAATATAATAATTTTTAAATGGGTGCATATGAACTCACGTAAGTTCAAGTAACTGCTCTGTAGCTACAGTGTAGACACCAGGCTCCCTGACCTACTTGCCCTGCCACGCCAAGGCCCCCACCCCGACCCTGGCCCACCTGCCCTCCCAACCAGCCCCCTGCAAATCCTGCACAGCTGGGCAGGGCCCGGCTGGACCGGGGCATTGAGGGAGGAGGCACAGCAAGCGTGGGCCGGCTTTGGCCAGGCGGGAGCACCGCTGGGAACCACCCCTCCTTCCTCCTTTTCAGCAGTCTTTCCTCTGCTGAGGCCCCTGGGCTCCCCACCCCCGGGGAATGCTTACACACCCTGACCTTGCTGTCAGGAATGAATTCTCAGAAAGCTCCGAGGCCGAGATCCCAAACTGTGACTTCAGGCCGACTGTCACCCGAGCTCTCTGGCCGCCCCCCCACTTCTGAGCCTTCGTTCCCCATGGCCCCTATATCGACCCCACATTCCGCAAAGCATTGCTTCTGTGCCTTGGGCCCCTAGCTCCACCCTAGCTCCTATGGGTGGATTTTAAATGCCTCCAATTGAGCCACTGAAAGAATCTTTAGAGATTTTCCCCATATTTTCAAAGCCACACTTGATGCTGAGCCCAGCATCAAGCAACCCTATCCCTTCATTCCCCAAAACTTCATTTCATATACTCGTTCAGTGACTATTTAGAAAGTGCCTCCTGTGCCTCTCGAATAAAAGGGAAGAGAAGCAGCCCCTTCCCGTAGGGAACCTGAGCCAGATGGAGGAGAGAGAGACGTCCTGATGGGGTCCTGTGGCCCTGGAGAAACCCCACACCCTAGCGAGGCCTCTCAAGGAAGGGTGCTCGAGGTGGGTGCTTCTGAACCTGGCCTGGAGCTGTGAGTAGAATGGGACTAGGAGGGAGGGAACAGTGTGTGCCAGTAGAAGGAACAGTCCGGCTGCAGGCCCAGAGGCAAGACCGTGATTTATTAAAAGCCCTGGACACGTGCCCTGCCCCCACCCTGCTTTCCCCCAGGCCTGGTGCCAGGCCCTGGGAGACTCCGACCCTGGCTCAGACTCAGAGACCTTGACGGTTCCCCCCAGCCATGCCCTGGTCCCTGCTCTTGGCCTTAGTGTCGTGCAGATGATGTCCCGGGAGGGTTTTGTGCTTGCTGGAGTCAGGCCAGTAGTTCTGCTGCTTCAGACTCTCTGTCATCAACCTTCGGCCCTGTGGGCCTCCATCCCAGTTGCTGCCTGCCTCCTCACAAGCTCCGTTTCTCAGTCCCCTCCATCAGGCTCTTCGGTCAGTCGACATCACTGCTGCAGGTGGATGGACCATCAGCCCTTCCCTCTGAAGCATTTCTTCCTTGAGTTTGCTTCTGCTTCACTCTCCATCTGCATCCTCTGTGACTCACGTCGCTGAGCTCTCTGAGGCCCATAGATCTGTCTCGCCACACCAGAAGGCCTCCCTTGGCTGTCTTGCATGGCCTCTTTCCTGGAAGGTTTATGTCACTCTGTGCGTAGGTGTTGAGGTCAAGGACATGCACGAACATAGTAATTTATCGATGGAAAGACCTTACTCTTAAGGGTTTCCAACCCAATATTGCAGGTGTGATGGGCAAGATACTGGTTTGTTACAGAGTGGCTGAAGAAGACCCAGGGATCATAGTGGGCCACAGGCCCAGTGTGCAGTGCAGCCTCAAATGCAGGAGAGAATGTGCCAGCCATGTCAGTGGGATGGTGTGTGTCCCACCGTCCCTAGAGACATACATTTGGGCTTGAAAGATAGAAAACGTAGTATCTTCGCTGTCCATCAGACCCCGGGGGGTTGTGTGTTTGCTATAAAGTAACAGGGCTTGTGTACCTGCTTCCACTCACCTCAACATGCATTTCTGCAGCCATTCTCCAGCGCGGATAACGACCTCAGCATCCGTTTCTCAGTGCCGGCAGTGTCCCCAAAGCAGTCCTGGGATTTCCTTGGCTTCGTGCTATCCACAGCACTCAGTACATTCCTAACCATCGAGGTTGCTGGAGGATGAAATAATGAATGTCGATAGCGTCTCGCAATACCTGGCACACAGTAGGTGCTCAGTCAGGGTGGTTTCTCTTCCCAGTAGCTCGACTGAAATGCCCCCAGGAATCGGGGTTCCTGAAACAAAAAGGAGGCCAGAATAGAGAGGTGGTGGGCGTCGCCCATTTTCTTCGATGCTTGTGCCCTGGTGGACATGGGGAACGATGCCCAAGTCTTATAGATACCCCAGCTCACGTGGGGGTCACCATCCATAGGACAGGTTTAATCTCAGGGAGCTAGGAAGCCTCTGGCCAGACCAGTCCCCTCTAAGGGCCTGAGATGGGGGCCGAAGGGACTCACCGAGGCCAGATAACCTGGTCACACGGCTGGGCCAGGCTGAGAACATCCCGAACTTGGGCAGTCAGTCCCCACCCCGGGTCCCTAGTCTCTCTCTCTCTCTCTCTGAGCTTTGGTCTCGCTCCAGGGTCCACTGCACACACCGCATGGTTCAGTCGGCTGGTTACTGTCCAAGTTCGGACCTTAGGAAAATCTGTAATTGTAAAAAGGCTTTCTCTCGATGTAAATGATGCTGTTACCTTTTCTATAGACAAAGCATATATACCTATAAATAGTATACATATATATTATATATATATAAATATACATACAGACTTATTTCTTGTACAGACCAACATGGACCAATGGCCCATATTGTTTTCTCCACGATTGTGCCGACGACTGTCACAGGACGAGTTAGTGTAAGAAGATGGTTTCATGTTTTCCTTTTGGGGCCACTTCTTTCCTTCCCCTGTCTCTCTGTGTCCGTCTGGGTCGCTGTCTCTCTCTCTCACTCATTGCCGACGTCTCTTTGGTAGGAAAAAACAATAAGTTCCAATACCATCTGAGAAAAGAAGGCCAGATGGAGGGAGGGTCCACTGTATATATTTGTACAGAATCATTTATAAGGTTTTCTACACTTCTCACAAAGTATTTCTAACTTGGGCCGTTGGACGGGCAGTGAGCCTCTGTGCCGACAGGCCCGTCGTTTCTTGTGTTTAGTGCAATGTGTAGTGAGAATCCAATGTCTGAATTATTTATGCCAATAAAGAATTTGAGAATTACTGCACCACACTGCCGCCAACACAGGTCTGAATTCTGTTGTTGTCTGTCGCACACAACGCTCTTGAGATGTGACACCGGCCGGCGTCTCAGTCCGCTATCGCCACGATAACACTGCGTAACAAACATCCCAGAACTCCACGGCTTACGATTCTCATGCTTCTGGGTCTGAAGGTCTGGGTTGAGCTTAACTAAGCCTTTCCTATCAACTTCAGGTCAGGTTCCAGTCTCCCCACCCATGTCTCCCTGTTTCAGGACTCAGGCTGGAGGAGAAACTCCCAGGGGTGGGTGGGGGGGACATGCTCTTCTATGGCAGATCAGAATAGAAGAGCCAAGCCAACCTGTACAGACACACCCAAGGCATCTGCTCAGGCCACATCCACTGACATTCCTGTGGCCAAAGCAAGTCATACGACCCGCCCTTTCAATGGGAGGGGCCTGTAAACCCCACTCGGAGTGGGAGAGAGAGCGAAGTGAATATTTGCTGAAGAGTCATGCAGATTAGAGCCTGGCCCCGTATTCTCCCATCTGGCCAGTCACAGATGAGCTCTCTCCCTGGGGACGAATGTGGTGTGAATGCATAAATCCACGCCTGTGCATGTGCACACACACACGTGCACACACAAATGTTACTCGGTATGTGGAGCACCTGCTGTGTGCCTGGCCCAGAAAGTGCTTAGCATTATCTCGTTCATCCCCAATTCCATCTGACAGACGAAGGAGCCAGGGCAGGGAGATGACATTATCTGACCCAACCCAAGGCAAGCACCCAAACCTCATGCCCTTTTGGGTCCACCAACAGCATGACGGGCTCGTAAGTACCTTGAATTTCTGAAGTTCCCCTTGCAAAGTGCTTTTCTGCAACGAGATCTCTTCTGATCTGGAAAACCAGCCAGTGAGGGGGGGACCGTTCGAAGCAGAAGGAACTGCGACCTGGGAAAACGGGTTATCGCAGAACCCGGACTCCGTCTCCCAGTTCCCATCCTGGACACCATGCTGCAAGGAGATAGAAGAGCCGGCTTCGTCTGTCCCAGTAAGTTCTTCCCTGCACACACTCCAGGAGCAGGAGCACATGGACAGGCCTGGAGTCAAATTCTAGCTCTACCATGTGCAAGGTGTGTGGTCTCAGGCAGGTTGCGGAGCTTCTCTGAGCCCCCCTCCCCTCATTTGTAAAATGGGTGTAATTGCTGTACCCGTAACACCTACCTCCCGGTGGTGTGAGGCTTACGTGAATTCACATCAGTACGTGGGGCAGTGCTGGGCCTAGTAAGCTCTCTGTAGATGTTCAGTGCTAGTGTCGATCTTTATCACTGGCGTGACTGTGGCACAGGGCCGGCCTTAGTAACTAAAGGGCAGACTTGAGTTTCTGCCTCCCAGAGTGCTCCACCGCTGCTGAGAGGTGGCCCGAGCCCCGGCCCACCCCCAGTCTCTCTCTCAGCACCCACTGGTACTTACCACTCTAAGCTTGCGGAGCCCGTCGACAAGCATGATGCTTTCCCACTCACCACCACAACCAAATGAGGTGGGTGGTATGAGTTGCCCCATTTTGCAGATGGGAGAACTGAGGTTCTAAGAAGTAGACGTGTCCTGCAGCTTCTGAATTTCGGTCCTGGGCGATACTCCTCGCCCAGCTATGTGACCTAGGTGGGCCATGATGTCAATCAACGTCTTGAAGCCTCAGTTTCTTTGACTGTCAAATCGAGATAATAATTGCTCTCGCTTTAGAGAACTGTGGTCAGGATTGGGAGCAGATAAAAAACATAATCCTTGGCGTAAATAACCAGTAAACATTAGCTATTTCAAGCTCAGATCTGATATTTAACTCTGAGACAGTGTTCATGTGGGGAGGAGGTGTGAGGCAAGACCAGAACCTTCCATCCCCATCTCTGGTATTTCAAGCAGAAAATAAGGGGACAGAGTTTTCCCTGGGGCCTGGAACTAATTGACTGACCCGGTTCTGGCTTGTGGTCCTCTCTGGCCGCGGGGCCAACATCAATCAGGCACAGCAGGTGTGGAGCTGGGGGAGGGAGGGAGGCCTTGCAAGTCATCGGAACTGAACAGCTCATTAACCTCCATGCACAGGCTGCCTGGGAGCCAGAAACAAGTCGTGGATGAGGCCACCCGGCTGCCCGGGTGGTGGAAACACAGCCTCCCAGACCCTTCTGGCCCCTGGGTTCCTCCTCACCTTTGCCCGAATTAAGACCTGCCAGAGCCAGCCCTCGTCTCCCATCTCCTGTCGGCCTATTCCCAGGCACGATGCTAACTAAGCACGTCACATTTGTCCTCTCGTTTCATTCTCACTCTAGTCCTGGGAAAGCAAACACCCCATTATTGTACACTTTATGCAGATAAAGCAGCTGAGGCTCAGACAGGTTGAGTAGCTTGCCCAGCGTTATGCAGTGGTAAATGTAGAACCAGGATCCAAACCCCGATGATTAGAATCTGGGCTCCATGCTCTGAACGGCCAGGCTGGGCATCCTCCAGTGAAGACAGATTGCAGTGGATTCAAGCAATTGCAATGAACCAACGGTTCTCAGTCAGGGGTGATGTCTTCCCCCGGGGACATTGGGCGATGTCCCACTGGAGAATGCTGTTGGTGTCTAATGACTAGAGGCCAGGGCTGCTGCTCAGGATCCCACGAGGCACAGGACAGACGCCCACAACAAAGAATTACCCAGATTACCCAGCCCAAACATCAGCAGTGGTTAAGAAACCGAGCTGTAAAAGTTGCTAAGTGCAGGGCGGGGAGGACCGTGCGGTCTGGGTTCACAGGGGGAGCAATTAGGAAAGCTTTCCTGGAAGGAGAAGGCAGTTCGTCCACTTTCATTTTAGAGATGTGGCAAGAGAAAAAGTAGGTGAGTCCCAAAGGCCTGGACTCAGGCACGAGCAACAGTTACTAAACACCTATGTGGCAGGCACAGTGCCAGCAATGCCACCGGTTCACACACTCGACAGACGTGCACTTAGGCATTGCCTTGCTCATGTCACGGCCCTTGGAGGTGGAAATTATGATCTTGATTTTGCAGAAACTGAGGCTCAGAGAGGTGATACACGCGCAAAGTCACGCAGCTAGGAGGGGCGCCGCTGAGACTGGCACCTGGTGCGCCGATCATGTGCTCAGCTACAGTCTGAGAACAACTCACTCAAGACACTAACCTCGGGGAGTCTGCCGCCCCGACACTGTTCTGCCTCAGCCAGGAGCATCTTATAAACATAGGCAGGTGGGAAACCACCGGATTCGAGGGTGAATCCTGGCCATGAACCACCGAGGAGCTGTGTGACCTCGGGTAAGTCACTTGGCCTTATCTGCTCGTCTGTAAAATGAAGATCGTGATAACGTCTCTTTCATGAAATACTTGACATAAGATACAGTGTGCAGCAGAGAGTAAGCCCTCTGTGTGTGCTTTGGTTTGGGACATCTGGGAGATATGGTTGGGGCTTGAGTGGGGAATATTTGTTGAGGGGCTTGAATGCCAGGATAAGGTTTTGGGGGCCCAGCCTGACAGGCCATTCAAGTCCAGGGGTCACCTGTCAGTTGGTGTGAAGTGGTCAGACACGTGGATCCCACACTGCACTGAGGTCTGTTTCTCCTTCCCCGAAATGAGCCCTGCGGGAAGCCTGCTTCTCTGGTCTTTCCTACATCTTCTAAGAGGCTCTGGGAGGCCCCGGCACAGCCCTGCTGAGGGGAAAGCAGGTATGGCCTGCGCAGGAGGCTTGAGCTCCAGGTAGGAGTGGGGTTGAGCAAAGGGGAGACTCTGGCCCCCGGTTCAGTCACTCTCCTCATAGGCCTTCCTGTTCCGGAGGTGATCCCACCCTCAAGTCCCCACCTTGAGCTGACCTTCGTGTGCTCACATGCATACACACACAGATGCCCACTCTGTCACCTGTCTGCACACACACATTCACGCTCGCCCACTTTCACAACGCTCAAATTCTCTCTGCCCACCCCACACTCCTAACAAACGCTGGTCCCCACACCCTGGCTCACCCTACTTTCTAACTAACCTCTCCCCTTCCCTCTGGTTGGGGCTGGCTACCTGCAGTCCTTACTTGACATTTGGCATGCCCTGTGGTCACTGGACAATCCAAGACTATTGCTCCTGGGGGTTGGGTTGCTCCTTCTGGGGCAGCAGGTGGACCAGCTGGGACCCCTGCTCTGCCCAGTAACTGAAACGCGAGTCCCTGCCCTTCCAAGCTTTTGACAATTGGTTCATTGTGTGCCCTGCGCCATTTATAACTCAGGAAGTTCTCCCATGGGGGACGTACTCGCATGTGAAATAACATCTCAGCCACGAACAAGCCAAATAAGGGAAAGCACATTCTTAGGCCCTGAGAACCATGGCTTCAGCCAGTGCCCAGAGTTTTCCCAAAGAATGTTCGTAGCAGACTAGTGAGTGTGGGCAAAAAGCAAATGGGCATGGAGTGAAGCTAAGTTATGTTTCTTTGCTGCAGGACTTATCAGAGCCTTTAATACACTCATGAACCTTATAAACCCTCCCAGAGTGGGCTGCAGCATGTACGTTTCCCAGTTTAGGGGCCCCTTTGTTCACTGTATCTTAGAGAATTAATGCTGCATGGAACTCTTCGAGAAGCCCTGCTCTCAGCCATGGGAAAAGCTCAGAATATATTCTGGGACCCTTTGTAGACCATGTTGCCTGTTGGGCCGTGTTTCCTGGACCATTAAATGGAAGGAAAAATATATTAGGGGAACTGATATACTTTCTTGACTTTTTATTTTGCCCAATAAAGACATCAAAAAAAAAAAGAAAGAAAGAAAGAAAGAAAAAGCAAAACCCAAACAAGATCTCTCCAGCTTACTGTCATCATTGCTTTATAAAAGAAACAACAACAATAAATTCTGCATTTTGAAGAATAAAAAATTAAATCTCCTTATGTTTTTTTCATTTCTTCAAAGCCCAGCGAACACTTTGACGTGGACCAGTGTGAATCCACATGCAAGTGTTTGGGGGCCACCAGCCCCCAGGCTCTAGGGTTTGATGCCAGGGCTTCAGACTCCTGCCCTTCCACTCACTGACCCTGTGCCCTGAGAGGCTGCCATGCTGGGCGTCCCTGCCCCTCCGCTGTGCACTTTGGCTTCCGACAGCCGCTCCTGTGATCCCTTAGAAAGACTGTGGCTGCTGGAGCTGTGTCTGCATCCGCCCCAGGGCAGCCCTGAACCATGACTGTCTGGTAGAGAAGTGGTAAACCTGGCACCTCTCAGGTGGATGACCTCCAAGTCATCCTCCAGAGCCCTTTGCAGGGCTGAGACCTTGCCTGCCTCCTTCTCCCCATCCTTTACTCATCTCCCCCAGGGAATGGCTTCCTTAGTAAGAATCTTAAACATGGCTCCTCATCTCGGGGTCTGCTTCCAGGAGAACCCAAACTAAGACAGTCCCTTAATGCAATTCTCTGAGCCTCAGTTTCCTCGGGGGTCGTAGAGAGATGATGCTCACACCCACCTTCTTAGCTAAAAGTGAAGACGTTAGGGAGATGATGGATGTGAACCAGAAAGCATGGAGCCTAGCTCATAATTCTCGAAAGGCTGATATCTGCCATTATTAGGTTGTTATTGGAACCTATGGGTCTTTGGGGTTCACAAACCTGAGAGAGGGGCTTCATGCAAGAAAGGCTGACTATGGAGCCGTAGTGCGCTTGTGATCACCTCGCCTGGAAGCTGTAGACCCAGCGTCTCCCTCGCCACCCACTCCCTGCCAGGACTGGGCAGACTCCCAAGATAGGAGCTGGAGCTTGCATCTCTGGCATCAAGACCCCTCGAGCGCTGGGCTCCTTCCCCTCTGCCTTTTCATCTAGTTGGAACAGAGCTTTGGACGCCTCCAACAAACCCTCTGAGGATTTTGATTTATTTGACTGTTTTTCCTTTTTTATTAACATCTGAGTCCACACCAGCAGCCTTTCTGTAGGGTTAGGTTTGGAGGCGATATGGATGGACAGCAGTTCTGCTATATTCCAGTCCGGAGCCATCCTGATTCTTTGTTCTATGTCACATTTTCCAATCCCAATGAGATTTTTTTTCTTTTTTTTTTCTTTTTTTTTAAGGAAAATCAGATCCCACTTAAAGAACAGGAGCTAGGAGTTCTAGAAGAAACAAAGCATTGCTAATAGCACCCTGACCAGAAAGCAGGTATGAAACAGGCCTGAGCGCTATCCCCTGGACACTGGACTGGGGGACCAGGGGAATTGACTGGTACCGCTCACTGATGCTCAGATTTGTAGTCGCTTTATCACATGTTAAATTAAGTCCTCTTAGAGCTGATTTAGTTTTCACCTGTGACATATTCGAAATGATGACATCAGATCCGCTGCTGATTTCTCTGTCTTGCAGTAAAAATTAAGATTATTTAAGGAATTTAATGTTACTTTTCATTACAGGAGGGGGTCACAAACTGTCGTCCCCAAGATCCATAGGACCTGTGCTGTTTTTGTACAGCAGGTGAGATGAGAACGACTCATATTTTAAATGATTGACGAAATCAGAAGGGTATTGCAGGACATATGAAAATTACGTAGAATTCATATTTCAGCGTACATAAATAACGTTTTATTAGAACATACCCATGCCCCCATGGTATTGTCGGTGAAAGCAAATATATTTACTATCTGACCCTTTACAGAAGTTGTTTGCTGACCCTTGCATGACAGAAGTGTCAAAACTCTCTAAAGAAGGAGGAGACAGGTCTATTCAGGGAGGAACAGTGAAAGGACGTCAAGCCACATTGCACTGGCTTTGGGGAGAAGGTTCTTTCCCAGACATAAGGGTCTCTCCTTTACTCCATCCTTTCTCCTCCGTGTAGATGTACACATCCCTTCCCCTCCTTTTCCCTGAAAATCTCAGAATCATCTCTGTCCCTTGCAAACCAACCCGAGGGACCCGGTCTCTAGCCCAGGTCTCTGCTCATCATCCAAAGCTACGGAGATGAAGACACCGACCCTCTGTGCAACTTCGAAAGTTCTGAGCAGAGCAAAAGATGATCGAGGTTTTATTTTTAAATGTGAAACCCTTGTACAGACCAAGCTCAGAGTCCACTTCATTAACAGGGTCGCTGCACTAATATTTATTAGGTAAGTTGTTGAACCTATCGGTGGCCCAGATTTTCCATCATCGCCAAATGGAGTTATGATGTGACTTTATGGGACTGATGTTAAGATTGATGCAAAACGACTGCAAAGCTATAGACACTTAGAGGAGGTTGCATGAGGGGACAGTATCACGATGGAGAAAGGGGCAAGGGCTTCCTTCCCCAGCCTTGAGCAGTTTCCTCACATTCACTATCAGTCCTCTGATGATCACTCAAGAAGAACCTCCGTGAAGGGACTTTATAGATCCTCCAGCCTGGTACAGTAGGCACTGGGTAGTTAGTGAAGGCCCCTGCTCTGTGCCAGGGGCTTTATATTTAATCCCCCAATAATGCTCTCAAAAGCCGTGCTGTCCGACATGGTAGCCACTGGCCACGTATAGTTATTTAAATTAAATTAATGAAAATTAAATAAAACGTGACAATCAGTTCCTCCATCATACCAGCTACCACACAGGGGCAGAGGCCAACACCTTAGTGTTCACACGTCCATCGTGGCGAAAATTCTATCGTGCGGTGTTGCATCGGATGAAACCGTCATCACCCCACTTTACAGATGAGGAAACTGAGTCTCAGCGTCACACAGATGTGCAATCGAGCCGCCAGGATTGGCACTCAGGCCACTTCTTCCAAACCACCAGACCACACTGCTTTTATAAGGGCCCAGCTCCAAGGACAGAAAAACTGATGAACGCAGAGGACAGAATGGTGGGTAGTTTAAAAAAAAAAAATGACAGCACTCCTCCCGAGCTGTAGGCCCAGGGACACCTTGCCCATTGAGCTGAGACAATCTTACCTCCTGTCTTCACTCCCTTAATTGACAAAACTCTCCAGGACTGCCCTGCCCAAATCAGAAGCCACAGGCTACGTGTGTCTCCTGAGCCCTGGAAACACGATGAAGTGAGACGTGAGTGTGAGATACACACCGGGTTTCTAAGATGGCCAAAGAAAACCAGAATGTAAGCTTTCGCAAGAATTGTTCAGAACGATCACATATTGACACGATCGTTTTCAGCTATTTGGGGTTAACGCACACTGCTATGATTTCGCTTGTTTCCCTTTTTCATGTGGCTACTAGGACGCTTACAGCTAGGTCTGCGGCTCAGGGCGTATTTCCGCTGGTTGACGCCGCGCGACAGGGCCTACTGTGTGCCAGTCCCTGCGCTCCGCAAGTGGCCACAGAGTGGAACCAGGGGGGGTTGACTCCCAGTGACGGCAGCCAGCTGTGACAGCCCAGACAAGGGACACGCTACGCTACTCTGAGGTTGGCGTCCCCAGCTGGCTCCGAGCATCCAGCAGCCCTGCCTTCGGCACAGGGTGCTGGGATGCTGCACCCCAGAGAGCTAGGTGCATGGATCTGGGGCCCTACACAAATGACTCATTTTCTCTGTTTCCTCATCTGTAAAATGGAAATAATTGTCCCTGCCTCCTGGAGTTCATGTAACTTTAGAGGTTAAATTAAGTTACTGAATGAATGCACAGTGCCTGTCCCGTGGTAGGTGTTTCATATATGACTGGGGTGGCGTTGGCCCCCCAAGGCATTCAGCAGTGTCTGGAAACATTTGGGGTGTCACAACTAGAGCGGGGAGGATGCTACTGGCATTGAATGAGTGAAGACCAGAGGTATGCTAGACATCCTACAAAGCACAGGACAGCCCCCACCACAAAGAACCGTGCAATAGCGTTGCGGTCAGGAACCCCTGGTGTCTGGCAATGGCTGTTCTTCCTATTCACACTTGTGGAAACTGCCTGGTTAAAAGGACAGTCGGGAGGTGGCAGACTCCATGCAGGCAGGGGTCCTCGTCAGTCTCGATGTCTGCTATAGCCCCAGAGCCTAGAACAGTGCCCGCCCGGCACATGGTCAATGCCCAGGAAATATTTGCAGAATGAAGAATGAGTGAGTACGACGGCAGGGCCCCTTGTTGTCAAAGTCTCTGACAGTGTCCAGGTTGGAAAGGTTCCAGCTCGTCATCCCCGTCCGCAAATTTATTCATACAAGACGCATTTGCCGGGCACGTGCTGTGGGACGCGCCCTGCGCTTTGGCACCGGGGGCGTGATGGTGTGGACGAGACTGAGAAGTGGGGCAAGTGAGCAGGCAGTTCTGGTGCCTGAAGTAAGCTTTGGTGGCCGGGGAGCTCCGGGAAGCCACCTGCCCGGGGTGGGAGGTGGACTCAGAGAAAAACTTCCAGGAGAACATGATTTCCAAAATTAGGCCTAGAGGAGGAGAAGAAAGCAACTCGCTTTTTTCCAGCACTCTCCCAATTTCTGGGGTCTCCTTTATAGCATCCTGATTGGAACCCTTTGGGAGGAGGTCACTTCCTCCCAAGGTGGCCCACGCTGTGATTTGTCCCTGCTTCGTACGAGAACATTCTCTTTACTAATGACATTCACGACCAGGGGCCAAGGGTGCAGTCACCTGAGCTCCGAGCCTGTCCCTGGTCATCCCGAAGCCCCAGCCTATACCCTGGTCACCTGCCCCACATCTCGCTGAGAAAGGCCCCATGGCTTACGGCCCAGCCAGCTGCCCGCTCCCTTCTCAGCTTGACAAGCCAGGCTGGCTGAGTCACGGGCTCAGCTTCTCCCAGCCCACGTGGGGTCTGGGTCTAGGCCAGGGGGATGAACTACCTGCCAGGATGGCCATAAGTCAGACCAAAAGGAGACCATGAGCCTCACTGAGGATTAGACCTAAGAATGTTCTGGAATCCCACACTCCTCGTCGGAGCTCCCCAAGGGGCAGACCCAGCACATAGGCGTGTTATTTTACCAGCGAGGAAACTGAGGCGCACAATGTGGTGGGGAACGGTCCTGCCTGAGAAGGGTGATGCAATAGTGATCGCTGCCTGTTACCAGGGTTGAGCGTTAGAACAGGGACCTGTCCACACCGCTGACTGGCACATAGTAGGTTCCTTTTGCTGAGTAAGTCACACACAATAGCTTCTTCTTGTCGAGGACTCAATCTAAGGAATTGCATATTTATTGGTGTTTTTTCCCTTATTGTCTGTTTACCATGGGGGCGCAGACTATGCTGTCTAGCATTATACCCCAGCACATAGTAGGTGCCCAGGAAATGTTGTTGAGTAAGGAAGTGTGTCCTGGGTGTTCTCTCATTTACCCTCATGTGGTCCAGACAGAGAGGCAATGCTCTTCAGCACATTTTGGAGAAACTGAGGCCTGGAGAAGCGAAGGGATCTCTGAAAGCCATGGAGTCGGTGAGGCAGAGGCAGGATTCGAACCCAGGTCTGTTATTGCAGAGCCTGTGTGCGCTCTTAACTGCTGGGTCCCGCTGCCTCTGGCAGTGAGGGGAGAGGGCGGGGATGGGGCCTCTGGGAAGGGATCCTGGGGCAGTGAGGGGAGAGGGCGGGGATGGGGGCCTCTGGGAAGGGATACTGGGGCAGGATAGGGGCCGCGTGGGCACTCCCCAGTCCCGCCCAGCGAGGCCCAGTCACAAAGGTTTTCAACGTGGCATCCCATTCGGTGTTCGCTGCAGCAAAGCCCAGAGAGGTAGAGTAACTTGCTCAAGGTCACACAGCAAGTTCAACCCAGGTCTTCTGACTCCACGTCCAATATTTTTTTTCCCCCAAATCCCAGCTGTGGTTCAGACTCGGAGCCCTCACATCAGTGGGGACACGTGTGGGTCAGGAGAGAAGGCCGACGTCTCCGCAGTGGGCTCTGCTTTTCTGGGCAGCCTGGCCCAAAACATCGGGCGGCAAATCCGAATGGCACACTTGGCTGCGTGGCCCTGGGAACCGGCTCCGTCTCTCTGAGCCTCGATTTCCTTAGCTAAGAAACGATGGTGGTTAAATGATGGCAGGTGGCAGTTAACATCCCTGACTTGGTGTCTCTCCTTGTGGGTGAGCTCAAAGAAGAAGGTTAGCTTCTCGGAGCCTCAGTGTGCTCATCTGCAAAGTGGGTTTAATAAACACCCACCTCTCAGGGCACGAGAGGTTTCGGGGGAGACAGCGTGGGCACCGTGCAGGCCCTGGCATGTAGTAAGTGTTCAATAAAAGATGGCCAGGGGCGGGGATCCTTTGTGACCACACGGGGCGACCCGCCTCAGGACCCGCCGAGCCCAGCCTGGCCGCTGCAGCGCACACACTCCTGGCTGTCCCCAGCCAGCTGGGGGAAACCTGAGCCACCTCCTCCTGGGCAGACGCTGTCGTTGCCACTGCTGCCTCTGAAATGAAAGAAAGGTCAGAGCCTGGGGAAGCAGGGCTGGGTGTGCGATGGAGGTGGCAGCAGGAGGGAGGAGGGGGCTGGCCGGCTGCTGCCTGACCCGCCGTCATCTCTGCCCAGGAGGCCTGAACCTGCCAGGCCTGGGTGCACCCGGGGCTTGGCCTCCCACCCTGCAGAGCCGCCTCCCAGCCTGCCTCTGGGGAGGGGCCGCCTGGTGTCAATTAAACCCCAGCCACGCGGCCACACCACACCAGGCAGCTGATTAGTGCCGCTGGCCTCTCCAGATGGGGAGCACCGCTTGAGAGGGGGCGGCTGCCACCACGCGAGGGTGAGGTCTCGCCGGAGCCAGTGAGTATCCGGGTGGGGGCTCGGCTCCCCAGACAGGGGAACCTGGTGAGCCCGGCATGGGCATCATAGGGAGGGCGCTTATCGTGGGGTTTGTTACGGGGCCTTCCAGCATCTCTGACCCCCTTTGCGTCGGCCTTACTTGAACGGTCCCCGAGGAGACCAGATGCCAGCCCTGTGTCCTTCTCCCCAGGTTGTACAGCTGCAGAGGTCACCCCTCGACCGTGACTGAAGGGACCTGATGGGTGAATGAAGGACCAGTCGGCCCAGATTGAGGCTGTAGGGTCCCGACTCTCCCTTCGTTGCCCCCAGCAGGGCTGGTTCCTTATGCCGGCCTCTCTGGGCATCTAAGGCTGCATCCCTCCAACTGCCGGCTCGTGCTCTGGTGGGGCTGTTCCCTGGGCTGGCACGAGACCCATGCAGGAAGCAGGCATGGGGGTGCCTCAGGTCCTGGAGCATGGCTGGGGGCCTAGTAGGGCCTTGGCCCAAGACGCGCAGATGCTTGTGGGGACGCTGGTCCAACCCTGCAGGGTCTGAGCCACCTCCTGGTTTCCAGTAGGGGGTCAGGCCCAGCAGTGGTGAAGGAGAGGGCAGCTGCCTGCCCATGGCACAGACCGGGGCGGGAGGGGGGTGCGGTGTCCGAGAGCAGCCGCTCTCGTACCTCCAAGCAGCGAGGTGACGTGTGACGTGTCTCTAGGTTCGCACTATGAGCTCTGAGCCTCGACTCCTGGCTCTTAGGAGTGCCGTTATTCATGAAAGCGGTCCCTTGCGACAGATGGTGTTATTATCTCTTGGTAGGACCCCAGGGTGGTCTGTGGCCACCGTCCGCTTGGGGCAGAGGCGAGGTGTGTTCAGGAGGAGATGGTGGGGCCTGGGGAGATGGAACAAGGCTGGGTGCGTAGCCACATATTGGTGCCACCTGGGGTGCATTTGGGAGATAAGCAGGATCACCTGTGTGCATCTCTGGACCCACCCCCACCCCCGTTCATTCAGAGATTGGCCTCAACTCAACGTGCAGACTGGGGAGAAAGGATGGGTCACGGGCAGAGAGCCCGGTGCCCAGTAGGGCACAGCCACGTGTCCCCATCTGTGTGTCATGTGTGTGTGCGCGTGTGTGGTTCTATTGATGCCAGCGCTGTGCCGACGAGGGTTTTGGGCAGCCCCCCTGGGCCCCTGTGGTCCGCTTTGTCGCGTGTGGTCCATCTGGGGTGCGGGGGGTGGTGAGCATTTCCGGAGGCAGCTCCCGTGAGCTCCCTGGTGGGCCAGCCACATGGTCTCCCCACGGTGCACGTCGGGGAGCTCGCCCTGTTTCTCAAACCCCATCGACACCTGGCCAAGGCCCAGGCAGACTGGTGGCTGGACTCAAGGACTTCGTCCCCAGACCCCGTGTCTGTGAGTCTGGGGCGAGTGGGCGGCAGGGGGGACCGCCGGAGCTGGAGCTCAGCTGCTCTCTGGGAAATGCTGGAGCTGGTTCATTTCCTCCATAAATATTCATCGCAGGCCTCGTCGCAGGCCTCGGGCTCCGAACTGGCAATAGGACAGCGAAGCTAGAATTCATTCATTCATTCATTCATTCACTCACTCAGAAACGTTTGTGGAGAGACGCCCATTCTAGGTGCTGAAACGTGACGGTGGGTCTCAAGTCCATTCGTTCCTTTTTATCTCTTCCTTCCCGTCAAGCACCCACCCCGTCCCCCGCCCTGTGCAGGCTGCAGACACCAGCAGATCTGCACGAGGAGGAGCAACTTTCTTTTTCAACTTTCCCTGCTGGCTCCACCCAATAAGCCTGGATCTAGAAGACAGGCAGATGAAGGACATTGGGGTCCCTTCTCTGGTCCCTGTGCACCACGGGTTGGGGCTCCTTGTAGCCACGTGGTGGTCTGTCCCCCTGGAATTAGTGGCTTTCGCTAGAGCCCAGCATCACGGCCACGATGTGCCCCCTTTGGGAACTAGTCGCACCAAAACGAGAGGAGCTTCGCACACATCCATGGCTGAACAACCTTTTCCAAAGGACGTTACGATAACTTTGATGACTAATTATCAAGTATGCCCAAAGCGCTGGCTTGGGTGATTAATAACGACTAGAAGGCACCATTTATCATTTGCCAGGAGCCAGGCACCGGCAATGCTTGCCCGGCTCGCAGGTGGAACCTCACGCGTTTCCATGTTGCAGCTGCAGAAACTGAGGCGAAGAGGGACCAAGCACCTTGCCCAAGGCCTTTCCGAAGCCAAAGCCTGTTCCTTTAACCCCTAGGCTAGGGACCGCAAGGAGTTCCTGATTAGATGGGGACATAAACGGGACAGCTACACCCAAAACTTGGACGGGGAAGTATGAGGGAGGATGTGCTCACACCCAAGGGGTGGGCGGGGCTGATAGAAAATGCAAACAAAACCTCATGGACGTAGATCAGAGGTTCTGGGTGAAATGAGGGTTGGGGGGGGGTCTCGCTGGAGATGTCTCGGCCTGAGTGCTTGAGGAGCTCTGGAGTGTGACTCACACGGCAGGGTCGCTCCCACCTGGCATGAGGGAGAGGGCGTTTGGTGTTTTCCCGTCGGCCAGCCACTGGCTCAGGCTGTCCCCAGGTGGGGTAAGGGGTGTCATAATTTTCCCGGCAAGCCAGCTTCCTTATGGAAGGCAGTTCTCCAGGAAAAAAAAAAAAGATCAGGAGCTAGGAACGGGTGCCTGGGGAAGACCCCAAATCATCGTGGAATTGAAGAATTTGCGTCTTCGGTTCGAATCCTGGCGCTGCCCCTTGCCAGGTGTTGCCTTTGAGCCAGTTACTTCTCGTCTAGAGTCTCTGTTGGCTCTGCTCTAGGATGTAGATGTTAGCTGGGCCTCATTTCTAGAATGGTCTGTAGGATTTATGTGCAAATAGAGCAGCCTAGTTCCTGGCACGTGGTTACTGCGGGGAAGATGCAGGTGGCAGTGTCGGCGTAGGGAGGCTGGGTCAGGCTGTAGAGCACCTGCGTCCCTGAGGCAGTCCCCACTCCGGAGGGACCTGGAAGGCCCCACGAGGTGAACCAGAAGTAGCTGCCAGTGTCGGGTCCCAAATATTACCAGCCCTTTGGGGCCTTCAGGAGGAGGCAATGATGGGATGTGTGTGGATTGGGCAGTGTTGGCTCAGGAGGGGCTTGAGGCATGGCTGCGAGGTTGGAGGGCCTGGGTACCAGAACCGAGTGAGAGGGGGCAGGCCCCCGCCCTTTCCCCATGCCTCATACCCAAAGCCCAGAGACTGTCCCCTCCAGGTCTCGCACCCTCTTTCTCATTCAACAAATATTTCCTGAACACAACTATGCGCCAGGCTAGGAGGATGCATTCGTGAATGAGACAGAAAGGACTCCAAGTTCACAGCGGGGCCATCCGACGCCAAGGACAGGGGACAAACAGGGCGACATCGCCACGGGGTCGGGAAAATGAACGCATCGAGCGGTTTGGGGGCATCACGGGCAGAGGCCAGGTGGCAGGGCGGTGAGGACGTGGGCTCGGCTGAGAGGTGGACAGGACAGAGGCTGTGCTCCCGGCTGGAGTCTGGCTGGGAAGCGAGGGAGGGCGGCGTGGGTCTCCAGAGTGACCGTCTGATTTGAAGAACGCGGTGTGTGAGGATGCGTGTGCAAGGATTGGAGGATTGTGAAGGTGGAAGTGGGGATGTGAGTGTGCGTTGGGGGGACGTGAGTGAGGGTGTGGGGTGGATGGGAGGGTTCTGAGGCTTGTGGGGAGCTACGTGCAGAAATGTGTGTGTGAGGGTGGAGGTGGGTGTGACGGCTTGTGTGCGTGCAAGGAGGTGCTCAAGGGTGTGTGTGAGTGTGTGAGCCTGCATGTGTGTGCGGCAGCACCCACGAGGGGGTGGGAGTGAGGAGCTGCGGGGGGCCACATGGGTGAGGATGCGTGTGTGTGCGATGGCACATCCGGACGCGCAAGGATGCGTACGAACGGGCCTGCACAGGCGTGGCGTCCGTGGGTGTCCACGCGAGGGTGTGTGAGAAGGACGTGTGAGGGGGTAGGTGAGGGATCGCGGGAGGGGGGTGCGTGCACATTGCGTGTGAGGCTGTGCAGCCGCACCTGTGAGCGTGTGAGCGTGTGAGTGTGAACGTACCTGTGGGTGCACATACGCGCCACGTAATTCCCCCCTAAATCCCATCATAAGATGCCTACCCAACACCCACACGCATTCATTATGCTATTTCTTTTGTCCTTTGACTCTATTGCTTCCCTCCTCTCATCCTGGTTCTCCCCTGGGTTCCACTTCCTTTCCACTTCATTAGGAATAAATGAGTCTACGACTTTCCCACATCCCTCGGCCCTCTCTGCCAAATGCAGTTTGAAAAATCGTGTTTCAGTGAAGTGGGGGATTCTTCGAAAAATGCTGAAACCAAAGTGGAGTTCATTATTCAAGAAAACACGGTTCAGGGGGAAAAAATGGGTTTGCAACGCTCCCCATGATTCCCCCAGAACAATGCGTTAGGAAGAGACCTTTAATGCTTACGGAGAAAGACAAACGATTGCAAATACGGACCAAATGTTTTCACAACACGGTCAAACCCCAAAGCAGAGAAAACACTTCAGGAAGCGGGCCGAGCTGTTGGCCAACAATCCCCACAGATTCAGGGAACAAAACGTATCCTTCTGCCCTCTTGATCCTGCGTGCTGAGCGGATGCCCCCCCCCAAACAACCCTCCTGGTCATCGTGAACACATACTGTCACCCCCTCCTTCCCCATCCCTGGGCAAGTGATTCTCCCATCTGCTCTGCGAAGGGGACAAGGCCACAGCGGTCCTTTGTCCTATTGAACAGATTAGGAGCCGGAGACCCAGAGAGGTTAGGTAGCTTCTCCAGGGTCACACAGAGCTGGGCCTGACTCCAAGGCTGCGTTTTCCAGTCCAGAATGTCCTCTCCCACAGCATCGTGAAGGCACCCTGGCCTCCTCCCCAAGGCTGACACCTTGACCTCGATTTCCCTTCTGTTCTCCCGACCAGGTGTAAGACAGGAACATCGGAAGGGGTGTGTGTGCGTCGTCGGACGTCTCCTCTCCCAGCCCCGTGAGAGTGACTGTTAGTGGTTGTCATCACTTACCAGGCACTGCTCAGCGGCTTTGAGGGATGGGCACCCCCCACACACACGCACGCCCTTACCTACCGTTGCTGGACACTGGCCGACTAGTGGGAGAATATGAAACTGGGCTGTCAGGCGGGGGTGGAAGGCTTCTCTACGGAGACCAGCCGGAACCAGGGGCCAGGCTGAGCGTTTGGAATATCAACTCCCAATGGGCAACAGTTTCTGAGCAATGAGCCTGGCCTGCAAAATGGCCTGTGGCTCGACTCAGTGTCCTTCAAACACGGAGTACTTCTAAGGGGGACATTTGTTCACGGGCACCGCCCCGTCCGCATCACCGGGACCTATCTTGATGATGCTGCTGCTTAAATGTTGGCAACGCGGCAGGTACGAGCTCTTCGGGCTCAGAGGACTGTGAAGCCAAAACAAATCCACAAATTAAATACAATCGCAATTGCAAACCAAATCGAATTCAAATTCAAAACATGTCTGCAATGGGCAGAGTGATGTTCTGCTCACAGTGGGAGCGTAGGAGGCTCTGCTCAGGGGGTGCTTTGGTTCTCCTCCAGCCTCAGAGGGTCCTCTGGCGACCTGATTCTCCATGGCTCTCCCCTCCTCACACTGCTGCTTGAATCCTGTCCATACAGCATGGCATCCCAGCCTTCGGCCTTCGCCAGGCACCGAGAAGCTCATTTCCATATTAATCCCCGGCCTCTTCTTGTTGCCCTGCTGTCGTTAAAGCAGAACAGCTCAGCCCCGTGGCCATCATAACAGAACAGTCACCGGAATCATCCGGCCATTCTTAGGGATGAGAGTGTGATTGGCGACCCCAGGGAAGGGCTGATGGTAACGTCCTACGAGTAAAAACACGGTGATAAGGCTTACATCATGGCACAGTGTCTTATAAGCCCCCAGGGACCCCAAAGTCAGGACCTCATGATCGTGGGCCTGTAGCCGTTTGTGGAGGTTATGCCTTAACGTTAGGGATCTCGGTTAGGAGGTGATGCCCACCCGTGGTGCTCCGAAGGCTGAGCATGGAAGGGAAGAGCCGAATGATGTGCTGGAGGAAGATGAGGCAGGATGTGAGCCTCGATGGGGATGCCCAGACAGCTGGCACAGGCTTCCGTGAGCTTCCCAGAGCCCCAGGTGCCACGGGGGATGAGGAATCAGCAGGCAGCTGGGCGAGGATAAGACCTCAGCTGGGTTTTCCCAAGCCCGCTCTGATCCTGGGCTTGGCGTTGCCTGAATTCTCTGATCCCTGGTGTCTTTATCAGTTACGTGAGAATAAGGCTTGGCGGTGTAGACGACTGAGTAAGGGGACAGAGCCGGGGTGCCCAGCCAACCATAGTCCGAATTCCAGCTCTATGACTTAGCCCCTGTGGGACCTCAGACGAGCCCCGAAACACGTCTGGGGCTGTGTTTCCTAGGCTACGAAGGGCAAATCGCATTAGTACCTCCTCACGGTTATCGTCAAGGTTGAAATGCAATCATGTCTGCGAAGGGCTTGGCCCGGCGTCTCGCATCTTGGGAGCTCAGTGATGTGCAGCTGCTGCTGGTGGTTCCTGGGGCTGTGCCTTTGTCCCGCCCAGCGGCGTTCCTTCCCCGGCTCCCCCATCTACTGCTCCGGCCGGCTGGGGTCTGGATGCCTTCCACCTGTGGCCCCTAAACCCGCAGCTGCTCTCCTTTCTCTGCAGCTGGTTCTCAGCCGGGTTCCTGCCATCCCCTCCCTCCCGGGCAGTCTGGTGAAAGGCCTTCTCCGAAGAAGGTTGTCCAGTGCATAAAAAATAACACACAGGATGGCAAAGGAACCAGCTATGTTGAGATGTCGCTACCAAAAAAAACGCGGTTTAAAGAAACAGGAGTGACGGGGAATCACGTGGGTTTCTTTATTAAAGGGTTAACCGAGCAGCGGAGCGAGGGGGCTAACCAAAACTGTGTTTTTGAGGCCGTGGCCGGCGTCGATCGTTCGAGATATTTGAAATAATTGTGCAGGGAAATGAAAATACTCATGGTTTCGATAGGGGATACAGTCACAGGTCGGATAATACCCATGTGGCCTTTCGTCTATTTCTTAAGAAAAGCCCATGCTAGATTTCAGTGAAATTAGTAAAATAAAGTCGTAATTTTTTTTTTTTGTCCAAGTTCATGGCCCCTCTGAAGCATATCTATAGGTCACCTGCTCCAAATCCTGTGCCACGCAGTTGCCTTTCGCCACTGACTCTACTAAGCTAAGGTTTATCTCAGAACGAATGTTCAGAATCTTCTAAGAAAATATAAATCGTTAAAAAATAAGGAAGACAGAAAACCTTGCGTTGGTAAGCAGTTCCCCTCCCCAGCCCTCCCTACTGCTGGCTACTTCCCAGGGGCTCCTATTCTTCTATCTTCTAGATGTTTCCTCTGTCGTTATCTCCAAATCCCTCACACCCAGGCTTACAGCTGATACATATTGATTGATAGACCCAGGACCTTATCTATTGACATTTCCTGCCCCGTCCTCCCATCACTATTTTTAGTTCCACACTTGTTACCTTGGCAACTTTAAAAATGCCTTTACTCTTCTATTTCTCATTCCGTCTGCTACAGGTGGTGTATTTGGCCTCCACCGTGTTTCGGAGGAGATGTTAGGCCCCCACCATCCTTTCCTCTCTCCCCCTTTCCCTGTATTGTTAACATTGATAACTCACTATCTAGGCTAGGTCCTGATTCCTGCTCTAATTATGAGCTTCTAGAAAGCAAAGAGCTGCTTGGGTTTCTCTGCTGGATATCCCAGCACAGTGCCTGGCACCTAGTCCGTGGTAGTGAGTCTATGACCTGTGCTCTGCCCCTCGGTTATAGTATGTACCCCCTTCCCTGGCTGCCTCCCGGAGCAAGGAGCCCCCGGCCACCTCCATGACCGGAGGAGGGAATGGAACCGATGCAGGGCAAATCCACCCCTACCTCTAGCCGAAGGACATCATTGCCCGTAATTTTGCATTATTAGAATTCTCTCCTGGACTTGGGTCTGAATTTCCCATTAGAACTTCAAGGAAGCTTCTTCAGGGGCAGTATTAACGACGAGGTCTGAGTCATTAGCTTCCCTCCCTCCAGCATCACTAGAGCTTCAGCCAGGCATGCAATGGTTCTGGGAAAGGCGACAGCAAGACGGAATTTCGGAAGGAAGAGGTTTCTTCGTATCATTTCTGAGTTCGATGGCTTGCCTCCGACGTGCTACGCCTGTTCAGAAAAGGAATCCATTTTCGGTGAGAGAGGTCCGCTGCTGGAAAGACCTTTTTGTCTTCACTCAGCTCTCTCGAACATCCCGCCAGGGCTTCCCAGTCCCTTGGGACAAAGTCAAACTCGAAGTCTACCCGAGGCCCTGAACTCTAGCCAACTCTCGCTTTCCTTCCAGCTTCACTTCCCCTAATCCAGCCAGAAAGAACTCCTTACGATTTCCACAGCTCAGCATCCTTCCTCTTGCCCTGGCCTTTGCAGTGCTGCTCCTTCTCCCTGGAAGCCCCTTCTTCCCGCACAGCATCCCCCGCTGGTCCTTTCTGCTTCAGCTTAGACAGCTCCTCTGCTAGAATGTCTTGCCTGGCCCTCTTAGGCCTTGTATCTTCCCACAGCCTCTTTTACCCATTCCTATCATAACCTATATCATACTGGATCGAGATTATCTATTTGTTTCTTTCCTCCTCTAGAAGGTGAATTCCTTGAAGACGAGATCCATGTGTTATCTAGTGTTGGATCACAGCAGTGCCCACACAGTGCCTAGAAGCTAGAAAGCGTTCAATTGAATATGTTCATGATGAGTGGATGGGTGGATAGATGTACTAATGGATGGATAAATGGATTGGATGAATAGAAGGGTGGGTAGATAAATGGATGTTTGGATGGATATTTGGATGGATGGATAGATAGATGGACAAATGGATGGATGGATGGATGGATGGATGGATGGATGGATGGATGGATGGATGATGAAGAATGGGGTGGAAACATAGGTGAGGGAGAAGGTTAGCGGTTGGAAGGATGGAAGCTAGATAACCTTTTGGTCCCTGATAAATGTGTAAATAATAAGAAATACCACAGGGAATGAACTTTGCACGTTTTCCATCCTAAAAATCCAGCATTGATGGAAGCATCGAAATATGTGTCATGCGATGACTTGATGGCCCCACTGCATGTGGCCCCGAGGCTAAGTTCATGTTCCAGCTTTCCCCAGCTCTCTGGAACCCATGGGAGATATTTCACTCAAATATATGTGAACCTTCCTAGATTCTCTACTTGATGAAGCGCCTTTGGGCTCTGAATTTTAGAGCAGGTGTAAGCAGGACATTCTTTGAATTGTTGTTCAGAAACACTTCCTAAGGCTATATGGTGCCTCTAACTATAGTAGGTGCCACGGATGTGGAGATGAACAAATACTGCTTTCCCGGAGCTTAAGGTAGGGCACGTGCTGGATGATAACGAGCGCTCAGCTAATAGTCACACAATGACGACAACAGCAATCAACATCGCTGCCTTTTACTGCGTTCTTGGTAATAGGAGAATAGCACGTAGATGGAGAAGGGAGAGAGGATGTCTTGGTAGGAGAGAGCACAGAAAAGCGATGATGCCCTTTCACGCGAGGTAGGCGCGATGAGCTTCATTGTACGAGTGTCGAAAGTGAGGCCCAGAGGGGTCAGCTGAAGAATTCAAGGTCACACAGCTGATAAGGGGCAGAGCCAGAGTCCTCCCTGCCTCTGAGACCTAGGCTTTCTACAGCCGCATGGCCCCTGGCGTAGCGCGAAGCAGACCACGAGAGAGAGAGAACAGGAGTGGACTGGATCAGTTCCCAGGAGCCCATGGCAGAGAGGGCAATGACCCCTTTCTGGAGGGGAGGTACAGACTCTACCAGGGAGTTGGTTCTCTGTGGACTTGAGGGTGATCATTGAGGACTGGAGAGGGAGTGTCCGTGGTCTCTGATACCTCGAAGAGGCTGAGCTCCGTGGTGCTCGGCTTCCGCTGAGACTCTGACCAAGGGCAGGGCATGCATTTCCCAGCTAGGTCACCCCACTTAGTTGCCCGGAGGCAGCACAGCGCCAAGGACGGGACCCAGCTTGGGATCAGACAGGCCTGAGCTGGGATTCCAGGCCTGTGGCAGCCACGGGACAGGCAGGTGGCTGAGCCCAGTGTCCGTCTCCCAGTTTGAGTTCTCTGAGCCTCTGTTTCCTCATCTGGAAATTGGGAGTGATGGTACCTACTCTGCTCAGTCGTGAGTATAGTTACAGTGTGTGTCAGCCTGGGCTTAGTAAATGGCAGATTCCTTCCCCTTGTCCTTGGGCCCAAGCTTAGACCGTTCTCAGAGATAGTCCCTTTGTGGACAGGGAACCCCTTTGAGAATCTGGTAACAGCTGGAACCTCTCTCTGAAGGAAAATGCGCCTGCACTCTGAATTGTACGTGCCAACCTGGGAAGTATGCACACCACTGTGGGCCCAGGCTCGGCCCCCTGGTCTCAGGGCCCAGGTGTAAGGTGTACAGTTGCCCGCATTAGCATTTTAGTGCTCCTGAATTTTAGAAACCTGAGGGACCACAGATGATCAGGTTTCACAGTCTCTCTATGGCCAAGCAAGAAAATGCTCTAAAACACTGTGAATTGATCAAAGCAACCACCACCACCATCGTAGCTAAACATACCCGGTGTTCTGAGCATTACACGGAGCCTCTTACACGCATCAGCATTTGTGAACAAACAAAGCAATCCCCCCTGTAATCTCCACGTTACAGACGAAGACGCCGAGGCCCAAAGAGGTGAAGTTACTCAGCCAGGATCATTCAGTAAGGGGCAGAGCCAGGATGTGAATCTGGGTCCATTTAATCCTAACTGTTGTGTTCCTAACGTGGGGGGAATTATTTTGACTTAGGGCCAGTTGTTGCTTCTACCCCTAAGATAAAGGTAGTGAGACGATGTCTTGGTGGGGCAAGAGCTCACAGGGCTGGATCCGAAGCAGAGTAGATGCAGTGGGACACCCCCACCCCCAGTGAGACCCGACTGAGGTGTGCTCTGCCACCAGCCTCGGGATGCACCGTGTGGGCTGCGTGCTGAGCTGAACCTCCCCAAGCCCATCAGTCCCAAAGCCCTTCACGGTTTCCAGGGCAGGATATTTCTGATTGGCAGGATGTGGGCTGCTCTTCTCACCATGGCAGAGAACAGCAGGACACCCCGCTAATGACAGCGCATGGGCATTCTTTAATTGGATGGCTGGTCTTATTCCTCGAATTCTGAGACTAATTATGAGAAACCAGTGGGCCTTGAAGTCATCAGAAATTGGTTGCCCAGTGGCTTTGTCTCCTGGAAGGAGTGTGGTCGTGGGTTGTCCCCACCATGACTTTGATATAGGGGGAGAGGCACCGGGCTGACAACCTGATGGTGATGTCCTCCCACACACGAGGCCACAAGACCCACCGGAGTGGGTGGATTCAGGCCCTGGCCCCTCCTGGGGGTTTGACTGTCGTCCGTGGAGATTCGCCTGAATGACCAGCTTATGCCAATTTGAGCCCTTGCCAGTGGACACTTTGTCTCCCTCTGTCATCTCCGCCCACGGAATGTGACAGATGCACTGAGGTAGAAAGGAGGGGAGAGGTAGCCTGGAAGTGTTCCAAGTCCAGCCCCCTCTCGGGCCCAGAAGTTCTGGGGAGACCAGTCATGTTGCTGGCCTCTCTGGGCGCAATAGCCCCACTTCTGAAATGCGAGGGCGTGAGGTCTAAACCATCTTGAGTAAGCAGTGTGTGGGTTCGGTAGGGCTGCCATAGCAAACACCCACAAACTGGGCGGCTTAAACAACAGGCATTTAACATCGCACAGTTGTGGAGGCCGGACGTCCAGGATCACGGTGTCAGTGAAGGTGGTTCCCGCAGAGGGCCGTGGGGGACAATCTGCTGAGTGGCTCTCTTGGCTCTGGCTCCCTCGGGGCCTCCTTGACTTATAAGTGGCATTCTCCCTGTCTTCACATCATCTTCCCTCTATGCAAGTCTGGCTCTTCACGTGGTGTTCTTTTTATAAGGACACCAGTCATATCAAGTTCTCCTCCCCCCGCTCCCCCCATACACACTCCAGCATGACCTCATCTTAGCTGATGACACCTGCTGCGATTCTGTTTCCAAAGAAAGTCCCATTCTGAGGTCCCGGGGTGGGGACTTCAATACGAGAATTGGAGATGGGGTGGCGGGTACACAATTCAACCCACAGCAGGAGGGGACTTCATAGCAACTGAGGAAAGCGTAAGGATGGCTTAGCACCTGTTGTCCCTTCTATAAATCGTCAACAGACAGGTAACTAGGTAAGAAGAGAGGAGGAAGGGGAGAGAGAACGTAGTTATGGATGAGTGTTCAGAACCGGAGCGTAAGGGACTCAAGGCCCGTCAGCACAACTCAGTTGTAGTACTCCCCCTCCTTCCCCCTCCTCTTCTCCCCACCCCACTCCTTCCTCTCCTCTCCCCTTTTCCCTCCTTCATCTCTTCTTCCCCCTTTAAATCAGTGAAAAGTGAGGTACTTGGGCATTTTGAGGATGATTTCTGTATATGAAAGAAGATACCCCTATAGACAAGAGAACTGGAGGGCCAGGGATAGGCAAGCAAGGGGAAGTGTTGGGAGGATGGAAAAGAAAAACAGTGTTTCATGTATTTATTTTAATGAGAGGGTTCAGAAACTGCTTTCCTACACACACACACACACACACACACACACACACACACACACACACCCCATTAGTTCCCTTAGAGCTACAGATCTTAAATTTCCACATAAATTGGATCCACCAGGTACTGGGGGTGGGAGTGGGGGTGGGGGTGGTAGACAGAGATAAACCTACAGACAAAGGCAGGTCTGGGTCAGGGAGGGACTGTCAGACGCCTTAAGGAGGTTGGGCAATGGGGAGGTAAGGAAAGGGAGATAAATTCTGACTTATATTTCATAGAGAACGTGAAGTTAGATGGAAGACGGGCCAGAGACAAAGGTAGGCGGCACGCACAGTCCTCCTGGCCTGAGGCGGTGGCGATCTCAGGCTTTCTAATCTAGCCAAGGAACTGAGGATAAAAGTGGCACCTGTCTCACCTCTGAACTCCCAAACCTGACCTAGTCACATGGCAGGGGCTAGGGTGATTCACCAGCAGAGGTCAGGCACGGCCTAGTTCCAATCCTTGCCATGGAGGAACTCGCTGTGTGGCCTTCGGCAACATGCTTAAGCTCTCTGAGCCTTGGTTTCCCCAACCATAAAATAAGGAAAATCATCTGTCTCACAGGGGAAATAAATGAATAACAGCATCTGCGCATATGGCTGTGTGGGGATTAAATGAGAACATTCACATGAAGAAGGGTGCCCAATGGAGTAAGGACCCAACACAGAGAAGCGGTCGTTATTTCGTTTATCAATCGTTAATTCTCCAATGACCCAACACCTCCTTTGTGGCACGTTCTGGGGACCCAGTGTGCAAGATGCTGTTCCTACCGTCAAGGATCTCACAAGCTAGTGAGGAAGGCAGATACATGTATAACGGGAAGAGAAGAGTCAGCCATGCCCGGTGTTCCTCGCAGGCGTGGACAATGGCCAGGGGGATATTTGAGGGAGAGGACAGACAATAAGAACTGCCCTGGGAACCCCGGGCCCAGCTGCCAGCCTGGGAACACGGAGCAGAGTGATGTGATCGGGCTTGGAAATCTCTCCTTGGCATGGAGACACCAAGGGCGGGGTGTGAGTGAGTGAGCGAGCGAGCGAGCGAGTGTGTGTGTGTGTGTGTTGGGGGCAGGAGAGGTTGCCGAAATAGCCCAGATCACAAGGCTCGTGATACTGGGTTTGTGATGGCCACAGGGTCACGGGTTCCATGCGGGAGGCACCACCTGAGATGAAAAAAAAAAAAGCATCCAGGGCCTCACCTGGCCCTGGGCCACCCAGCAAAAGGGCAAGGGTGAAAATAACCCTGGACTTTCAGAAGCTGCAGGCTGGACAGGCTTCAGGAGGGCACATGATGGATTTATTAAACTGAAAACCCTGCCCGCCTCTGACCTTGCCAGGTCGACAGAAACTTCAGCCCAGGGCGCATTGTCTATAATAGCAAAAGCTGGCAACAGTCTAAACACCCATCAGGACAGGAGTAAATAAACAAAATGCAATCTCTTTAATGGATACAGTTTAAAACAAAGAATTAGTCCCAAAGCAGTCACATGGCAAGGTCTGAAACACATCCCACAGAATGAGAAAAGGTTACAGAAAAAGATAGAAAAAGTGCCTAGAACAGATCATTTTTTTAACCCCCCTCTCCTCTGTATGACAAAATCATTGTCAGTAATCATAAGTATCATTTTCCTGTTCTTTGGTTTAAAACCAATCATGTTAAAAGAATAAATTTCTATGTGAAAGGTATAGCCGAATTCAGCAAAACAGGCCATGAATGAACTAAAAATTGGTGCTTAACAAAGAGTAAGAAACTATTTTCCTCGGGATTGGCACTCCATTTCACACTTTTAAATATAAGTAAATTTTAAAGGCCATTCCAAGTGGCAGCGGAGAATGATGGAAGTAACTCGAGTGCTGTTTTCTTTGAATCTACTGTTTAAACATGAGAATATATATTCTCCCAGGGGCCGGAGAGACAAACTGAGCCTGAAGTAACTTTGAACAGTTCCCAACCTTTACGCACTTTTGAACTTTTGACAGTCAGGGGAGCTGAGTCCGCCTGTGTCAGAGGCCGGTGTATAACTGGAGAGGAGGGGGATCTTGGAATTAGCTTCCAGGTAGAATACTACGTTCATGAAAGAATAAATAATAAAAAATAGGCTCATGTGAAGCTTATGAAACCTTAACAGTGATGCAGCAATGGTTTAGAACTTAGACAAACAAAATACTTTCTCAGGAAGAACTGTTTGATCGCCGACTTTGCTTAGAATACACAGTGCGTGGTGAGAATAAAATGCAGGCCGACTTTAGGCAGTTTTATGATATTGTAAATTTTTCCACAGACGACTTAGCTCATTACTGCCTGCTTTCAGGGTGGGCCACCCCCTCAGCCAGGCCCTTGGCATCCCATCGCTAGGAAAGGCCGGTAAGGGACCAGACTCAGGGCTGGGGTCAAAGCAGATTTAGCTTTACTGATGACGGTCTGTTATTTTCCAGCTTAGTGGCTCAGAGCATGGGCTCTGCAGTCAGACTGCCTGGGCTCAAATCGGGCTCCCCGGCTGTATTACTGGGCAAGTTACTTAACTGCTCCCAGTCTCAGTTTCCTTGCCTGTAACATGGAGCTTATAATAATGTCTATAAGAGGAGGATGACATGAGATCATCGTGTAAAAAGCATTTAAATGCCTCCTGGCATATCGTTGGGTGCTCAGCAGATGTCAGCCATGTTTTTCGTGGGACCCTGTATTTAGATAATAATACCGCCATTTAAAACATATATTTTCTGTGTAACATACCATCCGATCCAGCAGTCACACTTTCTGGCATGTCCTCAAATGAGTTTAAAAACGACATCCATACAAAATCCTGCAGACAGACATTTATAGCCGTTTTATTTATGATTAAATTGGGGAGCAAGCAAGGGGCCCTTCAGTGGGGGGATGGAGAAATGAACTGGGTTCGGCCTCACGATGGAATGTTATTCAGCACGAAAAGGAATGAGCCATCAAGCTGTGAAAACACATGGAGGAACCTTAAATGCGTATATTAAGTGACAGAAGCCAATCCCAAAAGGATACGTACTGTGCGTTTCCAACTGCCTGGCATTCCGGGAAAGGCAAGATAAAAAGACCAGTGGTGGTCAGCGGGTGGGGGGAGGGACGGAGGGATAGGTGAAGAAGCACAAAGGACTTTTAGGCAGACTATTCTGTAGGACACTGTGAGGACAGGTCCATGTCATCACACATTTGGCCAGTCCCGTAGGACGTACACCACCAAGAGCCAGCCCAAATGTGAACCAGGGACGGCAGCTGATAACGAGGTGTCCGTGGCCGTTCTCAGTTTAACAGACGTTAAACCCTCTGGTGGGGGATGTCGGAGGTAGGAAGGGGCTGTCAGTGTGGGTCGGTGGGAGGCCTGTGAGAAATCTCTGTTCTTCCCGTTCAGTGTTGCTGTGGACCTAAAACGGCTCTAAAATATAAAACCTGTTTAAGGGGAAAAAAAAATAAAGCAAGCATGTAGAGAAAAGTCTGGAATGCTAAAGGGTTAGCCAAGGTTAATGCTGGGCAGTGGGGATATGCAGAGTAGTTATTTTATTCTCTGTACTTTAAAAAGTGCTGACCTCCCGCCCCCATATTGAGGCCTCGGTGCCCAGGAACAGGCCCAGCCCTCACACATGCTTCAGCTTTGGGTCTGATGCTTCTGGGTCCGCTCGGGTCGGCTCTGACCTGGCCCGTGGAACTCTCTGGCATGACCTGAGAGGCAGCTTTTCTCTCCGAGTAGGTTTTCTTTGTCTGGGGGTGGACATAAGGGAAAGCCAGGCTGCTGGGAAGATAGGGAGGTTTGGGTTGGTAGAGGGGGCGGGGGAGAAAGCTTCGAACCTCAGAGGGTCTCTTGGGATGGAATGACAGGACAGAAGAATGGGAAGGAGCACCAGCCCTGACGTCTGTTCATCCACCTGTCTGTCCACCTCTCTGTCCTTCTGCCCATCTGTCCTTCCATCCATCCATCCATCCATCCATCCATCCATCCATCCATCCATCCATCCATCCATCTGTCCCTCCAACTATGCATCTGCTTTTCTACCTGCTGATCGGCCTGTGCCTCCTCTCATGCATTTCAATCATTTATTCCACATTTATTGAGCACCTGCTATGTACTAGGTACTGTGCTAGGCCTGGGGCATTGCCATGATCAGGGCAAACGCAGTCCCTGCCCTCCCGAGGCTGACATTCCAGTGGGGTACACAGCAATAACAAGCAAACCGACAAATACATAATCAAGCTGGACAAAGACTTCGGGTGAGACACCCAGGCTGCTGCCTGTCTGGCCATCTGGCTGGCCACCCATCTGTGGTCCTCCTACCTCTCCTTGCGCATCTCAGTCTGTCCTGCTAACAGCCTGAGGCAGACCCCTGGGTGCTACTCCACCAGGCTCCCTTCCAGAACTTTCCTTCACTCCTACCCCAACTTGCCCAACCGTGAGAATTGCTGTGTACCTGTTAAAAAACGAACAAACAGACAGAACATTTCTAGAGCACTCCTGGAGATACTCACACAGGACCTGGAACCTGAGCGTTTAACAGCCTCCCCGTCCTGATGGCAGAGAAGTGGGTCGGGGCTGTCCAGGGGTGAATAAGCTGTACCTCAGCTCCACCTCCTCTTCCCCACCCTCAGCTACAGCCCCAAAGCCTCAGGTGCAGCCCTAGGATCACGGGGACAGCTGGGAGTGAGTGACAGCACCCAGGGGACACACCTGGGCTGATTCTCATGGCCCAGAGCCCTGGGGGAGGGCTCGCTGAGGCCGGGGTCAGACCAGCTTCGTGCCAGGCTTCCAGGATTTCAGGGAGGCCAGGCCTCTGGGCCAGCAAGGAGAGAAGTGCCCCCCAGATCCCCTGGGCTCCCAAGGAGGAGGAAGAAGAACCTTGAAGGGTCTCAGCAGCCTCTGCAGGTAGGAGGCCTGGGTAGGGAGGAGCCCAGCCATTCTGGGGGGAAGGAGGCCCTTCTGCCAAGACTCTTTGGAGCAGCCCTCAGGCAGGCCCCGCCCTGGCCCCGCCCATCCTCACAGTCCTGGCCGGAGTCTGGATTCTTCAAGGAAATCGCCCATTGTGGGCCCTGGAGGGGGCAGGGCAGGTTTGAATGGGCAGAGAGGAATCAAGAGGCATGTCTAATGGCAGCAACAGCAGGAGCCCAGAACAGGGCGGCTCAGCGCTTGAGCGAGCTGCAGACTACCCTCATTTCCTGAGGCTCGTGGGAAAATGAGGAAATTTCAAAACAGTTAAAAAAAAAACTGCTCTATTTTGATGTTTGCAAAAAGCCAATGAGACTGCATTGAATGGCCACCCCCAACGGGGCAACAGAAGTATGCTGGTCCTGAGAAAACGATAGGATGCGTTTTAAATGTCGATTCACGGTGCATCACAGGTGGCATGGCAGAAGCCAAACGTTGCTTGGTGAACGTCATCTGCTTGAGAGTCTATCACTGTGTCTCTGGACCATATTCAGAGATAACGTAGGTGTCAGGGTTTGGGGCTCCTGTTTCCTGCGGAGCAAGGCCTGTGAGCTGGTCATGGGGAAGACAGGTGGGACTGCTAGTGGGGGGACCTGGGACATGTGGTTGACAATAACAGAGAAACAGACGAACCTGGGGAAGGGGTGGGGGAGGCCTCCCTGGAGGAGGTGGCTGTAACCTGGGGCCTAAAGGAGGAATAAACAGGTGAGGAAAGTCCAGAGGGGTTCCAGGAGGAAGGACCAGCAGGAACTGAGAACCGAGGATGGAAAGGTGGGTGGGAAGATGCAGAGGAGGAGGCCCAGTCAGGCGTATTCAGGAACTTGAATTCCTAAAGTCAGCTCAGCGGGGCTTCCTTTACTTGCAGACATTGTCAACGGGTTTTTGTCAACTGCAGACACCCGTTCTTTGCACACAAATTGGAAAGTGCGGGAAAACAAAATGGTCAGGGGCGTTGGTCCCCAGGAGTGTGAAAGAGCCCAGCAACTGGGAAATGCCAGGACAGCCTGTGGCCTTCTCCTTCTCACCCCAGACTTTAAGGTTAAAAGTGGTGGCGGCCGTCAATGAAGAGCCAAATGCCTGGGTGCCAGGCGTCAGGACTGTACACACGAGAGGCGTTAGACACGTCATAGGACATTGTCGCACACGAGCCGCTCACAGGTGGGCGTGTTCCGTTCAGACTGCGGGGTTATATCGTGTTGGGTTGGCTTTTTGAGACTGGTTGCCAGATTTCAAAGTTAAGAGATTTGACATTTTTAAAAGAATATTCCAGATTTCCAGCTTCTTGCGAAAAGATCAGATACTCTGGCCACCCTGGAGGCTCCATGTCCCCACCTGGAGCTGAGGGGAGGTGTTGGGCAATCCGGTCGCCGGGCAGGGACATGGGCTCCCCATTTGATGGCAGAGAAGTGGACTGGGGCTGCCCAGGGGTGAGTGAGCTCCCCCTGGACCTGGGAGGTACTAGGGACTGGGGTCTCTGCCCTGGGACCCTCCATGTCAGTGTTCTAACATATACCCCACAAGTCACCCTATTTCCTGCCACCCCCAAGGCCTGCCTGCCCAGCATCCCCTCTGGTGTAATAGGGCATCCAAGGTGGTTGTGCGGAGGGTCCTAACCCCTCAGCCACCCCTTCCCACCCCCACACCTAGAGGGGCTGGCCTGGCTGCTCGCTCTCTGTGGGCCAGGCTGGCTGAGACGGGTTCAAGGCCGTTCTAATTCAGCCAGACAGAGGGAAAGGGGAGTGAGGGAGGTGGAAGGGGAAGCCCCAACATTTCTTTTTTCCTCATCCAAGACATTTCTCTCCATTTCACTTATTGCTGTCTCTCTCCTTAGTTTCTCGTAGTGTAGTGGTCACAACCCAGAATTTGGCGCCAGGAGGAGCTGAGTTCAAATTCTGGTCTGGCACTTACCAGCAGTGTTACTTGGGCAGTCACTTCCCCTTAAGCAGGAGCAATGACACCCACCTCATGGGGTTACAGTGGGGGCGGGATGGGGTTACATGCATTAAGTGGTAGCACAGTACCTGGCACTCTGTGCGCATTTTTATTTCTTCAGTCTCGTGTCCATAGAGACACGTCAGTGCATATTTATTAAGATTCCTCACCATGTTTGTGCACATCAGCCTTCCATGTGCATTCACTCCCGACGGCCAGATCCCAAGTGCCTGGGGACATACATTCTGGGGGTGACCCCTAACCAGGGACTGAGGGGTACAGCTCCCTCATGTCCTCCTGGGGACAGCTCCTGAGTACTGTCTGCCTTGTCTGTCCTGTCTGCAGTGCTTCCCTACAGGACTGAGCCCCTGGGGACTTTCCTGATGACATGTCCTTGCTCTATCACCTTCCCTTCCCGGCTGCCTCCCCATTTTTTTTCTGGAGACATTTCCCGATAAATCATCACCACAGGAATCCTCATCTCGGGGTCTGCTCCTGGGGAACCCAACCAAAGGCAGCATCTCTCTCTCTCTCTTGTTTTTTAAGATATGGTTTAATGAAGTTTTTTTTCCAGCTTTATCGAACCATAATAGACAATTAGTCGTTCATATTGTACAGTTCAATGAGTTTTTTTTTGTTTTCAATTACAGTTGGCATATAAGAACATAGCAGTACCGGTGGTACAGCGTAGTGATCAGAGATCCGCTCTGTTTTCACCTCAGCCTTCCACATCTCCCTCCCTCCCCACCTGGTTCCATTGCTCCCTTGCTCTCGCCATCATCCCCCCTCCCTCTTCTGCCCCCCTCCCTACCTTGGAAGCAGGTAGAATCATCTGGGCGAGAGAGCTCCCTTTGCGGTGATTTACGATCCGATCCGTGGTTGGGCAGCTGTTATTTGTAGCTGCCTCCTTCCTCCTTCGCTGTCCTCCACGATGGAGGAAGTTCTGCCCTGTGTCTTGGGCATCCGAGGGTGGCTATGTCCGTAGTTTTCAACTGGAGACGCTGGGCAATGCCTGGAGACCTCTTTGGCTGTCACAAGTGGGCAGGAGAGTGCTACTGGCATCTGGTGGGTGAGCCCAGGGAAGCTGCTCAGCATCCTACCATGCACAGGACAGGCCTCAGCACCATCACCCCAGGGAATTATCTGGCTCCAAATGCCAGGAGTGCTGAGGTTGAGACCCCCGGGCTATGTGTTTCTCCACTTCTCACTTTTGTTACAGTATGAGGATGTCCCATCCTCCTCTTGTAAACCCAAGAAGAGCAGTCAGAATGCTGTGTGGCCTGCTGTTTGGAGCTTTCGGTGAGACAGAGGCCTCACACGTGTTGGCATTTACTTTGTGCTGGGCCTGTACCAAGCAGGTTATAGTATCAGTTCATTTCTGCCTCGCAGCAGTCCTATGAGGTGGGCGTTCTCATTACTCCTTCCTCATTTTGCATGTAAAGAAGCTGAGACCTGGGGCAATAGAGTGATCGTTGAGTATTGCAGTCGTGCCTGGACCTTTCTGTTGGTCTCCAAAGCCCCTTCTCTTAAACACTCTGCTAGCTGTGGTCAGCTAACTGGTGGCTTCTAAAATGGTTACTTCAGATGAGATGCCAGTGCATCAGTTGGTTGTGCGAGAGGCGTCTGTGGCCTCGACTTCGGAAGCAGATTGGGTGGGTCCCCAAAAGGACGGACAGTGAGACGGCACAGATCGAGGCCCTAGCCTCATGAGGGAGTGAGGTCCTATGTCTATGGATGTTCCAAGTCCAACAAATGTCGGGTCAGTGACGGCCTTTGAAACGGTCTCTCCTTATGATGTATCAGTCAGCTCCTGCTGGGTAACGATCCACTCGAAAAAGTAAACGCTTGTTGTTTTAAATCACTATCTAAGTTTTGAATCCTGCAAGTTGGCAGTTTGGGTTTGTGTTCAGCTACCGGGTCGGCTGGGGGCCGGCTGATCTGGAAGGACTTTAGCTTGGATGAGCCTTCTCCGCTCCACCTGGTCCTCTCCCCCTCCGGCAAGCGACTCCGAGCTTGTCCATGTGGCAAAGGCAGGATTTCAAGTGCCTGAGAGGAGCTATAAGGACTCTTGAAACTTACCCTGGGGACTGGGAAATGTCACTTCTGCTGCATTCCCTTGGTCAAAGCAAGTCATGTGATCGGCCCAGAGCCAAGGGGTGGGGGATATAGATGCCACCCAAAGTATTATTGCCATTTTTGCGGTCTGCCCCAATGGCACTTTGCATCCAGGCCGAGGTCAGCTGTTCACGTAGAGTCTCCATGGTTGGTGGCACCAGCACTTCATCTGGCTCGAAGGAACTATCAGTTACTTAGCTTTGTGGCTTTGGGCAGTTATTTAACTTCTCTGGGCCTCAGTTTTCTCATTTATATTATCGGCAACATATACTCATCTGCCCACCTCCCAGGTTTCATAAATCTCAGATAAGATAGTGGAGGAAGAGGGGCCATTATTCTACAATCTGTCCTTGAAACCGAGGGAGGCCCGGCTGTTTATAACGGGCACGTGCCCCTCTCCCCCTGCACCAGGTCCCCTGTAATTCATCAGTAGCAGAGCCTGACAAGCTCCCAGGGATTCTCCATCCATCCTGTCTGTTTTCCCAGGGAAAACCCACGTAAACGTGCCAGAAACTTTCAGGACCTTTTTCCACCCAAGATCAAATGTTAAGCGTTGGCTAAGACCCCTCTTTATGATTTTTTTTTTCATTTGCTCTATAAGCAAATGGTGAGATTCCTTGGCCTGAATGGGTCTCAATCAATCACTCTCCCAGGCAAAGCTTCATTCTCATTCAGTAGACACAGCCTCTGCACTCTGAGGCGTCGCACAAGCCACAGGTTCTGAGAGAGCAGGGGAGCACTGTGTCCTCCCAGATGGGGCCAGGTCTGTGGACGAGTCTGAGGCTGGTTTGGTGCATGGTGACCCTGCTTTCAGGGACCTCAGAGATCAGCCCGGAAGCTTCCCACAAGCCTGGGGAAACTGAGGCCAGAGGCGTTAAAAGCATGATTGTCCCAGCTGGGATAATGGGTCGTTGGGATGTCTGGGGCAGAGGAGGGAGAATGAGCACGGTCATTTAGTTATTATGACCGATCAATCCCAGTTACAGAATGCTGACTTGTGACACTGTCCCCTGCTCAAGCCTGGGGACCATTCCTGACCCATTCATCACTGTTGCAACAGTGAATGGGGGTGCAGTCTGAGGGTGCGGGGGGTGTAGAATGATCTCATTTAATCTCCCAACAACCCGCCCCTGCAGGTGCCATCATTACCATCCCCATTTTCTGTCCTAGGAACCTGGGGTCCACAAGGGGGTAAGGATTTGTCCAAGACACACAGCCGGGAGGTGGCAGAGCCCAGACTCACACTGGGTCTGTCTGGCTCTGAAGTTCGTACTCGCAACAGCCACGCTGTGCCCCCCTCAACTCTGCAGGCTCCATAACAGTCTAGGCTTATGGGAGGGGTACGGGGGGAGGGGGGTGCCAACAAAAATGTGCCAAGCGGACAGATGACCGGAAAGGGGAGCCTTCCTGTGGCGGGGAAAGGGGAGCAAACCACTCTTCGCTCTAGCATCCTCCAGCTCAAATGCTCCCTGCCCTTCTCCTAGTGCCAACGTGGCGTGTAGCAACGAGGACCCATGCGGCCTTTTTGTGCTGATTTCGCACTTACTCCTTAGTTGTATCAGGCACTTTTCCGTGTGCTTCCCCTGTGTCACTTCATCGAAGCCTCAGAATAGCACTCGGGAGATCCTGTAACTTTCCAAAGTCACCCAGATGCGAGTGGTGTTACTGAGGTTCCCCCCCGGGCAGATTCGGTCATCCTCCATCGTCATTACGATGGTTTTCATTATCGCGGTTACTGTTTTGACTTCTCGCCACATGCCAAGCACAGGCTAAGCATCGTGGGTGCACAAATCCTCACGTCGACTCTATCAGGCAGGGACCATCATGGCCTTTTTTTTATTTTACGGAGGAAGAAACGGAATCACAAAGAAGTGAAGTGACTTCCCCAAGATCACACAGATCATAAATGGCAGAGCCCAGAGCCAAACCCAGGGCTGACTGAGCCTGGAGCCCACGGTCTTACTGATTGTGCTCCATCGCTCCCCCTGCGGGAGATGGAACTGTTGAGTAAACACATTACGTGACACTGAGTGACTGGATGGATGGATGGAGGGAGGGAGGGAGGGAGGGAGGAAGGAAGGAAGGAAGGAAGGAAGGAAGGAAGGAAGGAAGGAAGGAAGGAAGGAAGGAAGGATGGATTGTTAGGTTAGAATGATCCTATTTTACATGAAGACTTGAGGCTCAGAGAGGTCTCCTGCCCCACAAGCAGAAGAATCCCCCTGAGAAAGAGGACATAATTTTATGAACCGCATAATACTCTATCATCTGGTCTCTGTTGTTAAACATTTGCATCCTTTCTTCCCTCGATAATTCAATGACGCACCTTATATATTCATCTTTTTCCCTGTATCTGTTCATTACGATTTTATTTCTTCCCTCCTTTCCCCGGTTTCTGTCACTGTATTCTTGGGGCATAGATTCAGTTTTTTATTATCATTATACAACAGTTTTATTGAACAGATCTCATTTTTTAGAAAATTATTTTTATTTTGCATTGCCAACAACCACTAATAAAAAATGCATATAGATTTATCTTTTCGTTTTCCTGGTTTCTTCGCTCAGTGTCGGTGATTAAAAACCACAGTCTATTTTCCCCTTTCTTGGATTATTTATTTTCATTTATCATTGGTCCACCGGGCCTTAGATTTCAGGACTTTTTTTTTTTTTTTGATGATACATATTGTCATCCGTTTGGCTCAAATAAACTCATAAAAAAAATCCTCTACAGGCTGGAGAATCTCAGCTTCTGGGGACTGACTGAATTCCTCAAAATTTGCTTTCGTTCTCTGATTAACTCTTCTGTGATACTTACTTAGTTTTCTGTCCCCCTCTTTTATTGTAGTGTTTAATTCAGAAATGATGTTTTTATATCTTCACCGACTTCCCTCATCAAATCTGCCTCTTTCATGGTTCCTCCTCCCTACATTCCCTTGGATGTAGCATCCCTTAGAATTGTATCGAAAACACGAGTTAGAAATCTGACAAAGTTTTCTCATCTCTTTTAATCCCTCCATCCCATAGGGATGCATTGTCCCACTCTCTTGGTTGTACCACCTTCTCTTATCCTTAATAATTTTCCTCTGTTTGTACATTTGTCCCAGCATAGGGGGCTGAGCTGGGTTTTTCTAAGACTGTACACCCTGTGGATCCTTTCAGGCCCGGTGTAAGAGAGGAGGGGAACATCGAGGTCATTACAGAGGGTCACTTCTGGTTTGGGATTCCAGCCACCTGGGAGGGCAGGGTGGAGACGTGCACCCCGGGCAGGCTCATTGGGAAGCTCAGCTTTGGGTCAAATAGCGTCTTTTCTCTGATGATTGGGAAAGCAGGGAAATAGCGAAGGCAATGCCCTTAACTCCTCGCCAAGCCCGGCTTTCCTCTCTGGCAGCAGCCATGGCCATGCCTTCAGATGGTCCGCGTCCACTTGGGATTCCCCCCAACATGGGGGCCCATACGGCACCCTTCCCAGGGCACCAGCTGGATTTCACTGAACCTGTTTGTTACTCCTCATTCCTGAGAGTCGTATGCTCGGGGGTCTCTTCCCCTAACATGACCACGATTTATACCTTCACACATGACCTTCCATGGCTCTGCTCGACCTTCCTCCAATCTAATCCCATCTACACTCTATTTTGCATAAATTATCTGATGTTTTCGGCAAAGTAGATACCAAGCTTCCTAGTTCCTAGCTCCCATAAAGCCTTTTTCCTGCTTTTTGTATTCCATTGGTGATTTCAGCAGATATCCTGGGAAGGAACGTAGACCCTGCTGCAAAAGTCATCCAGCCCAGAAGTCCTTTTTCTATTCCCCGAAGCCATGTGAGGCTGGCATCTAATTAAACCCAGATCACACCTCACCTGATAACATGCTCCCTGTATTTTATTAGACAATTCAGGAACGCTCTTGTTAAGTCTAAATGGCACCTAACTAAGTGTGCTGCAGCGTTTAATCACGGCCCAGGGCTGAGGTACTTCCAGGTTTTGAGAAAAGGGAAGAGCAGTTATGCTGGAGCTCCTGGATGGATGGATGGATGGATGGATGGATGGATGGAAGGAAGGAAGGAAGGAAGGAAGGAAGGAAGGAAGGAAGGAAGGAAGGGTGAATTAATGAATGGTGGATGGAAGGATGGACAGATGAATTAATGGATGGAGGGAAGAAGGAAATCACTGGGCAGAGTGGGCAGACATGGGTTTTCTTTACAAGAAGGATTGGCCTGAAGCATAGCATCCTTCTCAGAATTTCGCTTCACCCGCTCTTGACCTGTGGGTCAGGCAGTGCCCACTTCACAGAAGTGAACAGCAAAGCCCTGAGCATGGGCTCACTCCCTGAATACTGTAGACAGTGGAGGGAACAAGGAAAAGACTCAGACCCCGGGACTCACATTATGTCCTGCACGTCGGCTTCTTTACCAGGAGCCCCTGGATGAGATCCCAGTGCCATCCCCGCCACACACGACCGAACTTATAAGAGAAGCTGAATGCCTTTGGGAAATCTCCTGGGGAGGAATTCCATGGATCCCTTCAGATTCTCAGAGGAGTCCGTGATGCCCATTAGGCGAAGCGTTGACCCTGCCTCACTCTGAGCCAGCCTAGCTCTGAGCAGCTTCTCTCAATGCCCCTGAGGCCCATGCACCAGCACCTGGGGCACTCTGCCTCGCCATTCATACCCTCCTCTCCCCCTCCATCACCCATTCCTATAACACATCGTCAGTGATGTCTCCACTTGGATTAACTACAAGGCTCCTCAGAGCCACGTGTTCTGACCTCTCCCGAGACCCTGAGTCATGTCGAGGGGGGAGCCCAGTCATTTGCACCTCTATCAAGTCCCCACTTGACACCCATGCACTGGTCCGCAGGCAGCACTCTGAGAGCCACATGATAGAGGGGTGGCTTTCTTAAGGGGATGGAACATTAGCATGGCTGGGGTTCAAGGTGCTCAGTCTGGTCCCTGAGTTTTTATCCCTCCTTTCCTCCTCCCCCAGCCCTTTCTGCAGACTCTCCCAGGCCCCCCTGTTTATTTATTGCTCTCCTTTTGGGTTAAGGTATAAGATACACCCAGGAAAGTGCACTCATCATAAAGGGGCACGCATGGTGGATGTTTCCATGAAAACACACCCATGATTCACCGTCTGGATCAAGATGCAAAACATTTCCAATGCACCTTGCAATCTCCCTCACGTACCCTCCGAATGAATCCCCCACCCCTAGCAGGAACCACTGTTTTGACTTCTGCCACCATCAGTGGTGTCCTTCCTCTTGAACTTCGAACGGTAGAATCGCATGGTTTCTTCTCTTTGTGTGATGGTCCCCTTCTTGACATTTGGCCAGTTTGTTTTTCACTCCAAAAACTCAGTCCAGAAAGCCCGAGTGACCGTATCCATCAACACACGCTCTTCCCTGTGCCTCTTCCTCTGTGTACGGTGCATTTTCCTCCAGGCCCTCTGACTTCTTGTTGCCCTCAGCTGGAGGAGGGTTTTGCATCATCTGTTTCATTTCTCAGAAGAGCCCTGTAAGGAAGGTATCAATATTCCTGCCATTTTACAGATGAGAAAACCAAGGTTCGGAGAGGTTAAGACATTTGCCCCAAATCCCACACCTATAACAAGCAGGCCCAGGCAGTTTTTATCTAGAGGCTGTCCGTAACCACTGGGCCACCCTTCCTCTCTCCCAATGGAGCCTTGTACCTGGTAGAGATGCCATTGATGTTTGCTGACTGAATAGATGAAGTGAGGTTCCTCAGTGCAGCTGTCTTGCTGGTCTTTGGAGCTGCTGTGTCACAAGCTCCTAGGATCACTTCCCAGGGGTGTGACTCAAAGCCAGACCAGCTTTGCTCAAGGTGGCCGTGGATTGTGTCCCCGGTGGTGCTCCTTGGCTTGATTCACACCTGAGCTGACCAGTTTTGGAGCTTGAGGTCTGAGGCCTGGAGGTCGGGCTCAGTGATCCATGCCCCCAGGAGTCATCAAAGGCCAGCGTCAACCACACTGCCTCTCCTGAGGCACCCTGGAGCCTGTCAGTGTCCCCAGCTGTGATCCTTATGTGGTATATGAACCAGCCAGCAGCACAAGGCTGCTCAGTCGGGCGGTGGAAGGAACCCATGAGACTGATGACTAGCCAACAGAGTTTGTGCTAGCAAAGAGATTAAAAAAAAAAAAAAAAAAAAGGATAATGTTTTTTCTTCTCTAGGGTTTCAAAGCAAGGGGGAGAAAAAAGAGAAAGGAAAAGCGGGGGAAATGATCTTAATTATAAATGAAAGGTGGCATGAAGCTAGCGATGACTCATTTTTTAAATCGGTGTTTGACAAGAACAAGAAAAGAAGTGGAATCAGGGCCATTAGGCAATCATGAAGACCTTAAAAAAAAAATAACATAGAGAAAAGCAGGTAAAGGAATGATTCTGGAAGGCTGTGACTGGAAATGATAAGTGTGTCTTGGGGCCAGGCTGCGGGTGGGGGTCCCAGAGCAGATCTATGAGAATAAAGTAAAGAATCGGTGCTCAGGAGAGGACCTGGGAAAACTCAGCCAGACCACTGATTGCGAATCCGCCCACTTCTTGCGATGTCCGGCCCCTGCATGTTGATCCAAGCCCTGTCCTCTTTCCCCTGGAGGCCTGAAATGACCACCTAGCTGCTACCCCTTCTTCTTCCTTCCCCCTCTTCCTCGATCCATTTGTCTCCTGAGCCAGAGGAGTCTCTCTAGAGACAAGGCGACTGTCATTCCCTTGTTCTAAATCCTTGTTACTTCCCATGACACATCAGAGGAAATCTCAGTGCCTCGCCTTGATCTCCAAGTTCCAGTCTAAGACATGAGCTGATGCTTGCCTGTCCAGCCTCGTCCCTAACCGCGCGGGCCCTTCGCCCGGACACATCAGGATTCTGGCATCCTCAGTCATACTCGGTTTGTTTCAACCTCAGGGTCTTTGCACATGCTTTTCCTTCTGTCCGGAATAACCCATCTTCACATGAAGGGCAGGAGGACTCACTTTTGGCTTTCAAGTGAAAGCTTCAAGTCAAGGTAAAGGTTCCAGAACGCCAAGCTGAAGTACGTCTCCCCAGTCATCCTCTCTCACTGCACCCTAAGGCGTGTCTTCACAGCCCTTATCGTGGCTTGAAGCTATAGCTTTTGTCCATTTGCTTACTTTTATGCAGCCTAGTTCCTCCTCTAGACTATGGAGGCAGAGGCCATGAATGTTTTATTTGCCGACATATTATCCGGCACCTCATACAGCGAATTGCACTTAGCAGAGCAAGGGAGGGAACAGCCGTCTGATGCCGTGGTCTAAGTTCTTGCTTCAGGCACATCTGGATCCAGGTGACCCCTGTCATCAGGACCCTGTCTCTGTTCACTTCGTTCTGCTTTCCTCTGTGCCGTCTTCCTTCTCAGGAGACTCTCCTTTGAGGCAGGCCTTTGTTCTACCCGTTTCGCAAACTCCAGTGGAAAAAGAGGCTCTCCCTTCTAATCCCGCAGCCAGAGCCAAGGCGCCCTGCACTCCCCAGTCATGTCCTTCTTGACGCTCTTCCAGGCACAGTTCTAAGAATCTGGGCATCATCAGTAAACAACAGGGATAGCGTTCTTGTCCTCGTAGAGCTTATATTCTCGTAGGAGAGACAGACTAGTCAGGACCATAAACTTTCTAAAAGAAAACAAGTATAGCTGGAGGAGGGCTGGAGAGGAATCGGCAAGAGCGAGGGACTCAGCTGATGTGTGAGGCCTCTGACTGCCCTGGCTCGAGGCCCTTGCTCTTCAATCAATCTCATGGCCATGAGAGTAAGAGGAGGATTGTTCCCCAAAGGAAAATGAGGTGCTATTCCCAGCAAAGGGTAGGGTGGAGATAGGCAAACCCAGAGACGTTCTCCACAGACCATGGAGGAAACGGGCTCGGGAACCCAGAATTCAGGATCGTACTTCTTCAGCGACGTCCTCCTCTGTGCCAGGCTCTGTGGAGGAGGCTCTGGGCACGAGAGGAGAGCAAGGTCCTTTCGGCCTGGTGGCTTGAGGTGGTGGTTCTCACCTCCAGGGTGGGACAGGAATGTGTTGGGATCAATCAACAGACAGGGGAGCACCCACGCCTGTAAATACTTAAGACGAATCAGAGCAGATTCTAGGCGGACCCTGAAAAAAACGTCACTTGCCGTCACTGGGAACCTTTCAGGAGCAGGAGAGAAGGGCCTGGGGGCACTAGAGATGCACGAGGGTCTACACCCACCATCTGCCTAGTCCAGCCACAGCGCGGCTGACACCATGAAGCCATGACTGGTGGGAATTGGCCGTCCTGGTGGTCCCCAGCCATTGCACTGCTTTACTTCTCCGCACAATGTTTTCACATCGGGGTCACCATGAGGGTACATTGCCTCGTCTGTTTTCTGGGTCTCAGAAAAGTGAGATTGAGAATTGCAATTTGGTGGCATTGAGGCCATATTTGCTCCAGAAAAGGCAATTCCCAGAAATGCTTGTGTTTGGACAGGAGGCCAAGCTTCAGGTTGGGGTTGTTTTCGGCAGCCCTGGAGGGCTTTGGGGGTTCCCCCATGTTATCGGGAGGTCATCAGAGACCCTGAGATTAGCTGATCAGAAATGCTGCCTCGTCTTAAAGATGACCCGTTGACACATGAGTAACACCTGGCTTTCATCGGAAATGCCACAGCAGAAAGTTCGGTAATGATGGCCTGGGCCATGGGACGAGTGGGTTGTGTGCACGTACCAGACATTTACCACACCTGAGCAAACGGATAACGTTGGGCATCGCTGTGAAAAATGCACGGCTGGAAAGAGATGCAGAGCAATAGCAGAGGGATTGCCCTGAGGCCACAAGTCACAATAAAGAGTAGATTCTGATGGCCCGACCACTTGTATGCTGTGTGACTTTGGACACCTACCTCTCTGAGCCTCAGCTTCCTCATCATCCCATTATTATAACAATAAGACTACCACATGGGATTTTTAAAGGATTAAATGAGATCGCGTATGCTAAATGATTCATGGATCCCGGGCGCTCAGTCAGCCTTACTTTCCTTCTTTCCACCTTCTGCCCCTTGTAGCCACCCCCCACTTAAGGGAGTGAGACGTCCAGAAAGGAAGGGAGAAGGCCCTGGGGTAACTGGGAAAAAAGAGAATTTAGAGGGGCTGACCTGGAAATGAACTGAAATGGGAACAACTGGAAAGCAGTGGGAATTTCTTTAAAAATCCGACCCCAAAGCTTCCAGACCTAGAGATACAAGATTGTCCGGCTGGCACGCCGCCTGCCAGAGAGGCTGTTGGGAGTGGAGGTTAGGAGCAGGAGTTTTGGAGCCAGACTCGTGGGCTTCAGGCTCAGCTCTACCTCCTACCTGCTGTGTGGCATCACCCTCCCCCTCCCCCCATCTCAGTGCCAGTTTTCCCATCTGTAAAATGGGAGTGCTGAGAGAGCCTTCCTCCCAGGGCTGAAGTGCTAATTAAATATCAGATCTATGGAAACCGCTGGCCCAGTCCCTGACACATAGTGCTATGATCATGGCTGTGAGGGTAACTCTCATCAAGGTCTGGCGAATCCACGTGGTTAGGCTCCAGGTCCTCTGTGGCCTGAGCGTCACCAAAAGGCCCTTGTGTCCTTATCACCACCACGAGAAAGTGGGAGATGCTGAGGGACCCTCCACAGAGGGGAATTCTTCCTGCTCCATCCAGGAAACGCGCGCTTCCTGTGCTCTGGGGTTGCAGGGTGTCTAAGGCTGTTGGATGACCAGGCCATGCAGAGACTTCTGAGTCCCATCCAGGCAGCTGGTGTCCCCTGGGTCCTTTATTCATTATCAGGCAGCAGAACCTTGCCGTTTCCCACTCTAATGCCCATAATAAGCCAAGAGACCGCACAATTCGCTGTTTGCAAACAATGAGCCCAGTGCACGGCCTCTGTAACATCACTTGAACCTAAATCACAGGGAAGTAGAGATGAGGTCATGGCACCCCTCAACCGTTGGCAAGGATGAGATTCCCCAGAAAACGGGCTGATGAGGGTGGGGTCCTTCACCCTTCAGTCACACAGCTGGGGGCCACACTCTACCAGAGTGTCCTCCAGGGACCCACAGCCAGAACCCCAAGGCCGAGGCCTCTGAGCTCAGGTCCAAGAGGGTGTCAGCGGAGCCCTAGTCATCCAGAGCTCACACAGGTCACCTCAGCCATCCCCCCGCCCCGCTACCTTCCTCCACGAAGTGCCCCCCAGCACTCTCTTCAACTGAGAGAGGAAGATGCCACAAACCCACTGGTCTCTGGGTCTCTTGGGACCAGTCTCAGCTTTGGGTGACCCTTGGGGCAGGACAATACTGATGCCATTCACTGATCCTGGCACAGGCTAAGAGCACTTCCTGGAGCAAGCGCAGGATTCCTCAGGGCACGTTTTCCAGAAGGCCCAACCTAAATCTATCGGGAAACAAACCCTCAGTGGCCAAGCTGACTCTGGTCTGAGTCCGGGTGGCCCATGTACCGGCTGTGTGACCTTGTACCAGTCTCAACTCTCCAAGCCTCACTTTTCACATCTGTAAAATGGAGATTTTAAAAAAACACACACACAAGTAGATAAATGGATTGAACGCAGTGCCTGGCACCTAGAGAGTGTACCGGTCAGTCGGGGGTTGTTCTTGGCAGTTGCCCGAGTCCTAGTTAGCAGGAAAAATAGTAGATGTGGCAGTCCCTCCTTATCTGCTCTTTTGCTTGCTGCAGTTTGAGTTGCCACAGTCCTGAAAATATTTAATGGAAAATTCCAGAAGTAATGCATAAGTTTTCAGCTGTGTGCCGCCCTGAGTCGCGTGGTGAAGTCTGGCGTTGTTTCGTGCCATCCTGCCTGAGAGGTGACTCCCTCTGCCCAGCGTCCCCACGCTGCCCAGGCCCGTTAGTCACTTCATCACCTTCTTGGTTATCAGGTCCACTGTCGCGGTATCGTGGCTCAAGGCACCCTTATTTAACTAATTTAGAAATTAAACTTTATCGTCGGTATGTATGCGTAGGAAAACATAGTATGTATAGGGCTCAGTGCTATCCACTGCTCGGCGTCTCAGAACATATGCCTCTCGGATAAGGGGGGACTACTGTACCTTAGAGTAGGGGTCCCCAACCCCTGGGCCGTGGACAGGTACCAACCCATGGCCTGTTAGGAATCGGGCCGCACAGCAGGAGGTGAGGGGTGGGCAAGCCAGTGAAGCTTCTCTATATTTGTAGCCGCTCCCAGCGCTAGCATCACCGCCTCAGCTTGACCTCAGATCATCAGGCCTTAGATTCTCATAAGAGCATGGGTCCCTGGTGCCAAAAAGGTTGGGGACCACTGCCTTAGAGGGCTTCAGAGCTTATAGGATGCTTTAACACCAAAGTCCTCCTAAAGGCCAGGAAAGTCCCCTCACATGGCTCTTGTCAGGGCTCGGGGCCAGCTGGCCGCTGCCATCAACTCAGCTCCTCACTAGATGGGCCCGTCCCTTGGGCAGCTCACGGCTTCCTCCCCAGCTTTCACCAGGGTGAGGAACTGGGTTAAATGCTTTGCATTGTCTTATTTAATCCTCACTAAGGCAAGGGCAGGGGAAGGCAAGAAGACAGAAGGCTCTGTCATTTTGGAACCTGATCTCAGAAGTGACATCCCATCCCTGTAGCTGAATTCTCTTCATTAGAAGCAAGTCATTAGGTCCCAGCCGCACTCAGAGTGGGAGGGTCTGGAGGGACGCAGGCATGATTACTAGGAGGCAAGGATCATCCGGGGGCACTGTGGGGACTGCCCGCCCTAAAGGGACAGTTCAGGTCCTTGCCGAGTGCCAGCCACTGGGTCGAATGCTTTGCTGGCATCATCCTATTTAAGCCCCACTATGGCCCTGTGAGTAAGTATTGCCCTCCCCCACCCCTGCACCCCTTGGCTAGGGGCAGGCAGAACAAATGATTATCCAACAGGGAGACCCATTGCCTCCTTAAAAAATGGGGGCATTGTAGGAAAGGAAAATGGATACTAAGAGGCAGAAAAAAGAAATCTTCCCCCAAGACTTACTCTCCCTACTCTATAGGCGAGAAGTCGAGGCTCTGGGAAGTTAGGGCTCTCGCTCAGGCCTCAGGAGCTGCTGGAATTCAAACCACGTTGTCATCGCTGGCATCTCGTTCCACAGAGGTCAGGCCACTATCCTCTGGGATTCAGCCACAGGCTGTCTGGGCTGCCCTGAACTTGGGAAGTTGAATATCTGATTAAACGGGTCCAGGAAGCCAGCCTCCGGGCTGGTCGGGGGAACCTTGCAAACGCACCGTGATTCAGTAATGGGATTTTCCGGGCCAGCGGGAGCAAACTCCTGAGCCTGTCTGGCTTGGCCTCACTGGAGACTTGGAGGTTACCGGAGATGATAGCCAGCCGGCACTGTCTGCTCAGGTTAAGGTCAAGAGAGCAGATCTGATTCCACTGCGATCCTTGCCTTGGACCCCCAAAGGTGGCAGAGCACAGTGGGAAAACCCAGGAGGCAGAAAGACTGGGCCTGAACCTCCAGAACCCCTAAAAGCCCAGAGTAGGGCAGCCTTCCCGATGCGGGCAGAGCTCACACCCAGAAGGGAGGGGGACTCATGTCCCCGCCAGACCTGGCTCCTAGCCCCCCCTCTGCCACTATCTGATTGTAGGACCCTGCACGAGCCACAAACCCCTCTTAAGCCCAAGTTTCCCGACTTACAAAGTGGAGGTGATGAAAATGCGACCTCGCAGGACCACCGTGAAAATGAGAAGACACAAGGCGTGCAAGGCGCCCTGTACAGAGTAGGGGCTGAGCCAACGGGGGCTATTTTGGGTGCGCTGGGGAACGCCAGGCAGTTATTCCCCTGTCATGCTGTCTTCCTCGTGCCTGGCACGCACTTGGCTCTTTGTCACATTTGGCGAGTCAGTGAGAGGATCGAGGGAGACTGCATCTCCTGAACGGGGTTGGAAGATGCAGATTCAGGAGGCAGAACCGTTCTCGGATGGGGCATCGTTGTGCGGTGGCGTTTCTAAGGGAAGCTTTGGCCAAATGAGCCGGCGATGGTAACTCACGGCCTGGCGATCGGCTCTGTTTCAGCCACCCCAAAAGATCAGTGGGCCCCCAACACCTGACAGGTAGCCAGGCACGAGACTCGTTAGGAGCAGCACTTGCCTCTCACCAAAGAGGGCTCGCTTAGACCCCACAGAGACAAGGACTGATCTGGGGTGCCTACTCTACGCTGGACCCTTTTGCAAGATCTGTGGCAATTCTCAATTTCCTAGAAAATCCTGAAATAGTGTCCTTGCCCTGAGACCTTGGGAGAACGATGTAATGTCTCTGAGCTTCGGAAAGTAGGGTGCACATCAGCATTTACAGAGCTGTCATAGGACTGGAAGGGGACACATGAATCGCAGTACCCGGTGCCTCCCATTGCAATTGAGAGAGACGCTTCTTTGGAATTATTTCGCAGCAACTAAGGACCTTCTTGGGCCCCAAGGAGTAAGGCTGGTCGTTTTCCTCTGCAAGCAGATCAAGGAGAAGCAGCCATGGCTTGGCTGACACTTCACATGAAGGAGAGTGGGCCAGATCTTTCTGAAGGCCTAGGGTAGGCTGGGTGCAAGTGAGGAAGACTCTCCCATTACGTCCTCTCTGTATGTCCTCCCTGATGCACCTTGCCCCAACTCGCAGAAATATGGTGCTTTCCCTTTGCTTTGGCGTGGGGGACAAAGGGACCCTCCATCATGGCTTCGATATCCACCAGTTTTGTCAGAAGAGGCACTGAGAGAGGAGCAAGCATTGACAGAGAGATGGGTGGTTTCGGTGCCCACCGGAGCTCCGGCACCCTGGGACAGAGCCCGTGGGCGCATGTGTGTGCACATGTGTGTGCACGTGACTATGGCAGGTGAGACACTCAAGTGAGATCAGTCAGGTCTCCCAGGACTGGCAGCGAAGAGCCCTCTCGTCCTCTGGGAGGGCCGCCTGCCGAGCTGGGGGGCTGCTGGCTGCAGATGGTTGGATATTAAATCCTACTCAGCCTCCCATCTGGTGGCCGCTTCGGCCGGCCAGGAGAACTCCCCATGGGCCTGCTCTGGGCTCTGGACAAGCTGCTCTGTCCTGACACGACCCTCTGGTGACCCTCAGTCAGGGCCGTGCTTAGCTAATGAGGAGGGTCCTCCCCTCCAGCCCACAGCAGCTGGCTCTGCTCAACCCTCCCAGCCTGCCCCCCAGAGCAGAGGCGAAAAGAGCCCAGCGTCTGGCATCACAAGGACCGGAGATCACGTCCTGGCTCTACTTGATATTTGCCCGGACCTCTCTGAGCATCTGTTTCCTCCTCTCTGATCTTTGTGTCCAACAGCCACTGGGCGGATGAAACAGGAGGTAGCACACGTAGAGCAGCACCTTTTGACCTTGGCACTGTTGACATACTGGTCTGGAGTATCCTTTGGAGTGAGGGCCTGCCCGGTGCTTCGTAGGCTGTTTCTGCATCATCCTTGACCTCCAGGAGTACTGCACTCCCCGTTGTGACAACCAAAAATGTCTCCAGACGTTGCCACGTGTCCCCCTGCGGGTCCATATTGCCCCTGCCAAGAAACCACCGGTGTGGAGTGTTTTGTGCTATGCCCGGCACGTGGTGAACACTGAATAGACAGAGGCTACCCTGGACAGGCCACTGTCTTCTGAGTTCAAAGAGGTGACAGGACCGCAGGGCCTTTAGATCATCGCTTGTGGCCAGTGCTGAACGGATGTTAGCTGTCTTCATCATCTTGCCAAAGGAGCTTTCGAGGCCTTTGAAAGGAGGTTTTGAAATCATTCCTATATCAAACATGGGGAGGGGTATAGGCCAGCCTGGGATGGACGCGCATGTGGGTTCAGTTCTTAAGTGGGTAAGAGAAGGGGACCAGGGGAGGAAACCCACAAACTGACAGTCACGATTATCGCCATCACTTATTGTTTTTCTGTTGTTGCTACCCTCCCCGTTATGGCCACTAACATTTATTTTTTGTATTTTTTAAAATTTCTATTAAGTTGATTGGGGTAACATTGGTTAATACAATTATAGAATTTTCAGGTGTACGTTATCATTTGACATTTATATTCTATTGTGTGTTTACCACCCAGAGTCCAGCTACCACATATTTGATCCCCTTTACCCACGACGCCCTCCCTACATTTGGCCCCCTTTACCCTGGCTACCCCCTCCCCAACCCCACTAGTAACCACTAGACTATAGTCCTCTGGAAACCACGAGCCTGTAGTCCATGTTCATGAGTCTCTGCTTCTTTGTCCTGCCCATTTGTTGCTTTTAGGTTTATAGCCCACCTATAAGTGATATCATGTGGTTTTCAGCTTTTTCTGACGTATTTCACTTAGCATGGTTATCTCGAGGCCCACCCATGTTGTCGCAAATGGCCCTATGTCATCTCTCCTTATTGGCCACTAACATTTCCTGGCCACGCACTCTGCTCCAGGCAATATTCTCCGTGTTATCTCACGGGATGGCCCTGGCAACCCTAAGATTACTCTGTTTATCCCTCTCTGGTTACCCCGTTGTGTTGACACGGAGATGGAGGTCTTCCCGTAACTTGCCTGTGGGGACACATAATGGAGGGCTCTCCCCAGGGTTCCCAGAGCAGCATGCACGGGACCTGACCAGCCAGCAGATCAGGAAGGGGGTGGGGGCTGATATCTGAGCTGGGTCTTGAGTCATTAGTAGGATTTCTCTTAAGGAAAGGAGGGAGGAAGGGATGTCTAGGCAGAAGGTATCGCGTGCACAAGACCCCGTGGCTGGAAAAATCCCCACTTTTGTTTCACGGCATTTGCAGGGAAGAGGTACAGAGAGAGAAACAGCATCTCCCCACCCTCTGCCTCCCCTGTCCCAAGGCCAGTGGGGCCCTCAGTCCTAGGGCTTCCGGGCGCCACATCTGTTTGCTTCTCGACCTCAGAGTCTCCGTAAGTGTGATGGTCCTGCTCAGGGGATGTCTGCTGTGCTTGAGTGACCAATGGTCCTGGTGGCCCAGGACTGAGGGGGTTCCCAGGACATGGACCCCTTGGCTTGCTGGTTGTTTACCACTGCTGTCCCGGGTCTCTATGGGCAAATCAGCCCTGGGGTGACTCTGACTCACTTCCTATACCTGGCCGTCCTAACCCCTCCTCCCAGAGGGCAGGTGAAGGCCAGGTGGTCCACCAGCTGTTTCCCAGCTGTTTGACAAAGCCTGCCAGTCCAGGCAGGAGGATCAGAGAGCAGCTGGGGAGGCCCAGAGTAAGAAAGGAACTTGCTCAGAGCCACCCAGAGAGTCAGCAGCAGAGTTGGGACCGGAAGCCACGTCTTCTGAAGAAGCAAAATAAATGTAAAGGAGACTAATGATAATCACCAGGGTTTCTCAAGCTCCTACTCTACCCCAGCCCCACACTGAATACTTCGTTGGCGTCATAACACTGAATGCCTATCCTAACCCCAAAAGTTAGTACTTTTCTTAGCAAGATTATTGATAGAGGGGGAAACTGAGGCACGGATTGGTTAAATGACTTGGCCAACGGCACCCAGGAAACAGCACGGGCAGGATTTAAACCCGGGAGGTTGGACACCACAGGCAGGGAAGGTAGCCACTGTCTTACACGACTTTGTAGAAATAGCCTCTTCCCCAGCCCCGGGTGGCATTGCTGTTAGCAAGTTTGAGTTTGGGGCCCCTGCAAAGGACTGCAGGGTAGAACACGCACACACACACACACACACACACACCTTTCTGGGTCTCTTGTCCCGTGGGACACTTCTCTGACACTAGAAGTGTCACACACTTCTTGTTGTGGGGTCCCTACCTAAGGACCCCCCAGAAGGGGGCAATGCTCACCTTAGATAATGACTTGCTAATGGTGGCACTTCTGGCCCTTAGGTATGTTAGAGCTGTGGCGGGCAGGGGGCCTCTTCAAGGCCCTTACTCCCTACCACGTGGAGAACCAGTAACTAAAACTCACAGGGTGATGGGGACCATGGCAGAGAGGGCAAGAGGCAGATGGAGAGATGGTATTCATTCAGAAATCTTTACTGCGACTCTCTTAGGCATTGGAGGGCCAGCAAGTCATGAACATGACAGAGACAGACAGGCAGCCCGGGAGCCGAGAGCAGTGTGATTTGTGCCAGGCTGGTGGTAGGTGAGGGGACAGGAAACACAGGGGGCACTTGACTCAGTCTCAGGAGGTAGGAGAGGCCGCCTGGGGGAGGTGACGTCTCAGCTGAGATCTGGAGGATAAGTAGGCCTTAACCAGATAAAGTGGGTGGAAAGGCATTTCAGGCACAACAAAAAGCTTGTACAGAGCCAGGGCTGGAAGACAATGGCTCAGGCTAACAACCGTGAGTCACTGTTTTCAGCTGGAGTCTGGGTCATGGGGTGAAAGCGAGGAGAGTTGTGGTTGGAAAGGTGGGCAGGGACCGGATCAGACAGGGGTCTTGAGCTCATTCTGTCTTGAGGACGACGGAAGGCCAGCGATGAGCTCGCCGTATTTAGAATAACATGAGTCTCACTGCCAGGAGGAGAACGGATTAGATGGATCGGGGGAAGCTATTGCAGACGTGGGACAGTGTCTTCTGGATTCTCTGTCACCTTCAGGGCCTGTTAGGGCACAGTCACGTGCCACATAACAATGTTTTGGTCAACAACAGACCACTGCCTACTAGGATACTCAGTATGGATATTCAGGACAGAAGCGGGCTGTCCAGGCTGGTGGCCTGGAGCAATAGGCTATGCCATACCGCCTAGGTGTGGGGTAGGCTCTACCATCTAGCATTCCTCAGAATGTATCCCCATTGTCAAGCAGCACATACTGTCGATGGATGAGAGGGAAGGAGGAGGAAGAGAAGGAAGAAAGGGAGGAGAGGAAGGAAAGGAAATGGACGAATGGACGGAACCCATAGAACCAATGAACACAGGTTCAAGAAGGAAACGTTTCAACTTGAAACGTGAACAAATTCTTGTAATTATCAGAAAGGCCCAAAGATGGGAAAAACTGCCTTAAGAGACTATGAGTGCTCCATATCGGGGCCTATTGAGGCACAGACTGACACATGACTGGGAATCATATGGGCAAACGACAGTATCGGTGCCCGACTTCTGTATAGGACTGGACATTTCCCAAACAGTGTCATGTTCTTTATCGCCTTTAGTTGTCGTGACGACCCCGTGTCTTGAGTATTATCCTGAGTATGAGCTCCTTTTCACAGGTGGGGAAATTCAGATTCACAGAGGGTGAGTGACTTTTCCAGCCAGTGAGAAGCAGAACTCGCCCTGGGAGACTTCTGACTCCAAGGGCCCTCCTCTTTCCAGAGAGTCTCAGCGACCTCTAAAGTTTCTCCTAAACCCTGTGAAATGATGGATTTCTAAGTAGAGGACATTTTTGCCCTACAGGAGCTTGCACTAGCAACACCGAATATTACATAAGCTCCAACCCAGAGTACTGGCTCCTCGGGACAGGCAGAATAATATGGTGGGGAAAGGGCAGGTCTGGAGTCACCGAAACTGCCTCCTGCTGGCTGTGTGGCTCCGGGCAAGTCGCCTTACCTCTCTGAGTCTCACTTTCCTCATCTATAAAATGGGGGTTTTTACTACCAGTTTCGCAGAGCTGTTGAGAGAGTTAGGTGAGACAACACATAAAGGGCTGGGTTCGTCAGGATTCTTTTGGTTGGAAGGGACAGAAACCCAGCTCTAGAAGGACAAAGGAATGTACTGCGTCTCTGGCTCTCTGTGTTCTCTGCTTGTCGCACCTTTTGCATTCGAAACCTCAGTCTCTCCCCCGTCGATGAGCCTTTTCCAGATGGTACAGACAATGCTGCCCACAGACGTGGCTTAGCAGAGAGCTTCCTTCACCCAGGAACAGTCTATCAGTTCCAGGGAAGGGCCCTGACTGGTCCTGCTTGAGTCACGTGCTCACTCTTCAGACCAACCTTTGAGGGAAGGGTCTGAGGAGGCACAACTGGCCATGCCTTCGTCTTGTACCCCCTGCTAGAGCAAATGTTATCAGAGGAAAGATGATTTTTAAAAAAATGACTAAAACCCATTGCAAACACCGAGGACGGCGCGTTTGGTGTGTAGAAGCTGCGTGTTCAGTACGAATGTTGGGGGTGCTATTGTCCGTGGGTCAGTGACAGTTTTGTGTTCAGAGAAGTCTGGAGCTATAGCTGAAAGTCTGGAGAGCGTTCTAGCAGGGAGAAAAGAAGCAAAAAGGTCATTTCAGGCCTACCGCACAGACCTCGCCAATGCTAAGTTCATGCTCCTCAGTGGGGACTGTCTTCCAAGGTACCAGCGTCCTATCCGTGTCCTCTTTTAAACTTTGGTATAGGACTTGACATTTCCAAAACAGTGTCATATCCTTTGTCTCCCTGACAGTTTAAAGTAGCAGAACTAAAATGTGGGATTTGGGGGAGCACTGGGCTACCAAGGGTTCCCATACCCTGAAACAGGCAAACTTGTTTCTGTAGTTGTTTTTTTTTTTTCTTTTATTTGCCTATTCTCTTTAATTTGTCACTTTATTTAGCAATCTTTTGGGGTACCTACTTGGACCTGAGGATTCAGAGGTGGACACGACACACGCAGCCCTCACACTCAAAGGCCCGCTCACTCTCGGTCACAATTTATCTTTCACGCTGCCACACCTGTTGGAAAACTTAAAAGGTCTAGCTCACCAAAGAGGAGATTAAAAAGAGAAGTAAATAACCATAAATTATGGTTCCCAATTTATGTAGCTGAGTCAGTGAACTCGTGCTGGTTCATTAACAATTCCTAAAGGATTCCATATTTTCCCCTTCGGGCCATCTCTTAGGAAGGAGGCTCATGTCCATCCTATGCTTCCGAAGGATTTCAAGCTGGTTTGGAGCATTGGCCTCATATGCCCCTTGCACATGGTCTTCCTTAGGCCAGCAAAGCACTATTAAATGTAATTTATATGAAGATTTCATGGAAAATCTGAATTCGAGAGGCTTCTCTTGAGAAGTCAGAAGACCTAGTGATGCTGGACTTGCATGCCACAAGGCGACAATTGGCTGGAGCTCCATTGTGTCCTTTAACAGGATCTGTGCTCTCCAACTCTTCAAGCCTCCCGCCCCCTCCCTGTGACCCATTAACTGGCTGGCTCCTGCAGGCTTTGAGTTTGCTAGCCTGGGGTTAGAGGTCATTGGGTGAAAATCTCTGCTTTGCCAAGGGGTCTCTTCCCAGCTGAGGTGCCTCTCCAGGCTGCCCCAAAGCCCTTCCCTCTGCAGCAGCGTCTCCAAAACTCCTGCGGGAGAGAAACAAGTGGCTTCATCCAGAGGCAGGTGAAGCCCAACCTTGCCTTTTTCACACTCTGTTTTCACACCCCAGCCCATGAGGTGAAGCTTCTTGAAAAGGCAGGGATTCAAGTGGTTTTCATTGCATCAAAGATGAGGGAGCATCTTACCCGATGTGACAGGAAGGTATTTTCAAGTGTCGTCAGGATTACCTTCATTCAGCCTCTGAATAGCTTGATTTTCAGGCTCCTGTGAGCGCCGAGAGCCTCTTCAATGGGCGTACAAGGGCAGAGCGTGGAAGAGGTGGTTCTTTGCTGAGAAGCAGAGGGCTCTTTCATTGCTTTTGGACGATCTGTACCCACCAACTTCCAAATGCTGAGTAGAAGCGAAGAAGGAATCATTCACATTCTGATTCAGCGAACACTGACTGAGCGCCTGCGACGCGCTTCAAATGCCATCTCCAAGACAAATTCCTAAACTCTCTCAATAGCTCCGATCTATTTTGCATCTTTATCTAACTTGCTGCTTGACATATCCAGTCCGATGTCTCCCAGACATTGCCAACATTGTGTCCTCAACTCAAATCTTCACTCTCATAAGAAAAAAAGAACTCTCGCACCTCTTCCCCAGCTCAGGAGACAGCAACTTCATCCCCACTGTTGCTCCAGCTGTCACCTAGAAGTTGTTCTTGACCTCCTCCTTCTCACTTATGCACAGCAGCGAATTTATCACCAAGTCCTATTGATTCTTTCTGCTAATTGGTCTGTTCATTGGTAGTTAATTAAGGTACTTCCAGCTGCTGTAACAGATAGACCCTATGATCTCAGTGGTTCGATAGCCTGGAAAGGGATTCTTAGGTCAAATAAAGCCTGATGAAGGATCCAGATGGTGAGTCGGAGATCCAGGGAGCTCTCATCTTATGACTCCACCATCCCCCAGGGCCCTTTGCTTCCAAACAATGGACAGAACAAGAGGAGGCAGGGAAGACAAAAAGTGATGCCATCACTTCTCCTGTTTCATTGATGAGAACCCGTCACATGACCTCATTCAAAGGGCGCCGGGAAATGTAGGCTCTGGCTGGGCAGCTGTTTCCCAGCCGCAACTATGCCCCGTGGAAGTGGACTTTGGGTGGACAGTCGGCAGTCGCTGCTTCATTTCATTTTCCTCACCCTCACTGCCACTTCTCCAGCCTAGGTCACCGTCATGTCTCCCTTGAGTGGCTGCAACAGTCCCTTCTGGTCTCCCTGACTCCAGTGCTGACCCTTCCCTAGTCTGTTCTTCCACGGCAACCAGAGTGATCTTTCAAACCGTGAATAAGGTCACCCGTGTCACTCCTCCCACGCAAAAGAAAATGCTGATTAGCCTGGTCCCGGCTGCCTCTCCCACCTTGTCTTCTACTTCCCCCAACGACCACCTCCGTCCTCGACAGCCTCTGTTATCTATGCTCGGGTCGCCTGTCCTCCCTGGTTGACCTGCTTCATTCTCCAAGACTCAGCTCGAACACTAGCCATTTCCTCAGAGGGGACTTTTCAATCCAAAATAGGGCCCCTTTGGGGGAAGGCTTGTCACAGTGAATAACTGGATATTTGTGTGGATCCTTGCTTGTGTCCCTTTCCGCACATGGACTCTAAGCTCCTGGAGGCTTAGAGCTCTTTATTGCTGTGTCCCCAGCACCTAGCACATTGCCAGGTGCAGAGTTAGGGCTCAGTACATATTGAATGAATGAATGAATGACATTATGTCATCAACGCCCGCCCCCAGCATAACCCAGTGTGGTAGGTTCTGTTATTCCCATTTTAAAGATGAGTCAATGAGGATCAGAGACAGGAAGTGGTTTTTTCCAAGGTCATGCAGCAAGGACACGGTAGACCAGCTCAGAACTCTTTCTAGCTTGGTCTCTTCTTAGCACTCCTGTTTGGGGATACTTTGGGAGATTTCTCTTTGTCTTCTTCCAGATGTTCTATCCCCCTCCCACCTCCCAGGACCCTGGGAGACTCACCAGCACTTCCCACCTCCTCTCGATCCTAAGCAGGCACATGTCATAGTAGACACCTCCCTGCATCAGTGAGGCCTCTGATGAGGAGGGATGAACATTCAAACCGTGTAATGGTGGGGAGATTAATGAAGCTTCTATTTACAGAAGTGTGGTGAGGGTCAAGGGGAACCAACAACAGGTAGTGCAGAACCCAGAACCAGGAGGAACCTCAAAGGACAAGAGAAGGGAGCAGCTAGCAGAACCTGGGCGTGAGCTGTGTGGGCTGCCTTTAAAAGAGGATCATAATCAAGGCTTTTCCAGCCCATAGGGTGGTCCCCTAGGAGGGAGTGAACCCAACCTCCCTGTCCTCCTACCCCTGCCTTGTCCTACTGCCGCTTTTCATTGGCTGACTCCAACCAGAAGCCAGAGGCGAGGGACTCTGCTGACTGGTTCAGCCTCCAAGGGCACCAAGAGAGGCGCAGAAGCTGGGGATGGAGATGAGTGGATATGAAGGGACAGACAGACAACAGCCAGCCCACAGCCCTTTCAGGCTGAAAGGTGGCTCCATCCATCAGGGTTTCTTTGCCTTCAAGTGCCATAAATTGACTCTGGCCAAATTCCAGCAAAATGAGAAATGTATTGGAGGGATTCTGGGGAGCGCTAAGATTTCGAGGAAAAACTGAACCAGTGAGCCTCTGGGGCAGGAACCAGAGCCCCAGGACTGCATGTGAAGGGCGAGGGGAGCTCTCCCACTGAGGTGCAGTAGCCAGGGGAGGACGTGAACGCTGGGTCTACAAAAATGAGGTGTCCTCACAAGACTCACTCCTACCAAGAAAAAAAATTAAACCAAGTCAGTCGGAAAGCTAATGGCCCATCAGACCTCAGAAGGATCATCCATGGGTGCTCAATCAACATTTGTGGGTTGGAAGGATAAATGAAGCAAGGAATGTTAAAGAATTTGGGCTCCATCCAGAGGGCATTGGAGACTTTGTGGTGCTTCAAGTTCTGGAGGTGACACGGTCAGATTTGCATTTTGGAAAGGTGTCCCCGAGTTGGGAGGGGAGACTGGATTGCAGGGAGTCAGGGAAGGCGGTCACAGAGAAGGAAAGATGGGGTTACGTCAAGCAATTTAGGAATGAAGGGCACAGCCATAACGACAGTTAATTGGGCTGCCAGACACAGCTTAGAGCCCCATCAGTGGGCCTGGGTAGGGGGCTGTGGTACCCACAGTCGCCCGGAAGATGCCCACACCCTCCACACAGCATTTCTGTGTAGACTAAGCCCCAAAATTAAACCATGGCTCCAGAAATGTGAGCATGTTCATTCAGCTAAACCCTGAGCCACATGAAATTAGGGAAGGGGTTAAATAGTTCTACCTTTAGCAAAATGCACCCTCCCAGGTGTTCCTGAATGTGCCATCACTTCTGGACCTTTGCCTATTTCTGGAGTGAGCTCCCCTCGCTCCCCCCACTGCTCACCATCCCTGGGCCAACTCCAACCTTTTCCAGACCTTATCTTGGAAGGTGAACTCCCGTGGGCTAGGAGATCCTTTGCCACAGACTGAGTAGACTTGCCCCATCTTTGCTCCCACACCACCTCCCATAATCGCCCTTAACACACTGCATCGTCATCACGTGGCCTTAAGCAAGTTACTTAACCTTCTCTGGGCCTCTCCTACCACCCCAGGAAAATGAGGCTCTAATAGTAGCTGCTCACAGGATCTCCCTGAGCCTTGAATGGTGTGGTCCTTACGATGCACCTCGCACAGCGCCTAGGGCAGGTGAGCAGGCAGGGGGTCTTAGCTGCTACTGGCCTTAGCCACTTCTCAGGCATGAGATTTACTGCAGAATCTGCTATAGACTTTGTGTTTTTTTCCAGCATCATGTGATTCTCCGAGACCTCAGATGGCCCTTCATTGATTCTGGCAGCTTGCCTACTAGTATCGATCAGATATCAAGGCCGCTTTCCTCTCGGGGTGTTAATTGGCTTAAGAACTGCGTGAGGGGAACTAAAGGTTTTCTGAATGGAGTCATTGATACCTTTCCCATGGCATCAACTCAGAGAGGGGTCAGGGGTCCTGAGGAAGCTCTTCTTGGTTCTGCTGAAGGTGTTATCCTCACCTGTGGTACCATTCGTTGGCCGGCCACCTAAAGATTTCCTTTCTGAATCTGGCAGCCCTTTATTGAGCACCAACTGTATGCACTTCTTCCAAGAGGCCTTCTCTGCCGTGTTATTGAAAATGACCCCCAGCCAAGTCCCCTCTTTGCTCCGTTTTGTCATCGTATCTGTCACGATTTGACATGATATTACTTGTTTACTTGTAGATTTTTATACCATGAATGTCTTTATTTTTTTATGGCCAGCCTTCCCAACTAGAATATCAGCTCCATGAGGGCCAGAACTAGGTCTGTGTTGCTCACTGCCATGTCCCCATGGCCTAGATCCCATACTGGGTACTCATTAAATATCAGGTGAATGAATGCAAAGAGCTGGGTCAGGCATTTTGCAGGGAAAAAAAATATATGAACAGTAAGATGTAGATTCTGGCCTCGAAATCCTTATTGGTTGGGTGGTCAAGGGGAAATATCATTCTGGAAAGAACTGGGTGTATTCTAACAGGGGGGTCTTGCTTTTTGTGAAAGCAGTGGGAGAGAGAAGGAGAAAGGGCCTCATGCACTGACTGTAGTTTATTCCTTATGGGCTTCTCTGTTTTATTTGTTCCGATGGCCTGGCTATGGATAACATGCTGACAGCAGGGACCATGTCTGTCTAGTTCATCATTAATCGAGGCTCAGGATGGGGTACAGTGTGGGGCACATAGTAGAAGTTCAGTCACCGTGTTAGTTTAGTTTTTGTTTTGGTCTCCCAGAGAGGCACGGGTTGGCATGCAAGGGATTTCTTTGGGGTATGATTTCAGAAAACACAAGGAGAGTGGGGAAGTGAGACCGGGAAAAGGTGTGTTATCAGGCCAGTGAGTGCTATCAGCAACCTTGGAGCCAGTAGAGACCACAGACCTCAGAGTTATCCCACTCCTGGGTACTGATACCCTGACTCCTGTTAGTCATTGGTCGAGGGCACCTATAGGGAGGGGGCTGTGCTAATTCCTTGACATCTCTTCTGCAAAAGGGTTGCAGGTGCTGCCAGCTAGAAGTTGGATCAGCATGTATGGGAACGGCAGATGATAAGGAGATATGGGCAGGGTGCTGCCAGAAGGGTACTACAGTAAATATTTATTGAATGAATCAATCAGCGTATGAATGGACTCTGGCTGAATGTCTACTATATACCAGGAGCCTTTAGCTATTCGTTACTGTGATTTTCAAAACTTTTGAAAGGCAGGTAGATACTGGGGCTCAGCAAGGTTAAGTAACTTGCCCAAGGTCACACAGCAAGCAAGAGGCAGAGCCTGGATTTGGCCCAGTCTTATCTGGCTTCAGTGCCCCCTCTCTCTTTTATAACGTCCGCTGCTGAGGAGCAGCAGTGATGTGGATCCCTTGGGCTGAAAAGCTCAGGAAGAGCCCCTACTTTTTTCATGCATCCCCTTTATCTTTCAGTCTTTTATTGGACTTCAGGTCTGGGTCAGCCCAACCTTGTTCCAAAGTCTAGTCCGTGGATCCTGAGGTCATTCCAGCTCTCCAGAGCTTCACCTCAGCCTTAACTTTCGTAGGCCTTGCAGTCCAACAGTCCTGGATTCAAATTCCAGAACTGTACTGCTTTCTTAGATTGGTGTTTTTGAGCAAGAAATTTTACATCTCTGTGCCTCAGTTTCTCCCCAAAGCAGGCCAACACCACCCAACTTACAGGCTGGCTGTGGTGATTAAGGAAGGTTAGCATGGCCCATGGTAAGCGCTCAAGAAATGGTAACCATGGTGATCTTGAAAAAGTGATGCTTAGCTTATTTGTCAGTCGTTACCCCATACTTCTGTGCCCCAAATTGCTTCCTCTACCCCCTTCCTCCTCAGCAGTGGCAACCATCACGTAGTGGTTAATTACATGGACCCTGGAGCCTGTCTTTCTGGGTTCAAATCCTGGCTCTGCCACTTCCCAAGCAGTTGAGAGTTAATACGTAGAAGGTGCTGGCGGGTGGTAAGTGCCAACATGCGAAGTGTTTATCCAAGGGTTTACTGTCATTATACTTCTTATCGAGATCTTTAATAGTACCTAGAAGTCCTCCTGTGAGTCGGCAAACCTTTACTAACGACCGACTGTGTGCCAAACACTGAGTGGAGTGCTGTGGCCCGAGAAGTGAAGGAAATAAGGTCCCTGCTCCAAGGAGCACTGGGTCAGGTGGAGAAGTGAAGCCAATAGAGAGTGAATACAAAACAGACAGCTCGGCCCTGGGACCCTGGGAGGGGACAGAAGACCCCTCCCGGTGGACCCCTCAGACATGGCCTCCCCTGACCACCCCATCATCCCCTTTGTCCTTACATGCCAGGAAGGAGCCAACACGCAATGCTGCCACAGTTACGGGTGCTGGCAGATGACACAAGGTTCCTGGGTCAGAGACCCAGGATTTTGTTATTCACAGTAAGAGAACTCACCAGACTATCAGCATTTGTGCCGGTTTCCCAAGCCCCAGTCCCCACAGGGCAACACAAAGAAGACCCGGTGTCATGGGTTGGATGACAGGAGAGAAATCCCAAACTTCAGGAACCCAAATCTTTTGTAATGGGCAAGAAGCAAACGTGCCCTTGGCTCTGGAGGGAGATACTATGACTCTCTTCCCAAGCTGTTCTACAAATATTTTGAAAAGAAATAAGAAAAAAAAAAAAAAGGCAATCAGTGCCTCTCCTGGCAAGACGTGCAGAAATGCAAAAGACGGATACCTGGTCTTGCAACAGACTTGGATGGATGGATTGCTGGATGGACAGATGGGTGGGAGGATTAAAAACTGCAAAGCAATGGTTTTTAAGCTGTGTCCCTGGAAGTCATGAGAGGTTTAGGAGCTCCCTGGAGGAGGACAGGGCAGGTCCAGGTCCTGCCCCCTCTCTTACCTATTCTACATATAATTCCACTTGGGATTTTTTAAAATATTGCTCAATATGTTAGCTTGAAGGAGTTTGAAGATCACTAGCGTAGAGAAATGATACTCAAAGCTGAAAACGCATCAGGATCCCTGGAGGCTGGTCGATTCAGCAGTCTGGGGAAGGCCCAGAACATGTGCGTTTCGCAGCAGTTCCCAGGTGATGTTGATGCTGCTTGGAGACCCACTCTTCTGATGCCTCCCTGCAACTGAATTCAGTTACTGAGAGCCCAGGATGCGCTAGTAAACTGCCAGGCATCTCGGAGAACATAAAGCATGGGTGCAGAGATGGCTCATACCCCTCAAAGAACTTTTAATTTCCAAACAGAGACAAGAACCGCACACAAATTAATAGTAAAAGGAGAAAAAGGTCTCATTGTGCCAAGGACGGTGCTAAGGGCTTCCCACGTGTTGCCTCATTTAGTCCGCACAATCCGATGAGGCAGGGACCACCATCACCCCCCGTTTTGACTGCTGAGAAAGCTGAGGCTCAGAAAAGGGAATGATCCTGCCTCAGGTCACACCGCGAGGAGTGGCAAAACGCGGGACTGACTTCAAAGCTTTTAAATCACACCATGGTCGTGCACGCTCCCCTCTTCCACGCAATTAGAGAAGAATATAAGACAGTTTGCTCGAATGTCAGTTTGAATAAATCACATGCCAAAGCGAATGCAGCTAACAGAGCCCTGGGTTGTCAGCTGGGGAGAAGAAAGTGGGTTTTCTCGTTAAGGCTTTACAAGTCAGGCTGAGGCCAGCCAGCGGGATCTCTTTCCGGGGCCCGGGGCAGGATAGACTGCAAAGTGTCAGCACGCTTGCAGGCTGGGTTGTCGCTGTGCGTGGACTGTGAGCTCGTCTGCCTTCTCCGTTGGACTGGGTGCTCCCGGAGGAAGAAATCCTGCCAGGGGGCAGAGGGAATCTCAGTTGTCCCAGCCCCTGGCGCAGTGCCTGGCACATGGCTCGCCAAAACAGAGGGGATGGTGAATGATTAAATGGACAGTAAAAGATGCCGCGGAAAGCTCCCAGAACAACTGTTCTCATGTTGGTTTTTCAAATGAAAGCTAAATGAGGAAGGGAGATACGTAGATTAAAAACAGGTCCACTCCGAGTGGAGGGGGAGACGAGGGGTGTCCACCGCACCCTTCCCCAGCCTTCCCCCTCCACCTACAAAACCCCCAGCCAAGACACTGCTGCAGGACCCAAGGGGGTCCTAGGACAGAGGAGGCAGTTATGCTCCAGTCAAAACCCCTTAATTTTATAGATGGGGAAGCGGTGACCCAGAGAAGAGAAAGGCCTTGCCTCATGTCACAGAATGGATGGAGGACGGAGTGGATGGAGGATGAGAAGTCAAGTACCTTGACCCTGGTTTTGGTCGCTTTGCCAAATAACGAGCTGGAATTTTACCCGCTCCTCTTCCTACCACCTCCTTACTGCTGTCTTCCAGTGACTGGCTTCAGAAGTTTCCTGATTCTTAGGAATAAGCCCAGGTGTTCCATCGTTTCTGTGCGTGTCTGTGGTACGATGGGGAGGGGCTGATCGGTAAGAGGCCTCCGCTTTGATGGGGGAGGGCGATGTCATCGTTGCTGAGATGCCGCGCCATTGAACGCCGAGCATCTGCAGGCTGAGATGAGGACCAGCCAGCTCACTGGGGTGCCTTATTGACCCAGAGTAGCTGACTTGGGACCAGGAGGCCACCAGCCTTAGTTTCCCCTGAGTACCTTGCTGAAAATACAACCTCTCGGGTCCCACTCAAGACTCAGATTGTTTGGAAGCAGCATCCAGGGACTGGTATTCTCCTTCTCAGACATCTTAGGCATCTGGCAGTTCAAGGGCCACTGCTTTGTGTTCTGACTGAGACCTTCCTTGCACTGAAATGCCGCCCCTCACAGACACTGAACTCCATTTTCTCGGTCAGAGTTCTCACACCGGTGGCCAAAGCGGTTTAGCTGGGTGGAACGTTGCTGTGAACCCACACATGAATGCGGGTGCCTTGAGGAGTGCCCTGCACTCCGGTTAGCCGCAGGCCCCACTCCTCCCTAATGTCTCAGACCCACTTCCTCTGTTGCCCAAAAGCACTGGCTTCTCCCTGCCTTTGCCTTCAAAATGCAAATACTTTGGCCCTTCACACCCCAGTGCGACAGACCATCCACCACTCCAGGTTTAAAGGAATTCTGAGATAAAGTGCTTTGAGATGAGATGGGGGGAGCACAGGTAGGGAGCCCTGTAATGCGGGTGCAGGGGAGAATGAAAGGAGTGAACCGGGAGGTGTGAACAGCCAACGTAGGGCTCCTTTCTGTTTTTCAGTGGGTCCCCTCCGGTGCTCCTGACTCCCATCCCTTCTCTCATGCCCTAACACCCCCATCCTCACATCCTAGTTGATGCCTCCTCCATAGACAGGTGCTGTAAGGAGACACAGACAGCCCCCAGGGTGGCCCAGCACTCTGGTCCCACTCAAGTCAGCTCAGCAGAGTGGAGGGAGACCCAGGCCTGGAGGTCGCTGAGCCGAGTAAACAGACGCTGGGACCTACCTGGCGGGCCTCGGGGAAGCAGCAGGAAGACTACGGTGAAGGTTCAGCGCCATCTGTCAGCCGCTCAGGGAACTCCATCTCGGTCTACTGGGCCCCGGAGAGCAAAAGGCACCTGTACACCAGCCAGCGGGGTCTCTCTCTCCGGCAAGAAGCTGCTTCCTTTTCGCCCCTTTAAGCACCCTGAGAGACTCTCTAGTGCAGCTGCTCTTATCCTCTTCAAGATCTCAGGCCCTCTTAATAAGCCCCTGAGCACTACAGATGCTTTACCCCCGGAAAACATACTTGTACTCGATTTTGCGTCTTATTCCAGAGAGTTGGCGCCATCCTTGGGTTAAAATCACCTTCTGAAACCCAGAGATGCCAAAGGGTTTGCTGAAGCTCACACAGCCTGTGAGTGGCAGGGCCAGGTCTGGAAGCCAGAAGTTTCAGCTTCAAATCTACTCCCTTCTTGTGCTCAGGCTGCCTCTTTGAGCCTTAAAGGGCTTCTCCATCTTTCCTCCCCGTCCAGAGTCCTGCGAAGGTCTGTAGGGGGTGGGGGCAGTGTTTGAGCAGTCACCAGCCATCACGAGGACTGTGGCATCCCCATCCCTCCTGAAGGTGCTAGGTTCTTGGACAACTCTGCTCCCTGCTGGCCTGCCTCCTCCTAGGGCCACTGTGATGACCCTCTACCACCACTTAGGGGCCCCAGACCCAGCATCCTGTTTTGGGACCCAGAATGGGGACCTGAACAGCCACCAACAGGCTGTTGCCCTTAGATGAATCTCCAAACTTCCCTGGTCCTTGGTTTCCCCACGTGTAAAGTGCTGGGTTGGGGACGGCCATCTCCAAGGGCCCTTCCATGGTGCTGCCCCTCTCAACTCCAAGTGTGCCAGACTGGTCCAGGGGCGTGTTCCTCAGAAGCACCTCTGGGTGACTTCCCCAGCCAAGCACCAAGAGTCAGGGTCAAAAGCTGGACTCCTTTCCAGAATCAAAGGCCCTGGGTGGGTGGGAGGCAGGGGAAACAGAGGAGTCAGGGCCTTCAACTCAGGACAGAGAGGCAGAGCATTGCTTGGGGCTGGACGAGTGTGAGAAATACTGAGTGATGGATAGGAGAGTGGCTCGGAGGGTCCCATGACATAATGCACAGGATTTGGTATACAGTTGGTGGCTAATAAGAGAGACTTGTGATATAACTGGACCCCTCGGAAGCTCTTTATTCAACAAACATCGATTCGGTTTTTCATCGGAGCGGAGGTCCTCAAACTCGAGCGTGAGTGAGGATCTCCTGGAGAGCCTGTGAGAGTCCGGTTCAGCAGGTCTGGGGCAGGGCCCACTCACTGGCATTTCTAATAAATTCCCGGCGGCTGCTGAAGGCCTCTGGCCCAGGGGACAGGCTTTGAGGGACAGATGAGACAGACCCTCCCTGCCCTTGTGGACTCTTCTCAGGCCAGCATTGGAGGAGTCCATACCCTACAGAGCGTACTATTATGAAAGGGGAGGTGCAGGGTGCTGTGGGAGCTCAGAGCAGGGGCGTCTCCAGAGAGGGGGTGTCTAGGCTAAGACCCCTAAGTAGGACTGGCCCAGCAAAGCAACAGGGAGGAGAAAACTTTGTTAAACACGTACTGAGAATGTGCCCAGACCCCTCTTACATCTCTCATCTGTCCCCCCAAATCCCCCAGACAATGGGAGGGAGGCAGGATCAACCCCATTTTACAGAGGAAGAAGCTAAGGCTCAGAGAAGCAAAGAACTGACCCAAGATCACATAGCTCAGTCTGTCCATAGGACACCTGTCCGCTGCCACACCCCCTCTGCCGCTTCTGCCCTCCAGCCCCACAGCCCCCTCCCCTGGGGGAGCTGCCACGTTGACACAGCTGCGGGGCCCAGCCAGCCGCACGCACTCTGCCTGCTCCCCACCGCTGCCCAAGCCGTTCAAGTGTTTTCATTGCTGGGTGAATTCAGCAGATGCCTTTCGATCGCAGCCTATTAAATTAGCCCCTCTCTGCAGCCAAAAGAAGATAATTATGTTTTCATTAGCCCTGGATAATGTATTACCCCCTCGGTGGCAGCCACATCAGCGAACCTCCTCTTCCCTCTCCTCCCCTTGGCTCTGCCAGAGCCCTCTGCTCCCACCCTCCAGAGGCCACCTCTAAGCTGCCGAACAGAGGCTGGTTAGGGTTTGGGTGGCAAGGAGAGGGGCAAGGGGACAGGCTTTCACCCATTGGGAGAGGCCCTTTATCCACCTGCCAACCACATGGGGATGGAGGGTGGGGGCCCGAGAGAAGATCCAGGAATAATCATTATCCTAGTGACCATTTATGGACCGCTGGCTCTGTGCTCACCCCTGGATGGGGCTCAGCTGCCTGAATCCAGGGGAAGGGTGGTACTATCGACATCTCCCCCTGAACACCAAGGGTTCCAGAGGGAATCAGATCAGGGTGAGTGGCCAGGCAGCCTCATAGGGGGAAGGACTTCATGACGCACCTTACACAAGAGCTTCTGGGGCACCCCAACTGTGCAGTCTGAGGGCCACTGTGTGCCTATGAGTCTCTGGTCTTTCAGTACCAGTTGTTGAAGCCCTCTGGGGCCATGGCCCAGCACAAGCGAAGAGGGGGTCCCCAAGCCCAGACACTTCCCTGCCACCCCAAAAGATACTTCTGAAGAGTCACTCCCCTTCTTTCTCCACAAGGCGGCGATGGGGAGGCAGGAAGAACCCCCAATTTGGGGTCGGTAGGACCAGGTTCTAACGGCTGCTTCACCACCCATTAAGTGGGTAGCCAGGAGCAAGTGGCTTTGCCTCTCAGAGCCTCTGCTCCCCCCTCTGCAGAACGGGAATGAGAAAAGGAATCATCTCTTGCACTTTTTGAGATAATTCAGTGAGATAGTCTTACAAGATGCTTGGTTCAAGACTGGCAAGGCGTTAAGTGCTCAACACGAGAGAGCCATCATTCTTGCTACTACGACTACCAGTGCTGTTTGTTACTGGTCCCCTCACCCAATGGACAGACAGAGTCAGGGAAGAGGGTGTCTCTCTCTTCCCCTCTCTCCATCCCTCCTTCCCTCTTTATTTCCCTCTCAGCTAGTCTCTCTCTCTGTCTGTGTGCTTCTGTCCTGCCCCCACTGCCCTTCTCCTCTCTCTCTGGCTGGCTGTCTCTCTCTCTCCCTCCCTTCCTCCCACTTTCTATTTCTTTCTGCTGATCTCTCTCACACCCCCACACAGGGCCCCGGGCTCAGAGGCCCTGTCTTCCCAAACCTCTGCCTCAGGAGCTCAGTTACCTGTCATTCTCTGGTGGTGAGGATAGAATTAGGGAATGGGTTTTCCATCCCCTTTTCCCTGAGCCCAGGCCAACTCCACCTTCTGAAGGCACAGCCCCTCCTTGGCCCTGACCCCACCATCTCGTGGCTGCCCATCCCCTACCCAGCCACCCTTCTCCCAGTTTCAGAGAGGTGGTACCCCACCCTGGGCCTCTTCGGGTCTGACCTGTAAGTGGCCAGGCATGGTCCCCGTTTTGAGCAGGTGAACTGCCAGCCCAGTGAAAGAGCAGTTTCCCTTCCCCCTGGCTTCCTGCTTTTCCCCAGTTGCCATGGTAATTGAGGGGAACAGTGTTCTGAGTCTGACACCACTGAAGCCCAGTGCTCAACTTTGAAATGGTTCAGGGGGCGGGGGGGAACAGGGCCTCCTAGGCTGGAAAGATTCAGTTCTAGCCTGCCTTCCTGGAGATGCCCCAAACAGCTTTCATGTCACTGTTCTTCTTCTCATCGTTGCTATTATTATTTTTGGCTCCTGTTTACTGAGCACTTACTATATGCCAGGCACTACGACAAGAGCTCTTTGCCAGGATCATCTTATTGTAAGCATCTTCAGAGCGACCCCAGGCCCACCACACCACCGGGGAAGCTGAGACTCTGGAACTTGCCCCCTGTGACAGTCAGAAAGTGGCAGAGCCCGTGCCTAGAAGGAATTTCTTGTGTCTTCCAGCGTGTCGAAGATAACACAGACCTCCATGCACCCTGTCAGCTTTTTATTCCTTCCTCCCCTCCCTGTGCCCCACAGGCCTCTTCCTGCCCCCAAAGTCACACCCCCTTCTCTCATGCCTGATGTGCAAGACAGTCTGAAAAGCATTTATTAGTGACAAAGGGGGCTGGTGATTTCCTCTTTGCCTCTTCTCTGCACTACTCTGAGCCTGAGTGGGCTTGCTCCCCTCCGTGAGGCTGGGAGAAGATCAAGCCACCCAGAGCCAGGTGCTGCTGCGTGTGAATGTGTGTTGAGCGTGAGTCTGAATTCTACTCTCTTTTCCTTGATTTTTCCCCATTTCTCCAAGAGTGTGTGAGCAACAGTGAAATGCAAAATCTTTTGCAAATCTGCCCAGGAAAAGACAGCTTTGGAGATGGGTTTATATGGTTACCCATATGTTAGGGCCCCTAAGGAAAAAAGGAGAACTTGGTTCTCTATCTTCCCCTCCCCCACCCCAGCCCCTGGCTTCTCCTCACCTACAGGTCTACAGGACACAGGTGAGCCTGTCCCTTCCCTGCTCCCCTGTCCCCAGCTGCCAGGCCTCGTCCAGGGACAAGGACCAGGCCACATTTCCAGAACTGGCTGCCAGGGACAGAGCTCAGGAAACAACCTCCTGGGGACACCCTGGGGGGCTTCCAGCCCTGCCCAGCCTGGGAGGCTGTGGATCCCACTGTCCCGTTAAAGAATGTTGTCCCAACAGTGATGCTGACACAGAAATAACCATCCCTGCCTCCCATGGGCCCTCTCTGCCTAAGAGAGCTGCCCTTGTGGCTACTCCATTCAGCCCCCTCCAGACTCCCAGAAATGCGTGTGTGTGTGTGTGTGTGTGTGTGTGTGTGTGTGTGTGTGTGTGTGTGTTTCCTGATTGATAGAGAAAAAAAAATGGAAATTAGGTTATATAAAAGATGTATGCTTTGGAGCCCAGAGCGGCTCTTTTAATGAGGGTTGCGACGTCTCCCTCCCCACACCCAGAAACCAGCCGGGGTTGGACGTCACCGCTAATTCGTTTCAGCGATGATAGGATAAAGGAGGGACATTAAGAAAGAAATTCCCCCCTCACGACCCTCGCTGAGCTCACGGCTCGGTCCCCACATATTTATGCAGCGTTTCCAGCCGCCGGGCGGGGAGCGACTTGGCACCGTGGCTCGTCCGAGGGGCAGCGCGGCGCCGGGCGAGGTCCAGGCGGACGGGGTGAGCCCGGGGTGCGCGCGGGGGAAGCCCACAGCCTCCATCCCGAACTTGGCTTCGCTGGGGCGGAGGGAGGGGAGGGGAGGGGACAAGGAAGGGGTGGGGGCCCGGGCGAGAGGGGGTGGGGAGGGATCAGAGAGGCACAAAGCGCAGGGGGAAGGACACACGCGCCCGTGTGGCTCCCACCCAGGGGGGGAGAGGGCGCGACGGGCGCCCTCCAGCCCTGTGGGTCGGAGGACCCGGAGGATTCGGAACCGGGAGGTGGAGAAGGAGGAGGAGGAGGAGGAGGCAGAGCAGGAGGAGACGGAGGAAGAGGCGGGCAGGCGCGCGGACCGGCGGGAGCGGGTGCGCAGCGCGCAGAGGCGGCCTCCGAGCCGCCCCGCCGGGCGGCAGGTGAGTTCCCGACCCAAGCATCCCGCGTCCCCTTCGCGTCCCCTCGTGCTCTCTGCTCCCGAGCAAGCCCCCGGGGCGCGTGCGAGGCGCCGGGTTGGCGCGTCCCAACTTGGTTCGGGGCAGTCGCGTGGCTCCTTCCCCGCCGGCGTCCCCAGGCCTGTGACTCCGGTCTTGGGGGGTCGGGTCGCCGCTCCCACCCCTGCTCCAACTTTGCAGGGACCCGCACCCGCCTCCAGCCTCCAGCTCAGCTCCAAGCTGCGCGCTGGCGATCATGGCGGAACCTTTTGGCACCGCTTGCGACTCCCAGGGGGCTGCCCGGTGATGGGTGACACCAGTCCCCGGGGACCGGTGCACCTGCCCATCCTCAACTTGCAGCTTTCCTGCGTGCCCAGCTGTCCTGAGGCGTGGCACCTGCGAGCCCGCGGGAACAGCAGACTCCCTCGGCGGGGTGCCCCGAGGCTGGGTGGCTCTGATCCTGGGGACATTGCCCCCCGCCGGGCTTCCAACTTTGTAAGGATCCTCACTGCGCTCCGGTCGGTGGTCATGCAGGACCGCCTGCACCTCTTGCTACTCGCGTCCGATGGAATCGGGGTGCGAGAGCGCTGGTTCCCAAGAACCTAGGAAAGTTGTGCCTCCCGCTAGGAAGAGGCTCTAAGGCTCCCGGAGAGTGTCCCTCTCTGATGGGCTCGGGGCGCGCGCTTCGCTGCGAATCGGAATTCGTGCACTGCGCGCGCTGTGTTTGCTTCCAGGGGACCAAGGGCTGGAGCAAGGTCCCCGCGAGATCTAACTTCCAGGGCCCTTGGGCCCGAGGGGCCGGACCAGGCTCTCTGGACTGCGCCCTAGAGATCGCGGAAGCCTTGTCCCCACACGCCCAGGCCACTGTGGCAGGTGCGCCGACAGGTCTCTGAGCCCCGAGACCCCGCTGTCTGGGGCGAGCGCGGAGAAGAAGGCAGTAGAAGGAGGGCAGACAGTTCCCGAGGGGTTCCCCTGCGTCTTAATCCTAGATTGACCCTTGATTTGCTGTGTGGCCTTAGGTAAGCCCCTTCACCTGTCTAAGCCAGAGTTCTCTTGTCTGTAAAATGGGGGAATAACGTGTACTTTCCTCATGGTAAAGAATCGTGAATGTGAAGCCTAGGGCCAGCACTCAGTTCGCAGGAAGCATTGCTGGTTAATGCTGTGGGGCTGGATCTGAGCGATTGGGTCTTTGGGGGTTTTCTGCCAGTAGAAGCTGTGAGGGGCCTCCCCTGAGAGTCCTCTGGCTGTGGTGGGTTGTGCTCCCTTCAGTGGGACCCAAGTAGTCTTGAAGACACAATATGTAGGTCCTTCCTGCAGATGAGCCCCTTATAGCCTCCCAGCTCAAGCTAGGAGCTCAGTCCCCAGAAAAAAACCGGAACTGTACTAGTGACAATGCAGGAAGGGTCCCTAGGGTGTCCCTGAGCAGCGGTGGAGAGCTGGCCAGCGCATGCAGGGTTCATAACCTGGCCCAGGACCTTGGGAGAGGGAGCGAAGGGGCTGCCCACTCAGACCAGGCCCCAGGAGAATAAGGGAAAACCTCCCCCTTGGGCAAACATTGCGGCTTCACGAAGACACGAGGGAATATTGATTCTCCCCGTTGTTATTTTGACAGAGGAGCTTCTTGTGCCCCAGGCCACAGGGGTGGCATCCATGCTCTACCCTCAGGCACCTCAGCAAACAGACTCAGGAGCCTTGACAGGTCTGGGAGGGGGACATTCTGACCAACCGTGTCTACCACCGCCACCCCAGTTTTTTTCACCAGCCTGATTCCAAGCCCTGAAGGGCACATGGCTTCGTGCCATCCCCAGGGCACCATCACACACAAGGTATTCCTGGAATACCTTCAGGTCACTAGCACAGCAATCCGAATCTCATTTTGCAGAGACGGTAATTGAGTAGGGCAAGCCAAGCGACTTGCCCGTAGTCACCTAGCTAGAAAGTGGCACAGCTGGAGACCTCAGACATAAGTAGTCTAATATGTGCTCCTGCTAGAGCAACCACAGCCTCATTTCCCGATATGTCTGCTTGGACAGAGGCTACCCCAACACTCCAGAGCATGACTGTATCTCCAGAAATTCTGATTTCCCCAAAGTCCTACATCATGTATGGGTAGAGCAAACCATGCAGTAACGGGATCTGGCAAAGGTCTCTGCTTGGGGGGCTCAGCTTAACTTACTCCGTGGCTGTGTGACCTCTGGTTGGTCACTTAATGTCTCTGAGCTTCAGTTCCATCATCTGCAAAATGAGAACAATAATTCCTAGCAGGGGTTGTTTTGAATATTTGCGAAAACATATATATAAGTTCTGGAAGCAACAGTTTTATGCCAAGATTTGTGATTGTACAAGAAGGGGAACCCCAGAGGGAGGTCTTCTGTAGCAACCATTTGGGGCCAATACTGTAGATGTGGTTTCCACACCAGCCTGCCCTTTGCTCTTCCTGTCTTTTCTTCAATCCACCCCACAAATGACCAGAGCCACCCCTCCACCCCAGTTTCAGTCTTCCTAGGGGAAGGACCACACCAGGAAGGGTGAGAAGCTGGGGGGGGGGTCTGGTGGGTGGGCTGCTTTTCCGGGGTCTCTGGAGCCAAGCTGCAAAGAGCTGTCCAAGGTACCACCCAGACAGCTGCCCAAAACCTCCCCGTTGTGGGGATGCTGATTCCCAAGGACACAGAAAGAACTGGGGGTCAGTTCACCTGGGTATTATGAGTACACACAGGTTTAACTGTGCTGTCTTCTTGGGTGTATGTTTTGAGCTGTCTTATGACAAGACTCGGTGTGCTGCCTGTCACTGGGTTTCTGTGGGTCTGTGCATGGTTTGGTGAGCCTTGGAACATGGTTGAGAGCCACTGGCAACAGTCTGCACCCGTCAGAAAGGAGGCTCTTTCCTATTAGAAATCGGATTGCGCAGGAGTGGTATTTGATATTCCAGGACCGATTTTCATCTGGCTGGTGTGAAGAAAGGGACATGCTTCCCACCGCGGGCCAGTGTGGGTTTGCATGGTTAACAACACAAAGGCTGCAACATGACCATTTTCCTCATTCTGATGTAGGATAGCATTTAGATATCATCGAATCTAGCAAATGCCAAACATCAGCCTGTAGACCGTCAGCGTCAGAATCCACCAAGGCCCTGGTTAAAGGCAGAGCGATCGCCACCACACACACACACACCCCTAAAACAGTGTCCCCAAGGGAGATCAAAATCTGTATTCTTTTTATGCCTACAGCACCTGGTCTTCCTAGGTGGTCTCCCACCCAAGTACTAACCAGGCCCAACCCTGCTTAGCTTCTGAGATCAGACGAGATCCACATGTTCAGGGTGGCATGGCTGTAGACAAAGTTCTGTATTTATAAAAAGACATTTCCAGGAGATTCTAACACCTCCAGTTCTTGTCCATCACCTGCATTTTACAGATAGAGAAACTGAAGCCCAGAAAAGGTATGTGACTTGCTGAAAGTCACACAGCACAGTATTGACAAAGCAGGAAGAGAGTCTTAGTCTTGACTCTTTGCCCAGTGCTCATATATGATAATGCCACATTTACTTCATATAGAGAAACCCTATGGACTCTAAACTTAAAGGAAATTTAATTTTGTCTTTTTCCTGGTTGTTGTCATAGACTGGACAAACTGTTCAGAGAGACTGCACGTGATTCCTCCCACCTTGACCTTGGTGCACATAAGCCCTGAGATCCCGTCTAATGTTGAGAATTGGCCCAAATGGCTGATCTGTCTGTCCTTTCAGAGAGGAAATTCCTTTAAAAAGTGACATATCAGGTATAGCTTTAGGAACCAAGTGATCATCGGAGCTAATAAACCCTGTCTCACTACTAGGGGTTTCACCAAAGGCATTGGTTGCAGTTTATTTTGACAGCTGAGTTGGCCCCCCACCCAACTTTTGCAAGTCCTGTGCATGTTTTTGTTGCATGCCTATTCCTAGGGAAGAAGAATGATGAGCAGCATCTTGCAATGCTGAAAAGTTGAGTCCACTTGACTGTATTAAATGAAAATGATCTGTCAACAGAAAATGCCCCGAGGTCTCCAATAAAAGCATAGCTAACAGGGTATAGTGGGCAGTGGATCTTGGCACAGCCGTATTTAGTGACAATAAGCCAGGGAGCCAAGCAGCAGTCATGTGTGGTTCTGCAGCAGACGTCAGCACATCCATCCAGTGTGTAATGATGAGTGTAAAAGAACAGGCCCAGTGCCTGGCCCCAAGGGCAGGTACCAGATTAAGGTGGTGTGAGCCCCACGGCTGACAAAGCCTGTGATCGGGTCAGGCAATGGCCAGCAAACAAGCCCTGTGCCAGGCATGAAATTCCTGCAAGAGAGGCAGAGGTAAATGCTGCTGCAGCACCCAGGACGGGTGGCTGGGCATATCAGGGAAGACTTCTCAGAGGAAATGGCAACGGGGCCGGTAGCCTTCTGATTTGTAGCCCCCTCTCAGTGACAGAGTCTCCGGTGCCGAGCTTGGTCAAGTGCAGCCCTGTCACACGGCAGAGCGTTGCACTGAGAAACTAAGGAGGACGTCATCCAGGGAAGCGTCTGGTGCCAGGCTCGGGCACTTGTGGAATCGGTGACTCTGGGTGAGTGAGTTAACCCCTCGGAACCCCAGGCATGTCTTCTATAAAATGGGAATTATAACCGCTGCATGAGGTTGTTAGGAGGGTTCAGGGAGAGGGTGTATGTGCAACTCTCTGGGCAGGGAGATGGTGTCAGGCCAATTCCAATGTCAGAACAACAGCAACAAAAACACGCAAAGAAGGAGAGACCCACACAGTTAGCCAGCAGATGTGGGCCGTGCCCCTTCCACTCACCCGGCCCCAGTTTTCTCTCCTGTGAAATGAAGGAGTTGAAATTCAGGGACAACTCCATTTGGAAGCCAGCAGGTATGTGCTCTTCGGCCGGCACAGGGTTTGCTTTGCGTTTCGGTTTGGTTTGGGTGTGTTAGTTGTTGCTGTTGTTGTTGTTGTTGTTGTTGCCTTTAGGTCACAGGCCCCTTCGTTAAGTATTGTTTATGTCACTTGCCTGGACCTTCAAGACATTGCAGCTCATGAGGGTCTTTTCCCTCAAAGACCTTTTTTACGGTAACATTCTATGCCTCACCCAAGACAGACATTTGCCCAGTTCTTGTCTATCAGCTGCATCGGAGATTTCTGCTGGTAGTTCCGAAAAGAACGGGTGCTCTGTTGGTATGGAAAGCACAGAGCCATTTGTAGGAGCAGAGCTCCCTCTTCCAGCCTGGGTCGTGTTTTCCTTCTTCTCACCTCCGATTTACATATTCTGTCACCTACCATCCTAAGATCAGCTCTTCTCAATTGAGATGCCCCAGAAAACGCAGTCCTTTTGGGCCATCTGAGATGCTTTGGAACGAAAGGCACCTGAAAGCAATTTCACAGATTTTCAGGGATGTCCTGGAAAGTGGCACAGCTTCTGCCGAGAACCTTTGCCCACCGGCATTAGACAATACCCAGGAATCTCTTCTTTGTGCAAAACCTGATAGCTAAATCGCGACCATGGGGTTAAAAAGATAAGCCTTGCTAAAACCTGTTTCCAGGTAGAAATGAAGATGGGCGCTCGTGAGCTCAGAAAGCTTGCCCAAGATCAGTTCGTATCGATGAGCAGCCAGTGTTTCTCGGCTAAAGGATTTCATGTCATCAGCAAGAGTCAGGAAAGCTGCATCTTCATCTAACAAACAAGCCCTGACTCCCAGCTCTGTGCCAGACCCCATAGGAGAGGGCTTGGGGCCTAAAGGAGTGCAAGACACTCTCCCTACCCTCAAGCACTCCCAGTGTCCAAGAAAGAGATCAACTTGCCAATACCTGGAATGCAATGGGGCAAATAACATCCTCAGCCCATCCTCTTTGGTCGTTAAAAGAGCTGTGTGGACCCCATCATGCCGTGTTTCATTCCAGGAATTTTAAGCAAAAGTGTAACCTTCAGGGATAAATCAGAATAATACTCAATAGCAACTGACATCTTTTGGGCATGTTTTTCTCTTTGATTTTTGCGGCAGTCTCTTAGCTCTACACTATTCAATAAGGAAAACGAAAACCAATTACATTAACGTAGCAGAATTCAGGTAATGAAAAGAGTCAATAACGTCTGCGTGCTAGTTTATTCGGACGAGCCTTAGCTGGAAAGACCTTTATTTGTCATTTCTCCCCTAATATGATAGTCATTGAAACAAAACTCCTTTATTTGTTGCAAAGCATTGTATAAGATAATGAGACCAGATGGCTATTTTTTGGCTTGATATTTTTATTGTTTTTGATTATTTTTTCAACAAACATGCAAAACTCCTACATGTAGGTAAATGTTACTTCCTTAACCGCTGCCTTCCCTGCCCAGGATTTCTTGGGGGGTATCTTCTTCAAGGCTTCCCTTCAGAAATTATAATAGCTCTTTCTGAATTCCCCTACTGGTGATACCTTTTGGGGCCTTTAAGGGTGTATTGGCATCAGCAGGAAGTCACTAGGAGCCACGTCTTGTGGTTAAAATGGGTGATTACATTGGACAAAATCATGCAGAGATTTAGTTTGGAGGAGGGTTCTTTTTTCAAAACCACACGGTGTAATCACGGTGGATTTCTCGTCTGGTTCCAAAAGGGCGCCTAAGTCAAGCAGTGTACCCTGCACACTTCATCTTGAGACTCTGGTGACAGGAACCAGCTCCCGTGAAGCCAAAAGTCTTCTCACTCCATTTCTGCGCGGTACATGGACTTCTCTCTGCTAAGCAGGGAGGATTCGATTTCTGACCGAGGTTACCATTGTTTAAAGAACAACCTTTACTGGATATATGGCGAAATTTTGCAAGTATAATTAATCATCTTGGGGGTAATAATGGTACTGTGGGTTTTGTGGGTGACTATCTGTATTCCCAGACTACATGCTTTAGGATTTAGGGCAGAAGCATCTTATTTTCAAATGGTTCTGCATAAAAGATAGATGATAAACCAGATAGATAAATAATAGATAGATAGATAGATAGATAGATAGATAGATAGATAGATAGATAGATAGATAGATGACAGAGTGAGAAATGATAGATCGAAGGGTGGATGGAAAAACGATTAACCAATCAATTGATTAATAGATAGGACAGGTAGACTGGGCAAATGCTAATAGTCAATTGAATCTAGTTGGAAGTTTATAGGTGTTGTACTAGTCTTTTAAATTTTCTGGTTAAATATTTCACAACAAAAAGTTGGATGGCAGGAGTAGCCTTATTTAGACTTTCCTCTGTGTTGAATTTATTCACGTTTCTTAGGAGAATAATATTCAGCCTCCCCATCCCTACCCCCTCCCCTCCACACACATAGGCACTCATGCACACACATAGACACACCCTCATGAGCACCTCTTTTCCTGGAAGAAATAATCCGCAGTTTTGCAAAATGTCACTGTTTTCCATGGCAGCGTTTCTTTACATTTTTCCCTCAGCATTTTAATTAGGGCTGTGAGTCACTGTGCTTTATGAAGGCTGGTGACAATGTCATTTACGGCTGTTTAGCATCCCAATTGAGCCCTCTTCCGTGGTGCATTACATCAGGGGCATTGAGCAATGAGCAGGCGACAGTTCCCTCTGTCAGCAGCGGAACAGGCTCCGTGCCTCTTGAGGAATTGAGAAATGAGCTTGAGGTTCGTTCCTGGAATATCTTCCAAAGTTGCCTTTTCTACCGCTGGCTTGACAGCCTTGGCGCGCCTGAACGTGTTTGAGCTCCGAAGAGTGATTCACGGCTGCAGCTTTGACAGTTTTCTGGGGTCAGCGAGCTTCTCTTCCAGGTGCAGGGGTCTGACTTGCCGCGACACTGGCTCTTAAATCTATCAGACCCCTGTGGATGTGAGGTGATGGGGCAGAGGCAGGATTCTGGAGCCCATCCAAGTGGGATTCAAACCCAACCACTGCCACTTCTTAGGCAAGTTATTTAATCTCTCTTTAAACCTCCTTTTCCTCTTCTGTAAACATAGGGATAACTCCACTTCACTGGGTTATTGGGACCGTTAAATGCGGGGGGCATGTTGGGTGCTGCATCAGCTTATCAGGAAGGATGAGACTGGCCACTAGGAAAATTCCACTTAGACGTGTTACACCCTTGGCCCTTAGGGCTGCTTCTGACAGTCCTCATCCCTAGACCCCAGGCGCAATGAGGATGAAGATTTGTCAGTCGGGGTGCAACCAGGAAACAGAAGGCATTTGCGACCTGGATTTCCAAGATAATTTAATGAATAAATTATTTAAGGACACAGTTTAGGGAACCGACAAAGGAGGATGAAGTGTTCAGGGACTAGGGGGGTGATGACCACCCCAGCCCAGTGAAGCCAGAGAGGGAACAGTGTGGCTGAAGCTCTTTGGGCCCAGGGACGGGGTTAGAGGTAGAGACCTCCCGGCAGAAGCTGTGCTGGGAGAGGGAGAGGAATGCACACCTATCCAGACCACAGCACTAAAATGGGTTGGAGCAGAGGCAGGGAGAGCAGTCTCTCTCTCTCACCTCATCTGTGCCTCTCATTGGCCAAACCCAATCAGAGGCCAGAGGGCAAGGAGCCTTTGGATATCTGTAGAGGTCGGCCTCTTCCGGGGGCCCACCTAGGTTTAGAGAAGGGTGGAGAACGGATCTAGGGATGGACAGATACCAGCACAGAGGAGGGAAAAGAGGGAGAGCTCGCTGATAATCATCAATAAAACCAACCCCAGTTCATCCGCTCCGAGCGGAAACATGCTCCCCTGATCTAGAATGTGCTGGAGTGTCTCCAGTTTTCTGTGGGATTCTCATGGAATCCTCCAAACAGATCAGGCATTTTTTTTGTTTCAAATACTGAAAGATATCCCCAGGTACTTTGAGAAAATCAGAGTGGATATTATAAAATCAAATGAACAGTGTCGGGCATTGTCCTTACCCAGCAGATGATAGCGTCCAGTCCTGGGGGAATAAAGCATTTGGTCATTGAGAGGTAAGGCTCGTCGAGTAAGCTGCCGAGGTGGGTTTGGTGTTCAGTCAGCAAGTAACCAGTACAGCATCTGTTGAATGTCCACTCTGTGTTGTTCTGAGCACGTGGCCAGCTAAGCGATGGCCAGCGGTGTCATGCCAGCCGGGCATGTGTCTTGTGAAAGCAGGAGTTCTTGGATGCCAAAGCCAGGCATTCTAGTGGTAGCCGCCCAGGGACCCCAGAATTTTATTGCTGACCCTCAAGGAGTCCAGTAGATTAAACTTGGAGGAACTTTCTTGGCGAAAGCAGCGTGATGTTGTAGAAATGACCCTAGAGTGGGAGCCGGGAGGCACGTGTGGCTCCGGTAATGACAATGACACCGGCCGACATTGCTTGCACACTTGCTAAGGGCCTGCGACTGTGTTCAGGGTGAACCTTGAAGACGTTGTACTGCATGAAAGGAACTAGATACGAGAAGGCTGCAGAGTGTAGGATCCACGTATATGAAATGCCTAGAAGGGGTGAATCCGTAGAGGCGATGGCTGAAGGGAGGGGGCAAAGAGGGAGAGGCTGCTCAACTGATACCCATTTTTTAAGTCTTTTTATTCTGAAGTAATTTTAGCCTCAGAGAAAAGTTGCAAAATAGTGCAATGAGTTTCTTTATGGCCTTTCCCCAGCATCCCCTAATATAAGAATAATCCACAGCCATAGTACGCTCGTCAAGGACAGAACATTGACAGTGCATAAGATCATTAATTAAACTACAGACCTTATTTGAATTTCACCACTTTTCCTACGAATGAAGTGCTCTCTGTTCCAGGATCTGGTCCAGGACCCCACATTTTAGCGCTTATTTCTCCTTCGTCTCCTCTGACCTGTGACGGTTGATGAATCTCTCCTCGCCTCTCACACGTCTGACGCTTTCCAAGATTCGTCAGTTGTTTGGTAGAAGACCCCTCAGTCTGAGTTCGTTCAGTGTTTTCTCGTGATTGGAGTGAGGTCAGATCCGTTTTATAAAATAGAGGCACGGAGATCCTAAATGTCAACAAATGGCAGAGTCAGGTTTGAACCAAGGACCTACCATCTTAACCGTGACTTTCCCTCATAAATCTTCCTTCCCACCTCTGGGACGTGGGCAAGGTGACATCACTCTCTTTCTCCTGTGACTTTATCTTCAGAGCTCTGCGAGGGGAGGCTGGATCAGGTGGGATCGTGTTGCTCAGTGCTGAGGAAGGGGTGTCCTCGAGGGTATTACCAGGTGCACTGGTACAACAGGAGGTAAAGACCCAGCCAGTTTGGGTAACCCCAAGACACGGTCACTAAGGACAACATATGGGACTGGGACTCTGTGATTCCTTCACATGGGAAGAGGAGGCTGGTTTCTATTCAGCTCTTGTTGGAATGAGTCAGCACGGACTGGTCTGACATCAAAAGAAAAAGCTCTGGAGAGAAAGGTGTCGCTCCAGGAAGGGTTTGTGTGAACACACCGAGGTGAGAGAAGAAGCAGATACGGAGGGAAGGGTGGCTGTTGGGTGAAAGGCTGCACCATTCTCAGTGGCTTCGACTCAGGAAAGATGAGGGCAGGGTGAGCATCTGCCACAGGGCACAATGCAGAGAGCTTGCAGGGAGGAGGGGACCTGGACCAACTCGGGGCACCTAGGACAGGACCCAAATCACGGAGCACATCCGCCCCTCCATTGAGCAGCTTCTAAAGGTGACCTTCTTGGCTTCCCTTTAGCACTCACTAGCAGGGGTCCCACAGTCAAAACACAAACAAGCAAAAAAAAACCCTACAGGGTCCTGGCAAGAAACAAATGAGTGAGAGGGGTTGAACTGGGAACCAAGGGGAATAGGAGGGCTCATGCCCTACCAGAGGGGCATTGACATTTCGGGGCCGACTCAGTTTTGCATGCACCTTCCAATGTCCCAAGAAGACCAGAAATTTGTATTTCGTGTGAAATTTCCCGTTTTTGTGTCAACCCAATGAAAGTTAGGTGTCTGCCTATCGGTGTTGTTTGTAGAATCTGACCAGAGCCCTTTTGAAGCAAGAGATAACCTGGGTCTGAAGCACTTTTGTGCACACGTTTATAGCTTGGGTCGAAATTGAAATTTCATTTGAAATTACCATTTCGGAGGTCGCAAAAGAGTTGCGTGTCTGCCGTTTTACACGGTTCATCCTAACATTGTCACACTCCCTAGACGGAAGCGTTCTGCTGGAAGCATCGTGGGACTGCAGAAAAGGAGCGCAGGCACCAGAGGCACACGGGTTTCTGACACTATAACATACACACCAACCTCCCGGGGAATCTTAAAAGGCAAAGTCTGATTCTTAGGTCCGGGGTAGGGCCTGAGACGCTGCATTTCTAAGCATCTCTCAGGTGACGCCTGCTGGTCCACGAGCCACATGGTGTAGCAAGGCATTAGGCCATGTCCATCACTGATCATTTTACAAACTCCATTAAGACCCCACTTCAGCTCTCCTCTTTCTGAATCTAAGTGCCGTTACCCACGTACGCAAGGACCCCTGCATCCATGATCCCATTTGTAATGGGCCATGTCATCACCTCCCCGCAGCTGCTCGGCAGGAAGTGAACGGACACCAGCCCCACCTTCCTGCACGGCATCCACCAGCCGGAAAGGTGCTCCGGAGGAGGGTGGGCTCTCCTGTCCTCTGCCATCTCCGCTGCTCCCTCTCGCCTCCCACCCGGGCTACTTCAACAGCTGCAGACTTGGAGAGTGAGACTCTGATTTACTGCGCTCCTACTATGTGCCAAGCGCTTTGCACTGAGGGCAGACCAGGGAGCCATGACCTTTGCCATCAAGGAGTGTACAGTCTCATAATTCATTAGGATGACCATTTTGGGAACAAAGTCATTGCTCAATAAAAGCTGAATAAATAGAGGAGTTGTAGCAGGGATCTCTCTAATACTAGGATCCTTATTTTTCCTTTATTTTTTATTTTTAAAACTCCATTAGCACTTACGGCTCCCTTAACCAACACTAGATAAGTGTCCTCAGCTTTTTATCCTAATTATGAAATTGATCTTTTAAACATTTACCTTGACAAGCAACTAGGATGGAGTCAATGGACCCCTACAGGACTCTGGGACACCTGAAGATTCTGGAATTGTGTGCATGACTTGTGCCAATTTACCCCCTCCCTCCACCCATCATTGTACCCTCAGACCCCCTGTTATCAGTCCTGGGGAGTCAGTTAGTAATTGGAGGTGGTTTACTGGGAAGTAAGAGCTGAGGAGGCACTTGGCTCCTTGGGCTTATTTTGAATAATCAAAAACAAAACAAAACAAAAAAAACAGTATAACTAGGTAGAAAGGGCTGTGGCTCACATCTCCAGCTTAGCATTACTGTTGAATATAGGATCCTGAGTAAAAATCCTACTTGCATGTGGGTGGCGATAAAAAATAAGCATGTAGCCTGAGTTTGAGAAGAACTCATGCAAGAGACCTGAATCCTATTCCTGACCCCATCTCCAAGAACCTTCGGCAAGTGTTTCCTCCTCTATGAGCCTCCAATTCCTCTTCTGTAAAATGTAGCCTTGACCCCTGACTCCCATTCTTGTTGCTTAGCGGACTGTGAAGCGATTGAAAAGCCACATTCATGCTATGGACTCTCTCCCCATATAAATGCATATATACATGTAGTCACAAAGGTTGGGCATTTTTTGTGTCCAATTCCAGGATTCTCAGACACCCCAGAGCTCTGTTGGGGTCTTTAGACTCCATATTATGAATCATTGGAGTAGAAAAGCCCTACAGTCTCTTTCAGTTTCCAGTGACAAAAATTATAAGTGGGGATCAGGCCAACGGAAATAAACACACACAGCAGTGCTTCCAAGGTGATAAAAGCAAAACTTTTATATTTATAGATTATATGACCATCTACTTAGAAACTCCGAGAGTCAAAATTATTAGGGTTAGTAAAACGGTTTAGTCAGTTTAAAACACAAAGATTTTGAGTTCAGACAAACTTGGTTTGAATCGATGTCTATGACTTAGTTAACATCTGTGAGCCTCGGTTGTAACATCTATAAAATGGGAATAATAATATCATAGCTTTCGTACGGTCGTTAAAAGAGTGAAATCAGATAATCCACTGAAGTGCTTACTTAGAAAAAAAGTTCAAAATATTAGTTTGAACCGTGGGACTTCGGTGAATGTGATCATCGGCCAAACTGCTGATGTCGTGTGGTTCAACCTAATAATAAAAATGCAATAGAAGACGTTGCTGTGGATAGTATTGCTGATAATTGATTCAGTAAATATTTATTTTGCGCTTACTGGGTGCTAAGAAGAGGTAATTATATCTTTCAAATCAAAGCAGAACTGTGCTGCCCCCGAGTTAAGTGACCGGTAGATCTCTACCAAGCTCGTACCTGCTATTTTCCCTCCTGCCCTTGACCCTGGTCCCCCCATCATGCTACTACAGGGCACCTGCAGCTGCATTTAGACAACCTGACAGGCCTGATCATTTACTCAAATTTAACTCATTTACATTGATTATTATTACTGATGTATCTGACGTGCGGGGAGTTTTTCCTGCTGTTGTAGTTAGTGTTTCCTATGTCATGGGTTCTCCCTGAGCTGAAATTCATTTGTAACTGACTCAGGCCTGTGCTGTGCTCTGTCTACAGGGAACTTTAAAGTTCAGGGAACGGGTGTTATCACCGCTCCCTTACAATCACCATTCTTCTTTTTCTTTCCACGTGCCCTTTTTGCCATTCTCTTGACCCAGCTTCCCTGCACCAGGGGCACCCAATCATCCAAGGCCTGAGGGGAGAAACTTGGTTGAGCCCCAACTTCATACGCAGCTCCTCAATTTGAAAGATTCTGTTCTCGATGCCCTCCTAAAACTAAAGACTTAACACTGCCTCTACATTTGTCATCTGCAGTTTACAAAGACGTGTTCTTTACAGCATCCATGCAATGGCCACAGAAACTTTGAGAAGTAGTTGTTTTGTTTTGTTTTGTGTTTGCCTTTTCCATTTCACAAAAAGAAATAGAGATTCAAAATGTTAAATGACTTTCCCAAGATCAAACGACCAATACGTGGCACGGCTGGGGGATGCGTCAAATCAGGCGTATTGTCTGTAATCCTCTCAAAAGTGTAGAAATAACGATGCAAAGAAATGTGGAATCTTATGATATGCTAGACCGCGGTTAGATTAGTTCTTACTACTCAGGAAGGAGAACTCTGTCAACTGAGTTTCCTTTTTTTCTTTTCTTTCACCCCATTTTTGTCCCCGCTTCCATGCTGTCTGTTGGAAGTCAGAAGCCGGGACGTCCCTGTGGACACCTCCTCCTCCGCTTACCCCCTCCACCCAGTCAGTCATTGCATCTTAAATATTATCATAAATATCATAAATTATCATAAATATCTCTTTGATCTGTCCGTTTCCCTCCTTCCTCCCTTTCACGGCCCGAACCCTCACCGGCATCACCTCTCATCACTGGCTTGCAGCAGCCTCCCTGCTGGATTCCTCATAGCCAGCCTTGCCTTCCCCACCCATTCCCCATCCAGCAGCCAGAGTGACCTTTATAAAATATAAATCTGGCTACAGAAGCACTCTTCTCGAATCCTCTAATGTTTGCCATTACTCCAAGAAAATAAAGTCCAAAACCTTTAACTTAGCTCTCAAAAGAACTGCACGATCCAGCTCCCGAAGACTTCTCCAGCCTTATAGGACATGGACTTTCTCCCCCTGCCACAGTGGACTTCGTCCAGAGCCTCCAGTGCCTGCTCCCTCCCACCTCAGCCCCTTCTCCCCTCCATCCCTCGCTCCCACCACCCATTCCTTCATCTGGCCAGCCACCTCTTCCTCCAGGAAGCCTTCCCTGACCACCACCACCCAGACTATATTAGCTGTCCTATTCATGCTCTTTGTTCTACTCACTTTACTTGTTGCTAATATCTCTCTCCACTCCCTCCGCCCTCAGGTTGTGAGCTTTGAGGGCAGGGATGCTGTTTGCCTTGCCCATCCTTGTATTAGTGCCTTGTCTTCTCACTGACTCGGGTAAGAAATAGGTAAGAATTAAAAAATAAATGGACTTGGATGAAAGAAAAGGAAGGGAAAGAGTAAGAGAAGGGAAGGAAAGGAAAGGAATAAAAAGAAAGGAAAAGAGGTTAAGGTTTCCTGGAGGTAGAAAATATGTACTACCTTTTTCTAAAGATTCTTAAGAAACATTTCAGAGACCACTGGCAACCAACATGTTTCCTTTCTTTAGTATTAAGGCCATCTCCTTGATCATGATTATGTTCACATATCTGGCCTGAAATAATTCATTTTCCCTGATGTGTAACCTAAAGTGACTCTAAACATAATAGTTAACAGTGCCTTGCACGTTGCATGTGTTAACTCACCAAATGCATTCCCATTTAATTATCCCTTGTAATTTATTGTTCCCATATTACAGATGAGGATGTTACTGATGAAGCTGATAGGTGATAGAGATGATGGTCTTTCTGGCTCCAAGGCCATGCCTTTGACCGCTACATGACACTTTAGGTGATGGGACCCGTCTCACGAGTGGGGAGAGACAGGTGCATCTCTGTCTCTGGGGAGTTTTGTGCCACTGAGGGGTCCACAGATGGACGGAATTTAAGAACCATAAAGAATCTGAGTCCCCAAACCCTGGGACTTTCTGTCTATGTGATGGATATAGTGCTCTACAGCTGGCTGAACTAGCTCATAAAAACGAGCTTTGCAAAATGAAGATGAAATGAAGGCTCCATAATCCCTTAAATCTATTCCAACATGGAGGTGCCAGCCCTGCAGCTCTCTCCCGATGATGGAACAGGCCAGTGACACCCTCTCCACACCTCAGTGGTGTCGACTCACCACCAGGTTTGGGGGCCTGGGCCTGTGGCTGCCTTTCTTGAGCTCCATGTTTCAGCACACCAAATCCTGCTCTTTTGGTGTTCCAGATATACCATCCACAAAAAGACTATTTAATAAAAAAACACCTTTTCTCTCGCTGGACCCCTGGCCTCCCACTCCTCTTTCCCAGGAGCCACTGCTGTGACCTGTAACTTGGATGTTTTCCCTGAAATGTTCAGGGCATTTTCGGGCTCCCGTGGAAGTGTGGATGAATACATGGGATGGATACAGAAACGTGTGTGTGTACATATGTAGACATACATGTACGTGTGTGTGCGCTTCATGTGCTTTTTAAATTCAATAACGTATCTTGAAGATCACTCTCCATGGATCCTTTTAGGTCTAATCACCCCTTATGTATTACGTGCATAGGATTCCATTGTATGGACGTGCCACGCTGATGGATACTCAGATCTCTTTATATTCCGAACAACCCCGCAAGGAAGGGGTGTGTGTGTGTGTGTGTGTGTGTGTGTGTGTGTGTGTTTAAGAACGTTTTTCCTAGTTTATCTGCAGGAAAAAGTCCTAAAATTTCAATTGCCAGGCCAGGCAGAGGTAGACGGGGAAAGGGGATCAAATATAGAAGGTGAGGGCGAGGGTAAAGTGGGTAAAGGGGATCAGATATATGGTAGCTGAAGGAAACTGGATACTTTGGGTGGTAATCACACAATAGAATAGATAGATGGCAAATTGTAATGTACATCGGAAAATTATATATTTATATTAACCAACGTCACCCTAATAAACTTAGTCTTTTTCTAAGAGAAAAAATAAATAAATAAATAAAATTTTAAAAAATAATAAAATTAGCAAATTGCCAGGCCAACGATCTAGGTGTTTTAAACTTGGGGATAGATACTGTAAAAAGAGGTGGTAGGAAGCGGCAATGTAAGACAGTGTGGGCTTCCCAAACCCTCAGCAGCGGGACAAACCGTCAAACTTTAACTAATAGTTAATCCTCCTACTACGCCTCACTCTGCACTCATTCCTGCCCCTGGGGTATGGACATGAGATCCGGAAAGATCAAAGTCATCACAGGTGAACTGTAGCCGGGGAATTAGGAGTCTGGGGAGACCCCCTGGGACAAGGGTGCCCGTGCCTCTGGGATCCCCAGGACGCAGAGCGCTGACTTGCCCCCGGGTCTGCAGAGGCTGGCAGGTTTGTAGCTGGGACTTGCTGGCGTGGGAGAAGACACGTCAGCTTGATTCCCGGGTGGCGTTCTCTCTGGGGGAAGACTGCCAATTAGCTGTTCGGGAGATGCAAGGAAGTTGGTTGTTTCGTGGGGTTTTGTTGGTTTGTTGTTTTTTTTTTTTAAGCGAACAGTTGGGTTGCAGTTGGGTATTTTGTTTGCATTGAGGGTGGCAGTGGTTTGTTTCTTAGACATGGAGGACTTGGATTTGTTTTCAGTGAGACTGGAGGGAGATGGGAAACAGGGCTGTCTCTCTACCAGAAACTTTGTGGGCGCACGAACTGAAAACGCCTGGGCAGTCAGAGGCTGGGTGCTGTTTTCTTTGATGTTGTTCATTTAGAAAGGTTCTATGCATGGGATAAAAATCGTTTAAATGACATTCAAGTAGGAAAATCAAAGGTAGTCCGTGTTTCCTCCTACTTCTGACTTCCAGTATTCTTCGGAAGATGTGACCAATGATCCTTGTTCCTTCCAGAATGTTCTCTGCAGTTACGTGTGTAGAATTTACGTGTTTTGATCTTTCTTTTTTCACCAGGGGTACATCTTGGAGCTCATTTGCTACTTGTAAATAGGGATCTGCCTTTTTTTTTTTTTAATGAAACATTCATTGCAAAGCTGGGTTAGATTTCGAATGATACTCGGACGGCAGGATGTTGGATACCGGACTATTATCAGCCCAGGTGACACCCTACTGTTACCTGTCTCTTCTTAGGGTTCTAGTTGGGTTTTCTCTCTCCTGTGGTACCCTCATCTGGCTCCTTCCCACTGGTCAACCTCAAAAAAGTGCTGAGATGCTTGCTAAACTTCTGTGTCATTTTTCTGGTTTCTTAGAACCAGGAATCTTCTGCCTAGTTAAGTCCTCAGGTTCTCAAGGGGACCTAAGGGACAGGGGCACACAGAGAAGATCTCTGGTCCAAGGGCAGACTCTCACGTCAGACTCTAGACCCGCACTATCCCGTGGCTATACGATTTGAGCCTCATGTGTGATCTGTAGCTGTATAGCAGTCGCATGCAAAAGCATAAACAGCAAGAGGTAAAATTATCTGTAAAATGGGGACAGTTGAACGTGAACTTGGTCAGGGTAAGGATGAAAAATACGGCAACAGATGAAAATGTGCTTTGGGGGCGAGGATAGGAAGGAGGCATGATTTTGTGGGATTGTGAGGGTTAGGACTGACCCTGGTGAGTACTCAGAACCCACTCGCTTAGACCCAAGGCTGCCTCCCCGGCTGACTCCTCTGAACCTCAGTCACCTTGTCCGTCTGTCCGGTGGGGATAAAAACAGCTCTTGCTTCCTCTGACACCCATGCAGAGGGCTCAGCATCTTACTTCGCACACAGTAAACTCTCAGTGACTCGAAACCGCTGCTGTCACCAATCCTTTGGGTGTAGAAGCGTGGCCCGGGATGGGGAACGGCTCGCCCAAGGTCGCGCAGTGAGAGAGGAGGAGCAGACGCTGGCCTATTTTGGCTCCCTCCTTCTCACTGGCAGTCGTCCCTGAAAGTCAGCCGCTAATTTCCTCGCAGCAAGGTAACTGAAATAAATACAGTGAAACCATGGAACTACACGAATGAGGCCCAGGGCCAAGGATTGTTTCCATGGGATGTGCTCTGGCGTGTATACACATGTGGATTTTCTTTTTTTTTTTCAATCACAGCTCCAAAGGGCAAGGCTGGGTTATGTTCAATGTCCGGGACCGTGATGAGCGCAAAATTCCTCAGTGTGATTTCAAGCCAAGGGCCCCCTTCTAGATGGCACATGAAGTGCCTGTGGTGAGACTGTGGTGGACTAAAAAGTGTATGGACTGATAAGCCAGGAAGCCCCAGTCAGGACGTGTGATATAACAATAACAGGAAACCACGTTTTTCCCTAAGCCTTCACTCTGTGACATTGCCCGGCACGCTGCACTCACTACCTAACCTTCCCACTTACCCAGGGAGGTGGTAATGACTTAATGACCCCATTTTACAGATAAGTAAACTGAAATTCAGAGAAAATTAAAAAAAAAAAAAAAGACAAACAGAAACACAGAGACAGAAAGGGGCTTAACATTTTTCCCTGTGATAAAAGGGTGGCCAGCTCGCCTGTTGGCCCGGGACTGAGGACCCTACTGGACACCAGCCATCTGTATGTGGGGACAAGCAGGTCTCCCTACGGCAGCATAAATGATTCATCTGTGAAATGGGGATAATCGAACCTGACCCTGGTCAGGGTGATGATAAACATATGGCAGCAGAGAAGAACGTGCTTTGGAAAGGAAAAGGAGGGAGGCCTAGCATTGTGGGGTTGTTATTAGGGTTAGAAGTGACCATGGTGAGTGCTCAGAGTCCGCTCACTCAGGCCCAGGGTTTGCTTATTTTCTCTCTCTGTGTCTCTCAGCAGACACTGCCGATCCCAGCCTCTCCCAAACCCAGCCTTGTTTTAATTTCTTTCATAGATCAAGTGACCTTTCTAGGGCCAGCCTCTGAGAAACAGCACCCCAGGCTCCCAGGCACCAGCCAGCAGCTCTCTCTGATTGAGAAAGCAGCTGAGAAAGAGAGGCAAGGCTGAGAGTGGCTAGGGAGGTGTGTCGATGCTTTATTTCTTTTTCCTTAAGCCAGCTCCAGCCTCTGTCCTTTGGGGAGGTCTGGCCCAAACCAGCATGTGGAAGAAGAGAGCTTGGGAGCCTCACTTCCCCAAGAGCTCACCTCCAAGTCCCTTCTTTAATTAAAGGGCATAGCCCGGTGCCAAGCTTGGACACTCAGGAGTGATCTGGAGGTCACAGCTGTCTGTGCCTCCAACGAAACAATGAACCTCTTGGTTTTGGTACCAGGGAGAGTTAAAGAAGCGAAGGGGGCAGGGTGGACCGAACCTCCCCCCTGTGAGGAAGGACACAGTGGTTCCGGGTGGTTTGCTAGGCGCCGAAAGACACGCAGTCGGTCAGCACATGGGCTGCACATGCTCACACACACCCAGCAGAGAAATGACACAGCATGGGGGTGATGCCTGAATACCCAGAGAGAAGCACGCACACACACACAGCAGCACCAGATGGAGAAGGCAGCCAGGCTAGGCCTGGGTAGTCATTATTCCCTCTCCCACACAGAGGGATCGGTGGAGTTACGTAATGCAGGCTGCACAAGGGGAGGCTGAACTTGCTAACTCCCCGCCCCCGGGGGATCCAGGAGGTGGCGCCTCCTTCTCGTGGAGGGCGTCGGCACCCATTCCCTGCTCTCGGAGACAGCAGGAGCTTGTCAGCTGCCTCAGCCCTGGGATGACCCCAGGAAGCCACCAAAAGGGAAACGAGAGAGTGTCACTTCGTCAGCAGTGGCAGATGGGAGCTCCCTCACTGCGCTAAGGCGTGGCGAGGATGCCGACGGAAGGGGTGCTGGACAGCGACGGAAGTGGGCATGAGGAGGGAGATGGAGGGGTTCTGTGCTGCGCCCACCTGCCCCGACTTCATCCGAAACCACAGATCCCCTGCCCCAACCCAGACGCATAAGACACGCATCATGGCCTCACCTGGGCCTCAGCACCCAGCTGGGCCCCTGTTGACCACTGGTACCCCAAACACACCTCACTTCCCCGAGCCTGGGGGAGCTCGTGGGTGTTGCAAAAAAATAACTTGAATATAAATTTTTAAAAACTGGAGCATGCGTTTCAAAGCTGAGGCTCGAGAGTGGGGCCCCCCTGCGTTCAGACCCTCTCTCGGCCATCATTCTCTCCATGACCTTGGACGAGTCACCCTTCCCAAGCTTTGGTCTTGAAGGGTGACTGTGCACATCCAAGAAGAGAAAAACGAGAGCGTCCATGCTCCGTAAGTGTCTGCTTTGTTTAGGCTTTGGGGATTTTTCTCCTTCAGCCGATACTCATTGAGCACCTGCTACATGTTTGTGATCAGCTGAGGAGACCCAGTCCGCTCTTTCCCGTGGTTCTTCATCAGAGTTTCGGTCTGTGGAGTCCGTATGCCTTTCAGGGTTTTGCGTGGACCCACGCCTTTGGTATTTATTACGCCCAGATTGGTTTTCCATGTGGCCAAGTCTGTCCTCTTGACCTGGGGACAAGTCAATGATTAGAAAAATGGTCATAAAGGCAAAGTGACACCTTTCGCAGGCGGTTCCGTGGGAGGTGGTGTCATTCTCCTTTCCCAGGAGTTTGTGGCAGGGGCTTTGGGATCCGTGCTGTGGGTGGAAAATGTTGGCAAAACACGGAGAGACGAAGGCCACACGACCAGTTGCAGGGCTGACTTCTTGCGGTGGGAAAGAAAGAAAAGAGGTCTCATCGTGGTCGCCGTCTGATTCCTGGGCAGATTGTCAATGGTTTCTCTGGGGCCTTGATCATGGACATGAAGCCAGACAACCGGCAGCTAACGAGGAAGGCAGACTCCTCAAGGAGGGAGGACTGTATGTCTGGGGTGGCTTTAGACCCCAGAGCATCCGGTGGCTAGACTCCTCGGTCGGCTGCGTTTCCCATCTTGGTTTTGGGGGTGGTGTCGGGCACTCCACGTCAACCTCTCGTTTTTAATTGCCTTCATCCCCTCCCTTGTTCCTTCTCTTCAGCTCGGGAAGCCCCAGCCCTAATCTGCATCTCACAAGCTGGCGATGCCCAGAGAATAGTCCACACGCGCATGCATCACCTCCAGACGCATCCACCAGACACTTCTCCTCCCAGTCCGCCTGACCCGTCGCCCAGGGACGCGTCTCACCGCTTCTCCTGACGTCTGCCTGACAAACCATCGCTTCCTCAGAGAACGGGAAAGGAGGCAGACGCATGACATCATGCCACCGACAGCCGAACAGCAATGAGTGGGTGACACGGAGTTGACGTCAAGGACAGACAAGACCAAGCCCCATCGCCTCTGCGGCACCAGCCGCTCAGCTCCTTCTTGGCACAGCCCGAGGCTTGGCGGAGTCGTCTTGGCCTGACACACTCTGAGGTCTTCAGAGCCTTGGACAGCAGACGCCATGGAGAATCACACGTTCAGCGTTCAGCAAATCCAGCCCAACGTGATCTCTGTCCGCCTTTTCAAGCGCAAAGTGGGGGGCCTGGGGTTCCTGGTGAAGGAGAGGGTGAGCAAGCCCCCCGTGATCATCTCCGACCTGATCCGAGGGGGAGCCGCGGAGCAGAGTGGCCTCATCCAGGCGGGAGACATCATCCTCGCAGTCAATGGGCAGCCTTTGGTGGACCTGGCTTATGACAGCGCCCTGGAGGTGCTCAGGGGCATCGCCTCCGAGACCCACGTGGTCCTCATTCTGAGGGGCCCCGAGGGCTTCACCACGCACCTGGAGACCACCTTCACCGGGGACGGGACCCCCAAGACCATCCGGGTGACACAGCCTCTAGGTCCCTCCACCACAGCCGTGGATCTGTCACACCAGTCGTCGGCCTGCAAAGAGCAGCCGCTGGCAGTGGCCAGGGCCCCAGGTCCAGGTAACGGGCCGCAGCATGCACACGACAATGGGCAGGAAGCGGGTTCTCTGTCCCACACCAACGGTCTGGCGCCCAGGCCCCCAAGCCAGTTCCCTGCCAAGAAGAGTGGCGGGGTCACCCACCAGGGCAGTGGGGAACACAATGAACTGCTCAAAGAGATAGAGCCCGTGCTGAGCCTTCTCACCAGCGGTGGCAGAGGGATCAATGGAGGTGCACCTGCCAAGGTGGAGACGAAAGACGCAGAGGTCCAGGTGGACAGGTAAGCTCCTCAGGTGCGCACGCACAGGTGCGCGTGTGTGTTGCGTGTGAGCATGTCCCGCTCCTCAGCCTCGCAGCCCGGACGCCAAGCCGAGGTCTCCGAGGCATCTGCACTGGCACATCCACTCCCTGACCCTTGCCTCTTTCTCTTCAAATTGCGATCGCAAGAGCAGGATGGGCATAACTTTTAGGATCTATCTCTTGCCACGCATCCCCTAGCCGTTATCCGTGATAGCCGGCATCCCGTCTTCATCCTCCAGCAACCCCCCAGGGTGGTGTTTGTGCCCTCCTCATTTCACAGGGCAGAAGACTGAGGCTCCAAGAGGAGGGCCTTCCCCCAAGGCCACCCAGCGAGTGCACGGTAGACTCAGGTGTGGAGTGGGTGTCGAGGCCCTAGGAAGAGAGAGGAAACGCTGAGCACTGGGCAGCCCTCGGCCTAACCCTGTTCCCTCCTTGTGACAGCCAGTCGAGGGCAGAGAAGGTTCTGAAAGAGAGGAATGGAATCCAGGTGGAGAATTGGCCCCAGCTCCCTACAACAGCCTTGTCGCTCAGCCTGTGGGCGGGGGCAGAGGCTAGGACGTGAAGAACCTAGCGCCAGCCCCTCCGCGTTTGCCAGGCTGGCATTCTCTGGTTCTATGGGGAGGAAAGCCGGCAACACAGTGCATGATTCTAGCTCCTTCTCTGGGGAAGAGCTGACAGCAGGGCCAGGTGATCGAAGAATAGCGGGCCTGGAGATGGGAGAGAAGTTTCCCTCTGCCTCCGGCCCCTCCTGCCTTCGATCCAGCACGGACCTCCAGCCCCAGATGCTGCCAGGGTGGGTCTAGGCAGACTCTTCTTCTTTCCCCGCTCTATGGAAGGAGGCTTAGGTCTGAGCCCCCTTCCCCCAAAAAAATCCAGGATAAAACTTCCCAGCCCCCTCCCCAAGGACGCCTGTGTGTCCCTAGAGCATTTAGAGGCCTCCAAGAAGTCCCTCGGGCACCTGGATTAAAGTAGCTCCCCAGGAACCTCTATTGGTTTATTTAACAAATATTCATTGAGGACCTACTGTGCGCCAGACACTGTTCTGGGCATCAGGGGTGGAATGATGCATGGAACAGACCAACCCCCTGACCTTGTGAGTGAATAACATCGACCAGCCCCCTGACCTTGGGGGCCTTCGAGTATGGTAGGGAAGACGAAGAATACGCAAGATCGAGATGTAAAGTCCCTGTATCCGTGATCCCTGCTAAGGATATAAGTGGAGGGGGAAGGGTTAGGAAGTGTTGGGCCTGGTGGAATTGTAATAGGGACGCTGGGCAGGTCTCACTGGGAAGGCAAAACCAGAAGCCCCCGGGGAGGGGGAGAGGGAGCCTTGCAGCTTTACAGGGAGGAGGTGCCTTCCAGGCAGAGGGAGCGACAGGTGCCAGGGTGCTGAGGTGCGGATGTGCCTACATGTTTTGGGGACCGCAAGGGACCCAGTCCTCCCTCCTTCCTGATGGTGCAGCCACCAAGCTGCCTTTTGGCAGGCGCCTCAGTCTGCGGCAGCCCACCTCAGGCCACGATGGCATCCTGGGCTCCCCCAGCTTCCCAGGCCCAGGCGAAACTGAGCCAATTCCAGCAAGACCCTGAAAACCCCGGGCCCGCCCCCACCTCCAAGGAAGAAGAAGAGGCTTCCTCAGAAGGCCCTGGGCAAAAGCAAATCAAGGGCCACTTGCTGCCCTGTGGTCCCCAGTCCCCCACACACTCCTCCCAATCCCATACATTCTCCCAAATCCTCCACACCACCCCCCTAGAGCAGCAGCGAGACCCTGGGTGGGGCTGTCTCCCCTCGCATGGCAGCCAAATCCCGACTGTACCTAATGATTCTCAGCTGGGAGTGGTGTGGGCCGGGGGTGATGAGCATCAGAATCCCCAGAGACTCTATCCCAGCCCCAGGAATCTGAATCTCCAGGGGGTGACGTAGAGAAGTCTCTCCCATGATTGGGAGCTGGACCCTCTCTCCAAGCAGCCAGTGCGACCCCCTCCACCAGCCAAAGTGGGGACCCCACCAAAGTCTGGTTCAAGACACCAGGCTCGGGTGAGGCGTCCCATACGAAGGACTTCTCACGGGGCCCCTGTTCGCAGCCGGGCCCTAGCAACCCCTCCAAACTCCATCAGGGAAGGAGCTTTTGTCTCCTGGAAGGTGAGGGAGGGGCGCACCCCGCTGATGTGCAGTCCAACCTATTTTCCAGTTTGGAAGGCTGCACCCCAGCTCTCAGCCTGCCCTCATCATCCATCACGCCCTCCCCCCGCCCCCGGCCCAGGTATCCTGTGTTGACCTTGCACGTGGTGCAATTGTTTGACCAAAAGCAGCAGAAAAGAGACTTGCTTCAGAGGAGATAAGATTTGGGAGAAAGTGACGCAGGGCTCCGTGAAACCCCCTAAGGTCCCTGGTTCTGAGGATCAGGGCTGCTGAGTGATAGATGGTGCGTGTTCCCTGGGCTCAGTGCTCGCTCCCTCAAAGGCTCCCCGTTTCTTTAACAAATATTTTCAAATGCAACAGACCAGAAGCTAACGCATGGCTCCTATCACCGACCCACACTTCCCACGTTTAGAATCAATACGATGCCCGAACTATAAAAGAAGGACGACAGGGCCCCAAAGCAATTCGTGATTAAAGATCCTCTAATGGAATATATCGGAGCACAGGCGTGTGGCTCCCCCAGAACCGTCAGGTGTTTGCGCCCAAAGATAGAATTGTGCTGCAGACACGACCGCGTCAAATGCAGATGGACACAGGTGTGTCGTGTTGGCAACTCAGATGCCACCAGCAGCGTCGCCTTGGTGACGCGATGGCAGACGTCCCGACTTCCTTCGACTTAGTTGCGATAGTGGCGTGCACGGACAGTGCAGTATGTGCCACAGCCTCATTTCTGCATAAGACCAGGCTGGGGTCGTGGCTCAGGAATTTAAAGTGTGGGTTTTGTTTCGTGTTTTCTCTGTGTGGAGGTCCAAAAGCTGTGTGACAGGACCGTTCCTCCTCGTGTGGGTCCGCCCCTGGCATTGCAAGATGCCCAGCGCCCCAGATGCCACCTCCCTCCTGCCGTGGTGCTAGGAGCACTCTCCACATCATCGCAACAACCAGAAGTGCCCCCCACTAATTGCCAGGCCGCCTCCTAGGGCCTGAAGTAAGCGCCTTGTTCAGAATCGGTGTCCTGAGTCAGGAAGGGGAAGCCCAGAGACAGATTGCCTTTGGGGGTGACTCTCGGGGCTGTCAGGCGGGGGATATTTCAGGCCCCTCAGAGCACATGGCTGCTTAGAAATTACTCATCCTCCCAGAGGCCTCTCCACCCAGGCTGCTTTTGGGGGTGGGGTCGGAACTGGCATCCTGGATGCTGGATGAACGAACGAGCAGGAGACAGGGATGCAGAGCCTCACATCCAGGTCACACTCGCCGGCCGGTGGCGTCTGGGGTCCAAGCAGAGGCTGGTGCCATCGCTGGTTCTCAGCAGTGCCCCTGACCTTCTGCTCTCTTGGCCTCATTCTCTCTCTTCCCTCTTTCCTCTTAGACACAGACTTGTGCTCCTTCTCCATCTAGTCCCTTCCTTCCCTGGGGCATCCCTGATCCTGTTGTTTGGAGGGACTGGTGGGGAGAGTGATGTTTAGTTTAGACACAGCCTCATCTCTTCAGCCCTGGGGGAAGGCAGCCCTGGCAGGTGGTGGCACACGTGAGGGAGTGTAAGGAAGAGGAATCCGGGGGCATCCGGGACCTTCTCTCCACTTGGGAGCGGTCACTTTAAAATGCTGCCTATCAGAGGATATCCAGGTTGTCAGCTTGCTGCCCTGAAGGAAGGTTTTAAAGAGGCCAAGGTCCCTGGTCCAGCATCCATCTGGACCAGCCGGTCAGCCTGGCCCTGTGCTCTGATAACTTCCCCACTCGTCGGGCACTCGGTTACTTACAGATTACCTCCTTGCCTGAATCGGCTCCCTAAGTAGGACGTGCGGTTGTAGCCCCCTTTTATAGACGAGGGAACCGAAGCTCAGAGAGGTGAAGCAACTTGCCCAGGGTCACACAGCCCTGTCCTGGTTCTCCCTGCAAACCTGACAGTGAGTTCAAGAGCAAGCAGGCAAGAGAGTGTGGCGGGAGGAACAGAAGTCCGTTTTAACCCTAGAGAATCAGCTTAACTGCAGGGAGGAGGCCTCCTTCTGTTGACAAGCCTGAGATTGTTTGGGGGGAAGATTTTTTTTGTGGAATAAGTGGTATAGATCGATGTTTTATACGCTGACAGTGTTCACCACTGTCAGTCTGGGTCGTCTATCACCAGACAGTTGATTGCTTTGCCCATTTCTCTCTGCCCCCCAACCCCATTCCCTTTCTGGTAACCGCCAACCTGTTCTCTGTATCTTGAAGTTTGTTACTATTTGTCTTGCTTTTTAGATTTCACGTGTATGTGAAATCCTACAGTACTTGCCCTCCTCCCTCTGATTTATTTCACTTAGCATCATGCCCTCAAGGTCCCTCTGTGTTGCCACAAATGGCCCGAGTTTGGTAATCACTGTGCTCAACCCCTGCGGAGCACTCCAGGTGGGCCTGGCCCCATGCGAAGGTCTTTCCATCAGGATATTGGTCTGTTCTTCGTGGCACCCTCTTTTCCTGATAAGGAGATGAAGGTTCACAGAGGCACAGTTACCTGCCCCAGGTCGCACAGCTAGCAAACGACAAAGCCAGGGCTTGACTCTGCGCCCATGCTCTTGGTCTCGGCCAACTGTGTAGATCGCACTGCTGGCCACAGTGCCCTTGACCTTGAAGCCATCAAGTTTCTGAGGTCATCAGAATATTTTCTGAGTTTAAAAAGGAAACCGAGGTCCCAAGGTACCATCTACCACAGACGGCAGCCCTGGAGGACCGACCTAGACTGGCCAATGCCGGTGCTGGTTCCAGGTCCGACTGCATGAGAGCATCTCTCCCCTGCTGCACGTGACATGCCTCGTACCTTTGAATCCCTCCAGTGGCATTTTTCAGCCTAGGAATTAAATCCAAGAATGTTGCCTTTACGGTGACCCTCAGTGCAACTGTTCATCCTCCCCTTGACCGTTTGGATAAGTGCGGCTTCCCCAGTCCATCCTTCCCTGAGTAGGGGAGAGAGGTCCTATTCATTGGGTGGCTACTCTTGCATGGCAGCCTCTTTCCATCAGTGTCCCTGCCGTCTTATCACCTGGCCACCCAGCTTCTTAATCTGGAATAAGCCCACGCACCTACCCCAAATGGTACGTAACCCAGGGCTTCCCGCAGTCTCTCATTCAATGAATATTTATTGAGCATCTATTCTGTCCTCAGAACTGGGGGATCCACTGCCCCCATGATGCAGGGCTGCCTTTAGGCCGTCAGATCATAGACGAGAAATGAATAATAAACAAGTAGACGCACGCAGTTCCTTCAGACAACAATATGTGCTATGAAGGGAATAAAATGACGATTTGGGGTTGCATAGAATGCAAGATCGGAGGGTCACGAAAGGCCTCTCTGAAGAGGCATCATTGGTACTGAGGCCAGAAGGTCAAGACCATGTGCAATCCAGGGAAAGGTGTTCCTGGCAGGGGGTCCAGGGGGAGCAGAAGCCCTGGGGCGGGAGCGAGCTTGGGATGTCCAGGGAATTGAAAGAAGGCCTGTGGGCCCTGAGCGTAGTGAGCAGAGGGACAGCAGCAGGCAGTGAGGTCGCACGTATGGGCAGGGGCCGCCCACCCTCCTGCCCATAATCCACTCATTATATCATCATCCTATGGTCACTGGAGAAGATTACCACAGGCGTGGAGGCTTAAATCAACACTCATTTATTCTCTTACAGTTCCGTGGGTCTTCAGGCTGGGGGCTCTGGAGAATGATCTGCTTTCTTGCCTTTTCCAGCGTCTAGAGCTGTGTTTCTTGCCTTTCTTGGCTCATGGCCCCTTCCCCCATCTTCAAAGCTGGTAGCGTAGCATCTCGCTCCCATCGCCACATGGCCTTCCTCCTTCATAGTCCAACCTCCCTGTTCCCTTCTTATGGGGACACGTGATTGTAGTCAGGGCCCACCCAGATAATCCAAGATAATCTCCCCATATTCAAGACCCTAAATTTACTCATATCCTCAAAGACCCTTTTTCCATGGAAGGCAACAAATATGGGTTTCAGGGATCCAAACCCGATATCTTTGGGGCCATTATTCTGCCTCATTCCAGGGGGAAGAACTCAAATATCTCTTTAGGTCAGAGGTCACCAGCTAGGGGTCAAAGGTCACATCTAGTCCTCCCACGAGTTTTATTTGGCTGGCAGAGTTTTCCAAAAAAAGCGAATTTGCAGCAAAATAGAAAAATCAAGACATTTCCCATGAAAACTGGTTTCCAGCCTCTTAAAAGGAAATATCAGAAGAGCCGTTAGTGCAAAGTCCACATCTTGGTGAGTCAATCAGCCTGGGTTAGCTGGGCAGGGACTGTCGTGGGCTCTCCAGTTTCCCGGGATCCAAACTGAGCCCCATGCACCCAGCCAGGACCCTGTAGACACAGGAGTTTGCGAATCCCACCCAGCTCTTGTGATATGAATAATCAGAGTTATGGCTGTTTCTGAGCCTGGAGGCCCTCCCCTCACTTCTCAGCTACAGCCTTCGCCGTGGAATTCTGACTCTCGAGACCACACTCTTCTCTCCACTGAGACCTTTTCCCCCGCCAGTGTGATGACATCTAGAAGGAGGTCTCTGCAGAGCCCAGAGTCTTGGTTTCCACTGTCCCCAGGTCTTCCTGCTGTAACTCAGCTCCCTGCCTGAGCGAACAGGGGGAGGCAGAAACCAAAGGCTGCTGGAGTGTGGAAGGCAAGAAGGGGTGGGGTGGGGTTCAGGAAGAGCGTGGTGTCTGCTGAGAGACACGGGCAGGGCTTCCTGCCAGGACCGGCTGCTCCTCAACAGACTCCTTGCCCGCTTGGCCTGAGTGGGCGGCCCCACCGCAGGCTGTGCCCTGCACACAGGCCGGGCCCAGCTGCTCCCCTTCTGGGTCCTCAGGATGGGTTAGCAGTCAGCAGCAGGGTGACCAGTCCTTGCTGTGGGAGAGGCCCTGGCTCCCAGGGAGCCTCAGTTGGAAGGGTCTGGCAAAGGTTCCCAGAAGGTTTAGAGTGTGATCGTCCACCTGGCAAACTAAAGAGGGCTTTCGTTTAGTCCTTGCCAGAAAGCATAGAAGATGCTCACCAGGCGGGAGACAGAGCCCCATACCTGGTCTTACAGGGGTGGGGAAAAGCAGACTGGGAGCTGAGGGGAGGGGGCCGGAGGAAGGAAAGGAGAGAGAGAGGGTGATGTTCCTGACCAGGAGGGAGCCTGCTGTTCACTGCCAGACTTGGTCCCAGAGCACTCCTGGGGAGACAGGTTTTCAAGGGTGTCCGCGTACCATGTGGGCTGCTGCTGACAAAGGGGGTTCCAGGTTCCCACATGCACCCATTACTTTATACTCTACAGGGGGTGGCTCGGGTGAATTTTAATAAGCCCCTCGGGTGATTCAGATGTACCCTTAAGTTTGAGAACCACCAACCGTGACCACATGATGGCTTTGAGGATACTATTCCACCCCGAATGCCACGTCCACTGGAGGATGGCTTTTCCAGTGGTTTAAGGACATCCTAGAGGAGGTGGGAGGCACTTAGTGAAGGCAGATTCCTTGATCCCATCCAGGAATAAGGGACAATTAAGAAATAAATTCTTCTCAGTCCTCGGGCGGATAGTGCAAGGGTGAGGGGGACCAGGAAGTATGAGATCGGTGTGCTCAGCCACACCTAGGCCATATTTCTCTATAGGGACGAGGTATTTTGCCCCCTTGCCAAGGGGACATTGAGCATCATCCAGAGACATTTTTGGTTAGCACAGCTGGTGAGGGGTGGAAAGGTGGGTGTGCCTGGCATCTAGTGGGTAGAGGCCAGGGATACTGTAAACATCCTACAATACACAGGACACTCCCCACCGAGAGGAAGTGTCCAGCCCCAGATATCAAGAGATCCCAGGTGAGAAACAGATCGGAACTGAAACCACTCAGGTGGTGGGTGAGACCAGGACTCACGAGTACTCGCAAAGGAGAGTCACCATCCAGTCTTCTCAGGAGTCAAGACAAGCCCCATCCACCTCTATCTGTGAGCTCCCAAAATATGTATTCAAATGAGGAGTTGATATTAGATTTATCAAAACGGCATTAAACGAAGAAATACATCCAACACCTCCACCTCCTTTGGAGGAGACATCCAGCATCTAAAATTTGAAATTCTTCTCAAGTGTGAGGTCCAAGCAAATGGCTCTCCCCTCCCCTGCCCACCCTACAAGCCCTGGTCTCTGTGATTCTCAGCTAGGACAGCAAGGAGAGGCCTGACTTTCAAGCTTCCTCCTCTGCTCACTGGCCGTGTGACCTCGGACAAGTTACCTGATCTCACTGAGCTTCAGTTTCCTTGCTTGTCAATAGTGATAACCATAGCTCATGTCTAGTTAGTGCCGACGACATGCAGGCACTTTACTTGCATGACCTTATTTAATCCCCAGGAGAGGTGGGCATGGAATGGGTTTCGAAGGATGAGTAGGAGTCAGCTCTCAGCAGAGAGAAGATGTAGGAGTGGGTATGGGATGTTCCTCAGGGAGAGTGGGGAGTGGATATGAGGGCTGACAATGATGGGAAGTGGGAGTCTGGCAGGGAAGCAGAGAATTCCCTAATTCCTTGGCTCCATGAACAAGATAGTGCATTGTCCAATACTAGAACCACCAGCCACCTACGGCTATTTAAATTTAATTACAGTTAAACAAAATTACACATTTTGTTCCTCACTGACAATAGCCCCATTTCAATTGCCACATGTGCCCAGAGCACAGAGCAGATGGAAACGTTCCTGTCAGGGCAGTAAGTTCTACCAGACCACACTGCATTAAAGGGATCGTGACTGTTTCCTACAGAGCTAGCATTTTTTCCTCTCTGTTTCTGTCTGACCGACCCATAGGCAAATTAGCAAAACTGACGGCAGGTACCACCCAGCTAAGTGCTCTAAGCTTTATCTCATTTAACCATTGCAGCAGTCCCGTGAACCAGGTATTGCTATTAACACTCTTTTAGAGATGAATAAACTGAGAATTTGGAAGGTTGAGTATCCAGAATATCCAAAGTTTCACAGCTCGTAACCAGCAACACCAAGAGTTGGACCCAGCTTTACCCCGTCCACGGCCTGTGTTCTTAACCAGCAGGCTACACCGCCCACACAAACTGATCGAGTCCCACAGGGAGCAAATTCATCACAACCAGCCAGGTATTTTCCTCAAACCTGCTTATCACTGGCAGGAGAGGGGCTGGGAATCTACATAAATCCCCTAATTTTGCCCTGGGGTGAATGGAAGCAAAACAGCTCAACCTGCCTGCTCCCCACGGTGCCATATTAAAAATATTCTTCCCCTGCTCATCACACAGGACTCTTAAATAAATTTGTGTTGACAAAACACTTCGCGTGCATTCTTTAAACAAAGTTGCTAAAGGCTTAAAAAAGGAAGAAAAAAAAAGAGAGGATGATGAGAAAAGCAGCTCTCCCGGCAGATGCACGCGCGATAAGCCATGTGAGTCATTTCGGAGTTGCCTAGGTAATTGTACCCTGTAATTTTTGTAAACTGGCCTCATTCCGTGAGAGATGTTGGATGACTTGCTCTTTCGCCTCTGGCTGAGCATGAGCATCCTGACTAGTTTTTCCTGTCTCTGTTTTTAAAAAGGAAGGTTCAATCAGACCTAGTTTTCAGATCCTGGCGCTGCTCTGTGCTTGCTGTGGGACCTTGGGAAACGTACCTCACCTCTCTGGGCTCAGTTTTGGCATCCGTAAAAATGGGTCTTTAATGTCTGTTGAGAGTAAATGACATCACTTCTGTGCACGTCCATTACAGATGCTCAGACAACAACTTCTTCCCTTCTCTGCCGAATCCCCATTTATGGTCATGTGATGTCGTAGCATCTGGAATTCCAGAGATGAGAGGGAGCTGAGTGACACGAATAGCAGCCCTCTCAACAGACCATTCCTCCGTTTACCACCATCGCCTTGGGTTCGATAGTCAAGAACCATTCCCGGTGTGTTTTGGTAACATCTTAGAGGGTAAAACAGTACATTCCCTCTGAAAATTGCAGATCTCTTCAAGAGGAAGTGGCTTTGACATGAGCCATTAGGACTATGTCAAACGCAGCAAGGAGAGGCGTCGGGCTGGACCCAAGTAGACAGCTGGAGTGGCCACTCAGTGCTGTGCACTCGCTTGGGCCCTGACTTCTGATTCACCCCAAATGACTGTCAGCTCCACATGGGGGTTGGAGGTCAGGAGAAATGATGGAGCCAGGACCAGGAGTCCCCAAAGTCGGGAACATAGAACAGAGGGCTAGACAAGGGCCACCCTGGATGCCTGAGACCAAAACCGGGATGGGCTACAGAGCAAGCCACAGTGCCCAGAACCGGGGAACAGACAGACGCCCTGGAGTAGAACTGGTTAGGGGGGGCTTAATAAGAGGTAGGTTGTCAGACGCAAGAGTGTAAGAGAACAAAAGTGAGGTGAGGCTGGTCGGGAGATCTGGATTTTTTAAACCATCAAAATGCTCTCTATATCTATGAGTTTGTTTCTATTTTATTTGTTCATTTATTTTGTACTTTAGACTCCACATAGAAGGGAAATCATATGGCACTTGTCTTTCCCTGACTTACTCCACTCAGCACAATGCTCTCTTGGTCCATCCATCTTGTAGATGGCCAGATTTCATCCTTTTTTATGGCTGAGTAATGTTCCATTGTATGTACGTACCACTTCTTTACCCCTTCATCCACTGATGGACACCCAGATTGCCTCCATATATTGGCTATTGTGAATAATGCTACCATGAACGTGTGGATTCACACGTCCCTCTGAAGTAATGTTTTACGTTTCTTCAGATAAATACATCTTCAGATAAATTACTACCCCAGCTTTCTGTTTGTCTTCCTTTTCACGAAATATCTTTTTCCATCTCTTTACTTTCAGTCTGTATGTGTCTTTTAATCAAAAATGAGTCTCTTGTAGGCAGGAGATCTGGATTTTAAATGCAAAGTCAGTCCCATCTCAGAAGATGCCCAGCCTTTGGAACCAAGCTGAGATAGCTTCCTCCTAGACCTATTCGAGTTCAAAGGCCGGGAGCCAGGAAAGCTTCGTGGTTAAGAAGTCAGTCTCCAGAGTCAGGAACATGCTTGGGTTTGGATCCCAACTCCACCGTCACTAGCTGTGTGTCTTAGGATGGTGATTTAACCTCTCTGGGCCTCAGTTTCCTCACCTGGTGATGATCGTGAAGATGATGGTAATTAAGATGCTGATGATGGTCGTGATAGAGGAGGCTAGTGGGGCTGATAATGATGGTTATGGTGAATAATACGTGAGGGTGATGATGACGATGAGAGCGATTGTGGCAACGGTGATGGTGATAGTGAGCATGATGATGACACTGGTGATGACGGTGATGACGACTACGGTGGTGATGACGGTGATGCTGACGAAGAGCAGAAGCCGGATGGTGTAGATTATGATAGTGGTAATGGTGATGATCGTGATGATGATGAATAATGATAGTAGACAGAGCCTCTGCTTTCAAATGGATGTTCTGCAAATTGGGGATTAATAGTCGTACCTCATAGGGTTATCATAAAGATTAAATTAACTAAAACGTACATGCATCACATGCGTAACACATGGTAAGTGCTTAGTAAATGCTGGCTATCGTAATAATAGTAGTATTCTTTTTGTTGCTCTATTCCCATTGGCTTCATAATCATTCCTGTTCATCTTGGGCTGGTATCGTTAGTCTTATTATCGATGCCTTAGCCAGTGCTGGAATGACTTACCAGCCTGGCCCATGGACTGGTTTCCTTCCCCCTCCCTCCTGCCTCCTACTTCCTACACCATTATGTCTGATGACCATCACTTGGTCCAGGGGTTCTGCAAGGAGATGGGCTTCCTGTGTTCTTTAGGTCTATTAAGTGAGGGAGGGGTGGGGGATGAGCAAAACCCATGGCACGGCCATCCCGAAGCGATGTCCATGAAGACAGGTGTGCGCCGGATGTTGGTGCCAGGATGGATGAGCTCACCTTTGTGTTTGACAACGGGGCTGCCTTCCCCCCTGTTCCTGATGATCCTAACAAAGTAGCGAGCCGGGCACCCAAAGCTGGCTGGCTCCACGCAGAGCCATGTGGGTGAACCGCGGAAGTTCTGGAATGACTCGGGCTTTCCAGACCCGGGCAGCCAGCTGGTCACTCCTGTCCTTCACGCTGTCCTCACTTCCCCGCCTTGCCTTTCAGAGATCTGGACAGCAAGTCACACAAACCGCTGCCCCTTGGTGTGGAGAATGACCGCGTCTTCAATGACCTGTGGGGGAAGGGCAACGTGCCCGTGGTCCTCAACAACCCGTATTCAGAGAAGGAGCAGGTGAGTGGGTGGTGCCGGCTGCGGGGTGGGGGTGGGAAGCTGGAGCCTGGCGTAAGGATTTTGGCTTCGGTTTGTTTTGTTTTCTTTGAGAGCTTGCCCTTTTTCTGATTTTAATTCTGTTTCTGCATGAAAGGCACTCACTGGGGCCCGAATTTAAAAGATATGAAAAATACACCGTGAAAAGTTTTTCTCTCTCCACACATCTCAGCCATACAGTTCCCCTCCCCAGAAGCAAGCAATGCTCATCATTTTGGGGGTACTTTTAGCAATATGTTATGCCTAGATAAATACACACATGTATTCACATTTTTACATAAATGAGAGCCCGTTGTACATATTATTTTGCACCTTGCTTTTTCACTTGTCAACTTCTTTTGGAGATAAGTCCTAATAGGTAGGAAAGAGAGTCCTGGCTCTTTTCCACAGCCGCATAATTTTCCATTGCATGGCCCTGTCGTCTTCACTGAGCCAGTCCTCCAAAGGACACGGAGGTCCACTGCCAATATTTTGCTATGTCATTGCTATCCCAGCTGACACTAAATAAATAAATACCTTATTCGGCACATGGGTAGGCTTATCAATAGAATAAATTCCTAGAAGTGGAATTGTTTGGCCAAAGGTCATATTCACTTGTGAATATAAAAAAAAGATGTATTTGCCAAGATGCATTTTGGCAGCCTTTTGCTCACCTGCCCAGGCAGCTGTCAGACCAAGTCAAAGCGGCCTCAGCAAAGCACGTGAGTTTCCCAGCCCGCCTCTGCGTTGCAGTGAAGGACAGGTAGACTGACCAGCGGGACGTCGTAACGGGGGTGGTCCAGGCCACTCAGCAGGTCATCTCCTTTCTTCCCTCCCCCGCCCCAAGCCCTAGACGACACAGGCTAGGTTGCCAAGCTCTTCCGGTGCATGATCTATGGCACCTTTCACCACCAGCGCATCCGAGCCATGACTCAAAGCCTCTCCACAAAGCTTCCCAGGGGAGGAGGGGACAGTGCAGAGCCTCGGTGGGGAGTGCTTTCCTCAGCTGCCGATGGCTGGCCAGGAAGATAACGGGACGGATTCTGCAGTCGGTCAGACCTTTGCTCCCACCGGCTAATTACTCACCTCTGGCGGTGGCACCTGGGGACCTTTGGAGGACGAGCACACTTGTAGGTGTCCATTATGCTGCCTCAGAAATCAAGGTCACACTGTGAGCCAGAGGGGACTATTATCCATTGATTGAATGAACAAAGAAAGTTAATTTTTTCTTTATATTTTTTTTTCCTAATTGAAAATAAAGAGGTGTGGAATGATGCAAACCCTCCCAAGACAAAGGACAGGAAGAGGCAGCCTCAGGCGAGTTCCAGGCTGTAGACTTGATTTGTTAGGTCTGCACTGTCTTGTTCTTTGTACTTTGAACTGATTTCCAATATTTAAAAATTTTTTATACAAATATATTGACGGCTTCTCTTTAAAATGTGGACAGCCTGGCTACATGGAGCCTATATCCTTATGAGGCAATATAAGAATGTCTAGATAGCTGCCCCTCTAGGCAGGGCATGGGCTCTCTGGTTTGCCACAATCTCCACCACTCCCTACTGTGCCCCTCTCATTAAGTTAGGATGAAAGTCTACTCTTTTTGTATCCGTGTCTTTATTATAAGTGGTAGGTAGAGATTGACCGAGAGGTTCGTATATTTTGGGGAAGATGAGAATGGTTTCATGTTTTATGAAAGCGAAGAATTTTCTTGTGTGTTTAACATGCAAACTGGTGTTCTGTCCTGAAATTGCTCAGCCTGCTTGGCTGACCTACCTTACCTACCTGCCCCTCTAGGCATCCCAGTTTGTAATTGCTGGTCTGCAGCAACCCCCGAGATCTGGAGTATAGGGGAGAAGCAGAGGAGGCCTTGACCCTACCAGAAAGACTCTTAAAATCCTGCTGAATTCTGGGCAACAGCAGGAGTGAGGCTGTTTCCTTTCATGCCATCTACTTTGGTTAGACAGTGACAGCTTGAAAAACATATCCTTGAACTTCAAGCCTGGGGAGTGGGCATCAATAATGGGACAGGGGCAAGCATGATTAATAGGACCACTGGCCGCCTTTGCAGGGCATCATTGTGCAGTGATCAGTGTCGTCGCCCCTGCGGGCCTCAGTAGCAGAATACCGTAGCCTGGGTGGCTTATAAATTTATTTCTCACAGTTCTGAAGCTGGGGAGTCCAAGATCAAGGTGCCAGCAAATTCAAAGTCTGGTGCAGGCCTGCTTCCTGGTTCATAGATAGCTGTCTTTTTGCTGTGTCCTCATGTGGTGGAAGGGACAGGTCTCTTCTTAAAAGGGCACTAATCCCATTCATCAGGGCTCCACCTTTCTGACCTCTCCACCTCTCAAGGGCCCCACTGCCCAATACCCTCACATTGGGGATTAGGTTTCAATGTGAGAATTTCAGAGAGAGACAAACATCTGGTCTATAGCAATCAAGGAGACCCAATTGCCTTTGGGTCTCTGCAAAAATGGCAATTTCTTGTCCCTGGAGAAGAAGGAAGGGTTCTGTAGACTAAACCCTCTTGCGGTTAAGATGGCCAGAAAGCTTTGGACATGGGAGCCCCTGGAAGCACGACACACAGACTGGTCGCACTTGGCATTTACTTTCCCTCCTCAGCCATCACCGAGCCCTCAATGTAGCCCATGAGCTGAAAAAGTCCAAAACCACTGGCCTGCGAGGTCATCCTGGCTCTGTGGTCTGAGACTTGATTTTCCAAACCTCAGAAAGAGAGCTGAAAGGAGCAGAGACCCCAGCACCCAGTTATGTTTGCATCTCAGAGCTAAGGAGGTGCCCTGTGTACCTCCCGCGGGACATCTCTGTAGCCACGGGCCTCGGAAATGTTTTCCAGGCTGAGCAAATTCATAAAAACATCAACATTCTCCTTTCTGACCTGAAAGGCCAGCTCCTATGCCAGCACATCCTCTACCTCCTCAAAGCCTCTTTACCTGGAGCCTCTGGAACCAGCTCTCTTCCTCCCAGGTGCAACCCAAGCTGCTTTCTCAAGCGTTCACCATGGGGGTTAGCCTTGTTAATGACACAAGGGGAGACCCAGCCATTCCCTGAGCCAGGAAGGCAGGAGCGCGTGGACCAGCAGCCAATCTGCATTTTCCCCCAAGGACTGGGCAAAAGGCAGCAGAGCCCCAGTGAAGCAGGGTGGTTGCTGACTCTGAAGTCTATAAACTCTTCGAAAGAATCGTGAGGTCTGTCCCATCCTCCTCCATGTTCTCTTTTGTCCAAATGCAAGGAAAATCGGCCTCAGAGACACCTTCTCCTGAGTAAGTCTCAGAAGGCTGAGCTGTTAATCTCCAGCTAGTGGTCATTTCTCTTGTTGGTAGGTCAGCGGTGAGTAGGGCCAGCGAAATTCGAGTCCCTGGTCAGCAGACCATACTGCGTGAGTGACCATGATGCTCATCTTTAACACCCCCTTGCAGATTGCATCTGGCCTGGGCCAGTAGGTAGAATGAATCCCTTAGCCCCTCGCTATCCACCCCACACCTGCCATGTGCAAAGCTCAAACACTTCGTCCCTGAGACCTTCACACTTGAGACCTTCACAGACAAATGTGGGGAGACAGCCAGTTCATCCTAGAATAGAGGGGGACCCAAAGTGCTGTGGGAACGTAAATACCTCAGCAGGTAACAGGGAAGGTTTACCCAAGGAGGTGACGTTTGGTCTTGGTTTCGAAGATTCCTAGGAGTTTGCCTGGAAGAAAGTGGGAACAGACGCTGCAGTGAAAGGAACAGCTGAGGCGGATACACTGCATTTTTCCGGCTGAGGATCATTGTTAGGCTTCTGAGGCTGTCTCGAGTGTTAAAACCCGGGAGACACATAGTGAGTTTTGACACCATTCATAATAATCCTCTTAAGGGAAAATGCTAACCTGATTAAATGTCACGAGAAACTGCTGCTGCCCATTCTCCTCCCTGCGAGACTTTAGGATTTGAATGGAGCCCTCTCGCCCGTCGTCCCTTCTTATTAAGCATCTATTTCCCTTGCCTGCCGGATCTGCTCTCTTAAGGGCTAAGGGGTGGAACCATGCCAGGCTGGAGGGTAGAACATCTATTTTCAGATGCTAATTAAGCATCAGTCTAATCCTCAGTGGGGGCAAGGGGTCTCGGGCTGGGGGGAGGGGAGTCAGAGTTGCATTTGGGGTCCTTTTCTCTTATTCAGCCTGTTGCCCCTCTCTGCAGCCTCTTGCTGGCAAAGGCTGCTGGTCCTTGCACACCTACTTGCACTCCTCCCTCCCACCACCTTGCAGGGAGCCTGGCACTTCCTCACCCCTGGGGACCTAGGGCTTGCTGGCTGCCTTCCAAATGTCAAAATCTGTTGAGAAGCTTTTCTCTCCTTCCAGGTAAGTGTCAGCATCCCCCCAGCCTCTCTGGAGAGCTCCAAATTATGAGGCAAGTGGGGGGTGCTTGTGGGTCCCCAATTTTCAGAGGATCAGAGGTCACCAGGGCCTCTGGCTACAGGAGCGCACACCCCAAACTGGCCAGCTGGTGCCGGTTTTGCCAAAAACCCAAAACGGGGCGGCCAGACCCAGCTAGGCTGTGTGTGAATGAAGGCAAACCTGCAAAACGCTCTGCCTCTCAGCGACAACCCGGCCTGCCGCAGGGGGACCTTCTAAGTCGGCCCTGACTTTCTGCAAATGAATAATGTTGGGATAAAAATAACAATAATGCTGCTATTCATACCACCTTACAGGGGTGTGGCCATTCTAACCCTCAGACTCACCCACAGCCCGGGGCCAAACACTCAGCTCTGCGGGGCAGCCCACGTTCAGCCTCTGCTCACTGGTGACCTTGGTCAGACAGCTAATTAATTAATGTCTGTTCCGACCTTTAGTTCCTAACAGGGCCTAATAGACTCATCAGGCTATGGGGAGGATAAAACGAGATAACGTATGAGATGACAGCATCACCTATAACAGCGATAGCTAAGGTGTGTTGAGCCGCGGCAGGCGTGGTGCTAAGCACCGAAGGCCCTCAGTCTCATTTCATCCCCAGCCCAACCCAACGAAGGACTAGTGCTGTCCTCACTTTCCAGGTGAACAAACTGAGGCACAGAGGATTTACCAGTTTAATGAAGGTCACATGACGAGTAAGTGGGGGAGATCGGAGGCAGACAGGGGAAAAGGCGCTATTCCTGTTTTACACCCTTGTGGCCCAGAAAGGGAAAGCGAGCATTCAGAGTCCCGGTGGCAGAGCGGCACCTCTGCCCCTTTACAACCACCTCGCCAATCATTCAGCTCAGTGTGGCGTGTGTTATTTGTGCCTCTTCGAAGCCAGGCTCTGGGAGCGCACAGAGGAGGAAGCAGCAGGTGGGAAGGCCAGAACTTCCAGGGCCCGGGTTCCATCCACGCCCTGCCCTGTGGCCTGTTAGATGTGAAAGGAAGGAGGGCCACTTCAGCTCTCAGAGCCTCTGTTTCCACATCTAAACAATGGGTTACCATGACAATGCCACGAACCAGGGGATGCGCAAGGACCTGGCTAGGGTGGACACGAAATGCAGGCATTTACTAAGTGTTATTCGAAAGGAAACGGAACTGAACCTGATCCCTGACCTTGAGGAGTCCACAGCTGAAGCATCATCTATCTTTTCATCAGACGTTTGCCTTGACCTCCAGAAAGTGCCACTCCCAAGACAAGCTACAGACGAAGACACGCACACAGCTCAGCCGTTCTCACCCTGCGAGGGCTGGGGATTTGCAGAACCACGCAGGGACCTGCCCCCACCCCCACCCCCTTCCCCCCGCTGGCTCCGGCAGATTCCTTCGGCTCCATTTGGGCTGCCGTCTTGGGGTGCCTGTTGATAATAACTCCCTCCTCTAAGCCTCTTAGAAGCACCTGAGAAACCTCCTGTGTTTTGGGATTAACTTCTCCCTGTGGGAGGGTACCCCAAATCCCTAGCTAGGACTTGCTATGAAAGTCACTTTTGTCCCCCAGCTCAGTCAGGCCAGCTGTCCCTTACCTGGGTCTGGCTCATGAGTGGAGTTAGACACCCAGGTTGGACTATTCCAATAGCATCTTTCGTCCCCTCCCCTGTCTCAGGTTACCCACTGTTCCCGGGCATCCTCAAACAGAAAACAAAGGACCCTCGACAAAGATGCTTTCCAGGAATTTACAGTGAACAGTTCTCCCCCAGGCCCCCCAAGCCAGCAGAATCCAAATCTCGCTGGTGTTTCTCTTTCCTCCACCCAAACCGTCAGCTGCTCAGTGACCCCCCGAGTGTTTATAGGTCACTTAGGCGTGAAACCAACTTTCCGTGTCCTGCTGCCCTCGGTGTTCAGAACCAGGGTAGAGCCGGGAAGTGGGGCCTGAGGTGAAGGGTGTTTGGGTTCAGCCCTGCTGGAATTTCCACCTATTTTGCTAACTGTTTGTTTTCGTAGTGAGTATATTCAATGCAAGCTGTCCCAACTCTTATCCCAGTAGGACAATGACATTCTGGTTCAGTAATCAATGACATCACTGCAGGCTCACTCATTGCATCAAACTATAGTCACACTTTTTTCCCCAGATAAGGCCAGGTTGGGTCAAAGTCATTTCCCCTCCTCTCTTTGCAAATTGACATCAGTGACCCAAACGCCCTCCAAACAGATCCGAGAGGTCAGCAGATACCCAACCTACTTCCATTTCCTGCGGGTCCCAGGATATTTTAAAAGGTGAAAAGGCCAAAACATAATCATGAAACTTGCGTATTTTAAATATTTACATTGAGCAAGTTAATGCTTTTCATAAACACACACACACACACGTACAGTGCAATATAACGGGGAAAGGCCGCCAGGTAATTGTAGGATTGATTGTGAAATTCATTCAGAGCGCACATATACATCGTAGTCTGGTAATGGGACTAAGTTTATAGTTGTGTCGTACCATCTGGTCATCCCGTGACCTCCTTGCAACTGTAAACATAAACCTACTTGGAGAAAACATCAACCATCTGACTTACAGACCCCTAATCTCCAGAGGCCCTCCTCTGTGCACCCCAACTGTGCTGGGTCTGACTCCGAGCACCCCCTTCCTCACTCCTCCTCCACAGACTGTAGAACGACAACTGTTGAATCAGGGGCGAGGCAGGGAGAGGGGGTGGGAGCATACGGGGTTTCAGGCTTCCGCGGAGTTATTATAGAGAGTGAATCACTTGAGAAATAAGGCTTTGAACACACAGCAAGGAAATTAGACTCCGAGGTACTAAACACAGTTGGTTACGTTTTATAAGTAGCAATTGTTTAATTGCACGGATGGGTGCGGACCTGCTGGTTGGCAGGTCTGCGGTTCTGGACCCTGAGCTGCGACAGCTCGTAACTGGGTTATCTTTGCCGCCACGAAGAGGTGGTACCCACAGCTCTGCCCCTGGGTGCTGCAGCTGAGGGCACGGTGTGTGGCGTCCGGCCCCTGGTGGGGGTGGCCTGCTGCCCAGCTCGGCCCCAGGGTGCTGCCCTCATTCAGAACAAGCCACGCGGGGCGGGTTGCTACAGACCTACAATGAGGGAGCTGTCGCAGGGGGCAGCGGGGAAGGACTCGGAAGCTGCTTGCTTTGTGCAGGTTGGGGCCTCGGCCCTGGCATTCGTTTCCTAGCTCTGTCGGAAGAAAGCATCACACACCGGGTGGCTTAATCAATACAGAAATCGATCGATCGTCTCCCAGTTCTGGAGGCTGGAAGTCTAAAGTCAAGGCGTCGGCAGGGTTGGTTCCTTCTGAGGGTTGTGAGGGGGGATCTGCTTTGACTCGCAGGTGGCCGTCCTCATAGTCACTTGACGTTCTCCCGACGTGCATGCAATCTCATTTCCACTCTTTACGAGACACCCCCTCTGTGGGGTTAGGGCCCACTCTAATGACCTCATTTTAATTTAATTACCTCGTTAAAGACTCCCGATAAAGTCCTATCTGCGGTTTTATATACAAACTGGAGCAGGACATATAAATGAGGAAGGGACATAGTTCAACTATGACAGCTCCTGAGATGTTTTGTGTCTCACAGGTGCCTGCCTCCCTGCTGTCAGGCTCTTATCCCCGTTTCCCTGCTGGTGACAGCCTATAAGTGGGGGAGGGCAGGGCGCCTGGCTTCTGTTTCTAGCTCTTCCCCATTCTGAGGCCTGGCGTTTATCTTCCCGCCCTAAAATCCTCCCTCCTTCACCTTCCCAGCACTCCTGCTCCTCACTCCCCAGCTTCCGCCACGAGGCCCAGCGAGCGCCCACTTCCTCAGGCTGGAAGCTTCTGAGTCAGTGTCAACTGGGTCCTTTCCCTTCTCGTTCCCTCCTCCTGCTCCCAGCACCCCGATCTCCACCTCCTCCCCTCCTGTCCTCTGCTGCTGCAGCTGTGTTTTCCACCCTGGCGGCTTCTCGCCTGCGTTGTCACAGCCTCCCCCTCAGGGGTCTCTCTCCGCCTTCACCCCCTAATCTACAGTCCTGGCAGTTACATATTTCCCAACACTCAGCTCCTCTGAGGTCAGTCCCTCAATCGGGCATCTTCAGGGTTCTCCATTTTCTACTAAATCAAGACCAAAGTCTCTGGGTTAGCAGTTAAGGGACTCCACAACTTGGCGAGGCATTTAGACCTGGGATTAGCCAGCTCAAAATGCCAAAAGGAAATTCCACAGCCTGGACGGCTTAAACGACAGAACGTTATTTCTCACAGTTCTGGAGGCTGGAAGCCCAAGGTCAGGGGACCAGTGTGGTCGCGTTTGGTGGGGGCTCTTCCTGGCGTGCAGATGGCTCCCTTCACTGTGACCTTACATAGCCTTTCTTCTGTGTGTGTGGAGAGAGAAAGAAAAGAGAAAGATGTCTCTTCCGCTACGTATAAGGGCACCAATCCTATCAGATTAGGGTCCCACCCCTATCGCCTCATTTAACGTTAATCCCCTCCTAAAGGCCCCATCTACAAATACAGGGATATTGGGGATTAGGGCTTCAATCTATGAATGCGGGAGGGCCACACCAGACCTCCAGTGTTTGTTGAACATGCATTATGTCGTGGGCTCTGGTCGAGGGGTCGGAGATGGAGCCAAGTGAATAGTGGGGAGGCAGAAAACTATGTAGATACACCTATAAATCTAAAAGACATGTACATGAGCATGCAAACACATGTACACTCACAGCAGTTGCAAGGAATGATGGTAAGTGCCGTGGAGGAAAATGTGGCATAGTGAAAAGAGTGGGGGAGCGGACAGTAGCAGGGATGGAGCACCGTGGCAACAGAGGATCAGGAAAGATCTCTAAAGCAGCAACATGTGAGCAGATGGAGACACAGAAAATAGCTGAGAGTTCGACCCCTGGAATTCAATCCTTCGGATCAGGAGTCTGCAGACTCTTCCTGTAACGGACAAGATGGGAAAGACCTTGGGTTTCATGGGCCATACATGTTAGTCTCCATCACGACCACCCCGTTCTGTTGTTGGGTCTCAAAAGCCGTCAGAGACAACACAGAAAGAAAGGAGTGTGGCTGTGTGCCCATAAAACTTGATTTAGGGACTCTGAATTTGAGCGTCATATAACGTGCACGTGTCGTGAAACATTATTCTTCTTTTGATTTTTTTTTTTAAATAATCTTGGGGGAAAAAAAAAAAACATTCTTAGGCTGCACCAAAACAGGCGATGGACCGGATTGGGCCCATAGGCCACAGTCAGCAGACCCCTGCTTTCGAGGACACAGCTGTGAGGTCTTCTTCCTAATTGTGGGATGGGAGTGGGGACCACCATAGGGCCTGGCACACAGTAGGTGCTCCATAGTATTCCCTGAAGGAGAGAAAGAAGGAAGGGAAAAGAGAGAAATCAGGGTTTCAAAACGCCTACAAACTTGAATTCCTGGCTCCAGGCCCCAGGCTGACGTGACCTCACCTCACTGTCTCCTCTTGGGCTGCAAGACCATTTCGTTTCCTCGGAACCTCTGCAGGCTCTGATGCAAAGAGGGGTCGACACAACCGTTGAAATGCCCGCAAACTCAGAGCCTGCTTTCCAAATCGAAGAGCAGGCAGCCCTCCCACAGAACCCACTAGGTCCGGTCACGGTCTCCTGTCAGCCGAAAAGCTTCCATTGTCCACCCCAGACACAAATCCAGAAAAAGACACATAAAGCCGCAGCCCAAAGCCCACTTGTGCCCTGTCCCCAGCATAATAACTCCCAAGTGCCACTAATCTGCATTTTTAATCAGAGCACTTCAGTCCCCACTCAGAGAAGTCATTTGCATCCCTCATGCAGGGCCCCTGACTGCTATATTAATCTCCCATTTGTCCCCTCCTGAGTCATCTAATATTACTGCTGGCTAATTAAAACATCAAAGCCCCAAGTACAACAGCCCTGCCTAGGCCTCCTAATGCTGGGTTTCAAGTGTGCGGTTCAGCACAACCCAGGGTGGGGAGTGGCACGGCTGGCGCTCGGGCCCCCCATCACCGGGCTCGTAATGACCACCCCTGGCACATCTGGAACCTCAACAGATGGCCTCTTTTATTAGGCCTGTTAGCTTGCTCCCTCTGCTGCCTGCCAATCAAGGCTGTCGGCTGCCCACCCACCGGCCACACTGCACACCTCTTCTTCCTCTTGTGTGTCTGCCCTCCTACCCTTTCCACAGGTCATGGGGCTCAACCCCCATGCTAGCACCACCCCTGTGATCCCCCCTGGGATTCCAGCTGCTCCCCAGCCTCCAGGGCATACATGTAGGTGGTCCAGAGAGTGTCTAAACCTGCGGAGTGATGCCTAATGTGTAGGGAGGATGGCTGGGTGCCCCCCACATGGGCAAGGTAGGACTGAGGAATTTGTCACGACAAAGGCCTATCCAGACGTGACTTCCATCACCTGCGTGGCTGCTAGAAGAGACAACCGTGGAGACAGAATCCTAAAGAAGTATTCAGAATGTCTTCCCAGGCCTTCAGAGGAAGCGGGGTTGTTTGTGCGTGGCTTCACATGGGGACGCAAGTAAAATAACTTAGACTTTGGCAGGAAAGGAAGTGCAAATGAAGGGAAGAACTCATCCAAATCCCTCTCCTCCAGCTCCCAGTATGGTAGTAGTATAGTAATAATACTTGTAGCGAGAGCCGGAGCAGCAATGATACTAGATGCCGTACTAACTAGCCTTAGCAGAGTCATAACACCAGTTGGAATAGGCACTGGCTAACATTTAGGAGGTGATTGCAGCTGTCCAAGTGAGAGATGGTAGTGCCTTGGGCAAAGGAACGGATGGATTTTCGATCTATTTAGAAAGCTAAGATGGCTAGGGGTGGGGAGGAGTAGGTTTGGGAGATAAAGAGGATGATGTCCAGGACAGCTCCCACCTGTGGCTTGTACAGGTGAGGGGATGCTGGTGCCCAGCACTGAGATGGGAACCCCTGGTCTGGCCAGGGAGGAGTGGGAGGCCATGAGTTACCTTCCTTTTGTTCTCTGCTTTCGCTGCCTGTTCTGTTCTAGAGCTATCTTTAATCGTGGTATGCTGTTCACCTGCCTCCTCTTTCCCAGACTCCAGTGTGGCAGCGTGGATATCTTACTATGGAGCTGGCCCCCGGCCAGAAGGGTGGCTATGATATGCCCCTCACCTCAGGACCTTTGCACAAGCTGTTCTCTCTGCCTGCAAGACCCTGCGCCCCCTTCTTTGCCTGGTGAATACCTGCTTGTCTTGACTTAGGAGTTAAATTCTCTGTCTGGGTCAGGTGCCTCTTTTAGGTGCTCCCACGGCCTCCTGTATCCTGCCAACGTTCCATGTCATTGCACCCATTGCTCTCAATTATAGCGGCTCATTCAAATACGATTCCCTCCTCCCCCGTCCATTGGATTGTGAACTCCATGAGAGCAGAGATCACACGTGTTTAGTTTGTCACTGCAGCCCTGGCCCTTGCTGCCTTGCCTAGCACACAGGAGATACTCAATGAACATGTGTTGAATGAATGAATGAGCAAATGATGGCCAAGAAGCGCAGTTGTCAAGCAGGTAAGGGCATGGTTTGAGAGCAGGACTCCTGGCTCCAGCTTACTAGGTCTGTTAATCTCTTGGGCAACTTAATTAGCCTGTCGGTGCCTCACCTGTGAAATGGGGAGGATGAGGTTTTTGCTTGGCATGTGCTAAGTCCTCATTGAATGGGAGCTTTCGGGAGCAGTCCTTCGGGGCTCTCTGTGGCGCTTCTGTCCTGGGCTTAGCCCATTTAATGGTCATTCACAGCTCCCTCACCCACCTAAGGTCCTCCAGGTTGATGGGATGTGGATCCTACCTCCCTTCTGATTTCATCTCCTTGCATTTGCCCTGATTCCTGTACTCCAGCCGCACTGGCCTCCTCTCTGGTCCTGTAAATGTAACAAGTTCATCCATCCCTACCTCAGGACCTTTGCACTTGCCCTTTCCTTCTCCACTTAATCACTATCACCTCCCTCGGCTTCATATCCTTGGCACCACCTGAAATTCTATTGTTCACGTACTTGTTTACTTACTGTCTCCACTTCTCCTGCAACAATGCTCCAGAAGGGCAAGCACCCTGTCTGTCTTGTTCACCACAATTGCCTAATAGCACCTACCTCAAGGTCATGGCCCATCACTGTTCTCTTCAGCATGATGTCGCTCATCTTCAGCTCTTCTTCTCCCCTCCCTTCCTTGGCTGTCATGTCAGGATGTGCCCACTGCCTCTCCTTTACGGTTGCTGAGTGACTGACTGAACCTTGTCCAATGCATGGTCACACCTCCGCCCAGGCAGGTAGACAATGACCTAGAAAAACCCGTGGCAGAATGTGATCCTTATCCATGAGTCTGAAATGGAGAAGCCACCTCAGTTAGTCCAGGACTATCCTCCTTCACCCACTGGACAACTTTATTACAGACATGAACGCAAATGGTGGACTGAAGGTGTTTGAGACAGAGGGAACAGGATGAACAAAGGCCCTGAGGCCGGGCCAGGCTTGGCAGTTCTGAGGAGCAGAAACCTGAAATCTGAGGGAAATGTTCTATGCTTCAAACCTGTCCAATTTAAACCTTCTGGTTTTCTCCGTACTTGCTAGAAATGGTGAGTTTGGGTGGTAGCCAGAAGGCCCAGAAAGCCAAGTAACTTGACCCAACTTCAGGCTTTTTTTTTTTTTTTAATGTTTCCATCAGTTTATTTTCTGACGCAGCCTCGGGTTTGATTCCTCAGCAGCCCAGAGGACTGTTATCCTTCGGAGAGACTGATGGCATCCTTTCAGTCCCTTAGTCATTCAACAAACATTCACTGAGTCCTCGCTATGTGCCAGACCCTGTGCTGGACACCAGAGAGACCATTTTTGAATTCCTGACCCTGCTCCCCAGAACAGAATCCAAAAGGCTCTTCCATGGCACCTCATTCCACACAGCTGGAGGAACCAGGTTCTCAGCCGCCTTGCACAGGCCATCCAGGGAGAGTCAGCATCCCTCTGTGCAGACAGCTGGTAACTTGAAGCAGATTCCAGGAAGAGCAACGCCTCTTCCCGTCCCACTGGAGACAGTTTTCCAATGTTCTCAAGACCCGCCTAACATCCCGTCTTCATTCTCTCCTCCAGCCCCCCGCCTCGGGAAAACAGTCCCCCACAAAGAATGGTAGCCCCTCCAAGTGCCCCCGCTTCCTCAAGGTCAAGAACTGGGAGACTGACGTGGTTCTCACGGACACTCTCCACCTTAAGAGCACACTGGTGAGTATTTCAAGAGGGTGCAGACCAGGATTTCTCAATCTCAGCACTTCCCACATTTGGGGCTGGATAATTCTTTGTTATGGGGATTGTCCTGTGCGTTGGAGGCTGTTCCGCATCACCCTTGGTCTGTGCCCACCAAACATCAGCAGCCCCCCTGAAGCTGTGGTTACCAAAAATGTCTCCAGATATTGCCAGTTGTCGCCTGGGTGGAAAATTCACATCTGTTTGAGAACTACTGTTGGACACTCACTCGTGTAAACACTTTCATTTGTGACCCTCGAACCCAAAAGAATCTAAGGGGAGCCGCTGGTTCCAAATGCATTCTCTTTGTCTCTCACAGTCTCGCCACTGAGGGAGTATTGAAAAAACTCTTTCTTCCTTTCCCAGTGCATCCTCTAAATTTTTATTTTGTACTTTTAGCAGTTGAGAATCTGATGTGTTAAAATTTGGTTGAAAACCGGCCTCGTGGAGGAATGTTGTGTCGGTTATCCAGCTATTGTGGTGTAACAAATTGCCCCCAAATTTAATGACTTCAAACAACAACCACTTATTATTTTTCAAAGTCTGTGGATTGTCTGGGTGGTCCTGCTGATCACAGTGGATCTCGTGCATCTGTAGTCAGCTGAGCCGTCAGCTAAGGTCCAGGATGGCCCTGGCTGGGGTAACTCAGCTCTGCTCCATGAGGTCTCTCCTCCTCCAGCAAGCTGGCTCGGCCTTGTTCACATGGTAGGTGCAGGGCTCTGAGGGAGTGAGCAGAAACATGGAAGATCTCTTGAAATCTAAGCATGACTTATGTCACATTCTTTTGGCCGAATCAGCCCAGATTCAACAGGTGAGAGAATAAGTTCCAGCTCATGCTAGAGAGTTGCTAAAAAGTCACATCGCACAGGGTGTAGATACAGAAAGGAGAATAATTGGGGCTGGTTTGTTCTGCAATCAACATACCATAGATGGTTTGCATGAGTTCCTGGAGCCACTCTACTATCTCCTTCTCGATCAACATAGGAGCAGAAAATATTTTGGGATTCAGTAACAGAGGTTCTGATTCCCAGGGAATGACAGTTGAGAAGAGCAAACACTTTCAGATATGCTGTTCATCATCCCTTACCTTGGCTGATGACCACATCCAACGACGGTCTGAAGCTGGTATTTGAGAAATCCCCTTTGGGAATTAAAGGCCAGGTAAATTCCAGCATGAACAGCAGATCTAGGTCTGCAGCCCCAAACCTGTCAAACGTGGGCAAAACCAAGCGATAGCCCAAACGTCTCTTTTCCTTCCAGGATACGGGATGCAGCGAGCACATCTGTATGGGCTCCATCATGCACGTGGCTCAGCAGGTACGAAGGCCCGAAGACGTCCGCACGAAAGAACAGCTCTTCCCTCTCGCCAAAGAGTTTATTGATCAGTACTACTCGTCGATTAAAAGGTGAGTTTATGTTGACTCTGAGGAGCCTGGGGTAGGTGACTGAGTGCTGGGGACAAAGATTTCAGCTCCAGCTTTGCAGACAGTGGAACCAAGGCCTGAGCATTAAAGCCTCTGCCTGCCATACCCAGAGGTTAAAAACTGGTGGCCCAAGGACCAAATCTGACCCACCCTCTAACATGTTTTTATTTGGTCGACAGAGTGTTGCTTAAATTCAAAACATTTCAAGCAATTTCACACCCCGTTATCCACCCTAAAGAAACTCTCACACTTGTCCATAAGAAGGAATGCATTAAAATGTTCACTGAAGCATTATTATAACCAGAAAAAAATTAAAATTAAAGGACCAACTGGAAGTCACCACAACTCCAGGAGAATCTGTAAAGAAGGTGGTGTTTCCTGTGATGGAATGCTATACAGCTGTAAAAAATGAGTGGATTAGCACTCTGCACGTTCATGGGAACGAAGCTCAAAAATGACTTCGAGCAGAAGAAAGAAAGGACAAGTTACAAAAGGACACATTGAGGTCATCACTATTTATATAAAAATGTTCAACGTGCAGGAGAACACTGTCCAAGACTTAGAGGATATACACACACGTGGCAGCAGGGTATAAAGCATGAGAATGGTAAATGCCACAATCAAGGCAGCAGTCACTTCGGGGAAGAAAGCAGGCTCTGATAGGGGAGTAGTCCCCGAGGAGTTATAACGTTATTTCTTTTTTATTTATTTTTCTGAGGCTTGGGGCAGGAGTGTTCATTATATTCTTCCCTGTGTCCTTTTTGAAAGTCCGAATTTTTTGATCATAACTTTTTTTAACTCTCTAAAACTGAATTCATTGCCATCGTTTAAAGTCAGAAGAGTTTCTTTTCAAAATCAGGTGTCTAGTTTCTTTTGAAAGAAGACGTGGCAGTATTCCTATCAAGTGACTACTGGCTACAGCAGAGTTGGGGCTGTCCCCGGGGACCCACCTGTTTGCCGCAGCCCCCACTCAGCCCGTCCAGTCACTGCTGGGCCCTGGTGGGCATGTGAGTGTGCAGGCTCTGCTTTATGCTTGAATTATCGTGTCCAGAACTCAACTCCGACTTTCTGTGGTTTCTGGCCTCCAGGAACAGCCCGTTCCTCCCACCAACCTCTAATTTTGGAGAAAAGGTGATACTCCCGTGTCCCTTCCCTCCTCACGCAGATTTGGCTCCAAAGCCCACATGGAGAGGCTGGAAGAGGTGAACAAAGAGATTGACATCACCAGCACCTACCAGCTCAAAGACACGGAGCTCATCTACGGGGCCAAGCATGCCTGGAGGAACGCCTCCCGCTGCGTGGGCAGGATCCAGTGGTCCAAACTGCAGGTAGGCGGGGGGGCTCCTGCACCTTGACAAGCCCTCAGACAGCGGGGGGTCGGGTGGGGAGCAGGGAGATGACCTGTGGCCATGGCGAACTATCAGGTAGTGGCCATCAATACCAAATCTGGTTTCTAGCTATGTCTCATTTAGCCGACCCAATATTTTTTTCTTCTTTAAGTGGATTTGTGTGTCTCTTCGTGGAGTCTGTATGCTCCCGTTTACTGCAGACCTCACTGCCCCCTTTTGCTTTGCACCTACCCTCTTTGCTTATTTATGTTATCTTCCTACTCCATGAAAACATCGGATTCTGTGTCCCTGGGTAGGGTTTTTTTTTCCCCCCCCTCGGGGAAAGAGCTTCAAGTTGGAAGTAGATTAGGAATCAAACGCAAGGGTTTGTCTTTTGTCTGATTTTTGCTTTATTTTCTAATCTCTAATCCCTAACAATCTCACAGAAACGATGACCAGCACGCTAAAAGTCTCTCCTTTACTTCACCATCTCTTACCCACACATCACTTATGCTCCATGCCCTCTTTGAGGGGATTTTTCCTGGTTTGAGGGAGTAGTGAGATGCTCACTCGTCCCGTGGGGAGGCAGCTGGAGTGGGCTCTGGGCCCTCCTCCAATGGGAAGTGGCGCTGGGGGGGCCGAGGAGGGAAGGAGGCCACCGGCCCCATGATGCCCCTCTTCCAGGTGTTCGATGCCCGCGACTGCACCACGGCTCACGGGATGTTCAACTACATTTGCAACCACATCAAGTATGCCACCAACAAAGGGAACCTCAGGTGAGCTGCCCTGCTCGGGGCGGGGGAGTCGAATGTCACCAGTTGGGTCTGGAAATGTCCCCCTTCCCCTCTCCGGGAGATAGGCCAAGCTGGGAGAGGTGGCTTGGCACCCTTGCTCCACCCTCTGTGACCCATCTCTTCTGGGAGAAACAGACTCCCATGTGGTTTGCAAAGCTACAACCACCAAAATCTTGTTCAGCCCACAGTTTGTGATCACCCACGGAGGGGCCAGGAAGGGGCGTTTCTCATTCGTGGGAATCAGAAAGTCCCGTTGCCAGTGGTGACCTGTTTGTACCAGCTCCAGCTCCTGTTGCCTGGAGCCGCCTCAGCATCCCTCTCCGATTAAAAGGCAATTTCTCTCCTCGCTGCTGTGGGGTCTGCTCCTTCAGGCTCCCACACCTTGGACTCCTCTTGCCCCATACGTAGAACAAAGCCACCAGAGAGGCACCAGTGTGAGCTGCCACATTGGCAAGCCACAGCTGGGTGAGGAACAGCTGCAAGGGAACAGCTGGGGCCCCCCCAGACAGACGGCTACACTTGTTAATCCTGCTCAATTAGTCCTGCCCTGACATCTGTTCCCGGCTCCTGAGGACCAGCCCCAGCTCCGGGCTAATCCAGAGATATTCCCACAAGCCTCCGGGCTGCACTGAGCTCATCCCCAAAGTGGCTTGTTAGCACGGAGCATGGGGTTCCTCGCATGAGTCTCGTCCTTGGGAAGGCGGCAGTGTTCACCCGCTGAGCCTGCCCGTAAGGACAGGCCTGTCATCTAAGCTCGGGGCCTGTGTGGGGCTTCAACTGCACAGGCTCACTCATATACAGGTTATTTTTCAAGAAATGCAGTAAGTGTGCTTTCTCTTCCTTGTGATTTTCTTCATCGTATTTTCTCTTCTCCAGCCTACTTTATTGTAAGAACACATCGTATAAGACACATAGCATACAATGTACGTTGTTTATGTTATCGGTAAGGCTTCCTTCTGGTCAACAGTAGGCTCTTACTAGTTACATTTGGGGGGGAGTCGAACATTAGATGCAGATTTAAAACTGTACAGGGAGTCAGTGCCCCCTAAACCCCACACTATTCAAGGATCAACTGTATAGCTTTTTCCTAAAACACCTCACCCCTCAGAGAACATCCTGCCGTTAAAGGCAGTCTCAGCCTCAAGGGGCACGTGCGACCTTCTGGTCGTTTCCAGGATGTGCTGTGACAAGGGGATATTGGGCGGGGAAAGCTCACAGGCCAGACACCACACCCCTACTTTTATCAGCATATACTGGGGAGTCTGCACGAGATCTTCCATTGAAGAAAACATTCAGCTGGTGCTTTTCTGACACGTTTTGAACCACACACATCCAGACACCGAGGGGCCATAAGAGGATGTGTACCACATATAGAAATCATCCAAACAGAGGCAGGCAGGCAAGAGGGAAGAAGGGGGAGAGAGAGAGAGAGATGTAATTCCGACCGTGCAGGAGGGCACTCGACTTGCCACTCACGAGCTTCGGCTTAGGAGACGCGCGCAGGAGATGAGAGAGGCCTACGTGTGTTGGTTATCTTTGTCATCGGTCTCGGTTCCTGCACACAGACGAAGCATCCCACCGTCTGTGATTCTGCTGTTTCTAAACGTGCTTTTTAAATATACGTATATATATTACACAAACACCCTTGGTCTGGTGCTCCACCAGAGGAGCGGCAGCGTGGTGTACAGGAAGCGGCAGTGTGTTTTACTGCTGGAGGGGGACCCGGTGGTTTGACTCATCCTGTGTTCATCCCCAACATGGCACCATGGCGAAGAGATTTGTGAGCGCGCCTCTGGTTCTCTGTGACTTTTGCCTTCTCCCCTACCTCCCCGCCCATCGCAACACCCCCGCAGTACTGTCCTGTGTCTACGCTAAGATCCGAACGTGCTCAGGAAGAAGACCTCAGGAGCTAGACGAGACAGGGGATGCTTCGCGGAGAAAGCGAACTTGAGTAGGCCTTGAATTTGGATTCGTGACAGCACCGAGGGATTTCGGACAACGGGCCAGCAAAGCCAAGGTCCAGGGGCAGGATGTGTGTGGGAGAAGCTCTGCGAGGAATGGGTTGGGCCCGCAGTGCGGCCCCCATGCAGACACAAGCCAGGATGGGGGCCCACAGCCTGGGATTCAGTCCGCTGATGGGACTGGTGCAGCCTGGTGGCAGGAGCGCCCGGCTGGATGTAACATGGAACCACACCGCGAAAAAGTTATTCTCTTGTCAAGTGTTTTTCAACCCTTCGGATGATGCCAAGGAGGAAGTCTCAGTTTGGCGCTACCCCATCATTAACGTCCCCCTGACACTGCTGATCTCCCTTTCACAGAAAGAGAGCAGGGCTCTACCTAGGTGCCTTCAGCAGGCAGCTACGTCCTCCTACTATTCAATAACAGCGTTCGGTCTCGTGGTTGCCTAGGCAGGTAGGCGAGGCCAGTGGTGATCTATTAATATGGCTACAAATGGAAGCTGATTTCCTTTTAGTCGTAAGTCTATAGACTTTGGTATCCTGTGGTGGGGCGAGGGGGAATTGGGTAAGAATTAATGATGGTGGTGACAATGGTAGGAGAAAGACAAGAACTACCAATCGATGGTGCATTCTTAAAGGGAAGCAGGGTCGGATGTCCTTTCCCTGGAGATGACTCGCTGCGAAAGGGCTCCCTGGAAAACAGGCCCGAGCCAAACTCGTTTAAAAATCCCACCAGAGAGTCCCTCCAGGCCTCCGCCCTTTCTCAGACCAGTGGTCCCATGAAGGGTTGGGCAGGGTCCGCCCCTTCCCGTAACTGCACCCTGAGCCCTGGGGACCTTGGCACAGCTGTGATGCACCCTGAGCCTCATGCAGTCATTGGCTTGGGCACCACCTTTTCCAGTACATCCCCAAAGTGCGAGCCCCACCTTGACCCCAGATGTCCCCTCTCTCCACGACAGGTCTGCGATCACCATATTTCCGCAGAGGATCGACAGCAAGCATGACTTCCGAGTCTGGAACTCCCAGCTCATCCGCTATGCCGGCTACAAGCAGCCCGACGGCTCCATCCTGGGGGATCCAGCCAGTGTGGAGATCACAGAGGTACGTGCCCCCTCCCACTGTGCCCCCGCCGGGGCTCCCATCTCCCCAAACCGTCTTTACCTACAAACTTTGCTCAGTTTAATATGATCATCACAGGGAAAGCAGCAAATGGGAGCCTTGTCTGGCATCTGCCTTCTCTGAGTTGAGTTATATGTCAGACTCATATCATTTATTCACTCACTTGTTCATACAACTATTCTACCCACCAACGCCTCTTGAGGTGGGCTGGACTCTCCGTGGTACCAGCACTGCCACAATTGCTGGCATCCCAAGCCAATCCAGAAAAGCCACCAGGAACACGACCACCACCACCCAAGGTTCCTTCCAGGTGGTGCGGACAGGTAGCACGGCTAAGACATGGTAGCCTATAGCACCTGTGCCCGCAAGAGACACCACAGGCAGGCCCCATGCCTACAGTGAGCTCAGGCACACAGACCTGGTACCCACATTTATTGATCAACCACTCCTCCGCCCCAACTGAATTTCGTCTTTGTCCTTTCCTCAAACCCCCCTCAGAGTCTCCCCCAGTCCCTCCCCAGAGATGGAGCTGGTGCGGCAAGGGTTTCCCCACTGCCTCAGTCCCTGCCGACTTCATTTGCATGTGACTTTTCTTATTAAAATGTTATTCTCTGGAAAAGGGGGCTGTAACCAGGGCGACCAGGAGTTGCATCTGTGCCGTTTTAGACTCAGCCAGACTCTCTGCTCCACTTGGCTGAGTGTTAACTGTACACTTGGCCGACCTTGTCCTCACGGCCACCAGAACATAAACGCCACGAGCCTCTTCCTCACCTCCTGTCTCCAGAAACCGCACTGACAGGACATGTTCTCCGAAGCCCTTGATTTCGTGTCTCCTCTTTCTCCCAACAGAGCAGAAAGAATCACCCCAAACATAACCACGTAACTATATCTTTTGAAACCCTCTAACCTCGCACTGTCCAGTACGGCAGCCACTGGCCACGTGTGCCTAGCAAGCACTTGAAATATGGTGGGTCCAAACTGAGACAAGCATAAGAGCGACATACATGCCAGGTTTCCAAGACAGAGAACAAAAACAACAAAAAAGAGTAGAAAGCATCTCATTAATAGTTTTTATCTTGATTACATCTTGAAAGAATAATATTGTAGATAATATTGAGCAAAAAAATATTTTATTTATTAATAAATTAATACATTTATTGGGTTAATAAATATATTTAATTTTATGTTAAATATATTAACATGACTAACTTAATATATTAACATTACTAACTTAATAATAAGTTAATGGTGCTATTTAATGCATTCATATATTTTATATGACATGTTTTATTTATTAGATTAATAAATATATTTTGCATTTAATTTTAATTATTATTACATTATTATTAATATATTATTAAAATATGTTTATATTAATACTTTATACACTATTGAGAACTAATATTAATATCAATATAACTATTATATACATTGTAATTAATAATTATTTAATAATCAACTATTAAAATTAAATTATATTATTTTAAATTAATATATTATTAAAATTACTTTCACCTGTTTGGGTTTTTTTTTAACTTTTTAAAATGTGGTCACCAGAAAATTTCAAATTATTTATGTGGCTCGCTTTGTACTTCGATTAGACAATTGCTCTAACCGATGCATTTTATGCACTAATTCTAATAGATCTGCCCTCATCAAATTCAGTAGCTTCTCTTCATCTCTCAAGGCACCCAATGCCAGCACTCCCAGCTGAGTGCCTGCCATGTGCCAGGCCCTGTGTATGAGGGTACTGCAAATGCAACAGTCACGTTCATCCCATGCCCTTCAGGGGTTTTCAGGGGGCAGGGGAGACCCAGAAAACATAGATGGTACAGTGCTGGAGGACAGGTTTGCCCTCTGTCCTGTGAGACCACAAGAAGTGATACTGGTTACCTGGCGACATCAGGGAGAACTTGATAAAGAAGATGATGTGTGTGATTGAGCCACCGAAGGAAGTGGAAGCGGGTGCTCGTGGGCTAGCTCTGGGGCCTCCGCCCCTCCCCTTCGCTGTTGTGTTTGGAGGGCTTGGTGACCTGACCTGGCTGGGTCTGGTTGCAGATCTGCATGCAGCAGGGTTGGAAACCCCCAAGAGGTCGCTTCGATGTCCTGCCACTCCTGCTCCAGGCCAATGGCAACGACCCCGAGCTCTTTCAGATTCCTCCAGAGCTGGTGCTGGAAGTGCCCATCAGACACCCCAAGTAAGAAGGACTGGCATGGGGTGGGTGAGGGTGGGTGGACTTGCCCAGTGCACCTCTCTGCCCATTCCTGTACACCCCCAACTATTTCTCCAGCTCAGACACAGGCTAAATCAAAGGGTGTATTAGTTCTAATCCTCACTGTGGGGCCTAGGCAGAGGGGGACCCTTAAGAATCAATAATTCCTTCTTGACCATCTTGGGGACTGCCATATTTTCCTGAATTATAATCTTCTTCCTCACCCCACTCCTAAGTGATCAACCAGGACCTGCCCTTTTTCCAGCCCAAAGGGTTAGACTGAGCAGGAGTGCCTGCTGTCTTGTTGCACGCACAAATTTTAAATAGAGGGAGCCGTTTAAAGTACTATGTGACCTGATGTAGGTCAAATGCAAAAGGAGTTTGGAGCCTGGTGGAGGAAGTTGTGATGACTGGGACAAGCAGCACAAGCAAAATGAGAGTGAAGGAAATCTACAGCGAGGCACTGGACCTGGGGACAAAATTGAGGCAGGCACCAAAAAACTCAATAATATTTTAATTCAATATTTTTAAAAATCAAAAATAACTTTAAAAAAAATCTATGATGTACAATATATCAAAATTTTAAATAAAGGCAGGATCCAGTTCAGGGCTGAGATTAGAGTGAGGCAAACCAGGTGTGTCATGCAAATACAGGGCGGGATTGTGTCTTTATTTCAAATTTTGATATTACCCATTTAACCACTTAATTCCAGTAAAATGGTGCAATAGAAATTTTATGGTGCCTAGACACACAAAGTCACCTGACCCAACCCACACTGCCCATCAGGGAAGACTTCTTAGAGTAAACAACAGTTTCACTGAGAATTAAGGTGTGGGTTAGAGCTTAACAGAAGGGAGAGAAAAGATCCCAGGAGTAAGGAACTGCCGTTCAAAGGCCCTGGGGTTGGAAGGAACTCACTTTCTCTTAGACTAACTTTCAGAGTGGGTTTAGGAGAAATACAGCAGCCCAGGGCAGTGGTTCCCAGGCCTGACGTTCATCCAAGTGGGAACTGGGGAGATGTTAAGTTATACAGATAAGTAAGTTCTGGAGATCTAATGCTGTTCCATTGTTAAAAATGCATATTCTCAGGCCCTGAGGTTCTATAGATCTGAGTTAATCAAGTTCTAGCATTGTCCATCACAGCCAGTCATTGGCGTTTCAGCATCCCCAGACTAAGCCACCCCAACACGAGTCTACCTATGAGACTTCCACCCCAGACTGAGCCAAGCTGTGCTGCTCTCTGCAGGCTGGAGTGGTTCAAAGACCTGGGGCTGAAGTGGTATGGCCTCCCCGCGGTGGCCAACATGCTTTTGGAGATTGGTGGCCTGGAGTTCAGCGCCTGTCCCTTCAGCGGCTGGTACATGGGCACAGAGATTGGCGTCCGCGACTACTGTGACAGCTCTCGATACAACATCCTCGAGGTGAGGTCTCTCCTCAGTCGCCCTGACAGGAAAGCACAAGGTAGATGGGGAGGGCTCAGCAGTCCTTCCCCACAGCCGAGCCTTGGGGACTTGGAAACTGGAAGGAGTTAAAACGCAGCCTGCAGTCCCAGCGAAGCCCCTGCAGTTCCAGAAGCATCCACAGCACTGACGGTGCCTGTGCTGTGTGCCAGGCACTGTGCAAAGCACTTTGCACAAATTACACGCTCATGTCATTCCCCCCATAACCTCCAGGTATGAAAATCCCCCTCTCGCAGATGAGGGATGAAATGACAAGCTCAAGGTCACGCTGCTAGCAAGTGGCAGAGCTGGGATGCAAACCAGTCTGACTTTATGGTCCAAGTTCATAACCACTCTACTGCACTGCCTCTCAATGTCTAACGCTGTTGGAAGGGCTTGAGAATGACCCGTGATCTTGGGCCTTTATTTATTTTTGTGTCCGTTTTCTGAAAAACAGAGGAGGAGGATTGGCAGTTGTTCCCCCACCATACGCATTTCTCAGTGGAGGTTCTGTTTTCCTTCGGGGCTGAGTCATCCTCATCGACTAAAAAGTGCTGGGCCCGAGTGCTTCCTGGAGCTCAACTCTGGTGAAAGCACCAGGATTGCTGTGATTTTGTCAGCAAACGTTGTTCCTAACAGCAGTCAGCTGTAGTTGGCCTCGTTTCAAAATAGGGCACTGAGAAACAGAAGTTAAGGGCAGGGCCTATGTCACACAGTAGATAAGGTACAGAGTCAAGACTAGAACTATGTTGTCAAAGTCTACGGACGTCCACGTGGATGGCCTTTAGGGGCATCATGCTAAGAAAGCTAAGTCAGACCCAGAAAGACAAGCACTGTTTGATCTTATTTATACGAACAGTCTAAAAAAGCTGAACTTATAAAAAGGGTAGAATGGTGGTTGCCGGGGCTGGGGTGGGGGAGGTGCTGGGGTCTAGATGTTTAAGTTATTATACAGGTAAACGCGTTCTGGAGATCTAATGCTCAGCATCACGGTTATAGTCAACATGTCTAATAAACTTCACAGCTGCTAAGAGGCTAGATCTTAATTATTCTTATCACAAAAAAATAAAAGAAACAGTTATGTGATGTGGTAGAAGTGGAAACAGATGTGATCAGAACATTGCAGTATAGAAATGCATCAAACCACCTTAAACTGGGCACCTGAAGCTCACACAGTGTTATATTCAATGACACCTCAATGTTTTAAAAATTCCATGGGTGTCTACCTAGAAAACAGAAGCTGAGGTCCTCAGCCTTCCCACGTACTGGAATGACCGAGGGAGATGTGTGATGCCCAGGTCTTTCTCTCCAGGATTCAGATATGTTTGTCCCGGGGTGGGGCCTGGGCTTCATCCTTTTTCAGAACTCCCTAGAAAATTCTACTGGGCAAGCCACTGAGCTGTACAAACTTCTGGCAGGAAAGGAAAAGACATTTCAGACAATTTTCATAGCTGTGGCTCTCGTCCCATTTGAGGATTTTTTAAGTCGTATGAAGTTTTCAATTTTTTTTTTTTCCTGCAACTAATTTCCATTCTTTTAAAGTATGAACAAAATAATGCCGTAGAAGGAACAATTGCAGCGTGGCTGGCTGTATTCACTCTCTTTTATAAATGCCTCAAGTTTTATATGCATTTATGTAAAGCGGCAGATGTCTCACTTTCTGCATTTGTGTCCCTGCGAAAAGACCTCAAGCAGAACCTAAGGCCTCAGCCTCCAAGAGTAAATATAATAACTCTGCTTCCATGATCTCTGCTTACATTCGATTGCAAAGAGTAGTCGCTGGGTAAGTTAAAGGAGGCTCCCTCCCACCCCTGCCCTCCAATTTCAGCTGCCATGATGTACCAGTGTTGACAGCTGGGACTGGGAAACGATTTACCCAAAGCTGAGAAATTGTCGCATTCTAGCCCCGTAATGAGACTTGGGTTCCCACAAGTGACTAGAACTGACAGGGCAAGTGAAAAGCAAGTCTCTAATTAGTGAATTTGCTGTTGGGTCTTCCCCACGCCTGACATCAGCTTCCGCATCAGCTTGAGCGGTGACAGAAATGTCAGAGGTTGATTTTCCCCAAGCAGTTTTGCCAGAGGAGGCAGCTGGCTCGGGAGTGGCCTCCAGCTCTTGGGCAGTATGCATCTCCCTGGGCTCCGGCTCCAAGGCCAACTGGCTCTATGGACTTTAAACAAAACCAGGCACCTCTCTGAGCCTCAGTGTCTTCTTCTGTCAAATGAAGTCGGGCAGGTGTCTCCATGAGCTCAAAGAATCCACATTCTAGAATGCAAGTATAGCGGCCACTCCAAGATGGTGCCACTAGGGAGGAGATGATGTCGCTTCCAGGTGCACTCCTCTGCTTAAAACCTCACGAGGACCCCTCCTTGTCATGCTTGAAACAAAATCCCAGCTCCATGGCACATCCTTCGTGACCCTGCATGGTCCAGACCTGCCTCTCTCTGTTACCACCTCCTCCTGGCTCACCGCCCTCCATGTCCACTCACCTTCTTCCCGCATCTCAGATGGTGCAAGCCTGTTCCCTTCTCGGGACTCTCACCTGCTGTCTCTCTGCCTAGAACCTTCCCTCCCTCCATCTGCAAACGTCTTGCTTTTTATCATCTTGGTCTCGCCTAGAATGTCACTTCCGCAGTGGGCCTGGCTATCCTGGTTCCATTAATCCTGTCCTCATGTCCCTCCTTATCCCATTTCCTTGTCTTATTTTCTCCCTAGGAATTAGCACTCATAACGGTGTTCGCTTTCTCCCACACCAGAAGGTCCACTCAGTAATGAAGGGCCAGCCACGTCTCTCTCGTCTCCTGTTACCAGTCGTTCCTCAATAAAATAAAATAAAATAAAATAAAATAAAATAAAATAAAATAAAATAAAATAAATAAAATAAAATAAAATAAAATAAATAAAATCTTTAGAGTGAATGAGTTCATCAGTCTGCCAACAAATCGATGAATTCATTAAAAATTCATTTGAGACACTAGCTAGCCCTGCCCCTCTTTAGTCCGAGGTGTTCCAGCCTGTGGGTCTGCGTTTCCTTTCCCTTTCAGGAAGTGGCCAAGAAGATGAATTTGGACATGAGGAAGACATCCTCCCTGTGGAAGGACCAGGCGCTGGTGGAGATCAACATTGCAGTTCTCTACAGCTTCCAGGTAGCACCAGGGTCCAGGCTGTTAACCTCCGAGGGAAGCTAAACCTTTCAGAGCCTTGGAGCGGAAGGTCCAGTGGCCTAGGTGCTCGGACCTGCCTTTGGGAGGGTCTGTCCACCAGCACGGTCTACTTCCCAGCATGCATGCCTTCCTCCCCATTGTGGCTCTTGGATGGGTGCTGTTTGAAGAAGAGATGGATAGATGAGTTGAGAGGGCTGTGACTTGTCACTTATGTTATTTTACACCTGAGACAGCAGGCATCCTCTATGTCGTGCCACATCTTAGGAACTCAGACTATCATCGCCTAACAGAGACAAATCTTCGTCATCGTTATCAGAAGCACGTGGGCTCCTCAGTGCATGTGGCCCCCATGGTAAATGATATTATAGCAAAGTGACTATAGAATTTACCATCTAAACTACAAATTTTTGAGAGCAAAAGAAGGACACCGCTAATAATGGTGCTAGAGCAATGAGCCTGAGCCAGGTTGCTCCGGGGCAAACCAAGAGACTGTAAAATAGAAGTCATGTGGAGAGCTTAGACGTGCTCCAAGCCCCTCCAGGGCTGACAGTCTAGGAAGCTCAGTCCTCATAGCTGTGCATGGAAGGCGCACACAGACAGTAGAATGAGCAAATCCAGTCGTGGACAGACGTGAATGTAAACCCTAGGTCCCCGTGTCAGGAGCAGAGAGAATGGGGACACTGAGGAATGCCCCAGGGAAAAGACTGGTTGAGATGGAGATGGGGGCAGGAGGCCCCCTCCCTTCTCTCTGAGTCATAGGAGTGAGGCGTCAGGAGTTGCTGAGAACAAGGGAGCATGGTTGGGTTGGCTGGGATGAAGGCCCGTGAGCCAGAGACAGCACAGGCGAGAGATGAATGACTGAAAAAGAAAAGCTTAGGATGGGGACAAGGGTTTGTGGGCAGAGAGGGGAGTCCAACCCAGCCAGCTTACCCAGTCAGCCCACCTCTGCTGTGACTTCCTTGTTTTAACTTTAATAAACTCAACTTTATTACTTACATATTTTAAGACGATTCCGTATCAGCACCATCGGTGGAGAACCAACCTCAGTTGGCATAAATAGAAGAGGATTGTAAACTTAAATAAGTAAATACAAAGAATAATAAAGCAAAGTTGTTAAATTTTAACTAAATAAGAGAGAGTTTTTCTCTCGTTATGAAGGGGAGCAGGGTTGGGGAAGGAGAGAGGAACATCGGCAAGAGAGGAATTAAAGATATGTGAGCATCAAGCAGAGACTTTCTCCCCGGTTTAATCAGAAGGATCGAGAGAGAAATGCAGAGAAGCACTTGACACCGCCTAAAATCACCTCCAGGCCCACCCTTTGGGAAACACAGCTTTTTGGGGGACGGAGCCCTAAAAATACCCGCAGCTCCTCTTCCCTCCTGACCCCTTGTCCCATCTGCTCCCACAGAGTGACAAAGTGACCATCGTCGACCACCACTCTGCCACCGAGTCCTTCATTAAGCACATGGAGAATGAATACCGCTGCCGGGGGGGCTGCCCAGCCGACTGGGTGTGGATCGTGCCCCCCATGTCCGGCAGCATCACCCCTGTCTTCCACCAGGAGATGCTCAACTACCGGCTCACCCCCTCCTTCGAGTACCAGGTCTTGCCCCCTCCCTGACTGTCTTGGCTCTAGGCCTTCGGTATCCCGCTTGGGTCATGCTTGGAGCGTGTCTCGATGCAAACCAGCACCCTGGACACTCACTCAAGTGCTCGATAGCCATGGTGAACAGGACAGAGCTAGCTGAAAGGCTAGCGGAGATGAAAGGAGCAGTCTGGGGCCACGAGGAAAGTGTGTAAGAGGGACCGAGGGCTGAGTGGGGAGGTCTTATAGGACAACGCAGCCGCCCTGTGCGAGGACGCCTGCGGTCACCATCATCAGAATCGCTCCCTGCAGGGGCTGAGGGTTGGCATGGCTGGGCAGCCACAGGCCCCCAGGGATTCTGGGCATCTCCCAAGGGGAGCCAGATTCCCTCACTGCAATGACCATGGTCTTCTCTTTGCAGCCTGACCCTTGGAACACCCATGTCTGGAAAGGCACCAATGGGACCCCCACGAAGAGGCGCGCCATCGGCTTCAAGAAGCTGGCTGAGTAAGTCTCCTGAAGTAGGTCGGGGGGATGTATATTCCCCAAACCTCAGAGAAAAGGAGGCTGGGCAGATGCTCATTCCTCTAACCTCTCATGCGACATGAATGCTCTGCTTTCTCCGACCCCTTTGTTGCCTTCTGGGCCCCAGAGTCTGGGATGTGAATGTCCCACACAACTCGTCTCCTTCCTAGTTTTGTTTCCTTCACCCTAGTTTCATAAATTCTCGTCCTGGAGGCAGCGGTGTGTTGGTAAATCAACCTTCCTAATAATAATAATGTTAAGAGTAGTGATAATGGTGGATTCGTGACATTTGTCAGATTCCATTGTCTAAATATTCCCACTGTGGCCACCAACAGAAAGTCGCTAACCCCAGGGTGTGGAGGAGCAAGGATCAGCCAACTCCAGCACACCACTGCCTAGAGAGTGTGCTTGTCCAGGGCTGAATGCTAATGACTCATTCATTCATTCATTCATTCACTTGGCCAACGAATGAATACTGAGTGCCTACTCTGTGCCAGGCACTGTGTGAGGCTCCAGGGATGCCATCATGAGCCAGGGGAATGCGGTCCCTACCCTACTGAAGCTCACAGCCATGCATCTGTCAAAGAACCACACAATTATGGTAAACACAGCACGTGTCATCGAGGAACGATTCATGAGGCCCTAAAACAGACTTCGGGAGGTCAGAGAGGGGCCTTCCTGCAAGAGATGACAATTGAGCCAAAGAAGGAGATGAAGAAGACATCACTGAGAAAAGAAGGGAGGGAAGGGGTCATGGGTCAAGGTCACTAAAGAATGACCATCCTGGAGAATGTGTGACCAGCCAGGGGACCGACCAGCTAGCAGGTGGAGTGGAGCCAAGCGAGGTGGTTTTTATAGGAATGCCAGCCTTCTCCTAAAGAACGCTGATCCACTCCGAGACACACCTGTTTGGAGCTAAATTTTTGGCAGAGCAGCTAGGTGTGCAGGGAACGTCTCACTCTCTTTCTTCAGCACCCTTGGGTCCAGAACTCTCTATGGATGGTACCTAGTTGGGCAAAAGGGGCCATCCATGCAAAGGACCCCAGAAGCAGGACAGTGGGGGGTCTCTTAGGGGTTCAACCCCAGATCCTGGCTCTGTTTATAGGGCCCATGGCATCTCTCTCCCTCCTTCACCTCCCTCTCTCTCTCTCTCTCCTTCCACCTAACCCCATCTTCCACCCAAGCAGGGGCACAGCAGCAGCCCTTTCTGTCCTCCCCACAACAAAAGAATGGCAGATACTCTCAGGGAGGGCGGCCTTTGGCTTCCTTCAGTTTAACTGTCTCCTGGGGGAACAGGGGAGGGAGAAATCTAAAACATTAATTGCACTATTAAGTTTGGGGGAGAAACAATGGAAGTTAATTATAGCTGCTTTGTTATTCTCTAGTCGTTCTAAGGGAACCTCCAGGCACCTTTTATTCTTCTGTGTCTCCCCCTTAGCCCGAGTGCTCCTGTCGCGTGGGTGGTTTCCCTGAGTCTAAAAAATGATGAATCTATCACCAATAATCCCCAGGTGGGAGTAATTAGCAGTTTGTCTACACCGAGCTTCCTTGCTGGAACAGGGGTGCTTGCTCAGAAGGTGAGCACAGGGATTCCCTCGCCTCTGGCCTGTCTGCCATCCCATGCCTTCTTGGATGGGAAGGAAAAGACGCTGATTATGAATCCTCCATTGAGCCAGAAAGAGCCTGGACTTGACATTTGACCTCCGCAAGGCTTTGATGGTAGCAGCAAATTTCTTCTTCCTTCTGGTAAATATGTGTTCAGGGCCTATTAGGTACCAGGCTCTGTGCAAGACCCTGGGTTTGCATGGCAAGACCCTGGTCCTTCCTTTGTAGATCAATAAATCTCAAAATCTCTTCAAACTCAATGCCTGGTGGTTTAGTAGTGATTTGTTCCCACCCCTGCCGTATGAATTTATGCCCCGTGACGGCTGCTTGTCCATAACTACGTTCTCTATGTTCCTCAATCACTATGCCCGGCACATAGCTAGACACTCCGCACACACTTGATGAATGAAAGAAGGAGCGAATAAATGAATAATCACCTTTTGGGCATGATGCTTGGCAAAGCAAGCTTCTGGAGACTGGGATCAATCAATTCAGTAACAACCTGACCAAACTGGCCAACCATTTTAGCTCATGACTCTGGGGGGGATTTAATAAAGGGTAAAGGGGTGTGTATTCTCTATGGTGCCTAAACTCAGGCTGTGAGTCTCCCCAAGGCCCTCAGAGATCAGGACAGTGAGTCCTTTCCTGTTATATTTCATGAGTCATGGTTCTTGCCCCAAAGGCCCAACCTAGCATTTCCCATTTTCCTCTCTGTCCTCTTCCTCCCAGAGCCGTCAAGTTCTCGGCCAAGCTGATGGGGCAGGCAATGGCCAAGAGGGTCAAGGCGACCATCCTTTATGCCACAGAGACAGGCAAATCGCAGGCCTACGCCAAAACCTTGTGCGAGATCTTCAAACACGCCTTCGATGCCAAGGTGGGTAGGGCGCTCCCCGGCCCCTCGTGGTAGATAAAGTTGGGAGGGGAGAGCGGGAAGTCAACAGAGACGAACCCTTTGAGAATGGGGGAGAGCACATCCCACATTGCCCTGTAGCACACACGTGCCCATTTGCATAAACTTCAGGGGGCGGTGATGCCCCTTCTCCCTGTCAACCCTCCAGGAGTCCATGAACCACAAAATAAAACCCCCATCACCGGAGCAAAATGTTCAAGGGTTTATAAAATCCATTCTGGAGTCAGTTTGGGAAGCTCTGCTGTCAGTACAGTTCAATGGGCTTCTTGGCTGCAGGACTTCTCAGAGCCTTAAATCTGCAAATTTGTGTTAGAATCTCCAAAAGAGAAGGGGAGAGAATATTAAATTTCCCAAGCATGCTTGTTTATGGCTCAGTAATTTTCAAGGAACATCTCAGGACACTGGGTTTCCCTAGAACCTATTTAAAAAATGTTGCTCAAGTGATATTAAGACAGAGAGTAATGATCTTTCCCTAAAGCAGGTGTCTCAGACTGGTTTGGCCCAGGTTGTCCACACTGCTAGAGGGAGGGTTAGACAGAAAGGAGGCTGAGAAGCCGGTCAGATCCAGCCAGCCAGGTCATCTCCAGCCTAGATGTGTCAAGAAGGTTGACCACAGAATCAGGTGGCTCTGAGAAGTTCGAGGGTCTCAGACAAAACCTTTCTCTGCCGTAATCAGCCGATCTCCTACACCACTGCCCCAGATGCTCTACGGTCCTTCAGGCCGCAGAAAGGCCCGACCCTACCGAAAGGCTCTCAGGTCTGCTCATTTGAGGCCATTGAAATAGTGACTTCTAGAACCTTCGGTTCTCCTTTCAAAGGAAATGGCTTAAGATGACTCCTCTCTCTCTCTCTCTCTCTCTCTCTCTCTCTCTCTCTCTCTCTCTCTCCTATTCCTTCCCCCATCGTCCCTGTTCTCTCCCACTTCGTCTCTCTCACCGTCTTCTTCCTTCCCCTCCCCACCATTCTCTCACCCAGGTGATGTCCATGGAAGAATACGACATCGTGCACCTGGAGCACGAAACTCTGGTCCTGGTCGTCACCAGCACCTTCGGCAATGGAGACCCGCCTGAGAACGGGGAGGTGAGATGAGTTTTCATCGGTCCCAGTGTGTGTTTCCGTCAGTGGGGAGAAGGAGGGCGACGCAGTGACACCTGCTATTCAGTCGCAAATCCTCCCCGAGCCTCAAAACCAGTGGCTTCAATGTGCACCCAAGTTCTTCAAAGGTTGGGCAATTCCAAGTCCTCAGGCTCTTGGTGTCCACTGACTAGCTGGCCCTTAGTGAAAATGTTGTCCCCTGAGTAAGTTACTTCTTTAAAATGGGTGCTCCCACCAAGAGCTTGGTGTCCCCTGCTCCGGATGAGAGAAGTGGGGGCAAGTCTTTTTATGGAGGGAAAGCCACCAAGGGGATTTGTGTGCCGGGGCGGCGGAGCCCCTATCTGCGGCCCTGGAAACAGCCGGCGCTTCCACGGGCATCTGCAGCTCAGGCATTGCTGCCCAGCCCGAGCCTCTGACCACCTCTGATATCCTGGCCCCTAAGTGTCAGGCTCCTCTTCTGCCAGCCAGGACCCCAGACCCCTCAGTGCCTGTCCCTGTCCTGGATTCAATAACACGCGCTTCCCATTTCTCTCGTCTCTTTTGGCCTCCAGAAATTCGGCTGCGCTTTGATGGAAATGAGGCACCCCAACTCTGTGCATGAGGAGAGGAAGTAAGTGAACGAGCCTTCTGGGTCACACGACACCCCGTGGTGGGTAACTGGAAATCGTCTTTGGGCACCTAGGGTTCACATTCGAGTTCTGGGTGGATGGTGGTCGTAACCCGAAGTCCATTTGGGACTGACTTTAGCGGTGGGTGTCTCTGCGCCCCACTGGAGCTGATAGCTTTTTGGTTTCTAACTAGAAAGTTCTGGCTTGGTCACTTCACAGCCCTGGGCCTCACTTCCTTTTTCCATCAAATTGGGTTTCTTCTACCTGCCTGCACTTTCTAATGTGTAAGAATCAAATCAGAAAATAGACGCATAGGCCCCGCAGAAAGCCAGGAGCTCTGCGAAAAAATCAGTTCTCAGCTGCCGCCTTCGGAAACCTACCTTCAGGAGCGGTGAAACGAGCCTCTTTCCCTGGAACTTTCCCACCTGATGCTCACTGTAGAGTCGCAGCTGCTGTGGAAGGAACGTCCCAAAGGGGGCCAGAAACGCCTGTCGCCCAAGGATGTCCGTGGCGAAATCGCATCCGGCGTGGGGCTGGGCTCTAAAGATATTTCATAAGACACCTGCAACCCGCATCGCCCTTGAAAAGCCCTCAAATCCCCCGCCACGTAGAGAACATATGGCTCATGCACGCCGAGCTGCCTGTCAGTGAGGCCAGCACAGCAGCTCCTCCAGCATGGAGCGGGTCCCCTGTAGCCGGCTGGTGTGGAGAGGCTGTGCTATCCCCGAAATCGCTCCTGGCTTTCCTTTGGCCGAGCACGTTTTGCCAAATGTGCAAGCATCCCATGTCCAAGGGGATAGCCGGGTCCTCAGTGGTCAGCCCTTGTTCTGTGCCCACTGCCCCACTCTCTCCCTGCGCCCTCCTTCCCGCCCCATCAGTGGCCTCCAGCAGTTTCCCTCACCCCTCCTTCAGGGAGAGATAGGGCACCATCCATTCTCCCCTCTAGGTACCCGGAACCCTTGCGTTTCTTTCCCCGTAAAGGGTCTCCCCTCCCTCGAGGTGACACAGGAGTCTATGGTCTGGCTACCGCCCGGGACAGCCAGCACAGGTAGAGCACGTGTGTGTGTGTGTGCGCGCATGCACGCATGCATGCACATGTGTGTGCGGGTGCATGTGCACACGCGTGCGTGGAGATGTGTGTGCACACACGCGTGCATGCATGCCCAAGGCCAGAACTTCCAAGGCCACATCCAGGTCTCAGGGAGACCTCCGTTCTAACCCAGACTGCGCCACTAACTCACTCAGCAACCTCGAGCAGGGCCCTTGACCTCGCAGGGCCTCCTCAGTCTTTCTCCTCTGCCAAATGGGGAGAAAACGCTCCGCCCCGACCACCTCTGGGAGCTGTCATGAGGACAGAAGGGTAACGACAGAGAGGAAAGCACTGGGGGAAACCTCGGACCTCATACAAACACACGTGCTGTTATTCTTACCCCGCGGCCGTCAGCCAGCGCCCCCACACTAACAGCACAGCCACCCCCTGATAGGTTGCATGACTTATTTGGAAGAAGTGACTCAATGTGCGACAATTTTAGGGCAGAAAACACACTTCCGTATATTTAGAACTTTCGCGATGCTGGAGCGAAAACTTTGAAGAACATCCAGCTTAGAAACCCTGCTGCCAGACCCCGCGATTTCTTTTTTCATCTTTGGCGCGCAGATTTGTGTGTTGAGTTTCTGTGTTTTGTTTTTGTTTGGGGGTTTGGTCTTTCGGTTGGTGGTTTGGTTTGGTTTGGTCTTGGGGTGTTTTTTTTGTTGTTAATTTTGTTTTATGTTTGGTTCTGGCCTGGTCTGAGAATGGAACTTAACCACTTTTTGGAGAAAGACCAGAACACTGGATTTTTCGTTCCAGACTCAAGGCTCCTGAGCCTCTAATGCTGAGGCTTAAGACTTCCTTCGCCTTCCAAGCAATTTAATAAGAAATCCAATCTCTTTTCAGGCCGTGTGTCAGCGCTGATCATTTTTCACATTGACTTGAGGTGTGGAATGTGGCAGACCCTTGAAAAGTCTAAGGGTTATAGCTTCATGGAGAGTTTTGAATGGGGTAGTCCGGTGCCACCCAATAAAACTCCCTGGGATGGTGTAACTGTTACATCTGTGCCTTTCGATACGCCTCATGTGGCTATTGAGCACTTGACACATGGCTACTCCAAGTGAGGAACGGAAATTTTCATTGTATTTCATTTGAATTTATTTAAATGTAAAACAGACGCACGTCGCCAGTGGCTACCACCGTGGATGACGTGAGTCTAGATCTAAATGAGGGCAGGGGATTGACGAGCAGCCTCAGCATCTCCTGGGAGTGGATTAGAAACGCAGAATCTCCGGCCGCGTTTCTCATCTGCTGAATCAGGATCTGCACATTGAAATCTGGGGAGCAAGGAAGCATGGCGTCTGTCTGATGGCGAGGGGGTGGCCTGTTCTATCGCTGACTTCTTGCCAATTAAATCGTTTTGACTGTTGGGGTCCCAAGTCTCCTGAGTCGAGTGTGGTCACAGACCTTTTGACCCCAGGAAGCATCCAGCGCGGATGGCTAGCGGTCATTGTGCTGGGCCAGGGTAAGTTGATACGTGCTAGACGAGGCCTTGGGAGTGTTCCGGTCTGACTCAACACACAAGAGAAGGTTCTGGAAGCAGGCCTGGTCATTTGAAGATCCTTTGGGGTGTTGACCTCAGGAGGGAGCTCCCAGCGAGAGCTCATGGCTCTCTTTGCTCTTGACAGGAGCTACAAGGTCAGGTTCAACAGCGTTTCCTCGTATTCCGACGTCCGCAAATCATCCGGCGACGGGCCCGACCTCAGAGACAACTTTGAGAGTGCCGGACCCCTGGCGAATGTGAGGTGAGCAAGGGGCTTGGGTCCTTGGGACAAGCAAGGCTCTGGGGCAACTGGACTTAGTTGCAAAGTGGGCTCTTGGTTGGGGTGGGGGGTGTTGTCTCCCTCCCACGCCCATCCATCCCTCCAACAACCAGGGGCGCCCCAACTGCCCCGACTCCTCTTTCTATGCATACGGCCATCACCCAGGTTTCACTCCACACACACATTTCACTCCAAAATCAGCACGTCACTTGCGATGAAGGATGCTGACCCCTAGAAATTACTCAATGAGCTGCCCTTCTCACGTGAGATGTTTTACACTTAATAGAAGCTTCTGGAGGCACCCTGCCATGACCTGGATTATATTTGCAATAACCAATAACCCATCCCCACCCCCAAGGATTCTGGTGTCATTGGTCTAGAATTGGGCCCAAGCACTGTTTCTTTCTTTAATTTCTCTGACGGACTCTCCTATTTACTGGCTTAACCTCGTGTTTTCCAAAGCATAGTCGCATGCCATGAGATGATTTTAGGTCGTAAGTGGACAAATATTTTGTATTTCGATAGCTGAGCATTCAATTGAATGGCTATTTGGAAGGAAATAAAGACAGACGTCAAGCCCTTAGTTTCACAGAAATGGGTCAAGATGAGGCTGATCTCAGCAGGGACTGGACAGATGTCTCAGACTTTCACACACCGAAGCTCTACACCTGCTCAGGGCGGTGCTTACATGACACAGAGCACAGGGTTCTTAGATATCGAAGGATTGCATCTACGAGTGCACTTTTTAAGAGTCTTAATGTTTAAAGAAGTTTTAGGTTCAAAGCAAAATCGAGGGAAAAGTACAGATATTTTTCCTCTACGCTCTGCCCCCACTGTCCTTGCCACACCCACATAAACGGTCACCTCTGCCGCCGACATGCCACACCACAGTGGTCCCTTGGTGTAACTGATGAACCTACACGGACACGTCATGGTCACTCACAGTTCACAGTGTACGTCAGGGTTCACTCTTGGCGTCGTACGTTTAATAGGTTTTGCCTCCAGTACATTTTTTTAGCTTGATGTTGAAATGTCAGTTCTCTAGTTTGACAGACTCATTTTTCCCTTTTTGAGTCCACCACGGCTTAGAGCAGAGGGTAATGATGAGCCACAGCCTGTGGGCCAGGCCCAGCCTGGCCACTGTATATTTTTATATAAACCAAGAGCGAAGAATGGTTTTTACAGATGAACATTCACAATTCACTGCCTTTGAGCCCCAAAGAAGCAAAAGGGTACCCCCCGAAAAAGTCACATTGTCATTAGTAGACATACATTACTAAAAAAGTGTATTTGACTATAACTATTATTATCATTATCATTATTATTATTATTATTATATTTTTAACTTTGTCAAAAAAACGCACAGGAATTTGTTTTCTTTCTTGTTATATAAGCAGCTGTGTAATAGCTTTGATTTTGCTTCTTCGCTCACAAGCCTAAAAATATTTACTCTCTGGCCCCCTATATAGTAAGTTTGCCAACTCCTGGTCTGGAGGCTTAAAGTAGGAATTTTGAAGCCGTAAGGTGAACGTGGTGATGGAAACGGGAGTCTGGGAAGTGACTATGGTGCAGGTCTTCTGGGGCAACGGGCAGCGTGTTAACGAGTTCATCACCTGGACCATCTGTTAGTGCACACGAGTGGGCTCGATGAGCACAGAGGAAAAGCAAGTTAAATAATACTAATCAGTAACTAATGCCACTGGTGATAGTCATGGGTGGCTGATGTGATGATGTAAATATTGAAGGTTTGGGGAGCAACGCCTGGACCACACGGCATGGCTAGCACTGGGGGTTTCCAAATACGCTGAGGCTAAGGGCACCCCGCAAACCAGTCCACTCCTGGTCACCAGTTCTCTCTACCCATCAGGCTGCTGTCCTTTGAGGAAAAGGTGAGGAATCCAGGTCCAGGGAGATAATAGGTGAAAGAGTGAGGTGGGGAAAGGCTGCCTAGTCCCACACACTTTCCTTGGAACCCCAAGTGAGGGGAGGGGGAGGAAGAGGGCCAGAAAGAAGAGGAAAGTGAGATGAGAAACCATGACCGTGGATTTGAAAAGAGTGGTTATAACTCTGTTAACCTTCCCTGGATCTGTGAGACACTTGGACTCACCTCAAGTCCACTCTCCAACGACAGAGTCCCTTCCCAACTCCCCCCATCTTTCCCTCAGGCCCCATTTCACCATCTGGGCCTCCTTATCCTAAAAAAGAGCCAGATCCTGTATGGAGGAGGTTAAACAGCTTCACTCCTAGGCCTGAGAGGACAACAGAGCACTGCAACCCGGGAAGGAAGCAGGGAGGGTGTTCTTGTCCCACGTGAGAACCTGCCACTCCGATCCCCGTGAGGCTGAGAACTACAGCCTGGACCGAAAGTCCTGGAAGTGTGATATGGAGTGTCTGTGAGACACCGCAAACCAGCAAAAGGGGCCGTGTGGGGCACAGCCCTCCACTTCCCATGCTTCAAAGCAGCCCCACCTCGATGTAGAGAAAATCTTGTTAACTGGACCCCCATCGATCCGAACACCGACATTTTAATTTCACAGACTTCGCAAGGGGCGAGGCAGCATGTTTACAGATCTTTCATTCCCTTTTAGAAGAACCTGTTTGTGCACCAGCATTTGATGGGTTAACAACAGGTCCTCCTGACCTCAGGAATGCCGGTCCCTGGGGGCCTCTGAGTTGTAGTTTTCATTATCTTTGTACTTAAAACTGACCTAGCTTGGTAGAATTACAAAACTTATAGAATTCAAGCCTTCCCCTAATGTAGACTAACTTCCTCAAGGAGCCCAGCTTAGAAAGGGACACACAAGAAACAGCCGAGAGTTCTGGGTCGTGGCTTTCCCCGACCCATCCTGCTTAGCACAGGCTCCCAGGTTTAAGATGGCCTTCCCCGGGTGTGCGTGGGGTTGCCTGACCACCAGGAGCTAAATGCAGTCCTCCTGGAGGTGCCAGATGTGTCCGTCTGCTCGGACAGCCATAACAAAATATCACCGACGCGTTGGCTCCAGCAACAGAACCGTATTTCCTCACAGTCCTGTAGGCTGCAAGCCCAAGATCCAGGTGTTCGTAGGACTGGTTTCTGGTGAGGCCTCTCTTTCCGACTTGCAGACAGCCACCTTCTTGCTGTGTCCTCACGTGGCCTTGCCACTGTGCGTGTGGAGAGCGTGTGTGAGACAGAGTCCCTAGTGTCTCCCCCTCGTCTTATAAGGACACCAGACCCATTGGATGAGGGCCCTAATGCTATGACCTCATTTAACCGCAGTTACCACCTTAAAAGGCTCCATCTCTGAATACAGTCATGTTGGGGTTAAGGCTTCAGCCATTTAAACTTTGGGAGGAACATAGTTCTATCTGTAGCACCAGGCACCCCCCCAAAACCCCCACAGTCCCCCAGCAATATTTCTGCTGTCTATTTGGCAGGTTCTCGGTGTTCGGCCTCGGCTCACGGGCGTACCCTCACTTCTGCGCCTTTGGACACGCCGTAGACACCCTCCTGGAAGAGTTGGGAGGAGAGAGGATCCTGAAGATGAGGGAGGGCGACGAGCTCTGTGGGCAGGAAGAGGCTTTCAGGACCTGGGCCAAGAAGGTCTTCAAGGTAACCATCTGCCCAGCTCCCAGAGTAGGGGGAGAAGTCATGTCTCCCACGACCCACAAAGACAGAGTACCCAAGCCATCAGAAATAAATGAAATTTGAGAGCGGCCCTGGTACTTCCCCCAGGTGTCCAGCCAGATGAGTGTGATGGTCTCAAAGCGCACATTCTCCACCCTGAATCCAAGCTCCCACATTGTGGAATTTCAGGGTTGGAAGGAATCCAGCCCTCACTCACGCATGGTAGGCAAGGAGATCAAACACACAGAGTGAGTTAACCAAACCAGGGCCAGGCCTCAGCCTGGAACTCAGATCTCACCCGTTTGTCTGCTTCGACACGCTATTCCTCCTGTGCTGGATTGTCACCCACCAGTGTGGTAGCCACGAGCCAAACACGACTATTTACGTGTCAAAATAAACTAATTCGCATTAAATATGACGACTGGATAAATAAAATGTCATCTGCTCATACAATGGAATAACATTCAGCCGTAAAAAGGAATGAAGCACTGAGCATGCTCCAGCATGGGTGAAAACGTGGTGCTGAGTGAAAGAAGCCAGGCAGAAAAGACTGAACAGTAAATTATTCCATTTTATGAAATGTCCAGAATAGACAAAACCTGTGGAGACAGAAAGTAGATTCGCAACTGGGGGGAGTGGAAGTGAGAGTTGCTGCTAATGGGTGCAGGGTTCCTCTGGGGTCATGAAAATGTTCTGAAAGAGGATAATGGTAGTCGATATATTCTCTTGTAAATACACAAAAATCCACAGACCCGTCCGTTTTTAAATGGTGAAATTTCACGTTGTGTGAGTGATCTCTTCCCACTCTCTCTGAGCTCCATAGCAAATACAGTTACCACATATGCTCATTCTGTATTACTGTATTATAATATTATGTATTAGTCTATATTATATGTTTATAAATTAAATCGGATTAAAAGTTGCATTTCTCTGCAGCACGAGCCACATTTCACGTGCTCAGCAGCCACAAGTGCTTGGTGGTTACCACGGTAGAGAGCACAGAACACATCCATCATGAGAGAACTTCCGATCGTACATGAGATCACAAGAAAACAATTAAATAATGGCCTCCCGTTAGCCACGTGGGGCATGATGCAGTCGTCCACCCTGGGGGGGAACAAAAAAAAGCAATGAACATGGACCCACCTATCCCTGCTCCTTCCTTGGCCTTAGAACACACTCGCGTTGCCAGCCCCAAGAGAAAGGGGACTAAGCAACCTTCTGTCGTTCAGTGGACACTTTTCATCCTAAAAGCAAAGGCAGGCAGAGAGCAAGGGGAGAACTGAGGCCCCTGAGCTGTAAAGATGCCTATTCCTGCATTTCTTCCTAGACAAGGAGAATGGAGATAACTTGGGTTTTTACCTTAAACACCTCTAGACAACTGAACGGTTCCTGCCCTCAGTCAGCCAGCTTCGAGCATCCCAGAAGCAGAGCCTTTAGCTATCACAGCTCCCCCATCCTCCCACCGCACGCCTAGTCTTGTCACCACCACTTTCTGTCTCTAGATTCATCTATTCTGGATATTGTATGTGATCATGTGATATGTGGTCTCCTGTAACTGGAGTTGTTCAGTCTAGTATCGTGTTTTCAGGGTTCACACTGTGGCATGTGTCCATACTTCTTTTCTTTTTTTATGTTTAGATATTTCTTTATTTTATAATAATTCAAGATATCTAGGACAGTAACAAGGATGTTCCCTTCACCCATTTTCCCACTGTTAACATAACCACGGAACAATTGTCAAACCAGGAACACCGATACAATAGATTATTTAAACTACAGGCTTTGTTTGGATTTCACCAGCATTCCCCCTATTACCCTTTGTCTGTCTCAAGATCAAATCCAGGATACCCTATTGCGTTAAGTCACAATGTCCCTTTCAAGTCCTAGGCTGTGTTTCTCAGTCTTTCCTTTTTAGAGTGGGGCTGTGGGTTTGGGGGAAGAATATCGCAGAAGCGAGGTGTCCTCGTCACATCATACCAGGGCACCCAGAGTCAACATGACTCATTTTGGAGATGTTAACCATGATCTCAATAAAGGCGCATTCCTTTTCATGGCCAAATGATATGCCATCGTATGGATATACCACCATTTGTTTATGATACATCAGTTGATAAACATTTTAATTGTCTGAAAATCAGCTCCAGGCCAGAAAATAGTAAAAGCTATCCTTGATGACCTTTCAAATTATCCAAGGCTTTTATCTCAAAAAATAATTCTGAACAGTAATTCTTAGGATTAGTAAAGTTACACAGCTTAGGAATTTGGCAAAAAAAAAAAAAAAGACAAGAAAACAAAAGAAAAATGTATAAGGTATCCAGACATTCAATCTATTCTGCCTTTAATATAGTTTTTTAAATCTTTAGAGGAAAATGAATAGGAAATTCTAAAGTATTTGCTTTCTCATTGAACATTAGGCCTCTTCACAGGCTGGTTTCAGGAATAAGTGACAGGGTTATAAATTAAATGTAGGTTAGGTCCTCAAATCAGTAGTAATTGTGATATGTCCAGGACATCGAAGGCACCTAAAAAATATATGATGGGTTAGTGGATAGATTGATGGATGTGTAGGTGGTATTTGTGTGGATGGGTGGGTGGATGGATGGGTGGTTGGGTGGGCAGGTGGGTAAGTGGAAGAAGGGAAGGAGGGAGCAAGAGATAGATGAATGAATAGATGGAAGGGTAAGTGGGTGGGTGGATGGGTGGGTGGATGGATGGATGGATGGATGGATGGACGGATGGATGGACAGATGGACGGATGGATGGATGGATGGATGGATGGATGGATGGATGGATGGATGGATGGATGGATGGATGGATGGGTGGATGGATGGGTGGATGGATGGATGGATGGACAGATGGACGGATGGATGGACAGATGGATGGATGGGTGGATGGATGGATGGATGGACAGATGGATGGATGGATGGACGGATGGATGGACAGATGGATGGATGGATGGATGGATGGATGGATGGACGGATGGACGGACAGATGGATGGATGGGTGGATGAATGGATGGATGGATGGACAGATGGATGGTTGAATGATGGATGGATGGAAGGAAGGAAGGAAGGAAGGAAGAAAGGAAGGAAGGAAGGATGGGTGGATGCAGGGACTTGTCCCTCTTGGCTGAAGGAGGTCACCGAAAGCCTCGTGTGTGCCACAGGCAGCCTGTGATGTGTTCTGCGTGGGGGACGACGTCAACATCGAGAAGGCGAACAACTCTCTCATCAGCAATGATCGCAGCTGGAAGAGGAACAAGTTCCGCCTCACCTATGTGGCCGAAGCTCCAGAACTTACACAAGGTACCCCTCTCCCCCATCCCGGGGAGGCATACATGGCAGTGGGGTGGGGGAGAAAGAAAGACGAGTTCTCACCTCCAAGAGGTGCTCAGAGAAAGTGGGTTTAATCGCTTTAGTCTCCCTTTAGAACAATCCTCCCAGAGTAGATACCCTGCTGCCGCTCCATGCTCAGGGAAACGTGCATAGACAGTTCTCTCTCCAGCAGAGTGGCATGTTACCCCGAACCACCCTCCTCTCAGCTAAGTTCAGCCGGATTCACATTGTGTTCTGCATTATCCGCAACCACCCCGGACCTGCCCCAAGCAATGCCTGCCTGACCTCTTCTCTTTTATCCGCTCACTTTACTCCACAAGACAGGGGAGCATCAGTCGAGTGTCACTAGAAGCCGAAGGCTTTTTACTGACACCTGTCTCAGGAAGACTATGGTTTTTCTCCCCGCAGGTCTATCCAGTGTCCACAGAAAGCGGGTCTCGGCCGCTCGCCTCCTCAGCCGTCAAAACCTTCAGAGTCCTAAATCCAGGTAGGGCTCCCTTGTTCACTCAGATCACCCACCTCTGCTCCAGGTGCCCCCACAAGGAGGGAGGGGTCCTTTTGACTCCAAAGACTGGCTTCCTGTTACCATCCCAAGTGCCACCGAGACCCTTCACTGCTTTGTAGCATCTCAGTTTCCTGATTATCCCTTTGCCAAGCTCCAACCTGCAGCGACAGAAAAAGGAGAGGGTGGTTGGTGGTCATTTGGGGAAGAGGAAAGAGAATGGCCTTATAAGGAAATGTGAGCACAGATCACATGCCCTTGTGGAACTGCTCATTGTACTGCGGCTTCTGACTCAGAAATCACGAATCCAGGCACTTTCTTCTTGCTTGTGATCCTTCTCTGGAGACCTGAAAAGAATGACTACCCAGACTCTGCAGAAATTCCTTTAGAATGACAGGAGGCTCATTACTGCGCAAAACAGCCCACTCTGTGTCTTGAAGTCCTATTTATGTTAGAAATTCTCTGACTGTTGCTTAGAACCAAAGCTTACCTTCCTAGCACTTCATTGTGATCCCAGTTACACTCTCCAGTGACACCGCAGACAAATTCGGTGCTTCCAGCTGAGAGACTTGCAAAGAGCCCAGGACTTCGACCTGGATCCTGATTCCTTTCTCAAACGTGGTTTCCCAAGCCTTTCGCTTTAGTGAAAGGACACACTCTGTCGTGCTGGGAATGACATTCTCAGACCTGGTCACGGTGCCGTGGAGGCTCCGTGACCACCGCCAAGCACACTGAAGCTGTTATCACCACCCCTGATCTGAACACGACACACCGATGCTGCCCGAGGTTGCAGGCCTCGTTCTAACGGCCATGCCGTTTCCCCATTAGGCTTATATTTTCCTCCTCTTCGATAGCAAGTCTTTTCAGAACAATCCAGCCAGGTCTGTCCCTCCCTCCACTCGTATAATTTCGGTAACCCCGATGAAGCTCTTTGCATCGGTCCCTGTTGAATGGAATCTTTCACCTTGCAGTTATGGGCCATGAAGATCTTGTGAAATCTTGATTCTTTGCATGGCGTAGGACAAAGAGTGGGCTCTCAAGGGGGACGGCCTTGGGTTCTGGCGCCAGCTCTGCCATGCAACAGCTGTGAGACCTCGAGCAAGTCCCTCGAGTCCTCTGAGCCCCTGTCTCCTTACCTACAATGAGAATGGTGGCTGTGAAGGTTACTGATGTTTATCTAGTCCTTCCTGTGTTCCAAGCACCACTTTGAGCCCCCTCTGTGCAGGATCTCCCATAATTCTGACAACCCCAGGAAGTCGGTACCACTATCCTCCACGTTTTAAACGTGAGAAACGACCATTAGAAAATGCAAGTTGCTTTGCCAAGGTCACGCGGACTTGGTGTCTCTGACTCCAAAGTCAACATGCTGAATGCCTATACGCGTGGCCTCCACGACGTTGCGAGGCTGACGTGAGTATTGCAGATGATGTACACAGAGCAGCAGCATGTCCTATGTCCCCGTCACTCTTCCTTCTCCAGCCCAGCTCCATCCTCCTGCAAATTGAGTGTGCATGCTTTCTGATGTGGATTTCAAGACTTTGAACAAGCAACCAGCAGGATAAAGTCCCGGGGCTTCTGCCTCCTCTCCTAGACCCTCAAACATGAAAGGAATGGCTTGGGGAATGGAGCCCTCTGAATAACGAGTTAAAGGCAATATTCAGAGCATAACAATCTCTGATACAGAGAAGGACTCCGCATGTGAAATACTAAGCATCTTACTTTTTCCATTTCTGTCCTGTGGAAAGGTATGACTTAAGTGGCGTTATAAGAAAAAGGACTAGGAATGCCCTGAAAATTTCTTTCAGCAACAAACCGTAAAAGACCAGATCACAAAAAAAAAAAGGAAAAAAAAAAGAATCCCTAGGCTGCAGTACATAAAAAGCAAGTGAATTCGCAAATCTTTTGATGCTGAGTTGGAACAAAGTCCCAGAATGACCCCTCTCCCACCTCCGGAAAGGGCAGCTCACTCGATGCCAAATGACTTACAAGGGAATATTTCAACGAGGTCAGGAACTGGAAGGCAGTATGGATTAGCCCGAAAATGATCAAATTGTGTCTAGGTGTCTATCTCTTTAAAAGCATGCTCTGTAGCACTATTTCCAGGCTTGCTACCATTTCCAGCTTCATAAGGGGTTTTTTTGTTTTTTTCTTTTCTTTTTTTTTTTTTTTTTTTAGGGATAATTGAGTAAAAAAGCATGACACTCTCTTTCATTTTCTCCCACCCAAGGCCACGGTCGGGCTGTCTGATGCAGGAAGCCATAAGCAAGATATCATAAATCACCCCCACTAGAGACCCTTAATTGCAAGCAAAGTGTTTAGGAGGGAGTAAACAGCCTTTTGAGGGTGCTCCTTGCAAACCTCAGAGAGAACAGTGGCTGCAGTCACTGCCAAGCCAGGAAATAAATTTTCTAATGTATGAACGCCAATTAGCAAACAATGCGGGAGAGAATATAATGGAGCGCTAATGGGTGGGGTGCAGAAACAGGTCCTAGACGTCAGATGGAGGAGGGAAAGTGCAGGGTAGATAGGCTAGTGAGGATGGAGGAGGGAGGTCTAGGAGGAGAATGGCAGGAATGAAAAAGGGCAGGAGGGGCCTGGCCTGAGCACAGGTCCCTCTTGGAGAAGGGGGGACCTTACCAGAGAGAGTTCTTAGCATGAGAACCCTTGGTTTTCACTTGCCCTCGGATAAATTGCCTCTCTCTGGCCTTCGCTGTCTCAATACTTGGCTTAAGCCGAAACCTCGAGTCTCCCCCTCACCTCTCACACTGCACATCCTACTCTCAGATGCCTCCTGGAGCAAAGCTATGGTCATCTCTGGTCTGCAAGAGACACCTAAGCTGTCTCCTAGTATTCTGGGCTTTTCTCTCAAAGATCTAGTTTCTAAACAGGCATCCAGAGTAATCTTTGAAAGATCTAAGGCAAAGCCTGTCACTCCACAGCTTCCCACCCTCCAACAGCTTCCCATGGGACTCGGAAACCTCCAAAGTCCTCATGAGTTGGCCTCTGCCCAGATCTCTGACCTCCTTCTTCCATCACGCTCCAAACACTCCAGACTCCTTTCTCTGCCTTGACCACGCCGTGCTATTTCCTGCCTCGGGGCCTTGGCATGTGCTGTTCCCCTTTCAGGAACACTCTTCCCCCGGATCTTTGCGTATCTACTTCTTCTTAGTGTTCAGGTCTCTGCTCAAATGTCAAATCACCAGAGAGGCCACCCTGACCCTGCTGTATGACAGGTCTCTCAGCCCACCGCTCCCAACTCATCACCGCCCACCCATCCATGTCACCAGCCTCACCTGAGATTTTTTTTTTAGGCGAGGCCATCCTTGGTTGACCTCACAGATTGCAAGGACCTTGTCAGCTTGCAATCCCTTATTTTTTACTTTTTATGCCTATAGCACCTGGTCTTCCTAGGTGGTCCCCCATCCAAGACCTAACCAGGCCCGACCCAGCTTAGCTTCTGAGTTCAGACAGGATCGGGCTTGTTCAGGGTAGCATGGCTGGAGACCCCATCTGAGACCTTTATAAGTTACTTCTCAATGAGAACGGGGCACTTTGTTGTCTTTATCCATCACTCTCTCACCCTAGAACAGTGCCTGATGCTCGATATAAATTTGTTGAATGAATGAACTTTATGAACTCAAAGTGCTCGTGACAGACCATGTTTACCTTTTTCTTTGAAGAATGAACATTAGCTTTTTTTTTTTTTCATTTAATGATGGGTGTTATCAGACTGTTCTTTCATCTGGGAACCTTTCATTGAATCACTGCCAACCGCATGCACACACATGCGTGTGTGTGTGTGTGTGTGTTATGCTTCTGTGAGCGGATATAAATACATCGTAAGCAGGGAGCAGTGGAGAAGCCCCAAATGACTGCTCTATCCCCAAGACTGTCTTTTCTTCCTCCCCTAATACTTTCAATAATCCATTTGTGTCCCAAGCTTTAAAGAGAGACAGAGACAGAGACAGAGACAGAGAGAGAATGAAAATCCTACACTTAGAAACCCCCAATAGAACGGAGATTCAGGACAGTCAGGCTGCAGGCTAGTGCTGCCCACCAAAGCTGAAGGACCAACCCTCCCAGGTGCCCCGGGATCATGCTGGGGTTCCCAGAGAGCCATATTTGGTCAGTGACTTACAGAGTCCCCTTGGCTGAATTCGTAGCCCAGGCAGAACCGGGACCCACCTAGCTAACCTGCCAGGTACATCCCCGTATCTGCCCTTTATCTGCCTGACCACCTTCTGCCACGTTCCAGAGGACTTGGGGGAAGTGGCTGTGAACGTGAGCCAGCTCAGCAAGTCCGGGTCCTCTGCATTCCTATTTTGTACCGGCCAAAAGAACCGAGGCAAAATATACTCCTGAAAGGAATCGTGATGATCTTGGAGAAAGTGGGAATTCATGGGCGGGCCTTTCCAAGGCCTTCCCGTGGCTGCCACAGGCGGCTCCCAAATGAGCAACCCCACAGCATCCCCTGCTGGCTGCCGGCCTCCTCTCATGCCCTCCCTGGAGCCAGCAGAGGGTGATGATGTCTGCTCTCCAGGAACCAAGATTGGTGTGAGCTCCGAGCAGAATCGGCCTCGCAAGTGCACATAATTGATAAAATTAGTACCCCAGAGAGGACAAAATCTGCCCAAGGAAGGAGAGTGGGATTCCAGACCCTAACAACACCCCCCAGTCACGATTTCAGTCTCCCAGTTCCCCACCCTGTTAAGGACGAGAGCACCTTGCTTCAGGAAAACACTCGACACCCCCAAAAAGCAGATGTGCCAGCACAGCTATTTCTAATAACGGTGGCTACTTCCATCTCAAAAGGGCTCTTGGCCATGCCAAAACCTCTCTTAAATTATGAGCCCCGTCGGTCTCGTCCAGTGTTATTTACCTGCCACGGAGAATGTAGAAACTTCACATTAAATATCAGTGTCTGTCAGCTGAAAACCAGGCAGATCTGAAGTGCGAGCAGAACCTGAAGCCTACAAAGGATTTGATTTTCCAGAGCAGAATCAAACCCGAAGGGCTCGGGTATTGTGTGAGACGAAAACTTTTGAAAGGACCGGAACAACCGTCGTCTGAGAATTCATTCTCGAAGCCATTCGCTTAGCACAGGCCTCCTGCCCTCGGAATACAAAAGTCAGTGCAAAAGGGCCTGACCCGGCAGGCATTAATAAGGTCCCTTGGGGATTGCGTCCTTAGGCCCCTCAGCCGTACCCTGTCGGTGCGTTTGTGTGTGACAGGAACCCAAGCTGAAGGCCAAGTCCTTTTTCTCTTTTCCACGAAAATATGAAGACCCCGCTTACAAAAGGGTGTGGAGCTAGGAGAGGTGGAATTTCACAGATTGGGGACATCCCTGGCTCCAATGCGGGGGGGTGATTGCCAAGACAACCCTGACTGGTACAGAGAGCAGAGCCTATTCCAGCAGCTGGGAGACTGAGGCACCTTCAATCAATAGATCTTTCCTGAGCACCTACTATGTGCCAGGAATAGAGCAGCGGACAAAGCAGACAAACTCTCTGCCCTCTAGAGTTCATGTTTTCTCGGGGGCCAGGGTGGGACAGGCAGGGGAGACGGACCACAGACTAGATAACAAAGTAGCTGGTCAGATGATGGCTCCTGCTGTGGAGAAAAGGAAAGCAAGGGCAGGAAGAGAGAAAAGCCAAGAGGTCTGAGGACTGGACCCGGGGGGTCTCCCATGCCCAGAGTTAAGGACGATGAGAAGGACACTGAGCCAGGGACAGCCAGAGGGACGACCAGGCGAGCCCAGCATGCCAGAATCAACGAGGAGAAGGAAATTAGCAGCCACGTCCAGGGCTGCATCCACGATCACGATGAATACTGGGAACCGGTTGTTGGGTCTCCAGTGAGAAACTCATGGGTGACCTTGCTAAAGGCTATGGTGCGGATGGATGATGGAGACAGAAGTCTGGTCATTGTGGGCCCCAAGGAGAATGGAAGGAGGGAACCTGCAGCCACAGGACAGACAAAGGAGCCAGGAAAGGGGACGGTGGCTGATGGCGCTTATCCGCTCATTCCCCTGTCCTCCCCTCTAGCCGATCCACCATCTTCGTGCGTCTCCACACCCACGGGAATCAGGAGCTGCAGTACCAGCCCGGGGACCACCTGGGTGTCTTCCCCGGCAATCACGAGGACCTCGTGAACGCCTTGATTGAGCGGCTGGAGGACGCACCGCCTGTCAACCAGCTGGTGAAGGTGGAGCTCCTGGAGGAGAGGACCACGGCTTTGGGTAATTACGGCACACTGGGCACCCCGCCCGGCCCCTCCCAAGGCCCCTTCCCGTCTCCAGAGAGTTTGAGAGGTGGTGGGTAGGTCTGGGGAAGAGGAGATCCACTCTTCTTCCCAGTCGGCAACCCAGGTAAGAGAGTGGGGTTCTGTCACCTCTAGTTTAAGGGACATACCACTCCCCATGGCTCTTGGCTGATCGACCCTGGCCCGCTGGCTCTCCACGGTGCCAGGACATCCATGGTTCATCCCAGGGAAAGGGCTCTGCCTGCCTTCACCAGCTAGAAACTGATTTGGGCAGTGCCCCCTCTTCTCCCTTCCTTGGTCATCGCCGCCCCCACTGCACACTGGAGTTGACCCTGCCTCCTCTGAGAGTCAGAAGGCACTGCACGAAGCCCGGTGGTCAACCAGGAATCGAACCACACATTTCTGACCTCATTACGTCAAGTTCCGACCTGTTTCTGTGACCGTTCTTGACATTCCCTTTGAAGGATTTTCAAAGGCAAATGGGTCTCAGTGCTTCATCTCAGTAAGTGCAGGGGAGCTCAGGGCTCAGGTACGAGGAACGGCAGTGACCTTGCCTGGCAGCCCATGATGCAGTGACATAGATCCCCTTTCCAAAGCAGCTAGGATAGAAAGTCAGGGCAGGATGCGAAATCGGTGCGTCGCCAAAGCCCTCTCGAAAATCCCTCAGGAGGGGACCATTCTGGAGAGACGCACCTCGGAAGAAATCCAACCCAGCCGGTTCTCACTCCGTGCTGGAACTGTGCATCTTTATCTCGGGTTGAGTCCCTGATGAAGGAGCGGCTTGCGTTTAGGGCTTATGCGGGATGAAAAGTCCACAGGGACAGCACAGCGGCGTCGTGAGATCAAGGTCTGGCGCCAGACTGCCTGACTTCGCGCGTAGGGGCCGTGTAACCTTGGGCGAATTCCTTAGCCTCGCTGCGCTTTCATCCTCCTCAGTTGCAAAATGCAGATAATAATAGCACCCACCACCTCAGATCGTGGTGAGTTTGGGGAGATGAGAAGGATTACGTGAGTTAAGTATGTAAAGTGCTGGGAATAGTACTTTCCAAGTGGAAAGCACCAGATAAGCGTTACTCGTGTTTGTCATTTCAAACACTAGAATCCCACTCAAAGGGCTGAGAGGCTGACACCGTGAGAGGACAGACAGGGCCAAAATAGACGCCTAGCTCACGCTCGGGTGGAGGCTCACTGTGGAGAATGCCAGGGGCCTGCCGCATGCTGTTTTCATATTTGTCTATGTTTTAGTTTTTAGACTGGGTTGTTCGATTGACCTTGGATATCTGCTCCTTGCACACATGAGATGATCATGTGGTACCCAGGACCCTGTGTATGAATGTGGGATGCGGAAGATGGAGAGCCGAGGGGTCGTTTGGCTCCCCTAGGCCCCTCAGAGCTCAGACTCTCCCCCCACCCCTCCCCACACCCTCCTCTGACCTCCACTGTGCCTCCACAGGCGTTATCAGTAACTGGACGGACGAGCTCCGCCTCCCGCCCTGCACCATCTTCCAGGCCTTCAAGTACTACTTGGACATCACCACGCCCCCGACGCCGCTGCAGCTGCAGCAGTTTGCCTCCCTGGCCACCAGTGAGAAGGAGAAGCAGCGTCTGCTGGTCCTCAGCAAGGTGGGTCCCCGGCCTGCGACCTCACACTCAGGGGAGAGTCGTGTGGTTGTCACATCAGCTTCCCAGCAGATGGCAGCCTCGAGCAAGGCGTGCCACGCGGGCTAGTCCAGGGGGCTGGTCCTGGCCATCTCCCCTCATCCTGAGGCCTGACAGCATGCGCGACCTCATTGAACCTCCGAGTTCTCTGGCCACCGTGGAAATGGCTCTCTCTCCTTCCTCTGGAACCCTTGAGCTTCCCCTAGTTCCACGTTAGCCTGATGCTTAGACCAGAGAGACACAGAGAATCCCACGGTGCCCTGTTTTGCAGATCCTAAGCCTTTTCCGATGCAGAGAAGCAGTAGTAGTTAGGACTTGGAAGCTCAAGGAAGCTTCTGACGGCAAAGCGAACCAAACAAACACAGCTTCTACCACCCTTGCTTGGAAACCAAGGGCTCGCCTTCCCCCCCAGCTACTGCCAAGCCTCACTCAGCTTGCTCAGCTCCAAATCCCACCCGGGAAGACGAAACAGCCTTCTCCCAGAGGGGTCTGCTTCCCGCTGCCGAGCAAACCACCAGCAGGGGATGGTTTCGCTTTCTTCTGCTGTCCAGGAGAGATGGTCAGCGAGGAAAAGGCTAACTCAAGGAGCATGTATTATTTAGAAATAGGAGAATAAGCAGCAGAAGAAAAATAGTTGTGAGTGTTTACCCCTGGGGAGCTGGAAACATCATAAACTGTGCAGAATTATTTAACTTTTAAACTTTGATTTAAATATTTTTAATTAATGGGAGGGGGCTGGCTGACATGAAGAGGAACCAGAGCTTGCACGGCTTGTGTGGGGTGATGTAGAGCAGGACTCGATGTAACTCTATGGATTAGTTCGTTTCTTCCAAAAAGCACCAACCCCAAGGTGCGATTCAAGGAACGAGGGGTTTTATTAGGGGAGCCACCTGCATGAGAGAACCTGGGAAGGAAGTCAGGTAAGGCTGGGAGAACCATCGGACCTCAAAAAAAGTCTGACCCCAAGGGAAGGAGAGGAAGGAAGGCTCAATGGAAGTGTCCAGGGCTGCACATGCCGTCTAAGGAGGGACCAACAGGTGACAGGTGACCCTGTCAGTTTCAGGCGATGTCAGTTTCAGAGAGTAGCTGCCGGGGATCTTGACCAATGCACCCCTGCAGCTGGGGGTCGATGAGGCTGGGAGACACATCCTCAACGATACCAAACCCTGTCAACAAAGCAAGGATGGCCTTAGGGACATGGGCAAAGGCGTTGTTATAAATGCACTCACCATGGGCTTTACCCCTCCTCAAAATCTGAGCCTCTAGAAGCAATACGGGACTGCCCAGGGCCCCTTCTGAGATGTAGGAAAAATAACTCCAGAGCCCTATTGAGTTTCTTTTGGTTCCCTAATCACAGCTGGGTTTTGCTGTCAGCATGTCCCCCCCCCAAAAAAAAAAAAAAACATGCCCCCCTCCAAACCCATAATCTGTTACCTCCGGGCTATCATTTATCATTTAACCATGCTGTCCGCAAGGACACCGCCAGCCTTGCGAACCCACAGATCGCAAGCCTGCGTTCTGTACCTGCAAGTCACGACTCCCTTCTCAGTGTGACTCTCTCGACCTTCGTGTAGGGCAGGAGCGTGTAATGGTCAGGAGCCCAGATTCCGGGGCCAGACTGTCTGGGGCGGGCTCGGTGCACTTTTTCAGTAAAGGGCCAGGCTCTTTAGTTTAGGCTCCTGGTCCATTGGGTCTCTGTCGCAACCGTTCACCTCTGCCACTGTAGCACAGCAGCATAAACAGCACATTAGTGGGTGGGCGCAGCCGGTTCCGGCCCAACTTTACTTATGGACACTGAAATTTGAATTTTATCTCAGATGCTTGTGTCATAAAGTAGTATTCTTTTGATTTCCACCTCCCGCCTTGCCCAACCATTTAAATGTACAAAGCAGGTGGTGAGCCAGGTTTGGCTTGCGGGCTGAAGTTGGCCACCTCCTGACCTAGATTCAAAACCCAGAATCGCCACCTCGTAGCCACAGGGCCTCTGCATCCTATAAGATGGAGATGACAGGCATACCTATTTCATAAGGTCCTGGCGAGAATTTAAACCTGGTACAGAATCAATACTGTGTAAGCGTTGACCATCCTTATTTTCATCTGCCTCCTTCCCCAGACCTCCTCAAGCTCTCCTTGGAAATTCGTACCAGGAACTCGGCTCAAGTTTCCCTCTGTCCCTCTCCTTGACACAGGGCTTGCAGGAGTACGAGGAATGGAAATGGGGCAAGAACCCCACCATCGTGGAGGTGCTGGAGGAGTTCCGGTCCATCCAGATGCCCACCACGCTGCTCCTGACCCAGCTGTCACTGCTGCAGCCTCGCTACTACTCCATCAGCTCCTCCCCAGACATGTACCCCGATGAGGTGCACCTGACCGTGGCCATCGTCTCCTACCGCACCCGAGGTGGGCACAGGTGCTGGGAGAGCCTCTGAGTGTGTGATTCTCCCCACAGGGGCCTCTGCAGGTCTGCCAAATCCCACGCCCGTAGGCAGAGACCCTCCCCCAAACCAGAAAAATTGAGGGAAGAAGCAGAGCAAGCGTCCCCTTAGGTGGGCCACCTCTGTGCAGAGTTAGGAAGGAGGCAAGTCATGCATTTCTCCTAAAGCTTGAGGACCTGTGTATTCCCTTCCGCCCCCCGCACCCCCAAGGCAGCAGCTAGAACAAGCTACTATCACCCATGTCCTTGGAGCGGGGAAGCTGTCTGCTGCAGGATATCTAGCTGGTTGTAGATCTGTCAGATGACGCGACATTTTTCTCCCGTACTTGTCCTCGTTGATAAAGCAATTAAAACGCACGGTGCCTGAGAGGGCTCTGACACTGGGATCCCAGCAGGCCACCAAGAGCACACTGACCAAAGGCTTTTCCGTGGGCAGGATTTGAATCTGACCCACCCCTACCCAACAGAAGCCTGGGCACTTTCAGACACGAGCTCACCACCAGCTATACCATGTCCTCTTGACCTTCGGAGGACTAAAAAGGGTGGGAAGCCAATGGCGGGGAAGCCTGGGGACAGTGGGTGAGCCAGACCCCCTTGGTTCTTCCCCTAGATGGAGAAGGACCAATTCACCACGGCGTGTGCTCCTCCTGGCTCAACCGGATACAGTCTGACGAAGTGGTCCCCTGCTTCGTGAGAGGGTGAGTGGCAGACGAAGGGAACGAGCAGCCATCCCAAATCTGCGTGTCGCTGTCCTGAGGTGGGGCAGGTGGACCAGCCCAAAACATTCTGGGGGAGTGGCTGAGTCCGATGGGATCAAGATCCACGTTCTGCATCGCTCCACAGTGTCAAGGAAACGGGCTCATGAGACAGAATGTAGCAGAAGCTCAGGAAGGCCCCTACTCCATGTCAAGTCGACGCAGCGTGTGCATCAAGTGCAAGTCCTGCGTTAGATGCTGGGGCGACAGTCAGCCGACCAGGCCAAGGCAGTCTCAGCCTTCGCGGGCTTTGCAAACCAAGGACAGTTCTAACCAAATTCTGTCGGACACCACATCTGTCCCCAGCTTCTTAGAGATGGGGGAGATCCAAACACCTGCCCTCGGCCCCGTCAATCTAAGCCTTTCCTCTCAAACTCAGTTTTAAGGGATAGTCCTACCGATAGTGAACGGTGCTGTGTTGTGCACTTAGAAATTTGTCAGGAGGGCAGCCAAATAAAAAATATAACTTAAAAAAATAAATATAAAAAAATTAAAGGATATGACTGAGCTTAGGCTCACTGTAGGAGCCTGCGTGGTCGACCAGTAACTTCTTCACCTGAGCAGTGGCCTTGGCCAGACACGTTTCTCAGCCTCTGAGGGTAGAACGTTCCTGGGGTGGTCCACATACCATCCGGGAAGCTTCAAAAATATAGTCTTGGGCCCAAATTTACTCCTTGCCCAGAAATCCGCACCTGTTTTGGCACCCCCAGGTGATTCTTTCGAACCTGGAAGTCCGTGTCTCCCTGAGCATACGAGATCTCATAGATGCTTAAAGCAGTGGTCCTCAGCCGGGGGTACCTTTGTCCCCAGGGGACATTTAGCAATGTCCAGAAGATGTTCCTGGTCCCCAATGGAGGGGATGGCCAGGAGCATCGCTCAATGTCCTACAAACACACAGGACAGCCTCTATGACAGGGAAGTAAGTATGCAGCCCCGAAGAAAAGGAGGACCGAGGTATGAAAACCCTGAGTTAAATGAGTCTCGCTGCCTTTTGCGGCTCAGCTCAGCGAGGGGGATACCTGAGAAGTGGAGTGATAGCCAGACTCTCAGGACCTCCTCTTTGGGGTCTCCCACCCTGCTATGGGGCACATGGCCCAGGGTGAAGAGCCACAGGCCTGCTGTAGACGGCCACCTGGTCTACCTGAGACCCAACCATTCCTGATCACATTGGACTCCGCAAGCCCTCTGACTCTCTCTTCTCTGGACAGAGCACCCAGCTTCCACCTGCCCCGAAATCCCCAAGTGCCCTGCATCCTGGTCGGCCCCGGCACTGGCATCGCCCCTTTTCGAAGCTTCTGGCAGCAGCGGCAGTTTGATATCCAACACAAAGGTGGGTGGTGGTCCCACAGCCATGTGACTTCACCACCCTGGACCCAGGGAGGGCCCCCTGTGTCTCAGCAGCCCGGACATACAATGGCGTTCTCTCTCCACGGCATCACTTCCAGGGAAGCAGTGGGGGTGAGCATTGGACTGACCCGACGACCCATGACGTACATCAAAGGATTTGTCCAAACAATTCTTCCACTCAGCTTATCTGAGGGCCTGAGAGTCCCTGACCCATGGTGCAATTCAAAGGACCTGTTCAAACACATCTCCCACTCGGCTTATCCCAGGGCCTAAAATTCCACATTTCTTTGACCATTAAGATAGGATCCCTTCTGAAAATTCAGGCAGCCCTCAAAGGGGTCAGCACGAAGCCTTATCGCATGGATGTGTGTTTACGGGCTTCTCAGACTCTTCATCAAGGGCAGGCTTTGCTGTGCGAGGGACACGCAAATCAGCTGTGGGAGGAGAGAGAGAAAGAAACCCGCAGTGGCAGACAGGCACTAAACAAGGGTTTACTGAGCATCTAATAAATGCCAAACGTTCTTGTAAGCACTAGATGCACAGCAAAGACCAGACAGAAACTTTAAAAAACAAACACAAAAACCCTGCCCCTATGGAATCATTATTCTAGGGGAATAGCTAGTTTTTGTAAAGTATTCGCTAGGTACCAGGCACGGTTCTAATAACGTCTGACGTTCATTTCTCATGATAACCCTGGGAGGTAGTTGCTTTTTTGCAAGTGGAGAAACAGAGACACGCAAAGTTAAGGAAGCTGCTCCTTGTCACACGCAGCAGGGGTCGGAACCCAGGCAGTGGAGCTGCAGAGTCTGGGGTGTTAGCCCTGGCCATGGGGCAGGAGGAAAGACAGACCCAGAGAAGAAAGATGTGAACACACACGTTACCGACTCCCCTCAGAGAGAGAGAGAGAGAGCGTGTGTGTGTGACGTGTGTGCAAGTCCTTATACCCTCCTGCCATGTTCACGTCCTCGATGCATGGCACCCACCGAGGTCCCCAGCACCACCAACCGCACCCCCAACTCATGGATCAGAGCCTTCGGTGACGTGACATCTTCCCGGTCCCCAGGAATGAGCCCTTGCCCCATGATCCTGGTCTTCGGGTGCCGGCAATCCAAGATAGATCACATCTACCGGGAGGAGACCCTACAGGCCAGGGACACAGGCGTCTTCAGAGAACTGTACGCGGCCTACTCCCGCGAGCCAGACAAACCAAAGGTAACCCCGGCCCTCCTGGGCCACCACCCAGCATGCACATGCGTGTGTGTCCCCTCCCAGGTATGCCCTGGCCGGTCCTAAAGCCTCCTCTGTGAAACTGCCCTGGGTGTCCGGGAGCGTGGAGCCTGAAAATATCAACGGAAAACGTTTAGCAGCCCACGTGATACGATGCCAGTTACAGGCCATATCCAGAAGGGCCGAATCCATGGAGACAGGAAGCCGAGTCGTGGTTGCCAGGGTCTGGGGGTGGGGAGGGGGGAGGGGAAGGGCGTGGCTGCCAATGAGATGGGTCTGACGCCTCAGCGGGGCCGGTGAAAAGGTCCTGGACCTAGGTAGTGCCGATGGCTGCCCAACACCGTGGTGCACTTAGTGCCGCTGACCTGCACGCTTTGAAATGGTTAAACGGCACGTTTTATGTGCCGTGTATTTTGTCACAGTAAGGACATTTGTCATGGGAATTTAAGAGAATATTTAACAGCCCATAAGAAGCCCTACCGGTCAGAATGGACACAGGCCGCAGAACTGGGACAGGCTCCTCCTGGATCTTGGGGAGGCCGGGGGGCAGGGGATGGGGGTGGTCCGAGGAAAGGGACCAGGACAACCGGGGTGGGAAGCACGCAGGAGGTCTGGGCAGTGGCTGTTTGACAACTGGGGTAGAAGGACATCCGCATTTTGACAACTGGGCCAGACCTGCCAGGACCTAGCAGCTGAATGTCACCCTCACCTGAGCGGGGAGTTTCTGGGACAACTGGACAGGTTCCCTGGAGGCTGTTTGTCCCGGTGGCCACCCTTGTGCCCCCCTCGTATTTCCTTAGCCCTCTTCGTACTCCAGCTATGGCTGCGGTGGCTGGCTTTGCACAGGCAGAACCAGACAGCCCCTCAGCTGGCCCTGTCTCTTACTGTCTCTGCCTGGGGCTCCTCTGGCACCCCCGCATAGGGCGCCTGCAGCCTGCATTCATTAAGAACCCTGTCCTACAAGTGTTCGGGCATTCACACCCCGGGGGTGACCACTGGTTGTCAGAGGAGCAAGCAGAGAACCCCCCCTTATGTCCCTCCAGGGGATGCTTCTGGGGTGTGTCCTACACGGCCCCCCTAGAAGGTCCTCAGCAGAGTTGAGGTCCAAGGTGCAAGCCGAGCAGCTCATTCACACGGCCTCGGGTTGGCTGTCCCTGCTCCCCGACTCCACACTCCCCAGTCCCCTGGGATCACCTCGAGAACTGCCCTACCTGCCACAAGCTCCCATGTCAGGCTCTGCTCCCTGGGGGAGAGTGCGTGACGTAGGACCATCACCCAGCCTGGCGCCTTCTCCCTGGTCCTCCTGCCCCCACCCCGCAGAAGTACGTGCAGGACATCCTGCAAGAGCAACTGGCGGAAACTGTGTACCGAGCCCTGAAGGAGCAGGGGGGCCACATTTACGTCTGTGGGGATGTCACCATGGCCGCCGACGTCCTCAAAGCCATCCAGCGCATCATGACCCAACAGGGGAAGCTCTCGGTGGAGGATGCCGGCGTGTTCATCAGCCGGCTGAGGGTGAGTGACGAGCTGGCTCTTCGCGTCCCTTCCCTGACACCCAGGGTCTGGTCCTCTCATCCTCATCCCACCTGTCTTGATGATTAGAGGGGACACAACGACACCTCTGCTCCCATTTTTCCATATATGGCCGGGAGTAGAGGATTTAGGTGATCCCAGAGAGAAGGAAGGATGGCGGGGGGAGGCGTGCAGGTGGTGTGTGACAATGACAAATGGGTGAACCGCTGGGTAGCTAGACAGAAACCATCCTCACCCAGCTTTTCCTGCCTCCAGAACCAAGCGTCACTCCCTCTCCTATGCCACCATGCACAAAAAGAGAAACAAGTGGCAGCTGAAAGCCACCCCATGCTTGGCTCTCCAGGCCATGCACGTTGGCGTGGAACTGCGTCCACCCCAGAAGGATGAGCACCTTCTCCTAAGTTGCATAAAGGCTCGGAGCAGCCCAGCACGCAGAGTCCTAACTGTGCCACCAACTGCCCCAAATAGAAAAAAAAAAAAAACCAGTCCAGGCCTCCACGAAGTTCGGGGGACTCCCGTCTTTTCCCCCATTTCCCTAAGTGAGCAGAAACCAAACGTTTCTTCACAGAAGAAGCCCTTGCTCCAAATAGATTGCTAAACATCAGTGGGTTAAAAAAAAAGAAGAAGAAAAAGAACTTTCTGGTAGAAATGTCAGCGGTCCCAGGAGCGCTGCGCAGGCCCCCATCCCTTAGTCCCTTTGGTGTTCCCCCCAGGAACATGTTTTCATGGATTCCCGAGAACGCTGCAGAACCAGGCTGAAAGCCCAGCCCAACTAAAAACACACCCTCTCTGCAGATGAGCAACCTTCCTCGAAACCTCCCGCACGTTTAAGGGGATGCGGCGCTGTGCCCACGAGGGCTCAGCTTCGGCCACTGGGGAGGCGCTGCCCGTCTCGGCCGCTCTCTACGGGCTGTGATGCTGCCCACTAAGGCCAGCCGTGCTGGGTCTCAGCTTGCAGGAGCAAGGAGGAGTGAGGAGAGGGGAGAATGGCAAGGTTTCCATTTAACCTCCTCACCTCTGCTGTCCTCACGGTCCACAAAGCAGCACCGCTGTTCCCGGGTGGGGACATCGGTGTTCTTTGCCATCTTGGCTGGAGTGGTCCCATGCCCTGGTGGGCAGACAGGCTTGCTGACCGGCCCTGGAGACCTAGGGTCCCTCAGGGCCTCTGGGTCACCCCTCCCTTTCTCCAGGACCCTTTTCCTTAGGGTCAGTCCACTGCCGCGTGTCGGCGTGTCTGTCCATCTCCGTGCCCTCGGCTGGTATCTAAGGGCTGTTTCCTGACTCTTTCTGTCCCCTAGGATGACAACCGCTACCACGAGGATATTTTCGGGGTCACTCTGCGAACGTATGAAGTGACCAACCGCCTTAGATCTGAATCCATTGCCTTCATTGAAGAGAGCAAAAAAGACACCGACGAGTAAGCTGGTCCCATCCCAGGGGCAAGGGGCGGGCGGAGCCCTCTCTTCTGGTTCCTGGTGTGTGGGGATGTCTGACTTCATTACCATGGTTTTCCCACAGAGGGGTTCCCGCCAGGGACAACAGTATCACAGCACCTGGGAATAGGTTAGACATGCAAATTCTAGGCCACCCCAGACCAGCTGAAACTGAAACCCTGGGGTGAGGATGCAGCAGCTGGTGTTTTAATGAGCCCTCCAGGAGATGCTGAGGCCTCCTCAAGGGTGGGGACCCCCGCGTTGGATGCCAGCTACTGCCCGGGGCACCCCCTAGTGGAAAGATGGCTCTCGGCTCCCCAAAGATGTGCTCTAGCATCTACACCCATGTCTCTCGACCCCCCCACCCCCACCCCAAACTGCTGGGAACAGTCTCACTGATGCAAATTCCACTGATGCATTATTTTGACAATTTCACTCCTCCTCCAGAAATTGCTGGAAACCATCCGGGACACCACAAGACTGAGATTAAGTCTCATCCTTTAAACCTGACCTCAGCGCCATCACGCATCGTCCTCGACTATAATCTCACTTTCCCCATTCTCTGCCTCAAAACCACCAGGGTGTGCCCTATAATTCTGTTAAATTAGGAAGGAAGTCAGCCTCCTCGTTTTCGGGAGCTCAGGGCACACGCGTCATTTCTCCAGCATCCGCATGTTTTTCCCCCTCGTGACACGGCAGCCTCGAAAACAGGCTTTGGTGTTCAGTAGGCTCCGTTATCGCCAACATCACACCTCCTGCGGTTGTCACAAAGCTGTTCTAAACGTCCCCCTTCCTGGCCGGTTGTGTTGGCGAGCAAGCATTCATTCATTCGTTCGTTTGGTCATTCAAGACGAGCCCCCGCTAGGTCCTGTCCAAGACACTAAGGCATCAGAGGAGATAAAAGTGACAGAAGCCCCTGCACTTAGCCAAGGTGCTCATCCCTGGGTCTTTAAGGACGCAGAGCATCCTTGCTCCCGTGGCACTAACCCCCTCCTCCCTTCTCCTCCCACAGGGTTTTTAGCTCCTAACTGGATCCTCTTGCCCAGACGGATGGCAGGGGGGCTGGCTGCCTCCGGCGGGGGAGGCGGCAGGTTTTGTAAGCATGGACACTGCTGAACCTTTCCTCCGGGACCCCACGTGGCCCCCGCTCTGCCTCTCGTCCTGTCGACGCCGTGTCCTGGTTCTCCTCTCCTGGGTCCTCGCCTCTCAGTGTTTCCTTGGCCTTCTTGGGTTTTCTCCTTGAGTTTTCCTGCTGCAATGCAATGCCTTTATACTCCGCAGTGGCTCTTACAAAACTGTCCCCCTACCCTTCCTGACAAAGACAGGTCAGCGGTGCGCGGAAGCCCTGGAACGTGGGTGTCGCTCGCGGCAGGGCTTGTTTTCTGGGGTTCCCCTGGAGAGGCTGCAGGGACCACACAGAAGAGTTTTCCAAGCCAGTCCCTCGGCTGCCGAAGTCTCCCCCTCATCCCTTTTGATGATGACGTTCTGGTTGTGTGTCCGTGTGCGTGTGACAGGCCTGGGTCTCCGTCTGTCCTCGTGTCTGTGCGAGCGTGTTGCCTGCAGACCCCTGGTGACAAGAACCATGCCCCAACATTAGCTGGTTCTTCAGATGCCTATAACTAAGGGTCTGTGGTAGTGTCCCTATAACACTGGGAAGCCCCCTAATCGTCCTGGTTATAAAGGGTCAGGCCTCGTGGTGGGGAGGGGAGATGATTCAGGGGAAAAGCTGCAGCAAAAGGGAGAATCGAGGAATCAGATGTGTTTAGATTCTGGCACCTGTTAGCAGGGCCCTCTCTGGGAAGTAAACCCAGCTCCCCAACCCCACCCACCCCATCTGATTTGCGCCCCCTCTTTCCCCCAGGGCAGTTCCACCCATAAGGCCAGACGTATTATTGATTAAGGGAGCGTGCTGGAAATACGAATGAATCTTCTCCCATATTTGCCTCCTGGTGACTCTGGACACCTGTCCTCAGTTTCCCCTAGTTGTAATGTTACAGAGCTAAAAAGCATGAATGGATCAAACTTTAAAGTCGCGAAGACTGGAAAAGATATCGAGGAAGAATGTCACTGTTAAGTTTCTATTCCGCCGTGTGGCTTTTTCTATAGGACCGCAGCTGAGGGTGGGAAGAAACTGGCCTTCAGTCTTTGCCCTTCGAAAGGGATCCCCCAAACTTTGACTTGAGCAAATAATTTTGACAACTAAATTACACTTTGATCCAAAAATGAGCAGCAAAGTCTTCAGCAGGAATCCGGGTCAGTACAGTCTCTCTCCCCTGGCAGGCCACCTGCTGAGTGTATCCTCCCAGAGTAAATGGCACTGGCGAGTCTCTTTTCACACTTAAATGCTGAAAAAATCAATGGCAGTCAGCGCCCAGAGAGAGCCAAGAAGTCATAGGGGCCCCCCCACACACACACACGCAAGAGGGAAGGGAAGGAGTCTGCCTTGGGCCCCCAGGGCTGCAGGGGAAGCGCTCAGCCAGGCCCACCTTTCCACCTGGTTTGGTTTTGTCACATAGAGAGACAGCATTTCCTTTACATACCGCACAGTTCACATTCCTTTCTGATGCTCAGTGTGAGGGGTTCCCCCGGGAAAGTGCCCCGGCCCTCTTTGGAAAGGCTTTAGAATGGGGGTGCCAAAGAGCTGGTGCGGGGGATAACCTCCAAGCCTCTTAAAGTCAAAGGGCAAACTCTATCTCTCCTTTCCCCACCCTGCTGGGCCGCTCCCGCTGGTGACCCATCCCAGGGACAGAGGCGTGATCTCAGGCGTCTGTGGACATAAAGGCCAAACACTCGGCATGCTCCCTGGCCCTTGCTCACCCAGAGGGATGCCCATTGTCAACACCATCTTTCTTGCAAACACGAGTCTGGCTCCTACTAGCTTTCCTTCCTCTCAGGGGCTTTCTTGCCAACCCCTTAAGCCTTTTGGAGGTATTTCCTAAGCTGTCACTTGCTCCCCAGGGACTGAATCGCTGTGTCCAACCTCCTTCGAAGAGGAATTGATCCACACCTCCCTCTCCAAATTAAGCTTTGTACACGCATGCTTTCTCATCAACAAATACATCCTCCTGAGCATTCGGCATGTGCCAGGCAGCTTCTTCCTCTATCCCCATCCTAGTAGCGGGCAGACGGATGGAAACATCATCTTGTTTTATCAGGGAGTCCAAGGAAATGATTATATAACCGGGAGTCATCTTTCTTCCCAAGAATGATTTTATTTTTCCAAAGAACGATTTTTTTTTAAGTAAATTCAGCTGCTTTATAACTCCTTGGCTAGAGGACAGCAGACTGGACTGATCTGTTTCTCTCGGGTGTCAGAATCGTCGATACCGAAAGCCTGGCTTGTAATGAGCCTATGGAGAGGCAGAGAGGAGATGTGATTTAGGGTTTAGCTCTGGTCCAGGGTGTGCAAACGCTGCCCTCCTGTGGTGGTTTCTAGTTCCGTCTCTATCGCCAAAAATAGGTGCAAAATTTGGTTTTAATGGTGAACGAAAATAGGGTTGACGAGATTCGAGGTTACTCAAGTGACAGACCTTTTATTTCCCTCTCCTCCAACCCCATTTAATGGAAATGAGTTTGGCCTGGAGGGACTGGGTCACCCCCAGGAACAGGAAAGCTGGGACAGCCACGTTCTCCTACCATTAACGTGCATCTAATTCCCAAACCTTGTGTTGGGAAAGGAGCGCAGTAGTTAAGCTCCCTGAGAGGAGATGGTCTTCACTTGGTTTCTACGGAGTGAGACAGCCAAGGAGCTTCCAGACCCAGCTTGGGAAGCAGACCTGAGTCCAAACGCTAACTCTGCCCCAGTGTCTGCAGACAGCTATGAGCTGCTGACTTTTTAACCTTTTGAGTCTGTGTGGCCACCTTACAACAAGGTGGATTAAATGAAAACCTGTTCCTAAGATGCCCAGTTGCAGTACCTGGTCCATGGGAGTGAACAAATTTTTATTTTATTTTATTTTTTTTCGCTTAATTCATAACACTTGTTGCTTCTCCATATGCAGACGGCATGGTGGAGTGTACGGTGCAAATCACAGCTCCTCTCTTCTAGGTTAGATTCTGGTACACAGAGACAAGTCTTAGAATCAGTGTAAATGAGTGGGGTTCCACCAGCGGGTCTGAGGAGCCAGGGCTGCCAGGAAGTAGAGAGAGTGAGAAGAAAGGCATGAACAGGGGACATGTAGGGTAAATCGGGCATGGCGTCAGATGTAGCCCAGACTTGGAAGGCTGGGGGAGGATCAGAATGGTGACAGAGATGCTGGGAAGATGGTCAGAGACCCAGTGAGTGGCATGTTAAGGAATTTTGACTCTATTTGGTAGGCAACAGGGAGTTCTCAAAGATATTTTTAAAAAGGGAAAATACGGCGATTGGAGTTTTGCTGGGAAGAGAATGTGCTGGCCACAGCATAGAGCGGGGATGGCTGGCCTGTTGACCTACTGGTAGGTGATTGCAGTAACCAAGGCTGGAATGAGAGAAGCCGCAGATGCTTTGATAAGAGACATTCCAGGGGGTGAATCAACAGGACCTGGGACCATCTGCTGTGGAAGTCGAAAACAAGATGAAAACGAACAAGAAAGTCAAGATTCTTGCCTGTAGGCTGAGAATGGGGCCTCATAAGAGAAAAACAGGCTCAAGGGAAAGATGAGTTTGAGAAGCCGAGGTGACACCCAGTTTTTCCCCGAGTCAACAGGGTCAGTCCTCCCGAGATCCAGCCAGGCCGAGAAGCGCAGAGAGAACTGACCCCCAGCCAGCAGACTTTGGCCTTTGATCACAGGGTTTTCCTGCCAGATATACTCTCTGGAGCCACAGGCTTTGGGCTCTAAAAGGAGATCAGGTTTTGCCCTGAGTCCAAAACCGGTGAGGCTCTCTGACCCAGATAATGGGGCACACGGCTTCTGCCGGAATAAGCAAGCTGAATGTCTGGGTTCCTTCACTCCTGTAGCACCAGCCCCCAAAAGGGCCTTTTCATTCCTGCCATTAGGAAAACTGTGGACTTAGGATTTTTGTCTTCAGCTGGCCTCATTACGTGTACATTTTCTCTCCACTGCCCTGACCCCAGCATGTCACTGCACCCACCTCATCCACAAAGTCTTCTCTCTGAATCGGCGAGTTAATCGAAGGCTACCCACAAGTGACAAGAAGAAATACTTGAGTTTCCTATATGATCTGCCCATATTCCCTGTCCTCCCCCAACCCTATAACATCTCCTGCGTCCAGATGCCCTGTTTGGCTCGAAAATGAAAGGCCAGGAGCTAGGATGGAAAAACGTGGGTCTGACAGTCTGAGGGAGTAGCCCTGCCTCCCAGAACGAACACAGAGGGTCCCCATGAACTTTAATTTGGCCTCCAGGGCCTGCCGCCTGCCTGGTCTCCCCTCTTTCTCTCACTCTGACTCTGTCCTTAGTCCACTGCCTGTCCCTTTCTGGTGATAAAAGGGCCAGAGAGGAAAAGCTGCCTCTCCCCAAACAGATGTGTTTCAGACATGAGGACCTAGGTCAACTGTCACCCCTAAAAAAAAAGTCTGTTTGGGGTCTCTTGTCAAAGCCACATGTCAGGGAGGAGGTCAGGAGTGAATTTGCCTTATTGTGTTTATCAGTTTGTTTTGTCCTAGAATATTTGAGTGGTTCTGAATGAGCAGGGCATGTCTGTTTGGTCCAGAATAGAGCCCACGCTGGCTGAGGTGGCCCTGACAGGCAAGGACAAAGCTACCTTACGATGCTGTCTTTCGCAGCCTTCTAGGAAATGACCCCAGGATATCGAAAGGCCCAGACTTGTTTCCTAAGCAATTAAGAGACTCTAGTCCAGGATCTGTCAACCTCAGCACTATTGGCATTTGGAGCAGGAGAATTCCTTGTGGTGGGGGCTGTCCTGGGCATTGGAGGACACTGAGCGGCATCCCTGGCCGCCACCCACTAGATGCTAGTAGCAGTCCCCCAACTGTGACAACCAAATATGTCTTCGGACATTGCCAGATGTCCCTGGGAGCAACAGAATCTGCCCTGGCTGCCCTCGGCCGTCTCATCGTGGACAGTCTAGAATGAGCAGGGCACGCCTCAGTCCGACGGTTTTGCTTTCGTCATGGAAGTCTTTGAGGGAGGACTTTGAGGGGCAATCGAAAGGTGTGGTCTCTCCATCGTCCTCCCAAGACAGAAGGATGGATGGCAGCTCCATTTCAGAAACACGTGACACCCTCGGTGTCCATTCTGATCCAGCCCCGTGGGGGCCCCCTATCCTCCTGTGCCCTGCCTCCTGCCTCCTCCCTGTTTTCCTTGTTCTTGTGTTGTCATTGTGATTGTTAAGACCCACTCCGGGCTCAGCAGTGCTTTTCTGGAAAGTTGAATGAGAGAGAGCTTGCATGCGTGGGTTCCACAGCTCATGCGACTGTGGGCTTCCATCCCGGGGTTGGGGAACTGGAGAGGTGGGCAGTGGTGTCGCATCTCAACACACACACACACACACACACACGCTGTCAGAAGCTCGGACTTCCCCCTACCTCTGAGCTCTCGATGCTGCTAATCTCTCTGCCAAGTGTCCCGTGAGCTCCAGCACCTTCCGCCAAGGACCGACGCCCGCCTCATGCTCTTCGCGAGGTTGTCCAGGCTGTGTTCACCGCATGCTCTTCCTCTGTATAGTTCTCATCTTCTAATTTGATGAAATTCGACAAAAAAAAGTCTACTTCTGCCTGTTTGCATTATGGTTAAAATATTAAAAAGTGGACTCGACGTGGCCGACTGCTGTGTTCTGTTGGGTTTGCTTGGAATTTCCCACGCCTTTGCCCTGTCACAGGCCAGGGGCCCCCAGGAAGGCCACCTTGAGACAGAGGTGGCAGGAGGCTGATTGGGGAAGGGAGGGCGGGGAAGGAAAATACCCTGACTAGTCAGAGGGAGAGCCTGAGCTGCAACATCGTCTCAACCAAAACTTTGGCCAACCCTGCAGAAAATCCTGAGGATGACCTCAGTGGGAGATGCAGTCAGAGATGGGCCCGGAGTCAGGGTGTTCCCCAGTGCCAGGCTCCACACTGCCCCACAGGAGGGAGTTAATTAAAATAACAGCAATCTGTCATTAGATGCCAGTGTTCACTGGAACATTCGATGTGTTAGCATTGCTCTCCCTGGTTTAAAAGTTGGGAAACTGAGGCACAAAGCAATGAGCTAGCTTGCCCAAGGTCAACAGAGCTCAGAAATGTCAGCAGTGAAGTCCGAACCCAGACTGTTCGGCTCTAGAATCTGCATTCTTAACCATCACCTTGCTTCTAAGAGACCCAGACTGTCACGATTCAAATCCCCGCTGTGCTTAACTTTGGATAAGTCACAGTCTCTCTCTGTGCCTTCATATCTTTATTGTAAATAGGCTGTGATTGCTGCAAATTCACTGCATTGAGATAGGATTAAAGGGGTTACCATATGCAACACACGAATAGAATAGAATAGAATAGAATAGAATAGAATAGAATAGAATAGAATAGAATAGAATAGAATAGAATAGAACAGCACACCCCTATACATCAGAGGAGTGGTCCGGGGGTACTCTCAGAAACAAACACTAAGCACCAAGGATTGCAGTGGAGAGAGATTAGCTGTTATGGATGGCACCACCCAGGAGACTGGGAAGCTAATGCTCAAAAGCCCAAACTCCCCCTGGCGTGTAGGTTACAAATTATACAGGGTGGAATCCCCAGATAACCACGGGTTAAGGGGTTCGGGTTAAGGGGTTCGGGTCATGCAGGAAGCTGACTGGTGGGAGGTCTGGTAAGGTTAATAAATCATTTCTTCAGGTCGGGTCTCAAGGACAGTCCTGAGGTCTGCTCTGGCGTCCCTTTGTCTGGTTTCATAGGAAAGTAGCCAAGGGGGTTGTTCTACCTCAGGGCTCAGGAGCTGAAACAGAACTTATGTGGAGATGTTATCTTTAGCCTCCTAAATATGTGACCATTAGTCAGGTCCAGGACTCTAGTGTCTGCCTCAGGGGTTGCCTATTACCCAGGGGAGAGGTCGGATCTCTGAGGGGTGTAGAGAAAGGGAAAGACGATTTCTAGAGTTAGGATTTCAAGTTAAATTTAATGAAAGTCATAAGGATCCTCGTTTTCACATACAGGAGGCAGCAGACTGAGAGCCATGCTCTGGTTTCTTCACAATTGCTCAGCCCTTTTCTCTTATGGAAGCTCAAACAGCTCCATCTTGATGTCATTTGCCATTTGATACTTAGGCCTTTTCCTAACACCTGCCATCGCAGGGGCCACTTGTTTTAAAAGCCAGTTCCTGGCCTCTCCCCCAACCTGCCTATTCAGAATAAGGTCTGACACCTGCTGGCATTTTTAACCAGCTTCCTCACATAATTCGTATACACCCTGGAGTTTTGACAGGCCCAGCCTACGAGGAGACTGGGGACAATTTAACATTTATACGCATCCTGACTGGGTTAGCTCCTGTTGCCTAGAAACCTGGAAACCAGGTGAAAAACTCAAGTTTACCCTCGAAATAGAACCTTCCCAGCCACAGATTGAAAGAAGAGGTGGGAAACAAGTGGTGGGAGGGATTTCTGAGTCGCTGCAAATCGATATCGAATTTGGGCTTCATGGTCAGGTAAATAGTAAAAACGTACTTTTTTTTTGGGGGGGGGGTACCTTTGGCCAAATCAGCCAGAGAGCAAAAGCAGGAAAAGTATTTACAATCAGGAGGATCAATGCAGAGCTTAACCCACATCACTAAAAGGAAACTGCTTTAGCAAGGGCCTCTAGAGAAAAATGAGATGAAGTTAATCAAATAGCAGAAGATTAAAACCAGAGTAATTAGTAACGCGATTTAAAAAACGAAAAAACCTCAAACCTTTAGTATTATTAGTCTTACGGGTGGGGGGTTGGGTGCAGGGGCGGGTGGTCGCCTGGCTTCCTTGCATCTCTGCTAGAGCTCAGAGTTGAGGTTGGAAGTTGACGTTGAAAATCTGACTCTCTCAGTCCCCCTCCCCCAATTTTCTGTTTCCAAGAATTTTGAGATCCTCAAGGGTGATGAGTTTCCACTCCTCTCTGCTCCCGCTCCTGGTCTCCTAGGGATGTGACCAGGTAAAGAAGCCAAGGGTGAGAAAGCCTCTGAGATACGCTGTAAACTCGAGGTGTGGTATCTGTGGTTTTAATTAAACCTTATGCGCTGAATAATTGAATTGGTTTTGTCATGAAGCCTTTAAAAAGTCGCTCATGGAAATGCAGTTAGCAGCAGAAGAGTTGCTGGAAAAATCTGTGAGGAGAGGGACACCTGTTCCTTTTCCCTCCCAGAAGCCATGCATCTCCTTCCTTGAAAAGCAGACACGGCCCCCATATCGCCCTTTCAGAATCATCTCTCTCATCCATTATGCCTTTGCTCAAAGGCATTCAGTGCCACCAGGGACCAGAAGAGGCGAGCTAACCCCTCTGGCCCACGTTCAGGGCCTGTTCTGGTCACAAGCAGCCTTCTCAGCTTCTGTGTCCTTTCAGGGATCCACACAAGCCTTCCCTTGTGCAGATTTGCCCCAATAGTTCCAAACACAGCTTTTATTCTCTTTCCTCCTGGCCTTTGCTCCTGCCACGGCCCCCACCTGGGCTCTCACACTCTCCTCCCTCACCTCTGCTGAGCCCACTTCTAGTGCTTTTTGACCCAAACCCTGCTTTATCCTCTAGCTCACTCTACTTTCTGTCTGTACTTGGCAGATGGTCAGTATTGCTTTGCAATAGTCGCATGCATGTATGTGTGAGACCTGCCTCTATGTAGACGTTATGTGTTGCCACAAACAAGCACAAAATCTCCCTGGCGTACTGCATTATTGCTGCAGAGGGTGAGGTCATGTGACTATGAGCCAAGGAATGCAGGTAGCCTCTACCAGCTAGAAAAAAAACGAACAGATTTTCACCTAGCGCCTCCAGAAGGAACGGAGCTAGGCCGACACTTTTATTTTAGCCATAAAAGACCCATGTGAGACTTCTGACATCCAGAGCAGGAAGGTCATAAATATGTGCTGTTTTAAGCCACTAGGTTGTGGTAATTCGTTAAAGCAACAGTAGAAAACTAAAATCTGTATGAAATCTGTATTGGTTGTTTATGCCTAAGTTCTAGAAAAGAATCCATTTCCTTATGATTTCCAGCTGCTAGAAGCTGTCCACATTTCCTGGCTTATGGCCCAGCATCAATCACCCTGATGCCTGCTTCCATTGTTACATCTCTTCCACTGGGCCCACCCAGATTGTCCAGGATGATCCACCCCCCACCCCACCCCCACCCCCACCCCCGTCTCACACTTCCTAACTTAATTACATCTGAAGAGTCCCTTTGGCCACATAAGCTAACAGAGATACTGTGATTTATCATAAGAAGTACATAGTTGTTCTTTGTCCCCGTTCTAGGGCAGAACTCCTAAAACCCTCAGAATTTCCTAAGTGATAAGAACAATAAAGGTGTCTTGCTGTTCTGAACAAACCCCTTTCAACCTCACTTGAGTTTGTGTTAATGAGTGACTTATGGAAAGCACTTGAGGATGGGGGCTGGTTGCCAGGGGAACCAACCCGGTGATTAGCGGGTTGAAACTTTCAGGCCCGCCCCTCGACCTTGGAGAGGGCAGAGGGGCTGGGAGGTTGAATCGCCAAACTGGCTAATGATTCAATTGATGATTTAATCAATTGCTTCTGTGTAATACGGCCTCAATAAAAACCCAAAAGGAGAGGGTGCAGAGAGCTTCCAGGTTCGCGAACACCTGGAGAGAGCACGCAAGCTCTGCACCTTTTGCTCATAGCTTGTCCCATGCATCTTCCATCTGGCTCTTCCTGAGATGTGCCCTCTTGTTATACACCCATAATCTAGTAAGTAAAATGTTAAAATGTGTGTCTGAGTTCTGTGAGCTGCTCTAGCAAGTTAATCAAACCCAGGAGGGTATTGTGAGACCCTCCCATCTGTAGCTGGTCTTTCAGCAGCACTGGTGACAAGGGGGACTTGCAATTGGCTTCTGAAGTGGGGAGAGGGTAGTCTTGTAGGACTGAACCCTTAACCTGTGGAGTTTGTCTCCAGGTCCACGGCATCAGGTAGATAGTGTCAGGACTGAGTTGAATTGTAGGACCCCCAGCCCATGTGGGAGACTTGTTGATGGTGGGGGGTGGGGGGTAGGGGTGGGAGGGACACATCACAGTAATATATTCACGGATTCTAGAAATTACAGACTGCGAACTTTTTAGGGGCCATCAGTCAGTCTACCATAGTCTGTCCTCAGGGCCTCAAAGACTCGTGTCCTCCCCGCATGCAAAATACACATATTCACATATTCAGCAGAGATGTAGTAAGGACCTGCTAATGTCAGGCCCTTGTGATGAATCAGTAGAGCTCGCATCCTTCTAGGAGAGAGACGATCAGTAAGTATTTTTGTTTTGTTTTGTGTTGTTTTGTTTGTAGGAGTATGTTAGGTGGCGATAAGTCGTTTTGGAGAAAAGCAAAGCAGGGTGACAGTTTTAACAAGGTGATCAGAAAAGGCCTCAACGATATGGTTACTATGGAGACTTGGGGTGAGGGAGCAAGCCATGTTCGTGCAGAGTGGTGGGGGTTAGTGGGTCGGAAGACTGTCTCTGTAGGATAGTGTGAGACCCTCTCACCTACCCTGGCAGTACGTTCAGTAAATATTTGAGCAAAATTGGACGCAGGCCCTGCTTTCATGGAGGTTTCTGTTTTATAGGAAGAGACCCATTTACCATAGAACTAATGAGGCTTAACTTCAGGGCCCCTCACTGGGAAAGACCCCTTCCAACACCCCCTTCTTTTTCCATCCTACATAAATGCTCTCCTGTTTACTTATGAATTCATCCTAAATGAAAAAAAATCTAAAAAAGCTGGGAAACAGGCCCTCCAGGAAAACGCAGCTCTGTATTAACAAACACCCTCAGGTGGGAGGAAGAGTCTGGGGAGATGGCCCAGAAGAGAAAAGATGTGTTTATTCATTTCGAAAATAATAAGGAAAGCTATTCGACCATGTTGGAGGGAGTCGACATGGTCCCTCTAGCCAGAATGTAGCAATCTCATGGGAGAGGAATGTTAATGTCATCCAGCCTCAGATAACTCAGAGATAGGTTTATCAGCTTGCTGCACCCTGAGAAATTGGAGGGGGCCAGGTAGAACGAGGGCAGGAGGGGATTGCTGCAGGGTAGGGCTGTGCTAGGTGATTTCAGCAGAAACTAAGATAGTGGGGACCATCTCTCAGCCAATTACTGTTAAGCAAGAAGATACAACAGATCAATCTTAAAACTTAGAATTTTCCCCGTTGCCTAAAGGAAAAGCGAGCCATTCTCTCCTTTCTTCGAATATTTCCTCGAGAAACCGTGTGCATGTGTGTCTTCCCTGTCTCTTTGATGTGTATGTACATCAGTCTGGTATGTGCTATTTTTTTTAATTATGGTAAAATATATTTAATAGAAGATAAAATCTACATAAAACTATTTCTAAGAATACAGTTTACTGGTCGGCTTTTGCTCAAGTGGTTACTTTGTCATAGCAGATACTAAGTAATCAATGTAATGGCATTAAAAACATTGTTAGCCCTCACCACTAGCTTTTCCCTGAACTTTTTCATCATCCTGTACAGAAACTCTGTCCCCATTGAATAACTTCCCATTTCCTCCTCCCCCAACCTCTGACAACCTCTAATCTATATTCTGTCGCTATGATGGATATTCCATATAAATGGATTGTGCAACATTTGTTTTTCATACGTGGCTTATTGCACTCAGCATGTTTTAAAGGTTCATCCGTGTCATAGCGTGTGTTAGAGCTTCAGTCCTCTTTATAGCTGAATAGCATTCCATTGTACAAGTATACTACATTTTGCAAAATTTTTTAAAAAATAAACTTCTTGCCAGTAATGCAACCCAGGAATGTTTTTCTCAAGGGCCTGGGAACCGTCTCTTTGAAATAAAATTTCTAGGAAGATGGTGTCCCTGTTTCCCTGTGTGTGGGAGTTTAGCCTGAGCACTTTGTTCCAAACTGTGATCACCTGCCTGTCATAAACATGAGAAGTTTTATTATTCTTTGAGACAAAAGCAATTAGGTAGCACAGTAGGTACCCCAATTACCAGGTAACCTTAGGGTGAACTAGAAAAGAATGTATAACAAAGGCTTAGTTAGGTCCTCTTACCTGAGGACGAATTACTCTTAATCTCAGGAGCATATATGTAATGCGAGGCGTGGTCATGTATAAAATGGGTGGGATATCTCTCTGTCCCTGTCATCTCATAAGTGGGTTATCTGTGATGTGCACCACAGTCTGGTTTAATACTTGTTCAATAATAAAACTGCTCTCCTCTGGAGTTGTGTCAAGGATTTTCCGGATTGGCAGGAGACCTTAATTTCCCCCCCAGCAGCATCTTGGTCATCTTTGATCAGAAGACAAGAAGAGGGCTGGGATGTCATTGATAAGAAAGTGATAGGCATACCTACCATAATCTGTGCAGCTGTGGGGTTTGCCTTTCACCTAACGTATTAGAAACTTTATCAAGGTCTGAATGTCATGGGAGCTGATTTGAGGCAGAAGGAGACAGATTTGAGAAATACTAGGACTGATCTTTGATGAAATCACCTCCTTGATCCAAAAACTGAGGCACAGAACTTAACCTCTGTTGGGCATTCGAACATGGATAGTGCTTTCCAGCACACTTAAGATAAAATCCCAACCCTCTTTCCAGGCCTCACAGGATAGGACAGAGATCAGTACAGTATGTGCAATGGTTGAGAACAATTCAGCAGTAGTAACCAATATCTATATATGGTTTCATTTATTTTCATTTTATAGGTGAGAGACCACCTCTAGGAGGCATCTGGATGGTGAGGTACCAAGGATGGTGACAATTTGCTGTTTTCCAGGAATTGATGGATGGGCAGCCTTTCTTAATGCAGGAGCTATTTGGAAGAGGACAAGGTAATGGTGATGGGGGTGATGTGAGTTCAGTTTCAGATAAGTTCAATTTCAGAATCCCAGAGGAAATGTAGGTGAGCCATTGGCTAAGTGAGTCTAGATGGGAACAGAGAGAAATGGGAACATTTTAACTGGGTTTGGATTGTCATTCAAGCTGCAGTCAGGGGTGAGACAGTGAAAGAAAGGGGCCTTTGGCTGCCAACAAGTACCATGTGGGTGAGACTGCAGAGGAGACTGGAAAGAGGCAGCCCTAGAGAGAGGGTGGGGTCACAGAGGCCAAGGCGAGTCAGCATTTTGAGAAGACAAAACATGGTAAAAAGCATCTGCCGCGCCTGGGGGAAGGCAAGGAGGCCAGGAATTTAGAGGCCTGAAGGTCCAGACTCTATCTCAGATCTGCCTACTCCAGGAGCGCCTCTAAACCTTTCTTTTTTAATGACTAGCAGCAGCTGCTGCAGTAGCACCATCCCCCACAAATTCCCATATTGAAGCCCTAACCCCAGAGACAAGGTCTTTAAAGAGGTGATTGAGGTCAAATGAGATTGTTTAGGGTAGCCCCCTAATCCGATAGGACTGATGTCCTTATAAGAACAGGAGTTAGGACACAGAGACACACACAAATTCCATGTAAGACACAGAGGGATGACAGCCATCTACATGTCAAGGAGAGAGGCCTCAGAAAATAAAAAGAACCATGCTGACACCTTGAGCTCAGACTTCTGGCCTCCAGAGGTATGAAGAGATAACTTTCTGGTGAAGCCACTCAGTCTGTGGCATTTTGTTATGGCACTCCTAGCAAATGAATACAAGTAGGAACACCCGTTTTAACATTTATTGAGATGAAATTCACATAACATAAAATTCAACCTTTTAAAGTGAACGATTCAGTGGCATTTTAGTACGTTCACAATGTCGTGCAATTGCCACCTCTATCTAGTTCCAATACATTACCATCACTCAAAAGTAAAACCTGTGCTCATTAGGCAGTTTCTCCACTTTTCCCCACAAGCATTTTCTCTGTGCCAGGCACTGTACTATGTACTCCACATACATGTACTCATTTAATTCTCTCAACAGTTCCAGGAGGTCAACATTATTAGTAGTATTATCTCCATTTTACAGATGAGAAACTGGGCCTCATGAAGGCTAAGTAACTCAACCTAGCTAAACAAACAACTGATTAGACCATTGCAATCAACAAATAATTATTGAGAATCTGCTGTGTACAGGGCTTGTGCTAGATGACTGGGCCCCCAGTCAGTCCTGATACTGAAGTTGCTTCTGATCTATTCGGAAAGATGCAGGTTGAACAGTTATAAATTAAGTAAATAATGACAAGACTGAAAAATGCAGGAAAGGAGTCATGTCTGGTTCTGGGGCCGGGTTGAAGGAAGGGAGGCCTGGAGGAAGACGAGGAGTTGCTAGAAGGGAGTGTGGCATAAAGCACATCACGAGTGGTGGGAACAGTATACGTGTGAAGGCCAGAAGTGGGAGGAAAGGGACCAGGCGGGCTGGGATGTGATTACTGAGGAAGAGAATGGCTTCAGAGAGGTATGCAGGGGTGGAGAGGGGTCTGTTTCTTTGCAACAATGTCAGGGATATCAGATTTATTTCTAAGGGCACTAGAGAGCCACGATGGAATGGCATCACACCATCATTGAGAGTAACTTGACTAGTTCAGCTGTCTCAGGGAATTCTGCTTTTTCTAGATTGGGGTGCTGGGGGAGTTTGTTGAGTGAACCCTCCATATACTGATGACAGATCATGCTTTGCCTTCCAGAGGGACTTTGAGCTTCTGGGAGGCAAGGGACACTATCTTCTCACCTCTGTATACCCAGGGCCCACGGCACAGGGTCTAACACAAAACCTGAGTTGCTTTGTATTTAAAAGGAAAAAAAAAAAGGTGCAGGCACTGGAAAAAGGCACCCACCCACAGCTAAGTGAGAACTCCTACTTCAAAGGTCCAAATCCAGGCCCTACCCCTTTCTGTCTCTGTGACTGACTGTGAACCAGGCAGGCACTCCCACCTTGAGGAGCCTTGTTTTCCCCCGCGATCCGCAGCACGGCCCTGAACACCCCCACCGCAGAGCAGCCCTTGGAGAAAAAACGGGTGGAAAGCGCTCGGCCCAGCACCCACTCCCCCCCCCCCCGCGCACCCTCTAGGAGGTGGCTTGTTGCGGACCACGCCGCCGCCGAGGGAGCCGAGCAGGTCTGCATCCGACCCTAGGACAAGGGGCTCTCCCCGGAGCACGCATCCGTGAACTCCCCCTGCACCTTGGTGTCCCCTCCACCCATCTGTATCCCTTGGGGAAGGAGACACAGCTCACGGGAGGCTTGGGCACGCAGGATGCGGGCTCATGGGAGCTCGGGGAGCGCTCTAGGCCCGCTATGGGGATGCTGAGGTTGGCGGGGTGCGCGCGGCCGCAGCGGTTTCCACCGCAGGGCGGGGGAGGGGGACACGGCAGTGATTGACGGGCGGGGGCGGCGGGGATGGGCGGTGGGGGCGTGGCCAGCGGGACGCCCCGCCCCCGCCCCGGGTGGGCGTGGCCTCACGGGGTTTCCCCCGGCGCGCGCGCGCAGCCGCCGCAGGTACGCGGACAAGATGGCGGCGGCGGCGGCGGCGGCGGCGGCGGGCGAGAGCGCGATGGAGGTGGCGCCGGCGCTGGCGGACGAGGCGGCCGAGGCGGCCGGCCTGTGCGGCCTGGTCCGCCTGCCCGGCGAGGTGCTGGAGTACATCCTGTGCAGCGGCTCGCTGACGGCCGCCGACGTGTGCCGCGTGTCCAGCACCTGCCGGCGGCTGCGCGAGCTGTGCCAGAGCAGCGGCAAGGTGTGGAAGGAGCAGTTCCGGGTGAGGTGAGCCGCCCGGCCCCGCCGCCGCCGCCCCCCGCCCCCTCGGCACGCGCGCCGCGCCCCGCGGGCCACGCCGGACCGGCCCGCGGACCCGCAGACAAAGGCCGCCCGCCCCGCGGGGCCGCGACCACCACGGCCGGACGGCGGGCCAGCGGCCCCGCGCATCCTCCCCCCCATCACCCCCGCGCATCCTCCCCCCGCGTGCCCCCCTTTGTGCCCGCCTCCGGGCTCCGGGGCTCCCAGGGGTGCCGCGGCGCCCGGGGGCGGCGGGCGCAGCATCCGTCCCCCTCCACCTCCCCCTCCCCGGCTGTGGGCCGCGGGCGCCGATCGAGAGGCAGGAGGGACCCCGGGCGCGCTCGCCGTGTGACCTTGCGGGTAGACGTCCCTCTCCTGTTTTCATCTTAGTTGTTATTATTTTGTGGAAGCCGCGTCCCTCGCCTCGCGTGGTGGTCACGGGACCGGCCTTTGACGGGTGCGGACATCGGGTGGGAGGGATGTCCCGGGAGCAGGTCCTAACTGCCCCCCCCCACGCACGGGGCCCGGCCGGCCCTCGGGATGCGCGCCCGAGGCCCGCGCAGGGGCCTCGTCCTCGCCCCTCTTCCTCCCGGTACCGTCCCCCTCGGATAGGCGGGAGGGCAGGGGGCACCGCCGACGCGGCCACTCCCGGCTCTCGCTCCGGCCCAAGGTCACGCCGTGCAGCCAGGGCGCGCGCGCCAGGTGGGCACTCGAGCTCGGTGCACGCCCGGGGCCCCCTCTGCCCGCCCAGCCGTCCCGCGCGCCCTGTTGTGCACCCCGGGGCCGCCTTAGGCCCGCCCGCCTCTGGGTGTCTGTGAAGCCGTGGCGTGTTTTCCTCCCCGTAGGTGGCCGTCCCTCATGAAACACTACAGCCCCACCGACTACGTCAACTGGTTGGAGGAGTATAAAGTTCGGCAGAAAGCTGGCTTAGAAGCGCGGAAGATTGTGGCCTCGTTCTCCAAGAGGTTCTTTTCGGAGCATGTGAGCATCTGTCGGCGCAGCTCTAAGCTTTTGCCTGGGGGTGGGGGTGTTTGTGTGCGTGTGTGTGTGAGTGTGTGTGTCTGTCTGTCTCCCTCTCCCTCTCTCCCCCCCTCCCCCCGCATTAGCTAATCCAGCTCTTTTTGATATCTCCCTCGCAATGCTCTCACAATCCCTTACTCACTTAGATGGCTGCAAGAGTCATTGTGTCCTTTCCCTCCTATCCCACAACATGAAGCCATTTGTCCCCTGCCAGCTTTACTTTTCTAAAGCCAGGGAGAAAATGGGGGTGGAAAGGGAGGGAGGGGCCAGCACTACAATGCAGAGGGAATCCAGAATGGCTTATTTCCCTTCAAGTGGTTTGACCATGTTTTTTAGTTTTTTGTTTTTGTTTTTGTTTCTGTTTTTTTGCAACCTCCCCATGATTTAGGGGATCATCAATGATTGAACACTACAGATTTCACCCAATTGTTTTCCCAGAAGGGATGATGAAATTAGAAATTAGTAGATTAGTATGGTTCTCTCTGGCTTTGCAGGGTCTAAGCAGTAGCAAACTGCATCATCATAAAGCTAACATGATTAAAAACTATCTGTGAATCAGAATTATTACTCTATCAATTAAATTGCCTATACTCATTATCCCTGGAAAGTTATTTTTTTTAGTTTTGTTTTTTTAATTTTGCTGAAATGCATGAGGTTTTTTCTTTTTGTTTTTCCTTTTACAAAGCATTCACAAAAGTTTATCTTCTCTATCAGGTCCCAGATCTTAACTTTGTAACTCTGGAAAGTATACACTAATATTTAAATGTATTTCTGATTGGGGAGGGATGGGAGATCTAGAAGTGCAGTCAGTCTGATTTATTTTACTATCCTGGTTTACTGGAGATTAATTCTTATTTTCCAATTTTAATGAATGGAATTCAGACATTTGAATGTTTTCCAAACTTTGAAAGTCTTGAAAGGAAAAGTTCAAACTTCAAACTTTGGACAAATTTGAACTTACTCTCCTATGGAAAATAAAACTAGATTTTCCCTAATGCAATTTATTTCTATAAACAAATATTCATTAATGTTAGAATGGACAGAATTTATGTTCCACTTTGGATAAGCCAGGCCTGGGCTAAGTCGCAGATTTTAAATACTGCTTTAAATGAGTCTGCGTACACATATATTTGGGTGCTAGGTGTATTTGATGCACTTGGTCATGGGCTACTAGTTTGCAGTTTCTGCATCTCGTCTAGCTGGTTTATGTGTGTGCATTTTTAACAGCTTGTGCCTTTGTCTAATGATGAAGTGTTATATGGTTTTTTTTCCTTAGCTCTCTCATTCCCAGTACCTCTGCTTAATTAGAAGTATGTCAAGTGCTTTGAACATAGCAGGAGTATACTTAAGATTGATCTTTGGGTGGATGATTACTTTGGCTCAGGACCCTCATATTCCTGTGTTCTCCACATGCACACAGGTTGACATGAAGTTTCCTGGCTACCTTCAAAAAGTGGGAGAAGTAATAGAATTTTAAACTAAGAGGGTCCGAAAGGTCATTGGCATCACCACCTCTATTTAGAGAGAAGACGACTGACTCGCCCAGTGGGTTGAGTTGCCCAAAGTGCTAGACTTCTCTCTCTCGCCCTGCCCTCCTGGTTGAGAACAGCATAGACTGCATGAAATAGTTATTGTGAATTCGGAGATTTTATATATCTAGTTCTTGTTTCAGAGCTATTTTTCTTCACATTAGAATTCTTGAGTTATCCCTTTCAGAAATTTCAATCTTTGAAAATGTAATTAATTTACTACTCACAATAAGATCTGAACAAAGTATCATTCCTTTGCATCCTACTCTCCACCCATGGTAGGTGGTGTAAGATAGTATAGGATAGCTGTTACTTTTACAAAAATGGCCATCTTTCTTTGCAGCTCAGATTTGTGATGAGAGTATCAGTGACATTATTATTTGTTATTGAGACCTCTTTGTATGTCTTCTTCGTAGGTCCCTTGTAACGGTTTTAGTGACATAGAGAATCTTGAGGGACCCGAGATATTTTTTGAGGATGAACTGGTGTGTATCCTAAATATGGAAGGAAGGTAAGCCATAGTTACAGCAGGAATTTTTTTTCTTTGTTCATTTGTTTTAATAATAACCCCAGAATTAATTGCTGTAATTTGTATGTGGCTGAACCGTAAGACATGTATTTCCAAATATTTCATGTGTTGCTACAGTTATATTTTTGGAAAATTCTGTATATAAGGTAAGTACACTGAGACCATGCAAAATCCATTTTGAGAGAAAAGACAATTAGTACATACTTAGCTCTACTGTAGGTCAAAAACTGCTCTGAGAACTTTTATCTGTACGTCACTGAGGTCATATAACTTATCTTTCCTTAGTTATCACCTCTCCACCTACCACTACCAGATTTGCCTGTCATGCATTGAATTTTTTTTTTAAATAATTTCTTAGGCATATCTAATAAATCATTTTCTACAGTTAATGAATTTTAGTAAGAAATAATCTTACTCTGGCCAGGAACATTACAGACATTTGGTTGAGCCTTTCTTTAATCTCTCTTGATCAAGAAGAATCCGTTATCTCTTGGTTGTTGCTTAAAATTTTTTGTAACTCGTTTTTTGCTGCGAGGGTAATTTCCATTTTTCCTGAAAGCAGACTTGGCTTCCAGCCAGAGTTACCTATGAGAAAGATTTTCTGCTCTAGAAGTTCTGAAAACTTTACCACTGATAGAAGATAATGTTAGTTTAGCATCTTCCTTAAGAGAGATCATTGCGAAATATCAAGGCATAAGATCTTTTTCTTGTTTTTAAGGGAATATAGGAGAGAGAAATCTCTATCAGGACAGCTGTAGGGGAGAGGTAAGATGTGTCACTATTCTAGGCCTTGGAAGAGTTCAAATACGGAGGTCATTTTTCTGTTTCTATTTTAGTTTATCTATAAATGAATTTGAAGTATGATCTAATAGTCAGTATTATGCAGCCTTAAAAATAAAAACTGACCTGTTTTTTACATATATATAAACATACTTTTAAATACATAAATATAAATACATACTGAGTTTATTGTTTAGTTTTGATATGTTATATAGTGCAGACTCTGTTTTTTTTCTTCTGCTGGGTTTCCCTTTCTCCCTACCCCATTTGTTTGGCCTTCCCTGTCCCCACCCCTATAATTCATGATGACACACTAGGTTGTATTCTTCCGTGCTAATACTGATGTGATCACAAAATTATGATCATAAAATAGGTACATTTCTATATTTCTTTTTCTCATTCAACATTACCTTCTGGAAATTGTTCCTAATTAACTGGCAAAAAAAAAATCCAGTTCACTTGTGTTAATAACTGTATACTGTTTTGCAGTATATATCATAATTTATTTAACCATCCCCATGTTGATGGATAACCACTTCTCCGTTTTTGTGTTACTGCAGAGAGTGATGTTTCAGTGGTTTCATTTCTCAGTAAAAGATTCTTGGGAATAGGTTTCCTAGGTCAGACTATAGAATGTTATTGAAAACCTTAACATGCTCTTGATTGGGAAGACTTACCATCACAGAAATATCAGTTCTTCCAAAATCAGTACATAAACCTATTGCTATTTCAATTAGAGTCCAACAAGAATTTTGGGAGGAGAGAGTTTTTGTGTGTGTTTTAATTGGATGATATTGTCACAGAAGAATAAATTTACAAAAGAGCCAAAAAAATTTTTTTAAATAATTACAATGGGAAACTTGCATTCCTAGATATCCGATATTATCTAATATCTAATGTCAGTAGATATTAGAACATAGTACAAAGCTTCCTGTAATGAAGACAATGCAATATTTAAGTAAAAATCAGTAACCCCATTCATGGCAAAGGAACATTCAGAAACATGTCCCAGCATAAAAAATAATATATTTAAACTCAGAAGGGAAAAGATGGACTATTGAATGAATGCTGTTAGATATAACTGTTTATCCATCTGGAAGAAAGTAAAATTTATATCATGTTTAAAAAACAAAATTTCAAAGGATTAAACAACCTAAATTTTATCACAATGAAAATCCCTCAAGAAATAGGAGACTTTCTGTGTACAATCTAGGGAGATGTCCTTAACCAAGACTGATAATGCAGAAGCAATAAAAGAATATAAACATGATTTTGTAAAATAATATTATTATCTCCGTATGACCAAGGAAACCATAGACGGAGTCGTAGAATTCTTAACATCTCCAAGATGAAGCTGAAAAATACACAAAGGGTGGGAGGGTGACATTCACAGAAGAACAGACCCATGTGGCTGGTGATCATGTAAAAGATCTTTAGATCTACTTTTCAAAGAAATGTTAAATAGTAAGATATTGCATATTAACTTAGCAGATTGGCAAAATAACAATATGCATAGCCATGAAAAACATGGTCTTTTGAGAAGTAGATATTATAGATTTGTTACCCCTTGGCCTGACATATATACTTTGGGCCTAAAACTGTCATTTTTAAATAACAAGGGATGCTCATATTTGTAAATATTTTGGGATGCCAGTTTTCACGAAGGACCCTATTTGTATTCATTCTTGGCAAGTAAGTGCTTGTTTGGATTTGGAAAGCATAGAAAGGAAAAAGGGTAGTTTCTATAAATGCTAAAGCACCAATCCCTGGATATTTGAAAACAGTTTGCATTTATGATGTTTTATATGGTCTTCAAAAAGAGTACATACTGCAGTAAAGATTCAAAACAACTTATGTAAAGGGTATACAGTATGAGAAAATTGATCCAGAATGTTCAACACTGAAATATATTTCAGTAAAACTACTGGATTTTAAAGATAGAATAGTCCTTTGGGCATCTAAGCAAAAAATAAGTCACGTATAAGGAAAAGAAAATTAGAATTATCATCAGGCTTTTCAACAACAATGCTCTGTGCCAGAGGAAAAAAAGAGTAACATATTTTAGATACATAAGGATAAAAAATGTCAGCCAAGGATTTTTATATCCAGCCAGACTGACTTCCAATTGTAAAGGCTGTAGACAAACTTATCAGCTTTTGAGCCCTTCCTAAGAAATTTGCTAGAAAATGAGCTTTAAAGCCAAGTAATCAGAGAGACATTGACTTAAGGACTAGTGGTGAATGTTAAATATCTATTTACTTGTAGAATTAAATCCAAAATGTCATATGTAGTGAGTGTAAGCTCTGACAATGTAGATATAATACAGTTGTTTAAAAAAATAAATGAGCAGAGTATAGGGGGGACATAAGCAAAATATGTAGCTGTTTTTAGTAATCACACAGATGATGAGAATATTGGTCTTGTTATTCTGAGACTGGTGTATGTTGGGGGGAATGTGGAATAAAGCAGATGGCTACAGTTGACCCTTGAACAACTTGGGTTTGAACTATGTGGGTCTGCTTATAACCAATTGTTTTCATTTGACCTTCACAGTTCATTCGACCCACACAGTTCAAACCTGTTGTTCCAGGGTCAGTGGGCAGTTAAGAATCTGAGTGTGCAGAGGGCCGACTTAAGTTACATGTACTTGTGACTGCTCAGGCAGTGGGTGCCCTTAATCCCCTTGTTGTTCAGGGGTCAAATGTATGTAACTGGAGAAGCAGGATTTTTCTGGAAGAAAAAAAGATAAAAAGTAGAAGGTAAAAACTGAAGAAGTCTAAATTTGAATTAGAAATTTTTGTATAAAATAGTGAGTTATATTTAAATAAAGTGTAGGGATGTGTGTTGTGTATGTACACACGTACACATACTGTATTTATTAACCTATTTCCACTGAGAAAGTCTAAAACAATAACCAACCCAGTAGAAATGATCATCCTAGTCCCAGATTATAGTCTTGATGTACCATTTCCTATCAGAAGCCATAGCTTTTGGAGAAGTGGTTGATTCTAGGTTCAATACAGGAAATATAAATGATGAACCTGGAGTATCTTAGAAGCCCAGAACCAGATAGCAATAAAAATAACAATACTTCATATCAGAAGTGTTCGGGGGCTCCAATGAAGAGGCCTCCATTGGCCAACAATGTGACAATTAGAACATCAATGTGGTTAATAACTAGAACAGATTGAAATACATCAAATATGTTTAGCTCCATGAGTTCATAATAATACTTAACAACTAATTGGTCACCTTTGGAGGATAATAAGAACCCAAATATTTATTCTGAAAAATGATGAGCATTTGTCCTACTTTTCTAATTATGCCATTAAGGGACCAATAGTAGATAAAGGGAAATTATTCTTTATGCAAGTATTCCAGCTAATAAATGAAGAAGGGATAGTTGAATTAGAATATCACCACTTTGTAATGGACCTCAGCTTTGAGTAGCAGTGACTGCTAATATCACAAAAAGAAACAATCAAGGTGAGATTGCCTCCTAATAGAAGAATCTATTATCATTTATGAAGTTTTATTTCATATAAATGAAATCCTAATCTGATTAAGCCTCTACATCCAGTTTATAGGAAATTCATAAAACAGAATGTGTTAAACTACATGATGCAATCAGCAGATTCCAGACTCTAGGAAACTACAGGTCGAACAACCAGGCTTCTTCAACAAATAAAATGGAAGGGGATCCTGTGGTTGGGAGATTTAAAAGACATTGAAACAGACAAGTCTAGAGGGTTTAGGGATGCACATTTGGTGGAAACCAGAGAAAAGCAAGATAGTGATAGCCATAGAGGTGCAGATGTGATTATTATAGATGGGCGGAGTGGGCCCACGAAGGGCTTGTGGGGCCTCTGCAAAGTCCTCTCTTGGCCTAAGTGATAGATATGGGGTGTTGGCCTTAAACTAATTCATTAAGCTACTCATTTGTTTCAAGAATTTTCTAGATTGATAATCTATACAACCCAAAGTTTAAAAAGCTGGTAAAACCTGGCTCTGCTGATTTTCATTTGCTACCTAAAGATGGAGAGTCCTTTTTGTTTCTTTATGAATTCAGGCAGATGAGAATTAAACACTGTCCCCTTCCAGATTCCCTCGATCCCTGTGTATATTTGGGAGATCTGGTGAAGAATTTCATTTACTCAGCAAGTATTTACTGAGAGTCTCCTGCGGGCCAGACACTGTTCTAGACACTGGAATAATGCACTGAACAACACAAAAAACCCCACCTTCATGGAGCGTACATTAGGAAATGAGACATGCTGTAGAGAAATACCAATCAAGGAAGAGGGTGAAGGAGTTGGGGGTGGTACAGTTTTAAATAGGGTGGTTGGAGAAGGCCTTACTCAAAGAGACATGTGAATCAAAACCTAAAAGGAGATGAGGGCACAGATTGCAGATCTCCAGGAAAAGAATGTTCCAGTCAGAAGGAACTGAGAAGCTATGGCCTAAGGTAAGCACCAGCCAGGCATGATGAAAGAACATCAGGGAAGCCAGCGTGCCTGGTGACTGGCTTGAGGGTGGGAATAGTAGGAATTGAGGTCAGAGAGGTAATGGGGCAAGAGTTTAAAGGACCTTTTCATCATCATTCGGACTTGGGCTTCTGTTTTGAGCACGGTGGAAACCATTGGAGAATTTAGGGCAGAAAATTTGTATGCTGTGATTTAACATGTTAACTGGAGCACTGTGGATGCTGTAGTGAGCATAGACTGAGGGGCAGGGTTCAAAACAGGACGCTCAGTGAGGATGCTACTGCTCTGATAAGGACAAAAGACAACAGTGGCTTAGACGAGTCAGTGAGAAAGTTCTCATTCCTGAGAGAACTGATAGCGTTGCTAGAGGATTGGATGTGGCTTCTAAGTGAAAGCTAGGAGTCGAGGATGATGGCAAGGTTTTGGTCTGGCTGGAATGCTGGTTTTGCCTTATCTGTGATGGGGATGACGGGAAGAATGGCAGGCTGCTCCTCGGGTCCCCCAAGAGGTTGTTCAGTGGCAGCTGGACATCGAGGTCCGGAGTGCAGGAGAGAAGCCTGTTCTGGAGAGTAAATTGGGAGTTGTCAGTACGGATAACATTAGAAACCAAGAGGCTGGATGAGATCACTGTGGCAGAGCGTGCAGGAGAAAAGCAGCAAAGGGAAAAGGCCAAGGTCTGAGTTCTCTGCCAGGTGTGGAGAGGCCGGCAAAGACACCTCAGCCCTCTCTCCTGAGACTCACCCAGTTCCCATAGCTTCTCATTTCCTTTTGGTAAGTCTGAGGCCAAATATAACTCTTTATTAAACTTCAGCATGACTAACTTAGTGTTATATTACAAATGCGAAGTCCTAAACTGTGTTGTCTGCTTCCGTGATAATGAGCACTACACCAGTCATGTTGTCTTGTTAAGCAGACTCGTTACATGGTATGATTAGTGTGAAGTAAAAAACTCATCACTGGAAATTTTAGTAGCTTAATTGGTATTGACTTATTTTTGGTTTGTTTTTCCAGAAAAGCTTTGACCTGGAAGTACTATGCCAAAAAAATTCTTTACTACCTACGACAACAGAAAATTTTAAACAATCTTAAGGCTTTTCTTCAGCATTCCGATGACTTTGAATCGTATCTGGAAGGTGAGACTTTAGCAGTGTTTGGGTGGGCAGCTGAGTTTTCCTTACAAGTGCAGTGTCCCTGACGGACACACATGGGAAAGTGAACCACACGGCACAGGCGACAGGGTTTGGGTTCTGTGCTCTGGCCATTTAAGTAGGCAGGACTATTAAATTTAGAGCTAAAATGTTCTCAAAATCTTCATCTGTGAGCTAAAGAAACTGTTTTCTAAAGACCCACCATCAGTTCAAAGCATGAGGCTGATATTTTAGCTAATGAGATTAATTTTTTGTTTTTCTAAGTTTTGAAGCATCATTTCCAGATCAGAAATAAATGTGTCCAGTTTTGTCTCCATGTGACCTTGAGCAAACTCCTTAACCTCCGCTTGGAGTTTAACGGGGACAAACTGTTCTTGCACATCAGTGAGTGCTTGTCCCCCACGGTGAGAAATGGGGAGAAGGAAGTCGAGTGCACAGGCACCTTGAAGGGAATAACTTTTTGTTCCTGCTAAGTTGAACAAGAACAAAATGTAACTTAACTATTTTTTTAGCTATTTTAAATTCCTAGCATATTACACAAACACTCCCATAAGTTAGGTTATGAAATGTATACATTCCGTATTCCCTCAGATGCACCCAATTCGTTATCTCCTTTCCAGTGTTTCTCGTCATCCTGTCCCCATTCTCTTATTGCTCTCATGCAGACTCACTGCCTCGCCCAGCAGTAGCTTTCATGAACATCACCCACTCCTGCTCTCAAGTCAACCACCACGCCAGTACCAGTCCAGTAGGGACCAGCCTTTTCCCCGTACCACATGAACCTTCAGTGCAGTTTCCTGTTTTCTTTTAAATCTCTGCCTGCTTTTCAGTGCCCTCTATAATTCAGTCCTTTCTCCTAACCAAGCCTTTGCCCATTCTTCTCCCAAAGGTCTCATTTGCTCCAGGCAGGCCATTGTCCTCAGTGGCACCCTCAAACATACGTGGCTTCACATCCTCATTCAAGGTGCCCCTTAGAATTCTCTCCTCCAAAGTTGTTCCCTTCAGGTTTCTCTTCCGTGGAGTTTCTCTGGCAGCTGCAACACCCGCACATTTGCCTCAGAACTGAGACAGCCATGTAGAGTACTACACTGGATTGTGTCATTTCTGTTTCATGTGTGTACAAGCCATTTCTCCAACTGGTCCCTGGTTTTCTTGTGTTCCTTTTCCTCTTGTATGATCACTGTGTCCTCCACAGTGCCTAGTGCAGATTCTTGTTCATCGTGTGAACATCTGCCATTGTCCAGAATAAAATGAAAAGTTTGTTGCAGTTCATTAAAAGCTCACCACCATGCTGGAACCTTCTCGTGTGCATCCTGGAATTTGTGACAGTCATCCTATCTCGTTTATTCCATGGTCAAGAATACTTTGACAAGCTTTATTTTCCATAGCTTATTTATGAAAATACTTCTTTTTCATCTTTCAAATATAAAGGAATTTTATCATTTTCGAGTCAGCTATTGAGATAGCACTGCAGGTGTTGGGTAGCTGTTGAAGGTGTTTATGTAGCTGAGTGGGCGGAAGTTGGCCCCGGGTTTTGATCACTAGTGACTGACTAGATAATCCAATACTACCGATGAAGTTGGGCATCACTGGGCATCATGACGACAGGATGGATGGTGTGCACTTTGAAGTGTGGCCTAAATTTTTTTTGCTGACAGGTGGAGAAGCTCAGTCCCAACGAGGAGGCCTCAGAGCCAGTCTTTGGCTGGTGGCAAAACTGAGACTGGGGTCCAGGTTTCTTGACACCCATTCAGCTGCTGTCAGCTACTTGAGGTGTGGGTAGGGGTTCAAGACTGAGCTGGTTTGAGACCAGTTGCATTTAAAATGACTCAGTCTTCCCAAGTGAAAATGTCCTGTAGCCAGATAATCAATTAGCTCTTGCGTTTAAAAATTTAAAATTTAAAATTTAGTTAAATTTAGTTAAAATTTAGTTAAAAATTTTAACTAAATTTTAGTTAAAATTTAGTTAAAATTTAGTTAAAAATTTTAACTAAATTTAGTTTAAAATTTAGTTAAAAATTTATCTAAATCAGTGAAGAGTGGAGGTTTTCAAGAGAGAATGTCTCCAATGTATTTTGTACAGCGTTTTAGCTTCAGGGTCCCTGAGAGTAGCTGTGTACTTAATTTGAAGGCAGAGTCTACTGGCTCACCTTCGAGAGGGAAAAATTTGTTGAAATGGTGTATTTATCATTGAGAGCTTTCAATTATTATTATTTTTAAGTTAAAGAACTGTCATCTAACATTAAGTTTTCAGAGTCATTGGGTTTTAAACTATAAAAGAACTAGAAATAGCTTGAAAAGATCTCTATGGCATTTATTTTTCTTTATAATAGAATATGGAAATATGCCATGTCTCACATGGTTTTTTGAGTCTGAGAGAGGTTTGGTTTATTTAAAAAAAAAAAAGTCACGTTTAAGATCCTTTGTCATGAGAATGTTTCTTGTTCCTTCCCAGCATCTTGGCAGCCAGGCCTGGAGTCCAGGATACAAAGCTTATCTGTTGGGATGGTGTAAAAACCTATGGCCCAGCCATCCAGTGTAAATGACAGACTAATAAGCAAAGGGTGAAAATAGGTGTTTACTCAATAATTCTTGTTCATGCTCAGGTGCTGTGTATATCGACCAGTACTGCAATCCTCTCTCCGAAATCAGCCTCAAAGACATCCATGCCCAAATCGATAGCATCGTGGAGCTGGTATCCAAAACCCTCCGGGGCATCAATAGTCGCCACCCCAGCTTGACCTTCAAGGCAGGTATGGTGTTGTTTTGGATTAAGTTGTTTTTGCAAAAGGAAACTTCGAGTGATTGATTTTTAGGAAATTCTGCAGTGTGTGCCCATAATATCACAGAAAAAGCCATTAATGACACATCCACATATTCACCTGGATAATGTAAGACTTTAAATACATATTTTCTTCTCCACCATGGTTTGCTAATACCTGGTGAATGTCATCAACACATTACCAGCGTCTGCATGTTGTAAGTTGTTGGGGACACTGGTCACAACCTTACTTGCACTTGTGTCCTCAGAGTAGATCTCTGTTTCAGCAGGATCCTCCATGATAATGGAAATAGAACTCCAGAGCCAGGTGCTAGACGCCATGAACTATGTCCTTTATGACCAGCTGAAGTTCAAGGGGAATCGAATGGATTACTATAATGCCCTAAACTTATACATGCACCAGGTAAATGTGGGTATGTTAAAAATAGTAATAAATAGATGTTTGAGCTCATTTCTGTAAAATTACACAGTTTTTGAAGGCAAGTACTATATATTTTTTTGGTCTCAATGCCCAGTGAAACTCATTTTGCCTCCAGTATAAAGATATTGCTGTGGATTTAGATCTTTCATAATGGAGTGTCCTCTGTCTAAAAACCCTTGAGAAAGAGGGTCAAATATGTGGTGACAAAGAAATCTAACTATGGGAGGTGAACACATAGTATAAATATACATATGCCTTACTGTTAAAGTGTACAGCTGAAACTTACTGGATTTCGTTGACCAATGTCACCATTAAAAAAATTTTAATTAAATTTAAATAAAAAATAAAACTATATTAAAGCAAAAATAAAAATAATAAATGAAAAAGATAAAACCTTTGAGATAAATTCTTGATTAGAAATAAGTGTTTCTCTGACTCAGCCTGGTCACTGTGTAGCTCACGAACACTAAGGACACTAATCCAGTCTTTATACACTGGCCCATAGGAAGGTTGGAGGAAATCTGACCAGCTATGTCACTGATGTTTATTTTTTATGTGTTTCTTGTTCGGCTCCATTTTCATATCTATTCTGTTATTCTATATGGTACTTATATCTTACACACTTGCTTTGAAATGGCCTTATTTAAATTCTTTCTGGAAGGAAGACCTAAATCACAGGTCTACAAGCTTTTTCTGTAAATGGCCAGAGAATAAATTATTTTGCCTCTTTAAACCATGTGCTCTCTGTCCTGACTGCCCATTTCTGCCATTGCAGTGAGAAAAGAGGCACAGACAGTACGAAAACAAATGATTATGACTATTCCAATAAAACTTTATGTGCAGACATGAAATTTAGATTTCATATAGTTTTCATATGTCACAAAATAGTATTCTTTTGAATGTTTTAAATGTTAAAAAATGTTAAAAACTCTTCTTACACAGACTATACAAAAACAGGCAGTGGGCCAGAGTGTAGTTTGCAGACCCCTGGTCTAAATGAATAAAATACTCATCACTTAAGCCTCCACAGCTAGCCCCATCATGCCTGATTCACAGTAGGTGCCTCAGAAAAATGAGTACTGAAGTTATTAGAATCGTGGTGCATTTCTAGTACGCTGAAGCATTTTTTCTCCTTTAGGTTTTGATCCGCAGAACAGGAATCCCAATCAGCATGTCTCTGCTCTACATGACAGTTGCCCGGAAGTTGGGGGTCCCCCTGGAACCTGTCAACTTCCCAAGTCACTTTCTACTAAGGTGGTGCCAAAGTGCAGAAGGGTGAGCCATCTATGATCTTGTGATCCATCCTGAGGATTCTTCCCACTGTCTCTAGAGGGAGAGTGACTGGACTGAGGTTAAAAGAGGACGAGGGTGGTGATGGAGCTGTTTTGTTTCTTGACTGTATCCATGTCAGTATCTGGCTGTGGGAGAAGGGCAGTCTGAATGGTTCTGTATTTTTTTCTTAAAACTGCATGTGAATCCACAGTTATCTCAAAGTAAGTTTAATTTTAAAGGATAGAACTAGAAGTTCAAGGGCTTATGTAGATCTCAGAGTCTCTTTGTTCCAAAGCTGATCAGATCAGAGAGTTCTTAAAGAAACTGGTTCTTTCCAGTCTTTCATAAAATTTCCCCCTCTCCCTCCCCACTCAATAGAGGGAGGAGGAGGGGAGGGAGGGAGAGAATGGGGCAGAGAGAATAGGATAACCAGGTTCTTCATTGATGTGCAAAGCAAATATTCACGTTCTTATCATCAGTGGCACTCCTTTTAGGCAAGGTTGGTGACAGATGGGCATTTTGTGGACCAAGTTAATGAGCTCTGCTTTGTTCTTTTTTTTTAAGCCTGGTATTCTGTTGGGCATAAATCTCCTTTTCAGCTATAGTCTAGCTTTTCTGGGGAATAAAAAAATGCAGCAAATAGGTAGAAATATCTTCTACTTCCTGATGACTAGCTATGATACTCTGGTGAAATGATAAGGAGTATAATAGAAAGTACTTGAGCTTTGAAGTCAGATTGGGTTCAGACCTCAGCTTCCTCTGAGCCTCTGTTTCTTCCTCTGTAAAACGGGGCTGAAGTTTTTCTAAAATGGTTGGAGATTTAAACGAGACAACTCAGTGGTTTACATATCTGGTAGTGTTTCTGTGCATAGGTAGAAAAAAAGTATATCTGGCCTCTGTATTTTTATCTCCTAGTTTAAGAAATAAAACATATATATAGTTTGAGCTTCCTGGATATTCTTCCTTATCCCTCCTCACCAGTTAGCAGTTTTTTTATAGTTTTATGTATTTTTTCTTTGAATAATATGTACAGGCTTCCCTTTTTGCAAATATAATCTATTCCTAAAAATGCATTTGATGATTTCTTTTTCGGATAGCGGGCACCCATTTTCCACTATTTTAAATTGGAAAAATGGTTTTCTCAGCCCATTCTCTCTTCCTGAATAACCCAGCCAATTTCCTCAAATATTTCTAAAATATTTTTAAATGCCTATATAATAATTTACCAAAGATTTCTGCATAATATAAAGCATTTAAAACACCAACTACCATGTTACTTATCTCAGTTTTTCCTACTCAGGCTACAGGAACATATCCTACAGTGCACATGAGCAAAGAAATCATTCATGAGCACCCAGGCCCCTGGCCAAAATGGACATTGAGACCCATGAAGGGCTGGGCCCTGCGGGGAAAGGCAGGGAAGAGCAGGGGAGTGCTCAGCTCTAAGCAGCAGTTGGATGGCAGGTGCTTCCTCTGCTCCTCTTGGCTTACCTGTGCCCTCACCAAGACCATGTTGTTTATTCACTGTACCTTTCCTATCGGTCCTCATACCTCATAGGTGAGACCCCCGTCAAGTTCTTAAAATTGCGTTGTCTCTTCTTAGCCTTTTCTCTAGCACAGATTTAGAATCAATTCATCAGGTCCCTTTAAAATGCCGTGTGGTATCAGCTGGCATGAGTGCTCACTTGAATTGGATTCATCAGTTAACATGAGTATTGCAGTCTTTCAGTGAACATATCTTAAGTCGTTTTTTATAGTATTTAAAAGATTTTATCATTTCCTTCATCAAGCTCTTTGACATCTTGTTAGATTTATTCCTGCGTACCTTGTTCCTGTTAGTAGTTTTTGGCAAGTGGTAATTTTTTTAAATTAGTTTTCTAAGTATCGACATTGTACAGGTATATGGTTGATATTTACATAGAGGTCAGATATTCAGCACCTTTGCTGATTAAATGATTAGTGCTAATAATATGTCAACTCTTGGTTTTTCTCTGTAGACAGTCATGTCTATGAATCATTTTGTTCTTTCTAGCCTCACTGTGTTTGTTTCTTTTACTTATTCTGCTGGCTAGGTCCTCTTGTTAGGAGCTGAATAGAAATAATGATAGCAGGTTCCTTTGCCTGAGTGTAACTAGAAATGGAATCCTTTTAAAATTTCACCTCAAGCATGGTGTTTGGGGACAGTAACTTCCATTGGGATTATCAAAGCTGCCTTCTAAACTCCTGGTTTGCTAAGGTTTTATTAATAAGGATGCAGTAGAGTGAGTGTGTGTGTGTGTGTGTGTGTAATAGGACCATGTGGTTTTCTTTCTGTCCTAAAATAGATTTTTTAATGTTTAACTCTCCTTTCATTCTTGGCATACATCTAACTTAATCATATGGATTCTTTTAAATACGTTGCTGCATTTGATTTGCTCATATTTTGTTTAGGATTTTTGCCTGTAAACATGTGCATGTATATATGTGATTCTCTTAGACTCTTGAAAAGAGTTGCAGAGCATTTCTTGTTTCTGGAACGTTTATATAAGTCTTCTAAAGGAAGGCTATTAATATGACTCAAGGAAGAAGTCTGCCTGGGCTTTTTAGCAGCTCAACAAAAAATCTCTTACGTGGTTTGCAGTGGGCATAAGATCACAGTTGCTCAAGAAAAGAAATACAACTATTCCTGGAACAAAGATCCACCTAAATGTCTCAGAAGTCCTCACAGAGTGTACTTGGTAATGCAGTGAGAACGTGCTCCCCATGACTGCCTCCCACTGCTCTGTCAGCGCAGGCCACCTCCATGTACAACAGCACGGGGGAGTGGTGTGATCCAGTACGGGGACACTGCTCTCTGTGGCCTGGAGCAGCTGCCCACCCTGAGGCCATGGGTGGGCTCAGCAGGTCTGTGACCTCCTAATTGTGTCTGCAGAACACTGGTAGGGCAGGGTGTCTAACTTCCATCATAGCCTCAAGGGGCATAGGATCCACACATATTACCTGTTGCTGATCTGTGTGATCAACCAAACTTCAGCTATTCCTGGCAGAGTGTTTTAGGAGTATTCCCCAGGAAAACTATCGGATGGCATACATTAGTGTTCTTAATGTTAAACATCAGTGTTCTGTGATCTTAACAGCAGAGCGCATGTGAAGAGTCAGATTTAAACTTTGGACAAGGCCTCGATATCTTAAGTAAAAGTGCAGTGTTAACGTTCCGTCTCTGATTTGAGCTACTTCTTAGAGGGGTTGAAATGCAGACCTGCTTAGCTCTAACTTGAGTTTTGGCTGACTCCACACGTTCTTTGGGTAGGGCCAACCTGGACATCTTCGACTACATCTACATCGATGCTTTCGGGAAAGGCAGGCAGCTGACAGTGAAAGAATGTGAATACCTGATCGGCCAGCACGTGACTGCAGCACTGTACGGGGTGGTCAACGTGAAGAAGGTGCTCCAGCGAATGGTGGGAAACCTTTTAAGCCTGGGAAAGCGGTAAGGTTTTCATGATTTTCCAGTACTTCTGCAGAGTGCATGTCTTTGAAGGCTTGAGTCACCTTGCAGAGAATGTTAGTTAACCAGCCTCCCTGTGATATAGCAAAGCAGTGATTGCTGTATAGCACAATTGGGATATCTACAGCTGTCACCCACCATGGGAAAAAACTGGTTCCTGTGACATAATGCTCTCCAGATTTAAGATGATGCTCTCCAGATTTAAGATGTGCTAAGTAAGTTTCTTTGAAATCTCTGCAGTGGACGTGGCCAAGTTATCTTTATAAATACCAAAAGCATTCTTTAGTAACAAGAATATCTTAGTCTCATAAAGATTTTCTTTCGGGGCAGGATGTTCTCATGTTCAAGTGCTTTGTCATCTTTTAATTTATACCTTGTTATCACTTAGATAAGAAAACAAGACAAATAATGAAACTTTCTTGCTCCTGAGTCAAAGGAAATTTGTCTGATAGGGAAAATAGGAAGTTGTACATTGTAATAATAATTTTCTGACTAATGGCACAATTCTTTTTTTTTTTTTGACTATTAGAGCAGTTATAGGTTCACAGTAAAACTGAGCAGAAAGTAGAGATTTCCCACACACCCCTTGCTTCCAAGCACACATAGCCTCCCCACCATCATCAGCATCTGCCCCAAAATGGTACATTTGTTAGGATCAGTGAATCTGCACTGACACATCATTATCACCCCAAGTCCATAGTCAACACTCATCCATTCAGGTTCACTCCTGGTGTGGTACATCCTACATATAGATGATACTTAACGACATGTATCTACCATTATGGTATCATACAGAACCTTTTTACTGCCCCAAAAGTCCTCAGTGCTCCGCTTATTCTGAATTCATATATAATTATGTGTTATAATTCATATATAGTGTTACTGAGGTGACCCTGTAGTGAAAATACTTATTTTAGCATAGTGCCCATCACCAAAGTGGGTTACATAATTTATATTTCTTGTATATTTTTTTTATTAAGACCATTGTAACTATTTGCTGAACAGAGAGCAAGTATTAAGTCAAAACATATGGGATTTGTGCCAATTATTTCTAAAACCCAGGCTTTATAAAAGAGGGTGTTAAGAAGCACACAGGACGAGACTGAGGTTTCTCTCATCTCTAGGGAAGGCATCGACCAGTCGTACCAGCTCCTGCGAGACTCCCTGGACCTGTATCTGGCAATGTACCCGGACCAGGTGCAGCTGCTGCTCCTCCAAGCCAGGCTTTACTTCCACCTGGGAATCTGGCCAGAGAAGGTAATTATTTTACTTTGATGCTTCCCCCTTGCCTTAGAGAGGGAAATCCTAGCTTGAAAGGCGGCTCTTACAGGTTAATCGTTCCATCAGCATGGGAGATGAACACAAATCCATGCAAAGTCTCCCATTCTTGACCCATCAATCAGATTTTTTTGTCTCTTTTTATTCAAACTAAAGACTCGTTATAATGCCAGTTGCCTGTTATCTGTGTGGTCAGTGCCTTAAACACCCAGAACCACAGGGCCTCTGCCCTGCCACTCACCCACTGGTGCCCCAAAGATGTGTTTCCCCAAAGTCACCCCAGCTCAGCAAGGGGAAGCAAAACTTTAAATGCTCATCCTCCAGCTGCACTGTTAGCAACTAAACTGAGTGTACAAAAACACCACCTTTAATGTAGGCAAATGAAATCTTAGATCTGCTCAGGGCCAGCTGCTGGACTAGTTAAGGACTGGTTACGTCTTTGAAAACCACTTGGATTTCTCAGCTTGATTTCTCAGTTTTGTAATGGCAGCCATGGCCAGTAGCACACACTCTCGGAAGGCCACAGTGTTGGGGGTCAGAATGCTCTGCAGACCCCTGTGCGGGCAGCAGCCGGTTCCATCCCGTCACATATTACAGTGCGGGAGCAGCTGCATGCTTCCCTCATGCCCTTGCCTTTCCATGGGACTCTGAACGATCCACTTTGTTTCGGGAGGGAGTTGAATTCTGAGCTCTCACAAGGACACCACCATAAAGCCTCTGTGCATGTTGTTAGCGGTGAAATCTTTCTTGAGAACGAAAATCGTCAAACTGATTTAGCATTGCTTAGATTTAAATTGTCTCATTTACTCACAACTTCAAAGATCTAAAATAATTCTAAGAAAGGACACATTAGTAGGAAAATCTCTAGACTCCTATCTTAAGAAGAGATGTCACCTGTGGCCCAGGTAGCGAAGGCATGTATTTGGTCTAAGAGTTATGGGAAATCTAGACTCCACCTAAGTCACCACCTGCTTCCCAGGACCTTCTTGTCCAGGATTTAATAGCTTATTTCTGTTTTTTCAATGTTTTTATTTTTGAGACTAGGATATACATAATTACTTCCTATCACTTTTTACTTTAGTTAAGGAATTGAATGGTAATTTGTAAAATACAGAGATATCCTTTCAAAGCAAGATTCTTTATAAGTAGATTCTGTACTTAAGTTGCATGTGAGCCTTAGATGAGGGCAATAACACTCCTTCGTGGGAGAAAGTCCGCAGAGGCTCAGGCATCCTGACCCTCAAGCACTGACTCAGTTCAGTGCTCATATGCTGCTTATGGGGAATTACTTTGGGATCCTCAGAGCAACCAAGACTGTCTCTCTGCCAAGCAGTGTCACTAAAACTACTTCCAGTTTTGTGACATGCAGAACATCTGAGCTCATGACAGCCATTCATTTGCAGCTGGCATAGACGCTCCCCCCATTCAGAGGTCAGGAATGAAAAGTGGCTCATTCCCAGAGAGTTGGGGACTCCCCCTATAAACGTGCACCCTAGCCAGGGGACCAACACTCAAGATGTGAAGGCTCCCCATGAGGAGGGATCTGGGGGAATACAAGGTAATTAGAAAAGGCCCTTCTCCAGAGGAGCGGTTTGAGGTAGATTTTGAAGGATGGGGGACTGTTTCAGAAGGCAGAAAAGTAGGTTCCTCCTGTGGCAGGAACAGCGTGCACAGGGCACGGAGGCGGGAAAGCTCCGTGTGTGCAGAGGCCAGCTGAACAGGCGTCTGGATTCGTGTACATGTGCATACATATGTGGGGGGGAGCATTTTTCAGGGCATGAGATCAGTTTGTGGAGGGCTGGGAATCCACTTGACCTTATTAGGTAGACAGGAAACGTTCCCAAGCTGGGAAGACCAAAAGGTCAGCTTGTTTTCAACAGAATTAAACCAGGAAGAGCTAAGATAAACAAGTCCACTTGGTCACTGTCTCAGTAATCCTGGGTTGTTATGACCGTGATGGAAATAGCTTGTGGGATGGGCACATTGTAAACTCACTAACGCTTACTGGACACCTGTTTCCAACCCTACGGGGTGCATACTGATTTTTTTGCCATTTTACAAATAAAAGTGAAGCGCTGAGAAGTTAGGTAACTCGCCAAGATCTCCCACACAACTGTGGGTGGCACCCAAGCTTACCCGCACGCCTCACCCCCCCAAGACAGTGGGCTAAGGCACAGTCGTGTTCTAAGACAGCCCCCCGCCACTGCCAGACCTGCGTCCCTGCTTTGAGCCAGAGTTCTCTTTCCTCTTCCTCTGCATTTCACTGTTTGCGAAGATCTCCCCCCTGTTTTCTGCGGCAAACCCGCCTGTGCTCTGGTCCAACTCATTTGCCTTTTCGTGGATCGCTACATTTTCTTTTATTTCTCCTCACACGTCTTCAACTCCCTGTTTTTACTGTCCACATTAAGCATACTCAGATCTCTCTCGCCTTTGGGGAAAAAACAAGAAGCACTCCCGGGACAGGCCTGCTGGCGTTTCCCCCGCTGCCTCCTTGTCTCTCTCTCTCTCCTCCCCCGCACGGCTATGATCTTGGCTCTCTGGCCGTAAGTGCACGTGCGACCATGCCATGGCCACCTGCCTCTCCTCCCACGTACTCCTCGGAACATAGGGACCCGTTCCCACCCCTCCCCCTCGAGAGCTGCTCTTGCCAAAGAAGCCAGTGACTGCCTTTGGATAAATGTTCCCTTTGTTGCCCGATCCAGCTGGTACTTGTCTGCCCTTACCTGTCTTGATCACTGGGGGCCACACCCCACTCAGTACACTCTGTCCCCTCGACCTCATGGTTCCTGGGTCCCAGGCTCTCACTAGTTCTCATCTTCTGACTCCTTTAAAGGCTCCACTCCATACAGTAGTTTCTAGACTTTTCACTCCGCACCTTTCTCCTAGGTGGTGTCACCTCTTCTCCCTGATTCAGTCCCCATCTGCAGTTTGACAGGTCCCAAGACTTCCCTCCCCTGCTTGGAATCTGGGTTCCAGACCAGCTTATCTAGATATCCCCTGCACATCTGCACGTGGCTCTGTCGCCTGGATTATTGCATAGGCCTTTTACGTGGTCTCCTTCCTCTACTCTTAGACCCTTTGAACCCGTTTTATACTCTGTTGCCAGAGTAATCATTATAAAATGTCAACTCTGTCTTTTGACTGCTCAAACCCCTCTGAGTGGCCCCCCCACTGCCTTGAAGGTCACGCTCATGCTCATGGGTGAGCTCTTGGTGGTCTGGCCCTCCCTGCCTGAGCTTTCTCAGCTCTCGCAGTTGCCACTTCTGTACTTGTCCTCCACTTCTCCCTGTTCTTTGCATCAGCCCTTTTGCACGTGCTGTGTCTCTGCCTAGAACCCTTTCGTGTCTTTCAGCTCCATCTGCTAAGCCGTCAGCTTTCATTTCTACATCTGCACCCCCTTCCCTGGGCTGGCCCCTCCACATGAGGTCAGGTTCTCCCGTCGGGCTGCCCCTATGCTGCCCTTTCGCAAAGCTGCTTCCTACTCGTTTAACCCTTGTGTGCCACTAGACTACTCCTTAAGGACGAAGACCTTAGCTATTTTGTTCTTTACTGTGACTGATCCCTTTGCTCTCTGCACAGGTCCTGCCACACAGTAGGTATTCAGAAATTTTTATTTGAATGAAAGAACAATGACAGAATCTTTTTAGATATAAGTAAGGGAAAGGCTCAGAGGGGATATCCAGATTTCCCAACAACTGTCGGGCCACATGAAAGCGGGTGTGTGGAGAGCAGACCTGTTTCAGGGTGGGGGAAAGTATTCAATTTGGGGTCTGTTGAATTTGCTAGGACCAGGAGCCCAGTGCCACTGTCCTAGAACATTTGGCAGGGGATCCAGCATCAGCATCTGCTAGCTGAAGCCCTAAAATCAGAAAAGCCCACAGATGGGGACATCCAGAGGATGGAGCCAGGCGCTTCAGAGGGAGGTTCAGAGAAACTTCCGCTAAGAGGACAGCAGGGCCCGAGGCAGCCTGGTTTTATGAGCAAGCTTTATTTGCACACAGCCACGCCCATCGCTTGTTGTCTCTGGCTGCTTTCCTGCCACAGCAGCTGAGGGGAGTAGTTGACTCAGAGACCATCTGGCCCTTCATGGGAAGAGTTTACAAGTTGTGAGTGACAGGCCACCTCTTTCAAGAGCTCTGCCTCCAAAGTGCGGACTCGGGATTCTAGGCCTAGACACTGGTTTGGACACGTCATGGTGCCCAGCCGTCAGCACTGTCCTTCAGGAGTGTCCAAGGTTCCCGTCACCGTCTCATCTCCGCTTGTACTCTTCCTTCCCCTGTCATCCACACATCAAACCCCATGAAGGGGGTGATTATTCCTGAAGCTCCTTCCTCCTCTGGTACTCAGTTCTAGACGTCCTTTGAAGATTTCAAAGGTGGGAGGGACCGCTAGCTAAGGAGGGGAAGGGTGTGCAGGATGTGACAGACATAGTTTGTGATAACTGGTCGGGACTGCATGGGGGAAATGTCAGGATCACACCACGTAAGCCCCGTAAGTAGGAGCACCGGATGCTTTTAGCTGTAAAAGATAAAGGTTGTTTGTGTCCCTCAGGTTGAAAGTTCTCCATTAGAGTAGGGAGGTGGCCGGGGCCTGGCTCTCAGTGACAGCGTTTGAGGCACTTTGTGTCATACCATTTAATTTTTATGTGTTTGAAAGTTTTCACAACAGCTAATTAAAATACTCCAATTCTTGCTTTGCTATGCGGTAAGACCTAGGAGGCAGAATTAGCCCCAGGCCCCATGCTCACTCCAGCAGCTTCATAATCCCATGGCTTAGGCAAGTTACTTACCTTCGCCAAGCCTGTTCCTCTTCCAGTTGCTAACTTTCAAGTTGGGAGGCTACCCGAAGTAAAAGTGACGGGCTTGGCATAGTGACCAGCCAAGAGTGAAGTGTTCAGTAAGCTTGGAGGTCCTGCAAATCTCAATCTGGAAGGCAAGGTTGGGTTCTGGAGTAATAGTATCTTACGTTGCATAAAACTAGTTTTCACCAACACACTGACAGGTTCAAAATATAGCAGGAAATAGGGCTGTTATTAATCATCATTTGATGAGCGAGTAAAGGAGTTCAAAGGTAAAAACAGCGAGTTTGACAGATCTGGGACTGGAATCCAGGTTGCTCCGTCTTAGGACTCAGCAACCAGAGAGGGGTCCCATTTCCAGAGGAGACCCTCTGCTTGTGGCTGCCCTGCAGTGGCAAGTGTGTTTGCGTGTCTGTGCACGTGTGGACTTTCTTAGAATCCGTGTTGTCTGTAGAGACGCTGGGCACAGTGGAAAGAATATAACCAGCCGACACGTAAATCCCACAGAGGTGGATTCTCCCTGCCTTGAATACAGAATTCCATTCAGAGTTAAAATAACGGAATGGCCAGTGAGACTTCAGAGCCATGGAACACACGTCTTCATTCTTAGAGCGTAATTAACATCAGAAACTAAACTAGTTTGCATCCCTTCTGGCTTCTCGTGACCTCTTTGGCACCTCTGAGGCAGCTCTGTCAAACGTCCTCTTGATCTTCATTGAAGCAGCTTGGCATTTATTTTTCCTCCCATTTCCTGAGTGGCAGGTTAAAATTGTTTCCTTTCTGTGTAAGAAAAATAAAACCCCTCTACTTCTGCTCTTAAATAATGTGGCTGATGTTTGTACTCTTTAGAAACAACCAACCGACTGACCTTTTCTTGAGAACATTCTAGAGGGCAGAAATCAATACTGCTTTCTAAATTACACTTTCTTGGCTCATAAAGAAAAATAATAGAACCCCACACTGACTGAGAGATGAGACCTTTTGAGGGGCAGACCCTCGCCTCCTTACCCCGGGCTAATCGCAGACCACTGGTACCCAGAGGATTCCTTACGTTCTCACTGGCTGTAGTCCGATGTCCGGGGCCGGTTCCCAGTCTTAGAAGTGAGTGCACCGCCTCCAGGCTCACGCACGCAGCACGGCCTGGGCAGAGTCCCGTGGGTCTCAGCGACCTGGGCCGTCAGCAGAGCCGCCCGCCTTGCCGACCTTCACTAGATTAGGTAGGGCTAAATCCCGTGCGGGGAAAAAGAAAAGGCCTAAATAAAAATAGTATCACCTAGTCTTTCTGTCTCGTCCTGAAGGTGCTTGACATCCTCCAGCACATCCAGACCCTAGACCCCGGGCAGCACGGGGCGGTGGGCTATTTGGTGCAGCACACTCTAGAGCACATTGAGCGCAAGAAGGAGGACGTGGGCGTGGAGGTGAAGCTCCGCTCCCACGAGAAGCACAGAGACGTCTGCTACTCCATCGGGCTCATTATGAAGCATAAGAGGTGAGTGCCCCCGGCCTCTGCCCACGCACGGCTGCAGAGGACACCCGAGGGCCGGGGAGCAGCACCTCTCAGGAGCAGCCATGACACGCTCGAAGGGGACCCGCCTCCAGGGGCAGCTAAACGATCATCGCAGGAAGGACCGACGGGAAGCTGAACCGCATCCTTTTCTAACCTTTTTGTTTTTAAGACGGGACTCGCTTTCCTGACTGGAGATCGTCTGGTGCTTTTAGTGACCATTAGGTGTCTCACCCTTTCGTTTGTGAGATGATGGAAGCAGTCGTCAGCAGAGTTTTCCTCTCCTTTCTTCATTGTCCTTACTCTCAGTCTCCACGTCTTTGAATCCGCGTGTGGGCTGGGGTTTGCTGGGCGGTGGGCTATGCTCAGGGGCAAGTCACTAGGCAGAAACCGTCTTCAGTGGCGGTGCTGAGTCACTCCCCACTGGCAGGCTGGGAGATGAGGGCTCCTATTCTCACCAGCGTGTGTCGGTGCCAGACCTTTAAAAATGGCACTTTTGTAGTAAAGGACAAATGATATTTCATTGTGGCTTTCATTTGCATTTCCCTGATTACTACGCAGATTGAGGTTCTTGTCATGGGTTTACTGGCCATTTAAATTTCCTTTTATTAAATGCTTCTTCAGTTTTTCACTTCTTAGTCATTTTACTGATATGAATTGTTTTTCTGGATCCCATGTTTTGACCAGTGTTTGTTTTATTTTCTTTTGTTGCATTCTATTTTTTATTTATTATGGGAATTTCAAACATAAGAGTAGAAAGATCAGTGCAGTGAACCAGGTGATGTTCCCATATCAGCTTCAGTGGTTATACGAGGGCCAGTCTTCACTGTTTCCTCCCCACCCCGCCCCCTCCTCCCTCTTCCCCGGAAGCAAATACCCGATGTCATTTCATCTGTAACTATTACACTATGTATCTCAAAAAGGTAAGGCCTCTCTTTTCTTTGCTAAAAATACGTTTACCATTCTGTTATCATATTTTAAGAAAAAATGTAAACAGTTCCTTAACCTCATCAAATACCTAGTCAGAGTCTGTATTTCCCCAGTTGTCCTTTATATAGTCTGTTTGAATCGGGGTCCTTTAATGCTGTCAAAATGATCGATCCTTTCTTTTTTGGATTGTATTTTTAGTACTTAAATCATTTGCTCTATCCCAAATCACAAAGGTAGTTTTAAAAGTTCTCCATTTTACATTCAGGTCTCTGTTCTACTAAGAACCAATTTTGTGTATTGTCATCAGGCCTGGGTCCTGATACCTTTTAACCAGTTGTCCCCTCACTATGTCGAAGAGTTCATTCTTTCTCAACTAAAGTGTTACATTGATAACAAGAGGTGTTTATGAAGAGGGGCAGGGATATCCTGAAGAATGATTCAATATGGAGTAAAAGCAGGTAAATTTGTAAGAATGGAGCTTAAGTAAAGCCAAGCCACGTACCCATTTCATGGTTGCCAGGAACCCAGGGAATTGATTTGCCATTGCTCTTATGTTAACCTAGGTATGGCTATAACTGTGTGATCTATGGCTGGGACCCCACCTGCATGATGGGACATGAATGGATTCGAAACATGAACGTCCACAGCCTGCCTCATGGCCATCATCAGCCTTTCTATAATGTTCTGGTGGAGGACGGTTCTTGCAGATATGCAGCCCAAGGTAAGTAGCTAGTTTTTGTCTGTACTTTTAATGACATGTTGCCATGTTTTAAGCACGCATTTGAGCACTCAGATCCTGTGGGCACAAGACACCAATTTCCCATGGCTAACCTCATTAGGGCTGATACTCAGCTGTGGCTGGTGCGGCCATGCCTCGGGTGAAATGGTCACTGTCCTGAGTCTTCCCCTCCATTACCACCACAGCTAGGACCCTGTTCCAGTGCTGCCGCTGGCCTCTATTCTGATTGGCTATTGCCTTTCCCAGTTTAATTCCAAAAAGTCACGCTACTCAGGCATTGCCGTTGGCTCCTTCCAGGTGGGGAGTGTCAGCTTGTGCTCTGCCCATACCATCTGCTTGAACTGGAGGGCAGGGAGAGCCACCTTAGCACCCTCTGGCCTCCTGAGACCGGCAGCCATCTGTGCTCCCCTGGAGACGCCACCGAGGGAACTGCAGCCTACAGCAGTGGCTCTAAGAGCACAGGTGCTTAGTAGGTGGGGCCACTGCCGGCCCTGACAGGTGCCAGCCCAGGGCATTTGAGACAGAGACAAATGGAGCCTATGGAGATAGGTTAGAGGCTTCAGTGTGAATCTCCCATTTCTGTTCTTCCATTGAATGGGATGAGTTCATTGCATGCCTGCCTGTCAGGGCATTCACAGCATTCAGTTTATTAATAAAAATGAACACAAATGCCAATGTAATACTGCTCTGTGACAGGCAGCGTTCTGATGTATATTAACTCCATTTGAGAACTCCAGTTTCCATCATCATCATCATCATTGTATACATAAAGAAACTGAATTTTTAACTTACAGGGTATGAATTTGAACCCAGGCAGTTTAGCAAAGAACCTTATCCATTAACCATCTGCTGTATACCTTTTTGTGTCCGACGTAAACATCAGGTTTGACCTAACTCAAAATTCTCTTCTGGTAAATGCATTAATAGAAATATTAGCTATATAAAAATCTCAAGTATCTAAAAAACTAGAAAAAAATTCACATTATTCACTGTTAATTCATCAGAGGGTGAGAGGATCCTACACAATAAGAAATTCTGTTTATTAAGCTTACAGGTCGCTTCGGTCTCTGAGTGTAACGGGGAAGTTACAGCAGGGGCTTGATGTGTGCCTGTATCAGACAAAGGTGCTGACGTGATTTTATCTAACTTTTGAAGCTCTGACAAAATTATGCTAATAATTTCTAAATAGCATGCTTTAGAAATTATTGCCTGATTCGTGGGCTCTTTTTACCCCCTCTAATCACTCGGTAAGCACATCACAAGCGTAAAGGGGTTGTCTTGTCTACACTGTGGGCCAGCTCTGTGGCTTCCCCTAGCACAGTCATTGCCCATTACAAAGGGCTGATCTTAAGACTTAAAATACTTGAGTTTCTAGAAACATTTATGTTAGCTTTAAAGTGGGCTGTTTTTAATTGGTAAGGTGGTACTTGGCTTTATGTGTTCTGGATTCATCCAGTGTCCGTGTTGAAGATTCAGGAATTCATCTCGTTGACTCGTATCAAGTAAACGTGCAGTGTAAGGTTTAGAGTCATGATATTGTAATGACTTTGTAAAGTTTAATACCCATTTTTCAGTTTTACACTCTCTAAAACAGATTGAACTACGTGGTTGGGGATAATGTCAGCAAATTACCTTTTTTAATTTTAAATTCTGAGGCTTTTAGGAAACTCTCAGAACTGAGCGCCGGTCGTATCCTATGGCAGCGTCCACATTCTCCGCTGGTGGCGCTCTCGGCCCCGGCACTGCCCCTGGGCATCTGTTGCATGCGAGCCAGGTGCTGGGCTGTGAGGTGCAGAGGCAAAGCCGCACAGAAGGCTCTCCTAGAGGGGCCTGACGTGACACGTGTCACTCCTCCACGGGGCCCTCTCACGCTGTGGTGCTCCCCTGGGTCATCTGCATACTCATGAGCTGTTCAGGCATGTGGCGGCCACTCTCAAAGCCACTCTCTGGGCCACGCCCACCTCCTGGGCCTCCGCCCATCTTCACCTGGCTCAGATGTTCTTAACTGAACTCATGGTGCTGCTCCTTGTACCCACCATCGCCTGCTCCAGCTGCTGCTTTGAATGGTACCACCTGGACACCATCTCTTCTCTGTCCCTCCTCCTTGTATGTCCAGTTAGTCAACGGGTCACTCTGATTCCATCTCCTAAATGTCTCATATTTCCATGTGCTTATTTTCATTTCTGTCACCGTGTCCCGTTCCATGCCACAAATACTTTTTGTCTAAGTGGCACCAACTTCCTAACTGGCAGCTGTCTTCAGTCTTGCCCCGCAGAGGGCATTTCATTAGCAACAGCTAGAGGATCTTCCACCTGCTGCTTCAGCTGCTTGTCAGAAGTGTCCTACTGGAAGACTGGACTCCTTCATGTGGCCCAGAAGTGACCTAGACTCTCTCTCACCACCTCATCTCTGTTCTCACCCTGTCGTACTCTAGACAGATGCAGTTTTCTTGTTCCTCGAGATCGTCATTCTCACAGGTCTTCACGCAGGCACTTACCCTTACAAACAGGCTCTCTCCCCCAACCCCCAAGCTTTGGGTCATGCTTCAGATCTAATGTCACCCCTGCCCTTCCCCTGCGACCCTCGGTTTGGGTCATCTCCCTGCTCTGTATTCCCTGAGCATTTGCCCTTCTGAGTCATCACGCACCCCCCCTGCCCCCATATTTCCCATGTAACAGTCAGGCTCCTGCACTCTACGTGAGCTCTGGGGGTGCAGAACCGAGTTGGCTCGTTCTTCAATGAGTCCCTGGCACCCGAGGGTCATCTCCAGACTCCCAGTTAGCCACGCACGTCGGGCTGGGGGGAGGCATCCCTGTCCGAGAGGTTTGTAACAGAAGTGCAAACAAGGAGGTGAATGCAAATAGTGTGATTGAAGGCTGACTTTTTAACAGTTTTGGATTAAGAACATTTCACATATATGAAACAGTTTAAACAACATAGCAATACCCCATACACACTCCACGAGTCAACAGTTAGCATTTACCGTGTTCGGTTTACAGGTAGAGGTTTTAATTTTTTGCTGAACCATCTGAAAGAACATTGCAGACATCCATGACCTAAATACTCAATCATGCATGCTCTAAGAATAAGGACATCTCTCTGCATTACCGGTTCCATCATCACACCTAAGAAATAAAAATTATTTTTTGGTTTCTTGTATTCAGTCAGTGTTTAAATTTCCCAGTTGTCACAAGAATCACCTTTATAGGTGTGTGTGTGTGTGTTAATTTTAAATCACTGTCCAGCCAGGATTTAAGCACTGCATTTGCTTGTTATGTCTCCTTAGTCTCTCTTAGTGACTAAGAACAGTTTCTTATTCTTTTTTTTCTCCCCCTTTTTACAATACTTGGACTTTTTGAAGAGTTCAGGCCGGTCGGTTATCTTGTAAATTGTCTTAGCATTCTAGATTTGTCTTAATGTTTCCTTGTCTGTGTGTTGTCTGTAAACTGCAAGTAAGTCTGAAGCTTGATCAGATCAGGTTGGTATTTTTGGCTGGAATACCTCTTATCAGATGCTGTGATCGTCACAGTTGCATCCCATCCAGAGGCCTGTGGTGTTCGATGTCCCGCTGTTAGTGAGGCGGATTTGGGTTGCTTGGCAAAGATACTGACTCACTGTAAGGGACAGTCTTCTCTTTGCAATTAACGAGAAATCCGTGGAGTCATGCTGTGGCACCATGTGTATATCCTCTTCTCCAGTAACCTTTATCCTTATGTTTGTTTTAGCATCTATTGAATCTCCTCACCTGAGTTATTACATGAGAATTGCCAGTGACTTTCTACTGCTATTATTCCCTCTACTTCTATAAATAAGAGCCTTCCTCCCCCTCCTTCCTCTCCTCCCTCCTGTTCTCTTCCTTTCCCTCCTCTCTCCCCCCTCCTTCCTCCTCCCTCCACCTCCAGCTCTCCTTCCCCTCTTCTCCCATCGATTCCTGGATTTTTATTTACTCAGTGTGTTATAATCATTTGGAACAGTTTTATGTTCAGATTAGCCCATACTTAGCCAGTGAGAGAGCTTGAGAGGCTAAATTTTAAAAATGCTTATTTAAAGGTGTTTTTTTAAACATTTCTGGGTTAACTTATTTGCATTTTCTTTTTAAGTTGTTTCTCCATCTAAACTTGTAACCTTTGGCTCCATGCTCCTGGTAACCTGGGTAAAACCCATTAATGAATGCTCTCCACAGAGAGCTGAAGAGTGGATCATAACCCACATGCGTGCATGGCATTCTCAAAGAGTTCTAGGCTGCACGGGGAAGGGAATTTCCCCTCCATCTGTGCGATTTCCCCAGCTCCTCAGGGAGGGATACACAGCACCGTGCCTATTTATCGTTTTCTCCCACTAGGGGGCATGCTTTCGTGCTTTGTGGCACCAGGTAGGACAGCGACTCCCGTCTCTGCTTCCCCCCATACTTCTTAGTGACCCCGGGAAACGAGTACCGCAGATGCTCTGAATTTCAGTCAGCCGCCCATCCCGGAAGGTCAGGAATTCAGCTGTGAAAATGAAGTTCCCACGAGTGTGTTGTAGATGACGATAAACCACCTCCCGGAACGCTTGGTACACGATGTGCCCTCACCAAACGCTCGTCCCCGTTTTCATGGTTCATCTCACACTTCCGATCAAAGCTTCCACCACAGACGCCTCCCACGCACAAGCAGTCCGCGGCAGCCTGCACGTGCTGGCACGTGCGTGTGCGCCCCTCACACGGCAGGGCCCGAGTCTAAATTTTCAGCCATTTCAGAGGGTGGGTTGGCACTCCTTTAAATCCGGAGACTCTCAAGTGCTCATTCTCTTCCCCCCGGTCCCTCCACGAGAGACACTCACCCCAGGGGCCTGTGGTCCCTTTGTTATAAACCCAAAACTCTGTCACTTATTAGGACTTGCCTGCTAAATCGGGGTGCACCTAAACCATGCATGCCAAGCTGCGATTAAACCAGTTACAGGTGACTGCTTATCGTGTGTTTCGTATGAATAAACACTCAGAACAATACCAAGTCTTCTTTAAGCACCTAGAGGTATGTTTAGACGCATACATGCGTGTTCATAGGAGAAGGAGGAGAAAGATCCACTCACATCGATAGAGGTTTCATGGGGGGAGGGGAGCAGAGGCCTCGTAGGTAGTGTTTCCATAGTTTTATGGAGTGTATTCACGTGTTTTTGGATAGCTTGAAAATTTTAAATACAATAATCAGACATTTCTTAGAAAATTTCAAGGGAATGAGAAAGACTTCTCAAGATTTTTCAGGGCTTATATGTAGTCCATTTTAATATTTTGCTCAAAAAATTTTGTATCACTTAGAATTTTCATTTCTCTTGTAAATTTTTTAAGTCTCCTTTAGTGGATTGGGATTTATTTTCCCCTCATAATGCGTATTTGCCAGCCTCATTATCTTATTACCTCCTTTGGAAGGTTCTTTCTCAGTGATACAGTTTCCCTGTTATGCTAGGAGCTCCTGAGCACGTGCCCGGAGCAGGTAACTGCACTGGATTCCGTCCCCGTTTCTCTGTAGCAGCCAGGAGTGGGGCTGTGAGCCCTCGTGGACTGTCCTCTCCCCTTACGTGGTGTCCCTGGTAGTGTTAATCCATACAGATGTGTGACCATAACCTGATCTGGCCTTTCTGTCCTCCCAGCACCCAGAGATGCTCAGTATTAGCCAGCACCAAGATGCTGCTTAATAATACGCAGAAAGGAAAAGAGGCAGGGGAGAGAAATGGTGGTGAAGCACATGTCTGACTTTCTTCAGAGCAGGTGCTATGGACAGTTTGGTGTAGCCGATCCTCTTGTGGAGGACTGGCCTGCGTGTTTGTTCAGCAGCATCCCTGGCGGCCTCTGCCCACTCAATGCCAGTAGCAGCCCCTGATCGTGACAACCGGGAATGCCGTCAGATGTTTCCCAATGTCCTGTCAGAGGCACAACAGCCCCCGATTGAGAACCACTGCTCTTGCCGAACTGGTAACGAAGCAGTTCTGAACTACCCACTCGAATTCTTTTTACGTGAACTGTCTCTGTCCTGCCCAACAACGACAGGTAGCTGGTGCCCTCAGAGCAGAGACTTCTGTGTCTTGGTGGCATTTCCAGGTTCTTTGCCCGCCCTCTGGTGTGTCTGCACACCCCTGCAAGAAGATCCTCCGTGAGGCCCCCAGAGCAGACCTGGCTAAGGGTCCGTGGAGGAGCTGTCTTGCAGATGTTTTGGGGGGAGAAGCCATGTGAAAAGATTTCAGCCTTTAAGATGCCTTGCCTGCTTTGTCATCTTTTTCTTTAAACGTTCCATTTTAAAGGATTTTAATGGTTAATTTTTATATCTTCAGTAACAAAGTAGAAAGCAGGACGTGGAGGTAGCATAGCTTTCCTATGTACAAACGTCATAGCTCACATCGCATCTAGAGGTCGCCTCTAGAGGTATGAACCACTTGTCTGTCCCTCCTGGACCAGGCGAGCGCCCTGTGAAGTGCTCGCCTTCGGAGGCTCACAGCCAGTATTGAGCAGGAGGAACCGTGATGGAGGACTGGCCTGTGTGGGAGGGTCTCATATTACTAGACCAGAAGGATGGCAGGTAGGAGACTTGTCACCAGATGATACGGAGGCTTCAGAAGCTTAACTGCCTTCAGAAACAGTGGGCTAGGACACTGTGTCCTGCACATGTGACTCTACGTTAGCTCCAAGTCAGAGGAATGTGGTGAGTCCCCGAGAGACGGCAGGAGTCCTCCTGGAGCCACACCTCTTGCTCAGAGACTAGGAGGGTGCTTCCGTTCACTGTGGAGCTGTAGGGACCCTTGCCAGCCCCCTCCAGCCCCCCTCCCATCGCCACTCCATTAAACATCTTCTTTTCCTCTATCTCAAAAGCGCCACGCGAAAAGAGTTGCTAGGAACGTCTCTGGATGAAAGATGCTGCAGAAAAGTCCGTTTTAATGAGAATGTGCCTCTTTATCAACAGAAAACTTGGAATATAATGTGGAGCCTCAAGAAATCTCACACCCCGATGTCGGACGCTATTTCTCAGAGTTTACGGGCACTCACTACATCCCGAACGCAGAGCTGGAGCTTCGCTATCCCGAGGATCTGGAGTCTGTCTACGAGACGGTGCAGAATATTTACAGTGCGAAGAAGGAGAACGTGGAGTAAAGTCTCGTAGGGGACATTGCACCTTTGCTGCTGCTGCTATCTTCCAAGAGAACAGGATCCCGAAAGGAGTCTCCGCGGATCCCTCGAGTCACACCACCAGGAAAGCCACTCACCCAGGAGCGCTGGTGCCTCCTGCCGAGGTTAAATCACGTGTGCTCTCCTCCAGCTGCAAAGACAATGTTGCTCTCCGTCTACACTAGTGAATTCGTTTGAAAGGCACTGTGTTCAGTGGCATGGCTTGTACACTTGTCCTGTGGTGGCAGTTCGTGACATCCTGTCTTCATGAGGTCCCACTGTCGACACTTATAATCATTCTTTTTATTCACTTTCCATCATGTCTGTCTTACATTTGTCTCAGAACATTTTATTTGGGGGACAGATGGGGTTATACGTTTGCAGTAATTTCTGTCTGATTTCTCTGTGAAACGTGCAATCCTAAGTCAGGATTGTTGGTCTTCTCACCCTGAATTTAGCTGCTTATTCAGAGGCAAAGTTGTAAGTGATCTTGGCAGCATCTTGGAGATTGAGACACTAACAAACTAATGGTAATTTGAATCATTTACATTTATTTTTTCTAATATTTGAAACAGATTTATCTTTTTCTTTATTTGAATTAGGAGAATGACAGTTTTCCATTTTCCTCTCTCGGATTTATGCTCCTATCTCTGTGAAGCATTAATTTTCTATTTTATTACATAAAATCCTTTGAGAAAATGCATAGTAATGGCCTTGGTGATGGGTTTTTCCATGCTCATCTACTATCCTTCTCTTTAAAATAACTACTACTTTCTTGTTGATTTTAAAAATCCGCGTCAGAATCATGAGTAGATCTTAAATCAGTGATGAGTTCTCTTTATAGTAGGAAGTAAAATCTGATGTTAAAGTAATTTTGCTTTTAGAAATTATACTCCACGGCTCCCAAAGATAAAATGAGGTTTCACTTTTGTAACCAGAAAAAAAAAATAATGAACCTTAAAAATGAAAAAAAAAAAAAAGATTTCATGCCCCCTGTCATTTCTTAGAATCACTTCAAGACCTTTTTGGATGTGGCAGGGCAGAAATAAATAAAAGATCTTTCCTTTTAAGAGTGTGTGATCAATGAGAAAGGAAACGTGAGTGTACTCTGCTTTCTCGGGTCACCGCTGCCATGGAAGCCCGTTCTCAAGTTCCGCGGGCAGTCGGGCTTCTTACCTAGGTCACACGTGTAGGTCACGCGTGTTCTCAGTCACCGCGCGTCCCGGCACCAAGTCTGCGTGCGGCTTGAACCCCCACCGTTCGTCCTCACCTGCCCGGCCGCCAGCCGGCTCCTCTTGCAGTTAGTTCAGCAGCAGAAGCTCCCTTTTGGGGTCAGGACCCACTTTAGTGAATGGGGCTTTGGGGGGCGCGGTGCAGGTGGCCTCTCCGCTGGTCTGCTCGTTTGCGTGCAGTAGTTTCTCACCGAGGAGTCTGGTGACTGCCTCCCATGCATCCTTGGGACACCCTGGGGATGACAGGTTTGGGAAGCCTCCTGAGACACTTACGGAGTGACAGCTGTTACCGCCGTTATTGGGGGCGGGGGGTGATTTGGCCACAGGCTCCCTCCAGCCTGCATCTGCTGTCGTCCCGTGTCCACGTTCCTCGTCAGTCTAATCCAAAGCCAGACGGTTCGGACTCGCCTTTGAGATGGTGACCGCTCGCAGCACCCAGCCTGCCGGGTTTCACACTACTCTCATCGAAAGGGGAAAATCAGAAAGTGCGGAGTGAACACTAACGGGGTGCACTACGAGAAACCGTGGAGCGTGCGGAGAGTCTCAGTTGTTTTCGGGTTTGATTTCCTGTCTTAAGTAGCATCAGAGCCAAGAGGGATGGTTTATTATCTTTACTGACCCAATGTAAATATGTATCTAGACTCTTTTCGAATGTGTTTCCTCACGAATGCTTCATTGGGCTCCAGGAGGCCTGTGTCACCTGTGTAAGTTGGTATTTGGGCACTTTATATTTTTCTAAAAACGTGTTTTTGGATCCTGTACTCTAATAAATCATACTTTTCTTTTTAAAATTTTTTCCAAAAATCGTCTCCATTTTAAAAAGCCCTGTTATAAAAGTAGAACTTTAGCAATGTTAAAATATTAAATATTTGGATATAGTAGCTTCTTTTCAAATGAATACGAAGATTTTTTTTTTTTTTTTGGTACAATGATTAATAAATGGAACTTATCCAGAGAAACCACACACAGAGCACGCCCGATTTCATTCCAGAACAGAAAGCCCCGCCAGGGCACGTAGCAAAGGGTCTCTCTAACTTCTCTCTGATCAAAATGGGCAAAAATCTGCTCTGCCGAATTTTTCTTAACGTCGGTGAGTGAACAAGTTCCCTTCAGACTGTGATTGTCCTGCCAAGCGTGAACTTCGTAAGCCCACTCGTAATCTTGAGCGTGTCTGGTTACGACGCCAAGACCACAGTTGTGACGTCAGGTGAAAGTGTGTGTCCGTGAAGTGAGAACTGCAAATTCTGGGGCAACCCGGGTGCTGGGGGTGTTGCTCGTTGTCGCCCTGACTGACAGCTGGGTGATCCGGTGTGCCCAGCGTGTCATGCGGAGTCCCGGTTCTTCATGACGTCACTCCATCCTGCGTGGAGGGAGAAGGTCGTGGGCTAAAGGGAGTCACCAGTTCCCTACACGGCGCGCTTCTCAACGCCCCAACACGCCGTTGTGCGTTGTGACTTTCCACGAGAGGACAGTGACATGCTGTGTCTTCCCCGCTTCCCGGATCCTGGAATGAACCTCCCCCACCAACACGCGCACACACCCAGCGTCCCCGGGGTCCCCTGTTCACAGACCGACCTTGGGACACCGTCTCAGTGAGGCCGCAGTTCTCGCCCAAACCAGTCCATCTTGTCATCAGGCCAGGCATGCCGAGTGTCTCGTTTGGAAACCTGATCCGTCGAATCAGACTCTGAAAGGCCGGCCCTGTGTCGTCTCTGCCCGAACCCCGTAACAGCTCTCCATGATGGGAGCATTTTCACAGCAAAATGGTTTCACTGGGAAAATCAGCGTTAAATATTGTAGCTGAATCAGTTGAACGTTTCACACTGAATGTTCCAATTTCGAAACGTCTCAGTCTTAATGTGTTAAGTCGGGTCTTGCTCTCATGTTCTAGGTTCTGTTCTCCCGTCGAGCCCCCTTGCTGTAAGGGGGCATATTTCTTTCTCTTGGACCGCGCTCCAGGTGTGTGACACTGGACTACCGGCAACAGCTTCTTCACCTGAAGGTATCTTGTGACTGTCGTGACCACGATGTGGCGCTTCGTGTCTGTCTCCTGTTTCTTGGAGGGAAGGAGGGAGCACGCTCACCTCGACGGAGTGCAGAGCTTGGCGCCGCGGCGGTTGACTTTCGGAGCCACTAATCGCTGTATTGCATGTTTTACCTTGAATTACACGCTTATTTTGAGCCAGGCGCTGGCCTACACTGGGGGTCGTCCTCACAGCAACCCTCTAAGGCGGGCCCAGGGAGGGAACGTTTTTGCAGGCTGCACACAGTCACTGTCACGTGTCCTTCTTTGTCTTTAAAAATGTAAAAACCTTCCTTAGCTCGCGGGCTGTACAGAAACAAGCCGGAGGCTGGATGTGGCCCTCGGGCCATCGTTGCTGACCCAGACCGAGGGGCAGGCCTGCCTGGCGGCGTTCCACTGTGCAGATGGGAGAGGTGAGAGCACCCCGCTCGCTCGTAGGCGGGACAGACACCCGGTAGGTGTGCGACAACCACACTACCGACAACTCTAGCAACTACCTCGCTGTGTTTTTATCCTTTGCCTTGCAGCAACTTTAACTTCTGACACTTCAGCTCTGACAATTTAGAAGCTTGTGGGAAAAGGACATTCCTTGGGTGATTAAAATGATGTGCAATGATAGCATAAATGTATTATGGCCATTTAGCAATGATTGTATTAGGGTAATGCTAGTTCTGTAATAAATAGACCCAAAAAAATACACCGTGGCTCAAACACAAAAGAACTTTCTTGCTCCTGAAACACCGGGCAGGGGAATGGGTGGGCAGGATGGCTCTCATGCCATCACTCCGAGACCGAGGCTCCCCAAGGCCCTACTGCCTTCAGCGTGTGGGAACGACCCCACAGGGACACATCGGGGGCAGGGGGCAGTTCTGTGAGCCGAGGCCCGGAGCCCCACGTCCACTCATTCCCGAGGGAGGCTGGGGGTGAAGAAGGTGAGACTGAGTAGCAGCTGCGGCCCACTGTCTCAGTCCGCTCTGGGGGTTCTCTTCCCACAGGGGAACGCACCCCACTTCCCTGGGGGGACAGCCCGTGTGAAGTCAGGCCAGCTGTGGTGAGACGTGGCCCGTGTATCGCTGGCGTCTGCCACAGCATCCCCGCCAGGCAGTGGGGGCTACCCCGTGGAGGTTGCCCTGCTACCCTAAATCCATAGTCTGCACGACAGATGGCGTGGGGGTGGGAGGGCACACCTGACAGGGCAAGCCACATCTGTCCCTTCCGCCTCGGTAGCCAGAGGACACTGGGAAATGGCCCCCTGTGTGCCCAGGAGGGAAAGGAAAGGTTCGGGGCTCCTCCTCGTTGGTGCTCCCCACCCAGAGCCCATTTCCTGCGTCTGTCCCAGGGCCCGGTTCTCAGGCTGTGCTGCCCTGTCCATCAGTTTGGCGCGGCTTCTTGGGGACTGGCCATTGTGAACTAAAAACAGATCTGACCCTCTCACCCTGCCCCCGGTGCCCAGTCCCTGGTGAAGCAGGGACAGGACGACTGCAATGCACAGTCCCACCCGGAAAAGGAACGCGACAGAAGCCACTGGGCTCTCGTAGTGACGAAATACCGCCGCGTGGACGTGGCGAAGACCCACGTGGGGAGGGAGCACTGGGGAGGCACGCGCCTGATCCTGCCCTCTGGGACGAGAATCCTCCCTGGTGATATCACAGGTGGGCGTTGGGGGCCACCTCCCTGGGAGCTGTGGTGCAGCTTTGAAGCCAGTTTGGGGACCGGTCCAAGCCTGAGGTCCCTCTGGCTCTGATTCCCTCAGACACTTAGCAGGCTGCTCCCTATCGATGCCAGTAATCCACGGCCCCCAAAGTTCTTTTCTAGAACTTTCCAATCCGCCGTATTACCTTCTTTCTCGGTCCCGTGCTTCTCTCACCCCTGGGACTTAATGGGGGCCGCCTGAATCTGACCCCAGCCAAAGCCCAGACTCACCGCTGAACGGCCTTTTGTCCCGCAAAGTGATGTATGTGCACCCTCCCCTCTGGCTGTGGGGGTACAGAAGCACCCACGGGGTGCGTTTTTCGCCATCAGAAGCTGGGGTTTCGGACTCTCCATCTGCGTGCTTTTTCGCCTGAGCCCCTCTTCCTCGTCCTACCTTGCTATCAGCAGCAACGAGCGACCAACACCCGCTATTCTGTCTCCTTTCGACTGCCTCCCCTAGACTAGCTATGGCGCCAGTGACGTCATCCTGCCAACTGCGACAGTTTTACCAAGTACAGGCCCCAGACACAGCTCTCCCAGCCCCTCCCAGCCTGCCGTGGGTGCCTCCCCGCCACCTGACTGCTCAGCCGACACCACAGAGTTTAGATTTTTGTGGCAGGGGTTCTCCTTTCAAGGGTTTTTTTGTTGTTTTCAAGTTTCAAGGGGAGGAATATTTTCATAGGGAGCTCTACGTCCTGTTTGGCTGTGCAAAAAGAAAAAAAAAAGATAAAAAGATCTGAGGACGATGACGCCAGCTTTTCCGGGGTGGGGTGGCAGGAGATAAAGAGCGAGGTGTTTGGTGAACTTGGGAATAGAAGTCGTACAGGACGAAGGAAAGAAATTGAGGGGAGGGGCAGTGGGGCAGCCCGCGCTGGCGAGAAGTTCGATCCTAGTGGAAATGTTCACGTCCACGTTGTTGAATTGGGGTGAGATGAGAGGCCCCTGTGAAGGACAGCTGATTATTTTTCCTGTCTCCAAAACACTCTCTCCTCGCAAGGGCTTCGGACTCTTTAATAATCTGCCGCTTTTCGTGGCGTTCACAGTCTTTACCATCCTCTGCTCATCCTCCTCAACTTCTCTTCCCACGGCCGCCCCCTCCAGGAGCCTTATTTAGACCATTTTCCCCCCCAATTTCCTGCCCCCGTGAAGTTGTTTTGACTTTTTTTTTCAATCGAGGTGAAATGCATATAACATAAAACTAGCCATTTTAAAATGTGCGCATCCGGGGCTTTTCGTAAATGGACCAACCTCCATCAAATTCCAGAACGTTTTCTCTCCCCAGAGTGAAACCCCCTCCCCCATGAAGCCGTCACTCCCCACTCCTCCTTCCCTCAGCTTTTCTCCTTTGGCTTGATTTCCCTGTCCCGAACATTTTAGATACATGGGAACTTGCAATATGTGACCTTGTGTGTTTCTCTCATTTCACGTGCGTGGTTTCGGGGTTTATCCACGTTGTAGCACGTGTGGGTACTCCATTCCTTTTTTGTGGCTGAGTAATATTCCATCGCGTGTGTGGACAGACCACAATTCGTGTATCCGTTCGGCTCCTGAGGAATACCCACCTTTTAACTATTGCCAGGAGAGCCACTGTGGACCTCCGTGAAGTTTCAGCACCACAGATAACTGCTTATCGTTACCTGGGGCTCAGCCAGGTCCCTGGGCCTTAGCTGATGCGGTCCCCGAAACCTTCAGCTCTGCTCCTGCGCGCTGGGCCTGTTGTCTGCTCGCTCTTGGCATGGGCTGCTGGGCACGGGGCCACGGTTTTTCTCCACTGTGGCGCGTCTGTTCTTCCTCTGCCATTAGGACCCGGACCTCACGATGTGGAAAACACACAGTCGCAGAGGTGTAGCACCGGATGGAACTCTCAAGCCTGGGATAACCTGGATCAGCGCATGGGGGACCTCCACTTGAGGTGGCCACCGGTGTCATGTCGCGGCTGTTTGGACCCCGCCTGGTTCTGGGAAGCGGGATGTCGTCCACCCCAGTGTGGTTGGCATCTCTCATTCCATGTTCAGTGAAACGTGGATGTGAACTGTGATTCTCCTTCTTCTGGTGTGGTGGGGGCGGGGCTTACTCTTTCTTCCCGTCGCTCCCAAGGTCGGCATTCACACGGACTCCTGTCCGCGTCCAGGGCAGCTGACACGCCGGAGGCAGGCGAACGCTTCCAGAACGTCAGATGGAGTCGTCTCCCTTCGTGTGACCGAACACCCCTGGCCACAAACACTCCTCACCATCGAAACGTACGAGCCTCTCAGCCTTTGTCCTGTGCCAGCCCGGGGTGCGCTTGGGGCGATCCCAGTTCGGCGCACGAGAAAACGAAGGCTCAGAGAGGTTGAGTACCTCGCCCAAGATGACACAGCTACTGCGCCGCAGAACCCGGACCCCAGCTCCGCTCTGCCTGCCCCCCAAACCTGAGCTATTCTTTCCAACCGCTGCAGCCCGGATGCTTGTGTCCCCCGCTCAGGGTGATGGGGTTAGGAGGTGGGGCCTGGGGGAGGGAACTAAGTTGTAAATGGGATTAGCATCTTGTAAAAGGGACCCCAGAGGGCACCGTGTCACCCCTTCCACCGCAGGAGAGGACACAGCAAGAGGCTGGCCAGGCAGCGGGTCCTCACCACCAGACACCGAATCCGCCGGCATCTTGACCTGGGACTCCCCAGCCTCCGGACGGTGAGTTTCTTGTTTAAGTCCCGTCCCCAGTCCATGGTATTTCCACTAAAGCAGCCTGAACAGCTCCCAGCTAAGGTGACAACTCCTTACTCTCCTGGAAACAAAGAGAGGCAGGCCACCCCGCCTCACACAGACATCTGCAGTTTTCGGTGACCTCGCCTGTGACCTCGCTTGAGTCTGGCCGCGGTAGTGAGACTTCGCATGCGGGCTCAGGGCGCACAGGGACGGGGTGACCTCCCGTCAGCGCACGAGAGACTCGCAGGCACATCGCCGGCTTGTGTCCCCAGGGGTCAGATGCTGCGAGCCAAAGACCGTCAGAGGACCACCTGCTGATTTCTGGGCTTTTCAAGGCGGTGACTCGGTCGCATCTTTCCAGGGGCATGTCCTTCATCAGCAGCCCAGATTTCCTCCGCGCGTTAGAACTTCCACCGTCCTTACTCACCAATCAGATCTGGGTACCATTTGCCACTTGTTAGACGCCGGTGGGTCTCACCCTCTGCCGGAGGCTGTGGGCGGATGAGCTGCCGCTGACCAGAGGGCCGCTGTGGGGTCTGAGACGTGCAGTTCTGTGACATGTGACTCTGCAATCCCGAAGTGAGCCCTGCAGGAGGGAGGCCGAATCCCCCCGACAGCATCGTGCCCGTGGCAGTAGAGACACACAGATGGCTCCAGGGCGAGGGGGCGCGGTGGCACCTGCGGCAAGTGTTGTATAGTCTCATCTGGTAGCGACAGACTCTGCTAAGCATCCCTGCCTAGGCCAGGTACTTTCAGCATGAGTGCCCCCACCTGTCTAGATCGCACAGCGCCTCGAACAAGCCACACCGGCCACCTAGAAGCTCATTAGGCTCCCAGCACTCTGCGATCCGCCAGGGAAAGACTGCGGAACGGGGAACATCAAGAGCCAGGACAGAGCAAGCCGCTGCACAGGACGGCCCAGGTACCCTGCCAACCGGTCGCACGCCCCAGGCGACGCCGTCCCCTCCAAGGAACCCGTGTTCCCACTTGGGAACCAGAGACAGGGAGCGTGGTAATTTTCCATCCTCCTTCCCCGGGTGACTCAGAAGAAAGCGAAATCTGTTCCCAGCATGTTTGACTACTTCTGTCATTTCTCTCGCTGAGCGTGAGAGCGGAGGCTGCGAGAGGTTTGTCTGCCCCCACGCGCCCTCCCGCCCGCCCACGCGTGCTCGCAACCTGCTTCCCTCTCCCCCTTGAGAAGCTGCGCACCTTCCCGGGGCCCACGGTTGGCCCGGAGACGCCGTCTCTCTATTGTCATTTTGTTTTCAATGAAAATGCCACTGGCCCTTGGTGGCCCAGGGACAGGCGATGTTCAGGAAGCTCAGAGGTGAGGTTCGGGTCACACATGGTTGCTGCCTTGCGGAACGTGCTACGTACAAATCCACGACAACATAGCGGGCTGTGGACTTCCCGAGAGAGGCAGTGCCTCCCCAAACACTGTCTTTGGGACATTGTTGCATATCAGACCTGGACTCCCTCAGCTCCAGGACTCACAAAGGACCCGGTTCCTTTCCTCCCGTCCCCTATAGGCCATAACGGGCTCTTTCTCACTTAGGCCTATGGTGAGAGGATGTGATGCCCGGTGCCGCTGCAGCCACATTGCAGCCGTGAGGGAAAGGCCCAAAGCATTTCAGAAATGCCAGCCTGGAGCCCCAACTTTGCTGAACTTGTGTACGAGCCCTAGAAACGCCCACCTCTAGTTTCTCAACAGCAGGGCTGATACCTGTCTGTGATGTTTTTCCAGCCAGGTATTCTTCACTGCGGTTGACCAGATTCTAAACAACATGCAGAATGCTTTATTGCCATAGTATTACATAAATAAATGCTCATCCGTGTGAAGAGAAGGAAGTTTAATACACTTTCTCCTGTGACCTGCCAGTCGTGAATGATTTCCTTGTTTACTTTCCTACAAATAGGCAGAATCCTCGAGGAAAGGTTTGTGGAGAAAAGCTAGGTGCCAGGGAACCAGGGGCCTGAGGAGCCCCAACTGGCAGAGTCCCCTGTCTCCTGTCGGTCTCACCGAAGCCCGGCTTGTGCACTCTGCATTTTAGATCCAAGAACGAGCCGAACGAAGTATAAAACAAGCGTGGGGTGAGATGACAGCACATTCTCACCCAAGAACAATCGGGGGAGAAAACTCTGAGCGCACTGGGGCAGGCATGGAAGCTACCACACGTCTCCATGAGCCACACCTGGGGAACCTCCACCACTGAGCATCTTCAGTTCTCCACCTTCACGAGAAAGCAAACCCTGAGTGAGGCCCAGTGCTTTTGGTGAGGCCGTTCGGGATAACACAAGTATTTCTTCTTATAGCCAAGCCCGATCGTTCCTAGGAAACGGGCCAGGGGCAGGAAACGGTGACACGGGTATTCCCCGAGCACCTGTTGTGGGTGCATCGCCCTAGGCTGGGTGCACCGAGGATGTCAAGGCACCCAGGCCGTGAGCCGTGTTGGGCATCAGCATAATACAATCGTCTCTACCACACGTGGGAGCCCGCGCGGGCCTGGCCCTGCCCACACGGTCCCTCCGCCCCTAATGTCAACCCTGCAGGGCAAGTGCCATTCCGTTGTTCTCATGCTGGAGCCGGGGAAATTATGTCCCCAAGAAGGTCAGTGACTAGCAAAGGCCACATGCCTGCAGGGCTTCTGATAGCGGTCAGGTTTGGGAAGCACTGAGTAGCGAGGTTTCTAGGCGCAAGCGGTTTGAAGGCTGTAAAGCACGCACGGGGGACCACGGGCTTTTGATGCCCTTAAAGCCTTTCATGAAGGATTATTCAGGGACCTCCTTGTTTTTTTGGGTTTTTTTTTGTTTTTTTGGTTTTTTTTTTTCAGCTAGTATTCTATTTTTTTTACAAATACAAATTCGAAACACAGTTCTTCCCTACGGTTTTGTGTTAAATTTATGAATCCCACTGTGTATAAATTGACCATATTTTACAAGCACTTTAAAGGTTTTTTTTTTAAACCACTTCATTAAATTCCCTTAAATACTTTGAGTGAACTAATGAATTTAAACATTTGATTTCTTCATAAGCACTTTTTATTAACTTCCCAAGTATTTCGTGAACTCTTCTGCATCTAATATGCTGAATTCTTAAATATGGCAAATCGTAAGTTCTCCTAAACAGTAGCACCCTATTTGCGAACTCAGTCAAAATCCTCTTACCACTTTCAAGTTAAAAATCTGTCCAAATACAGCAATGCGAATGTTTTTAACACAACTGAGCTGTCTTGAACACATTTAAGATGGTCGGTTTTGAGTTACGTGTATTTTATCACAATTAGAAAAAAGATCTGGCTGTAATCGATTAGTCAGTCCCTTTAAAAGCAGAATCCCAAAGCCTTTCTATTCTATGATGCCAAATTAAATCTTTCAAACACGTAAAATACGAAAATACACACAGATTGCTTTCCGATACAATACAGGATCAAACCAGACAAACAAAAAGGTGTGGCTTTGCTTTAGCTCATGATCCCTGTACCGAATGCCGATTCTTCTGGGGATTAAAGACCCAAGTAAGGAAAGTGCTGTGCCATCCAGACAAGTCTGGGCTCCCCAGTGAGCACAGAACGCTGCAAATTGCTCCGTGGCCAGGAAGGAGGGATTGATTTTTCCAGGGACCTCAGCTGAACCCTAATTAGAGCCACTCTGCGCTGATGGAAGATTCCAGGTCCCTTTCACCTTGCACAAGGGGTCGTGGTCTCAAAGCCTGGATTTCCTGGCTCCAAAGTCACATAATCCTGATCTGCTCCCAGTGTGAATCTCCAGCCCCCCTTCTCCTCCGAGAATGTTCAGTGCACCCCCCTGGTTCTGCACCCCCCGCTCCTGTTACTGCCGTTCCAGAGAAGGGAGAGGCTGGTGGAGTCCAGGCCAGCCGAGGATTTTCCAGAAAGGAGAATTTAAATCTCGTCTTTGGAGGATGAGGTTGAGAGAAGGAAAACGTGTGAGGTGAGAAGAATTCCTTCTAGCTCGATGAATGAAATGTTAGCTGGGCAGGCTGTCTCCTCTGTGCCCACCTCTGAGCAAGCTTCCCCCCACTGAGTGTGCTGCATTTGAGCTCCTCTTCGTGGGAGGCCAGTGAGGGGACGATGCTAGGAATGGAGGGGGGGACCCCCTGGGTAACTGAGAGCCACCAGGCTGGAGGGGCCCGAGAGAAGCTGGCCCTGGGGGATGTGTCACTTGCCTCCCGGAGCCTGCAAGAGGCCCTGGCCCTGCCATGAGTTCAACCAAGTGTGACTGTGACATCGCGTCCCACCGCAAATGTGAAGACACGTGGGGAACGCCTGGATAATGCCACCAGATGGTGCCTCGCCCACCACCGCTCAGCGAGTTCCTCCCAAACGCCTGGAGGTGGCTGGCGAGGGGGAGCAGGTGGAGACACAGTGTCTCCGTTCTCCTGGGCACCTCCTCCCAGCAAGGACCTCACAGTGTCCATCGAGACAGGCTTTTCTACTCAAACAGCCAAAGCAGGTCCCCAGAGGATGTGTGCCAAAGTGAAGTTCTGGGAGGCCTGGAAGGACACCTGGGAGGAGACGGGAGCATCCTGCCCTTGGCACATCTTGCAAGTCAGTGAGTCTTGGAGGCTGAAGGTGGCACCCACCCTGCGTGTGGGGTGGGTGTCATTGGAGTCTCACGCTGCTCTGCAGATGATGCTCTTGCTATAAATAAACCCACTTTACGGACGAAGGAACTGAGGCTCGGGGGTGGGACCCTGTATCATGCCGACATAAAGGGCTGGTTTCCAGGTGGTCACAGGTCCATGGGCTGCAAGTCCCCGCGGGTCTCGATGGCGTCCGATTCCCGGCCCCTGCCCTAGAGGGCAGCAAAGCTCCATAACTGACCCCGTGCCACAGCCACCGGTTCAAACGCTGCTTCTGCCACTCACGGAGCACGAGCGGCCACGTCGGTTACCCTGGATGGGGAGATGGGGTCTCCCTCCCTTCCCGGTGGGCGCGTGGGGACAACACAGAGCCCCGGGGGGCTCACCTGTGCTGCTCTACGCACTCAGTGTCTCGGTTCTTATACCGTCGTCGTCCTGGATTCATAAAAGAGAAGGAGAGTGACCTCCCCAAAGGGACTTCACATGACCAGTAAGCGGCAGGGTCAGGATTCGAACCCAGGGCGTCCAGGCTGCACCAGAACTACCCCCGGAAGGGCTCAGGACTCAGCATGCAGCTGGGCACGCTGCGAGCTGTTAGGAGAAGAGGCCCCATTGCAGGGCGGCAGGTCAGTTCACTGACATTGGTCACTGACATTGTAACAGTATTTCCAAGGTCATCGGGGAGGTGGGGGGGTGTGCCCACCACCCAGACCCCGTGAACATCGTGCATAAAATGAATAAATACTTAACCAGTGGCCGGCACACGACAAGTTTCTAATTTACTTGTCAAAAGTAAAAGTCTACAGGCTTTATTAGGGGGAGGAGTGTTCTCGAGACTAAGGGTAGCTGCCGAGGCCTGACGGGAGAGCTTGCTGGTGACATCATAGCGGCAGCCCTATCCGGGGCAGCCAGGAGCAGCCCCGGCTTGGGGACTTGGGGCTTTTCCCCAGTTTCGCATCACCTGGCTGTGCGGACTCACCCCAGTTCTCCTGGGAGGCTGCATGGGCCTGGGCCCTTGGCGAAGGCGTAGGAAGGGGCCAGGTGATGCCCAAGGTGGTCAGGCTTCACCTCGAGTCTGGAGGTTTCTAACCCGTCACTTCTCCCCCTTCCCCAGCATCCCACTTATGGCCAAATGCTAGCCAGATGGCCAGACCACTAGGATGGGGACAGAGAGCCGAGGTCAGCAGGGGAGGGAAGGGGCAGGACCCTGGCCAGCCCCGGGATTTACACCCCTTTCCCTGGCAGGGAGAAGGCATAGGTGCCTTCATCCTCACCTGCACCTCAGCCCCACCTGGGGGGCCTCTAACAAGTATGGATCCCGCCCCCACTCCCACCCACGGGGTAGGGGGTGGGGGGATTCTCAGATGCACCCATCTGGGAACTCGCTCATCTAAGGGAAGGAGAAATCCAGTGGCACTTGCTCAAAGCCCAGCGGGCAACCGCTGACTCTCTGAAGTGGAAATAAGTTCTGGGGAGAGAGTACAAAGATGAAGTCCCACGGCGGCTGAATCATCATCGAGGTTCCTGCTGGAAACGGGGAGCTTTCAGTAGAGACGGCAGAGGGACTGAGGGCAGGGGAGAGAGGGGAGGAGAAGAGAAGGGCTTCGACGCTGTCATTTAAAACCGATTTTTGAGGCCGCCTTGCCACCTGCAGGCACCCGGGCAGGTGTGCGGCTGCGCGTTTGCATTTATGGATTCTACCTATTTACCGCTCAGGCTCGTGCGCAGAAAGCTGGGCACACCACTTTGTGGTCACTAAGGGGGTTGTTGACGGTAACTGGCTGCACACGACTTTGACCTTGCACCTTGGCTCCACGCGACTTAGCCCCCTAGGCCTCGGTTTCCCCCTTTCTACTGCGTGGTTTTGCCTTGACGCCTAGCAGGAGGCTGACAAATCGTCTTGTAGAAACTCATCACACGTGGCTGCAGGGAGCCCAAAGCGTTCACCCACGTGCTCTGTCTTCAAGGAAGGACAAAGGACATGAAAGCCGGAGATGAGAGACAACACGCCCAAGGTCAGGCTGACGTTCTCCCCAGATCCTAACGTTCCCTTTACCGGGTCCGTCCCCACAGAGAGTGGCTCCAAATGCTCCCTAAGTCCCAGGAGGCAGAGGGGAGGCGACTGGTAGCCACGGAGATACAGTTCTGTGGTGCCACCTGTGAGCCGTCCCTGCCGTCCCCGCAGGGACCGCTGTGCCACCTTGTCCCTGGGATGCGGGGTTAATGAGTTGCGTCTTTCAGCACAGCTGCCAAGCACCTGGTCCCAGCCCAAGGCCACACTCCCACGCCGCTCCAAGAAAACACGGGCACAGGCACAGTAATAGCGGGTGGCAACAGAGTCGTCACCACCCTGATGCGATTCGCCACCCGGGAGGCACCTTTTCAAAAAACGCCAGCACCTGAGCCCTCAGATTCCATGCGCCTGGGCCAGGCGGCTCAGGGATGCTGTCAGCACTCCCCAGGTGGGGCCTGTTCGCAGGTGGGGTGGGGACGGAGGTTTCCAGCCCAACAGTGTATCAGAACCACCCCTGGGGACTAAAACACTGACACCTGCCGGTTTAATTGGGGTCTGGAGTGTGATCTGAGCATTAGGAGTTTGAATTCATCTCCAGGTGATTCAAAGGTGCCTGGGCTCTTGTGTCCCCCGCTCCCACCCCAACACACACCCGGCAGAGGGCTGTCCAGGTCCCCCTAAAAGAGACTTTAGCCTGTGGCACTGCTTCGGACGGGGCTGTCATCCAGCCTCCAGGCCTCGTCACTCATCTTTGGAGGGCCCTGGCCAATCAGTCCCGTGGGCAGGTTACAGGATCCGAGCCCACAAAGTCCCCCTAGGCACTTCAGGGCAGTGCCGGGGCTGTCTCGCTGGTGTCCTCATATTCTGCCCTGACTGGCTTTGTAGCTGAAGTCCCCTGGGAAGAATGGCTCCTTTGGGACGCTCTGCTCCTGGGGCACCCATGTTCCCGCTGACCAGAAAGCCCACAGGAGTCCCACGGGGCTGAGTTCACCCCGGTCTGTACCCGCCTCCCTCTCCGCAGAAGCTGACAGGCCCTCTCCCCACCCTGGGACATCGGTGGCTGGGCTGGGGGCACAGCCTCTTTGGGTCTCTCGATGCTCTGCCATAGAGGGGCAGGCACCAGATTGTCCCCATTACAAGCTGAGCACACCTTCCCTCTGCAGACTCTCCCCCCAGCATGTCAGCTGGTGCAGGGAGACTGCCCTCCACTCAGTCCCCACCCACACATGACCGACCAGGACCGGCAACTGTGACTGAACTAGCCAGGTGACCAGAGTCTTTCCCGCTGGAGACAGAGCACCCTCCGTGTGCCCGCACCGTGCAAGCACTTCACGTGATGTTGCGTGTACCCATTTTACAGATGGAGACCAAGGATCTGAGGGGTCGAGGTTTGCTCGAGGCCAAAGACAGGATCTGAACTCATATCTCCACCTTCACCCCTAATCTCTACAACAGAGGCTCTCAAATTAGAGAGGGCCCAAGCTCCCCAGTGATTCTATCTCTGTAGGCCCTGGGAACCTCATTTTAATCCCAGGACGCTGGAGACCCTGACACAAATGGCCGGGGACCAGCCTTGGAGAGCCTCTGCCCGCATCGCATACGCTGAGTCTCAGGGCCTGTCCCAGGCCCGGCCAGGCTCATCCTTGCTGCGTGCCCTTGACCCCTCTGAGCTTTCTCCCCTGTGAGAATGAGACGATCGAACTAGCCAATTCCGAGGGGCTCTTCCATGTGTCTTGAGCCCCCCAACTTGGCTTCTACACAATGTGATGGAGGAAGGGAAGGGGGGAGGGAGGGAGGACAGGCGGGGACCCCTTCTCCACGTTTCTCCCCCTAGCAGGCCCCTCTGCCAGGTCAAACAGTGATCCCTGCCCGGGTTTCCACCTGCTTCTTCGTAGAGTCAGGGACCCAGAAGCCCCCACCCCTCCCCCACTCCCCAACCACCATCCTGAAGTCTCTGGCAGAGGGGACAGTTCCGTGAAAGAGCAGCTGAGAAGCCCCGTGTCTTGCCTTTGCTCCCCCTCCTTCCCTTCTTCACGAAGGGCTGAGCCAGGTCTGGTTCCCTTCCCCCCTCTCCATAGGCAGCTGGCCCCGGGAGAGCTGCAGGAGACAGCAAAGAGTGGACATCCGGGCAGAGCCGGTCCGCAGAGGCTGGCCCTGGGCTCTGCTGAGTCAGCACGGCCTGGGTGGCAGGGCTCGCTGCCTCTCCCCACCCCACCCCCGGCACTGTCCCAAGGTCTGCCCGCCCCAGCTGGCCCAAATGCCAGACGCTGGCTACCTCCTCTCCCAGGTAAGCCCCAAATTACTGACTGCTCCAGCTCCAAACCCCAACATATATTTATCCTGCCACCCAGGCGCCCAACCTGGGTCTTACTTGGACTCACAGCCATCCCAGGAGTGAAAGGAGGAGGGGAAAGCGGGGACGTGGCTGTGCCTGCCCCCAACCCCGCCCTCTGGCTGGGAAGGTGCTGAGCAGAACCAAGCTGGGCACTACCCCATCATCCCCGAGGGGGCCGGTTCAGCAGCTAATCCTAGCCCTGTCACTTGCTGCACAAGGTGGGGCCCTGCCCGAAGGCCAGGCAGCCAAGAGGACAGTCAGTAATAGCAGAGAATGTGCCAGAACCTAGTTTCCTCACGGTCTATGCCAGAGGTGGCTGTTTAGGAAAGGGTTGCCCTCCCTCCACCCAAGCGTGGAGTCCCACAGGTGCGTGGGGACAGTGAGGTTGTGAGAAGTAGGCCTCGCAGTCCGAAGAGCCTCTACCTGCCCCCGCACAGCTGGACAGCAGCCTGCGGCAGCTTTCATCAAAGGATTTGGGGGAGTTGCCCCCGAAGGGGAATCATGTGAGCATACCCAGCCCACTGCCTTCTGCCCAGCTGTTTGGGGTGACGATGCATGTTTCTTCATGTGTGGCCCCCAGATGACCTGCATCACAGACAAGTAGGAGTCTTGTCACAAGTGCAGATTCCTGGGCCTCCCCTCTATACAAAGAATCCTGAGGCACAAAACCGTTTGAGAATGACCCGTGTGGCAGCCGGGAGCCAGGAATCTGGTGCCACTTTCCTGAGCCCTCAGTTCCTCCTGCTGACAATGGGGGCGTGAAGCATGCACATGCCCACAGGGGGGTCTTAGGACTCAGTGAGGTGACGTAATTATGAGAGGCAACTCCTGGGTCATTATCCAATAGCAGAGAAAAATTGTGGCAAACAGATTCCGCAGAAGGAAGCAGCAGATTTTCCATTTCTTTCTTTTTTTGCTTTGCTTTGCTTTGCTTTTTTCTCTTCTCTTCTTTTCTTTTCTTACTTTTATGTTTTTATTTATTTATTTTATTTTATTTTATTTATTTTATTTTATTTTATTTTATTTTTTTATTTTATTTATTTTATTTTATTTTATTTATTTTATTTTATTTTATTTTATTTTATTTATTTTATTTTATTTATTTTAAATTTTATTTTTGCCTGCCGTGTAACCTTCAGTGGAGATAGGCTCCTGTGAGAGGTGACCCTGGTTCATAGGTAAAGGCTCTCTCGCTTACCCACCATCTAAACTCCAGCATGTGATATGTGCCCCTAGGAGCCTCGGTTTCCACGTCTACCCAATGGGAATGCGACATTGCCCAGTCACCCACCATTTGGCTGCGATGACTCAGTGCTATGCTTTGAGGAGAGCCATATGACTACACAGACACGACTCCTCCTCTGGGAGTTCCCCGTGCTCACTGCCCCAACTCCTGCTTTGGAAGCAAAATGTGTAGAGGGAAGAAAGACACCCCAGCCATCCTGTCTTCCTGTCTCAGAATGTGGCCTTCGGAGGGACTCCAGCAGGTCCTTGTACACCAGCGTGTGTAGCAGCACTATCCACAACAGCCAAAAGTGGAAGCAACCCCAGCGTCCCTAGACCGATGAACGGATTCACAAAATGCGGTAGCTCCAGACAAGGGACTATCATTGGGCAGTGGAAAGGAACGAGATACTGACACATGCTACAATGTGGGTGAACCGTGGATACATTATGCTGAATGAAGGAAAGAAGCCAGACACAAAAGGCTGCATATGGTATGACTCCTTTTATATGAAACGTCCAGGACAGTCAAATCTACGGAGACAGAAAGCCGACGGGTGGTCGTCAGTGGCCAGAGAGAATGAGCTGACTGAGGGGTAACATGTAAAGGGAGATGATAAAAATGTGCTAAAATTGACTGGAGTGGTGGTTGGGCAACTGAGCCAAGACACTAAAGACTAAATTTGATCATTCACTCTAAATGGGAGAGTTAGTTTTCTGCTATGTGAATTCTATCTCAATATAAGTACTCAAAAAAAGGGCCATCTACGTGAGAATCACCTGGAGTCCTCCTTTCAGTTGCATTCCTGGGCCTCCTGAGTCTGAGTCTCTGTAGTTGGGCCAGGAATCTGCATTTAAATTAGAGCTCCCGGTGATTTGCATATGCAGACCTTACAGAACCGTCCCTGTGGGAAGGCGGTCCAGTCCATAACTGTTTCCTTGCCACTGGGGTCTTGCAAGTGTAAACCCAGCTGTTTTGGTCTCCCATCGCTGCTGTGACAAATGCCCACAAACCTGGTGGCTTAAAACAACACAGATGCATTCTCTCATAGAGCTGGGGGTCCGAAGTATGAAGCGAGTCTCACCGGGCTAAAACCAAGGTGTCAGCAGGGCTCTGTTCCTTCTGGCAGCTGTAGGGGAGAACCTGTTCTCTTGCCTTTTCCAGCATCGAGAAGCTGCCTACATCCCTTGGCTCGCGGCCCCGTCCTCCAGTTTAACGCCAGCAATGGCCTGCAGAGTCTTTCTCACATCCTGTCACTTCTCTCTTGAGTCTGACCCTTCTGCCTTCCTCTTTATATATAGCGACCCTTGCGTTTATGTTGTCCCTCCACCCCTAGATCATCCAGGGTAACCTCCGCATCTCAAGGTCAGCTGATTTACAACCTTAGTTTCCCTCTTGCCGTGTGACATAACGGAGTCACAGGTTTGGGGACTAGAACGTGGACATCTTTGGGGGCTGTTATTCTGCCTGCCATGCGGTCCGCTGCCTCTCCCCACGTCACAGATACTGAGGGAATAAAAGTGACCCCACCTGGAGTCCCCTACCGGGGCTGTTGCATTGGTGTCTGAGAAGAGGTTCCAGTAGACCCCTCTAAATTCTAATGATCACGGGCTCAGCCCCCGCCCCGCTGCAAACCCGCACCACGTAAAGCCGTGGGGAAGTTAAAATAGATTTGGGGCTCCTGCCATTTCTTTCTGCTTCTCTGGTGAGTTTGCTTCTCAAATAACGAAGCAGAGTTTGAAGCCCATCCAGGGACAAGCTTCCATCTGACCCCTGAGAGCTCCAGTAATAGGTCAATATTTATATAAATAATAGAAAAACATGCTCAAGTTGCCCTCCCTAAGGAGCCCCTGTCTCCTATTTTTAGGCGGTCCGGCTTCCCGCCCCATGGCGCTGTGTCCCTCCCTCTGCGGTCTGGGTTGAGATGTAGATGCTGGTGGCTGCGGTGGGAGGGGGGATAATTATTCTAAAATCTCCTTGCAGGGATCACTCTGTCAATCGTTTCCTAAGAAGTGGCGCTGGTCAGAGGTTCAAGTGTAAGTTCTGTTTATTTGTCTCACCAGGTGCTGTGGGGAGAGAGGGATGGAGAGCTCGCAGAAAGAGGAGAGGCAGGCTGGCTCTTCCTCCAAGGGAGGGAATGAACAGTCGGGGAGGGTGTGTCTATGCCAGCCTTGGCCGAATCCTCTCTGTAAGATGGGCGTGTGGACCCATCACACAGATGAGGGCGTTGAGGTTCAGCAAAAACTCCCAACCAGGAATGGCAGAGCTGATCCATCTCAGCTCTCAGTCTATTTCCTGCAACACCCAAGGTTAGCTTAAAGGATCAGGGTGCGTCCGGTGAGAAAGAAACCTCTAAAAGGTAACTTGAATTCCATATGGGAATGGGGGATGATTCTTCTTCCATTCATGGGAAGGCATGTGAGCCCGGCACAGGGGGCCTGAGTGAGCTGAAGAGAAAAACTGTGTCAGAGTCGAGACAGGGGTGCGGGGCCCCTGCGGGGTTTCCCCTCCCTGCCCATGTTTCATGAGAGCGTCTCTAATTCTCACTCGTTTGAAGTGGTTTAGGCGTGGTCTTTAAGTCAGGGTAAGCAAGGTGGCACCTGGAGTTCCTGTAAATTTCTTGGAGATTAGAAGCGTCTTGTTCTCAGGACATTGCCAAGCCTTGGGAGTACCCCTAAGCCCAGTGATTAGAGGGACAGAGGTGTGAGCCGGGCGAATGCTAGGAACTCAGCCTCTCTCTCCTCTGCACTCTGATTCTGGTTTTACAGCCCAGGCTGAGACACCTCATGGGATGGTCTTCCCATCCACAAAATGGGCATATCCTGAGTGCCTCCCCTCCAGGCTCCTGAAGCAGCCGGTACTGCTGGTTGCCCCTTCACTGACCATCAGTTCATTGTCCCTTTCCTTCCAGACCGGGATCCCCGAGGTCAGGGACCGACTCCTCCACCGTAGTGACCGGATTCCTGGCACTCAGCAGTGAGTGAACAAGTGAACGAATGGATGAACAAACCAACCCACGAATTATGATGACAATAGTCTACCGCACTTATCTTGGGCCCGCTGGGGTCACACATTCAGGAATTTTGTAAGCCCTCGTTGTTAAACTATTGGTAGCCTGAAACTGACCATGGTGGGCGTATTTATGCCAGGGAAATGGGCAAATGCCACACATCGGGGCTCCCCTCCCCCTTTTCAGAGCCTGTTTATCAGCGCTTCACCATGCCAGGCACTGTTTGAAGCGGTTGACATAAATGAATCCACATTGAACGCTCACAACCACCATTACCTTTCTGCAAGTGGGGAAACTGAGGCCCCAGCGTGGTTCGGTAGCCTTCCCCGACATAATATGAGAAAGCCAGATAATCACCATCCTCGCCGTCTCTGGGCCTGGCTGCCCATTGTGGCCTCACAGGTACCAACCAGCCTTTCTCAACGTGGCCTCTGTTTTTAATCAGCCCCTCTGGGAGAAGAGACGCAGTTGCCTGGTGACTCAAGTGTTTCCCGAGCCTCAGCAAGTCACGCTGTGTGCCAGGAGGATAAAGATCACCACACGGGGTGCCCCTTGTCCGGGGCTGCAGACAACAGATCCATCCGGCCCCCACACAAAGCTCCAGGCCGCCTTCGTGACGCCTGCAGAGCCATGGGTAGGATTGAATTAAAGCCGTGACGTCCGGGGATAGGCGGCAGCAGGCTTTGTGTGGAGGGACCTGTCGTGTGTGTGCATCACTGACAGAGAAGGAGGGCAAAGTCCAGGCAGAGGGTGTGTGCCACCACAGCGCCCCCAAAACTCAAAGATACATCTGTCCACCCAGTATTTGTCTTTGGTCTGTCCCTTTGGGACCACAGGTGGGGACAATCATGGACTCCTCAAAGCTCTGTCACTTCAAGGGTGACAGAGACACCAGGGGCCATTCTGGCTTGAATACTCCACACCTCTGTGTCCCTCATTACATTAAGATCTGAAGAGGAAGCCTGGGCCATGGGAAGAGGGTAGGGAAGGGACACCCAAGCAGAAGGAACAGCTGTGGCCAGTGGGGCCTGAGACAATTGAGACAGGTGATGGCTCCCTTTACCCTATACACTGGGAAGCCTCTCCTGGTGTGTCCCTGATGGGCAAAACAAAGCCACGTGCCCCCTTGCTGTCCCCGAGCACCATTTCAGGGCCTTCATCCCCACCCACCCACACCATCTCTAGCTCTGGGAGCAAGCATGGCAAAGGGAGGAGATGCGGGCATGAGAACATCCTTTTCTTTCTCCCCAGCAGAAAGCCCCATCATTGACTCCTTGAATAATTTAATATAATACCATTCCAAGAATCGATATTTTAAGTCAGAATAAAATTGTTCCCAGCAGTTGTGGGCAATTCCCAAGGGGCCTGGGGATCCCCTTTCTGACCTTGAGGCTAGTGTGGGTTTCTAGTTTCCTTCTGACCCAAAATGCAGTCTCCAGGTCTGCTTTCCAGTTCATTCAGACCAGCTAGTGCCTGACAGCCAATATGTCCCCAGCTCTGCTTGGTCTTAGCACCACCTAAGGGTGCTTTCAAAATGCAGATTCCAAGTGCTGCCTCAGCTCTCTTAATGCCAACAGACAGTGTAATGGGCAGCAGGATTTTCAACCAAGAAGGGGCTAATTCTGCTGCCCTGGCAGATTTTAGGAGCTTCCTGGTGTCTCAGAAAGACACCCGCCCTGGAAAGGGCTGTGACTCTTGGCTGTGACCCTGCAGCTATGGGCACCCCTTTCCCAGCACCCTGTGAAGCTGATACAGGTGGGCTCACCTAAGCTTTCCATCAGTGAGCCCTGAAGGACCCTGACCCACCCCAGCACTCTCCAGAGCCTGGTGCCTAGGACTCACTGAATACAGGTAGATTGTCCATGGCTGTGTCACCAAGCAGCCATCAAGAGCACAATGGCCCGGAAAGGCGAACCGGAAAGGCTTGACTTTGAGTTTCTTCTCTCGCTCTGTGTCCTCTCTGGGGATCAATTCCTCATTTGCCAAGTGGACACGATTCCACAGAGACCACCTTGTGTGCCCTGTCCCATGCCAGGCCCTTCTGCTGGACATCTCATTCTATCCTCCTCATTTTCAAGCGTGAGAACCCTGGTCAGACAGGTGGCAGGACTGCCGCCAGCCACCCAGAACCCAAACTCTTAA